>JABFTP020000103.1:73023590-75523590 GCA_013387265.2 Cryptolaemus montrouzieri
ATGATTTAACGATCTTTAAAGTACCAGCAGTTCAATGACACAATGTCTATATGCATTATATTAGAACATTTTGCTGATTTGAATCAAGGGGCAGATTTTTCGCTTTCGGAAATGAATATTTTGTTTAGCATTCTCTTCTAAAACAGTGCAGTTTCGTTTGCATGAAATAGTTGCTCAGGTTTGTCGTTTTTGGTTGCGGTCTGCGATCTATACGGTCAAAGCCACTTCCGTTTTTTCTATTGCAGGTTCACGAACAATTTTCGCTCACAGTGAAATTGAAGCTACAGACGACCTTATTTTATCTTTCTTTTTATCGATCGTACAATTGATTGGATAACATTGAATGTGCGTGATATGGAGGCAAACGACCCTCCAAGACATAAACGATCAACCGTTTCTATTTTCAATTTAAGCGGTAGCACTGATTTTTTTGCATCGAAACTAGTTTAATTAGGAAGACAACGGTAGAGACGTATTACTCGGTCAGAATTTTCGTAACGGAAAAATAAAACAAAGTATGGAACGTGTAATAAGTAACATTCAATGGTTTACTTGAAGCATTGAGTAATCAGGTTGCTTTACTTAAACATTTCGTTTGTTTACATTGCCAAAAACACCGATTTATGTCAAAAAAAGCCGAATCAATGTATTTAAAAACATACTTTAGGAGTACTAGTAATAAGCTCTAGTTTACTCTTTGATTAGTCCTATTAATTAATATATTTGTATGTATTGATGTATCTTTTGGAACTGCGAACAAATAAATCTTTAGCCGCGAATATAGAAATTGGGTCGCATTTTTTTCATCCGCGAATAGTGAAAATGCAAATGCGGAAAGCGCGAATAAAAGTTTTCACTGAATTTCATTTTTGCACACAAAATTACCACAACTGGAACATATATAAACAAGAATCTTGTAGGAAGGTTTAAAATGATTTGGTTTTTCTAAATTATAGTCTTTTTTTCATGACATATTTAATAGGCGAATGAAGGCTTCAAGAATAGCTGAGATAGTATACGAAGGTCTAATTTTGTGCTCAGCTAGCATACTTTTTAGGGTTCTGTACTCCAAAAGAAAAAAAAAGGAAACCTTATAGAATCACTTCGCTGTCCGTCAAAGAAAAGCATGTCACAATCATCGAACAGTTAGTTTCTGAATTGAAAAAAGGTGCACGAGCACTGTTGGAAACACAAATTGTGATATAATATAGCAGAACGAAAGACAATGAGATGACAACATTATTGATTATATCGAGAAGAGTGAAGCTATCCAAGATACAGTTTAGAATTATTCAAACGATCTTATCTAACAAAGAAAATATATGTTACACAATGACTAATGAAATGAAGTTCAAATTGTCCCCTCATCCATTGGATTTGCCAGATTTATCTTCCAGCGAATATTATTCATCTTATGAGATCAACGCAGATAATTTTCGAATCATAGAACTAAAAAACCCAGAGAATTGTTGAAAATTCAAAAACGGTACATGAACTCCTATTTCAATTTTTAAAATATCCTGCAAGAGAATAACACTAAAAATGACATAATAACATAGTTATGGGCGTGTTTTTCATCCAAAAAGTAGTTAAATTTCAGCATACTTTTTCTTAACCTCTTGTTGGTTTCGTTATTTCAGAATCAAGAATATTTCCGAGTATCTAATCCGATTTATTTGCCTTCGTTTGCAAAAACTTCGCCTGATTCATATCAGCTTATCTCAAATACGAACTCAAACCTAATAAAAGTATTTGGAAATTGGCTGACCGATTTCCGTTGCCCGATCTGATAATTACCCAATTCATCGGAAAAGTTACGTGGGTCGACACGAGCATAGTAATTTTCGGTCCGGCCCATATTTCACAACCGCCCGAATATTCCGCACACATGAGAAATGTACGCAAAGTTTCGAAACCTGTTCGCTCAATTCGAATATCGCCCCGTCCGCCCATATGTTTCGCTCGGCGGAAAAAATCAATTGTTTTGTAACCAGGCCCAAAACGTTGATGTGTATTGCAAATTTTATAATTGCGCGTTTAGCGAATTCATGCCCTGCGCGAATTAAAAGTGAAAGCTGTACGAGCTTCTGCACAAACCTACTACTTCGTTTACGGACACTTCATTGGAATTTCTGCAATCCTAACTGCTATATGGAGATAAAATATACGTGAATTATTGGGTTCTTGAAATCTTCATTTGTTATACAGGTAATGATTAATTTCAACAATTTCACTGACGTATGTAAATTAAATTATTTTGAATCTCAAATATTTTGATCTTCCCGATCCGAATAAGTGGATATTGTGTTGTGTGTGAGCATTGAAGATTTACAGAGGACAAGTGTTTGCGCTTCAAATTTGACAAGATCACATGAAGCGGAAGTATTAATCTAACAATAAAAATTAACTACGACCTAGTTTTGTGTATTTTGCTTTTAATGTTAAGCATTCTTTTGTCAATTATGTTCAGTTGAAATGACATTTATTACTCATACGATGATTTTCTTCTTTATTCTGCTTTATCTTTCAGATTGCTACCGTCTCACTAACAACCGAACATTCGGTTCTAATGTAGAAGCTAAGCAATAATTCTGATTACACTGTTTGTTCACAACTCACTCACAGACCAGCTGTTGCTGAGGTATCAGCGACGGCAGAGGAAGGATTTTCTTTCAGGCTTTTTCTTTTTCTATTATAAGGAATTAGGTATGGTTACCCGTTTCTTCTCATTTTCCTGAGCCCACACTTAAAGAGTGATGGTAAAAGGCTTTGTTTCTTTGGAACGTTTATCCGTTTTACATACTGTGCTTTCCTGCGATGGTGTTTTGATGAAATTTGACATAATAGTAAAATTCATGTAGTTCTCTAACTCTCTGTTATTCTTTTTTTCATTCGAATAAATAAATAAATACTTTTGCAGGCAAAATGTGTTATTAATAGTCTTCTAAGTTTTAGTTTTGCCTTTTTTGTGTTTGGTTCCTAGAAGAACCAGTTATTTTATCACAACGTGATGTACGCAGTGCCCTTTCTGCTATGATCAACGAACACACTACTACGGGAACAATGTAATCTAAAATGCATTCGTGAGCTTACAGTGCTCGGTATTCGATACTTGCTTATTTGTAATGTGATTCACACCATTTTATAATAGTAGAATCCTAAAACGTTTAGATGCAGCAACTGGTTCTTCTGAGAATATAACACAAAGATATCGGACTAGAAATTAACATCACACTATGTCCGCCAATATAATAACCTTAATTAAAAAATGTAGTAAGTCTACTTTAGAGCCAAAGTGAGGTTATAGCATGATATTCATGAAAAATCGTAAACTTTGAAAGAAGTTGGAGAAATCCTGTAATATATTTATCTTCAACTAGTTAAAGTATCCAAATAAATAAGGTGTTACAATAAAATGAAAAATTGTTTTGCTCTCCTGCGAAAGTAGACATTTTGAACATTTGTTTTGGACATAAGGTATAAAAACGAATTCACAATAACGAGGACGTATGTAAAGAATCAAAAACTGCAAATATCAGCTGGTAAAACTTGGTTTTCTTATTTTAGAATGCGCGAGGTATTTTCTCATCGATTATCTAGAGAAAAGACGAACGTAACATTACAGTTTTACTGGTGAGTTTAACAGAAGAGATTTTGAATATACGACTTCAAATCTAGAATTCATCAAGACAATGCCCTTTGATATTCAGTTTTTGAATTGAATATTTGTTTCCAATGAATCTTCTGTACCACAAAAAATATAAACAGGCACTCGGCAGAAAGGACATAAAACTATGAAGTACCAGTTCCGAACAAAATTATATTGTACGCTCAATAAATAACTTATAAGATTTCTTATCCAGAAATCACCAAACGCGCTTTGAAAAACTTTTCATTTCAAAAACACTGAAGAGTAGCAACCGGTAGAGTTTACAAATTGTCACCTCTCTAAGTACTAAAAGCGCGTTGCTGGCGTTTTTAGCCAGCTATGGCCGTGTCATAAATTTTTCAAGAAAATGAATCAAATATGCATATACGAGGATGATGGCAGCACTCGTAAATAAAAGCTAGTGGAGTTTCATTGTTTATATGTTGACAGTTACTCAACAAAGTTCCAGCCATTTTGGAATGGTCGTTGGAGTGAGTTGATGTATTTTTGTGAAAATGGAGAATTGAATATCAAGCTGTCATTAAAAATTTGTTTTTGAAAGGCAATACGCTGATGCAAATTGAAGACGATTTAGGTTTTGAGTATGAAAATTCTGCACCATCATCTACCACAGTGGAATTCTGGACGTTCGACACTGCAACTATCGAAGACAGCATCGTCAAAGTTCCTCAAATGGTACTAGACGATCGCTGAATTGAAGTGAGAGAGATGGAAATGGTTATAAACATGTCGAAAGAACGTGTTTGTTACATATCGAACCAACATTTGCACATGGAAAAGCGGTCAACGTCTTGGGTGCCGCGTTTGCTTAAGTTAGACCAAAACGTGTTCGAATGATCATATCTAATGCTCTGTTGGCGCCGACTAATTACTGTACCTAAACTTGGATACACTATTATACAGTTCCAAAACGAGCAAAAACTTTTTTTTCTGCTGGGAAAGTGATGGCGACTGTTTTTGGGGATTGTTGTGGAGTTATTTTAATCGACCATCTTCGAAAAGAAAAACCATCACAGGAGCCTGAAACGACCAGAAAAGGAAAATCCTGTTTCACCAAGACAGTGCACCGTCTTAAACTTCGGCGATTGCCATGGCGAAAACACAGGAATTACGGTGTGAACTGCTTGACCATCTGCCTTGCTCACCAGATCTAGCTCCCAGCCTTTTCATTTTGTTCTTTCATTCAAAAATTGTGCTCGGAGGGCAGAGATTTTCATCAAATGAAGGAGCAATTAACTTCGTGAACCACTATTTTGAAGAGAAAAACGCCGAGTACTATTTGAACGGATTGCAGAGATGGGAACATCGCTGGGGAAAATGTGTAGAGTTACAAAGAGACTATGTTGAAAATGAAAAAAGGATTCAGATAAAACGTCCTGTATCTTTGTCAGAAACTTTTCATGCCACCCTCGTATGTGCAGATGTGTTCACTTCAATAATAGGTTAATCCGTAGATTTCTAGTTTGCTTAGAATATAGTTTTTTTTTCCATTCGTATTTGTGATGTTTAATAAAACATTACTGTCTAATTCAATACAATTCAGTTCGATAGTATGCGCGTAAACTCACTCATCTGCATTAATCGGTAAAATTTTTTATGTCATTGCCAACAACACCGCGGATTCTGCGTCCAATCCTTAACAGGCGCTCGTTGAATATTCATGTGAGATCGCGCCTGTTAGAAAAAAAACAGAACGGTAAATTCTCGGTATCGATTCAAACGCCGAAAACATAAGATCCTTGGTCCCAATTGTGCAAAAAGAAATAACGACACGCCGTTTACATGCGTCGTTATACGTGATCGATGTGCTAATCGGCTACTCGTTATATTGCGAATTGCAGTTTGTCATTTCAAGGTTAATTGGTGAAATTCACGGAAAAATATTGGAAAATTGGAATTGATGTGTTGAATGCTTCGAAAAAGTTATCAGTCCTGTGATGATAAGTTTTTCGACTGAATGTTTTACTTGGCAAACGTTTCGAGATATTCTGAATCAACTTGTCAGTCGTTTCGAAGAGCATTGATGAAATAGCTGTTGATAGATCATTTGAAGAAAATTAACATAACAGATTTTATACCGTTTAGTTATTTATTAGAGACTATAACGCCAAGTAGGCATAATGCTTAGTAAGCTTATCTTCTAGTAGGCATCATTCCAAGTAGACAAAATTTCTCGTAGCCATATCCCATAGCCGTAATAATTAATCAAGTTTCCATTTTCAAGATTGCGTTTGCATTTTTACTCGCAATTACTTAGCTAACAGACAATGGCACTTTTCGTGAAAACTTTTTCTCTAACAACCACGTATTAACGATCCTAATAACCGCGCCGAAACGTGCGAAAACCAGACGGCTTAATCTGACAATCTGGAGTTTGGGTAGTTCCCACTATTGCCGCAAGTTGCGTTTTATGCGTCTTTTGCTCCAATGGCGTTTTTAATGCGACGTGAATTTTCCGACCTATCGCAGCGTCGTGCCGGTCGATACGGCTAGACGGACGCCCTTTGCCGGTCACTGCCGCGACGTTAAACAGGTCAAATATCCCTTTCAAACGTTTTTCATATACGATGTTTTACGTGTCTGCCGATTTGCCACAAAAAAACGGATCGATTGAGTGAAGAGCTTTCTGCGGGAGAGAACGTGATGGTTCGTTAGATGGAAATTTCCTGTAGGATTTGGAACGCTTTCATTTTCTAGAAGTACTGTATCTGATATACTGATGGAATTGTCATGCATACGCAAATTGCTTGAGAATATGCAATATTTTAAAAAGAGATTGCATCAGATTCTTTGGATTAATATACTATTTTGTGTTCCGCCATTTTCTTGGTAGTAGCACGACGCGACACATCTTCACATCTTTAATGAAAAAATACAACCAAATTATTTTCGATATTTTTATTTCGAGGAAAATTTTGTATAGATCCAAATAAAATGTCAATTGGTGTCAATGGCGGGTGTGCTAGTTGTTCCCATCTAAGTTGTAGACGCTTTTCGTGAATTATCAAACTCGTGTGAGGTCTTCCATCATCTTGGTGAAACATTATACGAGGTCTGGCTATTAAATAACGAGACTGGTTAAGAAAAAGGGTTTTAATATAATAATTATTCTACATTCCAATGCTCCCCTTCAATAAACTCCCCTTCCCTCGGCACACACCTTTCCATACGTTTTCTCCTATGATCGAAGCTGTTCTGGAAGTCTTCTTTGGTGAGGACGTTTAGGAGCTCTGCTGTTTTTTGCTTAACCGCTTCCATCGACTCTAATCGGGTTCTTTTCAAAGCAGATTTCATCTTCGGAAACAAAAGAAAGTCGCACGTTGCCAAATCTGGCGAGTACGGCGCATGTTCGAGTACTGGAGTGCACTTACTGGCCACATACTGCTTCACAGCTAGCGCGTTAAGGGCAGGTTTTTTGGCACCAACTTCACACATCTGTAATTCCTCTTGTAAATTTTTTCTAACCGTTTCCTCAACGACGTTTACAGCCTCGGCTATCATCCGGATACTCATTAGACGATCCGCAAGCACAATTTGATTGACTTTGGTCACTACTTCTGGAGTTGAAACAGTGACAGGGCGACCTGGGCATCTTCAGAGCTCTCTCGGTCCTCACGAAAGCGCTTACGCCACTCAAGAACACGCGCACGAGATAGAGATTTATCCGCATAGGCCTCAGTCGGAGTTTTATTCAATTCAACGAGAAATTTGAGATTAATACGTTGTTTTTGGATTTTGTCACACATGGTTTTCGGCACGAGAAAAAAACACGTTCCTTTCAAAGCGCTGCTGCACAAATACTATAATAGTAACGAAAACGTGTTTTGGTAGTGCATAGACAAGATATCTAGATACCCAACGCACTACTCGTTTTTTCCCCACTACTCTAGGGCGCCCTCTATGTGCACAGTCCCGTTATTTAATAGCCAGACCTCGTACTCTTACTGTTCAATTCAGAATTTACTTCGTCCTCATCAGTTTCAAACCGTCTTTTACAACGTGTTGCATCTACATTAAGATTGGCATAATATAGAATAGTTCTGGCGCTAGCATACCTTTGATTGTTTCTTGATTACTTGTGTGTCACTTTTATCAAGACATGGAGGTGCTTTTTCAATGGACAATGCTCACACAGCATTCCTGTTATCTATCTATTGCTCTACCTTGACTAGAGTATTAATCTTCAATGTTTTGCGAAATAAACACCTCAAAAAAGTCTAGGGAACACTTCTGAATGTCGATATATCGTATCCGGAACGATCAATATGGAGGAACACCTGCATCAATTTCTCACCAAATTATGTAGAGTGCCGCAACAGATTTCAGTTTTTTTTTTTATAAAAAACTATAAATGCAGCAGATGCGACGCTGCTTTATAATCATTTCATGTATGCAGTGTTTGAAATCAGTTAGTTGGCACTTTGTTTCTGTTGTAAGCACAAATAAAAGATTCAAGTTTTGTGATTCGACCATGGAAAGACGACATTTGACTAGAGAAGAGATGTTACAAGCCGTTGGCATGCTCCAAGCTGGGAGCTCACAACGGAAAGTATCCAGGGTTCTGGGAAGTAGCCCAAGTGTCATAAACCGTTCATGGTCGCGTTTCAATGAAACAGGTAGCGTAGAAGAACGCCATACAGGTCCTTTCAGGATTACTACAGTCGCCCAAGACCGATTTTTGGTTTTACAAGCCAGAAGAGATCGTACTACCACAGCATCTCAATTAGCTCAAGAGCTATCACGAGTTCATAATGTACAAATTTCCGACCAAACTGTGAGAAATCGACTGCACGAAGGTAAACTCCACTCCAGACGTCCTTTAAGAGTTCCACAACTGACCCATGGAAATCGCGCTGCTCGTTTAGCTTGGTGCCAAGAACACGTAAACACGTAAAGTGATGAATCTAGATTTAGTTATTATCCCGATTCGGGAAGAATTCGAATATGGAGGGAACCTGGAAAGCAAAACCGTCTTCAGCATGCTCGAGAAGTTGTTAGACAGGAAGGCGGATCAGTGATGTTTTGGGGAGGTATACGTCTTGGTGGAAGAACTGACCTCGTTCTCATACAGAACAACCTCACGGGAAATTCTTACGGAATTGAGATAGTTTTACCTGTAGTGGTACCGTATCTCCAAACAATGGGTCAACATCCACTCTTCCAACAAGATAATGCCCCTCCTCATCGTGCAAGAGTTGTCTTGAACGTTCTTGAAGAGAATGATATCGATCTTCTACCGTGGCCATCCTGCTCCTCAGATCTGAATCCCATCGAGCATGTGTGGGACATCCTAAAAAGAAATCTCCTGCGTCAAAACGTCTTTCACCATGAACAGGAGATTCGATTAGCAGTTCAGGGGGCTTGGAATGACCTAGGCCAAAATGTAATAGACAATTTAATATTGAGCATGCCGCGACGATGCCAAAGTGTCATTAATAACAGAGGTGGACCTTCTGGGTACTGAAAAATATAAGTGCTTCCATATCGTTTCGAAAATATTAGTTCAGGATTTTTTTTGTGTTTTACCAAATTTCGTCATTTTCAAATTTCAAGATTTTTTTTATAATAGGTGCTTTGGAGAAGTCAAATATTATTTTGTTTTCTTGAGAATACATTATATACAATACACCCTAACAAAAACCGAAAGATTTCTATAAATTCGAATCATCAAATTCATATTTTAAAGATATTGGTAAGTGTTCCCTAGACATTTAGAGGTGTTTATATTAAAATGTTTATAATACTAATGAATTCATCTTTATAAGTACTAATACGATGGTGTTCTGAAAGGTTTCCGACCTACAAGACATTTTGCTGGATATATGTTTTTCATTTTTCAACATAGTCTCTTTGTCACTCTACAAACTTTTCCCAGCGATTTTTTGATTTCATAATACTGAGTTTGATCCATGATGCAACCAACAGGCTACCAATGTAAGATTCGCACCAGAATGAGTGGAGCATTTCTAAGAAGCCCTGCCAGTTATTCTCGAAGGCGTTTTGCCGAATTCAAGATTAACAGGAGCATGGGAAAATAATTTTGCACTGAGCGTTCCATTGCATCAATCTATCAAGAGATCGGCAAAATCAACACAGCTTTACTGGAGAAAGTCGAAGCAAAACGTTTTTGTTAGTGTTTTACGATTTTTATGATTTCCTCAGAAACCTTTGTTATCTTACACTTTGTATTGTACCAAGTTCATGTCGAATTTATTGAAATACACTCCCAATTACGTCATACCTAATCATATCGATATTTGAATCGATTCAATGTATTTCTTGGTAGCTATTAATGGCTTATGCCATTATGCCATGCGACAGCAATTATAATCTGATTCAACTATATAATATCAAATTCTTAAAACACTCATCGAAAATAAACAATATATATACCGGCTAAAGCAGCCCTGCCGATGTCCCAATTTATCCGTTCGCGGAAAAATCAGCCGTTTAACTGGGTCATCGTGTGGCTTATTTTTCATTCGGGACGGACAGAAATCGGTATTTAAAAATATCAAGGCTCTCAAATGCATTTTATTCGGTGCATAATGTCGACCTCAATTTCGACGTGAACGCGTACTAGATATTATATTTGTTTACAACACGAACGTAAAAATTTTGAATAGTTTGTTCGGTCGAATGGTGATGATAAATTCAGTGCATATCGCTAAAATTAACGCCCTTGGAAATAACGCATCGATGAAAGGGAATTGTCGTGAGAGAGAAATAGTGTCGGGTACGGAATCTCATATATATATATATATATATATATATATATATATATATATATATATATATATATATATATATATATATATTTATCGAATACTACAATTCACTTTCATTCTTGTTATTGTCTGTATTTATGTTTCCTTCAAAAACTTTATGAATTCTTTGCAGATTTTTGTTCTGAATTTCATTTAAATATTTCCCGATCAAATATTATTTAAACCTTTATTCTCGCTTTTATTGAATATAAGAAGCTGTGTTTTGATTCAAGCTTTCAAGTTTTGCAATTCAAAAAGCTTTCATTTAAGCTTTTCTTAAAAGTTTCAGCAGAGACAACACTACGAAAAAATGTTACTTTTCGTATTCGTAACATTTCATTCAGTTATCGAAAAAGGCAATGCGGGAAAAAATAATTTCAAGGTTCTCACAATTATTCTTCATTGTATAGCCCACTCAGAAATTAATATATTCAATGTGTACTTTGATACAACTGCCATTTTCAGAGGAATATGGAAACTGAAGAACAGCAAAATAAAGGTTCTGTTCCCAAAAAGTGATCATTTTAACGTTATTTCATTTAAAAGAAATTTATACGAGGATGGATTAATAAGTTTCCGGCCTGACCAAGAAAAACGACGTTTTTAAGATTTTTTTTCCCAACGAAATCTCCTTTAAGGCTGATACATTTCTCATAGCGGTGTTCTAGTCTAGCAATGCCATCTCTATAGGCTGATTCGTCAAGTTCCTCAAAGTACCCATTTACAGCTTCGATTACTTCTTCATTGCCCGCAAATTTCTTACCGCCAAGCCATGTTTTGAGGTTAGGAAACAGATAATAGTCACTCGGGGCTAGGTTTGGAGAGTTAGGAGGATTCGGCATCAATTCGAACTTCAGATCATAGATTTTAGCCATGGCAACGTGCGAAGAATGCGCTGGTGCGTTATCATGATGAAACAATTTTTTTTTCTTCGCCAACTGAGTTCGCTCAATTTGCATCTCGTGGCTTAAACGTTGCAATTAGTCTGGGTAGTATTGACCAGTGATAGTTTTACCCTTTTCAAGGTAATCAATGTATATAATATCTCTTGCATTCCAAAAAACAGTAGCCATAACCTTGTTTGCCGATAAAATTGTTTTTGCCTTCTTTGGAGTTGGTTCCTCCGTTCCAATCCACTGTTTAAACTGTTGTTTGGTTTCAGGAGTGTAGTGGTGGACCCAAGTTTCGTCAACAGGCTTGGATTATGCTTATATAGCGCCAAATTGGCGGTAGAAATTGTTTTTCCAATCAATTTGTGGTCGACTGTTAGTAAACGCGGTATCCATCTTACACAGAGCTTTTCCATGTGCAAATGTTGGTGCAAAATATTTTGCACACGTTCATATGACATCTAACAGGTCTCAGGTATCTCACGCACTTTTGATCTGCGGTCTTCCAGCACTATTTTATGAATTTTCTCCATCATTTCTGGAGTTGTGATCTCAACGGGGCGTTCCAAGCGTGGATCATCAGATGTGCTCACACCACGCATTTTAAACTCGGAAACCCACTGCTCAACGGTTGAATATGATGGGGAGGATGTCCCCACTCTTCTTCAATTTCCTTCGGCGTTAACCCTTTCAAATAAAAGTGTTTGATGACTGCAGGCTTTTCCAATTCACCTACGAGCTATCTAAGGATGGTACTGTAGAAAGCCACCTCCTTCTCATTCATCGAAAGCTTCAGGAATAGAATTTTACTCTAATGTAGTTAATTTATTTGAATTGAATAGGTATAAAGAAATTGCAAGATACGATGTGGCTTCCAAAACAACTTTTGTTGCCCGAGGCAGTGCTACTACTACTACCACTACTACTACTACTACTACTACTACTACTACTACTACTACTACTACTACTACTACTACTACTACTACTACTACTACTACTACTACTACTACTACTACTACTACTACTACTACTACTACTACTACTACTACTACTACTACTACTACTACTACTACTACTACTGCTGCTACTGTTTAGAATGTTATAGATGGAAAAAGTAAAAACAGTGCAAGGGAAAAAGTAAATCTGGGTACATAACAGTTGAAACTAAGTGTCCAAGTCGCTTCTAATTTTCATACCAAACTTATTTGGATAGAGAAAAATGGTATTTGATGGGTAAAATAGACGTTATAGTTATTACGTATCAATGCAAATATTTCTTCACAACAATATAATTCAATTCGAGTTCACTGACATCCCGGCATCGCAGGGTGCATAGATTCCTATAAGAAGGTCGAGCGAAATTTGTTTTCAAAGATTTTATCAGATTTTAAATTAATCACTTTTCTAATTAAGGACAAGGCGTTGATTTTCGGAATTTTGTTGTTCTCCGAATTCTTCCGATGAACTTACAGGTCGCACTTTGCGAAACAGCATTTAAATTTAGGTTATCCGAATTTATTTATGTTCTAGGTCTTCGGCAGATTTATGTTCTGTTGGCCAATAGTCACATTAATGCAACGTAAACAAAACCCACGCCGAATTTTGCAGATTTGTAGTTTTGCAACATTCCTGCATCCGGAGGTTGAAACTTCATCAAAAAAACAATCTGATATAAAAAAATTAAATAAATCAATGGAAATGAGTTCACGGCAGTTGCGACTGGTTTCGATTCGAATTTTAATTGTATTTGATTAGTTTTATATGAATGTATATATTCAACATTCTAATGTTTTCAACTTGAAACGTCCGAACATATCAGTTTATTGTTATTATTCTGTTTAGAATTAGTTTATTCAATCGTTTCGTGTTATTCAACAACTTGCGTTATTTTCTAAATAATAACTAGATAATCATTTGCCATTTACTGCATAGTATAACTAGGAATCAGCTAATAGTTTACATATGATCGAAGATAAAACGAAAAAAGTTATTTGTTTTTCTAAAGGAAGCTTTGCGTAATTTGAAGTCAATGACTGACTTTATTTAATGAATTTAAGATATAAATTTGTCTAATTCTTGATACTAGGGAGCGTGTCGAAGATAACCTTACTATTTGCGAAATAATAGTTTGAATTAAAATTTTTTATTAGAAAAACGTGTGTCGTTAGAGAATTATAATACCAAAGAACTAAAGTTTGGTGAAGAACGTGAAAAATAATAACTGTAAATGATTCATCTTAATTATTACTTCTTGCTTTTTAATATCTGGTAACATTGTTATAAAATTGAGGAATTTTAATACGAGGCATAAATGACTTTCCTGAAGCAAGCCTGTGTTTTGGCACTACTTTAATAGAAAATACTCTTCCTGAAGTGACTCTACACTCATTCATCTGGACATTCAAAAACTACAGTTTCTGCTAACGGCACCAGCTGGTAAACACTGTGTATTCATTAAAATACAGTCACAGTACCGTTCTACCGATGTTACGAAAATTTGGGCAAGGATATCATACTTTTGCAGCGATATCATAAAGGATTCAAATAGATTAAACACGAGTCTCAATTAGAATCAGTGAGGGGTACTAAAATCGTTGATGAAATTGCAGCAAATATGGCAGCATGCACTTTCCATAAAGGATGTACTAGAGGTATCTGATCTTTTATTATTTATTAACGGTATGAATCTTGAAATTACAATAGAAGAAAAAACAATATGCATGAATTGAAATCAGTCTCAGTAGGAAAAATAATTGAATGAATCTTCGACTTCAATTCAGCAGAGGCTGAAATACCAGTCTGCATTAAGGTACTTATTACCTAATCGTAGCAAACCAGAAACAGATGAGTTGGTATAATAATGTGTCCGATGAAGAGGTTCACATAAGAGAGGCACACCACTAGTAATCCCCCCAGGAATATGAAGACCAATCTGATACAACAAATCGGGACAATCCACCTCACCATCAAAACATCTACAGAGAAAGCGAAGATCCAGCACAATTCTTCTTTCGGATAGCTTCCTTATGTTCAGCCCTGACAAATACTGCAGAAAACTGTATCCTAGGGATAAACATTTTAAACGATATATAAAGAAGAAGTTCGTTCTGGAACCCTCAATCTCATTCGAATGTCAAATAGAAAGGTAACCAGACAGTCCAGGCGTACTCAAGATTAGGCCTGCAACAACAATTTCAAAATGTCACAGTTTGTTAACATAGTGTAACGCCTAATAAAGACCAAGGTTTTGAAGGCTCGGTTTACAATTGTGTCGAAATGAAACCTGAAAGTAACTTGTGAATCGATGAACACCCCGAGATCCCTGACAACATTAAAATTAATTACACTATCTAACTCACAAAAAGAAATGCACTGGCATTTATCCAAACTGACCTCCAAGCCATTTCTGACAAACCAGTGAGGTACAACATCCAAATTTGCCTGAAGGGACAATGCATCAATGATGCCATTGATACTTTTGTAAATTTTAAGGTCATCAGCATAGAGCAGGATGTCAGAATGCTCAATGACAGAACCAATATAGTTAATGAAAAGTGAAAACGAAAGTGGACACAAATGGCTGCCCTGTGGAACAACAGAAGTTACAGAAATAATTGATGATTAAAAACTTTTTATTTTGATAACTTGGGTTCTATGCCTATAGTTACTTTTAACCCAATTCAAAAGTTGTCTCACAAAACCAGCCGACTCCACTTTGATGTCGAAAACGGCATGACAAATTCGATTAAAAACCTTGATAAGATCCGTAAAGGCAATATCAACCTGATGCCCCTCACTTAACTCATCAAGTATCCCATCTTCAAAGAAAAAATTTCATTTTTGACTAGAATGTGTGAATTTTCAGTACAAGAAATTATGGAAAAAGCTCAGTCTCTCGTGCAACATTATTGTAATGATTCAGAGGACGATCTGATTCAGGAATGCATACATTCTCAGTCAAATTTCCTCTAGTAAGACTGTAAATGAATTTGAATCAATATTTTCATTCAATCTCTCTACATTTTTGAAAAACCAGGTTGGTGATTTGTAGTACCTATCGAATAAAATCATGAGGTAGTGAAAGTGATCAAAATCCATTGAAAAAGTGGAAATGTCAAGAATATCCGTTGAGGGAAGGTTATGTGACATCTCAAATGTCCAGGAGCTTTTGACGTATCGAAGCACGAAATTAAAAAGTGTGGCTGAGAAAATTTATGAACATCAGTTCACTGAAGCTTATAATATTGAAGAAAATCATGACGTAGTGAAAAATAGAAAAACCAGCAACGATTAGGGAGTGAAAAAGTCAACCCTCAAAAATTGAGGTTTAGACATTGCAATTGCTGAAGAGTCTTTTATATATCAAGTCAGAATGTATCAGGTGGGCTGATATACAGATGGTGATAATAAGGTAAAATCCACATGTTTTTCAGTTAGTACAAACCTCAGCTAGACGAGAGTGAAAAGTTTTCAGCTGTTTGACCGTTGGTTCGCGAGATATAGCATAGAGAGTGAATCAATTTTTATTATTGTTGTAAAAATGAATAAAACAGAACAGTTAAACTTGCTTTTTGATGAAAAATTATGCAGTTAAAGCCAAAGTATGGATTGATAAACATTATTCGGACTCTGCGCCAGGAAAATCAACGGTGGAAAGTGGTTTCCAAAGTTCAAACGTGGTGATATGGGTGTCATCAATGAAAACATTGAAATACTACACAAAATTGTTCTAAATGATCGAAAAATGAAATTGATCGAGATAGCTGAGACCCTGAAGAGAATGTTGACATGCGAAAGCTGTATGCGAAATGGGTGCCGCGCTTATTGGCTCTTGATCAAAAACAACAACGAGTCGATAGTTTTGAGCAACGTTTGAAGATAATTAATCGTGATAAAGCCGAGTTTTTTCGTCGACACATCACAATGGATGATACATGGATTCATTACTACTCTCCAGGCAGTCAGCCGAGTGGACTGAACGAGGTGAACTGCATCCAATGCATGCAAAAATGCAGTAGTCAACTGGCAAGGTTATTGGATCTGTTTTCTGGGATGAGCAGATTACCTTGAAAAGGGCTAGACGATAAACAGCGACTACTACATCGAGTTACTGGATAAATTGAAGGACCAAATCACAAAGAAATGGTCCCGTTTGAAAAAAAACAAAGCGCTTTTTCATCAAGACAATGCACCTTGCCACAAATCAATGGAAACAAAGGCAAAATTTTACGAATTAAGCTTCGAATTACTTCCCCATCCCCCATAATCACCAGATCTTGCCCCCAGAGACTTTTTTCTATTTTCAGACTTGAAAAGAATGCTCGCTGGAAAAAAAATCAAGACTAATGAACAGGTAATAGCCGAATATTGAAAAAATTGAATTTCACCAAAAAAATGTGTTTCACTATGTTAGCCTACTAACTTTTCAGCCCAGCTGGTAATTATGATGCAGTAAAGGAATAGTTTCCAGACATTCAGAGTCGATTCTTAAATAATTCAAAGTGCGCAAAATGTCTTTTCTATATTATTGAACTTCAGAATATCAAATTGACTCATCTGAAAGATTTTGCGCTGGGAAAGTTATCGAATTCGATATTTCAGGGTCATCGATTAAGGTGCAACAAATCAAAGCAAGTCACGACGAAGCGAAAATATTATATAATGAGGATGGCTGAATGTTGATGTTCCTATTCGAGACATTATGAATGTAAGTGGGTCAAAGTATGTGAAATACTTGTAATTTTCTGTGTAACTCGCTGACCTCCATAGGAAGCTTCGCGCGACGTTGCCAAAATGAATTTTAGTGAAAGTGACATGCGCCCAAGGTTGTATTCATCATGATTTCCGTCTACCCGACGCGATCAATTGTTTCATTATATCATTTAACACCTATTTCCGGCGACCGACGAATCCATGTGGAATACCTACCCGCAAACAGGTAAGTTAATGTGTTAACGGAAAGTATACGAATGAATTTAAGAGTTGAGTCATAGAGGAAGATGTATTGGCCAAAATTATATGGTCAGCTTTCACGAATTTACGTAATTCCATTACACCGATCGCACTGAGTCTTTTTAGGCGCTCCATTGTCGACATATAAAGATTTAAATGTAAGAAAAAAATTTGTCTTGGAATTAAGACTAGAATGTTAACATGTTAAATGGTTTCTGCGCTATTATCAGGTGGACTGAAAAGTTTGTAGGCTTACATAGTTAAACACTTTCTTATGATAAAATTATTTTTTTTTTCAATATAGTCACCTTCGAGGGTTATACAGCGATTGTAGCGATTCCATTTTTATAATAAAATTTCAAAATGGGCTCAAGTTTCGTTCATTAGTCTTGATTTTTTTTCCAGCTAGTTTGAAAACAAATAGTCGCTAGGACAAGATCTGGCGAATAAGGTGGATGAGGAAGTAATTTGAAGCCTAATTCGTACACACATAACCAACAAGTAATCAGTGGGAGTTTTTTATCCATTTTATTATAGCAAATTTGGGAGCGGAGAAAAAAGATAAGAGGATAGTGAAGTTTGCATAGAAGAAGATAGAGACCAAGAAAAGATAACAAAACAGGAATTACTATAAAACGCTCGAAAAATGGAAAAGCCCCAGGCTATAACAAGATTATGACCGAAATGATCGAGGATATGGGACAATATGGAGAAGACGTACTTTTGAAACAAATCCCGGAAGACTGGCAGATCTCAATGATAAACCCAATTTGCTAATCAGGCGACAAACATGAATTTAGCAACTACAGAGGAATCACGTTATTATGCACGGCTATGAAAATATATGAACAAATAAGAGATATGAAGCTGAGGTCAATAATTTAAAGAACATTGGGAGAGACACAAAGTGGATTTCGAAAAGGAAGAAGTCTTCCGGATTATATATTCAGCATAAAGGTATTGATGGAAAAATCTAACAGGATGAAGAAGAAAATATACCTAGCGTTCATGGACTAGTGCCTAGACGAAGATTTTGGGAAATACTACGTAGAAGAGGAATCAAAGCAAAAATTATAAGACTGATAATAAATATATATGAAAGTAATAGTCCTCTGTTGTTTATAATCTTTATGGATGCAATAATAAAAATTGATAGACATAATTTAGGAAATCCAAATTGGATATAGAAACTTACAGCAAGTAGAAGTGAAAATTGAATTGAATTGAATTGAATTGAATATATGGAACAAAGAATAAGAGAAGAGTGGTATGAAAATGAACAAAGAAAAAAAAGGTAACGGTGATTGGAACAGAAAAGGAAGACATAATATACAGATAGAAGGAACAAAAATAGAACAAGTGGAAAAATAAAGTACTTAGGAGTTGAATTCGAAGAATCAGGAAAGCAAGATGCTGAAATCAATGATAAGATCGAAAAGACCATGAAGGCATATTATGCTATCAGCAATTTCATAACTAAGAAAGAAGCGTCAAGAGCCACAAAAATGAAAGTATTCACATCTATCTATAGGCCAATACTGACATTAGGATGTGAGTCATGGGTTCTAGATAAAAACAAAAAAGTAAAATTCAAGCTGTCGAAATGAAATATCTTAGGAGGGTAAGGGGAGTCACAAAGAGAGATAAATTAAAGAACATTGACATACGTAAGGAATTAGCAATTTAATCAACTTTGAAATTTATAGATAAAAGGCAGCTCAGCTGGTGGCGACATCTTCAGAGAATGGAAAATACACGGCAAGTCAAACGTATATGGGAGACAAAGACTAACGGAAAGATGAAAAGAGGTAGACCACGACAAACATGGAATGGAGTAATAGCGGAAATATTGGGACAACAGGGCAAAAATTGGACAAAGGCTAAAACAATCACAAGACAGAAGATTGAATGGCGAAATTTCATATATGAACAATATTGTTAATATATCGAATTTTTATGAAATGTTACTATATTGTAGACCCTACACCATTTCAGATGGTAAAAGGATTTTGATAATATATATATATATATATATATATATATATATATATATATATATATATATATATATATATATATATATATATATATATATATTATAGTAAATTCACCGATTTTTGCGAGAATTGCAGTCTTCACTAAAAATTGCTGCCAAAAGTTAAAAAGATCGGCAAAAAACTTCTATGGAAACATATCACTTTTTAAACACTTTTAGATTTATTGTTTCAGGGAATTCGGTAAAGAGTTATGAAGCTCATTACACAACCTTTTCTTCGAGGCACCTCATATCCCAAAAATAATTTGCCTTTGTAATCTCAAACTCAAACCGCAAGAAAACCATATCGCAAACCAAGAGATCTCTCGACAAGTACTATGGCGATTCTTTTCCTTCGACTGGAGATGATTCATAGGTGGCTCATTTAGTTTCTTTGCTGCAGCACAAGCACCGAAGATGCCCGACGCCTAGGTAACAACTCAAGCGATTATACAAAGTTTACGTTGCGTTAGACGGTCGCCGAGTAAAGTTGAAGGAGGGAGCAAAGGCTGTGTACATCTCTTATGAATGAGTTTCTAACATTTTGCATGAGAGTTTGCACATGAGATAGCTACGTCAAGTTGTTGACAATTGACCAAAACAAGAAAGTGTGTGACTTTTCCAGGACAATTCTACACGTCTGAAACTATGCGATGGGTGGAGGCCGGTGGCAGTTCATCCAAGAGAGCCGACGTAGTTTCATCGGCCGCCTTCTGGGAAGCGCAGGGGTATAACCTTCATTGCTTTTGTCCAAAAAGGAAATATCATAAATGGAGAGTACTACGCATCACTATAGAACTGAACAAGTGAATCAAAACGGAGCGATCACATCTCGCCAAGAAGAAAATCCGGCTGAACCATGACAACGCCCGTGCTCATTCTTCCGCCACAGCCAAGGTGATGGAGAATTGCTTCAAAGCCAACAAATTCTCGTAAGGAGGACATCAAAATCCTCCAGCATTGTCTGAACAAGTGTATAATCCTAAGCAGAGGTTATGTTCAAAAGCGAATGACACCCAGTAGGGAAAACTGAGTTTTTGTTTCAATATTTCATGTAACATACATAACATAACCATATATTTGCGAATGATCATCAAAAAGATGAATTCGAAAAAATATACACCCTACAGTTAATGGTTTCCGCGTTTTACATCGTTTGTATCCCAGAGATAATTCAATGTAAATTATACGAAATGGAAAATGTTATATAACAGGAGTCGCGATAAATGTAAGCTCACAGAGCACGGCGCGGCTCCACTCTCACTTTTTATCAAGTTGGCGATGCCTTGACGTCACGTGCCAGACATCGATCGGGTGACGTAGACCGTTCAGTTTAGCCATCGTAGTTTCAGGGATAAAGCTCTGATTCGGGTGGTGGAAAGTGAGAATTAAAGGAGGGTATACAGAGCCGAGGAAGCATTACCATTTTCGTGGAAATATTTCAACGATAGTCATTGTTCAAATAAAATTAATTGCCCTTGCATGACCAGCGTTTTGTTTGTTACATACAAGTGAGCTATCACCTGAAATAAAGGCAATACATTTCAGCGTCTTGGTGATGGCTGATTAGGAAAGAAAGGCACTTTGAACAATTGTTATTTGATTTAATTTGAATTTCATAGTTATTCGACGTTCACGCTCCCTTTACTATTTTCGCTCGAAGAGAAAATCCTCAACTCGAACTACTTTTAGTTTCAATTATACAGGATGAGTTCGGTTCGGGAGGTTTTACACTTGCCTTTTGCAAGAATAAAAATTTCCATGAAGTCTGAAGGGCATTCGAAATAAATATTTATAAACAATTTATTTAAACGCATGTCGCCACTAGGTTATAGTGTGAAGATTCAAATGTTATGTAAAAAGTTTACATCTACTTTAAATTCATGAATTATTCAAATCTGGAGAATAGTTTAGAATATACTATTTTATGGTTATGGGAATATTACCATGTAAATTCAATTTAAGATGAATTGGATTAATTAATATCTGTATGCGAAGACTACTATTTGATGACCTCTTTATCAGTTTTGGCATGAAAGTTACGTCTCTTGTTCATACTAGAGTCTATACGAATGTGGGTGGTTCAACTTGCTCCAAGATTGACTATGTTTTGACAAATGCTGACAACGATAGTTATGAAACTAAAGTGTTTGAAGCTCATATTGGTGATCATACCACCGCCTGTGGCCTGGTGGGAAGAATACATGCTTCCCACTTTGCACATATGCGGCTGCCGGTTCGAGTCCGACAAAGGTATGGGTGTTGTAAATATCCATGTGTTTAGAGATTATTATGATATTATGATTAATTGATGGACAATGTCTAAGTTACAAGTCCCTACCTGAAAGGTCAAGGAAGGACGGACGTGGGCCAAATTGTCCGCTCCTCTCCTTCCTTAAAAAAAAAATTGGTGATCATGAAGCGCTATCCCTTGTTTGTCTATAAATAAACTAGAAATATTACTCTTCAAAGCCTTGACCGACTCGTCGATGCTGCATCAAGTGTCTTTTGCATACAGTTATGCAATCTCTATGACGTGGATTTTAGTTTTCAAAGTTCCATAGATATAAAGAAGTCAATAATGTATTATTGTCCTGCAAAGTTTATCAGATGCACCAGTAACCTGGCAATGAATTGGATATCTGGGGAGGTTCAACAGGGTATTCATGAACTAAAAAAAATATATTGGCTGAAAACAACCTTAAAAACGGTAAACTCTTCGGAAGTGTATATTAGAGCTAAGCTCAACTATAGGCATCTACTCAGGGAAGCTAATCTTAAATATTACTAGGACCTAGTAGCATCTTCCGTGAATAAAAACAAAACTGTGGAATTTCGTTAACCAGAAAAAGAGATGGATGGTACCATCTGCTCTGAGCCAGCTAGAATTGCTATGGCTTTTGCGGAATACTTCACTGATATTGCCAGTGAAGATCTACGCAGACACTATGGTAATGTATTATCTCAACCCTGCACTGTATCTGCTATATCAAGTCCCTTTTTCTTCTTTCCTGTAATCGGGGAAGAGGTTTTCAGTGCAATAATGTCAACTAAGAACAAGGGGTTGACTCCATTTGTACAAGAGTTTTGAAGGCAATTGCACCTTCAATTGTTGATCATTTTGCTTATCTCAATAACCTTTCTGTCACATCGGGGATATTTCCTTCTCTTCTGTAAATAGCTACAGTAATACATGTGCCTAAAAAGAACGCTGGTGGTAACATAACTAATTATCGTCTTATTTCAATTTTGAGCATCTTCTCCAAGGTCATTGAAAAGGTCCTGTTTAATCGTATGGCTGACATTTTAAATAAATTTGGAATCATCAGTAATAGTCAACATGGTTTTAGGGTCGGACGTTCAACTCAAACAGTTGCCTTTGATTTTGTTGAGTTTGTCTATAAGAGCTTGGATGGAGGTCTTCTTGTGGCTGAATAGTGGCGTTTAACTGCCTAGTCATAAGTTTCATAAAAAGTAAAATCTATAATTTAGGTTTCAAAGGTGTGTTCCTTGATTGGATACTTAGTTTCATTTCGAGCCGTTCTTTGTCTGTCAAAACTCGGGAGGTTTGGTCTGAAAAATTTGGGATTAAGTCAGGGGTTCCTCAGGGCTCCGTGCTGGGGCCACTATTGTTTCTCATATTCATTAATGATTTCCTGATCATATAAATTCAGATAAAATTACAATATTTGCTGGTGATACTTCTATAGCGGTCACAGCGCGGGCTCCTGCGGAGCTCTCCGAGACTTGTGGGGGTATTGTAAACGCTTTCAAAATTTTAGACTTCACTTATACTAAACGTGGCTAAAACAGAATGTATATTCTTCGGATTAAGAAATAAATTCCAACATGGTTCCTCTGCTAATCAACTGCAAGGGAGATACGTTGGGGTCTAGTAATTGTGTCAGGTTTCTTGGGGTGTACTTGGATGAAGGTTTTAGATGGAGTCAACATGTAGACTAGCTATGCTATGCAATTAGTAGAATAAGGAACTCTTTGGGTATCGAATCTGTGATTAGTTTATACTACAGCCTTGCCTACAGTCATCTAAATGATAATTTACTTTTATGGGGAAATTTCGTGGAATCTCAAAGAGCGCTTGTTTCTCAGAAAAGAATTATACGCATGATCTTAGGCCACGTGAATCTTGTAAGCCAGTTTCTATTTCACACAACATTCTCCCTCTTCCCTGCATTTACATCTACAGAAGTCTTCTTCACATAAAAGATAACGAACATCACTATATTACACTATCTAGCTTTCATGATCGCTCCACCTATACATAAAACCAAGAAATATGAACTTTTCCCTCTAACCAAGGGATCTTGCTGTTCAATCATCTTCCTCATTCAATGAAGCGGTTTGAGGAAACCATTAATGCGCTCTTAGGCATGGGGAATATTTAAATGACAAAGAGTTTTCACCTTAGTTAAAAAATGTCTTTGATGAATTGTTTAAAATTTGGGATTTGAATATTGGATACTACAGTCAGTTTGTTATATATGTAAACTGTATATTATATCCTATTTTGTTAATATGTACCTCTAACTTGTCCTATACATCATATGATGTCCTAAATGATGAATAATTATATTATTATTGTTATATTACCTACTTTCAGAAAAAATTTAGTCGTTTGCTGAAGTCATTTGGCTGGAATCATAAGACTCTGAATATCAGATGATCATTTATAGAATTCATTTAATTTATTTGAAGATCAAGGTCTTTAATATTTCAAGATAAGATAGTTATGTCATGCTATCGAAATAGTTCATTAATTCTCACGAGTAAACATTTTTATTTCAAGATTATTAATAAAATTTCTTTCATTTGTAGTCTTGAAAAAATCCCAACTTTCCATGAAAACTGGAGAAAAACAATTAGAATAAAAATCTCGTCGTCACCCGCTCCATTTGATTCGATATTAAGAGAACTGGTTAAACAAACTTTGATATTAGACATTTCGTTCCATCTACTACATCCCTCGTAAAAAATTTATTTGTTTTCTTAAGCTCAAATCAGGATACGTAAATAACACGGATTTAAAGCTCATATCTTTCAGTAAACTCGAAAATTATGTGTATCACATCTGTTTTTCAGCGTCCATAAAATATGCGTGCAGAGAGACACTTAAATTTTTATTCGAATTTTTATTATCGGTAGCTGGTTTTACAATCATCCCTTTCTAACGACATCCCCGTCGTAAAACATGAAGGAACTGTCAGAATAACGGAGTTTGTCAAGGTTAAACACCCCACATCCACCTTGAATTGATAACTGTTAGGGCGTACTGTACTTGTAGTAAAATTCGGTTTAACTCCGTTATAAAAGCGGTTCTTGTGTGTTTCGGGAATCCACAGAAAGAACCTTTGTTGTCTGATTCCCAACGAAGGGTTTTACTGTGGCAATTCGGGTAATTAATGAAGCTCTTCCACCTCTTGCTTCTCGGAATCTATAAAGTTCTGAGAATTTTTATATTGCGATTTGTCTGCCTACCATCTTGTTTAATTTTTTAAACGATGCGACATATACCTACGTATTCTTCAATTAATTATTGTTTTTAATTCATGCAAAACCACATATTGAAGTAGTTTCCGGAGTTAAGTAATCTATAAATAGATTTATGCATACAGTGAGGTAGATCTGGATTGAATTGATTGGCAGAGAAAAATACTGCATACGTGTATAGATATTAAGCTAGGAAATAAATTATGGAAATCAAAAGAAACTGATTTGGCGGTATGAGGAAGATGTATATTTCATATTTTATCTATTAGTTCGTATGGATTTTGATAGAGTATTTGGATTTTAATCGACAATATTATTTTATTAAATTAATTGCCAAATGAGACATTTTAGCGAAAAATTCCAATTTACACATCTGATTCCAAAAATAAAAATTTATTTAAATACATTAAAGATACTGAAAATAAAATGGATGAAGGAAAGTGGTAGTTATGATGAGATGTATATTGGTAGGAGTGGTTTCGTCCAAACGTGTTGCAAATATAGTAAATAAGTACTATATTCTAGATATTCAACATACAAACTTTCGGAAGAACTCGTCTCAAGTAGGATATAAGGAGGAAGAGGGGAAGAGTTTGATGTTTCTGATTTTTTCTTGGAAAATTGAACTTTCAAAAATGGTCCCGTACTCATGAAGATTTCTTTTCACGTCATCTATTGCCGAGATATGAACGAATCTTTTAATACGCAGATCGTACCTCCCGCTAAACAACATTTAAGAAGGACGAATGGAAGAAATACCCCAAATAAGACAGCTCGACTATCATTAATTTTGTCAATTTCTGGACGTGAAAGTGTGAATGGCGTGTTGTACTTTGACCGTTAATTTATCGATTGAAGCTTAAATTTCGAAAATAAATGCATACAATTTCTAATAGGGAAAATATCGAAATATATGTCAACGGAGGAATACGTTTTCAAACGGATCAAAAGCGCCTATTTCTCAGGGAGGATCTAGGTTCCGGCCTAGCGCTCTACATGGCCTGGCAAATTACTTAGTTTTTGTCGTTTTCTGCGGTCGCTCGAAAAGCCCAAACGCGAACTGGGCGTCGTTGGAAAAAACCCGAATCTCACCGAAAAAATTGTTCACTATTCGAAAAGAAAAACTCTCCGTTTGAAAAATCGACTCCCTACCGAATTATTTCATTTGTCTACGCCCATTTCCTTACGGTTACTGTAAAGTTAAATGACACTAAATATACATTCGTGTATATTATATAACTGAAAATCACACTATTTGACTTTTATGTTCATTATATTATTAAATAAGTTGATAAAATATAAATGCTAGGTTAGAATATCAATCACAGCGCATAAGTAATATTCTGACATTTGATAAAAACAAAAAGATATGCATGAACGGCTTGATGTTATTATTTTTATAAAAATAAAGAGAACTTGTCCGTATATATATTTTCATTGGCAACGAACCCAGGATTCATTAAAGAAAAAATCTCAAATTTGCTAGAACTGGATATATCATGCAACGACTACAATTGTTATATAGGTTAACCTAAAATAATCTAAAGGTAAGCGAGAAACATACGCATCTAGGCCCAGTTGTTAAAAAGCTCAAATTCGCTTAAGTCGAAATATTGATGTTTCCAAGAAACACTTACTCAGTTATTCAATACGACAATTATTATATAGGGTAACTTAAAAAAATCTAAATGCGAAAAATAAGAACAAACATCCAGAAATCTAACCTAACCTAGAAGAATCTAACGTGATGTGAGAAATAAACATCCAGGACCATTTGATTGCCGCAAATTTTTAGAAAAACTGCAGCATGACATTGAAAGCTTCAAGTGTTCGGACCAATCGAAATTTTTGTTTCAATATCCGAAAAATAAACTAAGAAGTCAATGACATTTGAAACGAAAGAGAAGTTTTCATGAAGCAAAAACATCTGTACTCAGGGACGTGCATATTATGCTATTCTGTAACTCTGAATGTAATTTGAAATGAAATCTGTATTTTTTTTCAATGCAAATACGGTTGATTATAAAGAGTGACTCATAAATTACTAATACAAAAAATATTGAATAAACAACAAATGTTGGATTTATGGTAACTATTATGGTAACCCTTCTCTTGGACCCCAAATTTTTCTTCTTCTGCAGTTAAATATACTAACTCTCATTGGAACACCGGATCTGATCATTACAACTCTCCCCGTCAAAGAGAAAATATTGTGATATTGAGTTGTCGCATTAAATTTCCAAGGACGAAAGATATTACAAGAAACACTAGATTAGCTTAGTAACATGGGCATATATATATATATATATATATATATATATATATATATATATATATATATATATATATATATATATATATATATATATATATATATATATATATATATATATATATATATATATATATATATATATATATATATATATATATATATATATATATATATATATATATATATATAAAGGTAGATTTTGATATATTTGATGATAATTCTAAAAGAGAAAGTTGGATGCAGAAGGAATTACACGGAAAGCACCTAAAGAATTGAAAATGATTATATTGATGAAATCGCATCGAATAAATGGTTAGTTTCTGGAGAATTGTTTGCTGAAACAGAAGGCTTGCAATTGCGATCCAGGATCAGATTGTTTTTACGAGGAATTATAGAAAACACATCATCAAACAAAATATAGATGATTCTTGCCGTAGACGTTTCTGTTCTTCAGAAACAGTTTTCCATATATTATCATCTTGCTCAGTCCTTGCTTCAACAGATTATTTAGAAAGACATAATGCCGTCGCTAATATTATTCATTTTAATCTAGGAATTAAACATGACCTAATTCCCAAAAGAAAAAAAATTACAAATATGAACCTGAGATTATTTGTGAAAATGACAAATATAAACCTTATTTTGATAAAACAATTCTTTGCAACAGAGCTGTAAAACACAATAGACCAGATATCATTCTTACTGATAAAAAGAATCAAATAACATATATAATTGATATTGCTATACCCGACACACATAATATACAAAATAAATACAATGAAAAAATTTCTAAATATATGATGCTTGGCGACGAGATTAAAAAATGTGGAAAATGAAAAAAATTTATTCTACCGATTATTATTTCCACAACAGGTGTTATTCCTAGGAATCTTAACAAAAGTATTGAGATTTTGGGTCTGAAGAAAAATTTGTTTGAACAGTTACAGAAAATAACAGTCATCAAATCTTTTAATATTCTTCGTAGGTTTCTTTCCGAAAAAATAATGAGGTAGAGTCATAGGTTTTCTCTTTAGTTTATACTGCTCAGAATCTCATTTCATATTTTATTTATTTGTTTATATAAATGTAATATAATTAACTGACAATTTTGTCATATTTATATTCAGAGCAGTATTCTATTTGATCGTTCACCACTTCACACAAAGGAAACTATTAATGAGTAACATTCAGTGTTACTTGACTAAGATCCGTACACTGGATTTTTCCGGGAGAAAGCCTCTGACACTACTCGTTGGTACATTGATATCATTGTCTGATGATGCTATAGTATGTATATATTCTGGTAGATTGATATATTCTCATAACATTTAACGTTATCCTAATATATAATTATTCCAGGATGTGTTTTGATTATAATCATTGCCTGGCAATGGTATTAATTACCGGGTGGTGGATTGCATGAACAGATATATGAGTAACTCGACGGGTGAAACCCTCTATATATATATATATATATATATATATATATATATATATATATATATATATATATATATATAACCGAACAAAGATTTGGTCTCAAATTTTGTATTGCAAATGGAATTTCGTTTGCCAATCAATTCAAATTCAATAGAGGTCGAGATGTGGAAGATTTTCCTCGCATCTAACAACAATAAGGTGAATGAAATGGAAATTGAGAATCGTCATTTAAGTTTGAGAGAGATAGGTAATGAATCTTCTATGTCTCGCGTATCAATTTGTACCATTTTAGACGATTGTTTAGGTATGAAATGCGCTACCGCTCGACTTGTTCCAAAAAAACCTGAATTTTCTTCAAAAATTGATTCGCGTAAAGGTCTTCGAAGACATTTTGAAGCGAGTCAATTCCGACTCCACATTCATGAAACGCATTGTAGCTGGTGATGAGACAAGGGTTTATGAGTTGGACATGGAAATCAGTTAACAAGCTTCGGAATAGCGCCTTCCTATTGAACCGAAACCGATAAAACCACGTCAAAAACGACCAAGAGCAAAGGATTAATTCTTTGATTATCGCGGTGTTGTGTACTCGAAATTCTTGCCAGGTCCGAACAACTTTTGTTTTTCTAAAACTCAAATTACCCCTTCGAGGTTAACGTTTTGAATCGATAGAACACGAAAAAGAATTCACGGAGAGAATTGAAGTCGATTGCGGAAAAAGCGTTTAAAAAATGTTTTCATGATTGGAAATATATTACTTCGGAAGGGACCTACTTTGAAGGCGATAAAATAAATTTTCTTCTTTGACAGAATATATATACAACGTTATTCTATTCATTCAAAGCGATGGAAATGCTTTCATGTTTATCTATGAGTCGAAATTCTTCTACGCTACTGAAAACGCATAATTAATAGGAAGCTCTCTACACCAACATTCAGAACAAATTAAACAAATGCCGTGTAGATAAAATTGGAAACTATGTATACAGTTTCATCTTCGTTTTCTTTTGACCTTGCTTACTGTGCTTACGAAGTAAATGCGGAAATCGTGGCGTATTTCGCATTTTTAAAATAAACTCAGCCGGGATACTTGTTGATATTGGCATAAGGTTTTATGTTCTCATCTATTTTGTACCTTTCCACGGACGGAAACGCGTGGAAATACGAAAAAGGAAGCAATAAAATTCACGAAATTTAAAACTGCCAGTATGCTGAAATCGCAATAAACAATAATATGTTTTGGTGAAATAAAGATTTGTAGATTAACCAAGGTCACCTCACTCAAATGTGTTATCGTAGAAACAATAATTAGAATAATTAATATTCTACGAGTTATGCCAATTATATAACGATCTAATATTAGCATAAGAAGGCGAAATGTTGATAGGTCTCTCCAGTAAATGGGTAAATACTTCCCTATATTTCTTATTTTTAGAAATTATACTTTATGTTCCACTCGTGTACTCCCACAGAAAAATTCCTGTTGAAAATTAGACTCTGACGAGTATTCAGTTCAATAACTATTCTGATCAGATAATAGTTTGTTTTGTTCAGATTTGTGACAGTTGATAAGACTTAGGTAAACTGATATACTCCCAAAATTAAACAACAGAGACAATAATGAGGCAAAGGTACCAATTTATAAGGTAAAAACAATTTTGTCTACATACAATTGTTTTATGTGGCTTCACTAGTATAATCATCATTTTATGCAATGCTTGAAAGATGCAGTAAGGAAAAAAGGGGAAGAAAAGATCATTGTTTTACACGAGATCGTGTTCTTTCACCAGTAATTGCGATGAACAAAACCAAGAAATCTCAATAAATTGAGAAATTAGCTTACACTTTAGGGGCGATCGTTGGGGTCTAGTTGTATTCTACATACCGTCTTTTTCTCCAGTCGTTTTATGGCATAATCTATGTGTAATCCTCCAATATTTTGGAATCTACTCTCTTTTAATAGAATAAATAAATTAAACAACTGGTGGAGTTGAAGTTAATCATGAAGAAAATTTTGAAACACATTTTATCAGATACAATTCGCTCATCGAACTGTTACTCTTGCTCTGGCTTTTCCTACAGCTGAGAACTATTGTTACGTTCTACTGATTAGTGCTTATGTCCCAGCTGAATTATGCTTAACCCCAATTCCTTTCAACATAGTTGATGTTTTTTTCATTATTCAAATTTCTGCTATCTCACTACCAATTACAGATGGTTTCATGAAGAAATGCAAATAAAATCATTCCGATTTCCATTGTTTATAACACTCTTAGGCTAGGTGTTACCAATGTATCACATACGGGTGAGTTAGTTTTTTTCCTCAGATTTTTCCACCTGCTCTATTGAATCATATGAAAGTTAGAGTTAGATTCACCCATTTTTTCTCAATATGCTCACCTTGCACTTTCCTTGTGGAAAGCTGCAAGTATCTACCCACTATACTCTTCTCTAATCGTGGTTTGACTCACATCATAATCTGTCAATATACATAATCAATTAGAATGTAATATGTAATGTAACGATTCGACTAACAAATACAGTTATACATTTGATGCTGTTGTTTGATTATATATACACCTATCTGTTGAAAACTTCCTTTTTTGTTAAAAATAAGCCTTTATTTCAAGGAAATGAATACAGATACCATTAGTCAAAGTAGTGACCAACGTTTATCATAACTTTTTCCCAATTTTCTGGGAGGAGACGAAAGCCACGATAAAATGACTCATCTTTGCATTCAATCCATTCGATGACCCATTTCTGGACATTTTTGAAGAATTGCTGCTCCGAAAGTCCATGAGCCATTGACCGAAACAAATGGTAATCTGATGGAGCAGCACAGTCTGGTGAGTAAGCCGCATGTGATAGGACGTCCCATCGAAGCGTTTCAAGTGTTTCTTTGACGGCCTTTGTGACATACGGACGAGCGTTATCATGCAACAGGATGTGTTGTATTCTGACCACTTCTGGTGCAGTGCTCGGTTTAAATGGATCATTTGTTCTCGGTAGAGATCTCCTGTGACTGTTTGACCTTCTTTCATGAATATTGCGCTTTGTGGCTAGGGTCACAAATGATCTTTCGTCGCTTGGGATTATCGAAATATATCCACTTTTCATCTCCAGTAACAATACGATGGAGAAATCCCTTTCTCTTCTGTCTAGCCAGCAGCATTTCACAAATGGTTTTTCGTTTATCGATGTCTCTCGGCTTTAGCTCATATGGCACCCATTTTCCTTCGTATACTTCACGCATTGCTTTCAAACGTTCAGATATCCGAGACTAGTGTTGTTGCTGGCATTTTTCAAGTTTGGCTGGATCTTCGTCTATTGAAGCCTGTAGTTCAGTATCTTCGATCTTTTTCTTCCTTCCTGAGTGCTCTTTGTCGATCACATTGAAAGCACTAGATTTGAAACGTAGAAACCATTTCTTATAAGTAAAATCCGATGGAGCATGATCATCGTAAGCTTTAATTATATAAAAAAAAACCTTTATGTATTAATGACAGATGTCAATGCTACAACATTAAAGCCCCATTTACATTGGTCATTAAGGCTCAGTCTTTAGTTTAAAACTTTTACTATTAGGGGGAGATTTTCAACAAATACACATACTTCACACTTCTTACATTAAGAAATAAAAGCAATATTTCCAATTACATTCGGAGTTGAAAGAATAAACAACTTTGTTGCTGGAGGGGGTACTTCAACCGTACAGGCTGGTCAACAACCCATAAATGAAGGAAGACATAAATTTAAAAAAATATATTCAATCCCTCAAAATTTCTGAAAATTTATTGTTACTTCCTGTAGAAACTTCGTCTCAATTGTTCAGGTTCACACTGGGCGAAGTCTTCCCTCTGCCGCGATTCAGGAAATGTCCGAACTGTCCGGAAATGTCTGTCCCTCGTAAAACAACACATGAATGTGAACTCAAACATAAAATGTACCTACAGAATTCATTGTGGGGGCGACCTTGTGTGTAGTGGCTCAACAGGAAGAAGATTAGACACCAGAATAAAATACGAATTATTATAAATGCCACTGAAACAGGGCCGGTTACAGAAAATTTTCGAAGATATTATTTGGGTACATGGTATTGAAAGTATTATAAGAATGATTAGGAGACTCAGTATCCTACTCTTCCTCCTTCAAAAGTGAAGTTTTTGATGTATCTACTATTGTCGAATAATCCTGCAGTATCGGGTAAATTGTAGGAGAAAAGTAATACAGTACGGATCAAGTCTTATGTATTTCTGTCAACAAATAGTTGGCTCATATTTATATCATTTTCATGATTCTCAATAGAGCAAACACTTATTTACTTTTTGCAGATAAAGAACAAACTCTTCTTTCTTCATTTTTGTTATTATTGTTCCCCATATAGTCCTTATCCTCTGATACTCTTTTATGTTCGTTTTGTTATGTTACCAAAATAGCAGGAACCACAGTTATTCATGTTTCTCTGTTTTCAGTGTTGTGAAAAATCTATTTGTGCTATAGTTAGGTTTATGAATGATTTTTATATTGAATGCTTTCAAACAGGCATCCAATTTTTCTGATAGCTCCGGAACGTAGATAATAGCAACAAACTTGTAGTCATCTTCTGGGTTTCTCTCTTTCTATTCGAGTTATTATAGATATGCTGTATTCCACTTCTTATATCTTCTTATGTATTATTTTGGTAACGCACATTCAAAGTTTATAAATTTTTGGACCGAGTTTGTTTATGGTGCAATAACTGAGTATCGTAACCCATTCCCAGTATAGATATTCGTCATATATGGATAAGGAGTAGTAAGTAAATAATAAAAAATATATATGATAGGCACGAAAATTCATATTCTCATTGAAAATTTATACATACTGTTGAATATGAATATTGTATTTTCACAGTACACTTTCAAATGTAGGCAGTTTCTACAGCAAGTTTAGGTTAGATTTCTAAAGAAATTTGTTTGATTCTGCACACTAGATCGTTTTGGTGCCTATATATGGAAAATGAAATCCAATGTTTTAAGTATATTTGAATTTTAATAAAACATTTTTCTGTTCTGGGTACGGCTCTGGTATAAGTTACCAGCTAACAACAGTTGAATTGAGTACTGGCAACAACAATGAAGCATAATTGACTAGGGTGGGATGGAATTGAGCTGACACAATAAGACGGAATTGAAATGTCTTCCGTTTATTCCTATACCAGTTTAGGTGGCGATAAAAACGAAAAAAAAATGGCTTCGCTTGAATTCTTTGTACATGTGACATAATATTGGTAATTATTATTATTAAATCATTAAACGAATGTTAATTTAGAAAGTTATTTCGATAAATATTTATTACAGTTTATTTGGAAAGGATAGAGCCGATCACACAATTTTTGAAAATGTATTTATAAGACCTTCTGGAAATAATAACAATTCTAAGCTTTCATAATTTTCATGCCAAGTTAATATAGTAGTACTCAACAAAAATAGGTAATCTAAGATAAGGAAGAGAAGACGAAATTATTACAGGTAATTGAATTTTATACTTAATGGTTTAGATTTGCTCTGCCAATAGTAAAATTGTGCCTGTCCTACTCTAAAATCAACACTTGTTGGATTTGTTTCCGCAGATTTAAGTCAGCACCAAAAGGGTTCTAGCATAGGATGGACGTTTGATGTTTCATGCTGGGATATCTAAATAAATTTTATTGCTACTCTTAGAGCCTTGATGAGGATCTTCGTTCACCCAATGATTAGAACACAGAGAATTTCATCATTTACATATTTGAGAATAATTCTTGATAAAATTTGTATTCATAAAAATTCAGTGTCATAAAAACATTTATATAAAATGAAAACACATTCACGCAAAATACCATATAGTCTAGAAGGCGTTAGTGCAGAACTAATTTCGTATAATTATATTCGAAATTTCAAATTCTTATGAAAAAATTCAACGAGGATATTTGTTTCGAAACTACTTCCAGAAAAAAATTAATTTGTTTTTAAAACGATTATCTAAAGTTTCATTATTATGTTGAAATTTCCAAGTAGAACTAAATCAAGTTTCATGCAAAAGAGGTTATACATTAAAGAAATTTGTGTTCGGTAAATCATATTCATTTCGTGGAAATCCAATATTTATGAACAACTCCGATTGTTTATTTCACCTGCTTGAAGACCATTTATTATGTTCAACCACCGCTTTAAATTCCCATAGGGAAGTGAAAAAACTCGATAGATATGGGGTGAACCTCCGTGCAGGTAGTGGAAAGAGAAGAGGAAACAGCCACGAATCGATTCGGCTGACCTTGACCCACTAAGAGGGTGGCGGCCTTACAATAGGGTTATTTCAATTTTTATCCTCCCCCAGCTGTGATAGTTCCATGATTCTTCTTCTCATCTTTCTTCGTCTTTAGTGGTTTCGTATAAAGGAATTTTTATTGCTTCTTCATCATCGAAATTAATTTTATTCTTTCCGATTAGATATCCGAACAAACATTTTGCCGCATAAACTACTCAATTTTTAGGGAAACATAAACTGCTTTGATATCTTTTCCAAATACAGGAATAGAAAGAACGTAGAATCATTAATTCGAGAATCTAAGTGAAATATTTAGTTTGATTAGGCAGAAATGGGACTATGACAATTATCACAAAATTATCTTCTCAATCTAACAAAAAGGTATGTAGGTAAGTAGGTAACTAAACTACAAAAATTTATTACGTAATAAAATAACACTCTACTAGCGGCAAAAGGCGGCTTTATCAAAGGAACGCACGGTACTTATCAAAGAAAAGCAGCGTTTTTTATTCTTGCGAACGAATCATTTTAATAACGATTGGGAAAAAGAATTTTTCTTTTGTATGGTGAAGGATAAGTGCAGTTGTATTACTTGTCGTGTATCAGGTGCAATACCTAAGCGTGGTAGCTTAGAGAGGCATCATAAAACGGTTGAAAAAAACTATGAAGAGAATTTTCCGCCACAGAGTGAATGGAGAAAACAAAAAGTACGTGATTTGATATCTTGTTTGAAAAAAGAATAAACCATGTTCACAAGAGCAGCCAAACAATCAAAAGCTGCTACGATCGAAATATCTCATATATTGGCGAAACAAAAGAAACCATTCGAAGATGGATTTGTCCCATTCGTGCACGTAGCTTGCAACGGCGGCTCTTTAAGTTGCAGTTGGAACATAGGCAGTCAGCTGAATACACTGATTTAGTTCTTCACACCGACGTCAGGTGGTTGAGTTGCGGAAAATTCCTAGAAAGGTTTCAAGAATTATTGCCCGAAATAACAGCTTTTCTAGACGAAATAGGTGATGCCACTCAGATGTTGAAAAACGAAAAATGGCTGACTGATTTGGCATTTTTGATTGACATCTCAATTCACTTTAACACCATTAACTTGGAGCTTCAAGGTTAGGTAAAGGAAAAACTATTAATGTGATGATTAGCGCAGTAAACGCATTCAAAAGAAAATTACAACTTATGATAGATCAGTTGAGAAGGAAGGATCTGAAACATTTTCTGTCTTTGAAAGCAAGGATTCCTCAGTTGAATGATGATACGTATGAGGCTGAATTATGAAATATTTTGGGACAATTCGAAATGCCTGTTTATGATTGCAGTAAATTGGCAAATATAGCATCATTTTGAATTATCCTTTTTCATGTAAAAACATTGAGGAATTAGCTACTGAAATATCAAGTCAGTTTAATATGAACTCATGTTCTGTTAAAAATGAGTTGGTGCAGATTATATTAGGTATACATCTCAAAGCTACAGCATCTGATACAAATTTCTGGAGTTTTATATCTGAAGATAAATATCCGAATCTAAGGCAAATCGCCCTTCAACTGACGGCAATGTTTAGGTCAACTCACTTGTGAGAGTCTGCACTTTCTGGGATGAAGATAATTAAGTCAAAATATCGCAATCGACTAACTCACGATCACATGTCATCATGCTTGCGATTAGCACTCAGTGGTTACGTACGAACTTATGAAAAGTATGCTGAGGACATGCAGTGCCACGCGTCAATATCCAAAGTCACTCCTCAGTTAAGTTTAACACCATATGTAACTCTTTTATTTTGTAACAACCAATAAACTCGAAATTTTAAATAACTATGAGTTTTTCATTGGTACTATAGAGAAGAACCTAACCCAAACCTTGACTACAATAATGTATATTGTGCGGAAAGCTTATATCTATATATGCTACAATACACCCGACCTAGGTAGGATGGGTGTATCGTGTATGTACGACAACCCTGCATCACACATACTTGCAGCCTCTCCGAGTAGATCGTAAGTAGTTTAAAAATATTGAGGTAGGTTCAAGTTTGAGCACCACTGGTGTAGATCATACACAATCACATTTCTTATACTAAATGTTTCTGTTTTCTTCATAATAGAGGTTTTCGCATTAATCAATAAATTTATGGCATATAAGTTTATAAAACTTATCGAAATATCGCCGAAAACTTCTTTGTTCAAGTATCCAATTTTTTCTTGGAAATGTTTGCACAATAAATGTAACCAAGTGTCAACACTTCCCGTGAAATATTTAATTATCGATAATTGTTCATATTGATATTTCCAATTCAATTAGCCAGAATACAGATTAGTTACAATATGAAGACTAAACAAAAGTAATCATTGTAAAAATGACTCTTTGAAACGATTAAATCAAAATAATTACAAAATCAGATGAAATATATTGGAGCTACGTATTTTGTTGTAAAAAAGAACCAGAGATTTCGTTATACGATAATGGTAGGTAGGTGGGTAGATTTGAAGTACAGCATTCGTTCAATTTCGACAACCAATTTTTTAATGGAATCAAATCTCTTTCTATGGCGCAAACAGTAGTCAATCTAACCTAAATGACAGGTCGCGTTCAAACTCAGCGTCAGCATAGAAAACAGTTGTACCAACTCAGCAAAAATAAAAATGTTGACAATCGTTTCAAGCAGATTTTTTACATAATCAATTTCCAGTACATATTTGACAGAATGTATGTCCACCTAGGGTGCTCCATCGAAGTTGAAGATGCTATCTATCTGAGGACGGTTTTTCAATTTCAAGAACTTTTATATTCATTCAATATTTGTTCACTTTGTACAATTTGGAGGCGTCACTGTATAATGAAAAATTAGATGAAAGTATGAAGGGAAAATTCAATAAGAAAAATGAAAGTCACCTTTGTAAAACACTGCTTAAAGTAATCAACCAAATTACGAAAACTTTCAGTTGTACAGCAAATCTTCATTGATCATAACAAGTTCCATGATGAGCCTGGAAATATGTGTTTTGCCAGTTCCAGTTGCACGAATATCATGAGTTCATTAGAAACAACTAAATTATTCAGTACAAATCTATGAAATGCATGGTATGAGAAATGGGTCAATGTGCAAGTGCACTGTTACTATCTGCCTGATGCAGTTACGATGCGGAGAAATTAATTTCACTAGTAATAGAATCGTAAAGTGGAAGAATCTATGGATGAAAGTTGTTTACTGTGCCTTGAATGCGGTTTCACATTTTCAACTGTACGATTCGCTGATTCCGGCAAGCTAAATGAACTATAATGAATGGAATATGGCAGAAGTTGGAAATCCTCATCGGAACCAATTTTCTTTCTACTCACTTTCATAGATCACACGCAGTATAAGTTATTGTTTGCTAGATAATGAAGAGAATATTTTCATTGCTATTATTTTTTACCATTTGCATAAGTTCACTGGGTATTCATAATCGATACTGATTATAATAGTTCATCAACTTTCCAGGAAAGTGAACTAGTTGAATTTCTTGATGTGATTTCTCGAACCGCTATTCATTATGAATTAAACTCATAACTATCAATTTTTCTGTTGTAGTTTCTTTCGTTCGCTTATATTAATGATTTTTCTTTTGTGTTTTAATTTTTCAATTCTTTCTAGAATATATATTTTCGTACGAATTCAGTTTCTTCAACAATTGTTTCTTCGTTGTTTGCTTAACAATGCTTGATGTTTTTCTTTCAGAAAAACTCGAAGGTATCCAAATTCCATGTTTCATTCAAGCAAAACAAAAAGAATGACTGAAAAAGGAAGATATAACAAATGTACTGGAAGTCGAATCTGTATTGGAATGTATCGTAACTTATTGATATGGTTCCGACATTTGGTGACAATGAGAGGAGAGACTAGTGAAAGCATATATATGAAAATTCAGCAATTGACTAGAAAGAGGAATACATGAAAGGCACAAATTGTAATGAAGCCAAATAGTTTGCTAAAAAGAATTTTCTATTTTAAAAATATATATATATATATATATATATATATATATATATATATATATATATATATATATATATATATATATTTCGTTATACTTTTTAATGAAATAAAATCCTTATATAGGTTTTCTTTTGGCAGAAGGAATGTCAAACTAATAGAAATTATGTTGGTACACATGGGTTCAGAAGACAGAGAACACTATATTCTGTTGTTGATACTGCCGAAATTATGTTGGTGAAACTGAAAATTCTGGACTATTTCCTTCTCACTATAGCACTATATTCTTCATAATGGCAAAAACTGACTTCCGGAATACTTATCCCGAGGATAATCAGAGGCTGTACTGGCGACATCGACTCGTTTATTAGACTGCCTACTGAGCTTGAGTAGCGATAGTAGGGGCGTTAGGAGAGGTCGCTGGACCGGCTCCCGTATTTCTGGTCTTTTCCTCGAATATCTTGGTGTCCAAAAAAACCGTCCTGAATTCTAAAATTAACTTGTAGTGATGATTTCTCTTCGCGGACCCGATCTTGAGATATGCAGGGATCTTTCGACACGCGAATCCTGTCTCCCGCTCACCCGTAATATGTAAGACGTATGGAAGAGAATCCTTCATTTTGTTGTTGTTCTAGCAAAATATTGCGGCGCAACAAGTGAAACTCGTGGCTTCATCCACGATCGCCATCCGAAAGACAGAAGTTTCCGATTCCGACGAAATCTCGACGCTTCGCGAAAATTTATCGAAAAATCCTCAGGGCTCCGTCGTTCGAGGTAGGGGCTCCAAATTTGGCACGGAGCTTCGTTCGACCATTGCCTACCGAAGAAAAAGTAACGGAGGCCTTCGGCCTCTCTTGCTCACCGCGTCATTTATTCAAACTACCATCATCCCCTTGGATTATTTCCGATTTATTAATATGTAAATGTGTTATTTCATTAGATTCACACATTCATTGGTGTGAACAGCCCTCAATTTTTTTCGAGTTCACATTATAGCGGGTTTTCCGTATTTTCGAAACGAAGCGAAAAATAAAAACCAGTCAATAACAATTGAAAATAATGTGTCTATCAAGAAAATACATATTGAAATGCAAAAAGTGTCAGAAATTATAGTTTTTCAGAAATTTTCGGTAGAGATTTCATAGAGATATATGTAAAAGAGTAGATAAAATTAAACACATTTTGAAATTCCATTTGGTGAAGACATAATGGGTATGAAAAACGTTTCGTCAATATATTCCTACACGACACACAAGATAACAACACCTGGATACCATCAGGATTTTAATTTAACCATAAACTTCATTTTTGAGAGCATCAATCAAGGTGCAGGTATATAACAGTAAAGACGCCCCAAATCTGACCTATTTCTTATGCACCGTTACCGAATATTCTCAAGGGTTTCATCAAATACATTCAGGTAGATGTGATATATACCTGAAAGATGGGGGATTCAATAAACACAAAAATTGATCTAGTAGGTGGGCGTTAGAATAACGCGTCTTTCTTGTCGGCGATTTTTTTGCGTCCTTCTGTTCATCAGAAAAAGGTAAAATCGAGTTTTTATACCTTGCGAAATGGCCGAACAACTGTTCTTTTCCGCCGAAAAGAAATATAACCCAAAATATTTACGAAACCCTGGGTGGAACCCGTTTTATTATCACGTACAATAATCCAACGGGGGTAGACATGGAATGTTAAAGACATAAAAAACTGAGGTGAACAGTGAACTTCTCTGAAGAAGGAATATATAAATGGGAATCTAAATTGCTTTTTATATTAGAAATACTGAGGTATTCTAAAAATATTTCTTGAACACAGTTTTTTCTACGAGAAACAGTGATTCATTGACTCAAAAAATTTAGATTTGAGCATTTATCACTGCAAGTGTGAACTCAATGTCTGATTGTTACGAATATATGTCATTTGTAGGCTAGTACAACGTCAAATCATATGGATTTTTCAATAGTAGCGCCATCCAACCAATATTTCACGAACCTATGAATGATGTGTTACGCTACTCATTTCAATGTTTAGGAAGAGCCCGAAAACCTGATGCACGTGTTTTTGTGGGTACATACGTGTCCCTATGCAAAAACAAAATTTACAATTCAACCTTCGGTAATGTTTCCCAAACAATTTCCAAATATTTACACAATTCCGTCAAATGTCACTCTTTTACATGCTAAAAACCGAAATTGTTTTGAAATCGACGAGGATGACATCACCGTTTAGGAAAAAAGAAGCAAAAGTTTACAGAAATTCGACTCGCGACATTGAAATTGAACAATTAGATATTTTAACAGTGTTTATAAATAATAGATCGGATCGGTTGGTACAATATTTAACGGTAGAGATAAAATAATTGGTTATTCAGGTTAAGGTCACGGCGAGTTCTTAAGAACAGCGAGAGCAATGCAATCCACGACCGTAACGTAATGAAAAACAAGTTGCGGACGCCAAGGTGGACTTAATGCAAGGTAAAATTTGTTGGTTTGTAAACAAATTTATCCGTGAGCTTTAACAATACAAGAATGTTCAGCTGATATTGAAACAGGTGACGACGACGTCGATGTCTTCTGATCCCGGTTTTAAGAGCTCATTATTTGGCTATTTATTAATCTTGGACAGATCACATTAATGTTATTTGGCGTCATTTGACACATCTATCGTTTACGTTTCGATATACAGGTTTAAACTCTATTTTAGAAATTATAGGTAATTATTCACAGCTGATTTTAGTTTGATAAAGTACTATCGAAAATCTAACCTATACGAATCACTGTTTAGGTGAATCAGGTGGTTATTCGAACCCATAATCCAGAATCTTCATCTCACGTACTATGAAGAAGAAAATCCCTGTTGGGACAACAGCCATGACTTAAGCCCATCCTACATCTGGAAGAAAGTTGTACGTTTTTTTTTTGCTAAAGAATGTGTGTTAACAAAGATGCACCAACGAGCAAATATTAATCATACAATGTTAGAGATCGTCCCTGCTTTTAACTATTTGGTTCAATTCAGAAGAACGAATTGGAAAAAAATGTTAAAAGTGTCTGAACTCATAATTTCTTTGGGAGAAATTCTTACATTCTGCCAAAGAAGTACCGGGAGATGATTATTCAAGAAATCTACTTAGAACGATTGCCAACATTGTCGGTTCTGAATGGCGATCCATTAGATATCGCATTATAATCGGACAACTACACCTTCAATCTTTCAATGATATAATCACAAGACCTAGTTCGTAAAAACTAATCATTTCCTGTGGATACTAGAATCCATCCCTCACGTCCTGTCTTCTTATAACAAATGTCATATTTTTCGAACGACTGTCAAAAATTTTTCGCAAATTTTTCGTAAAATTCCACGAAGAAATAATATCTGGGCGATGTAAACCCAGATTATTGGGTCCATAATGATTTTAAAACATCTATAGATCATAATCGGCATCACTTGGAAGACTGAACCTGGCCATCGGGGCCCTCTCAGTCAAACAGAGATGGAATTTGAGGAAATATCGCAGGTTATGTATTTTTTTTATTATCTCCTAAGTCCTTTTCATGACCTTGATTGCTATGTAAAATCTTTTCTCAGATTTGTTTAGACATATAAGAAGTATGATTGTTGAAATATTTTTTCTGCTGGTTTTCTTTTTCCATTATTACAGATTCCTGTCCCTAACCCCCTTTCTTGCACCCTTGTCTTCGTTTGGAAATCATGGAATGCAAGAGAGAATGAAGCGGCTAAGCAGAAAAATCCTTGGTACTCTTTTTGTACACACGAAACTAACACAACATAAACACACAAGCTATTGCTAGTGCAATAGCGACAGGGAAACGAGTTTTTTCTTCAGGTTTTTTACTCGTTTATTGAATCATATACAAGATAGTATGGTTCCCCTGTTACATTTCCTGAGCTCACACTTGTGCTTTTTCTGACAAACACCAAAATTATAGATATAAGCATTTATTGTAAATACAATTATTCAAATTTTTGTAAATCCTCTCTTCTCAAAAGAATTTATATATATACCTATCTTCTTTCATCAGTACACTGTAGGTGACTTCGTTCTCACTATGAAGAAGTCTGGAGTGTTTTATTTCAAGAACGGTTTGTACTCTCCCTTTTCTAGTAAGGATGCAACTTTCTATCTTTCTTATAGGATTGGCAAGTTTGAATCCCCCAACAAACTGATTTGTGAAAAATTAATTGATTACCAAGAATTTCATTCACAACCCATATGCCTATTGAAAGTAAATCTGAAAATAAAGACTTTGTATCTAAGTAATACTACAAGGATCGATTGAAAGGATTCGAAAAAAGTAGCGTTTAAGTGAACAAGCATTTTTCCTTTCAAGCAAGATAATAATAGTGTTGCTTCACCCGCTAATAGCCGAGGTTCCGTGAAAATGTAAATTCGATAATGACGAACGTATCACGTGGTTGTGCAATTAACGGAAACCAACCGCAATATTCGAAAAGGAAAAAACGTTTTGCAGGTTTTACACTCCTTTGGTAAATAGGTTATTGACATAATTGCGAACAATAGCGACGAAGGCTGCTCCAACAACTAAACCATTGAATTCCGAATAACAAAACCGCTCGTAGTTTGCGATGTAAAATAAAACGAATGTGACTATGCCGATAACGCAGATACCTGCGAAGTGGTGAGTGGCCAACAGCGATCTAATCATATGCGGGTGTCTGACCTGTTCAGGGCCAACTAGCTGCTTCAGGAGTTACTTGTCACATCCGCTTATTAAAGATTGTCTGTCTTGGTTGGATTTTATTACCGCCAGTTTCCTTTACTTGATTGATAAGAATTATTAAAATAACAATATTTATTGCATCGCCTTGGACGCGCGTTGGCTCTCTTCTTGTAATGTCATTTGCGGATTTAATGGCAGAGATAGTGGCACCGAGTTATTCAAGAAAGATGGCAACATCATCGCTGCACGATGTACCCTGGTGAAATTATTGATAAGAATTTATGCAAATTGTTATCCACACACGTTTGAAATAGTGTCATGATTGCTATGATTATTTATAATTATATACATTAGTTTCTTTCGAAGGCAATCTAAAAATTCAACTTCTCGAAAAAGAATTCAAGATTAGATAATATTACATATGGAAATAACTTAAATCTTTCTTAGAATGAAGATTGTTTCATTAGAAATTTGCAGTAATTGAATGCTAACGGACCAATGGCAGATGATCCTGCTGTGACAGGCCAAGGGAGATGGACGTAGACCTAAAATTTGTTAATATTTGAAGATCTGCTGGTAAGATAAATATATTTTTTCGCAACAAAAAATTCAATTGTACCTTTTATAGCTAACTTTACATTGTTATTGTATAGTGACATCGAATATACTACCGTGTCCAAAAACTAAAGTGACATTTGAATTTTAACTGCTCGCGTAAATGGATTTGGTGCAGTGTTTCTATTTTTAGGTTGGTAGGACTGTCTTTGATATATGTGCCAAGGTTCACATCGAAATATTCATTAGTGTTTGAGATACGCTTCGTTTTCTGAGCTCTTAGAAACGAATTTTTCGATTTTTATAATGTCTTCATTTGTTGAGCAAATAATTTATATGAAATTTTGTTTGCGGAATGAATTGTGGTTGGTGCAAAAAGCCTTTGGTGATGGGGATATGTTGAAAAAATGTTTAAGAGTTCCAAAAAGGTCAAGAACGTGTATAAGACGCAAAGAGCTTCCAAAAAATTAAAGATTTGGTGCTTATAAATCGTCGATCAACAATTAGAGATCTTGCTGATCATGTTTTCATTTTAGGAGGATTAGTCAATACCATTCAGACGCAATATTACAGGAGATGAGATGTGGATTTATGCCTACGACCTAGAGGCAACCGATTAATCCAGTGAATATCGTGCTAAAGACGAGGAAAGACCGAAAACACTGCGCCAAAGTCGCTCGAAAATCAAGCTCAGTCAACATGAACTGCTTTCTCTAATTCTTGTGGTGTTGTGCATTCTGAGTTCCTCCCGCCGGGTCAAACCATCAACAAAGAATATTATTTGAGCGTTATGCGTCATAAGTGTGAAGCTATTCGCCTAAGGAGGCTGGAATTGTGGCGAGACGATTCTTGGTGTTTGCACCACGATAATGTACCGTCTCGCATTGCATTGATTCTTCGTGACCATTTCGCTGAAAACTCGACCCATATTGATCCACAATGGTCGTATTCACCTGATTTGGCACCGTGTGACGTTTGGTTATTCAGCAGTCAGAAGACCGCTCCGGGGACAGCGTCTCGAGTCAATAGAAGAAATACAAGCCGCATCGAAGACAGCTGAAGGCCATCCTGGAAATCAACTGTTTTTTGTTTGAAAAAAAAAACATTTGATGCAGTGGAGGCTTGGTTCAGACGACCGAGAGACAACAGACAGAAGTAGCTGTTGCCGCATACACATTGCAAGTAAAGCGAGTAAACTATAAGCGAGAGGCCAGGTTACCAAAGCTAAGGCTTTCGGGTGAGTAACTAGCCAAGATGGTTAGGTTGTAGGTCATTCCAATTCAGTTTATTTCATTTCCTTGATGAAATCATCTTCTAACAGTAAGATTCTAACTTAGAAGTTGTTTGTTTCGTCTTTTAACAATGTGATCGGGAACTTAGCCCATTTACAGAGTGGACCTACAGTGGATTCCGAACCACTCTTCTAGACTGTGCAATGATAACTGTCGCCAAAAGGATTACAAGTTATCTGGTCTTTATGTTTATGCCCTCTTTAGGTGGCACTTTCCAAGTATCACTTTTTTATTCAAGGAAAACATCCATAACTTGAATCAGGATTCGAACCAGACACCTGGGCTTAGCATTTCCAATATACTTGCTCACTAACCAGCTACCCAGGCGGTCGCAACCTCGAAGTATTGCAGAGAAAAAAACAGGAGTTCTTCACACACAATATTGATTTGCGATGTGTAAGTTCTGCACTGATCTACGGATATGATATGAGTAGTTTATCGAAAGACAAACATATCAAATTGAACTTTAGAATTCCACTAGCTGGTGCTTATACAGTTAGATGCAAGGTAAGGATTTTATATTTATATTATATACATATTGACGATTGACAGTTCCGATTATCAAAATTTGTTGAAACTCAGAGATTTTTGCAGTTGGATGCAATACTTTCTTCTTATAAGAACTGAACCAAACTGATTGTTTAGGATTTCTCTTTATGTTTTTTCTCATTCTTCTGGATTGTTTTGGGAAAAATTAATTGAACTAGAAGTATACATAGTTCAACATCATTTCCTTTGAGTATTATATTATACAATTCTTACGTTCATTTAATTCCTCTGACAAACTTGTTTATTCAATGCTGATAATGATATTTAGGTAAACATTCAGCGAACTGTATCCGATGAGAGGCTTGCTCCCAGCTCCCAACATTTCACAATCCACTAGGCAATTCTATGAACTAAATCATTTTATTCAATAGTGAAGTAACTATGACTTCATATGTGGTCCAAATATCCATAATATTCCCAAGATTTCAGAATGACACTTCACTGAGTCATCCAGTTACTTTCTCCGTTATTTCTAGATACGCCCAACGTCATAACAGATTGCATAGAAACGATTCATAAACAGAGTTATCAGATACATCGACAGGTACATATTGATTTTCATCTCGTTCGTGTATCATTTACCGATTAAAAAGCTGAAGCATCTATCGAGTATGTAAATATCGAAAACGACTTCCGGAACGGTAAAAATTTGTCACAGTCGAGCAGGAAATCGACAAATCTCAGGTGAAACGAAAGCATACTTTCCTAATTCTTTCTCATTCATGCGCGCATTGCAAACTGTGTCAGCTATGCAAGAGATTAATATTGCGAGGCAGATCTGAACAGGAAGTTGATTTAACACGATGGCGAATGTGTGGATTCAGAAAAAACGAAGCGAAAACTGGTCGATGAATAGTTATCTGCTTTTGCTTTCATTGAAAATTCATTGTACATGATTAATTATGTTAGGTATGACTTTACATACATCTGTTCTTCATTTTCCGCCAAGAAGTGAAGAGCGATTTGAATGTTTTAACTTTTAGAGTTAATGTTGTCTTAAGTCTCAAGTCCCGATCGGAAACAGTGGCATTATACTGGTGGTATTCACCTTATAATAAACATAAGTTGCAGCAGAGAACTAGGTCGTGAGAAGGAAAGTGTGTTATATATCATTTGATTAGCTTCTTATTTCTAGGTATGATCTTGAGCGTTAGGTATTCTTCTTTTAATGGTAAGGATGTCTTCCTCTTTTTTTTTCTCTTCAGATTGCTATAGCCTCCCTACTAATCGAAGATCCGGATAGAATAAAGATCGAAGCGTAAAACCATAATTCTTATTACTTTTGTTATCAACTCACTCACACACTATCTATTAGTGATGTATCAGCGACGGAGAAGACAGGGTTTTTCCTCCCCTGTTCTCTTGAATCAAGAAAAGATTACGTATTGTTCACCCGTTTCTTCTCGTTTTCCTTAGCTTCACTTCAGGGGCGATCGTGGGAAGCTTGATGTGTTTTGAATGGTTATCCTCTAACTTTAGATACTGTGCTTTCTTCCCATCGTTATTTGACTTACATCAAAATTTGACATTATGGCATAATCCATGTAGTCCTCATGTAGGATATTGATGTTTAAAACGCCAATTAATGAATAACAATTTGACATTCTAGTCCAGATGACGATTATTGAGAACATACACATTTTGGGAAATACAAAGAATTTTGAGGGAATTAGGAATCATTTTGGGAGAACGCGGGGAGTTTTGATATCAAGATGAGGGATTATAGAGAAAAAGTTAAACGACTTTGAGTGAATGCTAGACATTTCAAGGAATAATTTTGGAATTTGGAAGTGAATGTTATGTATTTTAAGAGAAGAGGAAGGCATTTTGTGGTGAATTTGGGAGGCAAAACGAGAGGTTCAGATGAATGCGAGACTTTATGAAGAAAAAACATAGTGAATATGAAGCTGTGCGAATAAAAAGTTGCATTTTAAGGCTAATTTTTTATTTTCACATAGAATATAGGTCATTTTGAGAGGATATGCAAGGCATTTAATTAAAAATATGAAAACATTTTCGGTTACAAGAAAATTTTCCTGGTATAATCGAAGATTACTCGAATCAAGATGTTAATTACTCAGAGATTTTCCAGTAGTGAGGATATAAAACACCAAACCATTTCCCAAACCATAAAGGTCGAGTCATACCACTAACATTAGTTGTTTTCTAATGGGATTCCATGAGTACCTTTTTTTCGTCTAATACAATCACGGTGGTGATAGATTTCCAAACCGAGGTGATGAAGAAACCACACTCATTATAATAAAGGTAATCCCAATGCAGAGATACACATACATATGATTTACTCATGAAAAAAACCCAAAAGAATTCATAAAAAGGCGAACCAAACGTATTGCAACCATTGAGTGAGAGAAGATGCAGCTCGTAAACTGGGCATAGCCGAAAACGTAAAATGTTTTGAATATTTGATACTGTTGCATGATTTAAGAAAGAGGTTGAATGTTTTATGCCAAACTAATTAACAAAGATCAATGAAGAAAAGAATAATGGAAACTACGTGCTTAAGAATGCAAACTAACGATGAAAATGTTACTAGGATTATTGTAGAACTTTTTCGTATAGATCCAATTATAATGGAATTATTTGCAGATTATGGCAAACTCCTTTGTTAGGATGTTAAAGATAGATGAAACGAAAACGAATGATCAGCTAGTATTCACTCCTTTAATCTCTTCGAGGTCATTTTTGTAGTGGTTGGACTAGCATGCATTAAACGTATTTCTTAAGAAACTGCTGGTACTTTTGGAAAATAGCTGCACTATTTGTTGGATCGAAGTCATTCATATAAATCTTATTTATTATAATAAAAGCACCTAAATCTGAAAATTGTTGTACAGGATTAACTTTGGTTAAGCTAAGGTCTGTAAAAAAGTTGTGCTTTTTATATTTGTATAAAAAAGGTAACTATCAAGGATATATTAATAAAAGCATTTGCAGAATTTCCAGAAGCTCCCATACGTGCCATTCTCAATGTCATTCGATTCGGTTTTGGTATCTTGATTATGAAGGAATATTATTACATAAGAGTAGTTCATAATATAGTATCAAAAGTAAAAATTTCAAGCATCCTCTGTTTACCATGAAGATTCAGAAACCTGGAATGTTGGAAACTCCTTATGACGATCAAAAGGCGTGTGAACCGTTGTTTCCTCTATTAGGATACAGTTGATGAGTTCTTGTTTAGAATCTTGTTAACTAATTTAAATACGATTATTATAATTGAATGTACACCGGATTTATATTGCATATTTAAGTTATCTCCTTAATGTTATGATTATTTCATCTCCATAATTACTTTTTACAATTCCATGATGTCAACTCATCCAACATATCTTCTGATTGGAAACGAGTAGCTATACATAAACTTGAAACACTTACATCTTTTTATCAAGTTCTTTTTGTACGGTTTACAATCTGCACCTTCCGGTATCTGAAGCTTATCATCCATGTCATCGCTTTCCGTTCCGGAATCTCTAGCACCCGGACTACTTCTTCCACCGTTAACCCTCAAATCAAGAGGAGAGTCTTCTTCTAAATTAGTACAGATATAGTCCTCGTATTCCTCCTTGACCACGATGGGTTTTTTCAAGGAAGAAATAATCTCGGCTGGTTCAGACATTTTAATAACTTGGGACAATAACATCATCATAACGTTTACTTAGAGTTATAGAAGAATATTGGAAACATAGTTCGTATCACTTCAACACCTTCGAAAAAATCCGAGAAGAGGTACACTTGCACTGACACTGTTGCGCTGGATGGCGCGACGTTCGGGAGATACCTTCACTCGACTTGATCGACAAAGCGTAGAGTGTAGACTAGTAGTGAAGTCCTCACCATAACCCACTGACTCAGATTCGACGCTCGCGTGGCGTCGGCACCGTTCGGCATCCTCTTACTTTCGTTTGTTTGATAATGTTGCGCGCACCAAGGGGTTGGGTTAGGTTATGTACGCGTCGTCGCCGCCGCCGCGTATGTAGACGGAATTGTCAACGTGATTTCGCTGACATACGGACTATCCTTCTAACGCTAATCTAATGGTGGACGACTGTTGTAAACAGTTCTCTTCCGCGTAGGAGGACGCATCTAGTTGTTGCGGTTCGTGTTGGGTTACGTAGATTTGATAGCGAATACGAATGGATCAAATTGGATGACTTTCTTTCCGTATGATGTTTTTATTTAGACAATTAATCAAAGGCGTGAAAGGATCATCAATTTGTTTCTTCATTGATAGAATGCAGTCTATCTCAGGAAAATAGATTTAGCTTTCTATTTGTAATTAATATTCATAAAAAGTTGATATACAGTAATGTCCGCTTTTAACGTACCCGCTTTTAACGAACTTTCGGTTAAAACGAACCTGAACCTGAAGTAAGAATTGGAGTTCCATAATACACCTTATAACATTTTTCGCAAATAACGAATCTGTTTATAACAAACTTTCGCTTGAAACGAAAATTATTTCACAATATATTACGCATTTATTTTCGGTTAACCCATTAATGCCTATCATATGATATATCATATCCCAGAGACGACCGCTTTACAGGTGACGACATGTCTGAACCATCCGTTGTGTTCGATATTCGTGTAACGAATTAGCATTAGTACAAGTCTGTCATCGATTCGGTGCGGGACGGGGAAGTATAGTGCGTAAAAAAAGTTTCTACACCCGAAGGAAGTGAGGAGAGATTTTATTTCGCTTCAACGATGCCGCTAAGGTGAGATCTGATTCATTTTTTCCTACAAAAATTGATCTCATTTTATTTCCATTCTGGAATTTTAACAATGAAGGTTCATTTTATCAGATTACGAGCTCAGAAAGTTCATTTTTGAATATATGTATGAGCTAGGAGCTCGCAATTGTAGCACATGATATATCATATCATAGGAAGTAATGGGTTCGTTCTATTGCAGAAAACGCAAGTATAATCCAGAGGATGAATTATATTTTCGAATTGAGCGAAGTGGATGAAGATTATTCAAATGTAAAAAATTGTGATCATCTCGACTTTGTGTTATTTCCCCCTGAAGATGTACAAGACAGCGATAGAGATAACGGCCGAAGCGACGAAGAAGGAGATTTTGGACTAAAGGATATTGGCAAAGGAGTTCTGAGACAAACGATAGAAATATACGCCGTAAGTGGAGATAATGGTACTGAAATCATTGAGTGGAATGTTCCTCAGAATAGTGATGATGATAACTTACGTTTGACAGGGTTAGCAAAGAAATTCAAAAAGAGTACGAATACAAACGAGCACCCACCAAATGAACGACGTCAGGGTGAGCGTACAATAAAGAATAGAAAGAAGAGGAACTGGCATAATTACATTTTGAACGAACGCGAAGAGAGAACTTCTCTCGAAAAAACTCCTGCGCCCAACATAGTCAATACTATAAGGGATCAAAATTTAATACCACTTGATTTATTCAAAATGTTTTTATCTGAAACATTTGTTCAAAAAATTTGCGACGAAACACAAAGGTATGAGATCTTCAAAGGCAATCATTCGTTTTCTGTTACCACTCGAGAAATGTATATCTATTTGGCAATATTGATTTTATTTGGTTATTGCAAGTTGCCGTCCAGGAGATTGTTTTGGCAAACAAAGTCTGATACTTTCAATTCCCTAGTGAGTAACAGCATATCACGAGACCGATTTGAAGATATACATCGTTACTTACACTTCAATGACAACAACACAATAGATCAAAATAACAAACTGTATAAGGTTCAACCCCTGATAGATCAACTGAACCATATTTCTCAGACTTTGGCTATACCGTTGGGAGAAAATTTTTCCTTAGGTGAAGCAATGGAACAATATTTCGGTCACAATCATATGAAACAATTCATTAGAGGGAAACCAATTAGATACGGTTTCAAATTTTGGTGCCTATCAACAATTGAAGGCTATTTATTGAAATTCGATCCATACTGTGGTGCAGGAAATAAAAAGGAGGGGAAAACTTTGGGTTCGTCGGTATCAGAAAATTTATGTCTACACTATTTGCCCCGTGGTAGTACTGTTTTCGTGGACAATTTCTTCCACTCCTTACAGTTGCTAGATACATTGAAGGAAGAAAACATAAATTGCATAGGTACCCTTCGTTCCGATAGAGTTGAAAAAGCGACCTTGCAAGAATTGAAGAAAGAACCACGAGGAAGCTTCCATGTTCTACAAGATTCTGATAAGTCAATTCATAAGGTGGAACGACAACAATGTTGTCGACATCGCAACGAACATAAATAACGATCAGCTGTGCCTAAGTAAGGTGAAATGCAAGCGTTGGTCAAAAAAAGAAAAATCATATACGCAAGTTGATCAACTTACCCTCATAAATATATATAACCAAGGAATGGGCGGGGTCGATATTTTCGACCAAATGAGGGGACTTTACCGTATCCGTATACGTTCCAAAAAATGGTATTGGCCATTTGTTCGTTTTTGTATAAACGGAACAATGGTGAATATGTGGATGCTTTATCGATATGCTTTTCCAACAATCAGTTTATTGGAATTCACCAAAAGAGTCGTTCTATCAATTCTGACTAGTCCTGAACATATGTCTGGACCAAAACCAAAATGCAGTTGAAATGTTTTGACAGAAGTGAGGTTTGATGGGGTAGATCACTTAGTTTCTTGGATTCCAACTCAGAGACAATGCGCTCAGTATAAAAAAATGTACGAAGTTCATTTGTTCCAAGTGCAATGTTGGACTTCACTCAAAAGATTGTTTCATGTTATATCACAAACGACCATGAATGTTGTCTTCATCATTTCAGAATACTTTCCTAGTTTTTCATTATGACTAATCATTAGTTCTGTTATAAATTCTTCCAATAGAATATTTTTGTATTAGACTCGCCAATGCCTATGGTATGATATATCATATATTAATTAAAAGGTACTTTCAGTAGAATGGTGTATCTAAAAGTATTATTCTCGTATTTTGTATCAATAAAGGAAGGAGTATTTTCAATTTCATCAATTTTACCGAAAAAAAATTATTCAGGCATTAATGGGTTAAAACGAACTCGTGCAGGAATTTGACAGATGAAAATTGACGTTGTTTGTGGACTATAGTTTGTGGACTATAGTGGGGATGCGTATTTCGGGATTTCCGCATTTATGTGTCGAGTCAAATAACGCACGCCTTTCTGTTGTTTGTGCCTTATTTGTTTTGTTTTGCTTACATTAGCATTACACAGATTGCAAATTGAAGTTATTATTGAAATATCGTGAATATGAACAATAATTTCGAACTCGTTAAACGTAAATCATTTAGTTTAAAAACTGAATACGAAATTATTAAAACATTGCAAAGTGATCAGAAACAAAATGCTATTTGCAATGAAATAAGACTAAGCAAATGAACAGTAGGCACAATTTGGAGAGAGCGCGAAAAAATATTAGATAATATATAAAGCACCTGTTTGAGTTTCAATTTGGTCTTATAGGTAGTCGAAAAGAGGCAAATTAAGTGGTGGACCTTGGGTGAGAAGTTTAAGAATATTGTTATATGCTTCCTCAATCTGGGTGCGTACATTTTTAAGTAGGTTAATGTATGATAAATAACACTCTGCTTGAGGCAAAAGGCGGCTCATCAAAGGACCGCGCGGTACTTGTCAAAGAGAGCGAATTATATGTAAATCACAAATTTTTACCAAATTTAAATAAAGATCCATATTTCATGGTATTGTTACATATTCTTACTCATTTTCGTCATTTACTTAGATTCCATAGAACATGTTCCTTCACGATACTTACACTATCCATCACCTAGTCTTCTAAAGCAGGGGTGCTCAAACGGTCGATCGCGAGTGCTTTTTGAGTAGATCTCGAGAAGAAAAAAATTTTTAATGGGTGGGTAACTAAACTACAAAAATTTATTACATGATAAAATAACACTCTGCTAGCGGCAAAAGGCGGCTTTATCAAAGGAACGCGCGGTACTTGTCAAAGAAAAGCCGCGTTTTTTATTGCCGCTTTTCTAGAAATTTCGGGCTGCGCGGTTGACGGCACATTCGAGACTTTAGTTCACGCCGATATAAATGTTGGGCCTGCAGGAATTGGAGTCATTCTGAATTGTAACTTGAAAGCAATACTACGTCGATACAAAGTTTATTAGTACAAAATGAGTGCAGCGAAGAAATCTAAAACGTATGATTTTAATAACGATTGGGAGGAAGAATTTTTCTTTTGTATGGCAAAGGATAAGTGCATTTGTCTTATTTGTCGCGCGTCAGTTGCAATACCTAAGCGTGGTAATTTAGAGAGGCATGATAAGACGGTTCAGAAAAACTAGGAAAAGGATTTTCCGCCACAGAGTGAATTAAGAAAACGAAAAGAACGTGATTTGATATCTTGCATTTATTGAAAGGGGTGAGACTTTATTTGGAGATTTTAAAAATAAAACAGAAATCATGTCTGCTATTAGGGAACTCATCTCGTCCGACTGTCACTAGGCGTATTGAAGTCATGAGTCAGGACATGGCAGATACACTTAAACATGAAATCATGAAATGTACATACTTTTCTTTACAGTTCGAGGAATCCACCGATATGACAGACACTGCCCAGCTGTGTATTTCTATTCGGATGGTATTTAATGACATGTTGGTTAAGGAAGAATTTTTGACAATCATTCCTTTGAAGGGGAGGACTCGTGGCGCAAATATACATGACGATTTCTTCAATTTTGTAAAAAACTACAAGCTACTAATATATAAATTAGTGTGCATTACAACCGATGGAGCACCAGCAATGACTGGAAACAAAAACGGTTTTGTGGCAATTTTGTCGAGCTAATGAAGATTTCCCTTCATTTTTTGTCATTCCATTGCATTATACATCAATAAGTTTTGTGTTCAAAAATTTTGAACACGGAGGAAATTATGGGCATTGCAACAAAAACTGTGAAATCCACGCACGTAGCTTGCAACGACGGCTCTCTAAGTTGTAATTGGAAGATAGGGGGGATGTAAAAACATTGAGGAATTAGCTACTGATGATGATCAATATGATTTCATGTTCTGTTGAAAATGAGTTGGTGCAAATTATATTAGATATACATCTCAAAGCTACAGCATCTTCTACAAATATCTGGTGTTTTATATCTGAAGATAAATATCCGAATTTAAGGCAAATCGCCCTTCAACTGACGGCAATGTTTGGGTCAACTTGCTAGTCTGCATTTTCCGAAATGAAGATAATTAAGTCAGAATATCGCAATCGACTAACTGACGATCATATGTCATTATGCTTGCGATTAGCACTGAGTGGTTACGTACCATCTTATGAAAAGTATGCTGAGGACATGCAGAGCCATGCTTCAACATCCACTCCTTAGTTGAGTTTAACACCATATGTAACTCTTTTGTCTTGTAACAAGCAATAAATTCGTAAATTTGAATAACTATGAGTTTTTTCATTGATATTATAGAGAAGAACCTAGCTAAACCTAACCCAAACCTTGACTAAAATAATGTATATTGTGCGTAAAGCTAATATCTATATATGCTAAGGTACACCTTACCTAGGTAGGTAGGTTAGTCAGTTTTTGATTCTCCTATTTTTCATTTGCTTACTCTAATTGTTGAATTTCATCTTTTTTCTCATTGAATAATTTTTTTCTCTTTAAAATGCGTATTAAATCTCTCAAAGTTTTTTCTATGACCGTTGACAGTGACAGTCAGAAAATTTCGTTGGCAGAAAGCTTCTACTTGACAACTACAAAATTGTCATATTCGCTTTTGAAACAATTAATTTTGTTTCCTATATATAATAATCTAATTTTAAGTTATTTGGAATGAATCACAGAGATCAAAGATATTTTATGTATCATTCCTTTACTAGGTAATAATTTATGTGTGTCTTTCAGTTTTTTGCTTGGCTGTGTTTTGGCCAACGAAAATGAACTTCTTGGGAGAGGCTGTATTTTAACGGCCCAAATACTTTTTGGGAGGAGCTGTATTTTAACCAAAATACTCTCTTATTTTAACAAATACTTTTTGGGAGAGGCTGTATTTTGACCAGCAAATACTCTTTTTGGAAGAGGCTGTATATTAAGACCCAAATACTTTTTGGGAGAAACTGTATTTTAACCAAAATACTGTTTGGGGAGGCTTCATTTTGACGAGCAAATACTCTCTTTGGGAGAGGCTGTAATTCAATGATCCAAATACGTTTTGGGAGAAACTGTGTCTTGACGAACAAATACTTTCTGGAAGAAGCTGTGTTCTAGAGCCCCATAACACCATTAGAAGCTTCACTCTCCAGATGAGTGATTCTAGTATTTTACATGTTTTTATCGATTTTCAACTTTTAAATTTCTCTGTAAAATAACTTTAAAAGTCATTTTGTACATATATATATATATATATATATATATATATATATATATATATATATATATATATATAACATTATGAATTAATCATGTCAAATTAGATTCAGAGAGTCGACTCGTCAGTTTTTGCTTCATATTGTAATTAATTTTATCCAGCTTTTGTGTGAAAAAAATAGACTTAATATATTTATTCCATTTTAGTGTGTGTTTTCTTGTGAACTTGTTGTCTGCTCTTGAGTGCCAGTAATAGTTCTTTTACCGAGCAAATTGACCACTTATTCAATTACGACCACCTCTCACGCTGAGTTATCGGTTGGTCACCGAAGGATATTTTGCAATAAAAGCAAACCAACTTGTTTTAGTTACAAACTCGAGATTACTTGGAAATGATCAATGATGATGAGAATCTGTTTAAGAGAATATAACTGGTGATGAACTGTAAGTTTATGTTGATGATTCCGAAATCAAACTACATTATTTTCAGTGAGAGATTCCATTTGAGCTACGGCCGCCAAAAGTATGTCAAAGTCATAGTGACGTCTAATTAGTGTTGACTGTTTTTTAATATGACGGTCTTGGACCCTCTGAGTATGGTTTTAAAGGTCAGGCGATCTCTGAAGAATATTTTGTTGAAGTTCCAAAAATATTTCGGGACGCTATAAGAAACCTGCTACAGCTTCAGTTGGGCTATGATTAGATGCTTCAGCACATTCATCGAAACTTATGCAGCAGTATTTGACAAAATATAAGGCCTTATAGCTACGCCAGCTCCCGTTTAGTCCTGATATAACTCCTTGTCATAGGACAAGGTCAACACAAGTTGGCTGCTTTCAAGATATTAAGCGCAACTTGAAGGGCTAGATTTGAAGGAGATACAGAAACAGAGTAACAGGATTATTTCCTAAATAAGGAAAGAACGTGTTGAATCTAATGAATTTGGAAGCCAGACGACTTAGACTAACATCGGGGAAGGAATATGGATAGGTAGGATGATCGAGCCATCCTTGTATCTCTTGCTTTGATTTGGCTACTTACAACAAAACCAACCAAGAGAATCTTGAGAGAGGTCCATTATTTCACTACTCAAATCCAGACCTAACAAGTTATGCGAAAGGGAATGCAAGAAGCTCTTATATCAATTCCACTTTAGTTTAGTGTCATTAGACGCTTGTGGTAAACAAACTCAGAATTTCTCAATTCCATTCAGTAATATCGAATATTGCTCTATCTCCACATCCGAAAAAAAATTGCCAGAATAAATAAAGTGAATGTAAAGGTCAGCCTCTATGAGAACAGGAAAAACGAGTTGACCAAATATTGATGAAGAAAACATCATGTGGGTGAAGAGGTGAATAGAATTTGAGAAACAGGATTATTGCATGAATGCAAATAACAAGTTTTGAAGCTACGAAAATATTGATTTCAATCTATTCTTCGAATTAATTTGGAATTTTAGGTGAATGAACAAATGCATTTGGAAATGATTATTTCTAGTGTAGAGGTTAACTGGTATTGGTTTCTCACATGGAATTTTAGGTCAATATACCGATGAAGGTAGCGTAAAATTCACATAATTCGAATGACACAAAAAAGTGCATATGTTTGGGTTTGCAGGTCACTGAATTGCTAATCAGGCTTAATATTGAGAATTAGCAAAACGTTAGGAGAACGAGTATGAGTAGTGCATCGTCCACGACGATTTTTCAACTTTTTCTTATTCTGTCAATAATTTCAAAACAGTCTGGATAATCCTGGAGCGTCAACTGTGGTGAAAATCAATGCGCCTATTGTAGAATTAGGAGTAAATTACGGTCCTGTTTCATTTAACGGACAATAAAATGAATCATGAACCAACGAAGTCACAAACCATAACGACCAAAGTACCGCGGTGAACTTGACTCTAATTCTAATTTCTAGTTTATAAACAACTTAACTAGACTATGTTTATTGAATCATTAATCAGCTTCCTGGTTGTTGATTGGAGGGGCAACTCTCGGTATGTCGTTTTATCTCTAGACATCCCGTGTGCTCATTTAGAAGAATAGAGTACATGGTCAGTAACCCTTTCTTAGATATTTCTTTTTAAAGTACAGTAATCTCCGTTTAGAACTGACCCGCTTTTAACGAACTTTCGGGTAAAACGAACCTGAACCTGAAGTACGAAATGAAGTTCCATAATACACCTAATAGCATTACGGAAAGAGTTACTATGGTACAACCTATGCAGTAATTCTTTTTGATAACTGTACTTGATTTAATCAGTTTATGATATGCAGTTTTTGCCTTCTACAGTTCACCTCTACTGACATCTTCAAATCCCGATTTTTTACACGATTTCAGCTTCATTTTGACTATTTTTTTTTAAATTCACACAATCACTGCGTATCATGGTGTATAAGAAGGGAGATACAAAGGACCCAAATAATTTCCGAAGTATAGCTTTGATCAACTCTGTTGTAAAGATATTCCCTATAATAATTTTGGGTCAGCTTGAAGCATGGTGTGAGGAACACGCCGTTATTCCCGAATGCCAGAATGGTTTTCACAAAAACCGACGCTGCTCGGACAATATATTCACTTGAACCTCTGTCATACAGCTACAACCGACGGAAAGTATTTGTACTCTTTGTGGATTTCAAACGAGCGTTCGATCTTGTTTCTCATTTTCTTTTATGGCAGGTTTTTTATGGCATCGGGATTTCTGCTAACATAATTAATATCACTAAAAATTTATATGAAAACGCTAGCTTTTGAGTTAAATCGTGTGGAAATCACACGCGAAGCTTGTACTCCAAGGAGTACACTGCTAGCGGCAAAAGCGGCTTTATCAAAGGAACGCGCGGTACTTTAATAACGATTGGGAGGAAGAATTTTTCTTTTGTAGGGTGAAGTATAAGTGCATTTGTCTTATTTGTCGCGCGTCAGTTGCAATACCTAAGCGTGGTAACTTAGAGAGGCATCATAAAAAGGTTCATAAAAACTATGAAAGGGATTTTCCTCCACAGAGTGAATTAAGAAAACGAAAAGTACGTGATTTGATATGTTGTTTGAAAAGAGAACAAATCATGTTCTACAAGACCAGCCAAACAATCAAAAGCTGCTACTATCGCGTCATTTAAAATATCTCATATATTGGCGAATCACAAGAAACCATTCGAAAATGGATCGGTTGTGAAGGAAGCATTCATTGAAGCGGGTGAAACTTTATTTGGAGATTTTAGAAATAAAACAAAAATCATATCTGCTATTAGAGAACTTCAGTTATCTCGTCCGACTGTCACAAGTCGTATTGAAGTCATGAGTCAAGACATGGCAGATAAACTAAAACATGATATCATGAAATGTACATACTTTTCTTTACTATTCGACGAATCCACCGATATGACAGACACTGCCCAGCTGTGTATTTTTATTCGGATGGTATTCAATGACATGTTGGCTAAGGAAGAATCTTTGACAATCATTCCTTTGAATTGGAAGACCTGAGGCGAAGATATATATGACGTTTTCTTCAATTTTGTAAAAAACTGGAAGCTACCAATATATTAATTGTTGTGCCTTACAAGCGATAGAGCACCAGCAATGACTGGAAACAAAAACGGTTTTGTGGCATTGTGTCGAGCTAATGAAGATTTCCCTTCATTTTTTTCATTCCATTGCATTTTACATCAATAAGTTTTGTGTTCAAAAGTTCTAAACACGGAGGAAATTATGGGCATTGCAACAAAATTGTGAATTCCACACTGATTTAGTTCTTCCCACGGACGTCAGATGGTTGAGTCGCGGAAAATTTCTAGAAAGGTTTCAAGAATCATTGCCCGAAATAACAGCTTTTCTAGACGAAAGAGGTGATGACACTCAGAAGTTGAAAAACGTAAATAGCTGACTGATTTGGCATTTTTGACTGACATCACAATGCATTCAAACACCATTAACTTGAAGCTTCTAAGTAAACGAAAAACTATTATTGAGATTATTAGCGCAGTAAACTCATTCAAAAGTAAATTGCAGCTTGTAATAGATCAACTGAAAAGAAAGGATCTGAAACATTTTTCGTCTTTGAAAACAAGGATTCCTCAGTTGATATATGATACGTATGAGGCTGAATTATCAAATATTTTGGGACAATTCGAAATCTAACCTAACCTAACTAAACCTAACGCAAACTTGACTAAAATAATGTATATTATGCGGAAAGCTAATAACTATATGTGCTACAGTACACCCTACCTAGGTGGGTAGGTAAGTAGGGTGTACTGTGTATGAACTACGCGTCTGCATCACGAAGCCTCTCAGAGTCGATCGTTAGTAGCCTAAAAATATTGGGGTAGATCGCCAGTAGTTTAAGTTAGAGCACCCCTCTCTAAGTGTCACTCAATTCTCATGTGCTATTCGAATTTTGTTTTAAGATCTGTCTAGATAAGAGGTTCACATGCCATAGTAACATTGCCTTTTGCCAAGATACTGAAGCTGATTACTTTCATTTGGGAGTATTAATTAAACAGGGAAAATACTAGTCAATAAAGATGAAAAATTGAAAATTCTTATATGAATTTGGAAACACAATACGTTTTACAAAATACATGTTTCCTAGAGAAAACGTTAAGAAATTCTCGAATAGGAACAAAAGCTTATGCATCTAATAAGCATGCTGTCAAGGGCATTTTGTAATCCTACTGTAAAAGATGTCTCAAAAAATAGAGCTTATCCAAGAAAGTCAGTGCGTGCACAATACTTACTATCTGGAATTATCGTCTACTTCAATCTTATGTCGATGCATTGTTACGTACCTGAAAAAGAAAATTGAATGTAAGATAATATAAGTATATTTGTCGAGGGATTTAGTCATAAGAATTTTTTCTGAATTGCCAACTGTTACTATTATTTAGAATGTATGATGTGTACCTATTAAATAATAAGAGAGGCGCTTCCGTTTCATACTTATTTACTTATCGTCGTCTTCAATGCACACTTCTCCTCCATCCCTACAACACCCCATGCTAATCTTTCATTGCTTGAAACTGGAAGTCTTCTTCAGTGAGTTCATTCAACTTCATACAGCTTTAAATTACTCAAATTATCTTCTTTTAATGCAGATTTTACCGAAGGAAAGAGATAAAAATCGCATAGAACAAGTCTGGATAGTGGGAAGTTGTATTTGGCTTGAAACCTCATCAAAGATAATGTGAAATGAGTCAAAACATTTTGATAGAGAACCCATGACTTATTTTTGTTCAATTCTTTTAGTTTCTTGCACGAAGATCATCAAGAACGTGAATGTAAGTAATGTTGATTAATAGTCTAACGTCCTGGAATCTAGTGAAGGTACACAATATCATAAGTATGGAAGAAAAAACCAACATAGCTTCGAATTTTGATTTGGTGATTCGAGATTCTTTGGGTGTCAGTAAAGATTGGCTCTTCCAGACCAAGAATTGGTACTCCGTTACGAGATTATAAGTAAAAAACTAGAAATCGTCACATGTTATTATCCTTCCTAATGAGTTTCGGTCTATTCAATTTTGGGTACTTGCAATTTTTGCAAGTTAAAATACTTATGTTAAGTTTGCCGTGATGGTTCTTATTCAATTCCTACCTAAAGTTTTCAGCAATCGCACGAATACTCAATCGAGAATTAGATCGAATCAGATTTACATCATTAATTTTTGATCCGAAAAGGCGAACTTATCTGCCATCTTTATATAAATAATCACAAAATAGTTCATCAATCAAATTCAACCTGCGACATTAAGTAGAAGTAGAGTATATTCATTTGATAGTTTACATATAACATAACAATTAAATATTTAACAATGGAAAAATGTGAACCATCACATACAGCATCAATATAAAATGAAAAAATTATTATCAATCATTTCAGGCCCAAACAGTAATTTCTTAATTGAGCAAAAGAATAGGGTTCACATGTCATTAACAAATTGAAAACTCCCCCCCTTTTATACAGGGATATCCACCGGGACCGTCCGTTAAAAACTTTTTGAGTTCCAATTACAATATCAAGCTGAAATTTTATACGCGGCCATAACTAGCGATTTCCAATTGAAGTGAAATATTTTCGAAGTGATACCATTTCCGGTTATACAGAAAGTGGGTCATCACTTTGTTATTGTTTGTTGTTGATGAGCTGTGAATAGTAATATCTGTATGCGATGGCTTATGAAAAATAGAAAAATCATCATATATATACCGGGATATCCACCGGGACCGTCCGTTAAAAACTTTTTGAGTTCCAATTACAATATCAAGCTGAAATTTTATACGCGGCCATAACTAGCGATTTCCAATTGAAGTGAAATATTTTCGACGTGATACCATTTCCGGTTATACCGGAAGTGAGTGGGTCATCACTTTGTTGTTTCAAATACCATTCTACCTTTTATATTATACATCTAAAACCGACATTTGAGCAAGGCATAAAATACCCAAGTTGTTGGCACGTATCTGTCAAAACTTTTGACAGATTTAATTATTTTTGTTATAGCTCGTAGACCTTTTGCACTACAGACACAATTTTTGCTTGGGTGGATAGAAGAAGGATCAAGGAATTTTTTGAGGAGTCTACACATGTCAAATGTTTATTGCGTTGTTTTGTATGATTTTTCCAATTTGGCCTTTTTCAAACAGCAATAACTCAATTTTTTCAAATTGCACGTGCCAGCTTTTATATCGCAATCAAATGAAGCGTCAAATTTCAGATGGAATTGTATAAGCATGTACTATACCCTTCTCTTATATATTATAATAATATAAAAATAATTTGGGAATTTATTGAATTTTGATGATTTTTCAAGAACTAACAGAGAAGGGGCAGAAAGGACACGTGACCTCTGTAGCTTTTCATAATTGTTTCTGTTATCTGCTTATTTGGATTTTGAAAAGACACCTTTGTGCCGAATCTGAACTGAGTACCTGAAAAACTATAGTAATCATAAAAAAACTGATCTCAACACATTGTATTTCGGCAACGAAGAATTATGTTCATGTCAAAATTTTTCCGCAAATTTTTCTTTATATTAAACGGGTTCCACTAAGAAATAATATATGGGCAATGTCAACCAAGATTATTGGGTCCATAATGATTCTAAAACATCTGTAGATCATAATCGGCATCACTTGGAAGACTGAACCTGGCCATCGGGGCTCTCTCGGTCAAACAGAGATGGAATTTGAGGAATTATCGCAGGTTATGTATTTTTTTATTATCTCCTTAATCCCTTTCATGACCTTGCTTGCTATGTAAAATCTTTTCTTAGATTTGTTTAGACATATAAGAAGTTTGATTGTTGAAATATTTTTCTGCTGGTTTTCTTTTTCCATTGCCACAGATTCCTGTCCCAAACCCCCTTCCTTTCAGCCTTGTTTTTGGAAATCATGGAATGTAAGAGAGAATGAAGCGGCAAAGCAGAAAAATCTTTGGTACACACGACACTAACACATCATAAACAGACAAGCTATTGCTAGTGCAATAGCGACAGGGAAACGAGTTTTTTCCTCAGGTATTTTCACTCGTTTATTGGATCATATACAAGATAGTATGGTTCCCCTGTTATATTTCCTGAGCTCACACTTGTGGTTTTTCTGACGCGCATCAAAATTATAGATATAAGCACTCATTGTTAATAATTATTCAAATTTTGTAAATCCTCTCTTTTCAAAAGAATATATATATATATATATATATATATATATATATATATATATATATATATATATATATATATATATATATATATATATATATATATATATATATATATATATATATATATATATATATATATATATATATATATATATATATAATACCCTCAGGGGCTCAGGAACATTGTTTCTGAATACGGGCTAAGCGAACCCGAGGTACCCAAGCTGAACCTGGCAGTAGGTATAAAATGCAACATATCCAATGATGTACAACCTAAGGAATAAACGGGTGAATCGACATTGTACCACCATAACCTCTTGTCGCGTTCAAGATTTAGGAAGAGGGTCTTGTTCGGAAAGTGAGTCACAGTCTCCCTCGGTTAGCGACGGAAGCAGCGTGATATCGAGTAGGGATACTGCAACACATAACCAAGTGGGAAATAGCATCAACGGCGGCGCAAGCCATTATGCCTACGACCACGAGAGCCGGACTCCCTAGGAAACGCATGAAGTGGAAATGAATACCTTCATTATGCGTTCCTATTAAAAGATTACAAACTTGGAATCGGAAATGACAGCATACAGATACGCGTTACATCTTGCGTTCATAGAAAAATATCCTGAATTACAGCACATATCCGAGCAGAGAATTTCGGATCAACGAAGGACAATCGTTAAAAACAGGCTACTTTCTTCAGAAACGCTGCAAAGCTTACGAGAAGAGGTCATAATGGAACTCAGAAGCGAAAATGATACTCATAACGGTATACCTGCTGGATTCCTGTCATCGTATCCTCGACTGGTGTAATACCCAAAACTTTGCATGATAGCCTTAAGAAATTAGAATTGCATAACAATAGAAATGCAAAAAGCTGTAATTCTTAATACATCTAGGATAGTTAGGAAATTTATGTCAAGTATATTGTAATCGAGCCTATTCCCTTTGATTGCTAAATCTGGGAAAGGTAAATTATATCCAGCTAATAGCTGAGATAGTGCATAAGTCCACGATAATAAATAGCATTTTATTGGCATCTTGTACAGAAATAATAATTATAACTATCAATTACATTAAAGGCCTTAAACTTATTATGAGTGAGTGTTACTGTACATTGGGAGATACCAAAAGGTAGGATACAGCATAGCTGATTAATCCAACCTGAATAAAATAGAAACAAATACTAGACAAGTGTACCCACAATTGTACGGAAACATCGTTATGTAAGAGATATTTATCACTAATCTTACCAACTATTCATCTTGAAAACAAGAATTAAACATTAAAATAAATCAAAATTAATTCATGCACTCCATATATAAAAGATCTTTTCTTCTTGGTGAAAAAAAAATTAGGAAACAAGGAAAGACTACACCTCATTTAACTGGTTCTCAAAAAGCCAATGCCTCACCCTCCTCTTAAATGCATCCAAACTCAAACCTAAAAGATTACTCGGTATTTTATTGATTTCATCTACAATTATATAAGAAAAGCAACGCTGAAACATGGAAGCACGATAACGCGGTATGGCAAGTTTATGTTTGAACCTGACGTTGATTCGTCGGTGCAGATAGGAGGGTTTCTTCTCATTCAAAATCATGTAAAACAGACTCAGCACATGCAGCCTTCTTCGCCATGTTCAACCAACCCAATTGCTGCAGTCTGCAGGACGTGCGATCTGTGCGTCTAAGGTTCAAAACAATTCGAGCACACCAGTTTTGAATTTTCTGAACTCGGGCCACATTCTGTTTTGTCAGACATGGGCCATATACGGTAACGCAATAATTGAGGTGAGACAATACCAGCGCTTCACAAAGCATTTTTCTTTGTCGAAATATATATATATATATATATATATATATATATATATATATATATATATATATATATATATATATATATATATATATATATATATATATATCACGAAATCTTTCACACTTATTCATTCATACCCTGTTTTTGAAATTTCGACTTTTTGGACACCAGATAGATTGACGAAGAGAGTTCATTTTTTTCCTTTTGAACAAATGATTGATTATTTCAGGAACCTTGTCCATCTACACCAGGGGTTCTCAAACTTTTTTGTACCACGCCCCTCTCTGGTTATTTGGTGACCCCCCACGACCCCCTTTGTATGTATGATGAAAATTAAAACAAGTATTACAAATCTTAACATTGTAACACAGATACATTTTCAATTCAAGGAAGGTAAAGCAATGGGCCTACCCACTTACAAAAACCAAACATAAAATGTAATTTAGTGAGATAGATGCAGTTGCATGTTCTGGATAAGTTGACAGATTGGGATTGAGTTTCAGATAAAGCGTAGGTCACTTTCGACATCAAGTTTGTTGCGGTACTAGGTTTTGATCGCCACAAGATTTGAAAACGCTTTTTCGCACATATATCTCGTACATCCGAACGGCTTTCTCTGAAACACTGAGGTAAAATTTTAAGTAATTTAACCAAAATGAGGGCTTGTCCATTTTTTCAAAATCGTATCTTACAGCAGAGTTCTTTTTATTTCTATTCCCTTCTCTTACAACTTGGTATGTCCATGTCCATGTTGAACGCGTCTGTTGATAGTTTGTAAAACTCCTCTGACAAGTTAGGAAAGTACCTGCTGAACTCCTCCTTGAGGTTCTTCAAATGGTCAATTATTAATTTTTTCAAAAGCGGTCCTTCAAAAACGTCCTCAAAACATGCTTCTTCTGAGACTGACATTACTTTGTTGAAACTAGAATAGTCATTGACGCTTTACGTATCGAAAGTTGTAGTTTCTCAATGTACATCTAGATGGCATCTTTGATAAAGTTTACAACTTTATTAAGACTTTACAAAAACAATTATGAAAGACTTTATTTCAAAGATTTAGGGAAATTATTTCTTTGATTTTTTTATTTATTTCATTTGTGTGTCACGCCCCCACCGAATTTCCTCCACGCCCCCACAGGGGGGCACGCCTCCCAGTTTGGGAACCCCTGATCTACACAATGCACAAGCTTCAATTTATGTTTGATTGGGCTTATCTTTCAATGGATCTTTGATAATCCAATGCAAAATTAATTTTCACACAGTAAAAGTTTGATTCTCATGAATACATTTATACTTCACAACATTTTATACAAATTACAATACAACACTTCGTTTCTTGACGACATCCTTCCAACATCCAAATGTCTAGAGTCGCTCCACGTAGAAACTACAAGAAAGAAGATTGACTTATATACATGCTTTATGATATTGACCTGCAATATGACCTTGGGTGAGGTTACTTTACTAATTTAATAAAACGAATTTGGAAATTAACATACAATATATTTTTCTATAAACCTACGTCAGTATATGGATTGAACATGCTGATAAAAACAGAACAGTCCGTTTTTTCATGGCTATAAGTGAAACTGACCTAACTTAATTCCGGCATTTGGTCTAATGCGCAACGAAAATGTAAAATCTAGTGCCAGTACGCATAATAAAATGGCGTAGTCTTCCACTCACAAGCAGAGCTTACAATATTTTGATATAATTGCCCCGAGTAATGAAAATGAAACGTGAATTAGCTCAAAGTTTGGAGGTCATGAATTCAAGTACAAAAACAGAATCAATTTTGTGAGGAATTCAGCCAGCTTCAATTTTGTGAGAGTGAAGGATCTTCATACCTCACTCAAGGTGGACAGATTTCGACGTTTTAGTACTGCAGGTTGTGAAATATTGAAAATAGGGAAGAATAAACATTTACCCGAGAAATTCATTACCACAAACAGGTTCTCTTTTCATTTTTGAGTTATTTCCAAATTTTGAAAATTTTGGGGATCTCGATTGTGTTTGAAGTTACGTAAAAATGGATTTGTCATTTTACAGACACTTTTATACATAAATTCGGACCATGTGAAAAAATTCCTTTTCTGTCAACGGATTTTGAGTTATGATGCAAATTTGTTCTTTTTGAATATCAGTCATGGGCAACTAATTTTGTTGAATAGAGTTATTTCTCTTTCTTAAAAATATACTATATGTGACCTCAATTTTTACATCTAGAACGTATTTTCATGAAAAACCAAAAATTGTGTAAATTTTCCTTATTTTATCTAAATTCAATGTTTTTGCATCAAGTTTCAACTACTATGCGGATAAAGTATCGTTTGTAACAACGAAGTGGTCGTGTCGTACGAAAATTTTGAAAATTTGATATGATTGAATGGTATATTTAAAATAATTATGATCATAATATGGCAGAAGTAGTTTATTTGGATCGTTTTCCCGTGAGACGAGAATTTCATAAAAGTATATTCGATAAAATCCATAAACCATGTATAGTCAACGTCCCAAGGAAATAAGGATATGAGTTGATGGAGAAGTTGCAACAATTGATGTAATAAGTAGTGTAACTGTCAACTCATTTGTTTCGAGCAAGCAAATTGGACTGAAACAGGGGAATCTGAAACGAGGGCCCAGTTTTCTGAAGAAAAACAAACCTTATAAAATGAGAATATCCTAGTTATGACAGCTAGAAAATTTCCAACATCGACTCGATCTTTGCAATTAATTTCTACAAAAATCTGGAGAAAATTTCCTAGCAATAATTCATACATCAGTAGTGATGGAATATTCAATTGTCGAAATGAGCTTTGGTGGTCGGATGTTAACCGACATAGTTGTATTAATATTCAATGTCAAGGCCGATATAGCTTTGAAATTATCGCACGGCATGATCGCTTCGTTATTACAAACGACAATATATCACACAATAGTTGTAATTTGATGAAAACACATTGAATAATTTATCTGAATTGTCATTACTAGAATATACAACAAATACAGAATAAATTCGAAATCTATACTACACTCGGAGGCAAAATTAGCGGAACTCTCGAAAATTTAACCAAATTCGAAGTCCGATATTTTTCCTAATTCTCAACCGATTTAGATGATTTTTTCGGCAAGTTATAGTTCAACTCTTCTGCTTTGTAGAAATTATAAGAGAAAACAAAAAAAATTTGAAAAAAAAAATTTATACGGGGGCAAAACTAAAAGTGTTTTTTTTGTCAAAAATTCGTAACACCCTATGGAATTTCGTGGTCCCAGTTGAAACGTACAATATCATGGTCTGTCAAGACACATCTTCCTACAGTAACGCTCTTCTTGTTTTATGCATTTATCTCTATTTTTACAAGAGATATCCAATTTGAAGCGAAAAGTCACAAATTTCAAGAATTTATTTTTAATCTTGCTTAGGTGCATAACATCGGAGGTTAGCCAAAAAATAAAATCAAAATTCGAGAAGTGGAAATCTAACGAAATGAAAATTTTTGGAATTCACTGGCCAATTTCACACTCCAGGAGAACTCGAAGTACACTGGAAAAATCGTTGATTTTGCACATTTATTTTTGAATTTTTTTATGTGACACTCTATAATAATTATCATTCCTGTCCAAAATTGAGAGCAGGTGTGTATCCTGGCGATACACTCGTGAAATGAAATAAACATGTTGAGAAAAATTTTCATGATGACCCACAAAAAAAAAACATTTGATTTTAGTAGCGAGTATGACCCCCCCCGAGCTCTTATTACAGCGCGCATACGATTTCGCAAACTCCCAATGATGTTGTCTATCATCTGTTGAGGTATGTTGTCCGACTCTTCCACCAAAGCCAATGTCAGCTCTTCAACGTTGCCTGGATTCCGTTGTCGAACCCTTCTTCCAAGAATGTCCCAAACGTGTTCGATCGGGTTTAAATCCGGTGACCGCGACGGCCAGTCCATTTGTATGATCCCAACTTCATTGAGATATTCTATCACTATGCGCGCAGTATGAGGGCGCGCGTTATCGTGCATAAAAAGGAAATTTTCCCCTATGTAAGGAGCAAAAGGCACAACATGGGGCTCCAAGATTTCTGTTATATACCGATGGGCATTAAGTGATCCATTGTCAATAATTTCCAGTTCTGTTCGTACTCCCAAGCATATGCCACACCATATCATAACTGACCCTCCACCGTATTGCTCAGTTCCTGCGAAGTTCACTTGATTGTACCGTTCCCCCCGATGCCTCCATATTCTATCTCTACCATCCACGAAATTCACACAATATCGGCTTCATCACTAAATAAAACTCGTCTCCACTGATTCATTGTCCATGCTACATGCTCCCTAGCAAACGCCAATCTTGCTACCCGATGGGCTCTATCGAGTCTTGGTGCTCTTGCTTGGCGTTTGGTCTCAGACCAACTTCATTAAATCGTCTTCTGACTGTCCTCACACTGACGTTAATGTTATCCACTGCTTGTAAAAGGTTACGTGCCTGAACAGCATTAAGACGAGGATTTCTTATGGTTTGATTGACGATGAAACGGTCATGTATAGCGCGGGTTGCCCGATTTCTTCCTTGTCCTCGCCTCCTCACGTACAATCCAGTTTCCCTGTAACGTCGGTAGATTCGATGGATAACCGACGTCGAGACACCCAACATGGTACCGACTGAGCGGTAGGTGCGCCCTTCCTCGATCAATGTAATTGCCCTTGCTACTGAGGTTGGTGGTAAATCTCTCATTCTGAATGAAAAATACCGTTTCGAATCGTAAACAGTAAAAGAATCACAAAACACCGCAACCGATCGAATTTGTATCAAATCAAAGAATGGAAAACTCTCATTCTTTAAACAAGTGCAAATGTGGTCATATACAAAAAAACGTGTGTTGTATTTCATATTTGATAAAAAAAGGTGTGCACATGTGTAAATGATAAGTTTTATCAATGGTTCCAGAATTCGGTTGTGTATTTTAATACCTACCGACTGTTATCTCCTATGAATTCCTAATTTTCACCAAATTAACCAAATTGTCATCAATAACTAATGCAATTCGAACATAAAAATCGCAAACGACAATTTCGACACGCCTGAGTGATAATAAGAAAATTCCAAATTGATAGACTAATTTTAATGACAATTTCTTGATTCAATAGAATTTATCCAAAATGGTGATTTTCCACTTGAAATTAAATATATTTTGCAAAAATAGAGATGAACGCATGAAACAAGAAGGGCGTTACTGTAGGAAGATGTGTCTTGACAGACCATGATATTGTACGTTTCAACTCGGACCACGAAATTCCACAGGGTGTTACGAATTTTTGACAAAAAAAACACTTTTAGTGTTGCCCCCGTATAAAATATTTTTCAAATTTTTTTTTTCTCTTATAATTTCTACAAAGCAGGACAGTTGATCTATTACTTGCCGAACAAATCTTCTAAATCGGTTGAGAATAAGGAGAAATATCGAACTTCGAATTTGGTTAAATTTTCGAGTGTTCCGCTAATTTTGCCTCCGAGTGTATATGCCAAAAATGCACATAAGAAGAAATTTGATGTGAACTAAAAGAGTTGTACTACTGTTTAGTATAATGGTAAAAAAGAAACGCACAAAATTCGTAGCGACTTAGAAAACAAAGATACAGAGCGTGTTGTGAATAAAAAGATCGATACTTCCGACAAAAATTGGAATAAAAAATCAAAATTTATTATTTTGTACTATAACTATGCAAAGGGATAAAGGAAATAAAAATACAAAATTCGGTGTGGAATGGAAATACACATACACTATATAGAGTGAAAACGAAAAGAACCAATATATATAAAATCCGACATAGGTTAATAAATATTTACGAAAAGCAAACGAAAAGAATAATTCTGAATTGGTTCTAAGGCGGTTCTTTACGTTGATTGAGATAACCGATTTAGTAGGGGAAATACAAAATTCGTTATTACTTCAGATGTATAGAAGGAAAGAGAATATTAATAATAATAGATATACCTTCTACCACAAGAAATTACACAAGAAAAATAATTCAATACAGATCTATTACACTGAACAACTGCAAGTTATACCACCTAATATAAGCCTAATTTTAAATGACGATTTCAAATACTTGATTAAAACTTCTGTATCAGCTTTAATTTGAAAAATATGTAACATGACCCATTCTACAATTAAACACAACTTTTTAAATTGATATAATTTCATTAAATTCTTAAACTGAAAAGAACTTTCTTTTGTAAGATTTTCCTGCAGATAAAGTGAGCTATTCTGAATGCTTCAACAATAGTCAGCCATCATGTGTGCGTTCCTATTGGAAACCTTGATAGCGTTCCTCTATAGTCCGGTGGTCCTGGTGGAATCGCTCGCCCTGTGCTCCATTTAGATTTCCAAGATTATCAGGAAAATAGTCTAGGAGGTTTTGAAGAAAGTGTAACTTGATGCTCATGTTACATGTAAGCATTCGAGAGTGACTCATCAGTTGTTCAACGTGTTGAGAATACTCAGAACTTTTCTCATTTCCCAGAAAATTCTGAAGAAGCCAACTAAACTCATTCCATGCATTTTTCTCAATCTCTGTCATGGTTGCGTTAAAATGGAGGCAATATTTTGCGATTGCTTGTTACTATAAGGTTCGCAAGTAAGTTGTGTCACTTTAAACAGCATCTCCGTAAACTTTTTAGAGCTCTGTATGAGCTTCAGCCTCCGTTTTCCTCGAATGAAAAAAGAAAATCAACATCAGACATTTTTTCGCAACCAAAAGTAGATGACGCAAAAACAAAGTCACTAATGTGTCACAGTGGTTTGTTAACCATATGTCTAAGCTTTGTTCAAGACGTTCTTGGTATGTTAAAATCGACCAGCACTTACTGTTGGAGCCATCTAGTGACAAACAGCAAGAACTTAGTTGCGCACCTAATAAAGATGGATTTATCACTTTGGTTGTCCTGGAATTAGGGCCTGCTGAATAGGCCAATTCTTCTTAATCTAGTGTTAATTTTTAGCTATACTATGCCACAAATAGAGAAAACAGGGATACTTTGTGTAACCCTTTGTTGGCCTAAGAGAAAGTTGACCATCTTTGAATTAACACATATGACCCAGTTGTTTTCTGTATACTTAATTTTGTCCAAAATCGAAGCAATAGATCTATATTCTTCTTTCACTTTAAAATGTTCAATCGGCAACGACCCTTATTTATTCCCAATGTAGACAAAGATACCACCTTTCTTTTGAATCATCACTCGACCTATCTGCCCTATTCAAAATATTTAAGGTTTGCAACCCCCGCTTAGGGGGTTGCATATTTCAAGCAAGTTTTGTACCCCAAAAGATGTCCCCCTTGAAACAAAAATTGATATGTTTTTGCGTTTTGATCCGAAATGAATATCTTGGTAGATATAGCCTCTGTTCAGTTTGCGTTGAAGCACCCTGTATATACCCTCCGCAAATTCAACAAAAATGATTTGAATCATTCACACAAACTTATCTTGACGATGCCATATCAAATTATAGCATGTTGTATCAATATTTCTTTAGTTAACATTATTACGGTGTTTTTTCATGAAAGCTATAATTAGTGAACAAAAACAAGAAAAGTGCAATCTTGTTGTCCAGAATTACAAGTGATTGATAAAAATATTTCTAGGCGAATTTAAGAATCCGCCTGATTCGAAATAATCTCTTTTAATCAGTTAATTCCTAAACGCCACTAAGAAATAATTATTTGGAAATAAATCGATAATTATATGTGGTCTATTCCAAGGTTGCTGAATTTCGCTTTGAACCACATCATTGTTTGCAAAACTGCGAAAAAATCTATCTTATCGTAAAACGAATGAGCTAATTCAACCAATACTCTAATCTCTCCATCATTTTTCCGAAGTTAAATTCAATGTCAAGTGCTAATTATAAGGCAAATTCAAGTTGCAAACGATTCGAATGTAGCGTCATTAAAACTGAAACTAAAAGTGAATTACGTAGCGTGAGGCAGGAGATCGGCCAAATTGCTAAGACTATTTATAAATCTTCAACCTACAACGAATTTTATATTTCTCTTTTCGCTCTTCGCTCGGTTGTAGCAGTGAACTAGACTATGATTGCAACAGGCACCACCTTTGTAATTCGGGAAATAGAGATAACCTATAAATGCTGTACTTCGATGTCATTCTTTACTGTCAGAGATGGGCTGTAAATTTTTATATATATTTTCTTTTTGTATTTGTTTATTTCAATGCGTAAGGAGTTTTAATACACATGAAAAATTTTCGATGTTTATTAGATTATTCATCATTAAATACGTATAAAATTAACTTAATCATATTAGACAAAAATCAAATTCTTGAATTTTGGAAATACTCCCTTCAGACTTGGGTTAATGTGGGTTAAGAGCCCCAAGGTTTGAGCAGACACTACTGAAAATTTTTATATACAGATACTTTTGCAATACCCCATAGTAGACGTTAACGATGAATATTTCTTGAGATATAAGCTGTTTTATCCTATACAAAATTAATTTGACATTTGCCAATTCGATATAAAGGAAATCATCCCCTCACACTATGCACCACTCAACATAAGACTCTTGAATATTAACAAATCATTTCGAAATAAAAAACATTTCTTGATTGGTTGTTCAAAATGTTAAGAAAAAAGAGCAGTTTTCATGTTCCACGTGCTATTGTACAGAGTTGACAGATTTCGACGTTTTAGCACTACTGCTATCTAAAATATTGTTAACATAGGAAAATGACACCCCCTTTCCCGTATTACTTGAAGAATTAACTGCTGCAAATAGATGCAAGCTGGCTTTTTTCGTTCTCGTTACTTGCAAATCTTCGCACTATATAATTCAAATAAAAAAATAAAACAAATGAAAACAAACAATTCACCTACATTGCCGCATCATACGTTCAAAATTTGCAGGAAAAGATAACCATAGACTTATGAAAATTCCTTTTAAAAATAACACAGAAAAACACAAACAATCTAGTACCACTAAACTCCAAACATAAAAATCAAATACCCAAAAGAAACAAAATCGAATTGTATATATAAAATAAATTATGAAAAGTGCCCTGGCACATATACAGAGTGTTACATAATAGTATGTCATAACTTGAGAGGGTAAATCTACGTGCAATTTTAAGAAAATAAGTTTATATGAACAAAGGTCCGCAAAAGTTTTTTTCTTCAAAACTCCTGCAGTTGTTGAAATATTCAGCCGAAATTTGAAATGCAAAGCTTTTTTTTACAGCCTCCATCATCAGACGTCCTAGATTTTAACTGAAATTAACAAGGTGTTTCCTTTTCAGAGGCCATGTCTACTTTTGCCCTTTCAAATTTTTTACAGTACGCCACTGATGATACAATCAATTTTCGTGAAACTTTTTCGACACTTGTAACTTTTTCGCATCCCAACCGTTTTCGAGTGAAAATCATTGAATTTGAATCATTTGAATTGTATATTCTTCGCTAAATAAAAAAAATAATAGAAACACTCGATAAGTATGCTCAAAATTTGCTTTTATTTTGCTCGTCTTCTGAGACTCAACTTATACTTATTCAATATCAAACTAAAAAAAGAACAATCAAAAACTGAATAAATTGCTGGAAGTGTCCTACACCTGCAAGAATACAGGCCTCTGTCCTTCTTCGCATATTATCACGCACTCTTTGAAATATTTTTGAGGTATTTCTCATCGTGTGACAAGAGGTTATTATTCGATTTCTCAATTTTTCTACAGTGTTCACGGGGGTGGTATAAACTGAACTTTTGAGATATCCCCATAAGAAAAAGTCTAAACTATTTAAGTCTGGGGACCTAGGAGGCCATGGTTCTGGCCAACTCCGACCTATCCATCGGTTGTTGAATGTATCATTCAAGAATTCCCTAGCTTCTCCACTAAATGTGCTGGTGCCCCGTCATGCAACAACCACATTATGGTTCTCACCAAAAGCAATAAAGGAACTCCTCCTCAAGAAATTGCCGATAAGCGAGACCGTTTAATCTGTTAGGCAACAAAAATGGTTCAATCAAATAATTTCCAATTATTTCGACCCAGACATTTAGTGAGAATTGTTGTGATAATGAGATTCTTCTATCAAATGGGGGTTTTCCTCTGTGAAAATTTTTGATAGCAGTTCTCGAAAAGTTAGCTTCATCTGTGAACATTATTTCACTATCAAAATGAGCATTTTCTCTAATTTTATCTAAGAACCATCGGCAGAAATTCAGTCTTGAGGGAAAATCTTGAGGAAGTAGAGTTTGGACGCGTTGAATATGAAACGGGTAAAATAAAAAGTCGTGGAGAATCCTCCAAGTTAGAACATGCGAAATATTCAACTGATTTCCAATTTTTCTTGTACTCACATGAGGATTCAAATCGATACGATTCAAAACTGCTTCCCCAATATCTGGAGTTCTCATAGTTTGAGATTCACCTTTTAAATGATTATTTGCAGTAGAAGTACCAGTTTCCCTCAACCTTTTGTAGATATTTGAAAATGTTCGCTTGTCTGGTGTTACTCGATTTGGAAAGCGCACCTGATATAATCGTCTAGCTTCTGTTGTGTTTCCGTACATGTAATGGATATCAGCCAATTCAGCGTTAGTAAAATAGCCATTTTTTCTTACAGCAATCTGAAGTTATTGCTGTAAGAAAAGATGGCTCTTAAAACTAATCGTTAATTTAATAAACAATTCGAGCAGACACTGGTTCAACTTTAGCAACTGTCAAAATAAATATATAAATGAAAAAATCAAAGCCTAGTAGTCATTTTTTTAATAACCATAATAATTGCCTTCACTTCAGCGAATGCATAAAATCGTTCAATAATTTTTTGCTCAAGAACGGTTCGAGATACGAAAAAATTACAATCGTCAAAAAAAGTTTCTAAATTGAACGAAGATGACGAAAATTGATTGTACGCTGATCAGTGGCGTACTGCAAAAGAGTTTGAAAGGGCAAAATAAGACATGGCTCCAGAAGAGAAAACACCTTGTAGATTTAGATAAAATTTAGTACGTTCAATGATGAAGGCTGTAAAAAATAGCTTGCATACCAAATTTGGGCTGAAAATCTCAAAAACTGCAGGAGTTTTGAAGAAAAAACCCTGTAGCTCCGTAACGAAGCTTTTGCGGACATATGATCATATGAACTTTTTTCTTAAAATTGCACGTAGATTTACTCCCTCAAGTTGTGACATTCTATTATGTAACATCCTGTATAGGGCAAACTACTCAGTACATAAGAGAGGGCACAAATGGTCTAAATACCAAATGAAAAACAGAACGGCAATAAATAAATATGAAGGTTACAAACACAAATTTGATTTCGAGAATTTTCAAATAATACATAGGGAAAGCAATAACAGAGCTAGGAAAATTTTAGAAATGCTCCATATAAAACAAGATAAAAATCACATAAATGATAGAGAGAGACATAAAGAATTCAGCACAAATATACTACAATCTAAACAAGAAAATAACAAGAACTAATAAGAACCAACATGATATTTCCAAACAAATTTATATCATAGATTTGATTGAGATACGCGGACGACGTCCTATGGTAACATAGAGAAGGGATACATGATAAATTCATGAATATGTACTTCACTTGGTTGTAGAATTATTCTTTCAATCCACAACTAAGTTTGTATGGGCTATTCATACACCCTTAGCTTGGTTGAAGAGTATCTCTCAATATAATATGATGTTTCGTTGTAGTATAAATCCTCCTTTCTTCATTTGATCGTTGTCTTTCTCCATTTACTTTACTATGAATATTTCAATCTGTAACAAATTTTGTACTAAGGTTTTGTCTTTATCGTTCGTTTAGAGTTTTCAATCTCCAATGAATCATTTCTCATTGACTTCGTTAGATTGTGGCATGAATATTCCGAACTACAACGAAAGCATGTTAGGACATGAATCGTTGAATCGTCATTTGGTTCATAGCTACTTTTTTCTTATATTCTCATCTTTGAATCGATTCGAGAATTCATCAAGTAAGTATTATCACACTAGAAGCGCTCTACAGCACTTCACCAAAACTCGACGCGCGTTTCGCCAACTAAGTTGGCATCAGCAGGAGTTGATAGTACGACTACTATTTTCTCCTGATTGAATGTACGTCTTCTGATGATGCCAATCTCGTTCGCGCAAATAAAGTTCTGGTGAAGTGTTGTACAGTGTTTTTAGTGTGATACAACGCCAAAGGTTCCAGTCCCCAACTTTGTTTAGTGAGTATTATCTCAATGAATTTTAGGAAATGCTCTAATGTCTGAATACTTTTTTTTTCGAGGTTGGCGACAAAGGCACAGATATTTGTGGGTTCCTTGTAAGAAGGAAAACAAAAAAAAATGTTGTGATGAATCTCCATCCAGGAATTGATCGGGAAAATAAGTTATCTGTACTACAAAGCACTCAATGATTTCCTAATTCAATGAGAATTTTTTGAGTCAATTTTTTCTTATGTAGGAACCGGGGATGGTAGCTATGAGTAAATTCTGAAGAATTGCCTCAGAAAACTAATTTTAGCTGACTAACATAATTTTTGTGAGTCAATCTTGTCAATTTATTTCGCAAATTCATTTTTAAACGGTACAATTATTTGGCGTATCATTCCTCCTTCAGCCTGTTTCAAGATATATATTAAAATAATACAAAAAACGAAGAATATCGCATTATAGTTCACATCTGTCTTTTCATAACTCAATCAATATCGATAACTGACGACAAAATTGATAGATGTGTCTCTTTTATCCATGACACCTTGTCGAGGTAAATTGACCACAAAATATAGGGCAATTCTCTAAAGAGTGAAACAATGAAAACTTGAATGGGTTCATTTGTTTAATATTTCAAAATGTATAAAACAGCTGAATCTAACAAGCTCCAGACAGTTATTATATCATAGTCGACGCCTAAACTAATGTATATTCTAAAACAATTCATACCTTTTATCTTCATATTGTTTCCCAATAATTTCGATGCTCAGGTAACGAATTGAGGTAAACATTAATCAGAATGATTAACTCTGTTTTATTGATAAACAGTCTATTCGAAGATATAAAGATTGCAAAAAATTTGATTGCATTTTCCTAGAAATATAGATAGCGTGAACGAACGTTCAATTTCAAATGGATTATGATATAATTAGAGATAAGATGGCGAAGATTACACAACGAAATCATTAAGTATATTATGATGTATTGAAATTCTCGGAAATATCTGTATCTAAAAAGCGGAAGGGACGATTTTGGAAGGATAAACTCAAAAATTGAATACAATAATTGAAATTATAAACATTGAATCATACATTCCTCTCATATCAGTTTAAGATAAATGAAATTTTACGAGGGTCAATCTAATATACAGGGTGCTACATAATAGTATGTCACAACTTGAAGGGGTCAATCTACGTGCAATTTTATGAAAAAAAGTTTATATGAACATAGGTCCGAAAAAGCTTAGTTACGGAGCGACAGGGTGTTGAAATTTCCGGAAAATTGGGTTTTTCTTCAAAACTCCTGCAGTTTTTATGATATTCAGCCCAAATTTGGAATGTAAGCTATTTTTACAGCCTCCATCATTAATCGTACTAAATTTTAAAAAAATCTGCAAGGTGTTTTCTTTTCCGGAGCCATGTCTTCTTTTGCCCTTTCAAACTTTTTTGCAGTACGCCACTGATCAGCGAACAATCAATTGTCGTCATCTTCGTTCAATTTAGAAACTTTTTTGACACTTGCAATTTTTTCGTATCTCCAACCGTTCTCGAGCAAAAAATCATTAAACGATTGTATGCATTCGCTGAATTGAAAGCACTCCTAATTAAAAAAATGACTAGTAGGCTTTGATTTCTTTCATTTATTTATTCATTTTGACAGTTGCTAAAGTTGAACCAGTGTCTGCTCGAATTGGTCATTAAATTAACGATTAGTCTTAAGACTTTTGTAGTTATTGCTGTAAGAAAAAATGGGTACTATCACTAACGCCGAATTGGCTGATTTTCATTACATGTACTGACGGAAACACAACAGAAACTAGGCAATCGCCTAGCGTACCTGATATAATCATATCAGGAATGCTATCCGAATCGAGTAACACCAGATAGGCGAACATTTTCAAATATCCACAGAAGGTTGAGGGAAACTGGTGCATTTACTGCAAATAATCATTTAAGAGGTGAAACTCAAACTATGAGAACTCCAGATATCGAGGAAGCAGTTTTGAATTGTATTGATTTGAATCCTCATGCTAGTACAAGAAAAATTGGAGAACAGTTGAATATTTCACATGTTATAGTTTGGAGGATTCTCCAAGACTTTTCATTTTACCCGTTTCATATTCAACACGTTGAAACTCTACTTCCTCGAGATTTTCCTTCAAGACTGAATTTCTGCCGATGGTTCTTAGATAAAATTAGAGAAAATGCTCATTTTGATAGTGAAATAATGTTCACAGACGAAGCTAACTTTTCGAGAACTGCTATCACAATTTTCCAATATAATCATTATTGTGCTGAGGAAAACCCCCATTTGATAGAAGAATCTCATTGAGCCATTTTTTTGCCTAACAGATTAAACGGTCCCGCTTATCGGCAATTTCTTGAGGAAGAGTTACCTTTATTGCTCGAGGATGTGCCACTTTTGGTGAGAAACATAATGTGGTTCATGCATGACAGGGCACCAGCACATTTTAGTGGAGAAGCTAGGGAATTCTTGAATAATACATTCAACAACCGATGTATAGGTCAGGGTGGGCCAGAACCATGGCCTTCTAGGTCCCCAGACTTAAATAGTTTAGACATTTTCTTATGGGGAGATCTCAAAAGTTTAGTTTATACCACTCCAGTGAACACTGTAGAAGAATTGAGAAATCGAATAATAACCGCTTGTGACACGATAAGAAATACCCCATGAATATTTCAAAAAATGCGTGATAATATGCGAAGAAGGACAGAGGCCTGTATGCCTGCAAGTGGAGGACACTTTAGTTTGATATAGAATTAGTATAATTTGAGTCTCAGAAGACCAGCTATCAAAATAAAAGCAAATTTTGCGCATACCTATCTAGTATTTTCATTATTTTTTTATTTAGCGAATAACATACAATTCAAATAATTCAAATTCAGTTTTTCACCCAAAAACGGTTGGAGATACGAAAAAATTTCAAGTGTCAAAAAAGTTTCCAAATTGAACGGAGATGACGAAAATTGATTGTACGTTAATCAGTGGCGTACTGCAAAAAAGTTTGAAACGGCAAAAGAAGACATGGCTCCGGAAAAGAAAAAACTTGTAGATTCTAGTTGAAATTTAGGACGTGTAAGGATGGAGGCTGTAGAAAATAGCGTGCATTCCAAATTGGGCTGAATATCTCAAAAACTGCAGGAGTTTTGGAGGAAAAACCAATTTTTTCAGGAAGTTTTAACACCCTATAGCTTTTAAAATGTGAGCAAATACACTTTGCCTCCTCCCGGATAGTTATACCACTCAGGGGCATTCTTATTTGGTTGCTGTCTTCGATCCATAATGACAACGCCACTTTCTATTAGGTGTAGTAGTACTAAGGTCTGTTTTACTTTTTCATTAGTCCATTTGACGACGCGTTCACAAAGGATACTGTATCCTACTTATCAATACATGTATGTACCGATGTACCGATAAAATCCACGAATGAAGAAATCTTCAGCCGCGAATATAGGAAGTGGGTCGTATTTTTTTATCCGCTAATAGTGTTTTCTCGTCTTTCCCAACTAAGTCAAAATTATAATCAACACAGCACATATGGTTAGTTTTTTTATTAGGTACCCTTTTGAGAATTTTTCCGATCATTTCAAAATTAGTAATAGTTTTTAAAATAGTCGTGAATATTTGAATCTCCTTCTTTTTCGTCTTTATTTGTGAAGACTTTTGCAATCGTTTGGGTTTGGTAAACCGATTTGAATCCTGTGAGATATAATTCATTTCATAAGAAGATTCAGCAATTTTAACTTTTTTTTTCAGTGAATTCACGAGCGTTCATGTTCGTCGTCGTCCTGTCAGCGAATGATAGTAAACAATGTTCGTTTCGTGTAAAGGACACTTCGAGTACTAAGCGGCAGTATATCCAAAATTAAATGCGGAAAATATAGAAGCAGGGAAGCACGAGAGCAAAACAAATACTGAAAACCGATCTAGTAGATCAAGCACCTATTAACTATGGGAACACTAAATAAATCGCAATGTTTATAGATTCGAATTTAGGTGAAAATGTGTTTGCGACTCGTGCCCTAGAATCCTTAATTGAATGATAAATATTGATAGTATCAACGAGTAATAGTTTCACGGTATACTTCCTTATCTATTAGTCTCAGCAATACTAATAATCGACCACTAAAGGAAATCAAGGGCAGAAAGTGACCACTTTTGTATATGTTGGGAAAGGAAAACGGATCTACTAATAATTTAAAAAAAAAGGTTTTACCGAATACTCACAGATGGTGAAGAAATTTAAAAGCACTCAATGTCTATTTGAATATTCAATATCGAAAAAGTTGGTATACTATATATATATATTCAGTTTTCCTCAGTGAGTCTGCCTTTTTAATCACCTTTATCGCACAAGTTTACATCAATTCCTAATGTGGATAAATAAATATTGAGATTGATTAGTATTCTTCCAACAAACAGGATAAGATTTGTCATAAGGAAGAATAACGCTTAAATCAATAATTACGTGTATGCCGCACGTGTTTAATGAATGATAATGTTCAATTTATCTCTAGCTACTTAATGAAATCCAAGTTTTGAAACAGTTTTCACTTATGGGATAATTCGATAATTGAGTAATGTAAAGGTGAGTAGAACCATTCAAAAGTAGTGTTCATAATTTGAAGCACCCATTGCCGACTCGAGGGTCTAGCTGGCAAATGAGCTGAACAGCTAAATGAATATCTTGATTGAGCTAAACAATTTCAAAAATAATAAATAGAATGTTATGAAGCAATGAAACGGAGAACGCAAGTTAAATCTCTATTAAAACATTTCATCATCGCCGATGATGATGGCAACAGTATGACAAGTACAAGATTTGATTGAATATTTCACAATGGAACAGTTTCCTCCTTATTACAGATTTATTGGTATCATAACCCTGTTATATTTTAAGAAAATCTTGACTCTTCTTCGTAGTATTAATAAAGTTTAAGTACACCAGCAGCTGAGTCTCAGCTGATTATCTACGGAATTTTGAACATAGGTACATACATTGACATATGTTAATGAAATTATTTTGAATGCCGATTTTTCCCGAATTTTTGCGAATATTCGTTAACAAAATATGAGAGATTCTCTTCTAATATAGTAAATATCACCTGGAAGACCGGACCTGGACATTTTGACCCTCCTGTGTTGTCAAGTTTGATTGATATAGGTGGAGTAAGCTGTTTGGAAGATATTACTGCACTTTCAAGACGCAACTACTAGATTATACTCTAGGAGAGTTTACTCTGTCGTTTGTAATAGTAAATTATTGGATAGCAGAGTTCAAACAAGACCGAACGATCTGCCAAGATAAGCATGGCAGAAGTCGACAAAATTAAGTGACCATATCAGAAAAAGTGAAGAAAATCTACAAAGTGAATGACAGAGGCGTTTGCTTACACACGGGCTAAAAATCATGTTGTTTCATAACCACGGATGGTGATTATCACTTCAAACCTCAGTCAGAAGAACACTGGGTTGAAAAGTGAGAATCGACCGCAAAGAAGATCGTTTCTTCTACAGTCAAAGTCCTGTTTTCGTGCTTTGGGATACCTGTCTGTTAATATTTTTATTGATTATCTTGAAACAGAAGAAACTATTATAGGTGAATATCATGCGAATTTACTGGGATATTGGGGTGATGAAGTCAAGAAAAAATGGCTGCATTTTGCCAAAAGGAGAGTTATTTCACCAAGACTGTTCACAAGCTTCTAGATGCATTATTGCAACATTTGAAATTTATGAGTTGAAGTTTCAATTGTATCCGCATGCACTTTATTTGCCAGTCCTAGCCCTCTCGTGTTAATTTCTTATAAACAGGCCATCAAACTTATTCAACATTGCTGAAAAAAAAGTCTTTTTTACTGAAAAGATATTATGTTAAGAAATTAAGATTTTTTTTTCTAAAATTTTTGTGAATTCGATTCTTCTATATGGTTAATATATGGAGAATTCCAATAGAAGGACTAACCATTTGCCATATATCAAAATATTCAGGCTTAAAACTAAAAAAAATACGAATATATAATTCGGAAGAATACATGACATAGGTGCTGCTGTTCTTCAACATTCTTCTGTATATTATCATCTTGCGCAATACTTGCCTTCAGATATTATTCGGAATGGCATATCGGAATGGTTGGAAAGATGGAGGAGCGACACCTTTATTCCAGCATTCGGAACAAATTCATTACTGAATTAAATGAACTATTCTTTTGCGTGAACGCAATTTCAAGTCGATAAGTAATTTCATTCTTCGTTTACAGACCGTAGATGTGTTTTGAAATGGATAATTGGGATGTACAAGTCTTGAAGATGATCCTCGCACAGGACCTCCAAAAAGTGTTACTGCTGCAGAAATGATCAATTCTGTACTTGGTACGTTGAATGAGCGATTGAACAAGCGTGAAATTTGTGGAGTAATGGGCATGTCAGCAGAAAGGGCGTTATAATCTTGTAGAATTAATAATATTTGGGAAAGTGATTGGTGGGATGGGCGCTATGTTTGTTAATGTATTCGAGTGAGATTCTCTTAAGAGCATTTGGCCATTTCAAGAAAAATAAACTAATTTGGTGCGCTGATTCGTAATTATGGATGAGACTTGGGCGCATCAGTACGATCCACTGCGACAAAAAACTGCAGAGTTGATTGAACCTGGTTAGGTTAGATTTCAGCTCTGAAGAAAATGATCAAAATCGTCAAAGATACACTCGGAGGCAGAATTAGCGGAACACTCGAAAATTTAACCAAATTCGAAGTTCGATATTTTTCCTAATTCTCAACCGATTTAGATGATTTGTTCGGCAAGTTATAGATCAACTCTTCTGGTTTGTAGAAATTATAAGAGAAAACAAAAAAAATTTGAAAAAAATTTTATACGGGGGCAAAACTAAAAGTATTTTTTTTGTCAAAAATTCGTAACACCCTGTGGAATTTCGTGGTCCGAGTTGAAACGTACAATATCATGGACTGTCAAGACACATCTTCCTACAGTAACGCCCTTCTTGTTTCATGCGTTTATCTCTGTTTTTGCAAAATATATTTAATTTCAAGTGGAAAATCACCATTTTAGAGAAATTCCATTGAATCAAGAAATTGTCATTAAAATTCGTCTATCAATTTGGAATTTTCTTATTATCACTCAGGCGTGTCGAAATTGTCGTTTGAGATTTTTATGTTCGAATTGCATTAGTTATTGATGACAATTTGGTTAATTTGGTGAGAATTAGGAATTCATAGGAGATACCAGTCGGTAGGTATTAAAATACACAACCGAATTCTGGGACCATTGATAAAACTTTTCATTTACACATGTGCACACCTTTTTTTATCAAATATGAAATACAACACACGTTTTTTGTATATGACCACATTTGCACTTGTTTAAAGAATGAGAGTTTTCCATTCTCTGATTTGATACAAATTCGATCGGTTGCGGTGTTTTGTGATTCTTTTACTGTTTACGATTCGAAACGGTATTTTTCATTCAGAATGGGAGATTTACCACCAACCTCAGTAGCAAGGGCAGTTACATTGATCGAGGAAGGGCGCACCTACCGCTCAGTCGGTACCATATTGGGTGTTTCGACGTCGGTTATCCATCGAATCTACCGACGTTACAGGGAAATTGGATTGTACGTGAGGAGGCAAGGACAAGGAAGAAATCGGGCAACCCACGCTATACATGACCGTTTCATCGTCAGTCAAACCATAAGAAATCCTCGTCTTACTGCTGTTCAGGCACGTAACCTTTTACAAGCAGTGGATAACATTAACGTCAGTGTGAGGACAGTCAGAAGACGATTAAATGAAGTTGGTTTGAGATCATACGCGGAAGCAAGAGCACCAAGACTCGATATAGCCCATCGGGTAGGTTGCTAGGAAGTATGTAGCATGGACAATCAATCAGTGGAGACGAGTTTTATTTAGTGATGAGAGCCGATATTGTGTGAATTTCGTGGATGGTAGAGATAGAATATGGAGGCATCGAGGGGAACGGTACAATCAAGCGAACTTCGCAGGAACTGAGCAATACGGTGGAGGGTCAGTTATGATATGGGGTGGCATATGCTTGGGAATAGAACTGGAGATTATTGGCAATGGATCACTTAATGCCCATCGGTATATAACAGAAATCTTGGAGCCCCATGTTGTGCCTTTTGCTCCTTACATAGGGGCAAATTTCCTTTTTATGCACGATAACGCGCGCCCTCATACTGCGCGCATAGTGATAGAATATCTCAATGAAGTTGGGATCACACGAATGGACTGGCCGTCGCGCTCACCAGATTTAAACCCGATGCATAAAACAAGAAGGGCGTTACTGTAGCAAGATGTGTCTTGACAGACCATGATATTGTACGTTTCAACTCAGACCACAAAATTCCACAGGGTGTTTCGAATTTTGACGAAAAAAAACACTTTTGGTTTATCCCCGTATAAAATTCTTTTCAATTTTTTTTTTGTTTTCTCTTATAATTTCTACAAAGCAGAAGAGTTGATCTATAACTTGCCCAAAAAATCAATCATCTAAATCGGTTGAGAATTAGGAAAAATATCGGACTTCGAATTTGGTTAAATTTTCGAGTGTTCCGCTAATTTTGCCTCCGAGTGTAGTTATGGCTTCAGTTCTGTTGCAAAAGGAATTTTGTTCTATAATTACCTTCAATCTATCAAAACAAGAAAGAGAGAATATCACGAAAGCTTTGTCAACCAGTTGGCTGCAAAAATTTGCCACAAAAGACCTGCTTTCTGGAAAGAAAAAATCTTCTATCAGCAGGACCTTGCTCCTGATCATGCCAGCGATACAGTAATTGGTAGAATTAAAATACTAACGCTTGGAACATCCACAGTATTTACCAGATCTGCCTCTCTCCAACTTCCATTCGTTCTCAAACCTCAAAAAATGTCAAAGTGCAGAGCGTACTTCATGAAATCAAGAAGTGTATACATACATGAATATATGAATAGGAGAATCTTTGGAAAACTGTATTGGGTTTCATTCTGAGATATTTTAAACTTGTCTTTTCATATACAGTATGCGAATTTTTCTATCAACCTTGTAATGTTATGAGACAGAAGTACAGAAAATCTAAATTTGCCAAAGTTCGTGAAAATGTTGAATAAAACTAAACCAGGTAGCATATATTATGGACATTGCCTGATAGATATAATATTCAAATTAATATATCTGAAAAGATTCTAAACCAGTCAATAAGATTTGGAATTGAAGGAAACTGGAGTGACAACGTGTATAAACCTTTTTTACGTTGTCCAAGAATTTTTCAATTAATTCGCTACTTGACTCGAGAATGTTACAAGTAGAAATGAGAAAGGTGAGTATGGAAGGTTTTCAAACAGGATACCCTGACAGGTTGCCATAGGAATATACCTTTGTCAGACTGGCCATTCTTGATAAGTGAAGCCGTAAAATTTGAGAGCGCGAAGAGACCGTGTTTAAGTGATACATCGAAAAAACACATATTTGCTTCTTCCAGAATTATTTTCAAGGTGTTTTTCTCGGAGGAACGAACGAACAATGACACTTCAGTCTCTGACAAACTGGACATCAGAAATACGTCCAAACAAATATTATCTTTTGATCAATGAAATAATACACGGCGCCTAAAAGTTAATGCACTTAATCGAAGATTCAAATTTTTTCAGAAGAAGTTTCTGCTATGTTGAAGGATAATTTTTTCAGTAATTCACCATCATATTTTCACCTCTGGCAAGAATTATTGCTTGACATCTACGACTGATACTCAAAATAAATGAATATATAAAATTCTGATTCATTTTTTCCTATATTTCGATCAGTCTGTTCCTTATCTTATTCACGTTACTGGTACCTGTTCAATGGGATTGAGGTCTGGTCTTTGTGCAGGTCAAGTGATTTCGTGATCTTAAAGGTAGTTCGTAACATATTACTTATTGACTTTCATAAATTTCTTGGGAGATATATTTGAAACGACGATCATATTTCTTGAGGGTTGTATTCTTTGTAAAAAGATATAATAATAATAATATGCTTCGGACAAGAAGCAATTGGATGATTTGCTGAAAACTGTCAGTGAGTTCTCGGCAGATGTTCATATGAAATTCGGGATTGAAAAATGTAAGACCATGAACATTCAAAGAGGGAAAGTCATAGATGGCGAAACACAACTTCCTAACGGTGATATTATACAGTGCATGAGAGATGGCGAAACATACAAATATCTGGGATACCAACAAGCCAGATTGCTAGACCAAAAACAATCAAAGGAGAAGATTCGTTCAGAATACAGTCAGCGTCTGAAGTCTGTGCTGAAATCGATGTTGAGCTCGGGGAATCTAGTCAAGGCAATTAACACCTACGCCATTCCAGTGTTGTCCACGATAATAATAATAATAGCATTTTATTGGCATCTTGTACAGAAAAAATAATTATAACTATCAATTACATTAAAGGTCTTAAACTTATTATGAGTGAGTGTTACTGTACATTGAGAGATACCAAAAGGTAAGATACAGCATAGCTGATTAATCCAACCTGAATAAAATAGAAACAAATACTAGCCAAGTGTACACACAATTCTACGGAAACATCGTTATGTAAGAGATATTTATCACTAATCTTGCCAACTATTCATCTTGAAAACAAGAATTAAACACTAAAATAAATCAAAATTAATTCATGCACTCCATATATAAAAGATCTTTTCTTCTTGGTGAAAAAAAAATAGGAAACCAGGAAATACTACACCTCATTTAACTGACTCTCAAAAAGCCAATGCCTCACTCTCCTCTTGAATGCATCCAAACTCAAACCTAAAAGACTACTCGGTATTTTATTGATTTCATCTACAATTATATAAGAAAAACAACGCTGAAACATGGAAGCACGATAACGCGGTATGGCAAGTTTATGTTTGAACCTGTCGTTGATGCTATGAACATCTGTTCTATATTTGATTCGTCGGTGCAGATAGGAGGGTTTTTTCTCTTCCAAAATTAGGTAAAACAGACTCAGCACATGCAGCCTTCTTCCATTCGCCATGTTCAACCAACTCAATTGCTGCAGCCTGCAGGACGTGCGATCTGTGCGTCTAAGGTTGAAAACAATTCGAACACATCAGTTTTGAATTTTCTGAACTCTGTTTTGTCAGACATGGGCCATATAGGGTATCGCAATAATTGAGGTGAGACAACACCAGCGCTTCACAAAGCATTTTTCTTTGTCGAATATCCAGAAATTCTTTGCCACCACATCAATTTGATATTCACGAAAGCTCTTTTAAGTAGCAAGTTTATGTGAGAATCAAACCTCAAATCGCTATCCATAATCAAACCCAAATTACGACACTCGCTAGTCAGAGGAAGAACTGCGCCATTCACAGATATCTTAATTAGCCTCTCTCATGACCTACCTTCCAAATAGCATAACTACAGTTTTTGAAGGGTTAATGCTTAGACACATACTCTCAGACAACTTAAAGATGTTATTCAAATCTATATTAATTTTTTCTAGAGCTTCATCAAGTGAGTCGCGCGAAAACTGTAAATAGAGCTGTGAGTCGTCAGCATATAAATGAGCCGAGCAGAAAATTAAACAACACATGAGCCATTCTTTGGATGAAGCAAGTTGGAATGAATAATGAGTAGAAGCAGCAATACTTCAATCTATGTTGTACATGCCCTGGCGACGCCTGCGCCTTGGAAATTGACAACTTTATACTTTTCCACTTTGCAATCAGTTGAAGTATAAAGGTGCCTTTTCCTTGGAGCGTTTTGACGCTAGTTTTGAAAGTAGATCTCACCGTTTCACTTACTACAGGGCATACTTTTCTGATAGGGTCATCTCTGAAAAGGGAGACCCCAATCATTGACAGCCCTTTACATCCCTCCTACAACAAGTTTATAACCGTTTCGATGGGAAAATATGAGGATATACAGGACCTGAGCAAATTTTGTTCGATTAGGCTCAACAATATTTTTTATCACTACCTCATGAATGAGTAGATTACTTTTGAAGTGAGACCCTAATTTTTTCCGATTATTCTGTATGCAAGTTTTCTTTCTTGTAGCTTAATTTTCGAATTAGCAAAGTTTTCAGGAAAACTGTATTGACATTCCCCGTTTATTCTCACAAAAAATAACTTTAAATACATTTTGCAGTATTATGAAGCTTTAACATAAGGAATTAGGTTTCTGAGTTGTATGCGTAAAGTTAGATAGTTAAATATGATTTTGTGATCATTCACAAGTCTTTTAATAGTGTTAAGCCATTTTACAAATTCGGACAGTTGTGAAAATGTTCCGAATGACTTTCTTTGTGCCCTTCAATTAGTTCGCAGTGTATAAATTTGCTAACAGTCAATATCCATAGATAATTGAAATAGAGCTTTAACTATTGACCAGTAACAAAATATATTTAAAAGTGAATTGAGTAAAAACTTGAAACTATATGTACAGGGTGTCCTTGAATTGCGTGTACAACGTTATACAACAGATTTTTCAGCTCGAAATGGGTCGATTTAAGCCAACTTACCTATATGAAAAGTTTCTTCGTTTGGCCGTTAGAGGTCGCCAAATCCAAAGATTTTTTTCTTATTTTTCAAATAATTCGAGAACGACTCGATCGATAGAAACCATATTTGGTATGCGTAATATGTTGCCTTATTCACGATTTTTGTGGTCCACTCAATGAACTTGACCTTTTGCGAGTGTCCCTAAAACTCGAACGTGTTTTTAATTAACCATAATTTTTCAACTGTCTGCGTATGAGCAAAACTGTTATCGACATTGAGTAGCTAGACTAATTGTTAAACTTTTTTGTCTCTTGAGGAATTTTGATATGATGAGCGGTTTAATCACAAAAAATAGTTTTTCAATTTCATGATTTCATATCTTCAACCACCTAGCAAGTCAAAAATATCACATATTAATTATGTTGGCTTTGGATTTGTTTCTGTAGTTTGGCAGATTGCCATTTTATTATGCTTGACAACCTCTTGTTGACAAAATGATGTTTTCTAGGTTGCTAAATCGGATTTGATAAATTTTTCTCAATGACTATTTGAAAATATGAAAACAGGTTGGCCAGTTGGAAACTAAATGAAAAAAGACAAATCACTTCAGATTAACGATTAATTAGTTTACACCCTAAATTTCATTCAACTATAGTAAATGTTCAAGAATTCCACCATTTTGCTGAATACAGGAGTTAATCCTCTTCAAGAAATTAAATTGGACCCTTGGTATTACTTCTCTCATATGTAACTCTTCTCGAGTGTCAATTGGAGAAGAGTAAGGTCTAGATTTTAAAGCACCCCAAAGAAAGGAGTCGCACGGTGTCAAGTCGGAAGATCGTGCTGGCCAACTTGCAGGAGCATCAGCATGTGCTTGTAAGAACTCGCGAACCGCTAAAGTGAAGTGAGGAGGTGCACTGTCGTGCATAAACCACATTTCTGCACGCAGTTTCATGCAAAAAATTCAAATATGCCTCTCCATTCAATCGATCTGGAATCACTACCGGACCAATAACGAAATTGTCAATTATTGAAATCCATACGTTAATTTTGAATTGATTCTGATTATATGTACTTGTAAAAGCATGTGGATTATCGACAGTGTACACGTGTTCATTGTGAAGGTTAGTGATGACAGACCTAGAATTTTCTTACTGAAGTGGAGATCCTCGGTTCTCTTCTCTAGGATAAATCGGTACAAAGTTATTCGAGTCTCAGGGTCGTTGGGAAGTAATTCTTGAACTATCTTATTGTGATAAGGATGAATTAATGCTTCCTTCAAGACATCATGAATCGTTGTTTCAGGAACGACCAACTGCAAACCGAAACGCTGCGTGCTTTATGATAGGTTTTCCTCAACCATGTTCAAAACTTCTTCTTCGCGTTCTACCGTCCTTACTGTTCGTAGTCGTCTTCAATCCAAATTCCTGAGCCAAACGTTTGGTGGTTCGGCACTTTGCGATCTGGAAATCTTTCAGCATATACTCTCGCGCTTTCACGTCCATTGCCTTGACAAAACCCTTACACCATAACCATATCAACCATTTCAGAGTTTCTGTACATCTTCGTGTCTAATAGTGATAAAAAATCACCAAAATACCTAGTTAGAAACACTGTTGAGTCAGCAATTGGTTGTCAAGCCTAATAAAATTAGAACAATAAATCCAAAACCAACATGGTCAAATGTGATATCTTCGACTTGCTAGATGGTTGAAGAAATGAAATCATGAAATTGAAAAACTGTTTATTGTGATTGAACCGCTCATCATATCAAAAGTTCTCAAGAGATTAAAAAGTTTGATAATTAGCCTAGCTACTCAATGTCTGAATCAGTTTTGCTCAAACGCACACAGTTGAAAAATTATGGTTGAATAAAAACACGTTCGAGTTTTTAGGGACACACTTATAAAACGTCAAGATCATTGAGTGGACCACTAAAAACGTGAATGAAGCACCCGATTACGCATACCAAATATGGTTTTTATCGGTCGAGTCGTTCTCGAATTATTTGAAAAATAGGAAAAAAAATCTTTGGATTTGGCGACCTCTAGCGGCTAAATGAAGAAAAAATTTTTTTTTTTGAATTGTGGAGGCCGTTACTTGATGTAGCATCCAATACCGCAAATTAAAGTTTCTAATGTCACAAAAACCGAAACCTACTCCACGTAAAACTAAATTTTCTGACCATCAATTTTTTGATAGATTCGTTAACCTTTCTGATACTAATTTTACAACTGATGAAACAAATCTCTTGGAGGAAGATTTCAAACACAGTATTAAATCAAACAAGATAAAATCTGATTTAGAGGAACTTGGCATAGATACTGAAATTTCTCTGAAAAATATTCCTAATAACATTCACCTTAAATATTTAGCATCTAACATTATAAAAATGAATCATTAGCTGACTTTAAACCGAGTAAAGAACAAAATATTTTAAAGGCCATCAAACAAAAATCTCAACTGAATGAAGTTATTTTTACAAAAGCAGATAAGGGTAATACTGTTATTGCGTTAAATAAAAATGACTACCTATTTAAAACTCTAAATTTCATTTCGTCCGGAAACTATACAATTTTAAACAAAGATCCAACTATTAAATTCCGGAAAATTATTAAAATTGCAATAAATGACGCAAAATCTTTAATTAAAGCAATAGATAAATACAAATTAATTTTACCAAACCCTCAACCACCTCAACTGTATTCACTCATTAAATTGCATAAAGTAAATAACCCCGTTAGACCAGTCGTATCTTACGTTACAGCCCCAGCCGTGAAATTGTCGCACTACCTTATAGATATCATTAAAAATTATTGTTCATTCAAATCAAAATTCTCTATAAAAAATTCTTTCGAATTGATAAATAACATAAAAAACGTTAACCTACCACCTAACGCAAAACTTATTTCTATTGATGTTGAGAATTTATACCCAAGTGTTCCTCCAGGTGATGTCAAAATATTAATCGAAAACATGTTGAATTCGAATCATGTTAACCACATAATTAAATCAGAAATATTGAATCTGTTGGACGTTTGCATTGAACAAAATTATTTTTCTTTCAACAACATCTATTACAGTAGTGAAAATGGTTTGATCATGGGAAATCCTTTGAGTCCACTTTTAGCAGAGATTTTTATGAATAATATCGAACAGAAAATTCATACACATCCACTCATTTCCAAATTTCTTTATTGGTATAGATAGGTTGACGACATCTTAGTATGTTTCATTGGAACTACTCGTCAATTAGACTTATTTCTTAATTTCATTAATTCCATCCATTTGAACATTAAATTCACGATAGAAATTGAACAGAACGATTCCATTAACTTTTTGGACTTGAAAATCACTAAACGAAATAATAATCATGTTTTTTCGGTCTTTCGTAAACCAACACATACTGATACAATTATGCATAACTACTCATTACAGCCAATTCAACACAAAGTTACAGCTTTAAACAGCATGGTACATCGGTTACTCAATTTACCTTTATCAGTAGAAGATTATAATAAAGAGTTAAATATCATCAAACAGATAGCCATTAATAATTCATATAATCCGGATATGATAGATCTAATCATTCGTAAAAAACTGTATCAGAAAGCAATAAATGAAGTATATCATATTCATAAAGACTATAAAATATTCAACAGTTTAACATTCTGCGGTTCTGCAAGTACAAATACTAAATCCTTTCTCGTCAAACAAAATCTTAATATAACTTTCAAAACTTCTAATAACTTAGGTAAACATATTAAAAATAATAAATCTCGTGTTGAAAACTCAAGTAAATCAGGAATCTATAAACTCAATTGCGGTTCTTGTGATAAAATTTATATCGGTAGGACCTATAGGAGTTTTGGCATATGAACATCTGAACATAAACGTAGCTTCGATAAAAATAAATCTGATTCAAATTATTCAAACCACTTAATAAAAAAACCATTCATTCAATAAAAACTTTGACATATTACATATAAAATCAAAAGTTTAAAATTAGATCTCCTAGAAGCATTAGAAATAAATAGATACAAACATTCGGACAAGCTTTTGAATGAGCAGGTAGATGTAAATTATTCACCCCTACTTAACTTGTTTAATTAGTTTTTATTACCTTCCATACTAACTGTACAATGGCTCGGTGTGGATTTTCCTGTTATTCATCCAACTTGTTCTACGATTTGTTTATAATACCATGCTCTTCATTCTGTTTTTCATTCTTGATAAAGCTGCTGTGTCAGCGAAACGTCGAATTTTTTCAAATAAAGTGTAGATTAAAGTTAAACCTTGTGTTTTTTATCTGAAGATATTTTTCATGTAGGTAAGTTGACCTAAATCGACTTATTTCGGGCTGAGGAGTATGTATATGTTGAAATGTTGAGTACTGAGGAACCAAAAGTACGAAAGATGACGAGTCCATACGAAAAGCAAACAGCATATGATCGTTCCATATCGGCACATTTATTCAAATCTTGATAATGTAGATTATGCTCTGATTCACGGTGATGCTATATATGTGTTAAAATTAAGAGATCATCTTTGAGAGATAGTTTATAAGATATTGAAAGTATGAAAATTTTTGTCTAGATATATGAATGCCAAGATTATATCATACTGGATAAGGAATAGGAAATGAGTAATACATGATCTCTGGCTTTTCGTGAACTAAGAATTAAATAAACGGATGTAAGTTACGAATCCGACACAACGGAAACGCGATGTTGGCAACTTTCAATTTTCTTTTTCCTGTTGCCAATCTATTTTTGTGGCGCGAGTCTCTAAGTGGTATTTTTGGGACGCGTCGGATATTCGGCAACTGGTATTAATAGCGTATTATTTTCGAACATGTCAAATGAAACCACAGAGGATTATATATCTTACTCTTGAGCACGAGATAATACTGAGAAGATTGTTGTTGAGAATTTTTGCAGTTAATCAAATATTTTCATTTTCCTTTTGGCTGATACGAGAAAAGATTGGGACGACCAAGTTTGAGTGTGAGACAGTTGTCTCACACATTTGAATCTGAGAGGCTTTTACCGGCAGAATTCCATTATCAATAATAAAAACACGTAATGTTTTTTGAGGAATTTTACTGAATAATCGTGATTCGTAACGCGTTTCACTACACCGTAGCTTTTTCAGACGAATGAATGTAGAGAAATTATGACAACTATATATAGATACAACTGAGAATATAAATACAAATTTTCTTAAGTAATTAAAAGCTTATGGAGTTGCTTTTTCTCAAGTGGTTATTGATGACAGGTATATCCAATAAAATTAAGAAATAGATTGCTCCCTGAAGAGGTGAAGTGCTTAAATCGACTTGTTTATTAATGAGTCTACCTGAGTGTTTGTGTTTGTTGATTTCTAAAGCTTCCCAAAGATCTGCTTTCCAATATTTATTATCTGTATGCAAAATTTCAAACTATGTATCGAAAGAGTGATTCGAGTAATTTGAATCTGATTTTTTATTTGAAAAACTGCGTTTATGTTTCAATATTCTAATATTGAAATTTCTATGTGTTTCACCAATGTAGAAATTATTACAGTCATTGCAATTCAATCGAGAAACACCTCATTTATTATTTTTATCTGATTCGGTTTTATTGTTTTTTATATATTTGCCTAATCTATCATTAGTTTGGAAAGCTATGTCGAAATTATTTCTACCCAAGAGTGATTCCAGTTGCTCACTTGAATGAAGCGGCTAAGCAGAAAAATTTTTGGTACTCTTTTTGTACACACGACATTAACACAACATAAACAGATAAGCTATTGCTAGTGCAATAGCGACAGGGAAACGAGTTTTTTCCTCAGGTTTTTTTCACTCGTTTATTGAATCATATACAAGATAGTATGGTTCCCCTGTTACATTTCCTGAGCTCACACTTGTGCTTTTTCTGACACACACCAAAATTATAGATATAAGCATTTATTGTAAATACAATTATTCAAATTGTTGTAAATCCTCTATTTTCAAAAGAATATATATATATATATATATATATATATATATATATATATATATATATATATATATATATATATATATATATTGAAATATAACGTAGGTTAAGGTGTTGAATTTTTGTTCCAATTCATCGACAGGGTAAACTTCATTCAATGCGATTCTGCTTTATTTTTATTAAAATATCATTTATTATTTTGGGATTATAAACATTATTTTTAGCAATTTGTTTAAATAAATTTAAAATAATAAAATTAATTTTTAAATATTATAATGAAATAATTCTCAAAGAAATTAAATTTAATTTAACAAATTGCAAAAATAATGGTTATAATCCCAAAATGATAAATAATATTTTGAATAAAAAAACAGAGTAGAATCGCATTGAAGTTCACCCTGTCGATAAATTGAAACAAAAATTCAACACCTCAACCTACGGTGGCATTACAAGTGAAAAACTGAAATCATTCTTGAATAGAAATAATTTCAACATAGCTTTCCAAACTAATAACAGCTAAGGCAAATATATAAAAAACAATAAAACCAAATCAGATAAAAATAATAAATCAGGTGTTTTTCGAATTATCTCCTAGAAAATAATCACTCTTTCGACCCACAGTTTCAAATTTTGAATACAGATAAAAAAATATTGAAAAGTAGATCTTTGGGAAACTTTAGAAATCAACAAATACAAACACTAAGATAGACTCATTAATAAACAAGTCGATTCAAGCCCTTCACCTCTATTGAATCTCTTCAGGGCGCAATCTATTTCTTCATTTTCTTCGATATACGTGTCATCAATAACCACTTAGAAAGAAGCAACTCCATAAGCTTTTAATTACTTAAGATTATTTATATATATATTTTCAGTTGTATCTATATATAGTGTCATAATTTCTGTACATTCATTCGTCTGAAGAAGCTACGGTATAGTGAAACGCGTTACGAATCACAATTATTCAGTAAAATTCCTCAAAAACATTACCTGTTTTTATTAGTTATGTATTTGTTCAACATAAATTATCCTAATGAGGAAATAATCGAAAAGAATTTTACTAATGTATATGGTAGGTAGAAAGGAAAATAATTTTTCTCCACGAACATCACTGAATATAATTATTCTAAAATCATTTTTAAGGATAGAATTCAAACACTCTTACTCTTGAGTTGAATATTTATTCTAAAACACTTGACTCTAATGTGTGTTTCTTGTATTTTTTCTATAACAAGATAAGGAATGAATATACCGTAACTGAATCAAACATCATCGATCGCCATGAATTTCAAAACAGCGTCAGCGTTAGATATAAATGGCGACATCATAATAATTATCTGCGAAGATGCAGATTTTTCAAATAATCATGTTGACAGAATGTATATCGAAGAATTCTTATTCAAATAATCCACCAATACTAAGGAATGCTTGAAAATATTCGAAATGAACATGATACTCATCGAAAATTGAAATAAAACTAATAATGAAAAATGTAAAACTTTCAGAAGAAAACGAAGTACTCGAAAACCTATTAAAATTGTGTATTTCCAATCTCGGCGAGAATTACTGCATGACCTCTACGATTTATACTCAAAATCGATGACATTATAGCATCTGAACCATTTCGTTCGAAATTTCGATCAGTCTGTTTCGAACCTCAGTCATGGTATCTTGCTAGTTCTACTGGCTTCGTAATCTTTTATTGAGGATGTTTCAGACATGGAATTGAGGTCTGGACATGCAGGCCATTACTCTAACAGTATGAGCTTGGTGAGATCTTGTGTTATCATCCAGAAACAAAACATTTCCACTCAATCTGAGCATTCAGAGTTCCATTATTTACAATGACCAGATCAGTGTTCAAAGAAATTCCACCCTACTCCATTACTGAAGTTCTACTAGAACCATTGGTAGGTTAAAAGTTGCATTCTGCATATCTCTCATTTCGCCATCTATACACTTGATAACGTTGATCGCAATGGAGAAGACAAAATCTCGATTCATGTATAAACAAAACTCTTTTCCAGTCAGCTTCTTACCAATTGACATGTTCCTTGGCAAAATTCAATTGTGCAACGGTTATTTATAGCTGGGCCTCAAGCTGCGACACGGTGATTCAACTCAAAATTCACACTCCACTGTCCTGTCGAAGCTGCATTTCAAGGTGTCTTGAAGTAGCGAACTATTTTCTCAACGAGGAAATTCTTGAATCACGGTCATGGATATCTGTTGTTGCTCGAGGTTGTACGTGTCCAGGTCTTCATTTATGACCACCAGTCTCCCTGCACCAGCGGATTATTCTGGAAACAGTTAAATGGACACTTCAAGCGTTTGGCTTTTTCCTGTATAAGTCCAACGTAGGTCATCTAACACAACTGATTCAGTACATTCTGCCAGAACCAAATTTCGACTCAATGAGAGCAAACGTTACTCCCAAAAATTGAGTAACAACTGCTGTTATCAATACGTGGTGATTTCTTGCAAAATCTCAATTTATTTTTTCATTATATTTCTCATACGAAGGACATCTGTGCCAAGAAAAACATGTGATAATAATTAGTTGCATTTGAAAGAAGTAATTTAAAATATTGAAAGTGTTCGTTAATCTTGGCCCAGTGTATTTTCCTGTCCTACATTCTACAAGTAAGAACGACATTCAGATGATAAAAACCTTTCTAAGGTTTCCCATCTGCTATTTGAATTTTCTTTTAACATCTGCCTGGGTAAGAGGTTCATGTTTTTGAAGGTACTGAAGATGGTTATTTTCATTTAGGAGTACATATTCAAAAACAGGAAACATACTAGTCAATAGTGATAAAAAACGAAAATTCTCATATTAATTTGGAAACAGAATACGTTTCCAAAATCCATCTTTTCTACAAAACATAATAAGAAATTCTCAAATAGAAATAAAAATATATGTATCTAATTGTTATATTGTTAAGGACATTTTGTAATCCTACTGTTAAAGTAGTATCAAAAAATAGAACCTATCCAAGAAACTCAATGCCTACACAATACTTACTATCTGAAATTATTGTCTACTTCAATCTCATGTCACTGCATTGTTACGTACCTGAAAAAAAATGAATGTAAGATAATATAAGTAAATTTGTCGAGGAATTTAGTCATTAGTCATTATTATTACTTGGAATATAAGAGGTGTACCTATTATATAATGAAATCGACGCTTTCATTTCATACATATTTACTTATCAATACACACTTCTCCTCCATCCCTACAGCGCCCCATGCAAATCAAATGTTGGAATTCTTTTTCAGTGAGTTCTTTCAGTTTCATATAGCTTCAAATTACTCAAATCATCTTTATCTTAAAGCAGATCCCAACTATGGAAACAGATAAAAATCGCATAGCATTAGAGCTGCATTTGGCTAGAAACCTCATGACAGAATATGCAAACTGAACCAAAGCATTTTGACTCATTTTTGCACAATTCGAGTATTATCTTACACAAAGATCATCAAGAACGTGAAGGTAGTAATGTTGATTATCATCAGTTCAACTTCCTCATAAATATAGAAAAAACCAATATACACTGCTCGAAATGATCTAGGGAACAACAAGATTATATGAATGATTTTAATGAATACCACTGTGATATCTTTGTAAATGCAGATTTTGCACCTGATGGACTTACGTAGTTAATCAAAACAGCCGTGGATGTAGATTCAAGCAGATCAATATGTTTTCATAAAAAAATACAGATGTTGAAAAGATACCGTAAAATGCGATATTTATTATTCTTCAAAAATTGAGTTAATTTCGTTATTTCTTTTGAGTGATACTGAATTCTTGTGAGTTAGGGTATTAGAAAATAATGCAACGTCGATATTTAACGCGAGATGAAAAATTACGTGCAGTGGGTATGATTGAAAGTGGTAGTTCTCAGAGACGAGTAGCGGTGTCAAAATGTGAAGGAAAGACACACAGGTTCTAGAAAAAAACTTCACCTGCCCAAGATAGATTTATTGTGCTTCAAGCTAGACGGAATGCTTCAATCACAGCTTGTGGAATTTCCAAGATACACATGGAGCCATTTCTGACGAAACTGGCAGAAATCATCTTCATGAAGCTGGTCTTCATTCTCATCGACCAATCAGAGTTCCACTACTTAGACCTGACAATCGCGCAGCCCGACTAGCATGGGCACAGGAGCATATTGCTTGGGGTGAACCAGAATGGGCCAATGTTCTATTCACCGATGAGTTTCGGTTCGGGTTTCACCCGGATAGTAGAAGGGTATGGCGTCAAAAGGGTCCATTGGAATGGCTCTGACACTTCCCGGAAGTACACAGTTACAAAGGCGAATCTGTATAGATATGGAGTGGAATTGCATTGCATGATAAAACAGACCTCATTTGTCTTCAACGGAATGTGGATCATTAAATCTGCATTGATAATGTTCTCCAATCTGTATTTTTACCGTTTCGAAACACGGCTGGACCAAATTTCTTATATATGCGTGACAACGCCCCTCCACATACTGCAAACCCAGAACGAGAATGGTTTCAGAGGGAGTATCAATATTTTACAATGACCACCACAGTCCCCCGACCTAAACCCCATAGAGCATGTTTGGGACATGCTTCAGCGACGGCTTGATCCCCTTATGGCGAATATTCAAGGTCGTCCAGCTTTTGAAAATGCCTTAATGGAACAATGAAATCTACTTCCTCAGAATGCAATTATCAATTGGTTTTTTGAATTGTAACCAAATGTTTTTTTCAATTCATCTTTCGCTTTCTTTCGCCGGTTCGTGAATCATATCAACGGTACAAAACGAGCGAAATAATCTCCCTGAAATGGTGCTCTGTTTCCGGGATAAAACCTCCCGTGGGTAAATATTTAATAAGACAAATGTCTTCCGCGATACACTTCGCGAGGAGTCTAAATTTTTGGGAACTAGCTCTTGTCAGAAGAAAGGATTATTCATTGATCTACGGATTTTTTTCTTAAATGGGCAACTCGTCGGGGTTAAACCCTTTATTTATATATATATATATATATATATATATATATATATATATATATATATATATATATATATATATATATATATATATATATATATATATATATATATATATATATATATATATATATATATATATATATATATATATATATATATATATATATATATATATATATCAATCTATCAGAATATATACGAACTATAGCATCATCAGGCAATGACATCAATGTACCAACGAGTACTGTCAGAGGCTTTCTCCCCGGAAAAATCCAGTGTACGGACCTTAGTCAAGTAACACTGAATGGTACTCGGTACTCATTCATAGTTTTAGTTGTATGAAGTGATGAACGATCGAATAGAATACTGCTCTGAATATAAATATGATGAAATTGTCAGCTAATTATATTACATTTATATATACAAATGAATAAAATATGAAATGAGATTCTGAGCAGTATAAACTGAAGAGAAAACCTATGACTCTACCTCATTATTTTTTCGGAAAGAAACCAACGAAGAATATTACAGGATTTGATGACTGTTAAATTCTGTAACTGTTCAAATGAATTTTTCTTCAGATCTAAAATCTCAATATTTTTGTGAAGATTCCTAATCTAGCACCTGTCTTAGAAATAATAATCGGTAGAATGAATATTTTCTCATTTTCCACATTTTTTAATCTCGTCGCCAAGCATCATATTTTTTCTTTGTATTTATTTTGTATATTCTGTGTGTCGGGTATAGCAATATCAATTATATATGTTATTCGATTCTGTTTATCAGTAAGAATGATATCTCGGCTATTGTGTTTTACAGCTCTGTTGCATAGAATCGTTTCATCAAAATGAAGTTTATATTTGTCATTTTCACAAATGTTCATATTTGTAAAATTTTTTTCTTTTGGGAATGAGGTCATGTTTAATTCCTAGATTAAAATGAATAATATTAGCGACGGCATTATGTCAATCTGAATAATCTGTTGAAGCAAGGACTGAGCAAGATGATAATATATGGAAAACTGTTTCTGAAGAACAAAAACATATACGGCGAGAATCATCTATATTTTGCTTGATAATGTGTTTTTTATAGTTCCTTGTGGAAACAACCTGATCCTGGATCGCAATTGCCAAGCCTTCTGTTTCAGCGAACAATTCTCCAGATACTTACCATCTATTTGATGCGATTTCATCAATATGATCATTCTTCAATTCTTTTGGGTGTTTTCCGTGTAATTCCATCTGCATCCAACTTTCTCTTTTAGAATTATTATCAAATATATAAAAATCTACCTTTTGCATTGCCAAGTTCAGAGGTGTAAGATTATAATCTGAAGCAAAAACAATATCATGTAATTTAGACGTTCTCTATTTATCATGAAAATGGGAACGTAGATGAAAAATCTGTTTACTATGAAGATTGTTCAAATCAGTTAATCCACGACCTCCAAAATGTCTAGGTAGTGTTAATCTCTGAACAGATGACTTTGGGTGGTGCTTATGATATTTACAAAGCATTTTCCTCGTTTGACATTGTAATTCATTTAGATCAGTTTTAGACCATTTAATAATTCCGAAAGAAGAAGTAAGAATAGGAACTGCATAGCAGTTGATAGCTCTGAAAAGGTTTTTTCTAGTTAAATGACTCTTGATGATAATTCTAAGTCTGTTGTAATATGAACTTCTATACATCCATATATAATATATATATATATATATATATATATATATATATATATATATATATATATATATATAAATCGAAAAATGTATCAATGATAGATTCTTTGTACATCTACAACTTTACACCTTATCATTTATCTTCACGAACGTTTTTATTCGCGATTTGCACGAATAAAGATTCATCGAAAAAAAACGCTATTTTTCTTACAATTGTTCATTCTCCACGACTGAAATTTCCTAACTGTTGACAGTTCTTTTATAATTGATTTTACTAATAATATTTACTACCGGGTTGTTGATTTCTATGTATATAAATGATCGTTAACCAGGTAATGAATATGTTGAAAACCGGAACAGAAAGTAATCAACTGCGTACCGAATCAGGATTACATGGAGAATGATTTTTGACCTGTTAAATATTCAGTTAATTGAACTGAAGCGTGAGGGTCTTGTATTGTCATGGAGAAGAATGATCGTGCGTCACAAAGTTTATCATTTGATCGAATACTTAACAAAAAAATCATTTTATATAATTCAATATTGACCGAGACTATTTTGGTGAGCTTATATCATCTAAAAACAAATAGAGTTCTATTTGATGTGTGAAAATTTTATGGAAAACATTTGACGCAGAATTATTGTTTTTGCGAATTTCTTCGAACCAACGAGAGCAGATTGACAAATTATGCTGATCTATCATGAATAAATATATAATCGGGGATTCCCTAATCTATGTATGTCACTTTACTATTTGGTATTATCAGTTCATATTCAATATCGATAATTTCTAGCAATAACCGAATTAGACAACAGTTTTTTCATACGTCGTAAACGATTGAATTCAATGATATAATATTATTTTTAATGGTGCTTATTCGACAGAGATTCATCATCAGAATCTATAGAAACTATTGAAAGCAAATTCTTCGTTTTTAATGGTGCTTATTCGACAGAGATTCATCATCAGAATCTATAGAAACTATTGAAAGCAAATTCTTCGTTTTTAATGGTGCTTATTCGACAGAGATTCATCATCAGAATCTATAGAAACTATTGAAAGCAAATTCTTCGTTTTAAGGAAAAATATAATTTCACCTTACGAAAAATAGCGGACTTTACGATGAAAATGTCAGATGGCAAATAGCAGAACTGTTGCCAGGTCAATATATAGAAACATCCCTCGTACAAGATAGATAATTATCGAGAGATATATCATCGCCAGGAGTCATCATGATTAAAATGATTTATCATGTAAATATGGCATCGGAAATAATTGAAAGTCCATTGCACCAATGTTAATCATTGACAGGAAATGGCCACAGCTTTATAAATAGGAAAAATATCGCCGATGACGAGTCTCTGTTTATTTATTCATTCTTCTCTTGTATTATTTGGATGCAAAATTGAAATTTGTGGATGAAAAATAGAGATTTGTGGATGAATAGATTAATTTGCATTCGCTTTACTATACTGAAATACCAATATATATATATGATTTTATTCCGTTGTCTATTTTGATGAGTGAAGACATAAAGACATTGTACTAATTTCCGAACACTGCCTGAATTTTATATATTTTTCTTACAAAATCAAACGTTACAAGCAAACATCGCGAGCACCCATGGGATCTCCTTTGTCCCCAGCTGTTGCTAATTTATTTATGGCAAATTTTGACAAACGAGCACAACACATTCCATCTGAATCCTAAAATATGGCTGACATACGTCGAAGACATCTTTATCATATACCCTCACGGTGAAGAATCCCTAATCGCGTTCACAGTTCACCTGAATTCTATTCATGCGAACATAACATTCACAATTGAAAAAGAATCAAACAGAGAATTGCCATATCTGGATCTCCCCTTAACAAAATCACAAAGACATTTACAATTCTCAGTATACAGAATATCAACCCACGCAAATAGCTCAATTAAAATCAGTGTTCAAAACGCTCATAAGCAGATCGGTAGCACTCACAGATGACATCCACAGACAAGAAGAGTTATCTACAATAACCAACGCTCTTGAAAATAATAGATATACCAAAAGCACAATGCTGTAAGAGACACTCTCACTGGGTTAAACTAGATATGCAGAGAAGAACAAGAGCACAACTGATTTACCATACATCAAAGGAGTAACAGATGAAATAGGAAGAACATTAAGGAAATAGAAAATTAGAACGGCATACAAACTATACTTGACAATCGGAAAAATTCTCAGAAACCCGAAAGACAACGTTCCTCTAGAAAATCATGGAGTTTACTTTATAACATGCGAAGATTGCGACAAGATATACATCGGCCAAACCAGTCGAAGATTAAAGAAAGAACATAAAAGAGCACTAAAAATAAGTCCATCGCATCCGCCATTTATCTACATAAACTACATACAGGTCATAAAATAGATTTCAATACCTCAATCAAGATCAAGCCAGACGCATCATAGCCAACAAAGATGCTTATTACTGCGTTCATCCTTGACGGCAAATATAACTTGTTTTTACTGTACCATTATATCTTACGTGAACGAACGATAAACATTGTTTAGTGGAGAATGCAGTTAGATGATCAGGTCATTCGTATTTGTAATTATGACCTGGGATAGCTTCAGAAATTCGTGATTGAGTATAAATATTTAAACATAAAGAATAATAAGGAAATGGAACCCTTTCAAAAAGATATGATATACAATACACATTAAAATTCAATACAAACATTTCTTTAAAATACAGCAAATAAAACTGTTCATCTTATTTTTTTCTGTCTAATTTCTGAGATCGATTTAAATTGGTTAAATAGTAATCTAAGTGACTCAGCATATTTAAGTGAAAGCTACATGCGATTAATGGAATGAAGTTTAAATAATGGGGGAAACTAATTTCAAGAACAACTGAATGTCCAATTATGTTCAATGCATTTCATATCTGGAGAACGAACTGACGTATTATTTACAAGAGCTGAGCGACACGGTTGGGCATTATTAACGACTGAAATGAAATTGTCACCAATAAGCCACGAAAGGGAACCACTGAATGACTATGTTACGGTACCATAGTGCATTGTGTGTACAGCAAAACCATACCAATGGAGTCTTCATCAAAGCGCTCACTCGTTCCAAAAATCGCCCTACAGAACTCTGCTCTGATGATACAAGGATTCAAGCAATTTCGACTCATTTGTTAAACGATACTTCATACTTAACTGTAGACACTTTGCTCGTTTTCTAGCCTTTAAATCAACCAGGGCCATTTTTCAACTTCTGAGGTCCCCAGTAACGATGCACCTCTTCAAGTTGCTTGAAAAACTGGACTACTAAAACAAAAGATCCTCAATTGTATACGAAGAGATTTTGAACAGACGGGGAGCTAGAGAACATTGATGACTGAAAAAAATAAATTTCCCGTTCTTTTTTCATCCAACAGATTTTATGTCAATCGAATCGATGAAAAAGAAAGACATCTGACAGTTCCAAAATATTTTAGAGTCTTATTAATCAAATAGCTAAATTTGACAAATAATTGAAAATATATCAAGCGACATTTTTTTCAAGGGAACTTCTAAGGAAATTAAAAACAAATTGCTTAGTGCATTTCTGAAGTTTATCGGGAAATATTTTATATGGATCTTTTGGGAGCTTCAGCATATTGATAATCTCGAGAAACACAGTTTAACTATTGAAAGTATTTGCTATTATGCTATGATGACTGTAGTAGTGGAGAAAAACTGTATTATCATGATGATTCATTTTATAAAGAAAAACTTACCATGTAAGTCACTTCCCCCGCAACCCGTTATAACTAGAATGAATCTTTATTGTGATCAGATGAATGTACGTATATGCACTCGTCAATGGTTTTACACAAGATTAAATTGAGGCACCAGAAAAATAGAATGGATATTAGAAATATAAATATGTAACACTCAATTGACTACACCTAGTATAAATAAAGAATAAAAATGTATATGCACAAGAACAAGCACATAAGAAGTAAAATCAATATATAACATAAATAATAAATTAGGACAGAAACAAGTTGTTGTCATTTAAAAACTCATCATAGCTAAAATAATCTTTTTCTACCAAAACACATTTCATCTGGGCTCTGAACTTATCAAGGTCAAGGCCCCTGAGACGCAAAGGTAACTTATTATATAATTTAAAGGCCAAAAATCTGCCCAATCTAAGATACGGGACATGAATATCATCCCTATTTCTTGTATTGTGGATATTTAAGTCGCTATTTAGTTTTGAAGGTTTTTGTTTTTATGTATATAAATCAGACACTCAAGAATAAATAGGCTTGGGGGAGTGAACAATTTCAACTTTTTGAAAGAATTTTTACAGCAATCTCTATATTTGAGACCATCATCTATTCTGATCGCCCGTCGCTGAAGGCGAAATATTCTTTCAAATTCACTACAATTTCCCCATACCACCAAACCATACCGCAAGTGGGTCTCACAGAGCCCATAATAGGTTTTTTTCAGGACACAACCGGATACAGATGAAGCCAGATTTATCAGCACAAAGATGTTTTTACTGAGCTTTTTAGATAAATAGTCATCATGTACACTCCACGAGTCTAGAGTCAAGATAAATCAAGGAATTTAACATTTGCAATTTCTGTTTGTCTCAAGCTGAAGACAACCTTTTAAATCTTCGCACCATTCATGCACAATCCATTTACCGTGAACCATCTCAAAGCACATGACTCCATCTCCTCGAACATCCCCGACACCTTTCCCGGTTCACCACAGCCAACCGAGACAGTAGAGTCATCAGCAAATGGAATTGTCAAGAAACCCCTCAGGTACTGAGGAAAATTGAAAATAAATAAATATTAGAAACAGTAAGGGGTCCATAATGGAACCCTGGGGCACACCAGACTAGATGAGGAACCTGGCGGCAATATTTTATGCGGACAATTTTTCGAAAATGAAAGAAGTGTTATCCGAAATAAATGAATGAATGATTGTTCAAGAAGCTTCTTCAACATTTATGTTTCTTGAAATATACCTAAGTCAACTATCGAAAGCATAGTTTTAAGTTTAGTTGTATCTGTCAAAATTGTCAAAAAATTTTAAACTTTGTGTTTGAATGTTAGTGGTAAAATCGGTTGAATATTTGAGGCCAAACTAGAATCAGTACTCCAAAAAAACGAAGGTTATGTAGTTCCATATGAAGTTGCCCGAATTTAAGAGGTGAAATAGTAGAAAACATTCGTTGAATATAGAGTTAATTAAAAATTTGGCCAATAATGGATGTAGAAATAAGCTCTTCAATATATAAAAACATGTATTCAGATAAAAGAACTAATTTTCTCCTTGGAAATTTCGAAAAATATTTAATAAGGGATAGATTTGTAGTATACATATTATTTTTTCATTTGATGTTTGTGAATTCTTCCTGTATTCATATTATTTCATTATTGAAACAATCAAGAAAGCCTTTTTTCTATAATTGATGTGAAATTAATAAGGTGCATATAATTGAAAAACTTGCATATAGATGCGTATATTTTTTATTCTTTCGCTGCATAAAATCCGGTCTCTACTAATGAGCAATTTTCGAATTGTTTAAGAATGGATCTAATCTTTATGTGCAGACTGTGTTTCAAAGCTGAAACGAATTCACGTCCCATTCTAATATCGCGAATGTCGATTCTCCAGCAGTTCGATCCTGCAGATTTGCAGCCGTTCGTTGCAGTCCCGCAGAAGAAGCGGCTGAGGGACGTGGAGAGCGCGGGGAATAAGCGGGAAGTGCAAGTGCAGTGAACGGATTCAAGGCTAAACAACATACCGATGCCTAAGACCGCGACGTTTCGGCTACAAGCTGGTTACGTTCTCCGTTTGGTTTTAACCTAAAAACCCACTTGTCGCATTTTCACTCGCGCGGAGTTATCGCACGCACACACATATTCGAGTACATACACTGTCAATTATCGGCAACGAAAGGAAAAGTTCTCGTATTTTTATCTGCGATGACCTCAATGGAAATTCATTCATAAGCTGAGATGGGACGTCTGTAGGAGATACTTATATGTCCACTTTTTTGGAACGCAATTTACGGTTGAACTTCTATTAAAGCGTTGAACGCGATTTTATTTTGTCAGGAGAATTGAACCCTACATTCTAGAATGCAAAGCAAACATAACCTAAACCATAATAAAGTGGGGTTGAGTAGTTTTCCTATGATTGGAATGTAACGTATTGCATTTTCTAAGAGAGTGTTCTATCTGTTAGGATGTTATACACAATTACAGTAATTCTAATTTTTCTACAAGTTACAAATGCGCATTGCAAATAGGTACATTTTGAAAAGACTTATGAACAGTCCTCAACAATGATAAGCATCAACTTAATTTTTCCTAATTCTGTAGGTACCTTATATCGCATACTAATGGATTAATGCAATTATGTACATTACAAAATGAGAAAATACAACATTCTATGAACCAAAAAGCATTCTGCAACTGCCTTTATTCTTAGAACGAGAGAATACTTGTCCTGGAATTCTACGAATTCAAGTTTGAGCCCTAATCTATAGTTTTAAGCAGTTGGAGGGTTTGTGGAGGACTTTCTATAATGGTAAATTGCCTCAATTTCATAGTCCAAACATATTCAATGCATTTCACATCTGGAGAACAAACTAACGCAATATTTATCGACTGAAATGAAATTGTCACCAATAAGCCACAAAAGAGAACAATTATTGGTTGAACAACTGTCACGATAACGCAGAACATTCACTGTTGGGTTGAACTAAACAACGAAACCTAAACTAAAACCAGTTCCAGTTTTAATACGAATAGAGGCTTACCAAAGTTCGTCACTGGTTCCCCAAATCACTCCATCTAATGCAGCTTTTTTCAATCTTTCACACGTCAAATAGAATTATACCGGCGACATTTCGCCTCAGATGTTAAACGAAGTTCTATGCTTAACTTTGGACACCTAGTTCGTTTTCAGCTCTTAAACCAACCTGACCATAACTTCCAAGTAAAAGTATCATAATGAAGCTTGAAAAATTGAAGAAAATCCTCAGTAGTATTCTAGGGGATTTTGAACAGTCGAGGACTTTGATGACCGGAGAATAGAAAGTTCTCGTTCTTTTTTCATCCAATAGGTTTTTCGTGAATCGATAACTAACACTAGAAAAGCTGTGGTCCTGCAGAAACAAACTCAAAATTTATTATTTGCAAGTACCGGTCTTTGGCAGGGTGGTAATCTTTTGTCGCTCTTTACTTGATACTTACGCTGGTGCTACATTTGTTTAATGACAATTCCAGGCTCTACTCACCATGATCTGGGGAAAATTCAGACATTTGGCTTTTATGAAGTCTTCGGGTATTGAAAATATCATTGAGATTTAAATAGAAGATTCATTCTTACCAGACGAACAAAATAGCTCAACATCAGTAACTTCCGATCTATTCAAATCGAAGTTAACTTTTACCACCGCCTGTGACCTGGTGGAAAGATCACATGCTTTTCATTTTGCGCACATGCTGCAGCCGGTTCGAGATGCCTAAAGAGGGCATAAACTTCAGAGGGCTAGATAACTTGTAATCCTCATGGTTGCAGTTAACAGTGCACGGTCTAGGAAAGTGGTTCGGAATCCACTATAAACTGTAGGTCTACCCGTGTAAATGGGAAAAGTTCCCGAGCACATGGTTAAAAGAATCAAGAAGAAGAAAGTTAACTTTTCAGTCGAAACGAGATTAAGTAGTTCGGAATATAGAATAATAATAAAGGAAAAGAGATAAAATTATGGTCTCAACAATTAAGGTATGATCCTTAATAATTGTTGAGAACTGTATTATATTCGTTAGTATTGTAAGATGTTTTCTAAAAAGCCACGATAATCTAATCAATTATGTTTGATATTTGCTTCGTCTTAATTTATGACGAGTTCGATGCAAGAGTTGCAAACCTGTCATTCAAATTTTACATTCTTATACAGGGTGTTACATAATAGTATGTCACAACAATAGAGGTTAAATCTACGTGCAATTTTAAGAAAAAAAGTTCATATAAATATAGGTCCGCAAAAGCTTCGTTACGGAGCTACAGGGTGTTGAAATTTCTGGAAAAAATTGATTTTTTCTTCAAAACTCCTTCAGTTTTTGAGAAATTCAGACCAAATTCGGAATGCAAGCTATTTTTTACAGCCTCCATCAACATCATCAGATGTCCTAAATTTCAACTAGAATTTACAAGGTGTTTTCTTGTCCAGAGCCATGTCCTCTTCTGCCCTTTCAAACTTTTTTGCAGTACGCCACTGATCAGCGTACAATCAATTTTTGTTATCTTCGTTCAATTTAGAAATTTTTTCGAAACTTGTAATTTTTTCGCATCTCCGAACGCACTTCTAATGGCTAATGTTACTAACGCCGAATTGGCTGATATCCATTACATGTACGGTCTGGCTGACGGAAACACAACAGAAGCTAGGCGATTATATCGGGTGCGCTTTCCAAATCGAGTAACACCAGATAGGCGAACATTTTAAAATATCCACAGAAGGCTAAGGGAAACTGGTACTTTTACAGCAAATAATCATTTAAAAGGTGCAACTCAAACTATGGGAACTCCAGATATTGAGGAAGCAGTTTTGAATTGTATTGATTTGAATCATCATGCGAGTAAGAGAAGAATTGGAAATCAGTTGAATATTTCATGTTCTAGTTTGGAGGTTTCTCCACGATTTTTCATTGTTCCCGTTTTATATTCAACGCGTCCAAACTCTACTTCCTCGAGATTTTCCTTCAAGACTGAATTTCTGCCGATGGTTCTTAGATAAAATTACAGAAAATGCTCATATTGATAGTTAAATAATGTTCACAGACGAAGCTAATTTTTCGAGAACTGCTATCACAAATTTTTACAATAATCATTATTGGGCTGAGGAAAACCCCCATTTGATTGACGAATCTCATCTCTCATCATCATCATTCCAAGAACAATTCTCACTAAATGTCTTGGTCGGAATAATTGGAAATTATTTGATTGGTCTATTTTTTGCCCAACAGACTAAACGGTCCCGCTTATCGGCAATTTCTTGAGGAGGAGTTACCTTTATTGCTCGAGGATGTACCACTTTTGGTGAGAAACATAATGTGGTTCTTGCATGACGGGGCACCAGCACATTTTAATGAAAAGCTAGGGAATTCTTGAATAATACATTCAACAACAAATGGATAGGTCAGGGTGGGCCAGAACCATGGCCTCCTAGGTCTCCAGACTTAAATAGTTTAGACTTTTTCTTATGGGGATATCTCTAAAGTTCAGTTTATACTACTCCAGTGAACACTGTAGAAGAATTGGGAAATGAAATAATAACCTCTTGTGGCACGATAAGAAATACCCCAGGAATATTTTAGAGTGCGTAATAATATGCGAAGAGGGACAGAGGCCTGTATTCTTGCATGTGGAGGACACTTCCAGCAATTTATTTAGTTTTCAATTGTTCTTTTTCATAGTTTGATATTGAATAAGTATGAGTTGAGTCTCAGAAGACGAGTTATCAAAATAAAAGCGAATTTTGGGGATACCTATAGAGTATTTCTATTATTTTTTTCATTTAGCGAATAACATACAATTCAAATAATTCAAATTCAATAATTTTTCACTCGAAAACGGTTGGAGATACAAAAAAATTACAAGTCTCAAAAAAGTTTCTAAATTGAACGAAGATGACGAAAATTGATTGTAAGCTGATCAGTGGCGTACTGCAAAAAAGTTTGAAAGGGCAAAAGGAGACATGGCCTCGGAAAAGAAAACACCCTGTGAATTTCAGTAAAAATCTAGGACGTGTAATGATGGAGGCTGTAAAAGATAGCATGCATTCCAAATTTGGTCTGAATATTCCAACAACTGCAAGAGTTTTGAAGAAAAAAAACCAATTTTGCCACCCTGTAGCTTCGTAACGAAGCTTTAGCGGACCTATGTTTATATAAACTTTTCATCTTAAAATTGCACGTAGTTATCCCACTCGAGTTGTGACATACTATTATGTAACACCCAGTATATTTCGACACAGTCTCTATTCTTCGGGGAATGTTTAAAACGTCCGAACTGGTAAACAGAACTATTATCGTTACGTAGAAATAATGTGAGAGGTGTCATCTACCACCGAACTTGAGAAAACACAGCAATTTATTTGCGGAAACCAGTGCGAAATGTTTTACTCTTTTCGTCATACATCGTTTCCTTTTCGATTGTACTTCAATTCAAAAGTCTCGACGAGATATCTTACATATAACCTGTGGTTAATAATAACAAGCTGAAGAGTTTTAGACCTATATGGTGATATTTTTTTTCTGGGTTTCTCTCTTAGACCTATTATTTTTTTTGATACGTCAATGTAGTGATCTGTAATTGAAATCGAATTGGTTGTTGAATTTGATGAATTCTTAAATGATAATCACTAAAAATAATTGGTGTATACTCTAAAAAGAAAGCTTCGTTGAAAATTTGAAGGTGTTTTCTCAATAATTCCTGCAATTGTTGAAATGTTTGAAAAATGTTATAAACCATATAACTAGAAAACCAAACGTTCGTGAAAGGTAGAGGGTGATTTTTCCCGGGTGACTCCCCTCTTTGGCCGACTAACCCATTTCAATTATACCTCATAGTTGTTTGAAAGAAGAAATGGAAATATGGAAATATTTCCTTCAGTTTATCGATGTTAACTTCAGTTAAAGATGTTGATGGCCGATCAGAGCTAGGTAATTCTTCATCTCAGTGTTGAATGCACTGTACCACTCATATGCACGTGTTTTTGATACAATTGATTGATCTTTCCGTCTTATTCTCAGAGATTCGTCACACGAAATTCTATTTGCATTACAAAATGTGAGACAAATTCTTTGTTCGAAATTTTTATCCAATGTAAAAATTGCAGAACAAACTTGAGAGAATTGACAAAAGAGAGCAGTGTAAAGAAAAGAAATTTTGACAATCTTTTCAATCAGATTTTTTGAATTATCAATTACCGGTTTTTTTTGACAGAATGTATCATCCTCTATATATACTTTCACATACGTTTGTCCTATCCAGTGATGTGGATTTTAGCAGGTGACTCCAGTAATACAGGAACTAAAAAAGTTTCCAAATCGATTCTATTCTCAGAATACGTCAATGGAAACCAATAAAAGGCTAAAAAAGCGGTATCAACAAGGAAAAATATCACCTTATATACTTCTACAAATGTTTGGTTTATTAAATGAAATATCTTTCAGAAGGTGACACTAGTAAAATGATTTTGGAGGAAAATGTTGAAAGTTATAATAACTATAGAGGAAAAACCCAAAACATTTCGTGAATTCGAAGATATCGGAAACAATATATAGATACTTTTTCTCTTAAAATAATTCAAGAATTCACCTCTTTGATTCATCAATTCATTCCAACAAATGAGAATTATTTAGGTGTTCGTAATAGTCCACGAAAGATTATCACGAAAAGAGAAATTAGCCGAGCTGACCGGAAAATCTGACAATTTGTAAGAGAAATTGCAGTTAGAACTAAGCTCCATAATCTTCGTCACCCACAATTCAATTCGTGGAAATGCTAAAAGTTTCAATTTTATTCCTATTTTAAACGTTAATTTAATGGAAAATTCATCAACGAAGAAAAATTGGAGTAACAATAAGAAAAACTGGAGAATTCGGAATTGCATTCATCAAACTTTGTATAATCTCATTTTCGTAACAACATATTTGATTAATTCTTCTTGTTGGTTCGTTCGTTATGCTTCTGGAACTTTTTTCAGGAAGGAAATATTCAGTCCATAATAAGGAGAAACATGAAAATCTTCGATTATATATGCATATTTATAAAAGAAAAAAGAAATTTTATACGAACTGTACCATCATAATTTCTGTATGTACTTGCGGTAATAATTAACGGTAAGAATGAAATGGTTGCTTTAGATTTTTTATATTCGTTTATATCAGGAAAAATCTTTACAGTAAAAGAATTCAGGATAATTTCAAAAGGATATTTTATGTTAGCATTCTCGATCTTAACTGACGATATGATTTATTTACTTTGTTCGTTGAACTACTGGGATGCATATTTCAAAAACAAATTGAAAATTTGGTGGATAACTTCCGTCACATCAGCTAGTAATTATGAAAACTTACACAAAAAGTACGAAAACGATAGTGGATTAAGAGAAAATTAGAATATTACACATTCTATATCATAAATATAAATGGAATTTCGGATATTTTAACAATTCTCGTAGAAAATGTAGAGCGAAGCGGAAATAGACGATACCTTTGAAATAATGTTTACATAATCATATGGTGCAATTTGGCGAAGGCGCCGGGTTGTAAATGAACTTGTGACTTTCTGGAATTCAGTATGCTTGAATGATGAGTTTTCTAACGCTTCATACCGAAGCTAATGAAACGAAAGAAAACAACAAATACAGTATTAGATTTTGCATTAAAATATTCATTTACAAGAATAAATTCTTCAAATAAATCACTACAAAATATCAGCATATACGTCCAAATTTACATAGTCTTCAAAATAATTCGCACGAATTGTTTATAACGTTGGAGTAGTGAATCACAGAAAATTTTATTTGTAAGCACAGAAGGTCGAGTACGGCCCGCTTCAATCCACCGTCGCATCCAGCCGCGACCGTCAGCCCGGAAAGCGAATCACGAATCCTGCCGTATCAGACGGCTGCAATGGGTAATTACTTTATAATTTGCCTTCGTTAAAGATGCACATCCTGTCCCCCAGTTAGCTAGAGCTTTGATATACTGGGTGCTAAGGAAGTATGTTGCGTTTTGAAATTAAATCATAGTCTTTCGAGTGAATGCATTATGATAATTAATTCTACTCTGACTACTTTGAAAGTACACTTGGAGTGTTGATAGCTGACGGATTGTACTTATATACTTTGAAAGTTTATATTTAATTATAAAGTCGTAAGGCTTTTTTGGGATAATCGGAGGGGACACGGCGAGCGAGCGACGGCTAAAGGCTCGGTAGAGAAGGGTTGGAGGAAGATTCGTGCCAAATTTGGAGCCTCTAGCTCAACCGGTGGAGGCATGGCGACTTTTCGAAAGAATTCGCCGAAAAGTCGCCGAGAGCGAAGGGAAAATCGAAAGGCGATCGGAACGATTGATCGAGTTAAACACCGAGAAAAAGCCAAAATAAAAAAGGGCTCCGATTTTTTGCCAGTGAAGGCGATAAGTTCACCGGACTTTCAAGTCTAAACAAACTTTTCTATCGCGTTCAACCGTTTCGGGACTGGGACGAGGACGAAGGCTCGAGTTTCGAATGTTGCGCCGCGATATTTTTGGCCTTGTAAAATCCCCGGAAAACGGAAAAATCTTCGATCGAACGAAGGGCTATTGCCGGATTTTCACAAAATTCAGCTCTAGATCTAATTAAAGGTGTAGCGTTGGACTTTTTTGATTGTTCGATTGGTTCAACTTTTTCCAATCAATGTTAATATTCGACTTACTTATTTCTAGAAGTAGAAAGTGTTTGCCTGAGACTTGGGTCATGCAGAAGACTGGAGTCAATCCAACCCTCTGCGAATGAAAACTGGACATGTTTCGTGGTAAACAATTAAAGGTTACTCTGAGGCCGTGACTGGATTTGAATATATACCACATGGGGTATTTACATTTTGCTGTGGAAACTTGATTGCTGATTAGCTTTGAGCATTATGGGCCCTATACCTAGGGATGCTCTGATACAAATACTTCTAAAAATGGGAGAACTTTGTGCCTGAAGCAAAAACTTCAAGTTAATATGGCTAAAGAAAAAGTAAATGCGGGGTGATTTAAACTTTTTCTGAAACATTGAATCATCGAATCATCAAGTCTCCAAATCATGCGGATTAATACTGAAGAAAACCTTCAAGATTATTATTGCTGTTAATGAATCTATAATATTATATGCTGGAATGATTTACTGTGCTAAGTTGAACCAAACCAAAACTTGCTTAGATAAGAGGCAGGGACTGATATACCTGTATATTATGAAACCTACCGCTTTCCTGAACACACTGCTTCAGATAGCTCTGAATCCTTCAATTTCACTTAAGGCAACTAGAAATATATACATGAAAACAGGAGCGACAACATATTAGAAGCATCCCAGAGGACTGACTGTTGTATATACTTTGTAATTCTAGTAATTCAACCTAAAGACTTGGTATGGTTCACAGATTGTTCGAACAAAAGTGAGGGGGGATGATTTGTAGGACAACTTAAGAAGCCATGAGTCTAAGATAACTCATAAGAATATAATTGTATAATACTGCTCATTGAAAGCCAAGCTGTGGTCAAAATAATGGTATCAAAGTGGATAACTTCTGAGACTATGCATGTTATGATGAAACAGATAAATTGGCAAATATGGCTTGAAGAAACTTCTAGTAAAACACAAACCTGCTTGTGGAAGAGGTGGGTAAACGGTTGACTAAAACTATACTTCAAGCGTGGCAATCAAAACTAGATGCTTGATAAAACTAGAGAAAAGTCCAAAGCAACTCTATTTGAATGTCTTCTTTCTGCATAATAATAAAATGAGGATCAACATTGGTGTTTTGTAGAAGAACAGCAACCTGAGTTACATCTATATTGAATTTGAATCCACCAAGATATCAGACGCATGATGAAATAGCAGAATAAGTCGAATTCGAGAATTGAACCCCTCCAAGCATTCCATTGCTTGGAGGGCTATCTGAATGCATACATGATGATAAAGTACCTGATCAAGAGTAAACACACAGGAGAATTTGAAATAGTATACGGTTTTTTCCAATTAATTATAGATGGGGTTACTGGTGGTAATTAATTGATTCTAAGGCATAGAACCTGACCTCCATTACTTAGTGTCATTTTCTGACAGAGATCTGTGTGTCACTTGGTATAAGGAGTTTTCTGAACCAACGATGCGGAATTATTGATTTCCTTCACTCATACTGGTAACATACATTTCCAATATTATATAAAATGTAGAATGTACTCTTGAGCTACTTTTCCTTATCTTTTCGTTTGCCTCGACGCTGATCATTTCGTCGTAGCTCGCCTTCATCTAACGCATCGAAAATACTAGCACAGAACATGGAATTGTAACCAAATGCATTTTTCTCAAGATTTTCACCGTTTGGGTAGCCGAAACACTATTTTTGAAACACAATATAGTGCAACTATGTTGCGTTTTGCAGTCATGTGAAAATGGAATGAACGTTCAGGGGCTATTTTTGATCTCATGCAATATATTTTGATTTTAAAGCATGTGAATTCTGTGGCTTTTGGCATCGGGAAAAAAAATATACGACTTCGTCCAAAAAGTAATTCCCTCCAGATACAATGCAATTATTCTAACGAATTTTTCAATCTTCAATACAGTTGTTAAATCGATTTCGGAGATGGCCGTTATTTCTCTCTTCAATACGGCTTGTATCTCTTCTATTGCATCAACGGTGTTTCAGGAGCGGTCGGTTGAGTTTGCTGGATAACCAGAAGTCACACGGTGGCGAATCAGGTGAATACGGCGGTTGTGGGTTCAGACGGTGCAACCAAGAATTGTTTCGCCACAATTCCGGCCTCTTTATGAGAATAGTTTCATGCAAACGACATAGAACCCTCAAGTAATGATGCGAACATGATCAGCAAGGATTTTTATTATTAATCGAAGATTTATAGGCGCCAAAGTTTTCATTGTTTCGATGTGAGCTTCGTCAGTCGAGGTTGATTGTCAAACGGGACGTTCTTCATCTTCTCAACCTTTTTAGAACTCTTTTTACCACTTGTAATATCTTTTTCAACATAGCCTCATCACCAAAGACTATTCGCACCATCCTCAATGAATCAGCAGTAGAAAAATTCATTCCGCTAATAAAATTTAATGAAAATTCTTTATTAAACAAATGCAGACATTATAAAAATCGAAATATTAACTTACAAAACGAAGCTTATCTCAAACAGTAATGAATATTTTGATGTGAACGTTGGCACATATATCAAAGACATTTCTTCTAACCTAAAAATAAGAGCATTGCCCCAAATCCATTTGCGCGCGCAGTTTGAATTCAAATGGTACCTTACTTTTTGGACACAGTAGTACTACATTTAATTGCATTTAATTTATGGCATTAGGCTAAAGTAAATTTACTTCAAATTTGAACTACTGCATAATGTAGTTTTGCCCCATTCAGTTATGTGAAGACTTTCAGAGAATTACGTTGATATACATCAAATTCGCAAAAGAAACTCAAAAACCCCAAATACACCTCTTGCTGAAATTAGAGTTCAACCAGCGGGTCTCATTAGACCATCCTTCTCATGCGTCCCGAAGTCAGACAAAAAGACAAAAACGATAACACGCCCAGGAAAAATCGAAATTAACTCAAGATGTTTTATGCCACCACAACGGTTCGACTTCAAGGTCAGGGGTCTGTGTTGGCGTTGACCTCATGATGCGCGGGGCCTTCTCGGATCTCTCGAAGAGATATCTCAACCCATCCGACGACGGGACATAACGGAAGAAGAAGTCGCTCGCGTCTGCTGCTCCTCGTCGTACCGGAACCTGATTCGAATTAATCGTGAATGTGTCAGGGACGGAAGGGAAAGGGGAAAGATTCACGAAGAGATGGGGTGAAAAACGTAATGGAAATTTTGCATTCAAAGTTGAATATTGATTCTACGTGGTCCACTCAGAAAGTAGTTGGAATTTCTATTTGTTTCCATTAAGGACGCTTTTTCAGTCAGTTTTCACAGTTTTAGTTAATTTGATTTCATCTGACAAATTATGACAAGATATAGATCTTGTATAGATTTTTCATTAAAGAAATGAAAAACTATTATTGGGGTGGTCATACAGAGGTTACGATGGCAATAAAACATCTACTAGCTTTTTGTTTACGTTTGAAATAGTCTCTGCAGCGCAGGTTGCCTTTTCTTATTTCTTCAAACACTTCTGGATTATTTCATGACTCACTTATAGTGTAACATTTATAGAAAATTATCAAAGAGGAGAACACTTTCTTGTGCGAACGATTTTGGCATGGTTTTGGCTACAGTTAACTTTCTCTCTAACTATATCACGATTTTCCTTATGTTTATATATATAGCTTTTAACCAACCAGTTTTTAATTTTTTCTCATAACCCTATGCAGGATTGCCAACTACTAGTCACATTAGCCTGAAAAGGCAAGACAGAGCAAATCACAAGTGAAAACAATGCTCATCACCTTTTCTGACAGGAGTGGTCTATAAAGAACTTACTCATAAAAGACAGACAGTTATCACCGCGATACGTAGATGCGTTGGAAAGACTCCGAAAATAGATCTTCAGGACGCGAACAGACATCTCCGCTACTTGGCAACTATACCACGACAACGCATCTTGTTACAACAAACTACGAGCCTGCAAGTTACTTGCAAACACAGAGGACGTCGCCCAGCAGACTCCGTCTTGTTCCCTCGTATTTAGGCATCCCTGAAAGGAACCCTATTTTGGTCTATAAAGAAGATCCAACCAACCGTGACGAAGACCTTCCAAGGGTTGACCGAAGACGTCTTCCTCGGCGGGTACCAGCCATTGTAGAGTCGCGGCAAAAAACATGTAGAGGCCCAGGTATAGTATATCTAAGAACTTTAAGTGTTTGCTAAGATCAGATCTATAAATTGCATCAAAACCCTATAGAATTGGGGAGAGAGCACTAGTGATAGTATGCTGGTGTGGTTAAGTTACTTATTATTATACTCTGCGGGGGTTATTTCACTAAAATGAAGAGGCCAGAATGATATTTCATATATTTCTAAATCTTCTTAATAGCTGATATATGTCCAACAAATGACTTATCGATATAAGTGCAAGATGGGTACATACGATTATTTTTGCATCTTTTCATCTCTTTATCTTAAAATCTTCTAAGACTAAGATGTAACCTTGACATGAGAGTTACCTATCAACTCTGTTGATATTGTAAATATATTGTAAGTTGTTAGGAATTGGATTGAGCTTGCTCCATCGTTAGAATGAAGATCTTGTGAATGGAAATTATCAATAAAGTCTGAGAATTGCAAGGAATCTCTCTTTGAAAAACGAAGTAATGAAGTGAAAGTTAGTGGAGAAAATGAGGCAATGGACTGTTGATTTTTTGCAGACTTTCACAAAAAACTTCAGGAGATGCCCAGATACCAGTCATCCTGGGCACTAGGTACATTGTGCACCCTTGGTGTCGTGAAATTAATGTTCATTGACCTCGAAACCTCCTGAGTTGATAAGCTGTAATCAATTTTATAGAAATGTTGCCCAAAACTCTAGGAGATGACCCAGATACCAGTTGCCCTGGGTAATAGGTTCATTGAGGACACTTATAGTCATGAATTTCATGTTCATCGACCTCAAAAACCCCCAGAGAATTGACGAGCATTTTCATAATAATCTTACCCAAAACTCCAGGAGATGATCCTTATACTAGTCACACTAGGTATCAGGTGGTCTGGGAGTTGTTTTCAACCTCATATTTGTGTTAAGCGACCTCAAAAACTCCTGTGTAACGCAATTGGACCCGATGCCTCCCTTATTTAACTTACTGTTTGATGTTTCCTCGTATAGCTGTTTAATATGCACTTTTTTCTTATTCTTAACGCTTGGGAGAAGGTGATGCCTGTCATACCACAGATGTGGCCGCTCGAGATGATTTAATGTGTGCATTCACTCGCTTCTTGAATAGGGCCAAATTGTGTTCGATGGCAGCGAGTTCCACAGCACACTAGATATAAACAAAGGAATTTTTATAGAGAGCAGTATGTGGAATGACTAACTAGTTGGATCGTTCACTGTTTGGAGTTTTTCGTGAGCCTAGTTTTTCTTCAAAACTGGATTTTTACTGGAACCAAACCTTTCAGTTCTTCAAAGCATTTATAGAGAAGTAACTGTTAGAAAGAGAAAAATCTGCAACCTGCCACCTTTGAGCGAGAAGTTGGAGATCGCGCGTGATCTTTGGGTGCAGTGCTCACTTCTGAATAAAGTTTTCAGGGCTAAGCAGAAAAGTTTAGGAGAAGCAAATTTGGTAATGACATATGGTCATGCCAGAAAACTCCGAGTAGATACATATTCTCTTCTGACGAAATGCGATGATGCATAATTTAAAGAGGTTCTCCAGCAATGACCAGGAGAACACTGTTGATAGCGTCTTGTACGCGTTAAAATTGACCAAGTTTAACCAGACCCACTCTGATATTTATTCCAAGTTTTAATTCAGTGACCTGCTCTGTTGGTATCTTTGTCGGTGTGACTCGTTATGAACAAACACAATTTCCTATAGTAAAAAATGAGGTTTTACGAATGGTACGCGAGTTTCTGCAACAAACTGCGTTTTACTCTGCAAAGGCTATTTTTCGTGCTTCGTGTCCTCGACTAAGTGATCCCACTTGGTTTTTTTTATAAAAATTGAGAGCTTGTGGACCAAAATTATGCCCAAATTTGACACCTGTGAAAAAATTTTGAAGAACGAAGAGGTAAAGGACTTTTCCAAATGATATTCAGCAAATAATTGATACTTCAATTGTATATATTAATTTGATTATCTTCCACATTATGATACAATGGATGATATACAAACTCATGTATTAGTTTTTGGTTTCCATAGGTTCTTATAGGGTCACTTTAAGAGGTGCTCATCCTGACAAAGACGTATGAATAGAGAATGATATGAAACACTGATGAGACGAAACAAATTTTTAGAAACTAACATCCCAAAAATATCAAGCACTATAGCAACTCAGGAGATTGTAAACTTTCGCTCAAAATCATTGAATTTGAAAAAATTTACGAAAATCACAGGATAGTTCTCAAGCTAGCACATTCTTTCAATTTTGTTCTTTGTAGATTGAAAAAAGTTCATCAAGAAGCTAATCTGACCAAAAGACATGGATCAAATGTTGCATTTAGGTAAAAAGAAAAAATGTCATTTTTTTCGAACGACTGTCAAAATTTTTTGGCAAATTTTTCTTTAAATTAAACAAATTCCACGAAGAAATAATATATTGGAGATGTCAATCCAGATTATTGGGTCCATAATGATTCTAAAACATCTATAAATCATAATCGGCATCTTTTGGAAGACTGAACCTGGCCATCGGGGCTCTCTCGGTCAAACAGAGATGGAATTTGAGGAAATATTGCAGGTTATGTATTTTTTTATTATCTCCTTAGTCCTTTTCATGAATTTGCTTGCTATGTAAAATCTTTTCTTAGATTTGTTTAGACATATAAGAAGTATGATTGTTGAAATATTTTTTGCTGGTTTTCTTTTTCCATTGTTACAGATTCTTGTCCCAAACCCCCTTCCTTTCACCCTTGTTTTCGTTTGGAAATCATGGAATGAAAGAAACAATGAAGCGGCTAAGCAGAAAAATCTTTTGTACTCTTTATGTACTCACGACACTAACACAACATAAACTGACAAGCTATTGCTTTTGCAATAGCGACAGGGAAACGATTTTTTTCCTCAGGTTTTTTTACTCGTTTATTGAATCATATACAAGATAGTATGGTTCCCTCTTACATTTTCTGAGCTCACACTTGTGTTTTTCTGACACACACCAAAATTATAGATATAAGCATTTATTATTCAAATTTTGTTAATCCTCTCATTTCAGAAGAATATATATATATATATATATATATATATATATATATATATATATATATATATATATTTAGATAATATAGAAGAAAATGATGTAAAAGACGACCTGAAAATACTCATTTCTTATTCATCAACCCTGTATATTCATTTCAATAAAAATATAAATTCTCCTCAATTAGGAAGAATTATCAGCTATCGCAATTATATGAATTGATATAGATGCTATAAATTGCAGCATACCATACTCATATGTGTATAAACCATGAAACAATGTATTTCACTGGTAGCAACATTAGTTTCATGTGAAAATTTCATACAAAATACGCATCTGTTAGTCGACTTGTATTGTTATTGAATGCATCACGAGATATTCTGAAGGAAAGAGAAACGACATAGACTTTCCCATAAAAACTGTACTTACACTTTTTCTTAGCAACTTTCCTCTCTATTCAGTCTATTAAGCATAGCGAGTAATAGACGGTTTTTTCGAAATCGTTTGGATTTTCTTTACTTGGCACATCTTATTCTTCCGTTCATGATAAGTGGAATGATGCAAACTACTACAAATAAGTACAATAAGTTCGTTTTTGCGAAGACTATGTGTATATTGCTCTGAAACAATTAAGCTATACAGCATAGCTGTATGTTTTACTAATATTTAAATCAATGATATAATAGGTGCCAAGGTGAGGAGAGAAAACGGAAAAAGAGTGAGAAAAGGTTACTAAAAACTGATGGTAAATGTGGATGATCTTGGATAAGAAGATCAGGAGTTGGACACAGATTTAACATGACAATGGACAAGGACTTGGTGGGAAAAAAGTGTTTGGACAATGAATTGTAACAAGGATCATGGAGAATTGGAACTTGGGACATTCGAACTTCAAACCTAAAGAAGTGGAAATGAATGAGGAGTTTGATAACCATCGATTAAAGGCTGCAGTGGGGTGTATCGCGAACAAAAACTGGTATAAGAGAATTTTAACAATGGAATTCAAAGATGACAAAGATGCTAAAATGATAATAATTAATAATTGAATTAATACATTGAAAATATTAGATAATAAAATGTTAGAGTGTACGATAGAATCACATTTAAAAATATATACGTCGATATTAAGATCAACTCGAGTGCACAAACAGAACAAAAAATAGGACCGGTCAGAGATTAAAGTCTAAGAATTCTTGCACATTATAAAAAATGTTTTCAATAAGTAGGCGCTCAAGTTTTATTTTGAACAACTCAGTCAGTGATTCAGTTGTGGAAGCAGCTTGTTGTCGATGTTAGCCGATAATTTTTTATCCTATCCAATCGGAGTTTAGGTTATATTAAGTTGCTTCGAGTTCGAGTGAAATGGTCGTGAAGAGTGTGGTGCTGAAGGAATTTCGATTTATGCTGCTAAAAATAGGCAAGACACTCTGAAATAAATCGACCAGGAAGAGTGTATTACCCGATCAATTTCTGCTATACAACCCCAAAGAACAATGTCATATGTAGCAACGCTGTTAAAATCTGCATGGGATGTTAGGGGTGCCTCTTTCGAGCCAATTTATGATCTAATTCTTCTGATTGTGAATATTGCTGTTTATAGCTTTTTGCATGCAATGTCGACATGATCAACATAGCGTTCAAAAAGAAAACCAGAAGCGTCAGATTTCACCAGCATCGCACGCCTTTTTGGTGTAGAAAATGAGTTCCTGTGTTTTATGTACATTTAAACATCAAAAAAAAATCTCGAATACTTCCCGCTCTGTTGATGTGTCGTCAGAAAATGTTTTTTCGCCGTCGGATTGTACATTTATGAAAATATCGTCAAGTATATGATGAAAAGAATTAGGCCTAATATGGACCCCTGAGGAACCTCGCAGTTGATTTTTTTCTTCTACGATTGAATTCCGCTCCACTCAACGACCTGATATCTATCCTGAAGGTAAGACGTCACCAGTTTCAGCGCCAGTCCACAAACTCCGCAATTTTCCAATTTCCTTTCCTATTATTACTATTATCGTGGACTTTGCACTATCTCAGTGCAGTGATAACAGGCCTATCGTAGTATAATCTGATAGAGTCATTTTCCAATACGGATGCCGTTTGATACTTGTAATATGGCTGAAAGGTATTCAGAAGTCCGTACTTGTGTGCAAGTTTCTGGTGGATAATGTTGCACACTTGATTATGCCTGTGAAGATAGTCCGTATTGGCCAGTTGTTCGCAGCCGGACGTAATATGCTGTATAGTCTCCGATCTTATATGGCATTTTCTGCGCTTATCTGTTTGTAATGTTCCATCCTTAATAATGAATTTTTTGTAGTTGTTTGAAGCTATCACTTGGTCTTGAATGGCCATAAGGAATCCTTCTGTTTCCGCGAATAATTCTCCTTTCATCAACCATTTGTTGGAGGCTTCTATGTCGATGTGTGGTTGATCTCATGATGATGTCGTCCATGCAATTCCCTTCTTGACCATTGCTCTTGTTTTTCAGTATCTGATAGGAACGGTAGATTCAGCAGGTGATCTCTGGTAGCAAGATTTAGAGGTTTATATCCCTTATCAGCCAACGATACCACTCTATGGAGGTCAGAAGTGACAGCTTTTGCAGAGAAGAATTCTCTGAGATTTTTATCTGTTCGGTGTGTAAATTGACAACATCTATTAATCCGCATCCTCCTTCTTTCCGCTTCAAAGTTGTTCGTATCACAGACGATTTTGGATGATGATTGTTGTACTTTGTCAGCATCGTTCGGGTCTGCCTTTGAATATCATCCAGTTCTGTCTAAGTCCATCTGATTATTCAAAATGAGTTAAGCAAAACTGGAATGGCATAGGTGTTAATTGCCTTGACTAGATTCCCCGAGTTCAACATTGATGTCAGCACAGTCTTCAGACGCTGACTGTATTCTGAACGAATCTTCTCCTTTGACTGTTTTTGGTCTAGTAATCTGGCTTGTTGGTATCCTAGATATTTGTACGTTTCGCCATCCCTCATGCACTGTATATTATCACCGTTTAGAAGTTGTGTTTCACCATCTATGACTTTCCCTCTTTGAATGTTCAGGGTCTTACATTTTTCAATCCCGAATTTCATATGAACATCTGCCGAGAACTTACTGACAGTTTGCAGCAGATTATCCAATTGCTTCTTGTATTGTATTGTATTATTACTCATTATCGTGGACTTATGCACTATCTCAGCTGGATATAATTTACCTTTCCCAGATTCAGCAATCAAAGGGAATAGGCTCGATTACAATATACTTGACATAAATTTCCCACATGTATTAAGAATTACAGCTTTTTGCATTTCTATATAGGTATTCTTATGCAATTCTAATTTCTTAAGGCTATCATGCAAAGTTTTGGGTATTAACCTAGTCGAGGATACGATGACAGGAATATTATTATTTATTATCTGGGACTTATGCACTATCTCAGCTGGATATAATTTACCTTTCCCAGATTCAGCAATCAAAGGGAATAGGCTCGATTACAATATACTTGACATAAATTTCCTACATGTATTAAGAATTACAGCTTTTTGCATTTCTATAGAGGTATTCTTATGCAATTCTAATTTCTTAAGGCTATCCCGCATTTGGGTATTAGCCCAGTCGAGAATACTATGACAGGAACAATATCTATATTCTCGAGGTTCCACATCTGCTTGATCTCAATAGCAAGGTCTGTGTATTTGGGCTTGTTCTCCTGGAACTTGTTCAGCACGTTGTTATTATTCGGTATGGCGACATCCACCATCATTGCTGTTCTGGCTCTCTTATCATACACTACTATGTCCGGCCTATTATTCGTCACCATTGTGTCAGTGATAACAGGCCTATCGTAGTATAATCTGATAGAGTCATTTTCCAATACGGGCACCGGTTGATACTTGTAATATGACTGGAAGGTATTCAGAAGTCCGTACTTGTGTGCAAGTTTCTGATGGATAATGTTGCACACTTGGTTATGCCTGTGAAGATAGTCCGTATTGGCCAGTTGTTCGCAGCCGGACGTTATATGCTTTATAGTCTCCGATCTTATATGGCATTTTCTGCACTTGTCTGTTTGTAATGTTTCGTCCTTCATAATAAATTTTTTGTAGTTGTTTGTAGCGATCACTTGGTCTTGGATTGTCATAAGGAATCCCTCTGTTTCCGCGAATAATTCTCCTTTCATCAACCATTTGTTGAAGGCTTCTTTGTCGATGTGTGGTTGATTAATCTCATGGTGATGTCGTCCATGCAATTTCCTTCTTGACCATTGCTCTTGTTTTTCAGTATCTGATAGGAACGGTAGATTCAGCAGGTCATCTCTGGTTGCAAGATTTAGTGGTGTATATCCCTTATCAGCCAACGATACCACTCTATGGAGGTCAGAAGTGAGAGCTTTTGCAGAGAAGAATTCTCATTGTTATTATTATTATTATGTATACACCGTTACAATCAGGACAACACAGTTCGTATACTCCTGAATTGCCTAATTTGTGCCTATTATTCATCATCTCTGGCAATTTTTAAGGCTAAACACAATCGGTACAATTTTATCCTTCTTAACGACATACAGACCTATGTTATTCCCCAATATTTGGGATTCTCAATTAATTACGAATGTATCTTTGAATACCTATCTATATTCTAATAGTAGAAACTTGTTGTTTTTCTCTCTTCATAATTTATACTTGTTCTTTTTATATTTAAGACAAACTGTACAACTGTATCTTAGTTTTAACTCACAATATGTAATCGTCTGATGATGATAGAAATATCGAAATAGATATAACGTTTGTTAATTCACTATTTTCCATAATAAAAACAAGTAATGTTTTTTGAGGAATTTTACTGAATAGTTGTGATTCGTAACGCGTTTCGCTACATCGTAGCTTGTTGAGACGAATTCCGATCCGTCTGAAGAAGCTACAATTATTCAGTAAAATTCCTCAAAAAACATTACTTTTTTTTAATATTGATAATGGAATTCTATCAAGTAAAAGCCTCCCAAATTCAAATAAATTTTTCCACTTATTTTCCTGATATTCTTTACGAAGTAAACCAAAGTCACCGTATGATCAAATATCACTTAGTAACGGCAGACTCAATATAATATTTAAAATAAACTCTAGTTGTTGATTTTCGCTGAAAAAATAATGCAGATGCTATTGAAGCTCATTCACGCCCCCGTTTATTGTAACATACGAATAAAAGAAATGCACATCGTTTAGAACATCGGCAATTAAAAAAATACAATGGTTGTTATTCGTGCCGTGAGATAGTTGTTATGGGAGACGGGTTCCCGCAATCAGAATGAATAGGAGGAAGTGGGGCCTATCTCGGTCCATCATTGTCTTTCCTACCTACTAGTACGTATAAAGACGTAAAATACCCTGAATCTAAGGAAATCATATACCGGAAAATATTCTCCCCTTCAATTATAGACTTCCTGTCCGATACCACATTCTTTATTACATTGCTTCGAGACCCTTTCAATAATATGAACCACCTACGGGTTTAAATGCATGTAGTTCTTTAATGCAATGATACAATAATTATCGTGATCATGTACTGAAATGCTCTTTTTACATACATACATATTTAAAATGTTGTTTCTGAGTAATGAACAGAATTTTTCACACTGGACACGAATATTATTAATAAAATGTTCACTGAATTAATATCAATTCATGAATATTAGTGAATATTTATTTATGGCTGATATAAATTTTCTGTGATAATCAGTGCTTGCTTCGTTGATTTTTTTAGTCTAGACGGTGGATGACGACTTTGATCTCGGAAATAAAACCACAATGAATTTTTGTAAAAACTTAATTTTTACTATGCGGAATGTCATAAAATTACTTAGAATTCAGTTCATCATTTCCTTCATTTCCGAAATGAAAAATGGTGAACTTTGAATTCTAGTGAAAATATAGAATATTATGAATTTCTCTGTGGAAAATAGTTTGAGAACTCTATCTTGAAATTAATATAAGATTTAACCGGATACAAAATCACCTTTTTATTTCAACCAGAATGATGGAATACTCTCAATGTTTACTTATGAATAATTTCAAAAATGTCACTACTTGAGGGGGTAAATCTACGTGCAATATTAAGAAAAAAAGTTCATATAAACATAAGTTCGCAAAAGCTTCGTTACGGATTTGAAATTTCCGTAAAAATTGTTTTTTTCTTCAAAACTCCTGCGGTTTCATGATATTCAGCCCAAATTTGGAATGAAAGCTATTTTTACAGCCTCCATCATTACACGTCCTAAATTTTAACTAGAATCTACAAGGTGTTTTCTTTTCCGGAGCCAAGTCCTCTTCTGCCCTTTCAAACTTTTTCGCAGTACGCAACTGATCAGCGCACAATCAATTTTCTTCATCTTCGTTTAGTTTAGAAAATTTTTTGACACCAGTAATTTTTTTGTATCTCCAACCGTTCTCGAGCAAAAAATTATTGAACGATTGTATGCATTCGCTGATTTGAATGCACTTCTAATTGAAAAAATGACTAGTAGGCTTTGATTTTTTTCATTTATTTATTTATTTTGATAGTTGCTAAAGTTGAACCAGTATCTGCCCGAATTTTTTATTAAACTAACGATTAGTTTTAAGACTTTTGAAGTTATTGCTGTGAAAAAAATGGCTAATTTTACTAACGCCGAATTGACTGATATATCAGGTGAGCTTTCCAAATCGAGTAACACCAGACAGGCGAACATTTTCAAATATTCACAGAAGGTTGAGGGAAACTGGTACTTTTACTGCAAATAATCGTTTGAAAGGTGCAACTCAAACTATGAGAACTCCAGATATTGAGGAAGCAATTTTGAATTGTATTGATTTGAATCAACATGCGAGTAAGAGAAAAATTGGAAATCAGTTGAATATTTCATGTTCTAGTTTGGAGGTTTCTCTACGATTTTTTATTGTTCCCGTATTATATTCAACGCGTCCAAACTCTACTTCCTCGAGATTTTCCTTCAAGACTGATTTTCAGCCGATGGTTCTTAGATAAAATTGGAGAAAATGCTCATTTCGATAGTGAAATAATGTTCACAGACGAAGCTAACTTTTCGAGAACTGCTATCACAAATTTTCACAATATTGATTATTGGGTTAAGGAAAACCCCCATTTGATTGAAGAATCTCATCATCAAGAACAATTCTCACTAAATGTCTGGGTTAGAATAATTGGAAATTATTCGATTGGGCCATTTTTTTGCCTCACAGACTATACGGTCCGGATTATTGGCAATTTCTCTAGGAGGAATTACCTTTATTGCTCGAGGATGTGCCACTTTTGGCGAGAAACATAATGAGGTTCATTCATGACGGGGCACCAGCAGATTTTAGTGTATAAGGTAAGGAATTCTTGAATAACCAACAACCGATGGATAGGTCGGCGTGGGCGAGAACCGTGGCCTTACAGGGCCCCAGACTTAAATAATTTAGACTTTTTCTTATGGGGATATCTCAAAAGTTTAGTTTATACCACTCCAGTGAACACTATAGAAGATTGGAGAAATCGAATAATAACCTCTTGTGACACGATAAGAAATACACTAGGAATATTTCAAAGCGCGCGTGATAATATGCGAAGAAGGACAGAGGCCTGTATTCTTGCAGATGGAGGACACTTCCAGAAATTTCGCAATCTATTTAGTTTTTAATTGTTCTTTTTTAGTTTGATATTGAATAAGTATAAGTTGAGTCTTAGAAGACGAGCTATCAAAATAAAAGCAAACTTTGTGCATACCTATCGAGTAATTCTATTATTGTTTTCATTAAGCAAATAACATACAATTCAAATAGTTCAAATTCAATAATTTTCTACTCGAAAACGGTTGGAGATACGAAAAAATTACAAGTGTAAAAAAAGTTTCTAAATTGAACGAAGATGACGAAAATTGATTGTACGCTGAACAGTGGCATACTGCAAAAAAGTTTGAAAGGGCAAAAGGAGACAAGGCCTCGGAAAAGAAAACACCTTGTGAAATTCAGTTAAAATCTAGAACGTGTAATGATGGTAGCTGTGGAAATAGCTTGGATTCCAAATTTGTGCTGAATATTTCAAAAACTGCAAGAGTTTTGAAGAAAAAACCAATTTTGTCCGAAAATTTCAACACCCTGTAGCTCCGTAACGAAGTTTTTGCGGACCTATGTTTATATGAACTTTTTTTCTTAGAATTGCACGTAGATTTAGCCCCTTAAGTTGTGACATCCTATTATGTAACACCCTGTATAGTTGAATCGTCAACATTGAATAAGCGTGATTAGGATACAAACGATCGTCCAAAGGGTAAACGATCAAGTGTTTCTATTTTCACTTCAAGCAGTAACACCGAAATATTTTGAATCGACATTATAAATTATAGGGATGTATTACTCATATTTTCGTAAAGCATTCAAGAGTTTTTCAGGTTATAACATTAGGACGTCCATTGAAAATAAAATTTCTTTTATATGGCTATATTTTTTTGTATAAGACTTTCGGGGTGTTCTTACACTTGGCCCATCCACTTGAACTATAGTTTTAGTCGTAGGTGATACCTCTCTTCTTGTTCCTTATTTGCTAAGAGGTGATAAACCTCAAGTTGATTAACACCGGTTATGTTAAATCTTTATGAATTGAAGCAGTTCATCTGATGTTGAACTGATCCTTTAGAAGGCGAAAAAATAATAGAATGAGGAAACGAAACATTGAAACTCATTGAAATTTTGGTGGTTTTCACTGGAGGCGTATTTACTTCGCAGAACGATCTTCATCTTGTACAATTAGTTTTGTAGCTATTTGTATTGAGTTTTTGTAACTATCCGCATAAAGTTAATCAGAATCTGGACATTTTCTCGGTGTTTCTATATTCTGCTAGTAGAAGGCTTCATGAAAAAATACTAATTTCTAAAAGTTTCCCAATATCTAATTAAACAATAATCGTGGTCTATTTATTTTTTTCGCCTTGAATGAAAATAGTACGTCGTCCTCTGCAAGTAACAAGCGGTATCGTGAATGACAAATGTTATTTTTGTGACAGGGATACACAGCTGAAGTCATTATAACGCGATATTTTACCCGAAACGTTTCCTTGACGATTCATCAAAATTGTTCCGAAAATAAAAAAAGTTTATCTATTCAGTTTCAATGACAAAATGAAGAATTTTTCTAATTATGCATGAGAACGAGTTAAAAAATTAACAGGGTCCCACTCTTAGCCTCGAGCATGTAGATGTATCGAAACTAATATTTCAAAAATAATCAAAAATATCATTTGGATATAATAATGATATTAAAAAAAGTAATGAAGATCTGAATCTTAAAGTAAACCAAAACTTAACTGTTGTGTATTGTAATTCGAAATTTAATATTGGCTTGTTGAATTTTATTTTAATCGACAACTATTTCTTAATTCATGTTTTTCGTAATATTGAAGTAATTTCGAATATAAATTTTAAACATAAGTTATGTTTATTTTAATAGAAGTTTTCATGATCTGCCTCACTAGAAATAAATACTGCTTCTATATCTAATAAAAGGAGAGTACACACGTAAGTATTCGACAGCTATAAAATATAAATATTTCGTACAAGTGAATTAAATTAAATATATGAGTGTAACTTAATTATTTAATTAGCTCTACTATTGAGAAAACAACTATTTATCTAGTTGAAAGTGAACATACACAAGAACATTTCAAAATGAATTTTCAAAAATAAGCCGAAATTTCTTATCAGTTGAACAAATTTTATTTATGTCGAAACGCTCCTCTGTTTTACATGAATATTACATTCTATGTTGTTCTGATTGTTGAATTATGAGTAACATGAATAAAATTTAATTAAATCGTTATATTGTATCATAGTTATTATTCGTTTATGGTAAATAAGATAAAAATTTACTGTGTTTTCAATGAAATAAAACTAAAGTATTTAGATTTTCACTATATTAACAAAACTATTGCCGGTTTCACCACACTGTGGCTTCATCAGATAGATACAAACTAACGAACAGAGTTATTCCTTAAATATTAGTCTTATTTCCTACTTAATATTACAATAGGTACAAGAGGTATGTTGGAAAACCCATCGGAGTTGCTTGCTTTATGAATTGAAAAGATTGAGTAAAGAAGAAGGATTTAGATCTAATTGACTATTAAGTAACCTACCTGAATTCTTTTCTTTGTTAATCTCTAAAATTTCCAATAGATTGAGTTTTTGTCTGTTATTTTCATTGTGTAAAATTTTGAAATTATCATTAAAATTATGGTTGTCTTTGAGTAAGTGATTATAATAATGGGAATCTGATTTATGATAATTAAAACTACGTTTGTGCTCGGAAAATCTAACTTTGAAATTTCTGAAAGTTTTACCAATATAAATTTTATTACAATCCCCGCAAGACAGTTTATAAACACCGAATTTATTAGTTTTATCAATTTTAAATTTGCAGTTTTTGATATGTCGGCCTAAAGAATTATCAGTTCGGAATGCTATATTGGAATTATAATGCGGAGGAATGATTTTAATTTTAGACTAGGATTACCAATATAAGTTAAGCTAATGTATTTTGTGTTAAAACTTTTATACTTGGAAATACTTTCTGGATTGCTTTTTGAATTTTTTGCGTGAAATCATGTTCTCAATCATAGTTGGACTGTAACCATAATTGACTGCTATTTGTTTAATTATATTTCGCTCTTTTATGAAATTATTTTGTGACATTGGGATATTAATGAGTCTATGTACCATACTATTGTAAGCTGCTAATTTATGTGGATAAGGATGTATAGGTGAGCTGTGAATAGTAATATCTGTATGCGATGGTTTATGAAAAATAGAAAAATCATGTTTGCCGTTAATTTTAGTAGGTAATAGTTAAATCCAGAAAGTTAATGGAGTTTTCTGTTTTCATCTCTAACGTGAATTTAATATTATCGTGAATTTTGTTAAAGAATGTTTTGAATGACTCTAATTGTCTGTTTGTGCCAGTGAAACAACAAATGATATCGTCGACATATCTGAACCAATAAATAAAGTGTTTGAATAACGGATGTTCTTGGATAGTTTTTTCAATATTATCCATGAAAATTTCAGCGAACAGAGGGCTCAGAGGATTACCCATGATTAAACCTTTTTCACTATTATATAATACTCCATTGAAGTTAAAATAATTTTGTTCTAAACAAATTTCTAAAAGGTGTAAGATTTCTGATTGAATTATCGGATTGACTTTATTAATTTGAAGGGCGTTCTTGATGAGTTTCACTGTATCACTAGGTGGAACACTAGGGAAGAGATTTACTACATCCCATGGGATGTAGTAAATCTCTTCCCTCTTCCCGGTGTTTATAAACTGTCTTGCGGTAGGTTACTTAATAGTCAATTAGATCTAAATCCTTCTCCGTTACTCAATCTTTTCAATTCATAAAGTAAGCAACTCCGATGGGTTTTCCAACATACCTCTTGTACCTATTGTAATATTAAGTAGGAAATAAGACTAATATATAAGGGATAACTCGGTTCATTAGTTTGTATCTATCTTATGAAGCCACAGTGTGGTGAAACCGGTCATAGTTTCGCTAATATAGTGAAAATCTAAATACTTTAGTTTTATTTCATTGAAAATATGTATATCGATTTTTATCAAGTAACGACCTCCTCAATCAAAAAATAATTTACAGTGTGGTGAAAAATACCTCAAGATCTTCAGAGCTTGCTGGAAATTAAAAATTGTTAAGGTTATACGAGGTATGTCAATTAAGTTCGCGGAAGTTGGCAATGCTGCAGCAGTTGGTAACTCTGCAGCGTTCGCATTAGTTACATTCGAAACAGAAATCATTTCTGCGTCAGCCTGTGCATGTTTCGTGTTGATCGGTTGTTTACTTCGTGTTTTATTGTCATTTGAATATCATCCTGTTTCGACCCACCGTCGTGAAGATGAGTGATAAACTAAGCAAAGAATAGTGATTAAATTTTTGGTGAAACGCGGCGTAACTTCCGTGAAAATTATAATACAGTTAACCGAAATGTTTGAAACAATCAGCTGTCTGCGAATGGGCAAAGTGGTTGAGAAGCTGCAGAGAGTCAGTGGATCCGCGCGAGTGAGCTCCTTTCACCTCTCGAAACACACAAAACCTCGATCGGCTACGCTCGCGAGGGCTCGGAGACCGTCGGGTAAAGCTTAGAATATTAGAAGACGAGTTGGGCATCAACAAAGAGATGCTACACAAATATTTAGGAATGCGTAAGCTGTGTGTCAAAATGGTTCCAAAGTGCTCAAAGTTGAGCAGAAAGAGCTCTGATTGTCCATCTGTCAAAATATGATTTCTCGAATTGACGAATGTTATCACTGGTGACGAGTCGTGGGTGTTCGAATACGACCCTGTGACCAATAGGCAGAGAAGGGGGGTAAGCGCCCCATGAAAGGCAGAATGTCAAAATCGAAAGTGAAATCTTCATTCATCGCAGTTTTCGATATTGATTGAGTTGTACACCAGGAATACATTTCAGCAGGTCAGAGAGTCAGCGCAGTATTCTACATTGAAACTTTGAAACGTCTAAAGGCCGGTGTGTTTCGTTTACGACCCGAATTGGCGGAACGCGGATAGGTGCTTTATCATGACTCGGCCCACTCATTCGCAGTTCGTGATTTTTTAACCAGAAAAGGCATTCCAACCAACCACACCCCTCCTACAGTCCAGATCTTTGGTCCTCTGTAACTTCCATCTGTTCCCACAGTTGAAGTATCTTAAAGGAATCAGATATGATGGAGTTTCGGAAGTTCAAAGCATCACGACGAAGGTTCTGAGGGACATATCTTCGGGGGGGACTTCCGGGCACTTTTCCGCGAACTTAATTGACACACCTCGTATCCTTGTGAACTTCCAAAGACATTCGACCTTGAACCTCATTTTTAAGTCTGAGATTAACTTCGTTCTTCAAAATAGGAACCCTATTTCGACTATTGAAATCGAAGAGAGCACGAAATTTTGATTTTTTCAGGATCATATGCTCTCATATCCTTCTTTAAGGTCATTCAAGTCAAGACTTAGACAGTTCTATTCAGTTGAATAGTTGGTAGGATGGTATAGGTTACGATTGGATATACATTTTATCATTTTTTGTTGTGAACTACATAATTACTTGTTATTGTACTGTAGTAGCAGAAGCTAATAAATATACATTCTATTCTATTCTATTATATACGAAAAAATAATTGTATACAACTTTTATTTTAAAACGAATCATAAAACTGAAAAGAAAAGTTATCCATTATAACATGGTGAGTACCTTTCATTTGCGAATTATTTGAATGGTTTTCAGATTTTTATGATAAGGTAATACATACATACAAAGAAATTTTGTAAGGTTTCATCAACATAGTTTAATCTTCAATTGACCTCTGAGGCTTAAGTTAACTTGAACACATGTGAATGTCAAATACACTCCTTTTTTCAATTTTGGCATCAAAAATAGACCATTAAAATATTAAGAAAGTTATCCTCAAAATAAGCGTACAGAAGAGGTTCAAGGTGTGTTCATACTATATAGTATACTATAGTATAGTAGTTTGTCGTGTATTATGCTGAATAATTATTAATATTTAAATAAAATACATTTGATACAAAGAATGTGAGTGCTTCAAATTTTTCTTTATTATTGAAGTTTATGTTAATTCGTACATACACACACTGGAAAAAAAGAAGTTCCATGGAGTTTCTTAGATTTTTATGTATAAGGTGAATATCATAGAGATCGTAAATCTTTGAGTTCAGAACTCCTGTAGTTGAAGTGGAGCACATACCAGAATATTTGATACTAGTTTGAACCAGATTTTCACTAGTTTTTGAATTTTGATTGTAGCTTTATGCTTTTCTGTATTATTTGAGAAATGATATATACATTACCTGAAAGAATGCATATTTGGGCTCAAATCAATTTTTATTATTCACATACTGAATATAAAATTATTTCATTTAATTGAAGATGTACACGAATATTTTTAAAATTTCAATATTTTTCAAAAACTAACTGTTTCTGTAACTTTTCATTCGAAACATTGACAATTTATTGAAAAACTTTGTAGTTTTTCTTCGATAAACTCTTTTCTAGTTTCATACACGTCCACAATATTCTGATTCATCCTAAATATCGAACCTGAATTGAATAATTTATATCTTAAACATTATGGCGAAGTTTTAATCAATTAAGGATTTACCACCACCAATAAATATTCAGAAATATCAATTTGGAAGTAATAAATATGGAAAACCCTGATCGGAAAAAATGTTCCAAGTGTCTTCTTTTCCCGAGTAAAGTTCTATCCCACCAAATTGAATTTTTTAGACAATGTTGCCATAAAAAACAAGCAAACTGCCTATTACACCAGACCGCCGTTTCCATTTAATTACCTGCACCGACTATTCCAGGACAGAAAATGCTTTTCACTTTCACCCCGTCGGGCTGGATAGCCAGACAACCCTGACCCGGCCTACTAGGGAAAGTGGTAAGGTTTGTGACGTCAAGACGCGACGATCGTTACCCTGGCAACAGACGCCTCGCCCCTCAGACAATATAGACTGTCTGATGATTAGGAATCGGAATTCTTTTGAACAATCACCCTGTTCCCTATTACAGAGAATATCAATTCCTTTCAGTTTTTTCTTCCGAACAAAAATTCGAATATGAGCTTCAATAAATGTGGGTCTTCACAAAAAATGAGATCTGGTTATAATAGATTTGAATTTGAGTTCTCTGCTCGAAGGGAGCTCCAATTTGGATGATGGGGCTATATTGACTTGCGATGTGCATACTATAGTAATTCTGGTTCACTGTTTATCCTCCAAACATTAGATCTTGCATCATTTGAGGGTTTATAATTCGAATATCATAATTCTCACGGTTCTGTACCCGAAAAGGAGAAAAGGAACTCATTTAGGATCATTTTGATGTGCGTCTGATTGTCTGTCAATACTTTTTCTTGGAAACACTTGTGGGTTTATAGTTGAAATTAATATGGAATACTTACGTGGGCAATATATTATATCTGTGAGTTTTTAACTCTACGAATATACAGTATGTTCCAACGAAAACATATATTACTGTTTGAAATTTTCGTTGGAAAACAATTTGTGTTGTGTTTGGAATCTTTGTATGATATTGAACGCTCATAAAGATGAAATTTTTGAATATAAAACTAAGAGACCTTCCGAAAATATGTTACTCGACTTTCCCATAATAACATTCAACTTAGGAGCTGGTGAGGGTAGGGGTTTGATTTTACATACACCGACCAACTCATAAATTGGTTCCCCTCCAATCAAAATTGACATGTCTCATCTTTTTCCGCTACAAACATTATTCTTGACATAAGAAAGGGTGGCAAATTTTCGTTAGAATAAAAACTGTCTGTATGATATTAAATGTTCACTAAGATACTATTTTTGAATAGAGAATTAAAAGAATTTTCTAAAGACATATCACTAGACCCACTTTCCCTTCAATTCATTTTGAGTTAGGTGCTGCTGATGGTAGGGGGTTGATTTTATATACTCGGAACCAACTCAGAGGTTTCACTTCTCCCCAATGAAAAATTGACGTGTCTCAGATTTTTTCGCGCAAATCGATCCATCTTGAGATAGAAGCTTTGGAAAATTTTCGTATCCACACACTGTATATAGTTTTATTAAGGTATCGGAAACTAAGAAGGTTTTTTGATTATATGAATGCAATTATTGTTCCCACCATAATACACAGATATTGTCCATAGAAATTTTTTGGTATTCGAAACATAAGACCATAATAATTTTGCGAACACGAGTTGGTGCATCATATTTCATTTGGTTATTGGAAAAATAGTTTTTATTGTGAAGTATTGAGAACTCTCATATATTCGCGGTTAATGCTATGGCCCAACTTAATGGAGAAAAAAATTACTCTTTCTGTTATGCCAAAAAAAAAGATAGATATGGTTTTAATATCCAGAACTGATAATATGAAATTAACAAAACATCAAGACAAAAAATAACAATTCTAGTAAATGATCCAATGACGACTCTCCACAACTTGACAATGGTAAAGTCTAGAAACCAATTCTCCATGAATATTGCGATTCGTTGGAATATTATAATTAATTCCAAACTAATGTATTCATGTCTTCAATATTTCTTAATGTATTTGTATTTGCAGTAACACCAGTCATATCAGGTGACCTGGTTGGTCATTCAATGTCCCTCAACTAACTTATTTTACTAGACATACCAAATCAAGATATTACCTAACATTTCTCTCATAGCGTGACGGGCCTATACTTTATTGAATCTAAAGTTTTGGATTATGAACATCGGGATTACTTTGATTATGACACAGAGTCACTAAAGCTAGGAAATTTTCAAATTGCTTTGACCAGTGAAATTTTATTAGAATAAAAATGAACCAATTCAAGTTTTTGAGGAGTTTGACTGTAAGCTTCTTGAATCTAATGAAGATATTTTGGAGCAAAATCGGCAGTTTTTTCTTCACTGTACGATTTTCATTATTTCTGCTAACTTATTGTAGGTAAGAACATTTTCTGACTATGAAGTTCAAATTGTGGTACATTCGACCAGTAACCAGTTAAAGAGGTGTATAAAATTGTACCTCGAATTCGTTATATCATAAAGCTCAGTTTTTATATATTTAATTTGGAATGATCTAAGAAATCATGCCGTCAATAACCAGACACTACGGTTGCAACATCCTACCAGAAACCTTCAAACTATAATTAATATTAATTATATTTAGTTATAAGAATATTGCTATACACATTGAAAGTCTGCCGTAGGTACGAGCATCAAATTCGTTATAGTAAAAAGCTCAGTATTTATATATTTCATTCTGAATAATATTACGAATTTCTTTGTGCACTGCAAGACTGCAAGTACGGTTGAAATCCCTTGCCAGACACACTTAAACGATATAATATAAAAGTCGGTTTTTATATAAACACCACAAAAAAGTCTAGGGAACACTTCTGAATATACAGTGTGTTCCAACGAAAATTTGACCCCCCCTATAACTCCGAAATCAGTAACATTAGCGAAAAACACCAAGACACGTCGATTTTTGTTTCGAGGGGGAGCATTTTTCGAAATAATTCGAAACTTCTCAGATCAACCCCCTACCCCCAGCAACCCTAATTTCGAAATTCATCATAGGGAATAAGGGTCGAGTGGCACCTTACTGTAAAGGTCTGTCAATTCTCCTTTCTGATTTGTCATTTTTAGAATTTTAAATTAACATACAGGGTGTCCCAACCAAGGGTGAAGTTGAATTCCTGGAAATCCCAAATACTAAATGAAATAGATTTATTTTGGCATAATGCAAGCGCAGGTTTATGCTCGGTCTAGAAAAACGACCTACACTTGTGAATTTGGAGTTGGTGCAATCAACCCCCTATTTCCAGCATCCCCAACTCAAAAATCATTCGATCGATAATAGGTCAAGTGGCACCTCGTTGGAAAGGTACTGCAATTTTCTCTTCGAATTTGGTATTTTCGAAATTCAGAATCATCATACAGGGTGTCCCGAAGCAGGAACATTGAAAATCCAAATAACTTTTTGAAACTGGTTCATTTCGGTATACGAGAACATGTTTGATCCGAGAATAGGACTTTCTTGTGTGGTTATAGAATTTTTGCAATCAACCCCTTCCATTCAGCATCCCCAACTTGAAAATCATACAAATAATTCAAGTGGCATATCTTCAGAAAGGTTTTTTGAATTCCAGAATGATTAAAGCATTTCATTCAGTTCGGCTCTCCATACAGGATGTCGCTTTCGAAAAATTCAATATCGTCATTTGAAATTATCAACTAAAATTAATTCGAAACTGTTAAAAGTATTGGGGTACGATGTGTTGAGCATCAATTACGAAGAAATAAAGCTGATTTCTGCATTGAAAATGTTCACATTTTTTTCATTTCCATCTGGCGTGCAGTCATCTGTTATTTCTCATTTTTGCAATGAAATATTATTATTATTCAGATCAGTTCCTCATTATTGTTGTTGTTCGTCAGTTGAAATTAATCTGAAAATGGTTTATTCCACTGAGGAAAGGGTCGAAATTGTATCGACGTATTTTCGAAATAACAGTTGTGCCAAAGAAACGGCAAGGATATTCGATAGGAACCATCCTGAAAGAGAAAGGAGTCAGTCACCAGTACGTTAAATATTTGGTTGACAAATTCCTAGCTACGGGTTCGGTGGCAAACAAAAACATGAAGTGGCATGTCCTGTCAGAAATGAGGCAACGGAAGTGGCAGTATTGGGTCATCTACAAATGGAGAATACTACTTCGATCAGAAAACTATCTCGTCTGACTGGTGTATCAACTACAACTGTCCATAGAATCGTGAAACATCACAAATTTCACCCTACAAGGTAAAATTAGTGCATGAAATAAACGAAGATGATCCAGATCGTCGTTTACAGTTTTGTGAAAATCTAAGTGAAAACCTAAACGCTAATCCAAATTTTCTGAATAACATCTGTTTTTCTGATGAAAGCACCTTTATGCTCAGTGGTGAAGTGAATAGACATAATTGTCGATATTGGGACACACAGAATCCTCATTGGTTTAGAGAGGCCCACACGCAAAGGCCTCAGAAGTTGAACGTTTGGGCAGGAATTTTGGCAATCATCTAGTTGGGCCTTTCTTTATTGAGGGTAATCTGAATGGAAATGGCTACCTACAGTTGTTAGAGGAACACATACATCCTAGATTGACAGAAATTTTACAGAACGATCCAACTCTTTCTGAGGACGAAATGCGTTTTCAACAAGACGGTGCTCCTCCGCATTATGATGCTCGGGTGCGCCAATATTTAGACGAAAATTTCCCAGAAAGGTGGATTGGTAGAAGAGGACCTGTTGAGTGGCCAGCCAGGTCACCAGATTTAAATCCCCTAGATTTTTTTTGTGGGGCCATCTAAAATCTAAAGTTTATGCCACAAGACCAGAAAACCTGGAGGAGCTGCGGATGAGGATTATCACAGAATGCCGACTTTTGACTCCTGAAGTTTTCGCTAATGTGAGAAGAGAGTTCGAAAATCGTCTGTATAACTGTATGGAGGTGGGCGGAGGTCATTTTGAACAATTGTTGTAATAATCAAGTTAGTTTTTGTTTTCAATTGAATACAAGTTCAATAAATCTCGTTTTCCTGTTTAGATGAGCATCCAATCAGTTTCTCCATCATCCCCTCATCCTGATCCTCACGCCAGAAAACCTCGATTGCCAAACTGAAACCAATGCCTCAGTGATTCAGAAAATAGAAAAATCTTTCTGGAACTTTGCCACTCAACCTGTAATCACTTGTATTATTTTTTGAGTTGGGGATGCTGAATGGAAGAGATTGATTGCAAAAATTCCATATTCACGCAAGAGAGTCTCATTCTCGAATCAAACATAAACATGTTCTCGTATTATACCGAAATGAACCAGTTTCAAAAAGTTATTTGGATTTTCAATGTTCCTGCTTCGGGACACCAGTATGATGATTCTGAATTTCGAAAATACCAAATTCGAAGAGAAAATTGCAGTACCTTTCCAACGAGGTGCCACTTGACCTATTTTCGATCGAATGATTTTTGAGTTGGGGATGCTGGAAATAGGGGGTTGATTGCACCAACTCCAAATTCACAAGTGTAGGTCGTTTTTCTAGACCGAGCATAAACCTGCGCTTGCATTATGCCAAAATAAATCGATTTCATTTAGTATTTGGGATTTGCAGGAATTCAACTTTACCCTCGGTTGGGACACCCTGTATGTTAATTTAAAATTCTAAAAATGACAAATCAGAATGGAGAATTGACAGACCTTTACAGTAAGGTGCCACTCGACCTTTATTCCCTATGATGAATTTCGAAATTAGGGTTGCTGGGGGTAGGGGGTTGATCTGAGAAGTTTCGAATTATTTCGAAAAATGCTCCCCCTCGAAACAAAAATCGACGTGTCTTGGTGTTTTTCGCTAATGTTACTCATTTCGGAGTTATAGGGGGGGTCAAATTTTCGTTGGAACACACTGTAGATATATCGTATCCAGAACGATCAATATATATCTTTTCTTAAGAAATGAACACCTGCATCAATTTCTCACCAAATTATGTAGAGTGCCGCAACAGATTTCAGTGTTTTTTTTATAAAAAACTAAAAATGCTGCAGATGCGACGCTGCTTTATAATCATTTCATGTATTAAGTGTTTGAAATCAGATAGTTGGCACTGTGTTTCTATTGTTAGCACAAATAAAAGATTCAAGTTTTGTGATTCGTCCATGGAAATACGACATTTGACTAGAGAAGAGATGTTACGAGCCGTTGGCATGCTCCAAGCTGGTAGCTCACAACGGGAAGTATTCAGGGTTCTGGGAAGTGTCATAAACCGTTTATGGTCGCATTTCAATGAAACAGGTAGCGTAGAAGAACGCCATACAGGTCGTTTCAGGATTACTACAGTCGCCCAAGACCGATTTTTGGTTTTACAAGCCAGAAGAGATCGTACTACCACATCATCTCAATTAGCTTAAGAGCTATCACTAGTTCATAAGGTACAAATTTCCGACCAAACTGTGAGAAATCGACTGCACGAAGGTTAACTCCACTCCAGACGTCCTTTAAGAGTTCCACAACTGCCCCATGGAAATCGCGATGCTCGTTAAACTTGGTGCCAAGAATACGTAAACTGGGATCAAGAGAGGTGGGCCACAGTTCTCTTCAGTGATGAATCTAGATTTAGTTATTATCCCGATTCGGAAAGAATTCGAATATGGAGGGAACCTGGAAAGCAAACCGTTGTTAGACAGGGAGGCGGATCAGTGAGGTATACGCCTTGGTGGAAGAACTGACCTCGTTTTCATAGAGTACAACCTCACAGGAAATTCTTACGCAAATGAGATAGTTTTACATGTAGTGGTACCGTATCTCCAAACAATGGGTCAAAATCCACTCTTCCAACAATATAATGCCCCTCCTCATCGTGCAAGAGTTGTCTTGAACGTTCTTGAAGAGACTGATTTCGATCTTCTACCGTGGCCATCCTACTCCCAGATCTGAATCCCATCGAGCATGTGTGGGACACCCTAAAAAGAAATCTCCTGCGTCAAAACGTCTTCCATCATGAACAGGAGCTTCGATTAGCAGTTCAGGGGGCTTGGAATGACTTAGGCCAAAATGTAATAGACAATTTAATATTGAGCATGCCGCGACGATGCCAAACTGTCATTAATAAAAGAGGTGGACCTTCTGGGTACTGAAAAATATAAGTGCTTCCATATCGTTTCGAAAATATTAGTTCAGGATTTTTTTTTGTGTTTTACCAAATTTCGTCATTTTCAAATTTCAATTTTTTTTTAATAAGTGCTTTGGAGAAGTCAAATATTATTTTGTTTTCTTGAGAATACATTATATACAATACATCCTAATAAAAACCGAAAGATTTCTATAAATTCGAATCATCAAATTCATATTTTGAAGATATTGGTAAGTGTTCCCTAGACTTTTTTGACGTATTTATGTTGCGTTGGGAACTATCAAAAGATATTTTTTCTATAGCTTGACAGTTTCGATGTTTTTTTCATCTCGCCAGACATATTAAAATTTTGCCATAAGCACCAAAAATATGTAAGCTAAAAGGGAGTGAAAATGTGATTAAAATTTCGATTCTTCATTAAACATTATCATTGTTTACTATAGAAAGGAACAATCATTATGATAGTAAGTAATCAAATGAAAGAATTGTTCAATTATGTTTATAGTAATTTCATACATAATGAAAAAATAATATCTCAAACATGTATTATTGAAAAATATTCGATTTTTTTGATAACGTTGTCATTGCCACCATCTCCGTCAGTTTCTGTTATAATTTAACCATGTAAATACAATTATATCATAATGATCACTCAAACATTTATGTATAATAATGAGGTCTAAGGGAATCATTGACGAAGTTTGGTAATTGATCGCCTTCATACCCTTGAAATGGCATTGCTTAGTGAGCATTATTCCAATTAGTGCATATGTAATTCACAAGGTGGTAAACTGCTAGCGGGGAGTTTTGTTTAGTGTTCCTATAATGGTTCACCACGCAATACTCAATAAACAACGGATGGAGTGCATTAAAGATGGTAATTGACCAAACGCACTATTTCCTTCGCCTCCTTTGCATTTTCCTTGTGCTAAGGCGGACTTTTAATGTGTCTTGGAACATGAAGGAACCATCGAAACTGTCTGGCTACAGAGGAAGCATCTTTTGAAAGTTCCCCAAGTAACATATATAAAAACCAGCTTTTATACCATATCATTATAATAAAAATTTATTATAGTTTAGAAATATATCAAAAATTGAGTTGTGATTTTATACACATCGACTAACTGTTACCTGACAATGCCAAAATAACCCAAACTTCTAGCCAGGGATTGTTCTTACCTGTGTTGAGGATATACTTGAAGAAGCTTTGAGGCTTTATAAAATAATGAAGATCTGGCCGTAGCGGTTCCTAGGCCTACTATAATTGTGGATAAAGATTTGTTGAGAAGCTAGAATTTTGGCTGCATTGAATATCCACCATCTCCGTCAGTTTCTGTTATAATTTAACCATGTAAATACATACAATAATTTCATAATGATCATTCAAACATTTATGTATAATAATGACGTCTTAGGGAATCATTGACGAAATTTGGTAATTGATCGCCTTCATACCCTTGAAATAGTATTGCTTAGTGAGAATTATTCCAATTAGTGCACGAGGTGGTAGACTGCTAGCGTTGAGTTTTGCTTAGTGTACGTATATTGGTTCAGCACGCAATACTCAATAAACAACGGATGGAGTGCATTAAAGATGGTAATAGACCAAACGCACTATTTCCTTCGCCTCCGTTGCATTTTCCTTGTGCTAAGGCGAACTTTTTATGTGTCTGGCAACATAAGAGAACCATCGAAACTGTCTGGTTACAGAGGAAGCATCTTTTGAAAGTTCCCCAAGTAACATATATAAAACTCAGCTTTTATACCATATCATTATAATAAGAATTTATTATAGTTTAGAAAGATATAAAAAATTGAGGTGTGATTTCATACACATCTACTAACTGTTACCTGACAATGCAAAAATAACCCAAACTTCTAGCCAGGGATTGTTCTTACCTGTGTTGAGGATATACTTGAAGAAACTTTGAGGCTTTATAAAATAACGAAGATCTGGCCGTAGCGGTTCCTAGGCCTACTATAATTGTGGACAAAGATTTATTGAGAAGCTAGAATTTTGGCTGCATTGAATATCCACCATCTCCGTCAGTTTCTGTTATAATTTAACCATGTAAATACAATTATTTCATAATGATCATTTAAACATTTATGTATAATAATGAGGTCTTAGGGAATCATTGACGAAATTTGGTAATTGATCGCCTTCATACCCTTGAAATAGTATTGCTTAGTGAGAATTATTCCAATTAGTGCATATGTAATTCACGAGGTGGTAGACTGCTAGCGTTGAGTTTTGCTTAGTGTACGTATATTGGTTCAGCACGCAATACTCAATAAACAAGGATGGAGTGCATTAAAGATGGTAATAGACCAAACGCAATATTTCCTTCGCCTGCGTTGCATTTTCCTCGTGCTGAGGCGAACTTTTTATGTGTCTGGCGACATGAAAGAACCATCGAAACTGTCTGGCTACAGAGGAAGCATCTTTTGAAAGTTCCCCAAGTAACATATATAAAAACCTGCTTTTATACCATATCATTATAATAAAAATTTATTATAGTTTAGAAATATATCAAAAATTGAGTTGTGATTTTATACACATCGACTAACTGTTACCTGACAATGCCAAAATAACCCAAACTTCTAGCCAGGGATTGTTCTTACCTGTGTTGAGGATATACTTGAAGAAGCTTTGAGGCTTTATAAAATAATGAAGATCTGGCCGTAGCGGTTTCTAGGCCTACTATAATTGTGGATAAAGATTTGTTGAGAAATTAGAATTTGGGCTGCATTGAATATCCACCATCTCCGTCAGTTTCTGTTTTAATTTAACCATGTAAAAACAATTATTTCATAATAATCATTCAAACATATATGTATAATCATGAAGTCTTAGGGAATCATTGACGAAATTAGGTAATTGATCGCCTTCATACCCTTGAAATGGTATTGCTTAGTGAGCATTATTCCAAATAGTGCATATGTAATTCACAAGGTGGTAGACTGCTAGCGGGGAGTTTTGCTAAGTGTACGTATATTGGTTCACCACGCAATCCTCAATAAACAACGGATGGAGTGCATTGAAGATGGTAATAGACCAAACGCACTATTTCCTTCGCCTCCGTTGCATTTTCCTTGTGCTAAGGCGAACTTTTTATGTGTCTGGCGACATGAAAGAACCATCGAAACTGTCTGGCTACAGAGGAAGCATCTTTTGAAAGTTCCCAAAGTAACATATATAAAAACCAGCTTTTATACCATATCATTATAATAAGATTTTATTATAGTTTAGAAAGATATAAAAAATTGAGGTGTGATTTTATACACATCTACTAACTGTTACCTGACAATGCCAAAATAACCCAAACTTCTAGCCAGGGATTATTCTTACCTGTGTTGAGGATATACTTGAAGAAACTCTGAGGCTTTATAAAATAACGAAGATCTGGCCGTAGCGGTTCCTAGGCCTACTATAATTGCGAATAAAGATTTGTTGAGAAGCTAGAATTTTGGCTGCATTGAACATCCACCATCTCCGTCAGTTTCTGTTATAATTTAACCATGTAAATACAATTATTTCATAATGATCATTCAAACATTTATGTATAATAATGAGGTCTTAGGGAATCATTGAAGAAATTTGGTAATTGATCGTATTCATACCCTTGAAATGGTATTGCTTAGTTAGCATTATTCCAAATAGTGCATATGAAATTCACAAGGGGGTAGACTGCTAGCGGGGAGTTTTGCTAAGTGTACGTATAATAGTTCACCACGCAATACTCAATAAACAACGGATGGAGTGCATTAAAGATGGTAATAGACCAAACGCAATATTTCCTTCGCCTTCGTTGCATTTTCCTTGTGCTAAGGCGAACTTTTTATGTATCTGGCGACATGAAAGAACCATCGAAACTGTCTGGCTACAGAGGAAGCATCTTTTGAAAGTTCCCCAAGTAACATATATAAAAACCAGCTTTTATACCATATCATTATAATAAAAATTTATTATAGTTTAGAAATATATCAAAAATTGAGTTGTGATTTTATACACATCGACTAACTGTTACCTGACAATGCCAAAATAACCCAAACTTCTAGCCAGGGATTGTTCTTACCTGTGTTGAGGATATACTTGAAGAAGCTTTGAGGCTTTATAAAATAATGAAGATCTGGCCGTAGCGGTTTCTAGGCCTACTATAATTGTGGATAAAGATTTGTTGAGAAACTAGAATTTGGGCTGCATTGAATATCCACCATCTCCGTCAGTTTCTGTTATAATTTAACCATGTAAATACAATTATTTCATAATGATCATTTAAACATTTATGTATAATAATGAGGTCTTAGGGAATCATTGACGAAATTTGGTAATTGATCGCCTTCATACCCTTGAAATGGCATTGCTTAGTGAGCATTATTCCAAATAGTGCATATGTAATTCACAAGGTGGTAGCCTGCTAGCGGGGAGTTTTGCTAAGTGTACGTATATTGGTTCACCACGCAATACTCAATAAACAACGGATGGAGTGCATTAAAGATGGGAATAGACCAAACGCACTATTTCCTTCGCCTCCGTTGCATTTTCCTTGTGCTAAGGCGGACTTTTTATGTGTCTGACAACATGAAAGAACCATCGAAACTGTCTGGCTACAGAGAAAGCATCTTTTGAAAGTTCCCCAAGTAACATATATAAAAACCAGCTTTTATACCATATCATTATAGTAAGAATTTATTATAGTTTGAGTGTCTGATGGTGAATTATGTGATTTATAATATTATTCCGAATGAAATATACCCAAACTGAGCTATATACTATAACGAAATTGAGGTGTGATTTTATACACATCTACTAACTGTTACCTGATAATGTCAAAATTATCCAAACTTCTAGCCAGGGATTGTTCTTACCTGTGTTGAGGATCTACTTGAAGAAACTTTGAGGCTTTATAAAATAACGAAGATCTGGCCGTAGCGGTTTCTAGGCCTACTATAATTATGGATAAAAATTTGTTAAGAAGCTAGAATTTTGGCTACATTGAATATTAGACTGTGAATTTAGCAACGAGGAGAACATTTGTATAGCTGAATGGGTTTTCCGTCGATATAATTCAATAACTTATACAAAGCTTAACTTAACTATTTTATCTCAGTATATATACCAATAACGATTTTTCGCTTATTTGTATTAGATATGATTATTTCGAACCTTTCCACTCAGCAAATACGAAAGGAATCTCGATTTACTAGACTATACGCCTGCAGAAAAAAATTCAAAACAACTTCAACGTATCGAATACAGTAACATATGATATAACTTCGCCCAATATATAAACATGTGACGTGTGTATACGTTCAAGGAGAGAAGTATTATTTCGACCCAAATAAATACGAAAAAATCAACGACACAAAACATAAATAATTAAGCGCACAGACAGGTATACAGGCACTAAAGGCAAGTATGGATGTGTACGTCAGTGTAAACCTCCTTGACATGGTTATTTCAACGATTTGAAATCTGAAATCCGGCTGTTAGTCTCTTGTTGAGCTACCGATATCAACGAGAGTCGATCGTGAGTGACTATTGGGTAAAAGTTATGTCATGCATGCGTACTCTATAAGTATAAACAAATTGCTGGCTACATAGCGGTAATTAATCATATGTCGAGTAAGGGATAATCAAAAAGAATCAACGGTAGTCATTCTTGAGGACCCCGTTCTTTTCTTTTACGTATTGATTTAAAGTAGGTGTAAGTCTAAATAAGGGCAAGTACGCAAGTAATAATGAAATTCAATTGTTTGTAATAATCAGCATTTACTACGAAGAATGAATGTGTCCCTGAATGTTGTATTAATAATTCGGAATCTGATAGATCTTATGCCATAACTTCATGCGAAATTTGTTCACAGAATCCAATATGGCCTATAACGTTTGTCTATTTAGTGCGTCTTTATTCGATAGCTCTAAAACTGCACCGAAATCCTTTTCGAATATACAGGCTGTTCCGTTTCAGAGATACATATTGAAGTTATGTTTTTTTAAATGGAATGCCCTATTTTTCGCATCATTTTCGTATTTCTCATACTAAAATAATGTGAGCTTTCTAAGAATTTTTTTTAATTTCTTAAAAAACTAAACCCAACGGTTTTACGAAATGAAACTCTTTCTGTACACCTCAAGATAATCAGAAAATTTTCACAGAAACACAAAAACTTCCATTGACAACTGAGCTTTTGTAACAAGAATGGGAATGATAGCAAAATTATACAAGATGTTTATTTTTCACTGTCAAAATTATTTGAAAACATCAACATTATATTTTCAATTTTAAATGGCACATACTAACTGACACTTCATGAATCATATTACTAGGGACATTTAATTGTGACATTGAATACCAAGTCAATATGAAGGACTCCTAAGATACATACTAAGATAACTTGTGCGTTCATACAATAAATGAGATCTGGGATTCCCAACTGGTAGATTTTATTGTATAAGTTGGGGTATTTAGTATATTACTTTATGTAAATAATTAGGAATTACTTTGATTTTTTAATGTTTTTGCTCGTATTTGCTACTGTCCTCGTTTGAGGACTATGGGTTTTTGTGGGGCCAAACTGTAATTCAAATTCATTTCATTGTAGACTTAGTTTAAAATGAATGCTGATTACTGATTGACATGTTTTTTCTTCGTCTACTAACTTGATAATTGCTTTCTTTGAGTTTTTATACCTAGGAGATTCTTAGATTTACCATGATACTGTAAACGGATAACATATGATTGTAATAACTATTTTCTATAGAATCTCATTATTAATATTTACTGCTTGACATACAGAATCATAATTATGTCACCATTAAAATCATTAATTTGAAATGTTAACCTGAAGACACAGAATAAAATTGCGAAATAATGAGTAATAGAACATTGTTCTTTTGATTTTGAACAATTTTGAACAAGATTTGTAATTATGTTAAATTATGTTAAATTCCTATATATTTCGTATTTATATTATATTTAATCATATACTCAAAACAAGAAAATATAGTAGAATCCCCATGAACATAAAAAAATATTAATATTAAAATGGAAAAATATTAAAATATTAGTACACAAAACAGTTTTCGATAATTCGTTTATATTCAATACTTAAAAAAATGACTGTAATGTGAAGTCAGTAGCCTTTGCGCGATTATGGGGAGAGACTCATCAGATCAAAAAAATAACGTTTCATTCTTCATGGAAAATTAATTTTCAGTAATTTAATTAGTACGTCAAGTGTAATCGTTTGAAATCATTCACGGTGCAATATTGGACAATAACTAATATTTGGAAGAAATGATAGTTGCTTATGACAAGCACGTAAAATAGGAATATAAACATTGATTGCTGATGGACGAAGATATTTTAAAACTTATAACACTATATATTATTATTATTATCATAAGTTACGTGGATACCACAGGATACCTAGGGAACAATAATAAAAACAAGTACTGTGTTTTAAGGAATTTTACTTAATAATTGCGATTCGTAACGCGTTTCACTACACCGTAGCTTCTTCAGACGAATGAATATACAGAAAAATATAAATGAGAATATAAATATAAAAGGCTTTCATTTTTGAATTTTGATAAAAAAATAGCTCAGTGATAGGTAATTTTAGATAGGACAATTCTAAACAAAAAATGATCGAAAAAGGATGACATTTATTGAAAAAAAATTAAAAGTATACCATAGGAAAGTTGTAGTCGATGTCTGGTATAACCGGAAGAGGTACCGCTCTCAAAACAGTTGCAAATTGTAGATCAGTATCAATATATTTTTTTTCTTCAGATCCTGCAATTTCGGAGATATTTACCTTAAATTTGAAATAAGGCTGGGTTGGGTTAGGTTAGATTACACAATGTGGGTTACATGAATGCATATGTCAAACTAGCAATAAAATCCACAGGCTAATATTGCAAGCAAATTGGATTGTAAACAGGGGTATAAAAAATCGAGGAAGAAAAAAGGGTGAAAGAATATGAAAAAATGAAGCAACAATTGATGTTCAGCGAATGCATACAATCGTTTAATAATTTTTTGCCCGAGAACGGTTGGAGATACGAAAAAATTACAAGTGTCAAAAAAGTTTCCAAACTAAACGATGATGACGGAAATTGATAGTACGCTGATCAGTGGCGTACTGCAAAAAAGTTTAAAAGGGCAAAAGAAGACATGGCTTCGGAAAAGAAAACACCTTTTGAATTTCAGTTGAAATCTAGGGCGTGTAATGATGGAGGCTATAAAAAATAGCTCGCATTCCAAATTGGGGCTGAATATCCAAGAAACTGCAGGAGTTTTGAACAAAAAACCAAGAACACCCAGTAGCTCCATAACGAAGCTTTTGCGGACCTACGTTTATATAAATTGTTCTTCTTAAAATTGCACGTAGATTTACCCCCTCAAGTTGTGACATACTAATATGTAACACCCTGTATATCACATCTTGAATAAGTGTTTTCAATGCTCGATCGTGCTAAAGACATTTTTGTTATCAATATGATATAAATCTCTGTAGAATGTTTTGCTCGATAACCTAATTAAAGCCGAGTGATCAGAATTCTTGAATTAAAAAATGGAGTTCCGATAGTGCAGAACAGTGAGGAAAGTGCATGAGATAAGTGAGAGTGGAAAGAGTAAAAGAAGTGCTTGTGCGTGGGTAGTAATCTGAATTCTGAAAGTGAGTGTAGAAAGAAACTTAGAATTTGAAGATATAAGACAGTGAAGTTTTCGAAAAAACTCATAAGAATCGTACATTAATTTCAGAAAAAAAATGTATTCGAAAATATGACTTAAAATCAATGATGGTAGCTGGATGGTGTTACTGCTTCTTATTCTTCTTTTGAAAATGTACCAGACATATTCGATGGGTTTGAGGTCCAAATTCGTGCGGGTCACTCCATTGAAAAGATTTCGTGATCTTGAAGGTTGTTCCTAATGATATGAATTTGGTAAAGTCAGGTTTCATGAAGCATAAACGAAAAGTTCTCATCCTTGTCTGCAGCAAATGGTGCATTGACCAGATCTTTACGGGTGTTCAAAGAAATTTCCCTCACACTATTTTTATTATTATATTATATATTTATTATTATATTATTGATCCCCCATTGGCATTGGCCATATCTCGACTCATTTTTGAACAAAACTTTGTCGCAGTCAGATTCTACTCAATTTACATGTTTCTTGGCAAAATTCATTTGGGCTGCAATTAAAGCTGAGCTTCCAGCAGTGACGCGTGGCCTAATTTGTACTCCAATTTTCTGTCGAAGCAGTAATTGAAGGTACCAGCAGTAGTGAACCGTTGTCACAACGAGGGTATTGTTTCATGAGTACCATTCTACCTCTACCTGCGGATCCTGTGGAAACACTTGAATGGATCACCCAAAGCGTTTGGCCTAATCATGTATAACTCCAAACCAGGTTATCTAACGCCACTGCTGTGGCACATTCAGCCAGGGTCAAATTTAGTGATTCGCGTTGCATTAGTACCGAAAATTAAAATTTTCAAGAAGTCCAAACGGTACTCGAAAATGTTGATCAACAACTGCTGTTATTAATATCTGGTGATTTCTTACCTAATCTCCATTAATTCTTTCATTTTATTCATCATGAGGGGAGCATGTACGCCAAGAAAAAACATCGAATTTCTTTGGCAAATGTTCGAAAATATCCCGAAAAATCATGTGTTAGTTCACAGGATACACACAGGATATTTGAAATATTGATATTGTACATTAATTTCTTGACACACTGTATTTGTCGATTCATAGGAGAAAACAAAACTACATTCACTTTTCTTGTACCTTGAATGATAAACATCTCTGCTAGTTTCAAAATGTATGACGCATATCGGTTGGAAAGGTTGCAGGAAATGTCCAATCTAAATTTCAATCCATAAAATTTGAAATAAATAATGGTAACCTGCAACATTTTCTGTATAGTTTTCGATGAAAAATATATGTCTTATACACATATAATACTCAACTATATTTAATTAATTTATTTATGCTAATTTTAAGAGTCCAAAGGAAATGTTGATATTGATTCAATAAACTTCCACGTCGGATGAGGTGTGACTTAATATAATTCATTATTTCGTCAGGACCGTTTCCAAATCGTGAAATTACATGGTCAACATCTAAATTGAATATTTGGAAGTTAATATCAAGAAATATTCCATCGAAAGGTTGAAGGAGGTTCATGGGAAATCTCGATGATAGATATTAATTGGTGATATACTGACAATCTAAGAGAATAATGACCTAAATTGATATTGGAAAAAGTAGGAGGATACAAATTTTCATGGGAAATGTCACCAATCATATTATTTCATTTGCAGTATGCCAGAAATAATGTAGATATCAGAGTAAAGGTTAGATATATCCGATATTAATTAACTTCTTAGTGAAATTTACTCTTTACAACATTTATTATTGATGTTTTCACCTCAATGTAATGAAAGGCCAATGATTTTCTATCTCGAAATAGTATTTATAGCACGTCACTGATGAACTAGAAACTATAATAATCTTTTCCACCGCCCCTTTAGGGACGGTAGATCATGGAGAACAAACCATGTATCAATCAATGCCTGAGTATGTAACGACTGTCAAAATATTTTCGCAAATTTTTCTTTAAATTAAACAAGATCCACGAAGGAATAATATATGGGCGATGTCAGCCCAAATTATTGGGTTCATAATGATTCTAAAACATCTATAGATCATAATGGAAGACTGAACCTGGCCATCGGGGCTCTCTCGGTTAAACAGAGAGGGAATTGTTTTGTTGACTTTGAATATTGAAGGGATTTTACGATTATACTTCAAAATTGGCAAGCAAGAACAAGGAAGTGATGTTTCAGGAGACTTACACTGCGAAGGAAGAACATCTCCGCGAAAGAGGAAATATCGCAGGTTATGTACTTTTTGATTATCTCCTTAGTCCTTTTTATGACCTTGCTTGCTATGTAAAATCTTTTCTCAGATTTGTTTAGACATATAAGTGGTAGGATTGTTGAAATATTTTTCTGCTGGTTTTCTTTTTCCATTGTTACAGATTCCTGTCCCAAACCCCCTTCCTTTCACCCTTATCTTTCTTTGGAAATCATGGAATGCAAGAGAGAATGAAGCCGCTAAGTAAAAAAATCTTTGGTACTCTTTATGTACTCACGACACTTACACAACATAAACAGACAAGCTATTGCTGGTGCAATAGCGACAGGGAAACGAGTTTTTTCCTCAGATTTTTTCACTAGTTTTTTGAATCATATGCAAGGGAGTATGGTTCCCCTGTTACATTTTCTGAGCTCACACTTGTGTTTTTTTTTGACACACCAAAATTATAGATATAAGCATTTATTGTAAATTCAATTATTCAAATTTTGTTAATTCTCTCTTTTCAAAAGCATATATATATATATATATATATATATATATATATATATATATATATATATATATATATATATATATATATTGCAGAAATTTATGAATTTGCCTGTTTGAACCCTGAGACCTACCAAAATTTAATCTACACATCGGTACCAGAACACTATATGTTTTTACTAAGTGACTATTCAATAATACTCTTCTTTCTAAGGTATCCATGAATATATCAGCTAAAAGGAAGCAAAGAGATGATCCTACGAGAGTCCTGATGTTTGTTGATAAAATTCTGATTGAAATAGAAAATAATTTTGAGATAGGCCTGTTTCTAGAAGGTTAAAAACTCATCAGCAATGTGTGGTAGCGTCTTATTTTTGGTTAATATTTCTCTGACTATCGCAAGGGATTCATCTGTTGGAATATTCGAATACATGTTCTTTATATCAAATGAAACTGATCTAAGACTTGGTATATTTTTGAGTTCTGTACAAGATCAATAGAGTTCAAAATGGTGATTCTGAAACGGAATTTTAAGAGATCAATAAATTTCTGATAAACAGATTCGTTTGGTAACTTCACAAATATCATATATACACAACTAAATTTATATGGAATCACTCGGTATTTCGCATTATTGATTGTTTTTAACCATGGATCTTTGACTACTTGTGAAGAATGAAGTTTTTTGTTGGTCAAAATTTGAAAACGCCTATGATCATAATTGAAAATGCCTTACGTTGGATTTTCGATGTGCAGAGGGGTCGAATAATTGCTCTCGTTGAAGAAGGGATGACACAGAGGGATATGGAGACCACAAAGTAGGTAGCTCAGAGGGTGATTTCAAAAACCTACGCCCGATACGTGGAGCTACAATCTCTGCAAAATAAGCTTAGAAGAAGTTGTAGGAATATCACGTCTGAAGAACAAGACCGGTTTTTGTGCCAAATTGCAAGAAGAGACCCTAGTGCGTCGCACCCCATACTCCAAAGACAATTTCTGGAAGCAACAGGCATCAGTGTATCAGTCGAAACGATACGACAAAGGCTTCGTTCAATTCCACATCGAACATATGAAGATCGAATTCCACATTAGTTTTCGTAGAACGTTTGGATCGGCATTGTGGCTATTTGCCTAATTGGACCAGTATTTCTACCAGGAAGACTTACGGGGGAGGTGTAGTGCCACTTTTTGGAAACTACTCTTCTAGCATTTTTGGAGGATGTACCTTTGGCAAAGAGACGTGGTTTATGCTCGATAGTGCACCTGCCTATTTTAGTCATCTTGCTTGTGACATTCCTAACTCAAGAGTATGGAAATCGCTGAATTGGTCGATTTGGACCTCAATTTTGGCCTGCGAGGTCCCCAGACTTAAACCCCCTCGATTTCTTCCTGTGGGTCATTTGAAATTTTTGGTCTACACAAACCCCCTGGCGAGGAGGCCACTCTGAACAGCTTTTGTAATTCTTCAAGAGTTATTGGTGATACTCAAAAGTCTTTGTTTTACCCTTGAATTAAAATTTCTCTTTTCAAACATAGGTTACTTGAAGATAAAAAGAAATATACTACGATGATTCTTTTAGTCGAAGATTACGTGTCGTACAATGTATGGACTCTCTTTGCTTGTTCTTTTCAACATTTTTTACTCAAAAACTTGGCGTGGTACAAAAAAATGTCAATAGAGCTTTTTTCTTGAAGAATTATTTTTGAAAAGCTTAGTAGCGTCCTTGTTTCTTCTCTGAGAATAACGTGCGTTGTGCCCATACCCGCGTCACTGATGCGTCCAAAATATTGTTTCCTATTGAATATTATACGTCTTTGTAAGTTTCCGACACCCTGATTTCACCTCAATATCTCAAGCGGTTTACGAAAAATTCAAATTTATCTGCATCTTCCGATGAAATTTTAACACGCTGTGTATCGGTTTCGAAGTATTTGCGGAATTATGTTTATATGAATTTGTTTCATGAAATGACCTTCAATATTGCCGTGTCTTTTTTAAACACACTGTATATAATTTCATTCACATCTTTATTGTTTCAGAGTTAATCTCAACGCATGTTTCAGAATGTATCAAACATATTCATAGATGTTAAGGCGATTGACAGCGAAGAAGATATCAGACATAAGCTAATTTCATGGATTGTCACTTCTAAAGCTCCTAGACATTTCTATATTTGTGATACAAATCGTGTCGCTATTTGTGAACATTTTGTCTACACGTTCATTTTTCAAACGGTAAGTAAGGTAAGTTTGCCAATGTAAACGGGTAGGCTCCGCTTATTTCGACTATTTAAATATTTGGCTACATCGAAACTGAGGTATTTTCGTATGGAAACTCAATCTTATCTCCCGATCTTTTATACATCCCGGGGCTGTAAAATCGAGACGTGTGCTAATGAATTAATTTATACGTTGCGATCCGGACGAAACTTGGCTTTCGGCTCACGAAGAAGACACACGCATAATGTAAAAGTTACGGCGATCCGGAGATGGGAGTTTCGTCGGAAATGTTTGCTCAAAATTCACTTACACAGGAAACTTTTGGAGGTAAATTATTTAAGACCAACACGACGCTGGCTGTAACTATGAAATATAACCAGGATAAACATTCAGAATTATAAACGATGATGGTCCCAGAGTTATAATAAATTCGAGACGGTATACAAATACAAAAATTTATACCGTTCAATCTCATATTAACGAAGGTACCATATAACAGCATTGATTTGAGCGGTGCTGTGTAGCTCGTACAATCTTGAGGATTTCATTTTTGTTCGAACGGTATTGTATTTAGAAAGTAAAAATCTACTTCAGCAATTTATTTTGAAGTAAACAGGGTGTCCCAATTTTCTATGAAAAATCTTGGGAGGTTTTTCAGATTGGAAGACCAATTATATATATATATATATATATATATATATATATATATATATATATATATATATATATATATATATATATATATATATATATATAGATTATTTAGAAAGACATAATGCCGTTGCTAATATTATTCATTTTAATCTAGTTGTTTGCTTATATTTTTATTTTTGTACTTATGGGAGAAATATATTGTTTATTTAAGTTCAATTCACGTATAGACATTATGTAATGTCTCTGTGATTAAACGTTTATTCAGACTTATAATAGTTATTAGGTAAGAAATTCATATTATTTGTTATACATTCTTCGAATCTGAATAAACTATATTATTATTATTATTATTATAATTAAACATGATCTAATTCCCAAAAGAAAAATATTTTACAAATATGAACTTGAGGGTATTTGTGAAAATGACAAATATAAACTTTATTTTGTAAAACAATTCTTTGCAACAGAATTGTAAAACACAATGGACCAGATATCATTCTTACTGATAAACAGAATCAAATAACATATATAATTGATATTTCTATACCCGACACACATAATATACAAAATAAATACAATGAAAAAATTTCTAAATATATGATGCTTGGCGACCAGATTAAAAAATGTGGAAAATAAAAAATTTTATTCTACCGATTATTATTTCCACAACAGGTGTTATTCCTAGAAATCTTCACAAAAGCATTGAGATTTTGGGTCTGAAGAAAATTTGTTTGAACAGTTACAAAAAATAACAGGCATCAAATCTTGTAATATTCTTCGTAGGTTTCTTACCGAAAAAAATAATGAGGTAGAGTCATAGGTTTTCTCTTTAGTTTATACTCCTCAGAATCTCATTTCATATTTCATTTATTTGTTTATATAAATGTAATATAATTAACTGACAATTTTGTCATATTTATATTCAGAGCAGTATTCTATTCGATCGTTCACCACTTAACACAAAGGAAACTATTAATGAGAACATTCAGTGTTACTTGACTAAGGTCCGTACACTGGATTTTTTTCGGGGAGAAAGCCTCTGACACTACTCGTTGGTACATTGATATCATTATCTGATGATGCTATAGTATGTATATATTCTGGTAGATTGATATATTCTCATAACATTTAACGTTATCCTAATATATAATTACTCCAGGATATGTTTTGATTATAATCATTGCCTGGCAATGGTATTAATTACCGGGTGGTGGATTTATATTTTTCATGAAATCAGTTTGATTGCATGAACAGATATATGGGCAACTCGTCGGGGTAAAGCCCCTATATATATATATATATATATATATATATATATATATATATATATATATATATATATATATATATATATATATATATATATATATATATATATATATATATATATATATATATATATATATATATATATATATATATATATATATATATATATATATATATATATATATATATATATATATATATATATATATATATATATATATATATATATATATATATATATATATATATATATATATATATATATATATATATATATATATATATATATATATATATATATATATATATATATATATATATATATATATATATATATATATATATATATATATATATATATAGATTAAGACATAATGCCGTTGCTAATATTATTCATTTTAATCTAGGAATTAAACATGATCTAATTCCCAATAGAAAAATATTTTACAAATATGAACTTGAGGGTATTTGTGAAAATGACAAATATAAACTTTATTTTGTAAAACAATTCTTTGCAACAGAGTTGTAAAACACAATGGACCAGATATCATTCTTACTGATAAACAGAATCAAATAACATATATAATTGATATTTCTATACCCGACACACATAATATACAAAATAAATACAATGAAAAAATTTCTAAATATATGATGCTTGGCGACGAGATTAAAAAATGTGGAAAATAAAAAAATTTTATTCTACCGATTATTATTTCCACAACAGGTGTTATTGCTAGAAATCTTCACAAAAGCATTGAGATTTTGGGTCTGAAGAAAAATTTGTTTGAACAGTTACAAAAAATAACAGGCATCAAATCTTGTAATATTCTTCGTAGGTTTCTTTCTCTTTAGTTTATACTCCTCAGAATCTCATTTCATATTTCATTTATTTGTTTATATAAATGTAATATAATTAACTGACAATTTTGTCATATTTATATTCAGAGCAGTATTCTATTCGATCGTTCACCACTTAACACAAAGGAAACTATTAATGAGAACATTCAGTGTTACTTGACTAAGGTCCGTACACTGGATTTCTCTGGGGAGAAAGCCTCTGACACTACTCGTTGGTACATTGATATCATTGTCTGATGATTCTATAGTATGTATATATTCTGGTAGATTGATATATTCTCATAACATTTTACGTTATCCTAATATATAATTATTCCAGGATATGTTTTGATTATAATCATTGTCTGGCAATGGTATTAACTACCGGGTGGTGGATTTATATTTTTCATGAAATCAGTTTGATTGCATGAACAGATATATGGGCAACTCGTCGGGGTGAAATCCCCGATATATATATATATATATATATATATATATATATATATATATATATATATATATATATATATATATATATATATATATATATATATATATATATATATATATATATATATATATATATATATATATATATATATATATATATATATATATATATATATATATATATATATATATATATATATATATATATATATATATATATATATATATATATATATATATATATATATATATATATATATATATATATATATATATATTTAGTAATCTGATTGATGCTCTTCGTGTCTAGTTGTGAAGGAACGACCAGTCAGACCTATACAGAGACCTTAATGATTAATAAATGACAACTTGTAAACTCCAGTATTGTAAAATATATCAGTTTCATCTTTATTATCAAAAAGTTTCATGGGAGAGATTCATTCGGGTCTTGAAGGCAAATTTTTATGCTGTTTTGACATGACATTTGCAATGTTTTCGCTGAAAGTTCCAAAATTGTTCGTATCCTTTTCCAAATTTATATATTCAAAACTTTACTAATTAATAAAAATCATAAAGACAATGCTGGAATTAAGTTCCGTAGTGTCATTCACGAACACCGCAATATATAAATTTTCAAAATAACTAAATTTTGAATTAAAAATTCGACAAATTTCACACCTAAATCTTCAATAAAAACTTAATTCAATTAACACAAAAATTGAACCAGGTTCAAACCCCAATCAAATCACATTTGATCTTTTTGCATATAGAAAACATGTTTTAATAATAATAATAATAATAATATTGTTTATTTTCCTATACAATTTTGTGTATACATGAGTTGTGAAAACCAGGTTGTTGACAATAAACTCAGGAAATGAACATAAAACTGCAAAAAATAAAGAGTGAAATTAACAAAACTCAAACAGAAAAATAAGATTCAACAAAAATATATTAATTTCTCAACTCTATGATGTCATGAATTTTATCCCTACCATAACAAAGGAAAATCTTCTTCAGCACAAATTTAAACTTCCTCATGTCAGTAACATTTCTTATTGACAATGCCAAAGCATTAAACAGTCTAGGCCCCAAGAAAGAAAAATTTAACTGGCCAATGGATTTATCTGCACGAGGTGTCTCATAAAATTTATTTTCCCGTCTGGTATTAAAGGTATGATGAAACTCCTTTAGTAAATATGTATTCCTATACAAATGTTTTATACATGAGAATGCAAACATTTGAACGAATATCCAAGATCCGAGCTTCATCATACATACGTGAAGTAGGGTAAGTATTTTCCTTATTGAAGATGATTTTTAAAAACTTTTTTGTAGAGCCTCGATACAAGCTATATGCTCAGTCCTTGCAGCTCCCCAGTCCAGAATACCATAGCATAATCTAAAGTGTACAAGTCCGTGTTAAGTCTTTATCAAAGCTTTTTGATCGAAAACATTTTTGAGTTATTTGAATCAGTACAGCACACCGCGAAGAATGGCTACTATGGTACAAATATGATGGTCCCAACGTAGATGGCTATCAAAAACAATTTCCAAACACTTATAGGTGACAGCTTGGCATACTTTCCTCTTTTCAGAATCATCTAAAGTTCTAAAAGATGGCATATTGCGGTTGTAGCATGAAAAAAGTAAGAATTTAGTCTTATCAAAATTGATTGTAACCAAATCACACATTATTCAGGTTGTACAAAATGATTTCATATTTTGTTCAAGTTGTGTTTGCCTACAACAGAATTATTTCAAATTCAATAATAATTTTTATGAACAACCTCACGGTCTACCGATGGGATCTCCGTTGAGTCCTGTACTAGCTGTCATTTTCATTGCGTATATTGAAGATATTATATTCAATTCTTCCAAATTAGAATTATTACTTTTTTGCTATAGATATGTAGACGATACATCAATAGCCCTCATCCTAAAATTAAATTCATATAGAGAGAAGTCGATAATAAGATTCATTTTCAGAACTAACAATCTCATAAAATTAACACATTTATTATCTTATGAATTTGCTGCGTTTTATTCAATGAATCATAGAGCTTTCTCTATGCTATTATCGGAAAAAATACGTTCAGAGAAGTGTCAACTATAAGAAATAGCTAAGAACAACAGTTATCCCTTAAATATAATGAACGGAATGATCAGAAAGAAACAAACACAAATAGCATATCATAATATTCACCAACGTAACGAATCAACTAATACAGATAAATATATTTCATTAACATATTTTGGCTCTATCAGCGAAAGGATTGCAAATGTCATATCAAAACAGCATTAACAAGTAGCTTTCAAGACCCACATGAAACTCTCCCAGGAATTTTTCAATAGTAAAGATAAAACTGATACATTGACAATATTGATTGTGAAGGCGTCTATATAGGTCAGACAGGTCGTTCATTCAAAACTAGATACAAAGAGCATCAATTAAAATACAATAAGCGGAGAGCCGACGAATGTACATTCCACCCATAGATCAACTTCAAATTATTCAACTTCAAATTATAAGGGGCGAAAGTTTGATTTCTTGGAATTCATTGAAATTTTCAAATTCCAACAATCCCCCAAGAGATATGACCCGACATATTCGTCCTAATTTGATATCTTAAAATGATATCTGCTTTTATCGTGATTACTTTATTACCCTTATTAATTAATAATGAAGATGGTCGAAAAACCGAAACATGATTTGATGATTGGATACTTTGCAGGCGACACAATATATTTGGATGAAAAATAAACATTTTGTTTTATATTGTCCAATTCCTGTTACTTTTTAACAGAATGTAAAACTATAAACTAGTTGCTCAATAATTCTTTCTTACCAACCACCTTGGTTTACCGAACATTTGTTTTTTCAGAGGTGGTAGTTATTGAAAGTTACTGTGCAATAAAATCATTTATTTTGTATAAATCTGTGCAATAAAATCATTTATTTTGTATAAATCTCCTTCTTCACTATAACAACATAGTTTTAGAAACTTTCAGAGGGTACTACAAGATAATCAAAAAATTTTGGACTAGGTTAAACCAGAAAATCCTTGATATACCTACATTTTCGCTGATAAAATGCCTTCATGAATATCCATATTAAATAACTTAGGTTCAAACGATTTCAAGCAAATACTCCGTAAGGACGTTTAACCTCGAATTTTGAATATCATTCAGAAAACATCCTTAGGTACACATATCTTCTTCGTAGTTTGCGCAATGACGACGCTGGGTTCGATTTTAAAGTGTCAGGATTGCGTCGGATGTCAGTGGAATATTGTTCAGCTTTTCGGAATACAAAAAGCGGTGTAGCAATTGAAATTGAGCAGACAAGTTTAACAATGAGTAATTGAATCTATATCTCTATATCTTGAAATTGTGTTGGCATTACAGAATTACAGAGTCCGAGTCTAAATTTCCGTTGGGTTTAATCTCACCTCTTTCCCTTTAAGATTTTCGTCTCATGCCGCATTCCTTACCTGAAAATAAAAAGTTTTTTAATTAATAATGTTATAACGAAATTGAAGATATAATTATCAAAAAGCTTATTTTCAGCGGAAATCTGAACAAATAAGAGCCGAAATGAATGTGTCAAAAAGGCCTGACGAAGTTGTGGATTAATTAAAAGCTTTAAAGTGTACAGAAGAGAACCGCTTTCAATATGAGCTTTCAACCTTATTTCCAGTTTCTCATTCAGAAGACCTCTGGCGTATTCCGTAGTCAGAATAGTAGCAAACCTAGAGCAGAGAGCTCTAAATTATTCAATAATAACTAAATCTTTCGTATTTATGTGGAAAGTATACAGGGTGTCCGTGAATTGTGTGTACAACGTTATACCACATAGTATTCAGCTCGAAATAAGTTGATTTAGGCTAATTTACCTATATGAAAAGTTTCTTCGTTTGGCCGCTAGGTCGCCAGATTTTATTTTTCAAATAATTCGGGAACGACTTTATCTATAGAAACTATATTTGGTATGCGTAATTGGGTGCGTTATTCATTGTTAGTGATTAACTCAATGACTTTGACCTTTTACAAGTGTCCGTAAAAACTCGATAGTATTTCAAATCAACCATAATTCTTCAACTGTCTGTGTTTGAGCAAAACTGTTTTAGACATTGAGTAACCAGGATAATTATCAAACTTTTTTGTCTCTTTAGAAATTTTGATATGATTAGCAGTTCAATCACAAAAAACAGTTTTTTAATTTCATGATTTCATTTCTTCAACCACCTAGCAAGTCGAAAATATTACATATTGACCATGTTGACTTTGGATTTGTTTCTGTAGTCTGGAAGATTGTCTTTTATTATGCTTGACAACCTCTTGTTGACAAAATGATGTTTTCTAGGTTGCTAAATCGGATCAAGCAAACAGGAAATTCAATTCAGTAGTACAAAAATCGAAAAATTCGAAGAAAAATTCAATAAGTTTTTCAGAATGACTAGTTGAAAAATGAAAATAGGTTGGTCAGTTGGAAATTGAATAAGAAGAAAGAAATAATGATTAATTAGTTTACACCCAAAACTCCATTCAACGATAGTAAATGTTCAATTATTCCACCATTTTGCTGAAAACATGAGTTAACCCTCTTTAAGAAATTGAATTGGAACCTTGGCATTACTTCAGGGTCATTTTTGAAGGAGTTGGCCGCATTTAAAATTCTTATATGTAACTTTTCTCGGGTGTCAATTGGAGAAGAGTAAACTCTAGATTTTAAAGCCCCCCAAAGAAAGAAGTTGCACCATGTCAAGTCGGGAGATCGTGCTGGCCAACTTACAGGAGCATCAGCTCCTCATCAGGTCCAACCCTTCGCATACTGTGCAAGTAAGAACTCGCACATTCGTCAGTAAATAGAATTTTCCTACTGAAGTGAAGATCCTCAGTTCTCTTCTCTTGGATAAATCGGCAGAAAGTTAGGCGATTCTCAGGATCGTTGGAAAGCAATTCCTGAACTTTCTGAATGTGATTACAATGAGATAATTGTTCTTTCAAGACATCATGAATCATTGTTTTAGGAACGACCAACTGCAGACCTAAACTCCGCGTGCTTAATTGTGGGTTTTCCTCAAACATGTCCAAAATGTGTTCTTCGCGTTCTACCGTTCTTATTGTTCGTTGTTGTCCTCGATCCAAATTCCTGGGCTTGAAGCAACCATTCTCGCGGAGGCACTTCTCCAGATTTCCAAACGTTTGGTGGTTCAGCACTAAGCGATCTGGAAATCTTTCAGCATATACTCTCGCGCTTTCACTTCCATTGCCTTGACAAAATCAGTACACCATAACCATATCATCTATTTCAGTTACTGTACATCTTCGTGCCTAATAGTGATAGAAAAATCATCAAAATACCTAGTTAAGAACTTAAGGAACACTGTTGTGTCTACAATTGGTTGTCAAGCCTAATAAAATGACAATCTGCCAGACCACAGAAATAAACCGAAATCCAACATGGTCTAATGTGATATTTTTGACTCGCTAGGTGGTTGAAGAAATGAAATCATGAAATCAAAAAACTGTTTTTAGTGAATGAGCCCCTATCATATCAAAATTTCTCAAGGGACAAAAAGTTTGATAATTAACCTAGCTACTCAATGTCTAAAACAGATTTGCTCAAACGCAGACAGTTCAAAATTATGGTTGATTAAAAACACGTTCGAGTTTTTAGGGACACTTGATAAACGTCGCGTTCATTGGGTGTATTACTAAAAAACGTGAATAACGCACCCGATTAGCCATACCGAATATGGTTTCTATCGATCGAGTCGTTCTCGAATTATTTGAAAAATAGGAGAAAATCTTTGGATTTGGCGACCTCTAGCGACCAAACGAAGAAATTTTTCATATATGTAAGTTGGCCTAAATCGACTTATTTCGAGCTGAATAATCTGTGGTATAACGTTGTACACGCAATTCACGGACACCCTGTATATGAAAAGATGGAGTGTTTCTGTATTGCTAAGTTACTATGTTTAGAACCCTTCAGGTTTCTTTCTGTTACAAACAATCTCTTAGTTACAGTAAACTTATAATTTTTAATTTTAAATCTTCTTAGAACTAATTCAAATAAGTTTAGCATCTGCCTTCTACACTTTAAACCTGTATGATTTCAGTTGTATGCCTTGCAGTATGTTTTTCTCTGTTTTAAATTCAACCATAATTTATTACAGATATTTGTCTGTAAAGTAACTTTTATCTTTCATCGTTTATAAATGCAAAAAGATTTATGATACATTTCATACTAAAAAATTCATGAACCTGTAAAGAATTTGCTTTGCTTTTCAAAAAGTTAACTTTTCACTGTCGAAATCAGTATCAGAAAAGCCGAAAATTAAAAAATATGACCTTTACTTCCAGACGATATTCAACACGCTGATGCCGCATGATGGAGCTCAAACGCGAACTTCTAAATATCGACAAAATGTTGTCGGAGGGAGGCATGGTTGGAGGGGGTAATAGTCTACTGCGGTGACCTTGACTGCGTCCGAACCTTCCCCAACGAACCCTGGAAAAGTGATTTCCAGAATCCTTCTCTCAATGGACTTTCGCTTTCGCGGCATTGCCAAGTGTTAAGATCATTTCCTCCAAACATATAACACGCAGAACATGGAAAATTGGAGTACTCGATAACGTTTACATGAAAATCTACGTCCTGAAGAAACATTCTTCGATTCAAGAAATTATCCCATAAAGGTAAAATTCGAATACATTCATACATTCATCTCATCGGCATGTATTTGAATACCTCAATACTTTTGAGACGACGTGTTCTTACGCAGTTTTCTTCGATTTTTGAAATGGGAATAATGAAATAAATATGGGTACATATCTACACGGTTCGCCAAATGTGAACGCCTTAATTCTGGTTAAAGTGTAAATTTTATCGAAAATGATTCTAAGAAAAATTTCGGTATTATTTTCATGAAATAAAACTTTGGCATGATTGCATCTTATCATTTGTTAATGATAAAGTGTATTTTTTGTAGCCATTGTTCTTGCAAACATTGTTGATTCAAATGAAATACTTAGTATTGGATCTTCTTATTAATTTACAAGAAAAACCAAAAACGCCTGTATCAAGACTGACATATATTATAAAGTTATCCTAAACCCACGTCTCAGATAGTGTTAGCATTCTAGAGGGCGTTGATCGTAAGTAGATCGATGAAAAGCGGCATTGCTGATGTTAAATATATGTTAAATAGTGTTTGTCCTTTTCCTCAATATGATAGAAACTAGAGGAAATTGCGTTTTCCAATAAAACACCATAAAGGAGATAAGAGTGAAGTTTTCAAAAAGAATATGACATATAAAGAGTGATTGACAGGAACAGAGAGAGAAAAGCAGATTATCTTCGTGCACACACTCCCGAACTGAGAAGAACTAAAGAATATAATCTTTGTGGATGATCCCCTAGTTGGGATTTCGCACATGACGCGTTCCATTGATTCTACCTCCTCTTCACATAGTCTACATGAAGGGTTCTCAAGTGATCCTAACATATATTAACAATGACCTGTTAATATTCTGGATAGAGCTCTCTGGTCTTGCCTAGAGAGTTTAAGTCAAGCCTTCGATCTTGCAGTGGATGATCCACTGATGGCAAGTATAGAGTGTATGAAATCTGAGGGGCTCAGCCTGTGCTACCGCATCTTCAGTTCCAACCACCGGCTATTTTCCATCCTAGCAGTTTCAAGGGGAATTCCAAGCCTATGTTAGATTTCTAGCCTATTCCTGGAGCGGCCAATGTGACCCTTCTCATTGCCCTAATGCCCGAGTGTCCGGGTACCTATTTCTTTCCCCCAGTTCGGCAAGATGGGAGCGGTATTCTTGTACAATAAGTGAGTGCAAATGTCGGATGCTAATGCCTTCAGTGCAGCTTGGATATCGGTGATAATTTTTATTGACCTACTCGTTAATCCTCCCGCAAGTAAGAGGTTAGCACAATGGCCAGTGGCGATTATTTCTGCTAAAAAAAACAGAAGCAAGCCAGCTTAGGCAGATCGACTGTTCCTTGGCGTCACCTCAATCATATGCTCCAGTTTTGGAGCTGTCTGTGAACCAACAGGGGCCATCGAATAGACAGTTGTTGGAGCTGATCTATTTCTGTCTGCTAGGAATGATGATCTGGAACGACAGCTCCATGTAGGTTTCGATTATTTCTATATCAGAATTTGTCAGTAATTCGTAGTCGTTATCTTTAGTTCACAATCAAATGGAAGTTGGTTTTTTGATATACACTTCTACAATCATATAAAATACATGATTGCTAATATCAACAATCACAATCCAAAGACGATCGCAGATCAATCATAATATGAACCAACAAGAGAATAAGCTCTATGTTAAGGTGGCAGAATGCACCAGAAGCTTTCTCACAAGCATAATATGGTAGTCTATTAAGCAAAACCTGCCACATAAAGAAGAGGAAGATAATAATGTTCTCATTAAAACAATTAAAATGTCTGTCAAAATGCTTGACACCCGTTATTACATCAATATACTCATGCACAGCTATGGTTGGTAGCAAGAATTGGATTATCTCACGCATACGTGTTCTGATTAAGATTTCATACTTGAATACAATACAATTTCAGGTGGTATCAGTACACGAAAATTAAATATTTCTACTAGGATGGATAGGTTAGAGAGGGCAAAGTGAAATACGAGGGATGTCATTTAAGGTTTGCATAGGCTAGAATGAAACAATTGAGAGCTTTCAAAGTCTTTATTGTGCGTGAAGATACATTTCATCATTCGCTCGAACAAATTCTGGAAGCATTTATTCCAATCGTTTGCTGCTACATACAAACTGACCTTTTGGAAAGCACCAATAGCTGCTTCTGAAGACTGAAACATTTGACAACTTCTGGAAATGAGTGTTACTTATCCCAAGATGATTTGAGAGCTAATTTCCTGCGAATATGGGAAGGAACTGAATTACAAATAATCGGAAGCCATGAGGTAGTAGTTGAATTGATACATCCACTTATAACTCTCATAGAACAGTTCAACTGAGAATCAATCTTATTGACATGAGCACTATTCAACCACACCTGACAGCAATATTCTGCTGCTGAATATACTAAAGCTAAAGCAGTAGTTCGCAAAGTAGAGATTACTGTTTTTGGTGTACCTACTCTAGGACCGTCACTAAGCCTAACTCCTTTACATTAAAATTCTCCTTACCAACGGAAAATTGCTGATTGGTGTGGTTCTTCAGTTCCGAAAACAAAAACCAACTCACCGAGTCATTCTTGTTGGGATAATTGTCCTTGAAAATCACAGAAATTTATCGCACGAAAATGCTGAAAGTTTGATTTCCATTTTCTACTAATTTGTCAACTTTGACAGTTTGTTGTGGCTGAAGCAATGGTGTCTGTATGTTCCGCATGCAAATCTATAACAGATATCACTGGCACCACCGCAACCGCTAGATTCAGAAGATCAAATTAGGATTACCGTGCGAAAAATTAAAAAAACCATTATGGTTTTTCATTGATTAATTAGTAGATACGAGGTGTGTCAATTATGTTCGCGGAAAAGTGCCCGTACGGTCCGGAAAGTACATAAATACTTAAAAATACCTTATATAGCTTCGCAATAGTCTCCCTCGAGTTCGATATACCGGCGCCACCGTTGAACCCACTGTTGGAGCCACACCCTGAACCCCCGCAAAGAAAGGTCTCACAGAACCGCCATCGTGATGCTTTGAACTTTGAACGAAACTCCGCCCTATCTGTTTCCTTTGAGATACGACTTCAACAGTGGGAACAGATAGAAGTCACAGGGAACCAGATATGGACTGAAGGAGGGGGGTGTAAGTGTTGTAATGTTTAATTTTTTTGTTAAAAAATTCATAACTGCGATTGACGAGTGGGCCGAGTCATTCTCATGATGAAGCACCGATCCGCGGTCCGCCAATTTGGGTCGGACACGAAACACACGAGCCTTCAGACGTTTCAAAACTTCAATATATACTGCGTTGCCTGTCTGACCTACTGGACAGTATTCGTGGTGTATAACTCCATTAATATCGAAGTAGTAAAGTAAAGTAGTAAAGATTTCACTTTCGACTTTGACATTTTGGTGGCTCTTACCCCCCTTCTCTACTCACTGCATGCTCTGACTTTTGGTTTCAAGGTCGTATTCGAACACCCACGACTCGTCACCAGTGATAACATTTGACATCCAGTTGTCTCCTTCGTCGTCAAATCGAGAAATTATGTCTTGACAGATGGACAACTGGAGCTCTTTCTGCTCAACTGTGTGCCCTTTGGGAACCATTTTCGCACATAGCTTACGCATCCCTAAATCTTCATGTAGCATCTGCCGGATCGTCTTCTTGTTGATGCCCAACATTCTCAGACTTACCCGACGGTCTCCGAGCACTCGCGAGGGCAACCGATGGAGGTTTTGTGCGTTTCAAGAGGTGGAGGGAGCTGCGGAGCGCAGTTCAATCTCCATTGACTCTCTGCCGCTTCTGAACCGCTCTGTCCAATCGTAGACAGCTGATTTTTTCAGACAATCTCCCTTATACACGTCGATTAACTGTTTCATAATTTCCAAATTTAATCACTATTCTTTGCTCAGTTATTTTATCGCTCATCTGCACGACTGTGGGTCAAAACAGGTCGATGTTCAAAGGAGAATAAAACATGAAGTACACAACTGATCAACACGAAACTTGCACAGGCTGACGCAGAAATGAATTCTGTTTCGGAAACCAATGCGAACGCTGCATAGTTACCAATCACCACAGCATTGCCAACTTCCGCTAACTAAATTGACATACCTCGTATAATACCCATATGTATCCATGAGTACTATTATTAAGATGTTCTGACACATTTCCTCAACCCCTACGTATACAGATTCCTATTTCTTTTTCTCGAAGAGTGCTGCTCTATTTAGAACTGTGAACATTTGAAAAAGTCAAAAAAGCTTCAAAGGATTAATTTCTTCGCCCGACTTAAAATCTATATGTTAATCCAAAATTTTCTGGCAACACTGTCTGCGCTAATAAAGCTCCCAGACACTCGCGTCTGAAAGCTTATTTCGTCTGTGTGTGCTCGGACTTTGAATGTTTAATATCTGAAATTTAATTTGCCGCGGGCTCTTTGAATTCAGTGAACGATAAAATATTTGCCTCATTTCAATTAAAACAGACAAAGGAGAATAAAGAATTGAATTTCAGGTACATGTTGGATGGAAGAGTTTGTTGAAATCGATTTCCTTAAAAAAATAGTGTGAAAGGAAAGTATTATGAGATATTGAAGAGACCTTTTATGAATGATACTGAAATTTCCAATGAATGTACGAGTTTTGATGTTGCGCCGCAATAGTTTCATTCCCGTTAAACGACGGGAAAACTGGAAAATCTTCGATTCAACGAAGGACTATCGGTTGTTTTTTGCAAAATTTCGCTCCATTTTTCTCATTCCGAATATCTCTGACGGCCAGAAATTAACGAACGTCGAGCTGCCAAAATAAGTGGTCTTCTTTTATCCGTCTTACTTATACGGGGTTACCGGGAGAATGAATTCGGGTGTCGAACGATTCCTACATATGCCGAGATCGGATCCGCGAAGAGAAATCGTTACTCTACGACTCAATTTTCAAATTTGGGACAATTTTTGAGACGTGAATCTTGAATGATGTTTGAAGCATTCATATTGATTTTTACTTAATATTTCTGAGTTACTACGCAAGAGGCGCAAAAGCTTTTTCTGTACGATGGATGTTTGGCTCTTAAATGTGATTGAAATTACATATTACACCATTTCCAGTTCGATTATTTGTGGAAATACATGCATTTTCCCACCTAACCTAACATTATAAGAGATTGCTTTGATATTCTTTGGAATAATAAACAGGGCCTCGTCGAAGCTAGGAATCTTCACAAAAGTGGGCACTCTCTCATCAAGACTAATCAACTGCAGATAATAATCCAATCCATACAAGAATATTACCAAGTGGGCTGAAACTAACATAGTGAAACACATTCATTTGGTAACATTCCATTTTTTCATTCACTATAGTCACCTTCGAGAGACACTGTGAATGTAGCGATGAATAATTTTTTCGATGTCATTTCTATAATAAGATTTCTCTCTTACTTAAATAGGCTTCAGTTTTAACGATTACTTGTTGATTAGTTCTGAATTTTTTCTAGCGAGCATTTCTTTCAAGTCTGAAAACAGAAAAAAGTAATTGGGGGCAATATTTGGTGAATAAGGTGGATAGGGAAGTAATTCGTTCAATTTTGCCTTTGTTTTGATTTATTTTTTTCAAGATGCATTGTCTTGATGAAACAGAACTTTATTTTTTCAAATAGGGCCACTTCTTCGTGATTTGGTCCTTCAATTGGTCCAATAACACTGGTCTACAATGGTTTTGTTGCCCTAGATATGAAAATGATTTTGGGTCTATTCATGCACACAATTCGTGAAACTATCAATGATTTTGTAGGATTTGCTCTGATTTCTTTTTAAATCTTTATTTTTATTTTACATAACAAAAATCGTAAAACAAGAAACAAAATAACAGATATATTTATAATGTCAGTTATGTTTTGAGAAATTCGGATACATCGAAGTAAATAAAGAGGAAAATGTCGAAAATATATTTCATATTTCCATAAAACGCCTTTTATGAGCTTTTCTTCTATAGTTTTTCAGGGGACAATCTCTTTTCAAACACCAGCAGTAATCTGCCATCATGTGACAATCCCATCGACCTTGATACCTTTCTTCCATCACTTTTAGATCTTGATGAAACCGCTCTCCCTGTTCCTCACTATAATTTCCTAAATTATCCGGAAATTTATCTAGATGATTGCGGAGATAGTGTAACTTAATACTCATATTTGCTCCTAAAGTCTGAAAGTTTGTCAGCATATTTTGCACAATTTCTTCATAATTTGCTGCTTTATGGTTACCTAGGAAATTTTCGACAACCAACACAAAACTTTTCCAAGCTTTACTTTCCGGAACAGTCATAACTTTGATAAAATCTGAGTCTTTCATCAATTGCCGTATTTGAGGACCATCAAATATTCCACCTTTCAATTTTTCCATACTAAGCTTCGGAAATTTTCTGCAAATGTAATTAAAACAATTTCCGTCTTTGTTCAACGCTTTTACAAATTGCTTAATCATACCTAACTTAATATGTAATGGTGGAAGTATGATTATGTCTCTGCTCACCAGCGGCTCCCTTATTACGTTGGCTTTACCGACAGTTAAAGAATTTCTTACAGGCCAAACATCTTGTTCCCAATGAAGTTGCTTTGCTCTACTATCCCTCATACAAATAAAGCAAGGGTATTTTGTATATCCACTTTGTTGGCCAAGTAAAAATTAACCATTTTAAATCCACACAGATCGGCCATTGATGCTCAGAGTATTTAGTTTTCTCTAAAACTAATTTTACATTTTCATATTCTTCTTTGAGTTTCGTTGAATGGGCAATTGGAATTGATGCAAATTTATTTCCATTGTGTAATAAGACGCATTTTAAACTTCTTTTGCAACTATCAATAAAAAGGCGCCATTCGGTAGATTTGTACTCTTTTAAACCCATGTCTATAAGCAGCTTCGCGATATCATTACAATACACTAATCCTTCATTTTCACTAAAAAATTGTAATAACTCTTTTTCTCGCGTTCTGTATGTTGTAATTGTTACTGTTGGTGCCAATAAATTTTTTTCTTTCAATCTTGAGGCTAACAGTTCTGATCCTTGTTTTGATAAATTGAGATCACGTATTAAATCACTGAGTTCATTTTGAGAAAATAACTTTGGCGTAGATGTTTCACCTTCCCATTCACTTCCACTAGTAGATGGTCCCGATTTCTGTGAATTTGGTAACATCATTGTTTCTGAGGGCATGCGAATTACTTTTGAAATGTATATGGGCCGTGGGAGATTTTCACTGTGTAGAACCGGACATTTCTTAGACTGTAAGTCTGGGTATCTCCACGTTTGATTTCGATTAAAACCTTTAACATCTACTACACAAAAGTAACAATCATCTAAATGATTCGTAGACTCCATCCAGACCATAGGAATACCAAAGTCTAATCCAGAACGTTCACCTTTTTTCCACAACCGTAAAGACTCAACACAGGACTTACAAACTTTATTAGGAACCCATGGTTTACCTAATTTGTCCATTTTGAAACCAAAATATTCAACATAAGTCTCCTTGACAAAGTCTGTGATATTTCTTTTTTGTTTTTTTGTTATATAAACACCGCAAATATAACAAAATAAATCACTACAATATTTACACTTCCTTCGTGACGAACTCATATTTTAGACTAGAAGACAAATATATAAGAATGGACATTTAGTAATTGAAACAAAATATTAATCCATGACACTTTATCCAGATTTACGTGTATATGTACTTCAATATTGTCAAATAACTGAGACCTCAGCTGTTCTGTGGAGCAAGCGGTCTGAGAGTGGGGATCAGGTGATGTTTGTATGCGCGAAAAAGTTGCGCAGAAGCCTAATCGTGACTGGAAAATTAAATTTTATTTCTAACAAGCTTATAATTGTTCAAAATATAAGAAATGCAAGAATCATGAAAATACGAGCACATTGAGAACTTTCTGGAGTGTAGTAATGAATCCGGCTTCATTACGGTTAATTATCTTCAAACAGTGTTCAGAATCATGGACTCTTTGTTATTTTTTGATCAAGAGTCAAGAAGCGCAACATTCATTTCGCATGCAGCTTTCGCATGACCAAACATTCTTTTAAAATAAAACCAACACGTTCCTAGGATACATTTAGTGTCTCAGCTTTTCTCTCTTTCTCTTCTCAGCCTTCATTCATCCAATGTTGGATATATGCCTCTTCTTATTTCTTCCATGCTTCTCTGGCTCTAGCAGTTCTCATACATTGCTTTCCTGCTATGACTTTCACATCGTCTAGCCACCTTTTTTTGGGTCTTCCGACACCTCTCTTCGTTGTTCTTGGTCTCCAGATTGTTGTTTTATTTATCCATTTATCTGTACCCTATCTAGCGACATGTCCAACCCACTGTCAATTAAGGCCCGCCACCCATTCCATGAAATTTGTTATTTTGGTTCTGTTTCTTATGTCATCGTTTCGCACTTTATCCCGTAATGATATCCCTAGCATGGCTCTCTCCATAGCTCTCTGCGTGATCCTGAGTTGGTCCGCCACATGGTTTCCAATCCATACGTAGCCACAAGGATTATGCAGCTATTATATACTCTTCTTTTAAGAGGAATTGGTATATTTCGGTCTTTCAAAATGAAACTAAGTTTCCCAAAAGCGGCTCATACTAGATGGATTCGGCGTTTTATTTCGGCAGTTTGATTTTCCTAACCGATTAATATTGTGTGGCCTACTACTCATAACTTTCGTTTTGTTCAAATTCATTTTGAGTTCTGTTCTTTTGGAATGATTGTTAAGATCGGTCAGCATTGATTTCAATTCTTCTTCGCTGGAGCTTATCAAATCGATGTCATCAGCGAATCTCAAGTGGCTCAGGTACACTTCGCCGACATCAGCCCTTTTTCTCCCAATTCAGCTCTTTAAAAATATTTCCTAGTGGTAGTGTGAAGAGTTTGGAAGAAATGGTATCGCCCTGCCGAACACCTTTTTCTAGAGGTATTTTATCTGTTCTTAAATCATCGTCTATCTTAACACGAAAAGTGGCATTTCTATAGATATTTTTGATCAGTGTAGAGTATCTCGAATCGATTCTTACATCGTCCAAATTCCCATGTTTCAATACTATCAAATGCTTTGTGATAGTAGATGAACGCAAGATGTGTAGGGATATTATACTCGGTAGTTCTTTCTATTAATGATCTAACAGTCTGAAGGTGATCTATGGTCTCGTAGCCCTTTCTGAACTCCGAATGTTCAACTGGTTGATATAAGTTCATCTTCTTGGTTAATCTGTTAGTTACAATCTTCGTCAAGAGCTTATAAATATGCGGAAGCAGACTTATGAGTCGATAATTTTCAATATTCGTGCTCTTGCCTTTTTTGTACAACATAATTACCTCAGCATTTTCCATGATTTTGGTATTTTTCCCTCAACTAGGCATTTATTCAGAAGTAATTTCAAGACTGGTTCAAGGGCTTTTCCTCCTATTTGTAACATTTCAGATGTTATATGATCCTCCCCTGGAGAATTTCGTTGTTTCATCTGTTTGAGTGCATGTCATTTCTCTGAAGAAGTTATTTCAGACAAGTCTTCAGATCCTACGTTCAAGATGTTCTTGTGTATGCTATCAGGACGTGGCATGGTCGAAGTATAAAGTTCTCTATAGAATTTGTGTATTCCTTTTGCAGTTCCTTCTTTATCTGATATAAAAATTGATTTTTGAAATTTTTTTATTTCAGTACTTTCATCATTTTATTGTTTTCGATGATTTCTAATATTTGTTTGACTTTAAACTGTCTCAGGTCAGCTCGTACTTCCTTCTTCACCATACTGTTTATGTTGTTGTATTCTGCAGCTTCTCTTGGTGTACTTCGTCTGTTCTTTATCAATTCGATTGTTTGCGGTTTTAATTTGATTTACTTGTAATTCTTCGTTTTGCTACATATGTATTTTGTCACTGTTTGTATATCATCAGTTATCTTTTTCGCAAGATCATCAATAGATTTGTTTTCCATTTCCGTAAAATGCGCCAATTTAACTTCAACTTTTCTCTGATATTCTTTCTTGTTCAAGAGTAATGTTTTGTGTTTATTGCTATGTTCAATTTGTGATCACTCTCTGTGTTGAACTTATTTATCACTGATACATACTTACATATCTTTCTGTCGTTGCACAATAAAAAATCAATTTAAGTTTTCGTTCGTCCATCTGGATTGCACCAAGTCCACTTACTTTGAGACTTCTTTTTGAAAAAGGTGTTCATGCAGAAAAGCTTTTCCCTATTGAGGTAATTCGCCAGCATATTTCCTTTATCATTTCTGACTCTTGGACTAAATTGGCCTATGTATTCTGCGTCGTATGGCTGTCGTGCTCCTATTTTAGCGTTAAAGTCTCCTGTGACAATTGTGTAGCAGTATTTTTCTGAGTTCCGGGCTTGAGTGATATCTTCTTGCAGTTGATCTATTTCCTCAATTTCTGAAGAGACTGTTGGGGCATAACAATGTATAAATTGAATGTTGTATCTCTTATTGAGTTTAGTTACAACATATATCACTCTGTTCGACACTGCGTGGTACATGGTAACTAGGTGTTCTAGGCGTTTGTCAATGATGAAAGCCACACATCCAATTTTATAATTGTTTTTTTGAATTATTCTGATACAAGGTGTGTCCAGATTTTAAAATAGTCTTCTTTTTACCTTGAAGTCTTGTCTCACATAATCCTGTAATATCCCATTTGATGTTATTGAGCTCTTGTTCTAATTCTTAGCTATCTCGATCAATTTCATCTATCGATTATTCAAAATTTTGAGTACTTTTTTATTGTTTTCATCGTTGGGACGTTCACCTTATTTAAACTTTGCAAACCGCTGTTCCACCGTTTATTTTCCTGGCGCAGAGTCCAAATAATAAGCATCAAGCTATGCTTTAGCTTCAAGTGTATTTTTTTCATCAAAAAGCAATGTTTAATCAACACACGGAATTATATTTTATCCATTTTTCCAACCATAACGAAAGTGATTTACTTTCAATGCTATATCTCTCGATCCAACTGCCGGACAGCTGAAAACGTTTCACTCCTTTCTAGGTAAGGTTAGTATTAACTAAAAATCATGTTGATTTGATTTTAGTAACGTCATCTATATATCACCCTACGAACTTTTTAGTCCACCTGTTATATTATTAAAGGTTGACTATAGCTTTAGAGTAGAACAATAGATGAAATATTTTCTTAGACAAGACGTAATCCGCGATACACTTTTCTGAAAGGCTTACCAAGTCTTCCATTTCTGAATTAGTACAGTTTGGTTTGTCGTGGTTACATCGTATATTGGAGTCCGAACATCTGAACCATGTTTCCCAAGAGGTCAGTCTGATATTAGTTCAATTCTATAATTTGCGAGCAGTTACGGTTCGACAAGAACATCTGTGCGGGTGGAATAGCCCCTCCCCTTGTTGCGCGTTAGCTTTGCCGGTCACGTGGCCAAGAGCTCAGTTCTCAATAAACCTTTGAAGCTTTAAGGAGAACCAAGCGAACAGGACCGAATTTTGGAAATTTCATTTCAATATTTCTAAGTTTTGGTGAGGATGGAGTTCGATTCCAACTAGAAAGGAAAAAAGTTGAGTGGGAAATCTTGGGAAATAATTGCGAATGTCATTCATTCCATGAAACGAGAAGGGATGCAAAATGAACCTTTAATTTCTTCAAAAAGGCTCAAGAACTGTGCAAAAAATTTCGGGCGAAATGAAGAAGAAAAGAAGATGGCGAAAATAACAGTTTTTCAGCTCCTGATGAAATGAGAAGAATATCAGCGAAGAAAACAGATCTCGATGCCTTCGATAGAGCTCTGCTTCATAGGTTCGTCGTCGATAAAATCGTACCCACATTAAAGCGAATCCATCAAAAGTTCGTCGATGAGAAGGAATATGCAGGATCACGACAGAACATTCGGAAAGAAACCTGAAATACAGCAACTATGTTTAAATTATTTAAGAAGCATCAAACGATACCAACAAAAAAAGAGACCAATAATTCACATGGACGAAAAAGTTTGGGCAGCTGATAGGAATGTTGATTTCTCAATGAAAAATATGAAAAAACTGTGTGGTGAGGTTTTCTTTTCGTTTTCTACAGATCAGTGGAAATCATTATGCGACAATACGCAGAAAATTGAACAATCTTTTATGGAGCAAGAATCGTTGCTGTATAACGTTATCGACAATTTTATAGATAGACGATAGTGGCAGCAATAGCGGGTCTTCTAGTTCTGATGAAGAACTATCTGACAGAAAATTTTTAATTTTTCGTTGTTTAACTCATTTTGTGTTTCATATTTGAATTATTTGCAAAAATTATCTAGATAAATAAAGTTTTTAATATTTTTAATGAATTTGTATTATTAAACTGACAACCAGGTAAATCCGAATCATTCGTCCTGACGATAGCGTAATACGATTGTACCTCTTGAAATTTCTGTTTTTTTTTTGTTATGTCGTTAATCCTATGTAAACCCATCGAGGTATCACAAAGATACTAGGTTCTTAGGAAAAACATAGTTATTAATCATTTGCCTCAAATCCCTATTGAATATCAACAACCTTCAATTACTATATTTCATCATATTGAATATATTCCAGGTATTCTTGAAAATTTGAATTTTAAAGAGAAAACAATATTCATTATGAAGATTCAGTAAGAAAATCCCCTTCGAAAATTTCCTGTAGTCTAACTGGTGATGAGTCTGTGACTCACTTCTTTGTAATACAAATTAAAATGATCGAAAATGACCTTGGAATGCCATATGCCTAAGAGGAATAATTTTCTCAAAAAACCCTTACGCCGACCCTGATAGCTATTTGACATTACATTGCAGAACGTATTATTCATCTTACTTCCTCCGCTTGCTCTTCGCGCATCTTATGAGAATCTCAACCGCACAGATATTCATGTCGACTTGTACAGCATGTCCCATTTTGGGGGTGCCACCAGGAGCATCTCTGTTATTATTTAGGATAGAGAGATGGGGTTTTCACGACCCTTGGCTACTTTTTCGAGACAAATTCATAGAGCTAATCAGAATTATTCTAACTTCAGTGGTTTTTGAGTTATTCGCGAATCTCGAAAATTTCCGGATTTCTTTTTTTCCCGATATCTCGGTTCTTATAGAAGATAATTGAAATCTGTTTTTACGTTTCTAAAACGGTTTTCTGAGTAGATTCCAGTGACGTACTCGAAGTTTTTTTCCATTAATTATGACAGATATGACTTAAAGTTGCATTTTCTTAAATACGAACATAGTTTGTTTTTGGCATATTCCGATTGCCGTTTTTTTTTCCTTTTCAAAAATATATAACATGATGACAAAATTTCCACACAATTTGAAGAAAATAACGGAATAATGATTTACCCCTAATGGCTGGGCGAAGGAACACACGTGAGCGGACGAACCATAGAACATTTGTAGTTATTCGATGAAAACGATCAAAACAATGCAAAATCTTCTTGACCGAAATAATGGAGCTAGGCTGCTCCTAAGATTCCATCGTTATTTATGACATCCGCAATTTCCGCTTTTTATTTTATTTTTGAGATTGTCGTTTAGTTTCTAGAGTTCTCTGAGAAATACCTACATGAGAATAATAATAGGCACCTAATAATTTACTCAAATTTACTTCTCATAATGATTTACATATATTGCTCGAACTGATTTCCATCATGTTGTAAACATAAAGTGCATCTTCGGATTATATCTTCTATGTCTGAATGCTCTCTGTGAACACAGAAGTCTTCATCTATGCACGTTCATTAGAAACCATAGAACGACCAATAATTATTATTATTCATTATCTGTGGATATATTGGCTTCGTGTCTATTTGAATTCGTAAAATTAGTGTTTGTTGTTGAATTTGGATTGTTTAGTTAATTTCTGCAATTCACACTATGGAACAAAATAGAAGATACGAAAATTTCGAAAAAGTTGATATGCTGAAGGTCTACTTTCAGTGTCACTGTAACGCAGTCCGTTCATCAGAAGAATATTTGAATAGGTAAGTTCGACAATGGAAATGGAAGTAGTAATTCTAATCAATATTAAATACCTGACTGACACTCTCTAATAGATTTCCTCAAAGAATTCAACCAAACAGGAAGTTCTTCGCCAAAATGGAAGCAAATCTTTCCAATTATGGTTCGTTCGAGAAACCAAGAAGTAAAAACTACAATAAACGGAATAGAGGTGATAATGAACTTGACGTGTTAGCAGCTGTTGAGGCTAACCATTCTACATCGTGTCGGCAAATTGAGAGCGAAGTGGGTGTGTCAAAAGCAGAGCCCAAAGAATTTTGAGAAAGTATAAATATCATCCCTATAAACATAAAATAATTCATCATCTCAATGCCGGGGATGCAGAGAGGAGAACGGCGTTCTGCAATTGGTATTTAGGGAGAATCAGAGGTGAAGCTCGTTTTGGGCGACATATCATTTGGTCTGATGAGTCAAGAATCAGCAGTGCCGGAATCTTTAATCGCCATACGAATAGATTCTGGGCAAACGAAAACCAACACGAAGCAGTAGCTCGACGGCAGCAGGGAGGTTCGGTTTCAATGTGTCGTGTTTCGTAATGGGCAACAAATTAGCCTACTATATCTTTGATGGCAACTTGAATGCACAGAGATATCTCGAAATTTTAAATATTTGTCTGCCACAACTGCAAGATGACATTCCTCTTGCTCAATTCAACACATATTACTTCCAACAAGACGGTGCTCCTTGCCATAATTCGGCCGTGGTGAAGAACTACTTGGATTTAAATTTTGAAAATAAATGGATCGGTACCAATGGCCCAATTCAATGGCCACCTAGGTCTCCTGACCTATCCGTTTTAGATTTTTTCTTTGGGGTTATTTAAAAATAAGATATATAGGAGGCAATACGCCAATTACGATCAATTGAAGAATGCAACAAATGAAGCATTCGAAGATCTGAGGAGATCCTCGCTACATTTGACTAGGGCCATAGAAGATATAATCCGAAGATGCACTTTATGTTTACAACATGATGGAAATCAGTTCGAGCAATATATGTAAATCATTATGAGAAGTAAATTTGAGTAAATTATTAGGTGCCTATTATTATTCTCATGTAGATATTTCTCAGAGAACTCTAGAAACTAAACGACAATCTCAAAAATAAAATAAAAAGCGGAAATTGCGGATGTCATAAATAACGATGGAATCTTAGGAGCAGCCTAGCTCCATTATTTCGGTCAAGAAGATTTTGCATTGTTTTGATCGTTTTCATCGAATAACTACAAATGTTCTATGGTTCGTCCGCTCACGTGTGTTCCTTCACCCAGCCATTAGAGGTAAATCATTATTCCGTTATTTTCTTCAAATTGGGTGAAAATTTTGTCATCATATTATATATTTTTCAAAAGGAAAAAGAAACGGCAATCGGAGTATGCCAAAAAAAACTATGTTCGTATTTAAAAAAATGCAACTTTATGTCATATCTGTCATAATTAATGAAAAAAAAAACTTCGAGTACGTCACTGGAATCTACTCAGAAAACCGTTTTAGAAACGTAAAAACAGATTTCAATTATCTTCTATAAGAACCGAGATATCGAGAAAAAAAGAAATCCGGAAATTTTCAAGATTCGCGAATAACTCAAAAACCACTGAAGTTAGAATAATTCTGATTAGCTCTATGAATTTGTCTCGAAAAAGTAGCCAAGGGTCGTGAAAACCCCATCTCTCTATCCTAAATAATAACAGAGATGCTCCTGGTGGCACCCCCAAAATGGGACATACTCTACACATTTATTTTATGGATTGCAATCGATTGTTAGCAGTAAATACAAGGCTTATTGTTTACGAAAATATCGTTATTGACTTCATTCACTTCTTAATTCAAGGTGATTAATATCTGTTATTTCGACTACATAAAAAGCAACCCTTGTAACCTTTTCATTTTCCGACAATTCGATCTATATCTAAGCACTGTCCACGTTCGTACATCCTAAAAGACGAAAATAGGGATCGGGAAATTGTTGGCCTACTAACGTCCGACCGTTATTGATTTTCATTTCGCTTTCCACGACCTGGGACCTAACCTAATAATCCTTTGTTCGCTATCGCCCTCCACACCCTTTTCCTCATTGGTTCTGGAAGCGTTCCACTTTCATTTCCTGGTTTTCCTGACTGCCGTTGTGGCCTGAAAAGCGAGATCAAAGGTGATCCCGAATTTCCGCTCTTTTCTGAATAACGTGGCGAAATTATTCTTCTCTCGGCTTCAGATGTATCAACTTGACAATTCACGGTACATGAATTTGATGCAAAGAAGAAGAATAATCATTTTCATTATTTCATGTTAACTAAGATAACATTTTATCCATATATTCGATACTTTAAGCTAGATAGTTAATGCCCCTGCTGAAAGTTCGAAAACCATCGAAGAAGTTCTTTGATATAAAGTTATAGTATACACTCCTTCGACGAAAATGTAAACCACTACACAAATGATGAGTGATTATTTATAGCAAGACCATATTAAGTGAACTGGTTGAAACAGCAGATACTGGATTCAGTAAAGGTACAACGGAACTAATGTGACAAACTTTATTGAGAACTTATTCGACAATTCCACTCATGTGTCAAAATGCACGTTCAAGAACACAGAAATTCGAGTTTGATATCGGATAAATTACATAGAAATAGGAAGGAAGGTAGGATATTAGTGGATAAATTTGCCCATAGAAAATCCTTGCGCTTCCATAGCAACGCAACATTCACAACAAATAGCACGGTTTTAAAACTGTCAAGAACAGCCATTTTAGTACCTGTTGTAAGGTTTCTGCCGATATAAATCATAATGGCTCGTTTTAGAAGCATCAGTGAAGCAGAAAGAAATAGTTCTATACAGAATTCTATCCCCAAAAATACAAGAAAAACGAACAGCACAATTTGGAATCAATTCAGTATATTCTGCAAGGAACGAACGTTCGATTTTGATATACAGCATTCTATTGAAGATATTGCAGAAATTCTTATGAATAAGCGTTTCAATATGCAACAAATGAATGGACAAGATTACAAAGAATACGTTGTCAGAACAATGTGGAACACAACTGCGAAAATGATGCAGAATATGTATTTCGAAAAATGCAACATGAGTTTCAACCCCTCTACCGATTCAGAATTTAGAAAGGCTCGTGAAGCTCGCAAGTCTAAAAGGAAGATATTACAAGGGGATGTGGAAAAGCGCAAAGAAAGTTCCGTTGCATTAACAAGAACTGAATTTGATAGCATGGCTCTGTACTGGAACGAAAATGCCCCGATAGGTTTGTTGAAACGTGTTTCCATATTGTTGCTTATGAATTAGCATGGCGTGGCGGTGAAGCAGCAACTTGCAAGGTACACTTTTCCAAAGAAGAAGAATTCAATAACGGAGAAGTGACTGGTCGTATTAAATATAACTCAGTATTCTCGAACAATTGCCAAAGCGACTCAAAGATAGGCTGTAATGGTAAATGGCTCGTGAAAACCCAGATTTATGTTCTGTGAGGTTGTTTAATAAAATATTGTCGAAAAGACCCGATCATATTACAAGTGATAGATTATTTCTGGCTCCCAATCAATTTTGGAAAAACAGTACTTCTAAGGGTTGGTACAAAAATATGCCTTTGGGAATAAATGAAATATCCAAATGGATAAAAATTTCAGCAGAGAAAGTTGGACTGGATACGAAAAATAAAAAGATCACAAATCATTCTCGAATGCTGAATCTTCCAAATTCCTCAGGCGTCGTCCCATATAGAATCGACCCGGGGTGAAAAAATTGTATATAGTAATTGCATTCTCAATTACTGCTCATTCCAATTATAACTAAACATGTTTGTAATGAATGCTTTATAATTTTCTCGTTGAGTTTGTGTGCATTTCTCAATAAAGTTCATTTTGTACGTTTTGTAATTCGCGAAATTTTCTCAACAAATACCACTCGAGCTCAGATTTGGCAGGATATTTTTCTAAGCTCGTTTTCTCATACTTACTTTTCGGTAATTCAATTCGACCTGATCGTTCAATTGCCTGCACGTAAGTATTCGAAAACGAGCGTAGAAAAATATCCGGACAAATCTGAGCTCTTGTGGTATTACTTACGATAATTCGTAAATGATGTAAAGATCCAAGATAGCAATATCACAAGCGGCAAAATTCAAATGAATATCATAATATGAAAAATCATAGCTTCGTCCATTCCACTCAATCAGACACCAATTTTATTAAGCAACATTTCTATTGGTATGCTTTACACAAATTGCCAGAAAGGTGGTCAAAATGTGTCAGAAGCAATGGTTATTACTTTGAATAATTTTTTTTGACTTTCCCATACAGAATTCTTATTTAATTTTCATAAAAAACGGTAGTTTTATACCGGTACATCTGGTAGATTTGAATATTTTTTTATTTACGAGTTTCGAGGATCTCCCCGGACTCTCGATTTTCGGGGACTCACTTATTCTCTGAAAGGATTCTCCTGAATATCGCCAAATGTACTAAACCTCATTCGATAAATGATTATACTTCCACTTCCAGCCACTAGATGACGACACTACTTACATTCATTTCAGTTTTCTACATGTTTTCATATGGAATATTGAGATTTTAAGGAATGATATGAAAAACCTCTGAAAAAACAATTTAATTTGAATCTATTCTATATTATGCAGAAATCTATTGTAGATTGTAGGTGACATCAATGTTTTGTTGAGTGTTGTTGAATACAGAAATTTTTTTCATTTATGAAATCACTGCTGGTTGATTTTTTCCCTTTTTTTTCAAATTCCCTCGCCGAGCTTTTCGCATCTACTTGTTGCGTTGCGAATTGAATTGACTAGATCGAACAAGTATCAAGCTTTCAAACAACTTGAAAAAGTTTGATGTCAAGTCAAGTTTTCGAGTTACAAAACCAAGTAAAAAGCTTTTGATTTTTCAAAAACTTGCATTTCAAGTCAAGTCAGGTTTTTCGGGAAATTTTCAAGCTGCTTGACTTAATGAAACCCTACTGAAGATGGAGAAATTGAGAAGATCATATCAGAAGAGCAATTGAAGATGGAATCACAAGTACTGTCAAACAAGAAAACAATATGTAATGCAAAACCTAGAATTTCCAAGATAACAAGGTTAGAAAGCTGGGTGATTCACACCTTAAACCTTCTGTAAGGACAACATGATCTGAGCCATATGAAAGAAGAAGAGAGAAGAAAAAGAAGTAGAAAAGAGATTTCGTTGTGGTGTACCACGGAGTATACGACAATGATGATTTAACATAACGAGAACGAAATCTAACCAGGACTAACAATCTTGAAGAGCAACTCCTTTTGGGGGATACTATGGCTCACGTACGAAAGTACTCCGTATGTTCGAACTCGTTTCATTATATAATTGAGAAGCATTGAAAAAGAATGATGGTGGATATATGTGGAATAAGTGAAATGAGATGGAGAGGGCCATATGGCATGCTGGAACATCATATTTATCATGCTGGAAATGACGAACCCGGACATTGGAGGGGTGTTGGTTTCGTTGTTACCCATAAAGCCAAAGCAGCTGTTATTAACTTCATTCCGCATTCAAATCGTGTCTGTGTGTTGCAGCTAAAGGGCAAAGTTAATATGAACATTATTCAAGTGTACGCGCCCACAACTGACAGCGAGGAGGCAGAAGCTGAGCAATTCTACGCTGAAATAAGACATATGCAGAAACTGATTAAGCAAAAAGAACGACTGGAGTGACTGGGCGATTTGGCTTGGGTGAACGAAATGAGTGAGGTGAACTGCTGATTAAATTTTGCCAGGAAGAAGAATTCGTGCTGAGCAATACATTATTCGAGCCACCGGCACGTCGACTCGATTCATGGAGGTCGTCTAGAGAGGAGCCTGGCCATATAGTCAGGAACCAGATTGATTATATAGCTATAAACAGAAGGTTCAAAAATGCCATCAATGCTGTAAAAACAGCCCCAGGGGCGGATATCGGTACTGACCATTGACTGACTGTTATTGCCCGCATCTGCGTTGAGCTCAAGAAAGCCAAGAAGAAGCTCAGAACAGCTCTAATAGATGTTCGTAAAATTAGCGATGAGAAAACGAAGAAGGAACTGGAAGAAGATCTTGCCCGCGGCTTCGGTGACGTTGCTAACGGCACACCAAAAATTGAAGAGATGTGGCAAAAGCTTGAGAAAACTCTTAATGAAGCCAGTGGAAAACATTCGAAATCTAAAAGAAAACCAGACAAGGAGTGGATGACAGAGGAGATTCTACAAATGACGGAAGAAAGTCGGCGGAGTCAAAGCATGGACCGAACGAAATACCGTGAAATTCATAGGAAGAACCAAAAGAAGATCAGAGAAGCTAAGCAACAAAGAGAGGAAGAAAAATGCCGGGAGATGAAAGCGCTACAAGATAGATGTGATGCCTTCAATCTCCACAAGACCATAAAGGAAAATATGAGAAAGAAAAGAGACAAAGTCACAACAGATTTCAAAGACGCAAATGGTAACCCAGTGTACGAAATGGAGGAGAAGAAGCGAATGTGAGAAGAGTACATACAAGAGCTATTCAATGATGTTAAAAAGGACCACGGTTTGGAGGGGGCCAGTACAGGACCAGAAATCATACTTGATGAAGTGCGGTATGTCGTCAAACAGCTAAGCAACAGAAACGCGGCAGGCCCGACAGCGTCCACGGTGAACTTCTCGAGCTGCTCGACGAAGAAGCTCTGAAATTTCTAACACAGTTATTCAACACAGTATACAGAGAGGAAAGACTGCCAAAGGACTGGTTAAAGTCCTATTTTGTGACTCTTCCGAAGAACACCAATGTGAGCAGATATGAGGACCACTGTACCATTAGCCTTATGAGCCACGTTCTCGGGGTCTACCTCAAAGTTATTTTGAAGAGAATTTACAAACAGTGTGATGAAAATGTCTCCAAGGAACAATTTGGCTTCCGAAATGGTTTTGGGTTAGATTTCTGGCGCAGAGGTGCATGGACATGAATGTAGAAGTGTTCGTCTGCTTCATCGACTTTGAAAAAGCCTTCGACCGGGTGAGACATAATCTGCTGATTGAGGTGCTGAAGAATGCTGGATAGACGGTAAGAATGTTGGCACAATAGCATCCCTCTACTGGAACCAAGTAGCATCAGTGCTGATTGAATCAGAAGGGGCAAGAGATATATTATACGCAGGGTGAGCCAAGGATGTATTCTTTCGCCTACCTTATTCAATTTATATTCGGAGACAATTATGGCAGATGCTCTTGATGGTGTGAATGATGGGATATCTGTTAACGGGTAATTGATTAACAACTCAAGATATGCTGACAACACTGTCCTAATTGCGTCCTCAACAGAAGGGCTGCAACGACTTCTGGATAGGGTGTAAGAGGCCAGCCGTAACTATGGCACAAATATTAATGTCAGAAAAACTAAGCTGAAGGTGATCAGTAAAAAGTAAGGTGTGCAGTTGGCCAGCCAGCAGATTAAAAGATGCGCTTGCTTCAAGTACCTTGGCTGCATGCTGACCAGCAAGTGGGAGATGAGGCAGGAAATATAGTCCAGAATGGAACAAGCCAGGTGTGTTCATCAAAATGAAAAAACTGCTAACTAATTGCAACCTAAGCATAGAAGAACGAACAAGAATGGTTAAATGCTATGTATTTCCAACAGTACTCTACGGCATGGAAGGCTGGACTTCCACGCAACGTCTTGAAAATGAAACCGCCTCCTTTGCAATGTGGGTTTACCGCCGAATGTTGCATATCTCATGGCGAGATCATGTAACCAACGCAGAGAATCTCCGAAGAATTGGTAGTAGTGCGAGTTGCTGACAACAGTGAAGACACGAAAACTGCTCTATTTCAGCCACGTGATGAGGAATAACAAGTACCAACTTCTCCAGCTGATCATTCAAGGACGAATCGAGGGAAGGCGTGCTCCAGGCTAGAGAATCTGCGCCAGTGGTTCGGGAGGAGTACGTCGATATTCGGTATAAGAGGCACTTTAAGAAGAAGACGAAGAAATTTTCTATGAGAATGACTGCTTTGCTTGTCTCGAAATATTTATTACAAATAAAATTTCAGAAGGTAATTATCTCAACACTACATGCAAATTTTCGGTTCCACGTCTGGAATATGGAAATCCTAAAATTACTCTATATCCTATCAGCTTAGAAATTTACCGATCTATTTCCCTCCAGATTCGATAAATCCCTTTCGAAATCGGCAACTCCGCGTCAGGGCTGCCGCCGGAATTTCCTTGAACTTCAGTCGTCGTGAATGCCATCGAGACCGAGAGCTTTCCAGGCACCAGACGGTCTCATCGATTTTCGCCAGCCAACGGGGGCTTTCGCTTTCCTTCACGATCACTGTCGATTTCGCCTGAATAATTTGAGCCGTTTGTTTAGAAAGGCGTCCAATATACGGATTAGAAGCGTCACGGCGTGGATGGGCGTAATCAAACAAGCAAAAAATTGATTTAGGCGTGGTCTCGATACCAGGGTTACCAGCTATGCTCGGCGCTGGGGAAAAAAACTGGAAACGTTCCGATTCTTCGTGTGTGGATTAACGGTGACATACATACGTGAAATTTTTTATTCAAGACGCTGTCTTTCTGAAGAAATACGAGTATGAGTTATCCGAATCCAGAGGGGATTCCTTTCTTCAGTTTTGTGTTTATTTGACGTGTATATTTTTAATGCGATATCGAGCTTTCTCGAAATATCCCCCCAAATATTTTCCTAGATTTGAATACATTGAAATAAAATTCCAGACGTGGAAAAATATATTTCACGAGGTGAAAGTCTATACGGACAAACCATTCAATTTGTTTAAAAACTTTTCACGAGCTTGAACCGCCATTAGTTTCTCTATATATATTCTTTTGAAAAAGAGAGGATTTACAAAAATTCGAATAATTGAATCTACAATAAATGCTTATAATTTCGGTATGTGTCAGAAAAACACTAGTGTGAGCTCAGGAATAAGTAACAGGGGAACCATATTATCTTGCGTATGATTGAATAAACGAGTGAAAAAACCTCAGGAAAAAACTCGTTTTCCTGTCGCTACTGCACTAGCAATAGCCCATCTGTTTATGTTGTGTTAGTGTCGTGTGTACATAAAGGGTACCAAAGATTTTTCTGCTTAGCAGCTTCATTCTCTCTTTCTTATCTTTCACTCCATAATTTCCAGACGAAGACAAGGGTTAAAGGAAGGGTGTTTGGGACAGGAATCTGTAACAATGGAAAACGAAAACCAGCAGAAAAATATTTCAACAATCATACCTGACTCTTATATAAACACACTTGAATTTAAGAAAACATTTTACATAGCAAGCAAGGCCATAAAGAGGACTAAGGAGATAATCAAAAAGTACATAACCTGCGATATTTCCTCTTTCGCGGAGATGTTCTTCCGTTGCAATATGAGTCTCCTGAAACATAATCACTTCGTTGTTCTTGCTTGACAATTTTGAAGTATAATCGCAAAATCCCTTCAATATTCAAACTCAACAAAACAATTCCCTTTCTGTTTGACCGAGAGAGCCCCGATGGCTAGGTTCGGTCTTCTAAGTGATGCCGATTATGATCTATGGATGTTCTAGAATGATTATGAACCCAATAATTTGGGGTGACATTTCCCATATTTTATATTTTCGTGGTTCTTGTTTAATTTGAAGAAAAATTTGCAAAAAAAATTTTGACAGTCGTTTAAAAAATATGACAATTATCATGTTTCTCTATAACTGGATAACTTAATGATTAAATTAAATCGATTTATCATTTCTGTTCTTCCTAAAGCCAGATGAGGAACTCTCAAGATGTTACTTCGTTGTCCGTCTGTTCATTAAGACTCTTTTCCTAGAAACACGTATAAGTTGAAATTGACACCGAACACTCAGGCCGGCAATCTCTTGAAGCTGTAGAAACATCAAACACCTAAGTCAACACAATCGTACGATATGGCCGTTTATATTCTATTATATTTTGCATGTTTTGACAATTGCAAATGAGTCAAAGCCTCTAGGGTGGGTACTTGCCGTAGATCAAGAAATAAGAAATTCGACGACCAGCATTGTCTCAGAGCATATACATCCAAATCCCAAAACAAGGACGATTGTAGCATCACGGAAAAAATGTTTTTGCTATGATGATCTGATACGGCACTCTTGGTGCTACTCGTACTAGGTGAAGGTTTTCTGCTTTCTCTTACTTAAAGAATTTGTTTTTTCGTCAACCCCCTTGCCTATTTTGTTTCCAAATTGTTAGTAATCATTTTTATTGTCCGACTATTGATTGGTAATAAAAAACAAGTACTGTGTTTTAAGGAATTTTACTTAATAATTGCGATTCGTAACGCGTTTCACTACACCGTAGCTTCTTCAGACGAATGATTATGCAGAAAAATGTAAATGAGAATATAACTATAAATGTTCTTGAGTAATTAAAAGCTTATTGGTCGGCTCCTCCTAAGTGGTTATTTATGGCAGGTATATCCAATAAAATTAAGGAATAGATTGCTCCCCGAAAAGATTCAATAGAGGTGAAGGGCTTAAATCGACTTGTTCATTGATGAGTCTACCTGAGTGTTTGTATTTATTTATTTCTAAAGTTTCCCAAAGAACTACCTTCCAATATTTATTATCTGTATGCAAAATTTCAAACTGTGGGTCGAAAGAATGATTATTTTCTAAGAGATGATTCGAGTAATTTGAATCTGATTTTTATTTGAAAAACTGCGTTTATGTTCCGATATTCTAATATTGAAATTTCTATGTGTTCTACCAATGTAGAAATTATCACAGTCATTGCAATTCAATCTATAAACACCTGATTTATTGTTTTTACCTGGTTTGGTTTTATTATTTTTATATATTTGCCTAAATTATTATTAGTTTGGAAAGCTATGTTGAAATTATTGCTACTTAAGAATGATTTCAGTTTCTCACTTGTAATGCCAACGTAGGTTAAGGTGTTGAATTTTTGTTTCAATTTATCGACAGGGTAAACTTCATTCAATGCGATTCTACTTTGTTTTTATTTAAAATATTATTTATTAGTTTGGGATTGTAACCATTATTTTTGGCTATTTGTTTAATCAAATTTAGTTCTTTGTTGAAATTTTCTGGTGATAGCGGGATGTTAATCAATCTATGAATAAAACTATTGAATGCTGACATTTTATGTTGATATGGATGACACGACGAGTTATGTATTATAATATCTGTATGTGACGGCTTATGGTAAATTGCGAAAACATGTTTTCCATTTTCATTCGAAATTGTTACGTCTAAGAAATTTATCGAATTATTGCTTTCTATTTCGGTTGTGAATGCAATTTTGGATGTAATGAATTTATATGATTTTCGAAAATTTTCAACTGTCTATCTGTTCCTGTGAAGCAAATAATGATATCGTCTACATAGCGATACCAGTATAAACAATATTTACTGAGTGGATGATTATGAATTAATTTCTAAGTTATTCATGAAAATTTCTGCTAACAAAGGACTCAACGGATTGCCCATAATCAAGCCGTCTTCAATAGTATAATATTTGTAATTGAAATGGAAATAATTTTGATCTAAACAAATTTTAATAATGAAAGAATATCTGATTTAATGATAGTATTGACATGATTCCTTTCTAATAATTCTTCAACTAAGTAATACGTATCTTTTGGAGGAATGTTGGGAAATAGATTCTTAACATCGAAAGAAATAAGTTTGGAATTAGGTGGTATAGTGGTATCTTTGATATTGGCAATAAGTTCGTATGAATTTTTGACCGAAAATTCAGATTTAAAATTGCAATGTTTTATTAGCAAGTCGTTGAGGAATTTTGAAAGTTTGAACGAAGGTGCCGTTACATAAGAAACAACAGGTCTAATAGGGTAATTAGGTTTATGAAGTTTTATCAGCGAATATAATTCGGGGGATTGTGGATTGGAGTTAATGAATTTATATTTTCTTGGTCTGTAATTAATGATTTTGCTGTCGAAATTATGTTTTTAACAACTTTCTGAAATTTTGCGGTAGGATCCTTAGTTGATGTTATATAGTTTCCGGCTGTTAAGAATTCTTCAGTTTTAGAAATATAATCGGTTTTACTAATCGCAATGACGGTGTTACCTTTATCTGCTTTAGTGAATACTAAATCGTTCTTGGTACTATTTTCACGAATTGTTTTTATTATCTTATAATCGGAATTGCAATGAGGTGATAATTCAAATGCTATTGATTGGGCTTTTTTAAAAGCCATAAGACACCCTTAAGGTTTTTGCTTCATTCCTGTGACGTTTTTGTATTTAGTTCCTGTTAGTTAGTATACTGCTTTTATAACTTCTATGGTTTTTGTTGGTCAGGGCTTATAGTACGAACCCATTCTTTCCAACAACAGTGCCTCGGGCTTTAAATCAATGTATGTACAGAGTGGGAAATTTTCAAAGTATTTGTATGGCAGCTATGTGAATAAATGCAGATGGAGAAAAATGAACCCTCCTCCTCCAATTAATTATTTTGAAATTCGAAACTTGCCAACCCGAGGAATCTACGTTACATAGAGTCTGCCACGTTGCTTCGGTAATATTCTATTAGAATGATTAGAAAGTTATGCCTGTAGAAAATATATTATTATGAAAAGCAAAACCTTTGACATTAAACTTTTCTCAACAAAAACCAAAAACACATAAGAAAATCTTTAACAGAAACAAAAAGTCCTAACGATGCGAATGTGGGAAACTACTTTATAGCGAATATTCAAAACAGTTGCCATTGTTTTTAATGCCTAAATTACATCGACGAGAAACTTTACGGCAGACATTGAAAATGATTTCTGACATTTCAAATTCAGTCACAGAACCAGAAACGCTGTTCCTCTTCTTCTTCTTTGCAGAGATGGTATGATTTATTAAGCCATTGTCACACTAACTTCAATATTGTTAAGGTTGGTTCACATCATCAAACTTCAATATGTACGAATAGATGTTATGCAGGCCCCTGCTGTCACTCTTCTCGTTGATTGTTGCATGTTTGAAAGTAATGACGTAGCACATCTCAAGAAAAAATCCATTGTACGGCTCTTGCTATATACATGTCTGGCCAAGGCACATTTTTCTGGATGTAGGCGTGCGTCACTTTTGTGTTGTGTGATACGTTTTCCAGGTGTTGGTATCTCATATAAATATATATATATATATATATATATATATATATATATATATATATATATATATATATATATATATATATATATATATGATGGGACAAATAACTTCCGCGATTATTTTCGCAAGGAGTCTACATATATAAACTTGAGACAATAAGAAATTGAACTAACCTATCAAGCTACATCGGGGTACCCTATCGATTCCAGAAAGGACGCACCTCGTACATACGTAGGAGAGTAGCCCTCTATGAACCGACACGGAGAAACCCCCTACCGGACTTCGAGAAAGATACGAACAATAACAAACAGATGAGGACACGTTAAAAATTCCAAACATTTGGGAGACATCTTTCGCCGTTCCGTGAATCACATCAACGGTAGAAAACGAGCGAAATAATCCCGCTGAAATAGTGCTCTTAGCCTCTGTTTCCGAGCAAAAACCTTCCGTCGGTAAATATTTGATGGGGCAAATATCTTCCGCGATAAACTTCGCGAGGAGTCTACATATGTAAACTTGAGACAAGAAGAATTATTCAAAAATCCGTAGATCAATGAATAATCAAGAGCTAGTTCCCAAATCTGCCTGCCATGCACGCAGCCCCCAAGAGCCACAATAGTGCAACTAAGCAGGATGCCGAGAAACGAAGCGGCAGACTGCAGTTTACCGACGGGAGGTTTTATCTTTATTTATATTATATATATATTGTTAGTTAGCAGCAATTCTGATTGTAATAATACGTCTGCTTCATAAAAGTGTTCCATATGTCCTTGTGTATTTGACAGCTTCAAGAACTACCAGGTTCATTTTCGACATCATGCATCATTTATGGTTTAATTATCTATAGAAAGATCGATGTCGCTACATGGCGTACCGTTTTCATTGCCCAATAAATATTTATTTGAAGGCGCTGAAAATTGGTACGCTTTTCAATTATCCGCCTTCTCTCCTGAATCCATTTAAAGCGATTGAAACTCTTAGCACACTTCCCAGATATCTACATATTTTGAGAGCACAGTATTTAATGAGAGAAATAATTCAATTAGTTTTCCAGCAGAGTGAATTTTCACCGAACCGTAGGCCAGAATTTACAGCTGGCTGAATATGCTGCAAGGCTTTTGTGGTAAGGTATCACAGATTTTCCATATTATAAAATACAAACGTACGTGAAACTTTGTGACTAATTATTTTCCTAATGACTTTTGTCAGTAACATTCGAAAGGGTTCCCAACTTCAATATTTATTTTGAATTATTACGAGGGTCTCGATTGGTATAAAATTTGTATTTGGCCCTTTCGGAACTTTATGACATGTGTATTGGAACGAAAGGGTTGTTCAACGAGCATACAGATTTCTGAATTTATACTGAAAAAATTGTAAATTTGACTGTTGTTAGGGCAGCACCAGATTTTTTTCCTCGCCAAATTTATGCATCGAAACATGGACAATATTGACGTATATCTTTCTGGCCATATACTCAGTAGAGTTAACTTCACGCGATTTTGGGCAGGACATTGATAGAAAAAAACATATTTTTAATCAGCGTAGGGATGATTACTTTTCAATGATTCCCCAGTGTGTCATGTACCCAAGCATATGTTATTCTATATATTATTTTTATAATTCGTGATATTTCTAAGCCATTAGTGGAAATTTATAATTCAATCATTTTTAGCTACTATTACTATCATCTAGTTTTGTTTATTCGATTTAGTCAAAAATTTCACCAAAAGAATCAATATTATAATTGGGGATCAATTAAATACAATATCCTACAGACGACTCGAAATTAAGAGCACCGATTGCAAGATTTAGAAGAGAAACACTCACAAAACATTATACCAGCATCCTCCTGTTCAACATTTCTGAAAATAATCTTGTCAGGTCTAGAAGTTCCACCCAATTTCATTAAATAATGTTTCTCGTACCAAATATACGTCAAAAAACCGACGAATTTTAGGAACAATCCAAACCAAACGCTTTATAGTCAATGGAGATGCTTTATACAGCGTATACTCTCGAGGGTGACCATATCGTTACCGATTGGAGAATATAAATCGTCCGCACTGTACCACTTCACCTTACGTAAACATACGGAAAATAATATTCCGTTCTGTAGCTTTGAATTTTCTATTTGATAGTAACATATGGAAGAAGAAAATACAAATAATTTTCGCACATAGCATTAATGAAAAATCGGAAATTAAAAACAATGACTGGTCCACACAAAATGGATGGTCGAGTCTATTTCAGGAAGTTGTGGTAAACAGTACTCGCAGAAAATTCGATATAAACATTGATTCAAAATGGATCAGTGGCTTAGAAATAAAAAAATATTTCAGTTTGTTTTCCGCGCCTACTTTGATTAGAATGGAATTAGTGGTGGTATAAGTGGCTTATGTATATTCAAAGAGCCACATATCAAAGCAGCACAGGTCCCCCGCAACCATATGTGCAAAGTGTGCAATGTACACGGGCGCCATCCTTAAGGGGCGCCAAAACCCAGGGTCCAAAAAAAATATTAAAATAAAAGTTGAGAAATTAAAAAGAATTAGGTTAGTTTTATTAGTTATTTATTCCGTTTACTGTCGATTTTTATGTTGCGAGAACAAGTCAGGCGGCAGTTTCTTGATTTTTCCTGTTCAGACATGAATAACGCCTGGAGCGCTATAAAAGTGATGCATCGCCACAGGCGTTTTCAAATCAGTTAGTTCACTGGACCGTGCAACAAGCGAATAAAAACAAGTATTCCTATTAATTTTCACATATAAAGTTATTTTCATTTTGTCAACTGTGGTGTTGTGTTGTGCAATATTTTGTTTACTACTTTTTTTTTTAAATTAAGTGCCGAATACCTGCTGACTGCAATTTCAACGACTTGATTTCCCTACTTTATACTATCAACATTAATCCTTTATAGGATACTGTTTATAATCAATTTTTTCAGCCAAATATCTTTGTATTAATTGAAAAGCCATGTACGAGTTTAAAAAGTAACTGGTTTTATCGATAACTCGCTTAGTTTTTATGCTATTGATATTTTTAAAAAGCCATTTTATAAGGTTTTTAAGGTCTATAAAATCAAATTAGTTTAATATCTTTTTTGCCTTTGTTTTTGAACGGATTTAAGCTGAAAGGGCTCGAACAAATTACTTTTTACTCAAATATGCAAACCTTAATCGGCCATATCTTACTTAATAATAATCTGCCCTATAAAGGGTTGAAAACTATTGGCTACTTAGTAAACTTTTCAAGAATATTTCCTACCCTATACCCATAAGGTGTTTATTATTGTGGTTACTTTAGATGTTAATTCCTAATTCTCATGAGTAATAATTTTTTATTTGTTTTTTCGGGATAAAAGAAAGAGACCTTCTGGTGCGAAGTTTCGCGAGCAAAAGAAACTGAGGCTACAAGAAAGGGGAAAAATGATTGGATCTTTAAAGCATTTCTTGCAAAACAATCAAGATTCCACGGAGACTATCGATGTTGGTGCGACCGAATAGTCCGAATCTCAAGATTCTAAATCCATATATCAATAACCGTGAGTGGCAGCGGTTGTAGAAGCAAAACAGCTTCTACTGATGGAGAGCCCGATGAAGCGATGACATCATCCTCGTCTACAGCACTTGAACAATCCACTTCAGGTAATTCAGCTTGTGTAAAAAGTTTGATAATGTCAGCTACTAAAATACCTGCTGCAAGTGACACTCTCGATGAAGGCTGTAATGAGGCTAGTATCGATATAATTCCATCCGACCCCGGTTTGTGGCCCGAAATAATCACCAATGAGATGGCTAGAATATTGGTTAAACGTGGTCCGCCCTTGATAGACATCAGTTTTAGCTTTCCTAGTAATAAAGATAAGAGAAAGTTTTCGTGCAAATACATTGAAAGAAATCTACAAATATGACTCCTATAGTTCAGTTTTTTGCTTTACTTCAAGCACCTACCTACATCCTACCTTCGAAAAAATAAAAAAACATGATCCAAAATGCCGTAAGGGGTGCCAAAGTCTTTTTTTGCACACAAGCGCCAGTAGCCCTTACGGGGGCCCTGAAGCAGCATTTAAATAATGAGATGTGATTCACTTCGTACTGATGGTAAAAATCATTATCAAAAAATAACTGGACTGTGCATATAGGTAGAACATTGCTAAACACGAAACACAAGATTTTTAAATGCTATAATATTTTGTGGATTATAGGTATACGATGAAATGATAGAATTTTGATAATCCAGGAATATTAGAAAATATAATCACTTACTGAGCTGGATATGCAAAGACTTTACTCTAACTATTTCCGAATAAACTTTCGAGAAAATACAAAGCTACTTACAAGACACCATTTTAAAGAAAAATTGGGATATTATTTCCGTTAAAATAAAATTCTTTGAGAGTTTTTGCGGATGAATCAGCTGACGCTTCTTCAAAATCACGTATAGTGACTATTCAGTGAAAGGGTTTTCTTTCAAGCTTTCAGCAAACAGGAGATACTATAGCTCACTTATTTTAACTAAACTAATGACAAAGCATATGAATCAGAATGAAAACTTGCTCAGTCTATTGCGAATTTAAATGAAAAAGAGATTACCGCATTAAAAATAGACGTGCCGATTTAGTTTACAGTCTATTTCATAATATATATTGATTCATTTATATTTAAATCGAAGTTTTAATATTGGTTTACCATCAGCACGAACGATAGAGTTATTCGAATTGATAAAATGTGATTTTATATTTTATTGACATAAATTGCAACCTGCAGCATCGCCGTTATCTAAGGTCACGGACCGCTACTGTAATATCAATTTGATTTATCTAACGAATGATCAAAAACTCTCAAATAAGTTGAAAAATTGATAACTCAAATTGACAAGTAAATTTTACCGTAAATATTGAGAATATAAAAATCGAAGTGCACAATTGTACATACATTCAAATATATATATATGGGGTTTTACCCCGACGAGTTGCCCATATATCTGTTCATGCAATCAAACTGATTTCATGAAAAAATATAAATCCACCACCCGGTAATTAATACCATTGCCAGGCAATGATTATAATTAAAACATATCCTGGAGTAATTATATATTAGGATAACGTTAAATGTTATGAGAATATATCAATCTACCAGAATATATACATACTATAGCATCATCAGACAATGATATCAATGTACCAACGAGTAGTGTCAGAGGCTTTCTCCCCGGAAAAATCCAGTGTACGGACCTTAGTCAAGTAACACTGAATGTTACTCATTAATAGTTTCCTTGTGTGTGAAGTGGTGAACGATCAAATAGAATACTGCTCTGAATATAAATATGACAAAATTGTCAGTTAATTATATTACATTTATATAAACAAATAAATAAAATATGAAATGAGATTCTGAGCAGTATAAACTAAAGAGAAAACCTATGACTCTACCTCATTATTATTTTCGGAAAGAAACCTACGAAGAATATTACAAGATTTGATGACTGTTATCTTTTGTAACTGTTCAAACAAATTTTTCTTCAGACCCAAAATCTCAATACTTTTGTGAAGATTTCTAGGAATAACGCCTGTTGTAGAAATAATAATCGGTAGAATAAATATTTTCTTCATTTTCCACATTTTTTAATCTCGTCGCCAAGCATCATATATTTAGAAATTTTTCATTGTATTTATTTTGTATATTATGTGTGTCGGGTATAGCAATATCAATTATATATGTTATTTGATTCTGTTTATCATTAAGAACGATATCTGGTCTATTGTGTTTTACAGCTCTGTTGCACAGAATTGTTTTATCAAAATAAAGTTTATATTTGTCATTTTCACAAATAATCTCAGGTTCATATTTTTGAAATTTTTACTTTTGGGAATTAGGTCATGTTTAATTCCTAGATTGAAGTGAATAATATTAGCGACAGCATTATGTCTTTCTAAATAATCTGTTGAAGCAAGGACTGAGCAAGATGATAATATATGAAAAACTGTTTCTTATCAATTTATATATATATATATATATATATATATATATATATATATATATATAAATTGATAAGACACTTCGTCATTTTCTTGAATTCGTAATGAAAAATTGGAGAACCAATCTTTATTTAAATATTTCAAAACAATCGTTAAAATCCGAAGTAATTCCAATCAAAAGAGGCATTTTTCAAGGTGATTCTTTAAGTGCTCTTTGGTTTTGTCTTTGCCTCAATCCATTATCTCATGAATTAAATGCTACTAGTTTCGGCTTCAAAATAAAGAGTTTATTAACTGAATTCAAATTAAGTCACTTAATTTATTTAGATGATATTAAATTATATGCCGGAACCAGATCTCATTTAAAAGTCTACTTGAGATTACTTTCAACTATTCCAATGATATTCATATGAAATTTGGGCTTCCAAAATGTAAAAATCTTTCTATTGAAAAAGGAAAGATCACCTCTGATTATATAAAGATTTCCAATATGGAAATCGAGCCAATGCATCAAGGAGATACATATAAATATCTTGGATTTTGTCAAGAGAAGACAATTAACCATAGCAGTACTAAAGAAATTATTAGAAGTTCATATTACAAAAGACTAAGAATTATCATCAAGAGTTATTTAACTAGTAAAACCTTTTCAGAGCTATCAACTCCTATGCTGTTCCTATTCTTACATCTTCTTTTGGAATTATTAAATGGTCTAAAACTGATCTAAATGAATTACAATGTCAAACGAGGAAAATGCTCTGTAAATATCATAAGCACCACCCAAAGTCAGCTGTTCAGAGAGTTACACTACCTAGACATCTTGGAGGTCGTGGATTAATTGATTTGAATAATCTTCATAGTAAACAGATTTTTCATCTACGTTCCCATTTTCATGATAAACAGAGAACGTCTAAATTACATGATATTGTTGTTGCTTCAGATTATAATCTTACACCTCTGAACTTGACAATGCAAAAGGTAGATTTTGATATATTTGATGATAATTCTAAAAGAGAAAGTTGGATGCAGAAGGAATTACACGGAAAGCACCCTAAAGAATTGAAAATGATTATATTGATGAAATTGCATCGAATAAATGGTTAGTATCTGGAGAATTGTTTGCTGAAACAGAAGGCTTGGCAATTGCGATCCAGGACCAGGTTGTTTTCACAAGGAATTATAGAAAACATATCATCAAACAAAATATAGATGATTCTTGCCGTAGATGTTTCTGTTCTTCGGAAACAGTTTTTCATATATTATCATCTTGCTCAGTCCTTGCTTCAACAGATTATTTAGAAAGACATAATGCCGTCGCTAATATTATTCACTTTAATCTAGGAATTAAACATGACCTAATTCCCAAAAGAAAAAATTTCAAAATATGAACCTGAGATTATTTGTGAAAATGACAAATATAAACTTTATTTTGATAAAACAATTCTGTGCAACAGAGCTGTAAAACACAATAGACCAGATATCGTTCTTAATGATAAACAGAATCAAATAACATATATAATTGATATTGCTATACCCGACACACATAATATACAAAATAAATACAATGAAAAATTTCTAAATATATGATACTTGGCGACGAGATAAAAAAATGTGGAAAATGAAGAAAATATTTATTCTACCGGTTATTATTTCTACAACAGGCGTTATTCCTAGAAATCTTCACAAAAGTATTGAGATTTTGGGTCTGAAGAAAAATTTGTTTGAACAGTTACAAAAGATAACAGTCATCAAATCTTGTAATATTCTTCGTAGGTTTCTTTCCGAAAATAATAATGAGGTAGAGTCATAGGTTTTCTCTTTAGTTTATACTGCTCAGAATCTCATTTCATATTTTATTTATTTGTTTATATAAATGTAATATAATTAACTGACAATTTTGTCATATTTATATTCAGAGCAGTATTCTATTCGATCGTTCACCACTTCACACAAAGGAAACTATTAATGAGTAACATTCAGTGTTACTTGACTAAGGTCCGTACACTGGATTTTTCCGGGGAGAAAGCCTCTGACACTACTCGTTGGTACATTGATATCATTGTCTGATGATGCTATAGTATGTATATATTCTGGTAGATTGATATATTCTCATAACATTTAACGTTATCCTAATATATAATTACTCCAGGATATGTGTTGATTATAATCATTGCCTGGCAATGGTATTAATTACCGGGTGGTGGATTTATATTTTTCATGAAATCAGTTTGATTGCATGAACAGATATATGGGCAACTCGTCGGGGTAAAACCTATATATATATATATATATATATATATATATATATATATATATATATATATATATATATATATATATATATATATATATATATGGGACAAATATCTTCCGCGATAAACTTCGCGAGGAGTCTACATATGTGAACTTGAGACAAGAAGAATGATTCAAAAATCCGTAGATCAATGAATAATCCCTCCTGACAAGAGCTAGTTCCCAAATATGCCCGCCATGCACGCAGCCCCCAAGGGCCACAATAGTGCAACTAAGCAGGATGCCGAGAAACGCAGCGGCAGACTGCAATTTCGCCCTTTCTAGGAGCTCGTCAGTGTCGCATATCGCTTCTCAGCATCCTATCAAGCTACATCGGTGTACCCTATCGATTCAAGAAAGGACGCACCTCGTACATAGGTACGAGAGTCGCCCTCTATGGACCGACACGGCGAACCCGCTACCGGACTTCGAGAAAGATACGAACAATAACAAACAGATGTTTGTTTGGAGGGATTATTCATTGATTTACGGATTTTCGAATAATTCTTCTTGTCCCAAGTTTACATATACATATATATATATATATATATATATATTTAGTTTATTAAGTGCTGAATATGGGCACCATTCACTTCCATGTAGTGAAATGAATTTTGCTCAAATCGTTCACGTACATTACTCAACTTTTCTGGTTTAATTTGACGGCATTTATTTATGTTCCGAATTCGCAAATCATCCAGTGACTCAGGTTGAATAGCGTAAATCTTAGATTTCAGGTGACCCAAAGTCAAGTGGCGCCAAATCAGGTGATCTGGGTGGCCACTCGATATGTGCCCTTCTTCCAACCCAGGCTTGAGGAAAATTTTCATCTAAGAATTGACGCACAGGTTGAACGAAATGAGGTGGTGTGCCATCTTGTTGAAATATGATCGTTTCATGGTCTTCTTCATTCTCCAATACTTGCACGAGGGCTGGATAAATAGCCTTCTGTAATAGTTCTAAATAAATTTGTCCAGTGATATAACCGGTTATAAAAAAAAGGTCGATGATTTTCATAAATACCCGCCCAAACATTTAACGTTTGGGGAGTATGCTCTTCTCGAAATAATCTTGGATTTCCATTTTACCTGTACCGAAAGTTATGCCAGTTTATAGTGCCGTTAAGGGAGTTTAGATTATTGTTAATAATTTTACTGACCACTTCACAGAACATGAGTCAGCTATCAAAATCATTCTCATTCGTTTCTTGAACCTATCGCATCTTAAAAGGATGAAACTAATGTTCTCTTAAAATGCTCATGATAGTAGTGCGTGAAACACAAGACACAATGAACAATTTCCTAGTACTAAGGGTCGGATCCATCGCTACGTGACCTAATATAGCCAAAAAGTTGCACAGCGTAAGCAGCGGATACATTTTTTTCAGGATGCCGTTCGTTAAATAAAGCCGCTGTTAATTGCGCAGAGTCGTTATTTCTAGAAAATAATTTTTTCATTTGCACCCTTTCTTCTACGGAATTTTCGTTGGACCACGCTGTATATATGTATATATATATATATATATATATATATATATATATATATATATATATATATTATATATGTATATATATAGGGGTTTTACCCCGACGAGTTGCCCATATATCTGTTCATGCAATCAAACTGATTTCATGAAAAATATAAATCCACCACCCGGTAATCAATACCATTGCCAGGCAATGATTATAATCAAAACATATCCTGGAGAAATTATATATTAGGATAACGTTAAATGTTATGAGAATATATCAATCTACCAGAATATATACATACTATAGCATCATCAGACAATGATATCAATGTACCAACGAGTAGTGTCAGAGGCTTTCTCCCCGGAAAAAATCCAGTGTACGGACCTTAGTCAAGTAACACTGAATGTTACTCATTAATAGTTTCCTTTGTGTGAAGTGGTGAACGATCGAATAGAATAATGCTCTGAATATAAATATGACAAAATTGTCAGTTAATTATATTACATTTATATAAACAAATAAATAAAATATGAAATGAGATTCTGAGCAGTATAAACTAAAGAGAAAACCTATGACTCTACCTCATTATTATTTTCGGAAAGAAACCTACGAAGAATATTACAAGATTTGATGACTGTTATCTTTGTAACTGTTCAAACAAATTTTTCTTCAGACCCAAAATCTCAATACTTTTGTGAAGATTTCTAGGAATAACGCCTGTTGTAGAAATAATAATCGGTAGAATAAATATTTTCTTCATTTTCCACATTTTTTAATCTCGTCGCCAAGCATCATATATTTAGAAATTTTTTCATTGTATTTATTTTGTATATTATGTGTGTCGGGTATAGCAATATCAATTATATATGTTATTTGATTCTGTTTATCATTAAGAACGATATCTGGTCTATTGTGTTTTACAGCTCTGTTGCACAGAATTGTTTTATCAAAATAAAGTTTATATTTGTCATTTTCACAAATAATCTCAGGTTCATATTTTTGAAATTTTTTCTTTTGGGAATTAGGTCATGTTTAATTCCTAGATTGAAGTGAATAATATTAGCGACAGCATTATGTCTTTCTAAATAATCTGTTGAAGCAAGGACTGAGCAAGATGATAATATATGAAAAACTGTTTCTGAAGAACAGAAACATCTACGGCAAGAATCATCTATATTTTGTTTGATGATATGTTTTCTATAATTCCTTCTGAAAACAACCTGGTCCTGGATCGCAATTGCCAAGCCTTCTGTTTCAGCAAACAATTCTCCAGATACTAACCATTTATTCGATGCAATTTCATCAATGTAATCATTTTTCAATTCTTTAGGTGCTTTCCGTGTAATTCCTTCTGCATCCAACTTTCTCTTTTAGAATTATCATCAAATATATCAAAATCTACCTTTTGCGTTGTCAAGTTCAGAGGTGTAAGATTATAATCTGAAGCAACAACAATATCATGTAATTTAGACGTTCTCTGTTTATCATGAAAATGGGAACGTAGATGAAAAATCTGTTTACTATGAAGATTATTCAAATCAATTAATCCACGACCTCCAAGATGTCTAGGTAGTGTAACTCTCTGAACAGCTGACTTTGGGTGGTGCTTATGATATTTACAGAGCATTTTCCTCGTTTGACATTGTAATTCATTTAGATCAGTTTTAGACCATTTAATAATTCCAAAAGAAGATGTAAGAATAGGAACAGCATAGGAGTTGATAGCTCTGAAAAGGTTTTTACTAGTTAAATAACTCTTGATGATAATTCTTAGTCTTTTGTAATATGAACTTCTAATAATTTCTTTAGTGCTGCTATGGTTAATTGTCTTCTCTTGGCAAAATCCAAGATATTTATATGAATCTCCTTGATGCATTGGCTCGATTTCGATATTGGAAATCTTTATATAATCAGAGGTGATCTTTCCTTTTTCAATAGAAAGATTTTTACATTTTGGAAGCCCAAATTTCATATGAATATCATTGGAATAGTTGAAAGTAATCTCAAGTAGACTTTTTAAATGAGATCTGGTTCCGGCATATAATTTAATATCATCTAAATAAATTAAGTGACTTAATTTGAATTCAGTTAATAAACTCTTTATTTTGAAGCCGAAACTAGTAGCATTTAATTCATGAGACAATGGATTGAGGCAAAGACAAAACCAAAGAGCACTTAAAGAATCACCTTGAAAAATGCCTCTTTGATTGGAATCACTTCGGATTTTAACGATTGTTTTGAAATATTTAAATGAAGATTGGTTCTCCAATTTTTCATTACGAATTCAAGAAAATGACGAAGTGTCTTAACAATTTTATAAATTTCCAAAATTTCTTGAAGCCATGAATGGGAGAACTGTCAAAAGCCTTTTGGTAATCAATGAAGGCTGTATGAATATTTTCTTCTTAGTTTGAGCTTGATTCAAAGCAACAGAATCAATTACAAGTTGCTCTTTAGTACCAAGGTGTTTTTTTCTACATCCTTTTGATGTTCGGAAAGAATATTATAATTCTCCAAATGTGCATAAATTTTTGGGTAATACATGCAGTTAGAATTTTATATATTGTTGGAAGGCAAGTAATTGGTCTTTATTGAGACGGATCAATAGTATTATCACTTTTCGGTTTTAAATAAGTAATTCCTTGTGTGAAAAATAAAGGAGTAGCTGAGGGTTCTTTATTATAAATGAAAAATATTCAGCCAATTTTTCATGAACGCAAGAGAATTTCTTGAACCAAAAGTTATGAATACCATCAACACCTGGAGATTTCCAATTTTTTGTGTGTTTAATAACTGATGTTATATCTTCGTTTGAAAATTTTTCAAATTGCATGCATTCTATTTTAGAAAATCGAGACCTTTCATTTAAAATCCAACTTGCATTGGAATTATGTTGCCTTGGCACTGCCCAAATTGAAGACCAATAATCAGTTAAAATATCAATTTTAGGAACTCCATTTCCAGAAATATTTTCATTTGAACCTGAAATAAATTTGTAAAAATGTTTTTCATTATTTTCGAATAGTTTGTTTTGGAATTTTCTATCTGAATTTATTTTATATTCACGTAGTCTAATAGAGTATACTGAAAGTTTTTGTTTTAAAGTATCGATGTATTGTATCAATTGTCCTTTACTTATCTCATTATTTTTATGGGTTTTATTTTTGAGGAATATTTTTCCAATATGTGCCATAAGTTTTTTGATCGATTACCTCTGGAATATTGAGTCAATCTTCCTAAATCACATCTGATAGAAGAAATTTTACCTTCTAACCTTTTTTGCCATGACGGTTTTTTCTTGATATTATAATTAGATCCAAAATTTTCTAATTTGTATCCAGAATGTTTAACTACTGTAATAGCGGCACAATATATAATCAGATGAAGTGTATAGATATTCATTACTTTAACAAGTTGCTTTGGAAGAATATTCTCATTAAGTACGTTTATACAATCGAAAATTTTCTTTGAATAATGAATTTTAGGAAGTTTAGGTCTTAGAGTTGGGTCAATATTTTCAAATAAATTCATTTGATTGAGAAATAAATTTTCTATATCTTTGTTATCATTATTTTTAGATGAATTTTCTGATTTATTTTCGATGCTTTTCATGAATGGGACTAGGTTTTCATCTGAAACTTCAAAATTTAAATGTTCTTCTTGTTGAACGTTGTTTTTAATTGATTTTAATTCTGATTCAGATATAAAGTTTCTATTTTCAATATACCGTCTTTGATTCGCAATGCTTTGTTCTGAAATACAGCAATTGGGGAATTTTTCTTTGAACATATTATATAGTTTAGACATATACCCTTTTTTATTTGTTCCATTATTTGTTATTTTGTAATAACAAAACATAATAAATTTATTCATTTCATACGTCCATTTCATGCGTTTTATTTTTTATTAATTTTGTGTGGATCTGAATTAGGTGATGAAGTTATGATAAGATTAGAGGAACAAGGTGATTCTACATGATTTTGAAAACAGTCATCAAAACTTTTGTTGTTTGAAGAATAGACAGAACAAGTAGAAATGTCAGAACCCTTAGATTTACTTCGTGTATGATATGAATGTATAGTTTTTAATATATTATTCCTACCTTCATTTAAGTTGTTTACCTTATCATCATATTCATGATTAACGGGCCCAGAAATAATTTTCTTTGCAACGTTACCTGAATCAGATGATATGAAAGTTTGAGAATCTGATGGTCCTGCATCTAAACGATCTTGAGTGCAGATTTTGAAGTTCTTCTCCAAGAAATATCTATTATATGAATCGCAAGGATATTTTGGTGGATTATATTCATCATCAGATTCATATTCCTATGAAGTATTCATTTTTGGAATTCGAAAATTTGACAGTTGTCAATAATATATTTCATAAAACGTTTTCCTGAAAAATGAATCAATAAAGGTAGGAAATTTTATGTGTACTTACTTTTAATAACTTAAAAATACTTATCTGAAAAATATAACTAATTTAAGTATCTAAAACTTTTCAAAATTCAAAATTTTAGCAGTGATGTTCATTTATGGAATATATATATATATATATATATATATATATATATATATATATATATATATATATATATATATATATATATATATATATATATATATATATATATATATATATATATATATATATATATATATATATATATATATATATATATATATATATATATATCTTTTTCTTTCTCGATTCACATATTGATTTTTGTATGTATGTTACCCTTTTCTTAGGATATTGATATAGTTAGACCATATTTGAAATTGAGGGTTTCATCAAGTCAAGCAGCTTGAAACTTTTCGAAAATGACTTGACTTGATGTTCAACTTTTGAAAAACCAAAGGTTTGACTTGACTTGATTTTGCAACCCAACATTTTAGCTTGCCATCAAGCTGCTCCTAAGCTTGATACTTGTAAGAGCATTACATTAAATTTACTTGCTAATCGCTTGTTGCCGTACCCGTACAGCTGCAATTGAAGTAGGTGGTATCTCTGTGATTTCAAAAGTTTGAGATGTTTCAATTCTTGATGAGACAAATATCTTCCGCGATAAACTTCGCGAGGAGACTAGAGAAAGGAATGATATTGCTCAGCTTTTTGCTCTACTGAGCAGGGACACTGTGGTGCCTCACGATTGGTTCTCTATGATTCAAGTTATGATAAATAACATACTCTTCATCTATTTGCCACATCGAAAATAAGCGCCTCATAGCCTTTCTAAAATCACTTCGACTTTTTTGATTTCACAGAAAATTAACATTCGGAGAAAAATATCTCTATAAGTAAAATTTTCAGAAAGTCATCTTACATTTCTTGTTATGTTGCAAAAAATAATATCCCCCTGAAATAACAAGACACTCAAAATATACATAAAATTATACTTTTGGTTAGGAATTATCTTGAAAATTCTTTGTTCGGGTTGTCTAAACAATGTAGTGCCTTCGTATCTCCAACAACGATAGAACTTCCTTCGAGGTTCTTGTTATGATTTCATTTAATATTATCAAATTGTTAGAAGCCTTCAGGGTGCTCTTAGAGCGTCTGTGGTGTTCCGATTTGAATAATTATGAGTTCTATGCATATATATGCAGATTATTTCTCGAGAATATTATCGTTCTCGGAAATTATTATTTTCACTTCACTTCCTTTGAGTTCAAGACCGAATTACGAATACTTCTCTGATATGAAATGATTTCGGGCATATTTATTGAAGTAGCATGGTTGAATGGAAAAATAATATGAATTTTCGTGAATTGATATCTACTCCAGATTGGAAGAAAGAGATTGTCAATCTTCGAAGAAATATTTGAATAAATAAGAATAAAATAGAACTGAATAAGCACGGGAGATATGACATGGGAGTTTGTTACGTTTGATTTCCCAACAATTTTTTTTACGAAAGCATCTAATATCAGATTCTAAATTACGTTTCAACCTCTTCAATGATTCTCTTGATAAGACGTCGGGATCACCACCTAAAAGCGTTGGCCAAAGTCATGAAAACGCGTCGTGATTTTTTCGAAAAATGTGGATTCTTATCTTTAGATGCCTCATACAACATTGTCGAAATTTTGTCATACAAGTTTCCAAATGTTCCCTAGGCTTAAGAATCTTTCACTTCCTAAAATAGTCCAATGAATAGCTGACGGTCCAAAACTTGTGATAGAAAACAAATGAAATAGTTGTATGGAAGAAAGTTTTGAAGAAACAATAGCTCATAAAAGGTTTTATTAAACAATTGTAGGTCGAATAGATCTTTCAAAATATTTTGAAAAACTATTTTTGTATTTCCTACAAGTCAACGTTTTGTTTTTGCTGTTTACTTTAAATGATGCCCAAGCAAACAAAAACAAAGTACTCCTTCCGTAATTTGAGAATTATGAAAAGTTTTAATACATATCAATTTTTGAAAAGAAAATATCTCGATGAATAGTCCTAGAGAAACGAACTTGTTGTATTGTTTCCAGAAATGATTGTAGTAATGTTAGATATTTATAATTGATGATAAACAACATTCAAATATTTTCATATCACAATTTTGTTAAGTGTATATGTTATAAGAAATCCAGAAAATAAAGGATGTTTTACAATCTGTGAAAGAAAACCGAATATTGGTGAATGAAGCACAAAATAATTATTTATCATCCAAACTTATTGTATCACAATCAAAGTAGTTTCCTTCCGAAATGAAACATTTCAAATTTCAAACTTTGAGTTTCGGAAATAGAAAAAAGTCGGCCGGAACCATATCAGGTGAATACGATGGTTGTTCGATAGTATTTGTTGAGTTTTTCGTCATAAATTCATTCACAATTATAGCCTTGTGAGATGCTGCATTATAGTGGTGCAAAATCCATGGGCCTTCTTTTCACAAATCTGGCGTTTTTCAACGAATTTACTTTCTCAAACGCCGCATAACTCTCAGGTAACATTAGCTTATGATCGACTTTAACGTGGTTTAGGTCGGTTCAGTTGGAAGGCGCCATTCTGAATCTTGTTGACTGGTTTGCATATCAAACTCATAAACTCACATTTCATCACCAGTTACAATGTGTTTTATGAATGTGGGTTCAGAATTGACTCGTTGAACTAGTCGAGCGGCAACGCGTTTCATGCTCAAACAATCGTCCTGATGGACCTTCTAGTTTGGCCCTGAAATCTTGTGCACACAGGCTATTCCATTCACTTTCTATCATCTGTCATAATCACTTCATTCTCACTCCGCTCCAAAGATTAGTTGCTTGCATCTATAACACCCGTCTAGAAAAAGGTAACAAATGATCTCCCTTTGATTACTGTTCAATCAGTTTGGTCTCAATAGAAGTAAATGTGAGTGAAAAAATCATTTTCGAAACAATGATGAAATCTGCTCTTAGAATGAACTGATTCCCGAAATACAACTTTGGTGACTGGTAAAAGGCGTTCGAGTTTAGTATGCCAAATGACATCATTATGTGGATATTTCCCGTACTTTTGATCGTGTACCTATGAAACGCTTACTGGCTAAACTGAAGCATATTGGTATCAGAGATAACCCCTTGAAATGAATAGAAAGTTTGTTTGGAAGTCAATTTCATGTAAGAGTCATAATCTCACGATCTTCTCAGGGACCCAGTGGTATTCTACAGGAGTCTGTTCTAGTTGTCGATGATACTAAGTTTTAAAATACTACTCTCGATAATGCTGATACTCTCCAACAGTATATTGACTCCATCAGGTAGTGGTGTATTGACTGGTCCTTGCCTTTTAATTTCGATGAGTCTAGGGTTCTTCTCACGGGTGCACCCCTCTCTCTCTCTCTCTCTCTCGGTATACTTTCAAACATCTGAAGCTGTATCAATGCTTAGGAGAACTTTTGGGAACTGTCAACCTAGGACTTGCAGTCTGTTCTACAAAACATATGTCAGGCCAATCATGAAGTTTCCGGGTCCAGTGTGACATCACCAGTTACAATGCGTTTTATGAATGTGGGTTCAGACTTGACTCGTTGAACTAGTCGAGCGGCAACGCGTTTCATGCCCCAACGATCATCCTGATGGACTTTCTACTTCGGCCTTGAAACATTGTGCACACAGTCTATTCCATCCACTTTCATCTTTCATGAATCACTTCGTTCTCACTCCGTTCCAAAGATTAGTTGTTAGCATCTGTAACACCCGTATAAAAAAAGGTAACAAAGGATCGCCCATTGAATTACTGTCCAATAAGTTTGGTCTCCATAGAAAGAAATGTAAGTGAAAAAACCATCTTCGAAACAATGATGAAATCTGCTCTTAGAATGATTTGATTCCCGAAACACAACATTGGTGACTGGTAAAAGGCGTTCGAGTTTGGTATTTCAGTTGACATCATTCATTTGGATAATTCCCGTACTTTTGATCGTGTACGTATAGAACGCTTACTGGCTAAACTGAAGCATATTTGTATCAGAGGTAACCTCTTCAAATGAATAGAAAGTTTGTTTGGAAGGCAATTTTATGTAAGAGTCATAATCTCACGATCTTCTCAGTGACCCAGTGGTATTCCACAGGAATCTGTTCTAGTAGTCGATGACACTAAGTTCTACAGTACTACTCTGGATAATGCTGATACTCTCCAACAGTATATTGACTCCATCAGGTAGTGGTGTATCGACTGGTTCTTGTCTTTCAATTTGGATGAATCTAGTATCCTTCTCATGGGTGCATCCCTCTCTCTCTCTCGGTATACTTTCAAACATCAAAAGCTGTATCCATACTCAGGAGAACCTTTGAGAACTCTCATCCTAGGACTTGCAGTCTGTTCTACAAAACATATGTCAGGCCAAGCATGGAGTTTCCGGGTCCAGTGTGGCATCCCACCTTGAAACACAACATGGTTCTTTTGGAATCGGTATAGCCTAGAGAAACAAGAATTCCCTATGAAATATCTTACATAGAATCTGTCTATCATTATTCGATGATGAAATATGAATTTTTTCGGAGAAGACGTAATTGGTGGCGTGAGAAGTTTATAATTTGATTTAGGGTCTTCTAAGCATCTGTGATCTCTGATTCGTCCAAATTCAGTGGAGTAATTCTATTATCAGCAGCAACTACAATCCAAATTCAATTCAATCGAATTCAAAGGTTCTCTGTGTACTGTGAAGATGAGAACGAAATGAATCTCTGTTTTGAATGCTAATTTATTACATCCACTAGTCTATAATACATCAGATACCTCGTGAAGTATTCGATGAAGTATGGGTGGTGTTGTCGATTGTTTCTCAGTACTGTGGTCGTCTTATATTGAAGAGTATATTCAAATCATGTTCTGGACCATCGAATGTTATCAAAAACGAAACTAAGATGAGAGCTGAGCTTTCAGGAAAGTATGTTAGTTTTTAAATGTGAAAATTTTAATCCTCGAAACATGAAAAACATTTAACCTAAATATTTAAATCGAAAACAGCTGGAAAGCACCTGTAGACATCAGATAGAAAAAGATGCCTGGCGTCTCGTTTCTGTGGCAACGAACATGGCTTTTCCACTTGAACAGTGTTTAAACGGTAGACGTCTGAACAGGTGGGCAAGAATTTAATGGCCCCCCCTCGAATGACCTTGCCATTCAAAACAAGCCGTCAGTCGTTACTTGGCAACAGAGGCCGCCGCGCGTCGGTCGATAGGCTAGAGGTCACCCTCGCCCCCAAAATTTCCATCAGGGGCGGAACTGCGCTACCGGAGACATGAAATCATCTTCCTAGGCTAGTCTTATATGAATACGATCATCGTAGCAAGTCAATTTTTGAAGGAAAATCGAGACTATCCCAGATTTTCCGAGTTCTCAAACTGAAAATTTCTCTTGCCAACCATGATACTAAACGAGACCATGTATCCCATGGGGTTGGATATCAAAATTATACATAATAAATGAATAAATATTTTCTTAAACTAATTCGAACATGCAGTTATTTCCAATGTTTCTTTGAATTTCCACGAACAGGTCAATTTATGATTCGAGGTTGATACTTATGTTCTCTCCCTATGTATCTCCTAACCCTGGTAGCTTCCATCATGAATTTTTGAATAAGTTAAAGGGGTCATGTGATATCTTTTCGAAAGGGTGATTCCATTCTCTAAACAACCACCTAATTATTTACTTCCTAAACTAACACTGACTAAATGTTTGGAAAAATTCTAAATTTTTATCAATCCAGAATCCTTGAGGAAAACACTCAATTAAAATCGAAAAAAGTTAAGAATTAGTGGTTTACCGTACAAAACGTTTTCGGAAACAGTAATTTCTGCAAAAAAACAACCAAAAGTTTTCAAGGCAATTTATAGGTTATTAGTATGTTGACTGCTTTTTCTTATTGCAGTCTGTTTGTCGTTGCAAATTCAATGTAGCAATATACAGTTAGAACTGTTTGCTTTGTTTGATGATTTCCAGAAAATCAGGGACCCAACAAAGGAAAATAGCTTATTAGTTGGTTGGATACAAATTGGAAAAATAAATTGACGACGTCATGATCAGTACTGAATAGAATCGTCGCCAAATTAGTGTTTGTTAAACTGTACCAACTGATAAGGTATCTTAAAGTATTTCGCCAGAGTTTTACCAGTATCTTTGGTTTGAGTGACAAAAAAATTCAAGGACTTGTTGGAAAAAAGGCAAGAAACAGTTTCCACCAAGAGAAACGGGGAAGCAAATAAATCTAGGAATTTCGCCAATAATATCAAAGAATAGGTGATAGGACAGGAGTAAATCCCATAAAGAATTTCTTAGCCCTGACATAAATGTCCACCGCTTATTTGTTGCATTTTGTGAAAAGTTTCCTTTAACTATAGATTCTAATCTAACACATTCCACAAACATTTTCCTCATCTTTGATTTGGAAAACCTCGGTCTGACCAGTGTGCAAAATTGAAGCATCTGCTGATAGTGTAAAACAGTGGGCAACGGCTGAACTTTGACACTTCTCGATTTCAATTCGCCACATTTTGAGTAAATAAGTAAATAATTATGTTATCGTATGGAATATAGAACCATCTATTCGTCTTTTCCCTATTCAAAAATTTGGAGTAGAAGCTGGGGAAGGGTGTTGATAAACTGAGAACTAAACATGTAACGAAGAATGTTATGAGTTATTCATGGTGGTTCGTTTTCTGAATTACATTTAATGATTTCTGAATTACAAACGTTGGTATCTTAATTGCATTTGGTTATTTTAAATTATAAATCATGATTTCTGTCTATTCTGAATTACATTTGGCGTTTGACGAAAATGGATGGCTTCTGAAATAAATAACAGTTCCAGAAAAAAGTTCAGTGACCAGTTTTATTCAGTAGGGATGCGACTGTGTTTTTTTCGAAATTAGTAGATGCTTGTACGAGAAGTGAGGCATCGGTTGTAGTATTTTCTAAAATTGTAACTTCTGTAGCTTTCATCATTACTTTTCTTATTCAAAATTGATCCTACTGCATGAAACTTTGTCAGTTATCATTCATTTCATTTACCAGATGACGAATCTGACTGGAAAGTTTTCGTTGCTACAACATTATCAACCAATGATACTTTTATACTAAGGAGTTTTAAAACCAAGCTCAAGTGTATTGTGAAAAGCCATTTATTAGACGTTCTGTCCGTTGGTAAAAGTCCATTCGTTACAAAAATTGTGATCTAGTTCGTGATAGTAATAGAAAAAATAAAAGTGGCGTTGTCATTATGGATTGAAGACCGCAACCAGAAAAGAGTGCTCCTTAAAGGTCCAATTAAACGGGAAAAGAGAAAGCGTCCTTGCCCATATTACAAAGAGTACATTATGGTGTGACCATCATTACAGAGCATTAAAATAGTTGAAGAAGCTGTATCTCTAGACACTGCTGCAGCAGAAACATATCTAGAATAAGTTTCAAAATGATGAAGGATACAAACTTGAGCAAATATTCAATGCAGAAGAAACTGCACTGCTCTGGAAGAGAATACCAAACAGAACAATGATTTCCAAAAGCGAAAATTCTGCCTCTAGAGTTAAGGCAGCAAAAGATAGAGTTACACTGCTGCTATGTTTAAATACATCTGGAAATTATGTCAGATTGTTGAATGCTCGTGTTTGAACAATCCTAAACAAAAACGACCTGTCAGTGTTTTGGCGTGCTGATAAGGAAGCATGGGTTATAAGAGCTATTTTCTTGTGGCTGGTTACGGAATTGTTTTGTTCTAGGAGTTGTAACTTATAAAAATAAATTCGGACAGTGCACCAGGTCATCAACTTGAAACCAAGTATCCAAAAATAAGTGACATTTTCACCTCCCAACGTATTTGCTTCAATATATGGCCTTCAAGCTCTATCACATCAGATGAACCTTCATAATCATATTGGATAATATGTAATGTGATCCTGATACAAATGTTATGGAATGCTGGAAGGAATTGAGCATAGCAAAATGTATCTAAAATATAGAGGAATCATTGGAAGAACTGAACTTTTGCGCGTTGAAATCATGCTTTAAAAAACTGTGGCCTGTTCTCAGTGCGAAAAATGACGAAGAATCTATGACATTTCAAACTTTAACTGCAAACAGTGCCGACATTGCGAATGCAATAGGACGAGATAGTTTCGAACAGATAGGCTCAAGTGACATTCAAGAGTTGCTTGAATCACAAAGTGAAGATTTAATTCGAAAAATCTTAGTGAAAATTTAAGAATGGCAAATGAGCTTAATGATTTATTTATGAAGATTGATCCGTCTATGGAATGAAGTGTTATTTTTAAGAGGCGAATTTCTAATGCCACTGCTGTTTGAATTGAAGGAGCTTTTGAAAACTGCCAAATAAAAGAAAATTACAGAATACTTCAATAAATTGATTTTTTTATATATAAATTTTTTAGTTTGTCACCTTGGAACATATCTCCTATAATTCTACATAAATTACCACGGTTTCTGTATCGCGGTATATTTACGGAACATATACCTCCCGAATAAAGAGCTTACACTGTATTTAATACATCATAAAATATAAAAACATCATAAAATATGATGAAAACAAGCCAAGCCAATAGTTTCTGTATGTAAATTAGTTATTTTGCAGTTTAACTGGAAAATAATCATTTCTGGTAACTGGTAGTCGGGGAAAGAGTAATTAATCATTTTAAAGTATAAATCATGAATGTCAAATTATTCAGTCCAACACAAAATTATCATCCGTGAAGAAGGATTTTATCCCAATTGCCATCAGATATCATACAAACCCATCGCGTAAATTAAAAATAAAAATTTCACTGAACGACTTCCAATTTAATTTAAATACAAAGTTCGAAGGTGTTCTTTCCTTTTGAAACGTAATAAGACTTGCATGAAATCAAAGTGATTGTTCTCAGTTACCGGATATAAACGAACATTCTAGTCGAATAACCATTGTGATTGCGAAATACCGATACTGTGAGGAATTAATGCACGTAGGCGTTAAAATCCTGCTCGATTTAACAGCGAATCTGAATAGGCTTTTTAAGATGAAAAGGTTTTGCAACTTTCATTCAGTAGGAATTCGCCTTGGCAGCGGTGGTCACTAGACTGTAGATTTGTAACCCTCGGGCGGTTACTTTGTAATGCATCTATTAGCATAGTCAAAGTGGTCTGAGACTTCGACCTTTCTCAAAGAGGTGCTGGTACTTAATTCTGTGGTTACCCAATAATTAAAGATAAGGATAACTTTCATCATATGTTGATTGCTTTGTTCTTTCTACGAGTGATTGCTAAAAATTTTGAAATTGAATACAGGACGTTGGATATTATCATAGAGGCTTGGTCATATGTTTGTTTTCATGTAATAACTATTAATACCATACAGGTGAATATTCTTGAATAATACCTGTCGAAAAAATAATACAATTTCGAATTATGGATGCAGAATATTCAATTTTGCAATACATTACTCGATAAATGTTTTTTTTCAATTAATCGTTAACGAGCACATAACCGATTATTTCAAGGCTACTGTGGAACGTAGAACCATCCTGTTGAAATAATAACGGTAGTAAAATAAAAAAGTTAGCATATATTTGTGAAGTACTTTGTTCACCGTTATATTAGTGAAGTTCTTGGATGGTAAACCTTCCCCTCACTGGACCTAAACTACTACAACAGTCATCAATCCACAAAGATGTGGTTCCTGAAAGCAAATAAAGATGCGCCGAGAACCAATGCACTGATGGCTTTTCCTCTATCAACTCATGAAATAAGGATCCAGCGAGGACACAAAAGAGAGTGCGTCATCTTTACCGCATATCCTCTCACTATACCCAAATAATGCAACAGTTCGAAAACTAGTAGCAGCTTGGGCAGCTACTTTATTGTTTTTATTTGTGATATATGTATCACCGTTGCCATAGGTGTATTTTAGCCTGAAAGAAGTCAGGAGTTGACATGAGGTTGTTGCAATCGTCGTGTTGCTGAATTGATAAAGTATTAAATCAGAAGTTACTTTGATAGGAAGATACGTCATGTATACGGGCGGTCCCCTTACTCAATATCGGAAAGAGGCGTGGATTCTTTAAATCCAATCAGGCATGTCAAGTCATGAACCATGCATTGATATTGATTTTAGGCAATAAAAGTCGATTATCTCCTCAATAGCTTATATTAACTTATAATGGCACATTCAGAATTATATTTGATATGATACCTAGTGAAAGTTACTTGGATACCCCTGAAATATCGGCTTTATCAAGTTCAAAGTAGTCATACAGTAAATAAATAGATTCACACTTAAATTACAGTCCAACATGCGGAATTTTGGTTTGCTACTAGAGTTAAAACTAATTGAAATTGATTGAAATTGAATAACAGGTCGGCAGTTTTCTTAGGAACCTTTAAACAGTCTGTAAACGAGCTAGAAAAGGGTACGACCTTTATCTATACCAGTCGACACCATGGAGATCTTCAACAGGCGTGGTGACAGCTCCAGGATGGTAATGACATGGTGGTACTTCTTGTACCCGTAAGCAGGGCTACCAATAGGTGGCTGAATAGGATTTGATTCTACAGTATTCACAAGGATACAACAAGAATCCTTCAGAAGGGCACAAATACGAAATGGCGTCGTAGCGAAAGAAAATTTTCGAAGAGTACTTGGTTTTACTCTACGTGAATTTTCTTATCGCGCACTTTCAATCTAATATCTAATAAAAAAAGAGGTCGCACAATTTCACCAGCTTCAGTTTTTCATAACCAAAAAAATGCAATCGACTAACAAGCATTCGTACAGCCTTTACGTGGGGCGCAACACACTCCTAGCGAATCATTTCAATCATTCATGCAAACAGCATAACGCTAACATTTTATGCTCCGGAGGTCTAATGTAAATGCAAGCCTGCCTTTTCCAAATTGCAGACGCAATAAACGAAACTAATGCACGAAGTGAAGACAACCTTATTAGTCACAACTACTTCCAGATAGTTCCTATGTATCGACGACAATACCACACCTACTCATATCAGTTTAATTCCACATTATCGAGGAGATGATTCGATGGTTTAGTCGCAAATACTTCCAGATAGTTCCTATATACCGACGACAATACCATACCTACTCATATCAACCTAACCTCGCATAAGAGGAGTTGTTATGATGGATTTTCAAAAAAAAATAATGAATACTATTACTATTAGATAGGTATGAGTAGGTTTGGTATTGTTGTCGGTACTATTGCAGTATTCGTCAACAGTAATAATAGTGCAGCGTTTTTCGTTCGGAAACGAACCCGTTTTATCACGGTCCCTCTATAAGGTAGGATTTTCAAAGTTGAATTTTGCACGTAACTGAGGCAACCTCTTCAGATGACTCACACCGAAACAAGGGTCCGAAGAAATACACATATGAAAGAAAATACACGTTAAGCATCTCTCCGAAAGGTTGTGCATCATTTTCTTTGCCCCCGAATAATACTTTTTGTTGACAGACAAAATCCATAAAAAATCTAGATATGATTGTCATGATGTCTTGAATAGAAACATGATGTCTTGAATTTATAACAGTTTTTGTCAGTAACCGCTTGCTGTCCCTTTGTGGCACAAATAATTATTTGTTTCAGATAGAGCGTTGTTGTTTTTAACCTCTTTCAAGACAGAATTCACTCGTCCAATGTCGATTTAAAGTGAGTTTGAATATGGAAAAAAAATCCACTACAATCATAAGAATTCTACTGTTCAGATACTTCACCCAGTATAACATTCATTCATCATTCAAGGAAGTTCGTTTATTGTTCCTTTTATGCTAGACATTAAATTATATTGCGGTGAATATTTCGAGGAATAAGCCATGAGGTTAAAGGCCGAACCGATCGTTCAATTTATTTCTATTTCAGACAAATGTTCATAATAGATGTCATTTGTGGCAAACTATCCATTTTGGTTAGATTTATGTGATATCTTCGGTATTTTCGATAAGGTTTTATATACGTATATGATGAGTTTTTTGCTTTTCGTCAGATTCTATTTTGGGAAAAATGTCGCATAGTGCTACCGTTAGTATATAACCGTTAAGGTGAAAAAACGTGAAGGTAACTATATATTCAAGAATTTTTATTCAAGGAAGGAGCTGGTATTCTGATCCATCCCTCATAAACACCGTCAACCAGAGCCACACAGCACTGTTACACCTCGGTCAGATGTCATGAAGAAGAGCAATAGACTGCAGTTTCGGTTTCATTTGACCTCGTCAGTATTGCATACCCATTCACAACAACAGGCCAGACTGCCACGTACTCAACCAATGAATAATCCTTCCTGACAAGAGCTAGTTCCCAAATCTGCCAGCCATGCAAGCAGCCCCCAGGAGCCACAATAGTGCAACTAAGCAGAATGCCGAGAAACGAAGCGGCAGACTGCAATTTCGTCTTTATTTGGAGCTCATCAGTGTCGCATATCGCTTTTCAGCATCCCAATAAGCTACATCGGGGTACCCTAACGATTTCAGAAAGGACGCATCTCGTACATACGTACGAGAGTCGCCCACTATGAGCCAAGACGATGAACCCGCTACCGGACTTAGAGAAAGATACGAACAATAACAAACAGATGTGAGAACGTTAAAAATTCCAACACTTGAGGAACATCTTCCGCCAGTCCGTAAATCACATCAACGGTACAAAACGAGGGAAACAATCCCGTTGGAAATGGTGCTCTGGGCCTCTGTTTCCAGGATAAAACATTTGACAAAACAAATATTTTCAGCGATAAACTTCGCAAGGAGTCTACATATGTAAACTTGAGACAGGAAGAATTATTCAAAAATCCGTAGATCAATGAATAATACTTCCTGACAAGAGCTAGTTCCCAAATCTGCTCGCCATGCACGCAGCCCCCAGAAGCCACAATAGTGCAACTAAGCAGAATACCGAGAAACGGCAGACTGCAGTTTCGTCCTTATTAGGAGTTTATCATTGTCGCATATCGCTTCTCAGCATCCTAAGAAGCTCTCACGTTCTCACATCTGTTTGTTATTGATCGTATTTTTATCGAAGTCCAGTAGCGGGTTTACCATCTCGGTTTATAGACGGCGACTATCGTACGTATGTACGAGATGCGTCCTTTCTGGAATCGTTAGGGTACCCCGATGTAGCTTCTTAGGATGCTGAGAAGCGATATGCGACACTGATGGGGGCTGCTTGCATGGCGAAGTTTATCGTTTTAATATTGTAATATTGTAATTCATTGAAATCTCAGGTACAATCAGAATTGTCATTCTACACTCTGATGGCAGTCTATTATAAAGCTTCAAGTTGATGGAGCTCTTCGCTGCCTTCGTTGATCTGAAGCGCGGGCACAGAAGATCGGTTGCATACCTAGTAGGATATGAATGCACATCTACGCGAGGAGAGTACTTTTCTAAATTTGAGTGAACGTACATCGCTTGCGATGAGATAGAGAGAATACTTTAAGATTCTATAAAAAGTGGCATGCAATGATCCAAACATCCAGTTCCTGCTATCACTGTAACTGCCCTTTTCTGAAGCCGAAAAATTCTATCCGCGCCGCGAGAACTACCCCAAAGCACTACACCATAAAACAAAATGGAATGACCTTAAAATGTGGTCAACATAGTTGGAATAGTGGATCTTCCTCATTGGGGAACTAGATGACAGTCCATCAGTCTCAATGTGAGAATCCCAATTTAAAGAGGCATCCAATGTCCAGAAGAAAAGCTGCCTCAGAGGAAGACCCGGTGTTGGAGGGAAGGATCATGGTTTGTGTTTTATCATGATTCAGTCTCAAAGCGTTTGTTCTGACCCATGGCTCAACCTTGGCCAAAGCCACATTTCCCAAAACAGACACAGAAAGCCTGTCAGTAGCCGAGCAGAAAATATTCGTGTCGTCTGCAAATAGTACACTTTTGAAAGGCTCCAAGTACTAGGGAAAGTCATTAATATACATGATGAACAACAGGGGTCCCAAAACTGACCCCTGAGGCACCCCACACTTTACAGGCAGAAAGCCAGACACAGTCCCATTCAGCTCAACACATTGTAAGCAGTTGCCGAGGTAAGATCTCAGCAACCTCATAGCAAGGCCTCTAAATCCACACATTTTAGCTTTCATTAGAAGTCCGGAGTGACTCCTTGAATTTCGAGGGCAGCTACTACAAACTCAACAACCCTCAAGACAGTGTCTATTAAAGAGAAAGGAGCTCTGAATCCATATCAAAATGAGCTAGAACTCAAATTTTTTTCCAGGAACACAACAAACCGATTCTTCAAAAGTTTCTCAAAGAGTTTAACTAAGATCGAAATTATAGAAATGGGACGGTAATTACCGAGTTCCGTAGAGTCCCCTTTTTCTGAGATGGGTATAACTTTAGCTTTTTTGAAGTGTTCCGGGAATACTCCCTCAACCAGGCATAAATTGAAGAACTTCAAAAGTGAATCTGAGATGCTAGTGCTAATATACACTCATCACCCTACTTTCACTACAACTTTCAGAAGTGTAAAATAAGAAGATATCATTCAAAAGAGATGAGTTCATGATGGAAATTATCAACAATTTTCTAGTTGATGAAAAATTAAGAAATTCTATCATTTTCAAACATTCGCGAAGATACAAATCAACTAGCATCGAATGGTTACTAATCATTTTCAAAATCGAGTGTACCGTTCCCCAGGTCGTCTGTATACAGGCATGCGTCTATCATTTGATACTAGACAGAACCTGGACTCGTCGGAAAAGAGAACATTCGACCATTCTGGAATACCCCAATTTGCATGTTCCCTCGCAAACTGAAGTCTTGCAACTCGATGCTCTCTGGTGAGACGCGGGCCGGTAGAAGCCAACCTTGGTCTGATATCGTCTTCTCTGAACCTGTTCCTTATAGTTTGCAATGAAATATGCACATTTCTGGAAAGTGCAAGTTCATTTTGTAGTATTCTAGTCGTACGGTGCCGAACTCTTAGTGCAGTTAAACGAAGCCAACGATTATCAACTGGTGTTGTTATCCGATTTCTTCCCTGTCCGGCCCTTCTTCCATTTTCCCCTGTTTCGTGGTACCGATTAATTTTTCTTGAAATAGTGCGTTGGTTAACATTCAACAAGTTAGCCACGTAACGTTGACTTCACCTCTCCTCTAGAAGTGTTACAATTCTCACCACTTCATGATCACTCAAATAACGCCCAGGAAGTTCAGCAGGCATAACAATAAATTCAAAGATTCGAAAACCAACAAGAAACATAGAAAAATTGCATTGATTTAGCGTGAAAACTGAAGAGAAATTGAATGAATACTGATAGTCAAATAAACTCATTCTTGTTTTAGACGTGTTTGAGATCATATGGAAACAAATGTTACTACATAGATAAGATTTTTTCCCCCTCATATATCCAAAAACATATGTTGACAAAGAAACTGCGATCGATCTGCTTAATCGATTGTGGAATTCAGGGTACCAGGTGATGCGACAATATTTGTGGTGTGTGTATTTAACTATTTTACTATTCATATTATAGATATCTAACCAGGAAGAATTGGACAGTTTACTGATTTTTTCATGAATTTCCTCAGGTGTAAGATATACTAAATGAACCATATTAGTTCGTATTTGGGTGGCTCTTATTTATAACTTTCGAAACTAACACACCCATTATTCAATTGTTTGATGATTCTGAACGATTTCAACGGGAACCTAATCGGTTTCTCAACTTCCAAGTGATTCGCTTTAACTAAATTAACCAATCATGGTTCAATATCTTTTCAAACAAACATAGATGCAGTTTCGTTAATTTCGGTCAAGAACCTAATTTTTTTCCACATATCACGATTAATTTCCCTAAGACCTTCGCGAATAACTCTCCCAGCCATATCCATTATTCAACATTCTTGATATGGACACTGCGGTGTCATTAAACCTATGAATACTTGGCATGCAACTATGTATTAAATTCTTCGGAACGACCACTGGGAATTGAACAATTTTTACGCAACGCATTTATCGCGAGTTGGCGATAATAAATGATAAAACTTGTTTTGGTGACATTAAAATGACCTGAATCTAAAAACAACCTACGCCCTGTTCTGCATCCGAAATAGTTTATACCCATATATCCCTTCTGCTGATACTATCGCCGATGACATAAGGAATTATCTAATTCATTTTATGTAATTTATCGATATTCTTTGGGTAGGGAAATCCATCTGTTTTATCCTGCTTGATTCGTTCCAAATTTTCCATAAACTCTTGAGTATTCGGAAAAGGCGCGATAAACACTTATTCGTCGACAAGAATATCTGTGAATAAAAGATATAGCTATCGGAGGAAGATGAATAATACGTTCAGCAATGTTGTTATAGTGAGTACCTGCAGAGTGCAGTGGATTCTCAAATTCAGACTGATGCTACTTACACCGATTTTTCTAAGTCCTATGACAAAATAAGTTTCGATATTTTCATTTTTAGACTAGCCGAAGCAGGTGTAAGTGGTGGGTTGCTTGAGTGGATCCAATCGTATCTTCTGAATAGGTCACAGTTCGTTAGTTTAAATGGTTTTAAATCTGAATCTTTCATTAGTACTTCAAGGCTACCGCAGGGAACTCATCTCGGTCCTCTCCTTTTCATAATTCATATAAATGACATAGATAAATGTTTCCAGCATTCCAGATTCTTGCTCTATGCAGATGATCTGAAAGTTTTTAGATCTATCAGATGCTTGAGGGACTGCCTTGATCTTCAACTAGATTTGAACGACTTGGTTGAGTACTCAATTGGGAATTCATTGTTGCGAAGTGTGTCCACGTCTTTTGATCTGGGTGTCACTTTCGATTCGAATTGCTCTTCGATGCACACATAGGTCGCATAGCAAATAGTTCAAGTCGAATGATGGGTTTTATTTTCATGAGAAGTAAGGAGTTTAAATATGTAAAATCACTTATCACTTTGTATTATGCTTACATCTACAGTAAATTAAATTTTGACTCATATATTTGAAACCCTGTTATTCCAACCGACTTGAACGCATTCAGAATAGATTCATACGGTTCATATGCTTCAAAACTAACATCACGACTACTTTCCTGCCTGTAAATATTTCAATTTATTGTCACTCGAAAATCGTAGAACTATATCTGATATTTTGGTTTTGTTTAAGATATTGAACTGCGTACGTCGTGTACCTTGCACATAGTTAGTTTTAATGTTCCTATGAAATCTTTGAGGCACCACGGCCTCTTTTCTATAACTTTTAGAAAAACGAATAGTGCACAGAACTCCCCAATCGATAGTATCCTACGTGTCTGCAACACGCATAGGAGTATCAATTTGTTTGGCGTCACATTGGCCTCTTTGAAGAGAATATTACGTTTGCTCTTTAGTTGACTAACATCAAATTCATTCAATCGTTCGTTTTGTAATATTCATTTTGTATTTCTTTTTTCATTATTTCAGGGAATACAACTCACTATTAATGCCTTATAAAATACTTTTTTTTTATCAGAGTACTAGATTCAATGTAACTAATATTCATCTAGTTAATATCATTTTGGCTTCGGCTGTGGACATTCCTTATATTGTACCTAAATAAATAAATAAACAAATAAATAAGGGCTTTTTGAGAAAATTATTCCTCTTAGGCATATGGCTTTTCAAGGTACTACTATTACATGTAATTATGTACTACTAAGAAATTATCGAAGCAGGAATTTTCTAACGGAACCTTCAGAATAAGTACTAATTATTTGTCCTTATAATTCAAATTTTTAAAAATACCTGGACAATAGAATGAAATGTAGTAATTGAAGATTGATATTCAATAGAAGTTTGTGGCAAAGGATTAGTAACTATGTTTTTCCTAAGTACCTAGTATCTTTGTGAATTGACAGTAAATTCGAAAAAACTATTCAGTTTGTTTCTACGAAAAATAAAAATCATAATTTTCCTGGCTCGATGACCTACAATGGGAAAGTTGCTGAAACGGTTAACGAAATTTGAGAGTTGTTAGCGAAATATTTCAATAGTGTATACACTTCATCATCTGTAGTTTCCGCTGGTTCATCAAATATTGACGTGAACACTAACTGTCCCCATCTTATAAACAAAATTGAATTTTCTGTCGAAGAAGTTGGAGGAGAACTCAGAAACCTGGATACTAAGAAAGGTGCAGGGCCGGACCTCATTTCATCTCATTTTGTACAAGCATGTGCTTCTTCTCTAGAGACTCTGCTTACCCTCATTTATAATAAATCCTTTCGCTTGGGAATATTCCATGACAGGTGGAAAGTCGCTATAATCTTACCAATTCATAAAACGGGTAATACAGATCAAGCTAATAACTACAGACCCATCAGCAAGCTTAACATTTTTGAAAAGATTTTCGAATCTCTTGTATTTCCGCACTGGTTCAGTCTCGTGAAGAACCAAATTATTCCGGAACAGCATGGCTTCTTAAGGGACAGATCGGTTGAAATTATTTTAATGAATTTAGTGGAATTTTTGCACGATTCTCGAGATTATCGCATTCAAGTTGATGCCATATATACTGACTTCAGTAAAGGATCCGATAAATTAAGTATAGTTCACCAGGTTTCTGCTCTCGCTGAGGTGAGTGTTCTTCTTCTTTAAGTGCCGTCTCCTTTAAGAAGGTTGGCTATCATCATGGCGATTTTTATCTTTGAAGTTGCGGATCTGAACAAATCAGCAGAGCTACTGTTGTACCACTGTCTTAGGTTGTTCAACCAGGAGATGCGTCTTCTTCCTATACTTCTTTTACCCTGTATTTTTCCCTGTATAATGGTTTGCAACAGTGTATATCTTTCCCCTCTCATCACGTGACCCAGATATTGCAACTTTCTGATTTTAATTGTGTTGATTATTCCTTCTCCTTTTCCATTCTTCTCAATACCTCCTTGTTCGTTGTTCTGCTCACCCAGTTTATTCTGAGGATTCCTCGATATGGCCACATCTCGAATGCTTCCAGTCGGTCAGTGCTTCTTAAGCGTCCAGGCTTCCATTCCATATAATAGTACTGGAAATACGTAGCATTTAAACTTTCTGATTTTAAGATGTAGACTAAGATCTGTTCTGGTTAATGCATTCCTCATTTTATTAAACACTGTTCTAGCCTCTCCGATTTTTTATCTCATTTCTTGTGAATAATCATTATTGTCATTTACAATTGTTCCCAAGTACTTGTATTTGCAGACTTTCTCCACTGGCTCCCCTTTGATCTATAATGTTTCTCGCTGTTGTTGGTGATTTGTGATTGTCATAAATTTAGTCTTTTTGGTGTTAAGTTCTTCCAGGGTTTCTGCTATTAGTACTGTGTCATCGACGTATCTAATGTTGTTTATAATCTTCCCATTAACTTTCACTCTCGTTGTTTTTTGATTTTGCAGTGCTTCTTGTACTATATCTTCTGAATACAACTTGAAGCATACATCTTTACTCCACGTTTTATTTTTATCTCTTGTGAAAGTTCATTTTGCACAAAAACTGTGGCAGTCTGGTTAAAATGGAGATATGTTATTATTCTGATATCATTCCTGTCAATGTTTTTATCCCTCATGAGTTTTATGAAATGATTATGGCGGACTTTGTGAAAAGCTTTGTTATAATCGAGGAAGGCTACATATATTAGCTGATTGACGTCCATGAGTCTTTGAGACAACACATTAAAAGCAAACAACGACTTCCTAGTACCCATTGCATTTCTGAAACCAAAATGTGTTTCGCTAATGTCTTGCTCAATCTATCTAAAAATTCTTCGATGTATAATTTTGAGAAATATGTCAAGGGTATGGCTCATTAGGCTGATCGTCCAGTGATCCTTGCATTCCTTAGCGTTCGATGTTTTGGCAGTGTAATAAATGTTGATTTGAGCCATTCTCTATGGATGATTCCGGTGTTATATACAATGTTGTACAGATCCAGCAGTACTCCAATTTGATCTTCTGCAATTAATTTGATAATTTCTGTTGGTGTTTCATCAGGTCCTGGAGCTTTATTGTTTTTAGCTGTTTTAACGGCATTCATAACTTCTTCTTTTGTTATATTTGGACCCTGCTCCTTATCTCTGTCTCCATCTATTGTTTCCTGTTGTCTCTCATCTTCGAACAATTCTGAAATGTACTCTTTCCATCTTTCTAGTTTCCCTCTGGTGTCTGGAATTATCTTACCGTTTTTATCTAGTAGAATATTGCTTTTGTTTGTTCTTTTAATGCCCGCTAGTTCTTTAATCTTTTTATGGAGATTGAAGTCATCATGTATTGCTTGGAGTTCTTCTATTTCTACGCATTTTCCTTCGTACCATTTTTCTTTGGCGTGTCGTATTTTCTTCCTAATTTCTTTCTGTATGGTCTTGTATGCACTTTCGTCTCTATTCTTATATGACTTTCTGATTTCCATTAACTGTAATATGTCATCAGTCATCCATGATTTTTTCTTGTTTGTATCCTTCATTGTTGCTAATAGGTCTGTTGTTGTGGCCATAATTGTAGTTTTAAGAGTTTTCCATTTTATTTTTACATCAGAGCTCGGGGTTAAGTCAATTTTGCTTAATTTCTCTAGGTTGTTGTTTTACCATTGCGTTTTTCAAATGTGAAACTGGAAGCTGCTTCTTGTTGTTGAAATCTATGGCTGCTTGTTTCTTGAGACGGATTTCCATTTTAACTATCACTGGATTTTGGTCTGACCCGATGTCGGTACCCGGGTAGGTTTTGGCCGATTTGATGGTATTCCGATATCTCTTCTTTATCAAAACATAATCTATTTGATTTCTTCTAATCTTGTGGTCTTTATCAGTTGGCGATTTCCATGTATATAATATTCTTTCATGTAGCTTGTAATTGCCATATCATGTTCTTGGCAGAACTCTGTCAATCTATCTCCTCTTTCTTTCCTTGTTCCCAGTCCAAAACCCCCAATAATATCATCCATTTTACCTTTCCCTATATTTGCATTAAAGTCTCCCATAATGATTGTAATATCTCTATTTTTCGTGATATCTAGAGCTTGTTGGACGTCATCATAAAATTGATGAATTTCTTCTTCGATTTTATCAGCCGTGGGAGCATATACTTGAATTATGTTGAGTGTTGGAGACCCATGTTGAAATGGTTTTCATCATATTTCAATAATAGATCACAGAATGTCTCTATGGAGCGTTTCAGGTCGAAGCCATTTCATTCCACATCAGGAGTCCCACAGGGTTCCCATTTGCTGCCCTTACTCTTTTAGATTCTTGTTAACAAAATCACTAGCTGCTTTGTCAACTGCAAGTTTCTGCTCTTCGCAGACGATCTCAAAGTTTTCTACCAAATCAAAAACACTCAAGACTGCGTGACTGTGAAGCGTGAATTGTATAACCTGAACAAGTTCTGTGGTGATAACAACCTCTTTTACTCGTATTAAGAATACAATTGAATTCCTTATTGTATCGGACATACTGAATTATCTAGAGTACATTCCATAAATGATCTCAGTGTAATTTTGGGCTCTTAATCAACTTTCAACAGTCACATCGAACATATAGTAAATCAAAGCAGTAAAATGCTTGGCTACCCGATGAGACAATGTAAGTACTTTGATAATCAGAAGGCTCTTGTATCCTTATATAACGCATACGTCTGCTCTAGACTGAATTTTGTCTCAACTATATGGAGTCCCCTCGATAATACCCACATTCTCAGACTAGAAGGTATACAGAAGAAATTTGCCAGGTTTCTGGGTTTCAAATGTAATTTCAAATTGAAGCCTGGTGGTTGTTGAGTCTTGAAAACCGTAGACTATGGAATGACATTCTATTCGCATTCAAACTTGTTATTTATTAGCTTTTTAGAATCGATGGAGGTTCTCCAATGTGTTTTGTTTTCACGTTTCAGTTAGACGCTTTAGACAACAAAATTAGTTTCTTTTGAACTTTAGAATATCAATAGCTCTCAAAACCCTCCACTACGGAGATTATTACATGTGTGTAATTCTTTTGGGAATCAGATCGACCTATCTTGAATATGTTTATTGTTTAAGATTTCATTGAAATTGTTTCAAATCTTATGTTATGGTTATGGCTACTGTTTTTTGGGATACAAGAGGTATTATATACGTTGATTACCTTGAAAAGGGTAAAACTATCATTGGTCAATACTACGCAGACTTATTGCAACGTTTTAGCCAAGAGGTGCAAAGTAAACGACCTCATTTGGCAAAGAAAAAAATTTTGTTTCATCACGATAACGCACCAGCGCATTCTTCGCACGTTGGCTAAAATCTATGATCTGAAGTTCGAATTGATACCGCACCCTCCCTACTCTTCAAACCTAGCCCCGAGTGACTATTATCTGTTTCCTAACCTCAAAACATGGCTTGGCGGTAAGGGATTTGCGGGAAATGAATAAGTAATCGAAGCTGTAAATGGGATTTTGAGGAACTTGACGAATCAGCCTATAGAGATATCATTACTAGTCTAAAACACCGCTATGAGAAATAAATCAGGAGATTATGTTGTTATATGACATTTGTCATATTTTTTAGAATTTTTCCGCAAATTTTTCTTTAAATTAAACAAGATCCACGAAGAAATAATATATGGACGATGTCATCCCAAATTATTGGGTCCATAATGAATCTAAATCATCTATAGATCATAATCGACATCACTTGGAAGACTGAACCTTGCTATCGGGGCTCTCTCGGTCAAACAGAGAAGGAATTGTTTTGTTGAGTTGGAATATTGCGAAAAAGGAAACATCGCAGGTTAGGTACTATTTGATTATCTCCTTAGTCCTTTTTATGGTCTTGCTTGCTATGTAAAATCTTTTCTTAGATTTGTTTAGACACATAAGAGGTATGATTGTTGAAATATTAGTCTGCTGGTTTTCTGTTTCCATTGTTACAGATTCCTGTCCCAAACCCCTTCTTTTCACCCTTGTTTTCGTCTGGAAATCATGGAGTGCAAGAGAGAATGAAGCGGCTAAGCAGAAAAATCTTTGGTACTCTTTATGTACACACGACACTAACACAATATAAACAAACAAGCTATTGCTAGTGCAATAGCGACAGGGAAACGAGATTTTTCCTCAGGTTTTTTTTCACTCGTTTATTGAATCATATGCAACATAGTATGGTTCCCCTGTTACATTTCCTGAGCTCACACTTGTGTTTTCTTAAAAACGTTGTTTTTCTTGGTCAGGACAGAAACTTATCAATCCATCCTCGTATTACAAATAAACGGTAGCTAACGGGACGATTGGGTCAGTTCAAAATCTAAGACCATACTAAGTAATACAAGATGCTGTATCACAGGCAAAATTGTTCCATTTGGAAACAATGTTGATTACAGATTCGAATAATTAGGAAAACAATTCCGAATTAGGGGGTTGCAGAACTAAAAAAAATTGAACTATTCAGTCTTCAACTCTTTATATCCAATAGAATCATTGTCGATGAAGTTCTGAAACACTCAAGGTGTGAAATGTTTTCAACCACGAATTATGCTTATTTTGAATGAGATTACATCTGTACCTGCAGACAGCCCGAAATAAGAATCAAAATTCTGCACGAACAAACCATTTATTCGAGTGAAATATTTAAACTGTCAGAAACAGTTTTACTATCTAGATATCTGCTCGACGTTTTCTTTTTCAATTATTCTGAAAGCAATGCCACGGGTTGCGTGTAAAAGGTGCAACGCACAAATGTATCATTTTCGCAAATCACGCCCAAGAGATTGGCCAATTCATTTCGTATAATGGACTTCTACCACCTGCTAAGCCCCGTGGGTTTTCCTATTCGAGGAAATGGGACACTTTCCAATGTACACAAACATAGCGATTAGATCATACCGAACGAATAATACTTTAATTTGAATATGAAAATGTCAAAAGTAGTTGAGTAATTTCGATATTATAATTATTTTACTATTTTGCATACAAAGGCATCGATCGTGTTCGCAGAACGAGTTTCGGAGAAATCGTGTACGTGTTTATCAGTTTATGTGACGATTGTTATATAATATCACGAAAATTTTCAAATTGATTGATAGGTAATCTGTTTTCTTTTTCATTTTTTTCATTGATTTTGCTGTAGGTACCATATATATATAAAAATTTATTATGAAATCCCTAGTAGATATAGATAATACAAACACTCACATCTTAACCGGAATTGAACCAGGAATATACAGGGATATGTTTATCTCTTTTTAATTCATTTTAGAATATTAAAAAGTGGTGGATAGAACTTGCAGACAGTTCAATAACCAATTTCCAAATTTGGCGCTTATGAGTAAAACAAAATTTCGAAGGATTAGAAGCAATTTTCTGTAATTTGGAGGAACAAAATACATAGAAACTAGAACAAAACCAATTCTCGGAACGACGACAATCAAATTAATACGCTAGCGTATTTTCGTGCCAATCCACATGCGTCCATTAAGTCAGCATCAATGGATATTGGATTGAGTAATACTTCCATTCAAAGGATCCTTAAGAAACATAACATGCACCCGTATTCTTTTATCAGACTACAAAAATTGAAACCAACTGACCTTCCCAAGCGGCTAAATTTCTGTGAAAATGTATTAATTCGGCTTCAAGAAGATGAGACAATTCTGCAAGAAATTATATTGTCTGATGAAGCCAAGTTCAATGAAAGTGGAATAACCAACAGGAGAAATCGACATTTTTGGACCACAGAAAATCCACATTTCATTAAGGTTATTGATTTCCAAAATAAATTCAGCGTGAACGTTTTTGCAATTTTACTGAATGATTTGTTGGCTTATCACATTTATGAGGAAAATCTTAATGGACAAAGATACTTGGAAATTTTGAGAGGAACATAAGCAAATTTTTTAGATGGCTTACCCCTCAATATTCTGAGGGAGTGCTATTACTAAATGGATGGTGCACCAACACATGAAACACGAGCTGTAGATCGGCAACTAACAGAAATATTCGAGGATAGATGGTGAGGTAATCAAGGACCAAATTTATGGATTCCGCGTTCTCCGGACCTGACGCCCCTTGATTTTTATTTATGGGGCAAAATCAAGAGTGAAGTGTATCTTATTCCTCTAAGAAGTAAAGAAGAGTTACTAGAGCGCATTCATAATGCTTTTCGTAATATTGATCCTGTTGAAACTAGGAGGGCAACTCATCATGTTCGTATACGAGCTGTCAAGTGTATCGAGCAAAATGGGGCCCATATTGAACATTTATTCAGATCGTAAATTAGTTTTCTCCTATGATGTTTGCTATCATTTATTCGTATTAATGTAATTATCTTCGATGATTGGTTTTCGCTTAGTTCCTACAATTTTTATTCATTGGAATTGTAGAAAATTGCTTCTAATGCTTCGAAATTTTATTTTACTCATAGACGGTAAATTTGGAAATTGGTTATTGAATAGCCTGCAATTTCTACCCACTACTTTTTGACATTCTAAAATGAATTAAAAAAAGATTAAATATATTTTTGTTTGAACAACCAGTGGTTTTATTCCAAATGTGTTGTATTTTTTGGATATTTTCAATCTGAAATAACGACAATTCTTGTTGAAATATCAAATTCGAATGAACGAAGTGACATGTACATTAATTTTAGGCACCTGTCAGGTGAGTGTAGCCAGTTCAGCAACTCGATTCAAATATTTCAAAGCATTCTCTGTTAGTTCTTGCAAAATCATCAAAATTCACTATATTCCCAAATTATTTCGGAACTTTAAGGAATGGGTATAGTACATGCTTATACAATTCCATCTGAAATTTGACGCTTCATCTGATGGCGATATAAAAATTGGCACGTGCAATTTGAAAAAATTGAGTTATTGCTGTTTGAAAATGGCCAAATTGAAAAAATCATACAAAACAAGGCAATAAACATTTGACATGTAAAGATTGCTTAAAAAATTCCTTGATCCTTCTTCTATCCACCCAAGCAAAAATTGTGTTTGTAGTGCAAAAGATCTACGAACTAAAATTTTTTTAAATGTTCCTCAAAAATCGAGTTCATAACAAAAATAATTAAATCTGTCAAAAGTTTTGACAGATAAGTGCCAACAACTTGGGTATTTTATGCCTTGCTCAAATGTCGGTTCTAGATGTATAATAAAAAAGGTAGATTGTCATTTGAAATAACAAAGTGATGACCCACTTCCGGTATTACCGGAAATGGTATCACTTCGAAAATATTTCATTCCAATTGGAAATCGCTGGTTATGGCCGAGTATAAAATTTCAGCTTAATATTGTAATTGGAACTTAAAAAGTTTTTAACGGACGGTCCCGGTGGATATCCCTGTATGTACTGCAGATGGATGTATTTTTTGAAGCATACTAAGTAATATTTGAGTAATTGAGAAAATTCATTCGATTTTTATGAGAAAGGAAACGGAACAATTCGCTCTACGTCCGACCTTCCTCGACCCAAGAGGCCTGGAGTAGTCATTTCGGCATATTCAGATCAAACATATAACCAATGATCTGGAAGTACCCGAGTTTATTTTTGACATCAAAAATCGCAGACGGGTAGAAAGGACACTAAGAATATAAAGATAATTTCAGTTAAAAAATTTACATTTTCAAATGAAAAAAATGAAAAGTAGAATTATTGTAAAATTAACTTATTTAAACTTCAAAAAAGTGCTATAATAGATTTAAATATTTAGAGAAAGAGAATGTGGAAAAATTTTTCTTTTATGTATAACATCAAACATATAATATTTCTGATGAAAATTAATCAATATTCTTTTATGAAAATAATTATGCAACCATAACTTTTCATTGAAGTTCTAAGTGCTACAAAAAAACACGCTAGCTGGACACTTACGAGGGATGTCTCTTATGTTTGCATGCTGAGATACAGAGGACAACATTAATCAGTACTAAAAAAGAACCTCTACGATTTTCTAATATAAATTCATAATTTCAGTTCTATGTGTGCTGTATTTCAGCCACAAAAAACTGTCAAAGTTGTCAAGTTAGTTGGAAAATGGTATTAAACCGTAAGCATTTTCACGCAATGATTTTCTGGAGTTTTCGAAGATACTTATCCCAACAAGAATGTGTCGGAAAGTTGGTACCTATTTTCGGCATTGAAACACTATTCCAGCCAACAGTTTCCTATTGATATGAAGAATTTAAACCTTCAACTAAGTGGTTTCCAACCTTTTTGTACCTGCGACCCCCTTCAAAAAGAAATTGTGGCGCCCCCTTAATTTTTCTAACAATCTAATTTCATAAATACTCAAATGATATTATGATTTATTTAATGGGCTACAAATTAAGATTGAATATTATGTAAAAATATACATATAAAATAATTATTTATTAGAAAAAATAATATTAGGTGCGCAACAAAGTTTTCGCTGTTTGTCAATAGATGGCTCCAGCAGTAAGTGCTGGTCGATTTTTACATGCCAAGAACGTCTTGGACAAAGCTTAGACATATGGTAAACAAACCACTGTGACACATTAGTGATTTTGTTTTTGCGTCATATACTTTTAGTTGATTATCTTCTTTCATTCGAATAAAACGGCGGCTGAAGCTCATATAGAGCTTCAAAAAGTTTACGGAGATGCTGCTCTAAGTGAAACAACGTGCCGGGATTGGTTCAGTCGCTTTAAAAACGGCGATTTGGATGCGGACGACCGTCCCCGTGAAGGAAGGCCAAAAATCTTCAAAGACGCTGAATTGGAGGCATTACTCGATGGAGATCCGTGTCAAACGAAAGAGGAGTTTGCTTCAGCCTAAGTAGTTACCCGCCAGCCCATTTCCAAACGACGGCATGCATTGGGAATGATTCAAAAGCAAGGAACTTGGGTTCCTTATGATTTGAAGCCAAGAGACGTTGAGCGTCGTTTTTTCGCCTGTGAACAACTGTGAAGTAGTCCGTCTCTTGAAATCAAGGTGAATCAGTGTCATATTGAACTTGATCCGTTCAGCGATTTAGCCTTGAAAATGTAGATAGATAAACAGACACTTACTGTCACATTTATGCTAGTTTGAAAGTGGATTATTGGCTAATAACGTTATGGTTAGCAGTTTTTTAGTCCACCCATGTATTGGCGCTCTTATTCATATTCTGTTTCCTTCCCTCATAAACATGGTTGGATTGCGTCTATAGCGTACAAATGCAATAGGAATGTTTGAACATCACCTGTTTCTGTAATATCGTTCAAAAGAAACATCTGGTCAAAGTTAGTAGCTTTTATGTCTGGAATGTGTCTGAAGTAGCGAAAGGTCCAGATATTAAATTTCAACTATGAGAAACACATCGTCTGGAATGCCGATTGTATAGCGCCACCGTGTGAATATAGGGGGCTCCATAAATTTGAGATGTCAAATACCCGTCCAATTCTAAACTAATCAATCAATTCTGAAGTATATTTTATATTGATTATCTCATCTGTTTATCTACCTTTGAATCCAATGTATAAAGTAATTATCGAATACTATGATAGTGAACAAGTGAATTATAGAAATCACTGGTTATAAGTTTTTCCGAAGGTGCTCTTATTGATTAGAGGATTGACCTTATGTTCCAATACTTAAAATGGAAGACAACAGTAACACAGCAAATTTGAAAAGACTATTGGGAAACTATTTGAAAGAAGTTTAGAAACCACACAGGTAGATAATTGAAAAGAAATATGGGAAACATACTTTACAGAAAAGGAGTAAATATTCGGGATCTGGGGAAGACATTCGACAGAATACTGAGAAGAGTACAATGATAGAGTCAAAGGAGAAGAGGAGTGAGTTATAAACTTATAAAAAAATTAATTATATATATATATATATATATATATATATATATATATATATATATATATATATATATATATATATATATATATATATATATATATATATATATATATATATATATATATATATATATATATATATATATATATATATATATATATATATATATATATATATATATACAGGGTGCTTCAACGAAGAATAAACAGAGGCTATATCTACCAACATATTTATTTCTCATCAAAACGCAAAAACAGGTCAATTTTTGTTTAAAGGGGGACATCTTTTGGGATACAATACTTGAATGAAATATCAACCCCCTAAGCGTTGCAATCCTTGAACATTTTGAATAGGGAAGATGGGTCGAGTGATGACTCAAAAGAAAAGTGGTATCTTTGTCTACATTGCCTTGAACGAATTTTCATTTTTAATTGAAAACTGTAAAAGATACAAGGCGAGCAACTGAAAGATAGGGATAACTATTTCAATGAGACTATTCAAGTTTCAGTGAAGTAAAATGGAATAGATCCATGCTGATCAATGGCAGTCATCATCAAGTACCATCCTCATCTCGAATTTCAACCCCTAGAGCAGGGGTGACCACTCTTGAAAATTTGGAAGAGGGTAGATGGGTCGAGTGATACCTCGAAAGAAAGGTATTATCTTTGTCTGCATCCCGTGAACGAATTTTCATTTTTGATTGAAAATTGTAGAAGGTACAAAGGGAGCTATAAAAATAGAGGAGACTATCTATCGCCCTGAGCTATTCAAGTGTTAGTGCAAAAAAATGGAACAGATGAATTCCAGATTAAAGGCTCATTTCTGATCTAAATGAATCTATTCCCAATAGTCTTGGGGCGATAGTCTTCTCTATTTTTCAGTGGCTCACTCTGTATCTTCTACAGTTTTCAATCGAAAATGAAAACTCTTTCACGGGAATGCAAACAAAGATAATACCTTTCTTTCGAGTTATTACTCGACCCATCTTCCCTCTTCCAAACTTTCAAGGGTTGTCACCCCTGCTCCAGAGGTTGAAATTCGGGATGAGGATGGTACTTGATAATGATTGCCATTGATCAGCATGGATACGTTCCATTTTACTTCACTGAAACTTGAATAGTCTCAGGGAAATAGTTTTCCCTATCTTTCAGTTGCTCAACCTGTATCTTTCATAGTTTTCAATTAAAAATGGAAATTCGTTCAGAGCAATGTAGACAAAGATACCACCATTCTTTTGAGTCATCTTTCGACCCATCTTCCCTATTCAAATGTTCAAGGATTGCAACGCTTAGGGGGTTGATATTTCAGGCAAGTGTTGTACCCCAAAAGATGTCCCCCTTGAAAGAAAAATTGACCTGTTTTTGCGTTTTGATCAGAAAAGAATATCTTGGTATGTATAGCCTCTGTTTAGTTTTCGTTGAAAATATATATATATATATATATATATATATATATATATATATATATATATATATATATATATATATATACAAAATGGCCCACGTTTCACTGGAAGAAGCATAATGCCAAGAACACGACGGGTTTTGAAACTTTTTCTCTTGCAATATGACTGTTACGGTCCCGATTTAAAAATAATTTCGTAGATACAGGGTGTTCCGTTTCTAAAGAACAACTCAAAGTTATGTTTCCTTAAATAGAACAACCTATATATTTTGATGATTCAAGCATTGTGAGATCAAATGAAGATGACTTTGTTCGATATTCCCTATACCTAAGTTCAATAATTTTCGAAATATTTGAGATTTTTCGAAATTTGATGAGTTTTTTGAAAACTTTTTTCTTCTCTCGTTGTGATTTTGCAAAAATTATGTTACTAATACTCCATTTCTGAGTATCCATCGTTGGGAAACGGATTGATATAGGGTGCACAGTACAAAATTTCCGAGTCCGCTTTTCTTCAAGCCTCAGTTTTTCAATTTTTTCAAAGGACACGCCCTGTATCTTATACTCTGTAATGATCGGTTACTTTTATACCTATCGAACGATACCCATGTTGTCTATACCTATCTTTAACAGTTACCGAGATTCTTTGTGTGGAGGAAAATTAGAAATAGGTTCGAATTGGACAATTTTCAACTGCTCCGAACACTGCATTTTTTTGAAACTGAATTCCATAAACTATTCATTTTAATCGCTTTATATCGGTCCATGCAGAACGATCATTTTCGACTTTTTGACTTGAAACTGGTGTTTTGAGTAGCACATCTTACAAACTCCTGTTTTGTCTTATCAAGTGACATGCACCCCTCTTCAAAAACGAAGAAAAACGTTTCGAGATGAATATTGAGGCACAAAGTATCGGAAAATTTGAGAAATCTCGGTAACCGTTAAAGATAGGTATAGAGAACCTGGGTTTCGTTTGATAGGTATGAAAATAACCGATCATTACAGAGTATAAGATACAGGGCGTATCATCTGAAAAAATTTAAAAAATGAGGCTTGAGGAAAGGAGGAATCGGAAATTTTGTACTGTGCACCCTGTATCAATTTCAGAGTTTCTCAACGATGATTACTCAGAAATGGAGTATTAGTAACATAATTTTTGCGAAATCACAATCGGAAAGTTACATCGAGAGAAGAAAAAAAATTTTCAAAAAGTCATCAAATTTCGAAAAATCTCAAGTATTTCGAAAACCATTGAACTTAGGTATAGGAAAAAACGAACAAAGCCACTTTCATTTGATCTGAAAAAGCCAAAATCATCAGAATGTATGGGGTGTTATATTTAAAAAAATATTGCTATCGAATCTTGTGTAATTTTTATATGTTCACATATTGGAGAACTATTGCTAGAGGATGAATGTTCTTCAAATCTGGTTTCGAATTTTCTACCGGTCTGCCTAATATAAGCTACCGTACACTCATTGCAAACAATTTTGCGAACTTCTGATTTTTTCAATTTGTCTGTTTCTCGTTTAGCATCGAATTCAAGTTCAAGTTCAAGACCCCTTGAGAAGGAGTTGGTAATTTTTAATTTAGAAGAGTAGTTGCTCAAAATATTGAAGTGAGAACCAGCGTAGTTGAAACTAGCAAGTATCTTTTGTGGAATATAATAATTGCGTTATTTGATGTTTTTCTTCCTGTTGGATGATTTTGTTTGTAAAAACTAGAGGAACTTTATTATTTCAGGTAAATTTTTGGATAGTACCCATTTTAGTTTCGAAGTCTGTCGAGGACGGTAAATGAAAACAATCAGAAACATTCTCTTATACAAAAATTACCACATTCAAAGAACATTTATCCTTTGACAATAATTCTCCCCTACGCACTACAGCTAACAATAGTAACTTTGATTGGTTCCTCAGAAATGGACCACTCTGTATATACAAAATTGTCACCGTAACAGGAGTTCATCATATCACAATAAAAAAATTGAAAAAATCTATCGTTTTCTGGGCATTAAGCTATCAGTGATTCGTGGGCCTTCTCTGTATATATATATATATACATATATATATACATATATATATATATATATATATATATATATATATATATATATATATATATATATATATATATATATATATATATATATATAATTTGTTCTTACTGGGTAATAGGGTTAAGAGGAACTACAGTTGAATATTTATTTCATAATTTGCAAATTATATTCACGCGTTTCGGCGTTAGCCATTCTCAAAATATATCTCCACAAGATTATTATCTAAAAAATATAAAATACATCAAATTATTGTTAAATATATTGACATAAAAGTCAAAGAATTCACCTTCAACGGGTCGTTCAAACAATTATAAACAAACTAACGTCTCTCTCGATGCAATCATTTCAACTAACTGTTCACTTGAATTTATCAATATCAACATATTATGTTAACACAAATACACATTGAAATATTATTCATGCTGTAATATTTGATTTTATCATTTTATTAAATTGCTATATTATATATATATATATATATATATATATATATATATATATATATATATATATATATATATATATATATATATATATATATATATATATATATATATATATATATATATATATATATATATATATATATATATATATATATTTACTGTGTAAATACATGCTCAATGTGACGCCACTGACCAACCCCTACCCTTGCGCAGTTGTAAATACGGCCCCAATAGCCTCTAACAACTACCTGACTACTCATTGGCATAAGAAACTGTTGTAAGACCAGTCGCTAAAATTTCTTGTACTTCTTTCGTTAATAAAATATAAAATATCATAAGAAAATATTCCTTTTCTTGAATTTAACTCCCTAAAAATAATTAATATAAATTTGGTCCTTCGAGCCGGATAGTTTACGCTAGTGATATCGAATATCAGCAATGAAAGAAGGCATCACGTGGAAATTCATAACACCATGGTCACCTCATCAAGGTGGTATTTGGGAAAATGGTGTAAAATTAACAAAATTTCACCTGAAGCGTATAGTTGGAAATTCTCAACTTGTTTATGAGGATATGCAAACTGTTTTGACTCAAATCGAATCAGTATTGAATTCCCGTCCTCTCTTCAACGTATCCAATGATCCTGAGGATCCTACCCCATTGACTTCTGGACATTTCCTAATAGGTCGTCCCTTAACTGCTTTGCCTGAGCAAGATGTTTCCGATGTCAAGGTCAATCGACTGAACTCCTACCTGAAATCTCAACAACTGGTTCAACATTTTTGGCGTCGCTGGCAAAGAGAAGTGGTTCCTGAACTTCAGCGTCGAACAAAATGGTTCAGGAAATTACCTGATCTCATAAAAAAGGACTCAGTTGTCCTAATCCAAGAAGACAATACTCCTCCAAATGTGTGGCCCATAGGTAAAGTTGACGAGATCCACCGTTCATCCGACGGTGTCATACGTTCTGCAACGTTGAAACTACCTGGAGGTCGTTCAGTTCGACGCACTGTGCACAAAATCTGTGCCGGAAAAGTGATTCGGTATGTGTGTCGTAACCAAAAACTATACCCCTGTTCTCATGTGACTGATTTTGTGAATAACTGTTAATAAGTGAACGATAACTTTGTAAATAACTAATTAAAACCGAGATTAAATCTTTCAAATAACTAATAAAAGCTAATTACCGATATTGTAAATAATTGATTATAGAAAATTATGTTTCATATGTTTAGGCTTATATAAACTCTTAGTTTTTTCTTTTACATCTTAAAATTTAAATTATTATGTTAAGTTAATCTTAAAATCTTAAAGTTTTGCACATCTGTTAACTTAAAACATTTCTCAATTCAAAATAATTTTCTTAAATCTTTTGAAAATTGATCTAACTGTGTTGGATCCCTGGAGTGTCCAAGGCCGGGGGCTATGTTAAAAATACTGTGTAAATACATGTTCAATGTGACGCCACTGACCAACCCCTACCCTTGCGCTTCTGTAAATACGGCCCCAATAGCCTCTAACAACTACCTGACTACTCATTGGCATAAGAAACTGTTGTAAGACAAGTCGCTAAAATTTCTTGTACTTCTTTCGTTAATAAAATATAAAATATGAAAAGAAAATATTCCTTTTCTTGAATTGAACACCCCAAAAATAATTAATAATATATATATATATATATATATATATATATATATATATATATATATATATATATATATATATTCATAAATTCATCAACATCCGTCCTGAAGTTTACTGCCTTTGGTTCTTTCTGAATTTCTATCATTTCAAGAATATTTCGTTTCGAATCATTGAATTCAATAGTAAGAACCTCCGTATTGTCGAAGTCAAAATTGTGAAGATTTTCTATACTGTTTGGCTAAAGCTGTTCGGTTTTATTCGATCGTATGTAATATTCATGCTCGTAAACTCTTCTATGGAAGTACTGTTTGGTATTTCCAATTTACTTTTATTCCACTGAGAAAGTTTTATTGAAAAATCAATATATATATATATATATATATATATATATATATATATATATATATATATATATATATATATATATATTCAATAATTTCCTCGACTTAATCATTACAAATTCAATTAACCAACTCACTTATAAAATTTACAGAAAGGAAACATTCACAGACGCATCGATTCCAATGGACACGTTGAGTCATTCAAGCCACAAACTAGCTGCATATAACTCCATGATTCATAGAGCTTACTCTATTTTCCTTTAGACAAAAAATTTTCAAACTGAACTTAATATCATCAGAAAAATTGCCTCAAATAACAACATACCACAACATTTTTTAAATACGATCATTAAACGCAAAGAACAACGTATTACCTCTCAATTACTATATAGCATAGCAAAAACCCCGGAAAAAAGATACACCGGCGAACTATCTAACAAAATCAACTACTTTTCCAAATTGAACATAACTACTTCATTCTCAAGCGGCCCCAACTTAAGCAGATTATTATTCGATGCCAAAAAAAGAAGGATAAATTCATGCAATTAGGAATTTATCAAATCAAATGCAATGAATGTCAGGTAGTCTATGTCTTGGAAACAGGGAGAAGTTGAAACTAGATTCAAGGAACATATTTCCTCAGAAGAAGATTCGCCAATATTTGAACACATAATATCAACTAACCACTCCATATCATTGAACAATCTTAAAATCCTTCATAAATGTAACGAAGGGAGAGAAACGAATTTGTTGGAAAGTTTGGAGATTAACAAACTATGTAAAATCCCACAATTTATTACCCTCAACAGCCAACTAGAGCATAATGGATCCCCACTACTCAATATTTAGGATAAATTTCATTCTGTACTTGTACTTGCCTACTCATGTATCATATTGTTATTCACTTGAAAATGACCGTAGGGTCGAAAGCGGTTTTAATTATAGAATAAATTGTGCAGAAGTGACAAAAATGTCTCATTTCGTTCTACTTTAAAAATGAATTTCCATAAAATAAATAAATCATCAATACTCTCAAAAAGTTTTATTCCGCTAAAAACCATGTCAACGTCGAATATAATTTCGTTCTGATATGATCCGAAGGTAAACTCAATATTCATCATCAACTGTAAAGGTTGAGCTATTTCAGTCTATAATGAGTTGTCTGTGCGATCTAATAGAATGCAATAGTGGCCAACGTCCACGATGCGTGTGAGTATTCAGACCTGGGAGACAATAATTACTCATTCATTCATTTCAATATATTACAGACGTTCCGTAATGAAATCATGACCCGAGGACCCAATATCCACAGTCTAGTGATCACGGGTGCCAAGGATAATAATACGATATAAGTTGCAATATATCAAGGAAGTGGAGATAATATAACTTGTTTTGAACTGAAACATGATGGTTCTGGTCTGTTTTGCTAATTTCATTTTGTCGAAATCAACGTTCAGAATAGATTAGGTAGTTACTGTGAATAATATTTCAGATAAATTGTATATTTCATCGTGAGAAAGCCGAACACTTGTTCTCAAAGAACTCTAACGCAATACCACCAAAATAATCCCTCCTACAAATTCTTCTATGGCAGAAATCAACTTTAGAGTCCGTACTGTAAGATAGGCTCTCGAGCAGCTGAACTGCAAGAAGACAGTTGGTCTAGACAAAATTCCGCCAATCGTCCTGAGAAAGTGTGCTCCCGAACTGGCACCCATTTTTAACCGTCTGTTTCAGATTTCTTATGAAAGCCGAGCAGCTGAAAAATAGCGAGAATTCAACCGATCGCAAAGAAAAGAAAAAGTCCTCATCCCAAAAAAAGCGCCCTGTTGCACTTCTTTCCATTATGTCCAAAGTGATGGAGAAAGTCATAAATTATGAACTCATCAAACATATTGAGTTGCAGGGAATTATTAACGACCGTCAGTATGGTTTTCGCAGGCAAAGATCGACAGGAGATCTACTCGCCCACGTAACTCATGTTTGTATATCTACGACGGAAAAGCATTGGGAATCTAGAGCAATAGCTCTCGACATCTCTGAAGCCTTCGATAGGGTTTGACATGCAGCCTTGTTGAATAAACTTTCTGCATATGGGCTTCCCGAAAAATTGCGGGGTTGAATAAGTAGCTTTCTTTCAAATAGATCAATACAAGTTGTGGCCGACGGTATAAAATCTGATTGTTTCCAGTAGCAGGAGTACCTCAGGGATCCATTCTTTCGCCAACCTGTTTCTGTTACAGATAAATCATCTTCTGTCATCTACAGAAAACAAGATCTTTGGTTTTGCAGACGATTGTACCCTGGTTTTGTCTTTCAGTAGTCTGCGGCCGATTACAGCTGCGGAATCTCAGCGTAAGAGATGTCAACAAATTAGTAACTTAAACTCTGACTTTCAGAGGATATCTGAGTGGGGTCAGTTGAACCTGGTGAGCTTCAACGCGAGCAAGACGAATGCTGGAGAACCTCCTCTAATGATGCCAACAAATTGCATCCAAAAATTAGATGCACCTTCTCGAAATAACGGTCAACTTCGTGTTTTGCTGAAGAAAAATAATATCCATTTCAAGAAACTCGAATTTGTTTCTTTGAGAGTTTTGCTGAAGGTAATGCACAGTGTCAATAGACTGTAGTCCAAAATATTACTTTAGTTGTTTCTTGTTTTTCAAAATTTTCATTTTCAAAACTATTTCCATCTATTAAAGCTATGGGATTACTATATAAGGGAATTTATTTCAAAGTAGATCAAAGTACATCAACTTATTTCTATAGAGCAGGGGTGCTCAAACTTGAACTGCTGGCGATCTACCTCAATACTTTTAGACTACTCACCATCGACTCTGAGAGGCTGCAAGTATGTGTGATGCAGGGTTGTCGTACATACACGATACACCCTACCTACCTACTTAGTGGTGCTAAACTTAACTAAGGAGTGGCTTTGGATATTGAAGCGTGACACTGCATGTCCTCAGCATACTTTTCATAAGATGGTACGTAACCACTGGGTGCTAATCGCAAGCATGATGACATATGATCGTCAGTTAGTCGATTGCGATATTTGGACTTAATTATCTTCATTTCAGAAAATGCACACTCGAACAAGTAAGTTGACCCAACCATTGCCGTCAGTAGAAGGGCGATTTGCCTTAGATTCGGATATTTATGTTCAGATATAAAACACCAGAAATTTGTATCAGATGCTCTAGCTTTGAGATGCATATCTGATTTAATCTGCACCAACTCATTTTCAACAGAACATGAGTTGATAATAATCTGATTCGCTTTTTCAGTAGCTAATTCCTCAATGTTTTTACGAGAAAAAGGATAACTCATAAATGATGCTATATTTGCCAATTTACTGCAATCATAAAAACGCAATTCGAATTGTCCCAAAATATTTGATAATTCAGCCTCATACGTATCGTAATTCGACTGAGGAATCATTGCTTTCAAAGAGGGACAATGTTTCAGAACTTTTCTTTTGAGTTGATCTATCATAAGTTGCAATTTACTTTTGAATGCGTTTACTACGCTAACCATCTCAATAATAGTTTTTACTTTACCTTGAAGCTCCAAGTTAATGGTGTTTAAGTGCATTGTGAAGTCAGTCAGATGTTTCTAGGAAACCGACAAGAATAAAAAACGCGGCTTTTCTTTGACAAATACCGCACGTTCCTTTGATAAAGCCGCCTTTTGCCGCTAGAGTGTTATTTTATTACGTAATAAATTTTTGTAGTTAAGTTACCTACTTATTAAAAATTTTTTTCTTCGCGAGTACTACTCAAAAAGCACTAGCGATCGATCGTTTGAGCACCTCTGCTATAGAGATTAGCTTTTTCAGTGATGCGAAGGTAATGTTTATATCGTGAATATGTGCGAACTTACTTCACCGGAAAGAATTATAAGAATACCTAAGTATCCATTCTTACATTCTTTCAATCCATGAAAACTATCTGACCCTTCACGAATCGTGTCAACAATTCTAGTAGTGAAATTTCTCACCATTAATATCTTGTCACAGATGCATATTTAAATGGATCATTATTGCGAAAACGTGCACCACTTGTGCTGTGTGGCACTCGGGATATTTTAATAGCTCTTCCGTGTTGAAGTATTGAGATGTTTTGGCACTTGATATCCTACCTGCTAATGGATATTTGTTTAGTCTCTCAGAAATAGAAAAAAAAAGTGTCACTTGATTCCGTCGTATCCTAACGATATCGCTTTCTGGCCTAGTCAACATTTTGGTATTTTTGACTTTTGCTGAAGTACTCTCATTAATTTTGAAAATTTAGATGTCATTATCATTTTTACTAACTATAAGCATTTGCTAATTGAATTGCAATATATGTGTCAATAAGCTGGAAAGTCCGCGAATAGTTAGATCAGGAATTTGTAAAGTCATTAGACGAGGACAATGAAGCGGACGTTTCAGTGCAAACTTGAGAAAAAAATGCTCTCAAGTTTGAGCTTTCATTCCAATCAAGAAACAAACAGTTTTTCATCCATTTGTAAATGAAATAATTAAGTGAACTGCAATGTTAGAAACGCTTTTTGAAGCAACATTTAAAAGATGCTACTTTCTGGAGAAAAAGAAAACGAAATTCTGTGACGGAAACTCTCCCATTTCTATTGTTAATTTTTTTGTGAATTAATAAGATATTGAACGAGAATAATGAGGTGAAAAAAAAAATTTTTGTGCAATGATTAGAAGTTGGAGAAAGACTTGTTGAATTGAAAATACAATAGCTGCTAAGATGGAACAACTGTTTCTATACTGACGCGGAATCTGAACGCGATCTGTCATTTATTGTGTTTAAAGTGCTCGATTTTGTCAGTTCTCACAAGTGTTTTTGCGATTTTCACAATGGATAACAAAATAGAACAAATTTGTCTCAAATTTTGTATTGCAAATGGAATTTCGTGGTCCGAATCGATGAAAACGTTACAGAAGGCTTACGGTGAATAGACTTCATCATAAACACGTGCATATGAGTATTACAGTGCATTCAATACAGGGCGAGATGTGATGAAAGATTTTCCTCGCTCTGGTCGGCTATCAACATCTTCAACTGAAGATAACATCGAAAAAGTGAAGGAAGTGGTTATTGACAATCGTCATCCGAGTATGAAAGAGATAGGCAATGAACTTTCTGTGTCTCAAGAATCAATTTGTACCATTTTAAACGATTATTTGAGCATGGAAATCAATAAATATTGAAGTGGATTGAATCTGACTTCTCGTTTTCCTTCTTTTCTAGTAGGTATTCTCGATTACATATGTTACTTGTCAGGAAAGTCATCTTCGAATTGGTATTGATTTCAGATCTAAACGCTTTGAAATCTACAAATTTTCCTGAATATTTCAATTTTATTTCACAAGTTAAAGCTCTAATGTTTTTCAGCATACCTTAAGGAATACGTCAAAGGTTTTTGCGGTTGGCAATATTTCGAAAAGTACCTACATCTAGCCATAAAAAAAATTGACATGCTTTACTCAGCGAGGTATTTCTGGTAAGTAGAAGATGACTCCTCTGACAAGCAACTAATGTAATCGAGAATACCTACTAGAAAAGAAGAAAAACGAGAAGTCAGATTCAATCTACTTCAAGAGAAATTGATTTCCCACTTTTTATCTTGAGTCAAATAAACTCATTTTTATTTCAGACGTGTTTTAGATCATATGGAAACAAATGTTACTACATATTTGATGTTTTTTCCCCCCATATGTCCAAAAACATATGTTGACAAAGGAACTGCGATCGAGCTGCGTAATCGATTGTGGATATCAGAATACCAGGTGATGCGACAATTTCTTTGGTGTGTGTATACAGTGTGTTCCAACGAAAATTTGACCCCCCCTATAACTCCGAAATGAGTAACATTAGCGAAAAACACCAAGACACGTCGATTTTTGTTTCGAGGGGGAGCATTTTTCGAAATAATTCGAAACTTGTCAGATCAACCCCTACCCCAGCAACCCTAATTTCGAAATTCATCATAGGGAATAAGGGTCGAGTGGCACCTTACTGTAAAGGTCTGTCAATTCTCCATTCTGATTTGTCATTTTAGAATTTTAAATTAACATACAGGGTGTCCCAACCGAGGGTAAGTTGAATTCCTGCAAATCCCAAATACTAAATGAAATCGATTTATTTTGGCATAATGCAAGCGCAGGTTTATGCTCGGTCTAGAAAAACGACCTACACTTGTGAATTTGGAGTTGGTGCAATCAACCCCTATTTCCAGCATCCCCAACTCAAAAATCATTCGATCGAAAATAGGTCAAGTGGCACCTCGTTGGAAAGGTATTTCAATTTTCTCTTCGAATTTGGTATTTTCGAAATTCAGAATCAGCATACAGGGTGTCCCGGAGCAGGAACACTGAAAACCCAAATAACTTTTTGAAACTGGTTCATTTCGGTATAATACGAGAACATGTTTATGTTTGATTCGAGAATAAGACTCTCTTGCGTGAATATGGAATTTTGCAATCAATCTCTTCCATTCAGCATCCCCAACTCAAAAATCATACAAGTGATTACAGGTTGAGTGGCAAAGTTCCAGAAAGATTTTTCTATTTTCTGAATCACTGAGGCATTGGTTTCAGTTTGGCAATCGAGGTTTTCTGGCGTGAGGATCAGGATGAGGGATGATGGAGAAACTGATTGGATGCTCATCTAAACAGGAAAACGAGATTTATTGAACTTGTATTTAATTGAAAACAAAAACTAACTTGATTATTACAACAATTGTTCAAAATGACCTCCGCCCACCTCCATACAGTTATACAGACGATTTTCGAACTCTCTTCTCACATTAGCGAAAACTTCAGGAGTCAAAAGTCGGCATTCTGTGATAATCCTCATCCGCAGCTCCTCCAGGTTTTCTGGTCTTGTGGCATAAACTTTAGATTTTAGATGGCCCCACAAAAAAAAAATCTAGGGATTTAAATCTGGTGACCTGGCTGGCCACTCAACAGGTCCTCTTCTACCAATCCACCTTCCTGGGAAATTTTCGTCTAAATATTGGCGCACCCGAGCATCATAATGCGGAGGAGCACCGTCTTGTTGAAAACGCATTTCGTCCTCAGAAAGAGTTGGATCGTTCTGTAAAATTTCTGTCAATCTAGGATGTATGTGTTCCTCTAACAACTGTAGGTAGCCATTTCCATTCAGATTACCCTCAATAAAGAAAGGCCCAACTAGATGATTGCCAAAAATTCCTGCCCAAACGTTCAACTTCTGAGGCCTTTGCGTGTGGGCCTCTCTAAACCAATGAGGATTCTGTGTGTCCCAATATCGACAATTATGTCTATTCACTTCACCACTGAGCATAAAGGTGCTTTCATCAGAAAAACAGATGTTATTCAGAAAATTTGGATTAGCGTTTAGGTTTTCACTTAGATTTTCACAAAACTGTAAACGACGATCTGGATCATCTTCGTTTATTTCATGCACTAATTTTACCTTGTAGGGTGAAATTTGTGATGTTGCACGATTCTATGGACAGTTGTAGCTGATACACCAGTCAGACGAGATAGTTTTCTGATCGAAGTAGTATTCTCCATTTGTAGATAACCCACTACTGCCACTTCCGTTGCCTCATTTCTGACAGGACATGCCACTTCATGTTTTTTGTTTGCCACCGAACCCGTAGCTAGGAATTTGTCAACCAAATATTTAACGTACTGGTGACTGACTCCCCTTTCTCTTTCAGGATGGTTCCTATCGAATATCCTTGCCGTTTCTTTGGCACAACTGTTATTTCGAAAATACGTCGATACAATTTCGACCCTTTCCTCAGTGGAATAAACCATTTTCAGATTAATTTCAACTGACGAACAACAACAATAATGAGGAACTGATCTGAATAATAATAATATTTCATTGCAAAATGAAAAATAACAGATGACTGCACGCCAGATGGAAATGAAAAAATGTGAACATTTTCAATGCAGAAATCAGCTTTATTTCTTCGTAATTGATGCTCAACACATCTTACCCCAATACTTTTAACAGTTTCGAATTAATTTTAGTTGATAATTTCAAATGACGATATTGAATTTTTCGAAAGCGACATCCTGTATGGAGAGCCGAACTGAATGAAATGCTTTAATCATTCTGGAATTCAAAAACCTTTCTGAAGATATGCCACTTGAATTATTTGTATGATTTTCAAGTTGGGGATGCTGAATGGAAGGGTTGATTGCAAAATTCTATAACCACACAAGAAAGTCCTATTCTCGGATCAAACATGTTCTCGTATACCGAAATGAACCAGTTTCAAAAAGTTATTTGGATTTTCAATGTTCCTGCTTCGGGACACCCTGTATGATGATTCTGAATTTCGAAAATACCAAATTCGAAGAGAAAATTGCAGTACCTTTCCAACGAGGTGCCACTTGACCTATTATCGATCGAATGATTTTTGAGTTGGGGATGCTGGAAATAGGGGTTGATTGCAACAACTCCAAATTCACAAGTGTAGGTCGTTTTTCTAGACCGAGCATAAACCTGCGCTTGCATTATGCCAAAATAAATCTATTTCATTTAGTATTTGGGATTTCCAGGAATTCAACTTCACCCTTGGTTGGGATACCCTGTATGTTAATTTAAAATTCTAAAAATGACAAATCAAGGTGGAGAATTGACAGACCTTTTCAGTAAGGTGCCACTCGACCCTTATTCCCTATGATGAATTTCAAAGTTAGGGTTGCTGGGGGTAGGGGGTTGATCTGAGAAGTTTCGAATTATTTCGAAAAATGCTCCCCCTCGAAACAAAAATCGACGTGTCTTGGTGTTTTTCGCTAATGTTACTCATTTCGGAGTTATAGGGGGGGTCAAATTTTCGTTGGAACACAGTGTATGTATATCTCTCCAAAGCATGTCGTAAATTTAAAAGATTTCCGGTCATATAATCTGCGAATTTCAGGGTCCTCGCGCGAAAAATCATAATCTACGTGATGAAATTGCGAATAACTCGGAAACGATGCGTTCTCAGTATTGGGAAACCTATAACAGATCGATTTCTATTGATATTACGAGTTAAATAGGTGGCCTGATTTGAAAAAAAACGGACTTTTGTAGCATTGAATGCACTACGATTTCGGAAACACCCTGTATACCTCTTAATTTCTTTGAATTCTGCTGAATGAGCCTCTTTACTTACAACGAGGTAGAAATAATCGATATTGAATGATCTTTAGTATTTTTATGGTGCCTTCTAAGAGACAACCAAAATCGCAAAATTCAGGTGGCAATGATATGAGAAAAAATTATTCAAAATTTAATTTTCTACAATAAAAAAAAATAAAAACATACATTACGCTATTTGAAATAACAAAGATTGTGCCAACTTCCAGTATAACCTTAAGTGCCACAACAATATTTTGGCAACTTAGTTCGAATATTATTCAAGACAACAAAAACAATTCTCCATATACTTTTAATGTCCTATCTCGCGTGGACACCCGGATTGTTGTATTCAGGCATATTGTAGTACTCATAACTCGAAAAATTCCATGTTTCCGAGTACACAATTTTGTCTGCTTTTATGATTATTGTTTCAACAAATGTTTCCAGTTTTGAATGAACAGTATTCAATCCTTCCACATAACTCCACAATTAATATCTTGTAAAAAAAGAAGATAACTTAAGATATCACAAAACGCCTCCAATATAATTTTCGACAAAGCTGAAACTATGTCTCATTTCACAAGGCTCATATCGAGCCCTACTCGTTCTCGAAACTCCGATTCAGCTCTAAAAGTAAACGCCCCTGATTGGTTGACACCGTTACATTCCAAATTTGGTTTGGTGGTATCGGTGCACAAGCATTTCCATCCGTTGTAAATATAAATGATTTATACAATTCAGGCAGGATTATATCAAGTTGCATAAACTCAAAAACTACTTAGCCTAGATCCACTATCGCAATGTTGTACAATTATAAGTGCAATTTTTTTCTAATTCTTAGGTAGGGCCGGCATCGTTATTTCATTTTCCCACCACGCCATGTTTTGTGAATTATGCCGATAAACGTAATACAGTTTCTGAATAACGTTTATCTATCCATAAATGATAAAAAAATTATTTGTTAGTTTTCCATTCATATTCTCAAGAACTGTCCTTTTATAATTATAGGGTGCGCCAGAGACGTTTTTATTTTCGTTCTTGCTTCATTGAAATGCGAAAGTACTAGGTGCTTCAGAAATTGTATCGAAATTTCACTTCCGGTAAAATCCAATATGGCTGACTCATTCGAAAATGAGCAATATTTCAAGATCGTTGGAACGTTTTTTTTTTCACTAAAATATTCGAATGGGATATTCAGTCGATAATGCAGTCTTTTCTGAAAAATTTGACATATTTATCTTGAAAATATCCCAATAATTGGTAAAAAAGTAGCGTGAAGAATTTTTTTCCCAGTGCATTAAAAAAGTTTTCGCGGTCTTCATGAATCAACTGCGTAATTCAATCACTAGATTGAACGTTTTCCATCATTTTGAGGGGTCGAACTCGAATATTGATTCAGAATTGTGCCAATTGTCGTCAATAATGTTTCTCTTTTCCACCATCATATGCACATCCCGTTGTAAACCTTTTAACATAGATTGCACGCATTAACTCTATGATTAACAAAAAAATAATGAAATATCATCGAGTTTTAGACGACATCAGGTTTGAACTCGAATTTCATCTTGGTGTTGCTTGTTTTTGACGTTTGAAATTGTTAAACTATGGTTTTAACAAATGAGGATAAGCGTTTCATTCAATGTTTATTTCTGCGTGGCTATTCTGCTAAGAAAATATTACGCCAATTTCCTGCCGCTAGTTACAAAAGAAGTACAATCTATGATCTTAAGAAAAATTTCGGACAACAGGGTCATCAGGGTCACCAGGTTAGAACTGTTAGAACACAGGTAGTCGCCTTTTTCATAATATGTTTCAAGCACGACACTACATTTTTTGTATTACAAACTCAATTGACAATTTCACGATAACTTTCAGCGAATTTATGCATTAGCAGTCAGCCCTATCAGAACTCAAGAAACCAGCTTGACTGTTTCCCAAATGTCTCAACCTCTGATAGAAGAACTGGCACAATTCTGAATCAATATTCGAGTTTGACCCCTCAAAATGATGGGAAATATTCAGTCTAGTGATTAAATTACGCAGTTGATTTATTACGACCGCGAAAAATTTTTTATTACGCGGGGAAAATTGTTTATATTTGAGGAAGTCGGCCATTTTGAATTTGAACGGAAATCAAATTTTAGGTTGGTTTTAGTAAAATATGGTTCTTTGTTTTCTTACACAATCCATGAAGAATACAACAACGTCAGGAGTGCCAACGCAATGAGGTGAAAAATATATTTCGATTTCAGCTTAAAATCAGAATTAAAAAAATTCTTCACGCTACTGTTTTACCAATTATTGGAATATTTTTGAGATCAATATGTCAAACTGTTCAGAAAATACTGAATTATCGACTGAATTTTTTAGTGAAAAAAAACGTTCCAGCGATCTTGAAGTATTGCTCATTTTCGAATGAGTCAGCCATATTGGATTTCAGCGGAAGTAAAATTTTGATACAAGTTCCGAAAAACCTAGTCCTTTGGCTTTCCAATGAAGCAAGAACGAATGATTTAGCTCGAAAATTGCGAAAGTAATAACGGAAAAAAAGTCCGGTTTTCTCTGGCGCACCCTATATATAAGGTGTTATAAAAAAAATTTGGATTCCCCCGCCTCTTAACTCTGAAGAAGAAAGTGTCAGCGAAAAATGCTGACTATTGTTTGTGCCGACTTAGAGAATATAAAATCAAACCCCTACCTCCACTATCCCACACCTTCTCCTACATGTATTATCTACACGAATCGACAATTCGAGTTAAATTTTTGATACAGAGTGTCTCAACTACTGAATAAATGGTAATACAGATGGATATCAGAATGGAAGAAGGTGTTTCAGCATCTGCATTGAAAATGCAGCGATCAACCCCTACCCTCAGTGCCCCCTAACTTGAGAATTTCAATCGCTTTGAATGAGTTTGGTCAACACTTTTTATTAGGGGTCTATACAGGGTGTACGAATTGATGATTTCATTCCGTCACTTAGCTGTGTACATCGGGTCGATTGATTCAATTTCAGAAAGAACTCGATGAAATCAACAGAAGACAGTAAAAACTGTTACTATTGAGTTTCAAAATAACAGATGTGTCAAAAGGACGGTAGGAATATCAAACACCAATCTTCCACACAAATAAATTAGAAATAGACTTGAAAATCAAGCTGCTTTACTTAAATTGAAACTAAGTCAAGCGCAAGTCAAACTTTTGTTTTCAGAATTCAAGTCGAATCACAATTGAGTTGGCAATTCAAGCATCTTGAATCGCAAAATTTCAAAGCTTGAATCAGAGACAATTGAAATAAAATATTAGACTACCCCTTATATTCAATGAGAGAGAGAATAAAGGTCTAAATAATACTGAATATTTGACCGGGAAGTATTCGAATGATATTCAACGTAACAATTTGCAAACAATTCATACAGTTGTTCAAGGAAACACAAATACAGAACAAGAACAAGACTGAAAGTGAAATGTATATTTTCAGATGAAACACAGCTATAGAATATCATGAATAAATTTTCTATAGAACAACTGAAATAAACTTCTGTGAAAATAAGAAGAACTCAATTGAACTTCTGTGAAGCTACATTGAAGCTTAACTCAAAAAGAAATAGAGTAAGCGAAATTACATTCCCACTTCAGCAGATAGTTGATAGTTCGCTATTTTTGAACCAATATTTTTTTTATAGTATTATATATTTTTTTCATATATTTATATATATATTTTTTTACTTACGAATTTCTAGGAAGTCTCTTGTCTCTGCTGACTCACGTATCTCAAGGAATTACCCTTCAATCTCGATTTTAAGGGATGCTCTCATTCTTTAATCGATAAATTATTATACTTACACTTCTGGCCGCTAGGTGACGACACTACATAAATTCTTTTCAAGTTTTCTATATATTTTTACAATGAATATGGAATTTTTAACAAATGAAACGAAAAATCTTTGAAAGAATCATTTCATTTGAATCTATCCTATATTAACTAGATATCTTTTGAAGGTCGTAGCTGACATCAATATTTTGTTTGGTGTTGTAGTTGAATGCAGAAATTCTTTACTTTTCTGAATTGACTGCTGGTTGATTTCTCCTCTTTTTTTTTCGAATCAACCAAATTCCCCCACGGAGCTTCTTGTTCCATTTGTTGTGCTGCGAAACTAATTGACTAGATAGAACGTACTAAGTTTTGAAATCCCACTGTGTCGCAACCAATTGAAAAATTATTCTATATGACGAGAAATACTACATACTTCAATCAAACCTGGACGAGTACTGCAACAAGCGATAAGCAACTGAACTTAACTTTATATTCTTACAAATATCAAGCTTTCAAGCAGCTGGAAAAAGCTTAATGTTAAATCAAGCTTGTTGAAACCGTAAAACAAATGAAGATCCCTCTTTACGTTTTTCAAGATATTAGGTGTTAATAATCGGCATTCTGTTATCACTGTCCTCCACAGATTGTCCAAAAACTTTGATTGCGCAGTGTATATTTTCGATTTCAAATAACTCCAAAAAAGTCGAATGGGTTTAAATATGTTTATCTTGCTAGCTACTGGTTTGGTTACCACTCATCGACCATGTTCCCAGCAAAATTTTCAGTTGAATACTCTGGCACTCGAATATCAAAATGCGGGTGAGCACCATCTTGTTGAAAAGAACCTTCTGAGAGTTGAAAGACCTTCCCAAAGATATGTCATTCGACCCACCTTGTCTATAATGAATTGTGTCTTAGTTGATGAGGATGGATTCATTTACATGCTCCTAATCAACTCAGAAATTTGGCTCTCTCCAATCAAGAATTAACGTGTCTCTGCATTCCCTCTTTCTGGACATTGAGGGGGTGGTAAATTTTCGTTGAAATGAAAACTTGTGTTGTATTTGAACTGTGTGTATGATCATAAGTGTTTATAGAGATACTATTTCTGAATAGTGAATTAAAGAACCTTGCCAAAACTATGTCACTATCCACTTTTCCCGTAATGAATTTTTACTTGTGCTGCTGAAGGTACAATCATTCTTTCTGGACATAGGGGGGTGGCAAATTTTCGTTGGAGCACATTGTACATAATTTTATATCTTTGACAATTTATTTCAAGAAATATGATGGACAAGTAACACTTTCAGAATTTTCAAATTTTTTTCTTGATTGGTGTCTACAACATTTAACATCAGCAATCATTAAATATTTATTTAGATGTTTCTGAATGTTATCGAGTAACTTCTTCAGCTGCCATCAACCCATTACCTGTAATTTGTTTGGACTAATATTCTTTCCTATCGTTGGCTCTTTTTGTTTACTGGAAGTGCTTAAAATAATGTTGATCATTACGCCGACATGACAAAAAAATAAACAAATGAATGTTGAACGGATATTATATATAATTCATAGTTTGCCTCAGCTATGAAGATAATTCGGAGTACAATGAACTATAACTAACATTTATCAAACTTCCATAAGACCATATTGAGGATTTCAAGGAAATTCAAATCGAAACTAATTTATGCAAACTATTTCATTAAGAGTACTATTGACGAATAACACATTCAACAAATTTGTTTTGACAGTTGTGGCTGTGTGTAATAAGATAACGAACACGATCATTATCGAATAAGAGTTGTTCCGGAAATGCTTCAGAGAAAAACATGGAAAGTTTCATTTCCGTGGAATTTCACGAATTAAAATATTATCCAAAGCAGTTCCACGAACGTCTATAGTCCAATATGAGTGCATCATTACATCATTACGAGGGGCGAACGACAATATGCTGAATTTTCGTGAAACACGAAAATTTTTGTTGATATTTATCTCCGAATATTAATTGGAATTAACGAGTAATTCTTAAACTATGTAATTATGGAACTACGTTCTGTTGCTATATATATATATATATATATATATATATATATATATATATATATATATATATATATATATATATATATATATATATATATATATATATATATATATAATGTTTGTGACGTGTTTTTTTGAGATATAGCTTTCACTTTCACTCTTGTTCTTGTTCTGTAATTGTGTTTCCTTCACCAACTTTATGAATTATTTTCAGATTATTACGTTGATTATCAGTTGACCATTTTCAAATATCCAGTATCATTTATACCTTCATACTCGCTCCTAATGAATATAAGAGGAAGTTCACTGTTGTTCACTTGTGTTCTGATTCAAGCGAAGCAAGAAGCTTGAATTTCCAATTTTTTGTGCACGAAAAACTTAACTTGTCTTGACTTGAACTTGACTTCATTTTAAGTCAAAACGAGTCGAGCAGCTTGATTTTCAAGTCAAGCTTTGAATCTCTAGCAACCTTGCTCGGATTTTCCTCCTTCTGAGTCTAGTACCTGCTTTTACCAATATAATATATAACCTTTTAAATGTATTACTTATCTGATGAAGCCACAGTGTGGTGAAACGCGTCATGAGTTGTGAATGTAGTGAAAATTGAACATCATTGTTTCATTCCATTAGAAAATCATATCATTATTTGTAAAAAGATGTATTTTTTTAGTCTGATTGTTGAACAAGATTTCAGGCCTAAAATTCAATTGACGAGGGTTTTACGTGATAGAAATCCATTTTCACAAATACAAGTAAACGATGATTTCTACTAAAATATATTCTCAAATGCTCGACGCGTTTCGATACACAGTATCTTTATCAAGAGCGAATGAATACTACAAATATATCCTACTAACAAATTTTTTATATATACTAAAGAGGCAATCCACTCAGAGCTATCCGTACTTGAACTAATGTTTAAGAAATAAATTTAATAAGAGTCAGTTATTTAAGTCTACCTAATCATTAAGAATTTCCGGTGAATACGTAAATCAGTTAATTTCAAGTATTTCCAGAAGCTTGAGTTTTATACCTCTACTTCAGAATGTAGGATTTTAAATTCTGAATTGAAAGAGTGACCATTTTCCCAAAGATGATTTGAATAATTTGAATCGGGTTTTCCATTGATGAAACTGCGTTTATGTTCAAAGGTTATAACATTGAAATTTCTCCCTGTTCTACCTATATAAAAACAATTGCAATCTGCATAATCCAATCTATAAACACCTGATTTATTTTCTTTATTGATTGGAGATTTATAATTCCTGATAAATGAATCTAAATTTGTTGATGTTTTGAACGCTATATTTGAATTTGAATTTTAAGAAGGGACTTCACGTTATTGCTAATATTGCCTATATATGTTAAACTATTGAATTTTTTGTCTTGGTGTTCACCGATTGGATATATATGTTGTAAAGCTAATATTTGTTTTTTCTTATATAATATGCTGCTAACTAAATTTGCATCATAACCATTATTTATTGCAATCTGTTTTATTAAATTCAATTCTTTGAAATAATTATCATTAGACATCGGTGTGTTCAATGTCTATGTATATAGCTATTAAATGCTACAACTTTATGTTGGTAAGAATGTGCCGATGTATAATGAATTGTGATATCTGTATGAGAAGGCTTATAATAAATTGAAAACTACTGTTGTTTATTATTTGATCTTATTATTGTTAGGTCCAGGAAATTGATCGCATTGTTCTGTTCTATTTCAGAAGTGAATTTTATTTTTGGGTGCAGGTTGTTGATGAAATTTTCGAATACAGTGAACTGTCTGTTTGTTCCTGTGAAACACACAATAATGTCATCGACATATCGATGCCAATGTATCAAATGTTTACTAAGCGTTTATGAATAGTTTTTTCTATCTTATCCATGAAGATTTCTGCTAAAAGGCGGCTTAAGGGGTTTCCAATTATAAGTCCCTCATCACTTTTATAAAAACAGTCGTTAAATAAAAAATAATTTCGAGATATGCAAACATCTAATAAAGCCATAATGTCGTCTTTAATTCGTGGATTCGTCATATTTTGTGTTCACAAATTATTGATTATATTATACGGATCTTTCGGTGGAATACTTGGAAACAAATTCCTGACATCAAGAGGGACTAACTTTGCATTACTTGGAATGACAAAATTTCTACTTTTCTCATCAAATAATTTGAATTACGAATAGAGAGACGGTTTAAAATTACAAAATTTTTCCAGAATATGTATTAAAAATTTGTAAATCTTGAATGCTGGGGCATGTGTGAATGATACCACTGGTCTCATTGGATAACCAGTAGAATAGGAAGAAATTTTAATGTTAGAATCTCTGAACATAAACGCAGTTTCATCAATGGAAAAACCGATTCAAATTATTCAAATCATCTTAGGGAAAATGGTCACTCTTTCAATTCAGAATTTGAAATCCTACATTCTGAGAATAGAGGTATAAAACTCAACCTTCTGGAAGTAGATCAGGTAGATATAAATAACTCACCCTTATTAAATTTATTTCCTAAACATTAGTTTAAGTACGGATAGCTCTGAGTGGATTGCCCTTTAGTATATATAAAAATTTGTTAGTAAGATATATTTGTAGTATTCATTCGCTCTTGATAAAGGTACTGTGTATCGAAACGCGTCGAGCATTAAGGAATATATTTTAGTAGAATTCATCGTTTACTTTGTGATTTCACTTCTATTCTATTCAATTATTTGATCGAGAATTTTAATCATTCAAATACTTTTTTCATCACTGTGGCATCTAAATTTTGTATAAGGCTTTCATATTATTATATTCATATATTATTGCTCGCTTGAAAAATGTTTTGATGATTAGATTATTCGATGGTGTAAATTTATTATTTCGGAAGGGGCCTACTTTGAAGGCGATACAACAAATTTGGATGAAAAAAATGTCTCTTCTGCTCAGAGCTAAATATAAATGTAACTCTGGTTACAGAAAAATAACAAGAAGTGTTTTAGTTACAGCGTTTCTTTGTGCCAATAAAGTACATACGAAAGTATACATAAAGGACAGATACAATACTCAAGCAAGTTCAAACTTGCATTGATGGTGCATTACATGTTAACCCACCAGCATTCAGAAAGAAACTTCGACGCATTATGAATGTCTTATGAAGCAAAATGCACAACAACAGCAAAAACATGACGTAACATCCTTCTTAATTTATGCTACATAGTTACTTTCGCTATTCATGATTTAGGGTAGTCAAAATCAATTAATATGGAATGTATGGCATGCTTGAAAAAATGAGATACGCCAGAAAAGAATTCCACACTTCTAGAGGAGCGGAAACCCAAAACAATCATTCATCAATATATGAAATTGGGTCGCGCAGATCGACTCATAAATTAAATCTATCAATTACTAAACCATAATTATTATTCGATCAATAAGTTCACAATAACTGTCGACAAACAACTTCGCTGGATACGGTACGTTTAGATGTGAATAAAACATACGAATCACATACAAAACGATTCAAAATGAATCGTCGTGTTCCGAGCAACATTTGGGACGAGGTTAACACCTGCTTGTGCAATACACCAACTAGGGACAGAGGATATTGGCCAGAATTTCGTCGGCGTAATCTTGACAGACTATCTATCAATTCAAATCCGAATGAAAAATTGCGCTGAAAGGAAATATGCTCAACGTAGGAAATAGAATTTAAATTTGATGTAATCGATTTGGTAATAACAGGTCTGAAGGATTACACACATTAACACGGAAAACACCAATATCCCGCATGGTAATTCGTATTGAGTTTACTTCGCAAACAAAACAAATTCATATTTATATATCCCAGAAGGTAGATAACGGAAATCTTACTCTGTTTACACTCTGCAATACTCGTTCGAGGTTAACCATAAAAATATATTTTGCCGTGTACAAAGTTATTTAGATTACTCCTCCCCTAACATACCTTGTTATGTATGTTTTTGAGTGCAAAAAAGCTTCCTTCTTTGTTTAAGAAAGTTATGACTTTATGCTTATAATATATAATTGGAGAAACTTTATTTTTAAAGTCTTGAATTGGCAAGTTGAATATTAATTTGATATAAACCATATACTATGACAAAAAACTTTCTTACGATGAGTAAGTTTGTGAGGAATATTATGGCTGGAGATCTAGGATTAAATTCCTATGTTCGAATCTTTGAGAATAGTACTTGTACTGATATGACGAATATTCTCACTCCAGAGATGCTTCATTTCCGATACATTGGGTGCTAAAGATTTTTTCGGAATCTTTAGCACCCAATGTATCGGAAATGAAGCATATATATCGATATATCGCTTTCAAATTCAAAACTAAGTTACTTTTTATAGTTTATACGATAAGGTATTCTAAATCTGTCTGTTAATATACATGGTGTTTTTTTCTCGGATTCATGTCTATTTTTTCAGAAGAATTTTTCTGCAGTATGCAGTTGATCTAATTCTTCAAAAATTCCTCATCAAATTCAAAAACTTCTGCAAAATTTTGATAGAACGAGTAAAGTGTAATATTCTAAACATCTCAAAACAAAAAGTTACTATATGCGAGATTTCGCAATGTGTAGACACATCGAAGAAAATTATTTTTCAAGGGACAATATTCTACCTTAAGTAGAATGTTAAATATCCTCCCTTGAAGGAGCTAGTTTTCTGATCTACTCTTCATAATCACCGTTAACCGGGGCCACAGGGAAGTGGTACAGCACGGTCAGATGTCAAACAAGACGTATCATCCAAATTTCCAAGAGATTAATGTTTCTAATTAGGTCAGGAATCAAATTTTGCAGGATAGTGCTGAAGAAACCGGGGCATAACATTGAAAAATGTCAGCATATGCATATGCTTATGCTCATATTTTTTATGTTATCAAAGACATAAGAGATCCACTGGAAGAAAAAGCTATCGTACTTGAAATTTTTCAGTTGATAAGAATTTTTCATCCTCTCTTAAAACTTTTGAAAAATAATTCATTCACCATCATCTATTAATTAGCCAATTGGTTGCACTAGGGCAGTGGGAGGAACCCGAAGAATTACGTAGACTATTTATTAATTCTGTTCAACAATTGTTGTTTTTCAAACAATATAAATAGCCGGTCAAAGATGCTAATGTCAATGCTATCACATTCTTCAGGCATTTTAGTAGCTTAAAGATCTTGCAGTTCATTTATAGTTTTATTCATGTTTTTATTTTAATTGTCCAACAACCTTCTCAGAGATACAGATTTTATTAAAGAATAATCAGAAATATTAAGGACGAGATTGAAAGATCAAATTCTTTTGCAAACTGACCTTACCGAAACCATCATACTTCTTTAGCTACATTTTATTCGAATGAATATCAATTAGTATTCTGTTGCACAATAATATTCATGTATTAATGTCAACATATAGTCTCAGGTATGCTATAAGAGCGGAGACTATGAACTGACGGATCAAAATTATATTTGAAGCCTGTTTCACTACACAACTGTATCGCACTGTGCTTCGCCACTTATTTCAAAGAAGATAAAATAGTTTCGAATAATTACTGCAAATGATCGAATATGTGAGCTTCACTAGAAAGTTGTAACACCATAAGTATCACCTGAAAAATTATTTTTTGACCGTTACCCATATCAAATTTGGTTTGGCAAAGAAATTTGTGAATACGGATCTGTGTAATGAATTTTCTTTGCTAACTGAGGCGAGAATTAAAGACGGAATTTTTATAGGACCAGACACAAAAAAGTAATCAATGAACCCGGTTTTCTATCTAGTCTCTGTTCTATAGAAAGAAATGCTGTACCAGCTTTTATTGACGTCACAAAAAATTTTCTCTGCAACAAGAAATCAGCGGATTTTCAGGAAAACATAGAATTGATGCTGAATGCTTGCCGCAAGCTACATTGCAATATATCGGGTGTTCCGTGAAAAATACACCAAGCCATAGGTCCTACAATTGTTGATCGATTAATTATACATTCAGAACCGTATCTGAAGGAATATCTACACAGGCAGTGCATATTCTTCCTTTTAATCTGTACAAATCAAAGCGATTCCAATAAATGGCGCACCAGACGTTTACTCCGAATCTACGCTACTTTTGCTTATTATGTTATATAGATTCTGCTTTCTGAAATTATTGGTATCTGAATTACGATTGTTGTTAAAAGTATACTCATCAGACTAAATGATGGTTCTGATAAAAGAATAATCCAATGAGTGAAAATCTTCGAAAACTCGGGGACTATAACAGATTGAGCATTCATCACTACCATCTCGAATTCTGCAGAAAATTGTCGAACAGATATTTCGCATTTACACTCAATAGGACATTAAATTAAGCGTCCTCATTATTCTTCTTTTCTTTTCGAGTGTGGAAAACTTGCAGGGATCTGGTTCATCACTATCTGGAAATCGTTCTCGATAGAGTCGAAGTGATCGAGCGCTACTTCTCTTATATTGAAAATAGGATTGTTAAAAATTGTATTGTGAGCTTTGGAAACTTTAAATGTGTAACTTCCACAAAAAAGATTATGATCTGTTCAACTTTAACATCACCTCTATAAATTAAATATATATTTAAAATATTTTCTCCAGTTTTCGTATAATTTCATGAATCTTCAAGAGACTCATTACTTCGAAATGTGTATGACAATTATTATGAGAAGAAATAATTAATCATCTTGAAAGCTTTCAGGTTGCATTGGTTGTTTCAATACTTACACTCATTCAGCTGATGCGATTCAGTAGAACTTACCTGAAATGAGAAAATAAAATAAGAAAATGGACCTTTTTCGATGATAGTAGATGAAATATAAGTTTCAATGAGACAAAATGCTAAAACTAATATTGGTAAACATCAATTTGATTGAGAAGGTCCTTACTTAATGAAAATTGGTAAACATTTCTTTGTTGAATGAAACAATGATGTTATGAACTTATGACGCATTTTACTTCAATGTGGCATCAACAGATAAGTAGTACATTCAAAAGGATGCTTTGTGTAAAAGCAGCTCAATAGAAGGAAAATCCAACTACGATTGCTTCTTTTAAGAAATGAAAAGTTTCAGTAATAGTGACGAATTAAGGTCTAAAAGACTATCAATTTAATATTCAAAATTTGTCTGTTTATTGATTGATTTTCGGTGGTTTAGTTTCAATCTCTAATTTCCGAAATTATTATCAGACGTATGTTAAGAAAGGAATTAATTCAACTTCAATGATGAAATTTACATCCGGCTTAATAATGAGTAATCCTCTCAGTCCACTACTAGCCGAAATTTTCACGTATGACATTTAGAAAATGATACATAATTATTCGCTGTTAAAACACTGTATTCAATGGTTTAGAAAACAAAATATTTTGATAGATACTTAGTGATTTGAACCATATTATAAATATTAATATTACGGGATTGTCGTATTTTCTGATGATCAAAGTAATCTTACCTCGTCACATTATCTGTTTTTCCTTCATGACCTATCTTTATTACTTATGAATCTATCTACTACAAGAATATAATTTATATCATCATGTCGAAGCACAGATACTCTAGAAGGAAAATCCAAAAATCGATTGCTTCTTCAGAGAAATGAAAACTTTTAGTAATAATGACGAATTTAGGTTTAAAAGACTATTAAGTATACATCCAGAATTTGTCTATTTATTGATTCATTTTGATGGTTTAGTTCCAATCTCTTATTTTCAAAATTATTATTAGAAGTATAGGATATAATTCAGTTTCAATGATGAAATTTACATATTCAACTCCATAACGAGTAATCCTCTCAGTTCATTACTAGCCGAAATTGTCATGTATGATATTTAGAAAATGATTCATAATTATTAGTTGTCAAAACTACCGCATTCAATGGTTTAGAAACAAAATATTTTGAGGGTACTTAGTGATTTGAACCATATTATAAATATTAATATTACGGGATTGTCGTATTTTCTGATGATCTAAGTCGTCTTACCTCGTCATATTATCTGTTTTTACTTCATAAACTATCTACACTACAAGAATATAATTTATATCATCATGTCTAAGCATAGATTCTCTAGAAGGAAAATCCAAAACGATTGCTTCATTTAAGAAATGAAAAGTTTTAGTAATAGTGACGAATTTATGTTTGAAAGACTATTAAGTTAATATCGGTAATTTGTCTGTTTATGGATTAATTTTCGATGGTTTAGTTTCAATCTCTTATTTTCGAAATTATTATTAGAAGTATAGGAATTAATTCAACTTCAATGATGAAATTTACATATGCAACAACGGCTCGATAATAAGTAATCCTCTCAGTTCATCACTAGCCAAAATTTTCATGTATGACATTTAGAAAATGATTCATAATTATTCGCTGTCAAAACACTGTATTTAATGGTGTACAAACAAAATATTTTGATAGATACATAGTGATTCGAACCATATTATAAATATTAATATTACGGGATTGTCGTATTTTCTGATGATCAAAGTAATCTTACCTCGTCACATTATCTGTTTTTCCTTCATGACCTATCTTTATTACTTATGAATCTGTCTACTACAAGAATATAATTTATATCATCATGTCGAAGCACAGATTCTCTAGAAGGAAAATCCAAAAACCGATTGCTTCTTTTGAGAAATGAAAACTTTTAGTATTAATGACGAATTTAGGTTTAAAAGACTATTAAGTATACATCCAGAATTTGTCTATTTATTGATTCATTTTGATGGTTTAGTTCCATTCTCTTATTTTCAAAATTATTATTAGATGTATAGGATACAATTCAGTTTCAATGATGAAATTTACATATGCAACTCCATAACGAGTAATCCTCTCAGTTCATTACTAGCCGAAATTGTCATGTATGGCATTTAGAAAATGATTCATAATTATTAGTTGTCAAAACTACCGCATTCAATGGTTTAGAAACAAAATATTTTGAGGGTACTTAGTGATTTGAACCATATTATAAATATTAATATTACGGGATTGTCGTATTTTCTGATGATCTAAGTCGTCTTACCTCGTCACATTATCTGTTTTTACTTCATTACCTATCTATACTACAAGAATATAATTTATATCATCATGTCTAAGCATAGATTCTCTAGAAGGAAAATCTAAAACGATTGCTTCATTGAAGAAATGAAAAGTTTTAGTAATAGTGGCGAATTTATGTTTGAAAGACCATTAAGTTAATATCGGTAATTTGTCTGTTTATGGATTAATTTTCGATGGTTTAGTTTCAATCTCTTATTTTCGAAATTATTATTAAAAGTATAGGAATTAATTCAACTGCAATGATGAAATTTACATATGCAACAACGGCTCGATAATAAGTAATCCTCCCAGTTCATCACTAGCCAAAATTTTCATGTATGACATTTAGAAAATGATTCATAATTATTCGCTGTCAAAACACTGTATTTAATGGTGTAGAAACAAAATATTTTGATAGATACATAGTGATTCGAACCATATTATAAATATTAATATTACGGGATTGTCGTATTTTCTGATGATCAAAGTAATCTTACCTCGTCACATTATCTGTTTTTCCTTCATGACCTATCTTTATTACTTATGAATCTGTCTACTACAAGAATATAATTTATATCATCATGCCGAAGCACAGATTCTCTAGAAGGAAAATTCAAAAAACGATTGCTTCTTTTGAGAAATGAAAACTTTTAGTAATAATGACGAATTTAGGTTTAAAAGACTATTAAGTATATATCCAGAATTTGTCTATTTATTGATTCATTTTTGATGGTTTAGTTCCAATCTCTGTTTTCCAAAATTATTATTAGAAGTATAGGATATAATTCAGTTTCAATGATGAAATTTACATATTCAACTCCATAACGAGTAATCCTCTCAGTTCATTACTAGCCGAAATTGTCATGTATGACATTTAGAAAATGATTCATAATTATTAGTTGTCAAAACTACCGCATTCAATGGTTTAGAAACAAAATATTTTGAGGGTACTTAGTGATTTGAACCATATTATAAATATTAATATTACGGGATTGTCGTATTTTCTGATGATCTAAGTCGTCTTACCTCGTCATATTATCTGTTTTTACTTCATAAACTATCTACACTACAAGAATATAATTTATATCATCATGTCTAAGCATAGATTCTCTAGAAGGAAAATCCAAAACGATTGCTTCATTTAAGAAAAGAAAAGTTTTAGTAATAGTGACGAATTTATGTTTGAAAGACTATTAAGTTAATATCCGTAATTTGTCTGTTTATGGATTAATTTTCGATGGTTTAGTTTCAATCTCTTATTTTCGAAATTATTATTAGAAGTATAGGAATTAATTCAACTTCAATGATGAAATTTACATATGCAACAATGGCTCGATAATAAGTAATCCTCCCAGTTCATCACTAGCCAAAATTTTCATGTATGACATTTAGAAAATGATTCATAATTATTCGCTGTCAAAACACTGTATTCAATGGTGTAGAAATAAAATATTTTGATAGATACTTAGTGATTCGAACCATATTATAAATATTAATATTACGGGATTGTCGTATTTGCTGATGATCAAAGTAATCTTACCTCGTCACATTATCTGTTTTTCCTTCATGACCTATCTTTATTACTTATGAATCTGTCTACTACAAGAATATAATTTATATCATCATGTCGAAGCACAGATACTCTAGAAGGAAAATCCAAAAAACCATTGCTTCTTCTGAGAAATGAAAACTTTCAGTAATAATGACGAATTTAGGTTTAAAAGACTATTAAGTATACATCCAGAATTTGTCTATTTATTGATTCATTTTTGATGGTTTAGTTCAATCTCTTATTCTCAAAATTATTATTAGAAGTATAGGATATAATTCAGTTTCAATGATGAAATTTACATATGCAACTCCATAACGAGTAATCCTCTCAGTTCATTACTAGCCGAAATTGTCATGTATGACATTTAGAAAAGGATTCATAATTATTAGTTGTCAAAACTACCGCATTCAATGGTTTAGAAACAAAATATTTTGAGGGTACTTAGTGATTTGAACCATATTATAAATATTAATATTACGGGATTGTCGTATTTTCTGATGATCTAAGTCGTCTTACCTCGTCATATTATCTGTTTTACTTCAAAACCTATCTATACTACAAGAATATAATTTATATCATCATGTCTTAGCATAGATTCTCTAGAAGGAAAATCCAAAACGATTGCTTCATTTAAGAAATGAAAAGTTTTAGTAATAGTGACGAATTTATGTTTGAAAGACTATTAAGTTAATATCCGTAATTTGTCTGTTTATGGATTAATTTTCGATGGTTTAGTTTCAATCTCTTATTTTCGAAATTATTATTAGAAGTATAGGAATTAATTCAACTTCAATGATGAAATTTACATATGCAACAATGGCTCGATAATAAGTAATCCTCCCAGTTCATCACTAGCCAAAATTTTCATGTATGACATTTAGAAAATGATTCATAATTACTCGCTGTCAAAACACTGTATTTAATGGTGTAGAAACCGAATATTTTGATAGATACTTAGTGATTTGAACCATATTATAAGTATTAATATTACGGGATTGTCGTATTTTCTGATGATCAAAGTAATCTTACCTCGTCACATTATCTGTTTTTCCTTCATGACCTATCTTTATTACTTATGAATCTATCTACTACAAGAATATAATTTATATCATCATGTCGAAGCACAGATACTCTAGAAGGAAAATCCAAAAATCGATTGCTTCTTCAGAGAAATGAAAACTTTTAGTAATAATGACGAATTTAGGTTTAAAAGACTATTAAGTATACATCCAGAATTTGTCTATTTATTGATTCATTTTGATGGTTTAGTTTCAATCTCTTATTTTCAAAATTATTATTAGAAGTATTGGATATAATTCAGTTTCAATGATGAAATTTACATATGCAACTCCATAACGAGTAATCCTCTCAGTTCATTACTAGCCGAAATTGTCATGTATGACATTTAGAAAATGATTCATAATTATTAGTTGTCAAAACTACTGCATTCAATGGTTTAGAAACAAAATATTTTGAGGGTACTTAGTGATTTGAACCATATTATAAATACTAATATTACGGGATTGTCGTATTTTCTGATGATCTAAGTCGTCTTACCTTGTCACATTATCTGTTTTTACTTCATAAACTATCTATACTACAAGAATATAATTTATATCATCATGTCTTAGCATAGATTCTCTAGAAGGAAAATCCAAAACGATTGCTTCATTTAAGAAATGAAAAGTTTTAGTAATAGTGACGAATTTATGTTTGAAAGACTATTAAGATAATATCCGTAATTTGTCTGCTTATGCATTAATTTTCGATGGTTTAGTTTCAATCTCTTATTTTCGAAATTATTATTAGAAGTATAGGAATTAATTCAACTTCAATGATGAAATTTACATATGCAACAACGGCTCGATAATAAGTAATCCACTCAGTTCATCACTAGCCAAAATTTTCATGTATGACATTTAGAAAATGATTCATAATCATTCGCTGTCAAAACACTGTAGTCAATGGTGTAGAAATAAAATATTTTGATAGATACTTAGTGATTCGAACCATATTATAAATATTAATATTACGGGATTGTCGTATTTTCTGATGATCAAAGTAATCTTACCTCGTCACATTATCTGTTTTTCCTTCATGACCTATCTTTATTACTTATGAATCTATCTACTACAAGAATATAATTTATATCATCATGTCGAAGCACAGATACTCTAGAAGGAAAATCCAAAAATCGATTGCTTCTTCAGAGAAATGAAAACTTTTAGTATTAATGACGAATTTAGGTTTAAAAGACTATTAAGTATACATCCAGAATTTGTCTATTTATTGATTCAATTTTGATGGTTTAGTTTCAATCTCTTATTTTCAAAATTATTAGTAGAAGTATTGGATATAATTCAGTTTCAATGATGAAATTTACATATGCAACTCCATAACGAGTAATCCTCTCAGTTCATTACTAGCCGAAATTGTCATGTATGACATTTAGAAAATGATTCATAATTATTAGTTGTCAAAACTACCGCATTCAATGGTTTAGAAACAAAATATTTTGAGGGTACTTAGTGATTTGAACCATATTATAAATATTTATATTACGGGATTGTCGTATTTTCTGATGATCTAAGTCGTCTTACCTCGTCATATTATCTGTTTTTACTTCATAAACTATCTACACTACAAGAATATAATTTATATCATCATGTCTAAGCATAGATTCTCTAGAAGGAAAATCCAAAAACGATTGCTTCATTTAAGAAATGAAAAGTTTTAGTAATAGTGACGAATTTATGTTTGAAAGACTATTAAGTTAATATCCGTAATTTGTCTGTTTATGGATTAATTTTCGATGGTTTAGTTTCAATCTCTTATTTTCGAAATTATTATTAAAAGTATAGGAATTAATTCAACTTCAATGATGAAATTTACATATGCAACAACGGCTCGATAATAAGTAATCCTCTCAGTTCATCACTAGCCAAAATTTTCATGTCAGACATTTAGAAAATGATTCATAATTATTCGCTGTCAAAACACTGTATTCAATGGTGTAGAAACAAAATATTTTGATAGATACTTAGTGATTTGAACCATATTATAAATATTAATATTACGGGATTGTCGTATTTTCTGATGATCAAAGTAATCTTACCTCGTCACATTATCTGTTTTTCCTTCATGACCTATCTTTATTACTTATGAATCTATCTACTACAAGAATATAATTTATATCATCATGTCGAAGCACAAATACTCTAGAAGGAAAATCCAAAAATCGATTGCTTCTTCAGAGAAATGAAAACTTTCAGTAATAATGACGAATTTAGGTTTAAAAGACTATTAAGTATACATCCAGAATTTGTCTATTTATTGATTCATTTTGATGGTTTAGTTTCAATCTCTTATTTTCAAAATTATTATTAGAAGTATAGGATATAATTCAGTTTCAATGATGAAATTTACATATGCAACTCCATAACGAGTAATCCTCTCAGTTCATTACTAGCCGAAATTGTCATGTATGACATTTAGAAAATGATTCATAATTATTAGTTGTCAAAACTACCGCATTCAATGGTTTAGAAACAAAATATTTTGAGGGTACTTAGTGATTTGAACCATATTATAAATATTAATACTACGGGATTGTCGTATTTTCTGATGATCTAAGTCGTCTTACCTCGTCATATTATCTGTTTTCACTTCAAAACCTATCTATACTACAAGAATATAATTTATATCATCATGTCTAAGCATAGATTCTCTAGAAGGAAAATCCAAAACGATTGCTTCATTTAAGAAATGAAAAGTTTTAGTGATAGTGACGAATTTATGTTTGAAAGACTATTAAGTTAATATCCGTAATTTGTCTGTTTGTGGATTAATTTTCGATGGTTTAGTTTCAATCTCTTATTTTCGAAATTATTATTAGAAGTATAGGAATTAATTCAACTTCAATGATGAAATTTACATATGCAACAACGGCTCGATAATAAGTAATCATCTCAGTTCATCACTAGCCATAATGTTCAAGTATGACATTTAGAAAATGATTCATAATTATTCGCTGTCAAAACACTGTATTCAATGGTGTAGAAACAAAATATTTTGATAGATACTTAGTGATTTGAACCATATTATAAATATTAATATTAGGGATTGTCGTATTTTCGGATGATCAAAGTCGTCTTACTTCGTGACATTATCTGTTTTTACTTCATTACCTAACTATATTACTTATGAATCTATCTACTACAAGAATATAATTTATATCATCAGGTCGAAGCACAGATTCTCAGAAGTACATATTACGAAATTCTCGTTGTCACTTTATAATGTGAAGTATGAGTAGATTGTATAATTCCAACAAGCTTGTATATCCAATGTCGAAGAAGTGATTTAGCGTCTTGTTGACCGATATACGAGGAACAACAGTACTGAATTTAAGGCAATTTGTACGACTTCAAATTAGCAGAGACAATTTCCTTTATTAAATACACATTTTTGAATAATTTTGATAAATAAAAGTTCACTAAACAAAACAGTTGGAGTTTTTAACAGTTCAATTGTTTCGATGCAGTTTTTGATATAATTTTAATGTACTGCAAGCTCTAATATAATATATACGGATAGGAATTTCGAAAGCCAATTGTCAGAACATATTTAGGCTTCATGTATTGTAAACAACAAGAAATAAAAATATGTAGTTATGGATGAATATGAATTAGATTTCCATTGATGCAACTACGATACTGGCTCTAATATTGAATTTTTGTCCTACAAATATACATCTTACTACAACTACAACAGCGAAGCTGTTTGTAAACATCCGATTTCTTTCCGTTATCTATTTCACTTTTATTATTTTATATCACTGTTGATGATTTGATTTTGGGTGCACTAAGTAATTCAGTTATGTTATTTGAATTGTAACCATTATTAAAAGCTTTTTGTTCAGTAATAAAAGTTCTTTATCCAAATTATCTAAATATAAAGGACAGTGTTGAACAAATATCTTGGTTACAATCCAAATATTATAAGTGCATTACTTCACAAGAAACTAATAAGAGAAAATCATAATTTCAAACGAAACCTTAAGACTTTATATTCATTTAATAAAAAACTCGATATTCATATTTGGGATTCCCTCGAAATCAATCGATACAAGGTTTCCATCATTTTTTGTAGGGAATGTTGAGTGGGGTTTTCTATATTGCGTTCAAATTTTTTGATGTGTTTATGGTTATGAACCTCCTGTCGAAATCTGGCCCATCAATTTCGATATTATTTTTTCCCTCCATGCTATCTATTGTGGTGACTTTATTTGCCATCACAATCAATGGGGTTTTACAGGAAACGACAGGAGTGGTATTTCATTAGTTGAATGGATGGAAACAAATGATTTTCAACTTGTATTCGATGCGAAGGCAAAGGGCACTTTTCATTCTGCCAGATGGAATCGCGACTTTAATCCTAATCTTTGTCTGGTTTCTAACGACTCCCAATTGTTTCCGCTACCTGTTCGTCGTAAAGAACTTTCAGATTTTCCTCACGGTCAACACAGGCCAGTTATTATTTCGTTAGGTTTTCAATTTACATTTGCAGGTTCATTTGAAAAACCAAGATAGAATTTCGAAAAAGCTCGTTGAAATGATTTCACTAAACAGGTAGATAGTGATTTGAGATGGGTTCCCCCCTTGTGTAAAAATTATTCCCGGTTTATAGGAGTTGTCAAAAATGCTGCTGAAAAACATATTCCCAGTGGCTTTCGAAAGTATTATATACCTGGGTGGTCAGAGGAATCAAATGTTTTTATAAGGATTTTCAGCAAAATCAATGTCTAAAGTCTGGTCTTTTTCCGAAAAGCTGTAAAGTAGCAAAAGTTTTACCAGTCTTCAAAAAAGGAAGCTCAACTGACCCAGGAAACTATAGACCGAAGATTCTGGAAAAAGTTATGAAACAAAGACTAGTTGACTTTATAAAATTATCATCGGCACAATAAGGTTTCTAATCTAGAATTTCTACGCCAGGTGCTGTCATAGATCTCGTCGAGTTCACCATAAGTTAGCTGGATAATGCTGATACAATGATATTGGTACTTATAGACCTGAGGAAGGCATTTGATACACTAGATACCTAAATTCTATTAGATAAGTTATACAAAATGATACAGGGACTTTCTCTTCAATTTATAAAATCATTTCTAGAGGACAGGTTGCAGTATACTGAAACTAATGAATATAAGAGCAGTGAAGCTGAGATTACCACCGGAGTGCCCCAGGGCACAGTTCTTGATCCGATTTTATATTTAATTTATGTCGAAAGCTTGTTACTGGCGGAACTTTGTGGGCGCCATTATATGTTTGCAGATCATACTGTCTTGGCTTATATTGGTAAAAAATAAAGGAAATGGAAACTTTCATAAATGAAGACCTAAATAAATTGTACTTATGGTTAGCTGATAACAAGTTGATATTAAACGAGGAAAAAACTGTATGTATGCATCTTAGACAAAAAATAAATATCCTGACTCATTAAATCTCAAAATAAATAATATCCCAATCAAACAAGTTAATACATACAACTATCTAGGTCTTGTGATTGATGACAAACTGAGCTGGGATTTCCATAGTCACTATTTAGTTACCAAATTATCTGGATTTGTAAGTGCTTTTCGTCACACCTCGATGTTCCTAACCACCCTTGTAAAACGGCACTATACTGTTCAAATATTCAATCTGTTCTCATGTATTTGTTGGGGATATGGTCCAACACCTTCAAATTTAACTTGTACAGAATTGAGAGACTGCAGAATAAAGCCTTGAAGTCTATATTCAACCTGCCTTACGACTTAAGTACGAACGAACTTTACGAAAAAATACCAATATGAGATTGGACAAGTTGAAAGAATTGGAACAATGCAAATTAATCTTTAAGGTTGATGATAAATTGTTGAAGAGCTCTAATACCATCAGCAAAAACTATATGTAACATACCTACGAAACACGAACTTCACATGCTGTCTGTTCGAAAAAAGTTCGGATCGAACTGGAAAGAAAATCACCCTTACTATCTTGTTAAATAGCATTTAACGCATTACCAAAAAACATTTGTGATATCGAAAATACTAAATTATTTTTTTAAAAACTCAAAAGTTATTTTTCCTAGGTTCAAATTGTATCCTTTTGAGTACTCTTTATTTTGGCAGATTTGTCGTATTAGAAAACATATATCTTAAATATAAAATTCTATGTTAACAGTCTTGGCTGATTTATAGTCTTAAACTTGAATAAATAAAATAAAATAGTTGATATCTAGCTGCCTAAAACATCTAAATCTGGGATACTGCGCGAACTCGAAAATTATGTTTTAGCTGAGAACCATATTGAGTAAACGTTGACGTTCACCAATTTCTATAAAGATTAAATAGTTTCACTATGATTTTGATGATTTTCAGTAGAAATTAATATCCTTCGTTCGCTCCTCAACTCTCCTATCTTTCTAGGCAGCCACGGTGAATAAAACAATTAAATGATTTCAAAGGATGCATTCAGAGTTGCATTATATGCGTGTCCCTAATAATTACATTTAACACAGTTTTCACTGAAATGCACTGGCTTGAATCCTCGGAACAAATCACCGGTTCTTATCATGATTATGGTGATGTATCTAATCTGATTTGAAAGAAATAGAAAGTGTAAAAATGTAATGACCAAGCAACGAACCTTAACTTATATTGTTGGGAGAATACACTCGTACAAGATTTATTTGAAAAAATTCTCATTCCTGTAAGAAAAATCTAGTTTTTCATTAATATTAGTTTTCAAACTATCACAGATATGTGAGAATAGTATCCATATACTATACTATGGTTTATGGTGGTCATCATCTACAATTACAGTTTGGAAAGTTGATCTAATTAGCGATATTGATGACATATTCCTTTTGTGGAAATCCATTTTAAAATATGAAAGAGAAAGAACACTTTTGTCAATTTTTATCTATTATTCGTTAATACACGACTCTTTAGTCATTTTAAAATGCTGAATACTAAGATACAAAGATTAGAACAAGATATTTTTTCCTTAAATGTTAAGTAGGGGGAATCATTGATTTCAAGTTGGCTATTAAGAGAAGTATAATATGGGGTTTTCTCGAGTATTTCCAATTTTTCCTACATATTAATTCTAATTCCTCTATTGCATTCGCGGAGGACAGATTGTCTGAAACAATTGTGTGTTGTGTTGATTGAATGTGCTCAAATATTGGAGATTTCTTGTTTGAAGATATATGTTCTTTGAACATGCATTAAAAATTTCTACCTGTTTGTCCTACAAAACCTGGAAGGCATTCGTTACATTCAACGTGGAAGAAGTAAAAGTGTTTTTTCTCTTTCATATTTTAGGTTGAAAAGTTCATGACCTGATCCATATATGGTTCTAGAAGATCTCAATTCACGTGACTAAACTAGATAGCATGATCGGAATCTATGTTTCTGAACATTAAGACTTGTTTCGGTTTTTCCGGAAAATTTTGGGGATTTTATCAAATCAATAACTACTCAAACATTCTTGGCAAACAATAAAAGCTTAATAATCGATTCACTAATGTTTTTCATAATCATTCAATATCTCATATGGAAACCAATGAGTTTCTACGTATTCAAAATTGGGGTACTTCCAATGATCTTGAATAACCTTTTATTATTCTATGCTGGACACACTCATAAATACTAGAAATTAATTGAAGGAGTATAGGTACTGTTTCGTTATATGACAGAGCATTGAGATACAGTTGGATTTTAGCAAAATTTGAAAAGAAGAACTAGATCTCCACATCATTAAAGCGTTCATGATTGAAGAAAGAATTGTTCTGAGGGCTCTTAAACATAAGGAAATGGAAAATAGAAAGACAACCAGGAAGAAGAGATTGGATTTCTCGAATTAATCATTTATATCTTTTAAACCCAGTTTTCATAATTTTATTAATAATTCAATCTCATTTCATCAAGATTAAATATTCAAACAGTTTGAAATTCGAATCAAGAATCTATAGATAATGATGAACAATAAAAATTATAGTTATATCCGTAAGGTGTCGCTGGTATTGATCTAGGTTGTTCACCGGTTAATTGTGAAGTCAGTACTTGAAAGAAAATCATTTTCTCGTTTCTGTGGGAGAACGGAAAGCAGTACTCATTCTATGTTTCGTTTCCACTATATTGTTGTGACGAGAATAGTTTCGCTTTTTATTAGTTTTTCTTTTTGAAAATCAATAGTTTTTCATAGGACCGAGTCTATCTAAGTTCGAAATTCATTAGATTCGCTCTTTTTTCCATTTAGAAATCTTCGGAATCGTTTGTAATTTTATTGGAGCTGTGTTGTAGCGATTGGAGTGAATTATTTTCAGTAATAGAAATAAAGTATTCTTTGATTTTCTGGATAAATTTCAATCGTCTGAGACGTAATTTGCCGGATTTCCTCGACAACCAATTCAATTAGAGAGTCGAGAGATTTCGAATTTTCGTTTGTTATATCAACCTAGAACAATATCTGCTATTCCAAGGATTAGTTTTCACCGTCAAGATATTTTGAGTTTTCATCTTTATGCCAAACCTTGATATTTCACGACTGGGGTAACCACGTCTTTAGGGAACTAGTCTTGCCACCTAGGGCAGTTATCTTGCGAACCATATTCAGCCAATCAAGTAACCTGTAAGCTGTAAGATACAGAAATACCAGAAAACTGATATAAAACACCAAATCTAATCATCGTGGGAATTATTCTCCTTCCTAAAAAGCTAAGTGTTTCTCTTAATGATCAAATTCTTCTCTTCTATCTTCGTTAATTGTTGGCTGAGCTGTATCATTGAGTTACGATTTGTTGAAAAGCTCAGATTGTTTTAAATTGAAAATTTGTACTATGTAATTAGAATTCATCTCGTCTGACACTCCTTCTATTGTAATTGGTTAAACTTTTCAGTTAAGTTTTTTTTGTATTAGTTACTTTGATTATAGTTATTAATTTATTCAGTAACTGTATTTTCGATATTTATCTTGTAATAAAGCTAGTTGAATGAAGTGATGACTATTATTCCTAAGGCTTTATCTAGGACATAGGTTCTAGACGAAGATCTCACACACTGAGATAAAGGGACTCTGGTCTAGCTAGGCATAGGTTAGATTTAGAATTAATAGATAGTGTCAAGTGTAATTTTCTTCCAACTAGCCTTGCTTTAAATTGATCTAATTCAAATTCAATATTTAAATTTCTTAGTTCCAGGAAAATTGTAATATTTCTCCAAATTTTAGATAAAATTAGAAAAAAAACCATTACAAGATCTGCAAAAAAACTTGATCACAGAACCCAAAAGGGAGAAGAGAGAGTTAACGCTGACATACAGTCAGGAGGTAATATCTTCAGGTAAAGCTGGTTGCACGTGGTATCCGAATGAAGTCAGCAACAGAATTGTAGTCCTCAAGAAAATAAAGGATAACCAGCAACAATGACGTGAGAATGAAAGAAAATTGTACACTGGTACTAGTGGATCTAGAAGAAAAGCAGAGAAGATTATACATCAAACGGAGTAAGAAAGTCTATAAACCAGAAGTGAAAAATGCAGGCTTTCAGTCACTGCCAAAAATCTGCCATTTCGCATGTAATTGCTTGGGCTGCTGATAGAGACAAAAAATTACACGAAGTCTTAATCCATGGCAACTTAATGTGCAAATTATGGGGTCCAACGTCAATCCAATTCTTTAGGTGTTAAATGAACCCAAACTATCCAGCTTCCAATAAAAAAGCAATGATCTACAGTAGGCGAATCAGTTTCAGAAAGAGCGTATACAGAACGAACATTTCATCAGGTAATAAGCAGATATGGAAATTATATTCAGAGATCCGAGAGGAATTAGATCATCTTCATCGATAACCTCTTAGGGAACGAAATTTATTGACGCGTGAATATTTTTCTCAAGGACAAAGTGAAGAAAATAATGACCTTATCCGGTAAGAAAATCTTGCTTCACGATCCTTACACAACAGGTAATTGCGATCGCTAGAGCCAACAAACTGAAGGTTAAATTGCTTCTGATTGTATTCACCAGATTTACAAATTATGTCCACAACTTGTAGTCCATGGAACTCCACACAATACCCGTAGAGCTTTTTTTTGTTTCAGGAACATGGATGGACACCAGGGAAGGAACCCCATAAAATGATTCCATAAATGGCAACGCTATGAAAATTTGCGAAGTACGTTAACAGGGCCTCCTAAGTTGCCAAGAGTTGTTTTATTCTTCGTATCGTGAAACAGCACTGCAGAGTTTTCCATTCATATTGTTGATATGACTAGACCATGAGAGTGAATTATCAATTGTGAACCCTAATAAACATAATTGCTTGGGCTGAGGTGTATGTTTTATTGTCAAAAGTAAGCTCTAAGATTTGTCTTCATTTATCACCATCTCATTCACCTTGAACAAGGTATCTTCCTCCTCCACTGCTTCACGAGAAGTGTCTTCAATTTCAGTGCACATGCTTGTATCGTCCGCAAAAATAAATGGAAGGGCCGTTTTGATACTTTTAGGTAAGTCGTTGATATAGAGGATAAATAAGATAGGTCCTAGTATGGATCCTTGGGGTACCCCAGTTTTCATGGTTTTTTTTTCTGACTTTTGGTTGTTCCTGGAGTCTCTTTTGCAAATATGACTGAATGAGACGATGAACTGGTCCTCTAAAACCCAGGCAATCTAGCTGGTTCAAATGTTTCGAATGATTTATACAATCGAAAGCCTATCCCAAGTCTAAGAAGGTGAGTGCCGCCTCTTTCTCCTGGTATTCTCAATTATTTCAATCAATACCGTTATCGCAGACTTGTTTTTTCTGAAGCCATGTTGATTTTTGCACAGAATGGATTTACTGTTTATGAAACTCAATAGTCGATTTTTTATTATCGATTCGAAAATTTTTGAGAATGTCGGCAGAATTGATATGGGGCGATAATTTCCCCATTTATCTACTGAGTTTTTCTTTTGGATCGGCACCACTCTTGCTATTTTCAGTTTTTCCGGGAATACTCCCTCTTCGAAACATTGGTTTATTATCTTACTTAAGGGTTTAGATATGTGACATATCACGGACAAATCTACAGAAAACCTATAGTAGTCTCGTGAGCTTTTAGACTTCATATCCTTCACCACTTTCTCTATCTCTTGCGGGCAAGTCTCGAGTAGATACTAACATAGATGATTCTTCATATTTGATAGTCTAAGTGTTCATTTCTTTCTGTACGATCGACTCCAGTGTGGTTTGTTGGAGCTACGACCTTTCGCCTCGTTTTTGGAGCTGCATCAACGAAATAATTATTGAACATTTCACAGTCAGGTTCTGATGACGTATTATCGTCAGATCTATCTCTTGTTTTCTGGTTTATAACAGACCATACTGCTTTTGTTTCATTTTCTGCGTTTTTTATGTACTCTGAGTCAACATCTCTCATGTGTTTATCAATGTATGTTTTTAGGCTCATTTTGTAGAGTTCTTTATACTTCTCATCCTTTCTGACCATCCAAATAGTATGAGCTGCTTCTATTTGATGCTGAAGTTCTGTCACAATAGCTTCTTTATATCGATCAACATCACCTTGACTTGTGATCGACTTTGACGTGGTTTTTTCAGATTCAGTTCAGTTGGAAGGCGCTTTTCCGAAGCTTGTTGACTTGTTTGCATGTCCAACTCAAACCCATGTCTCATCACCAGTTACAATGCGTTTTATGAATATGGTCTCGTTCTAGCATGCCTTCAGCGATCTTTGAGCCATGACATTTCTGAAGAAAATTTAGGTGTCTTGAAACTAGTCGAGCGGCAACGCGTTCCATGTCCAAACAATTGTTTAAAATGGTACGAATTGATTCGTGAGATACAGGAAGTTGTAACGTGCTAAAATCACGTCACAACAATTTGAGTTAAACCACCTGATTTCAGTCAACCCTCCATCTGTGTCACGACACTGGCTATCAGTCTGATGCGCATATTCAGATAATCTAATGGTATGCTTAGCATTCTTCAAATTCATTTTAGGGTTCCTTTCTTTGCAGACCTTCAAGCGAATTAGTTGAACTTGAAAATCCTCCTAAATTGTAGTTAAAATAATTAGATTATATTAAAATTCATATCTTTATCTTGTAAACTGTGTAGTAACCTATATCAAAATATAGGTACTTGGTGGAGGCCCGTAGATAGAAAGTCCTAGGTGAGGAGCTCTAGATAGAAAGTCCTAGGTGAGAAGCCCTAGACAGAAATTTGTAGGTGGACAGTCCTAGACTGAAATTCCTAGGTTGAGACCTGCACGTGGAGTTCAACAGCTGAAATAGAGGTTTCTCAAAGGCAGCAGTAAGACCAAGAACCAAAGTCTTATTGTCTGTATTAACATATAAAGAAGTATTTGTGACACTATGTATCATTATCATAATTTATGTAATTGATTAAATATCTAAGCAAAACCTTCTTGACTTATCTTCCAATATTTCAGTGGCGAATATTGAATTAGAGTCTCATTGCTCATTTTTCTCCGGGTTCAACCAGAGTATAAAAGTTGAATTTTGTTACAAAGTTCATTGCCTAACCCTCTCAAACTTAAATGACGATTTTCAATTGCCATTTCCTTCACTTTATTGATGTCAACTTCAGTCACATCACCATTACTGCATGAAATATAATAAAAGTTGAATGAAAATATATAAATTTAAGTTAATGAATTCAATATCATGTCAGTTCTAAGACTGTTATTCTTCCGAAATTACGTGAATATTCCATGATCCATCTCGGAATGATGCTAATTCACACAAAAAATGTAGTTCTCCCATTTTTCAATTGAGAAATATCACACCAAATGGTCGAGATTCCACATTTCGGCGGCTCTACGTCGAAAAAAGGCATTATCACCCCATTAGCACACTCATCCCTATCACTCACGGACGCTTTGCCAAAACGCCGATGCGGGGTGTGTCATCCCCCCAATTATGTCAAACAAGGAGCCTCGACGGTGCAAAAGTCACGAATGCAGGGTCGAATGGCGTAGTGTCTATATTTTTTAAGGGCATTTTTATGTTTCCGAAAGGAAATGTTTACAAACTGTTTCTTTTGGAGGATGTATAAATATCGGGACGTGGCGATTGTAGGCCACATGTGCCCGTTTTTTCATAGTTTCATAATATTAATAATTGTTAAGAACGCCCTTTTCAAGTTCAGATGTTTCTGTATTCCGGAGGGGTCTCTTAAGGATGAAATATTGAAAAAAAAAAAGAAATAACACGGTTCCCTTGGGCTTGAGTTATCGAGAGAACGAATTCCAACGCGATCACCCAAGTCGTAGGTATTGCATGAGGTTCAGAATGTCACGCATATTCGAAACTGTTCTGAGATCAAAATCGAGAAGCAAAGATATCTCTTTTATATCAGAACATTGAATTCACATGGCATTAGCGAGACTGAATAAGATGAACACAAATCTTCAAAGGACTTTCAATAACATTCTTTGAAATTTTGACATATCTAGTTTTTTAATTCTTGATATTATCGATGCATTTTTTAGTGAAATGTAGTGTATTTAAGTGTAAGAGACACAGCGCGCGGATATTTGGCATTCTTTTTGGGTTATTTTTTGAACATGTCAGCAAGTGTGACCTGTCAAAGGCATTCTATTATGTGCTTCTGGTAAAACTTAAATATAATAACTTCTCGAATAATGCAATAGAAATGATAGGTTCTTACTTGAGTGGTAGATATCAAACAGTAAAAGTAGATGATAAATTATCAAATAAACAGTCGATAGAGAGTGGTGTACCCCAAGGATCTATCCTTGGACAACTGCTCTTCCTGATCTATATAAATGATTAACCAGAGTCTAATGATTCTGCTAAACATATATTATTCGCTGATGATACCACAATGACAGTAAAGAATCCAAATGGAAAGTTGCTGTTTAGAGGTCTTGTAGCGCACAGTTGAGGGCTGGCGATTGGTTTGTGGCCAATGGCCTCACATTAAATAACGAAAAAACAGCGGAATTGCTTTTTACTTCGAGGCCACGGGAAAGTGTTGCAACGGATGAATTCGTTGACCATGCGAAGTTTTTGGGTTTTTATGTTGACGGGAAACCACTCCATTATAACTCCCTAGTACAATAAGCATGGCAGTTACAAATCAACAAATGGGCCTTAGTCCCCGGCAGGCCTTAGATGGTCAAAGGCTGCTAAGAATCTCCGGGTTAGCTATGCGAATCTGTACGTGGAATACCAGAACAATGTATCGAGCAGGTAAAATAGACAACGCGATACAGGAGATGAATAGGTTAAACATCGACATAATGGGAATAAGCGAGATGAGATGGCCTGGTTCCGGACATTACACAATTAGTGAACACCAAGTATATTTCTCTGGAAATAGCAGCGGACAACATCAAAATGGAGTAGGTCTCATAATTAATAGTAGGTTTCATCAATCAGTGGATAATTTTGTTCCCATTTAGGAGAGAATACTTCTGCTTCAACTAAACACCAAGCCGGTACAAATTAATATCATGCAGGTATATGCACCTACGGCAGATAAATGCGATGATGAAGCAGAAAGTTTTTACCATGACCTCCGACAGACAATCAGGAAACTAAACAAGAAAGACATCACAATAATCATGGGCGACTTCAACGCCAAACTGGGAAAGGAAGCGGTAGCGAATTTGTTGGATCACACGGGCTTGGCATACGAAACGAGAGAGGTGAAATGTTGAATACGTTTGCAATGGAAGAACAAATGGTGATACTCAATACATTTTTAAACTACCGGCCCGCCGTTTATACACCTGGAAATCACCTGCGGATAGACCGGACCACATAATAAGAAATCAGATAGATTTTATGCTGGTCAATAAGCGGTACAGAAACATTTTCACTGCAGTGAAGACTTACCCCGGCGCTGATATTCAGTCAGATCACGTTCCGCTGGTCGGCACAACTAAATTAAAGCTGAAAAAGATCATAAAGAAAAAACAACATCCCCAAATCGACAAAATAAAACTAAAGAACCCAGCCATAAAGGAACAAACAACACATGTCTGGAAAATTAAAAGTCAAAGACACTACTGTGGACGTCGATGCTGAAGTTGATACACTGAAATTAGTTGTGAAGTCTGCAAGTGACACTATTCTTAAGCCTGATAAAAACAAGAAAAAGAAACGATGGATGACTGATGGAATCCTAAGTCTGATGGAAGAACGCCGGAAAGTAAAAGACAAAGATCAGGATAAATACAAAGATATTCAAAAAGGATCCGGAAAGAGATAAGAGAAGCTAAGGAAACATGGGCTCGAGAAAATGTTTAGAAATAGAAGATCTGGAAAAAGACATGATAGTTTCAACATGCATCGTAAAGTCAAAGAATTAAGTGGCCTATACAAAACACCTATGGTTGGCCGTCTGCTGGATGAAGACAACAACACCATCATAGATAGAGACGAGAGAATTAATACCTGGAAGAAATATATCAGCACTCTGTTCCAAGATGAGAGAAATAACGAACCAGTAATCAACGCTGACGCGGGTCCACCCATCACCTCTGACGAAGTGCACAAGTCCATTGAACAGATGAAGGATGGAAAGGCTCCAGGACCAGATGACCTTCATGCCGAGTTCCTGAAGTTGCTGGACGGAGACGGAATAAAATGGCTGACAAATATATTTAACCATATTTACGACACCGGAGATATTCCTCGAGACTGGCTAAAGTCCACATTTATTCCAATACCTAAAAAGCCAGTGCAAAACAATGCGAAGACTATAGACTAATCAGCCTCATGAGCCACCTACTCAAATTATTTCTGAAGATAATTCACAAACGTATATATAATAAATGCGAGGAACATATATCAGACACACAATTCGGATTTAGAAATGCACTAGGAACTAGAGAGGCTTTATTTGCTATTCAGGTCCTATTCCAGCGATGCAGGGATGTTGGTTGTGATGTATACGTCTGTCTTATAGACTACCAAAAAGCCTTCGATAGGGTCCAGCACAATAAAATGATAGAGGTTTTAAGAACAATCGGCATCGACGAGAAAGATTTGCGTCTCATAATAAATCTGTATTGGCATCAAACAGCAAATATTAGAGTCGATGGTGATTACTCAGAAGATGTAAATATAAGACGCGGTGTTAGACAGGGCTGTATCTTATCCCCCACTTTGTTCAACCTGTACTCAGAACACATATTTAACACAGCACTGGAAAATGTGGATGCTGGAGTGTTGGTTAATGGACAGAGATTGAACAATATACGTTACGCGGACGATACTGTTGTGTTCGCTGATTCTCTCGAAGGTCTTCAAGAATTGATGAATCGTGTCTTTAAAGCTAGCTCTGAGTACGGATTGTCTCTTAACATCAAGAAGACCAAATTCATGGTAATTAGCAAACAAAATACACCTCCTGACCAACTAGTAATTAATAATCAACAAATTGAAAGAGTAACTAATTACACATATTTGGGCACTACGATTAATGAGCAATGGGATCACTCTGTGGAAATAAAATGCCGCATAGAAAAAGCAAGAGCCACTTTCGTTAAAATGGGAAACCTATTTAAGAGTAGAGATCTTAATATACATACCAAACTAAGATTACTCAAATGTTATGTCTGGTCTGTGCTTCTATACGGTGCCGAGTCCTGGACCCTGACGGAAGCATCTACAAAAAAACTGGAAGCCTTTGAGATGTGGCTATACAGACGAATTCTTAGAATTTCCTGGGTGGATCGTGTTTCCAACAAAAGAGTCTTAGAAACACTACAAAAAGAGACCGAAATAATGAACATCGTTAAACAACGCAAATTAGAATATTTCGGACACATAATGAGGAATCAAAAAAGATATGGTCTGCTCCAGTTAATACTGCAGGGAAAGGTTTTAGGCAAGAGAGGGCCTGGAAGGCGCAGAATCTCCTGGATGAAAAACCTCAGAACTTGGTTTTCCATGTCTACAAGAGGGCTGTTTAGAACAGCAGTCAACAAAGTACAAATTGCTTTGCTTATCGCCAACATCCGGAACGGATAGGCACGCTCAGAAGAAGAAGATGTTGACGATAAGTTAATGTGACACAAGCATACGGAGGCTCTTGCCAGTAAAATTTCAAGAAATATTTTTCTGTTAAGGTGCCTATCAGATTCGCTCTTGTTAGGTTAGTGTGTATTTCTCTCTATGTCATTCTTTGCTGTCATATGCAGTTTTGGCTTGGGGTCAGGCAGCTGAGTGCCTAGAAATTTCAGAGGGGGGGCTGTCAGAATATTAGTAGGCTTAAAGTATAGGGATGATTGCAGGGATAAGTTTGTGGAGCTTGGTATCTCAACTTTACCTTCTTTGTACATACTTGAGCTCCTCAAATATACCAAACAGAATTTGGAAAAGTTTCAATTAAATGCGGTTGAGCACGAACATAATACGCGATATAGAGATAACTTGAGAACTCCGAAATTCAGACTTACCGAATCCCAAAAAAGTATTTATCAACTAGGTCTCAAATACTATAATAAAATTCCAAAAATATTCAAAAATTGAATCAAACCTGCTTCGAACGAGCAGTCAGGGTATTTTTGATTTTATAGTTATACTGAGTTCCTTGAATATTAGATGTTCTCTTATTGTGATAATAATTGTTAAAATATTTCATATTTCTGAAAAGTATCTATTTTGGATTGCAAGTGAATGATTGTAGACAGTATTTACACTGACCTGTGTAAATACAAATGTGTATTTAACACCAATAAATTGAAATGATAATGTAATGTATCTGTACTCAGTTATACACCACCTACTACTTTTTCAATTTCATGTTACGCCTATGATTTGCTATAGGAATTAAACAAAGAACAAATTTATATTATCACTTCGGACTTGGACCACCTATCTACTATGTAATGAAAATAAATCTTCCTTTCATTGAATTTGGGTTATCATATTACGTAGTATAACATGTGAAATCGAGCCACTCAGAATATTTAAATGATCACCTGTTAGAATAAAGACAACATAAAATCCAGAACTTTCAGAACTAGAGAATTCATTAGAATTCTTGTCAACGCAACCATGAATGATGTGGCTCCGGTGACCCCACACTTTGCGAGAACCATATGTATTTCAGATAATACTCTGTCCAAGTCAATTAAGTCAGTGGTATATATAGGCCACAGTTACATTCATCTCAAAAGATTCGCTGAGACTCATTCATTCAATTCTCATTCTTCCAACATTCATTCTACCGTCAAGTTCAGGGTAGTTGTCATAACCACGACTTACAAATATACATATTCTCCTGTGATCTAGTAGTGTAGTGTGAGAATTAATGTAAGTGTTTACATGTATTTAACAAAAAGAATTTGACTGATTGAAGCCCGACCCATTACAATAACATGCAAAATTATCATTATATGTGTAGACACATTGAATAATTTTGATCAAAAACAATATTCAACCATTCATAAAATGTTAAATATCCTTTCCTGAAGGAGCTGGTTTTCTGATCCACACTTCATAATCATCTTCAACCAGAGCCACACAGCAGTTGTACAGCTCGGTCGGATGTCATGAATAGGAGCAATAGACTGCAGTTTCGGTCTTATTTGACTTCGTCAATATTGCATACGCATTCACACCACCATGAAAACAAAGAGTAGATGAACAGGAAACCTCAAGAAGTTACACTAGTTCGACTATTTACCGCAACGCTACACACCGTGTCTTCAACCAGCTCCTACAGGGCAGGATATTTAACATTTAACGGAAGGTTGAATATTGTTCCTTGAATAAAATTCCTCAATGTGTCTACACATATAGCGATAATTTCGCATGTTATTATTGTTGAGATGTGATGCATACCTGGTTGACAGCCAGAACTGAATAAGAAGCGTTAGTCTTTCGACAGATCGCTTTTTTGCAGACACGGTGTGAAGCGTTGTGGTAAATAGTCTAGTGTGACTTCTTGAGGTTTTCTATTTATCTACCCTTTGTTTTCACGGTTTTCCGGTGACGATGGTGAGTGGCCTCTGTCAGTTCGTTTGAGGGCGCAATAAAATATACATGTTTCAAGTCTAGGGCTTATGATCCACTGAAGATTCAGTAGATCAAAAGAAGAACTTATTGTTGTGAATCAGCTGATATACAACAATAAGTTCTGTTCTTCTTTTGATCCTCACTCCAAAAAAAAACCTACTGTATTTACATGTTCTGTTACGCTCTAACGGATTGAGATGAGTAGGTGGCAGTCTGCCTGGTGTTGCGAATGAGTATACAATACTGACGAGGTCAAATGAGACGGAAACTGCAGTATATTGCTCCTATTCATAACATCCGACCGAGCTGTACTACTGCAGTGTGATCCTGCTGAGGATGATTATGAAGGGTTGATCAGTAAACCAGCTCCTTCAGGGAAGGATATTTAACATTCTAAGAAAGGTTGAATATTGTTCCTTGAATGAAATTCTATCTTTTGAACCTTTTGTATTTCATGGTTTAATTGGTTTAGGTATTGATCAATCTATTCCAACAAAAGTTTTTCATACAGAGTGTATCAGAATTACAGAAAACCACGTTAATTTTCCACCTTGGGTTTTTCATGAAACTGTGAAATTCGTTTTTTAATGAAAGACAGTCAGAATTCGCTTTAAATTCCGCAAAAAGTATTGAAACCAGGGAAGCAAGATATTCTCTCAAAAGTTACGAATAGAAACCCTGAAACCATTGTCTAGTATTTGCTTTGAATTATTAAATAGTACCACCGTTGTTTAAGAATAACGTTCTATTCTTGGGATCTTTTCTGTACAAAATGCGTGATCAATTATTTATCTCTTTTCTGTAACGTAAGATATCTTTAGAATGGAAAAGTGTTTTGATATGTATATAATTGCAAGAGCTATATCAGGATAAGCTACTGAAAAGTGCACTGCTCTGGAAATTCATTTAGAATTGGGCATTCGGAAGTATATAATGAAAAACTCATTCATCAAAATTTTCAGCGTCCTAGATGCTCCAAGGGAACTTATTTCGTAGAAAGCGTTTTCTTCTTTCAGATTTCCAGACGTTATTTCGCTCTTAGAAAGATTTTTTAAGTTATATGCGCGCCTTGGTAAACTTCTTCTACAAAGTTTTTTTTGTGTATTTTTCCGCTCTTTCTAAGCAGAAGTATTCAAACCTTTTTTTGTCCTCTTTCAGTATATAACCTCAAAAAATAGGGACCAAATGAATGTTAGTACATATATTTTTTTATACATCATCGAAACTCATTGTTCTTTTTGCTATTTTGCACCAAAACATGCTGAAAGTTCGAAAAAATCGTTTATTCATAGCATTTTTTGCCATTCTTTGACATATATACTCGAGATTCAATGATTAAGTGAATGCTTAAACATTTTTGTTTTGTATATCATCAGATATCAATGTTGAACTCTCCTTCTAAGACCTACACATGTTCAGTTCATATTTTCGGAGCACTTCTTCCTGTTTTAGCATGTAACCTCAAAACGAAGAGAATCAATTTCTGAGTTGATTCAGAGCATATGAAATCATTACCCTACCATCAGCAGCTCCTAAGTAGAAATCCATTTTTAGGAAAGCAAGATGGTGCTAATGCACATTTCGACATTCGTGTGCGACGATATTTTGATGCGAATGTCCAAGGTCGGTGGATTTGGAGAAGAGGAACAGTTGAGTGGTCAACCAGGTCGCCTGAATCGAGAATTTATGCTACATAACCTGAAAACTTGGAAGAGCTGCAGAAGAGAATCGTCACCGAATTCTTCAAAATTGTAGAAGAGCATTCGAGAATCGTTTGTATCATTGTATGGAGGTAGGAGGAGTTCATTTTGAGCATTCAATTTGAATTTTGGCATTGTCAGGTTTTCGTTGAAATACAAACTTTCGTTGCGTTTGAACTGTCTACTTTTTTCCTATAATCAATTTTAACGTAGGTGCTGCTGAGAGTTGAAGTTTGATTTTACTTGACTTGTTTCTACTACAATCAGTCTTTCTCGACATACAGGGGGTGGCAAATTTTCGTTGGAATACAAATTAACGTTGTGTTTGGGCTTTATGTATGATATTAAATATTCATAAGGATATCATTTCTGAAAAGAGAATTAAAAGACTTTTTCAAAAATATGTCACTCGACCCACTTTCCCAATGATGAATTTTGTCTTAGGTCATGTTGAGTGTAGGGGGTTGATCTTACAAGCTCCAAACGAACTCGGAAAATGGTCCACTTCCAAACAAAAATAGATAGGTCTCAGCTTTTCCCATTCTGTTCTTTTTGAGATAGAAGGGGTGACAAATTTTCGTTGGAACGCACTGTATAGGTTTAATAAACAGGAACAGAAAATAAAACAATATGGCCGTAAATAATAAAAAATTCTAAGAACGATAGTTTTTTTTCTTTGGATAACTAATATCTTTCATAACCTAAAAAATCGTACAACTGAAGACGATTTTTGTAAATACAAAAGAACGGACCTTGAACAGGAAAATATTGAATGATGAGTTGTACTTTCTTAATTATTGTTTTGTTGTTGACGTATTTTTTTAATTATCGTTTCCTAATTTATTTTTTGTTATGAATGTAGCTAATCAAAATGGTAGGTTTTCTTCAAAGTGAAATATATTGCCAGGTTCTTCACTTATAGGAAAAAATTAGAATTTTATAATGATGTCATAATATCAAATTTTGATCGAGTCAAAACTCGATCGGAGGAATGCATACTATGTAGAATAGACAATCAAAACACGCTAAGCTCCCAACGCTTCCCCTACTACATTCAAATTATACAACTAGTTTCCTTTTACATAAATTAGAGAAGAGAGATGTATGAATTTTTGCAATATCATACATTCCAAGTGCAAGTCATGCATAACATCCAAATATTTGTTCGAATAGAAAATTGTTTTACTTTAAAACATTCAAATTTATTGCCAGAATCATGAAAAATTTCGTTCAAGAAGTTGTTCTCAAACAAAAAAACGGATTGTAGATTATTGTGACTTTGAAGGAAATAAAAAAGTCAATTTTCATTTAGAACAGGGGTGCTCAAACGGTCAATCGCGAATGCTCTTTGAGTAGATCTCGAGAAGAAAAAAATTTTTAATAAGTTGGTACCTAAACTACAAAAATTTATTACGTAATAAAATAATACTCTGCTAGAGGCAAAAGGCGGTTTCATCAAAGGAACGCGCGGTACTTGTCAAAGCAAAGTCACGTTTTTTATTCTTGCGCTTTTCTAAAAATTTCGGGCGGCGCGTTTGACGGGAACGTTCGAAACTTTCGTTCACGCCGATATAAATGTTGCGCCTGCAGGAATGAGTCATTTTGAATTATAACTTGAAGGCTATACTACGTCCATATAAAGTTTATTATTAAATAGTACAAAATGAGTGCAGCGAAGAAATCTAAAACGTATCATTTTAATAACGATTGGGAGGAAGAATTTTTCTCTTGTATGGTGAAGGATAAGTGCATTTGTCTTATTTGTCGTGCGCCAGTTCCAATACCTAAGCGTGGTAACTTAGAGAGGCATCATAAAACGGTTCATAAAAACTATGAAAAAGATCTTCTGCCACAGAGTGAATTAAGAAAACGAAAAGTACGTGATTTGATATCTTGTTTGAAAAAAGAATAAACCATGTTCACAAGACCAGCCAAACAACCAGAAGCTGCTACGATCACGTCATTTAAAATATATCATATATTGGCGAAACCCTAGAAACCATTCGAAGATGGATCTGTTGTGAAGGAAGCATTCATTGAAGCGAGTGAGACTTCATTTGGAGATTTTAAAAATAAAATAGAAATCATGTCTGCTATTAGAGAACTTCAGTTATCTCGTCCGACTGTCACAAGGCGTATTGAAGTCATGAGTCAGGACATGGCAGATAAACTAAAACATGATATCATGAAATGTACATAATTTTTTTTACAGTTCGACGAATTCACCGATATGGCAGACACTGCCCAGCTGTGTATTTTTATTCGGATGGTATTCATTGACATGTTGGTTAAGGAAGAATTTTTGACAATCATTCTTCTGAAGGGGAAGACCCGTGGCGAAGATATATATGACGTTTCCTTCAATTTTATAAAAACCTACAAGCTACCAATATATAAATTAGTGTGCATTACAACCGATGGAGCTCTAGCAATTACTGGAAACTAAAACGGTTTTGTGGCATTGTGTCGAGCTAATAAAGATTTCCCTTCATTTTTTTCATTCCATTGCATGATACATCAACAAGTTTTGTGTTCAAAAGTTTTAAACACGGAGGAAATTATGGGCATTGCAACAAAAATTGTGAAGTCCATCCGTGTACGTAGCTTGCAACGGCGGCTCTTTAAGTTGCAGTTGGAAGATAGGGAGTCAGCTGATCACACTGATTTGGTTCTTCACCCGGACGTCAGGTGTTTGAGTCGCGGAAAATTCTTAGAAAAGTTTCAAGAATTATTGCCCGAAATAACAGCTTTTCCAGACGAAAGAGGTGATGACACTTAGATGTTGAAAAACGAAAAATGGCTGACTGATTTGACATTTTTGACTGACATCACAATACACTTAAACACCATTACTTGGAGATTCAAGGTAAAGGAAAACTATTATGGAGATGATTAGCGCAGTGAACGCATTCAAAAGTAAATTGCAACTGATGATAGATCAACTGAAAAGAAAGGGTCTGAAACATTTTCCGTCTTTGAAAGCAAGGATCCCTCAGTTGAATTCTGATACGTACGAGGCTGAATTATCAAATATTTTGGGACAATTCGAAATGCGTTTTTATGATTGCAGTAAATTGGCAAATATAGCATCATTTATCTAGATCTAACATTCATTTCGATCTAGAAGATAGAAATATGAATGCATTTTCCCCCCTGTAAATAAAAAGTTAATTGCACGTTTCTTCCTTTCGCAATATTATTAATAATAAGGATAATTTGAAACCAATGATTATAAGCAAAAGGAAAAGTAAAACGCTAGTCTGTCTGTATATGCTCGGGCATTCCACTCTTCTTCAATTAATTAATTGCATATTTTCTAACCGGCGACGGTAAAATGTGCGTCAATCAGTCAGTGGCGCCGATCTGACTTTAGCCGGCATATTAATAATTGAAGAAGCATACTTACCAGAATATGATAATTTAGGTGAAGAGGAAATATAACAGAAATTGAATGAGGAGTTTTGCAATTTCTCATCAAATCAAACTAATCCAAGAATATGATAACATATCTCTAGTTTTATGGTTTCGAATACGAAACCCCAATTTTTTGAATGTAAACAAAAATTGTCAATTTTGATTTAACACTTATGTCTTATCTTCAAATTCAAGTTATCAGATTTAGTTTTTATGTTACAGTAGCTTCTGCCCGCGACTTTCAGATTTATTCTGTTTGGTCTATTCTGAAAAAGATTTCGGCTTCAAAAGAAAACTAACAGAGCGATCTAGTAAAATTAAAATTAAGGGCAAGCGGATTGTATTTCGAGCGTACTTATGTTAGATTAGGTTATAACCGACTTGGTAAAGCCGGAAAGTAATAAATCTTTAGGTGACAGGATGGTCATAGGCGTGCCATTAATTATATTCTTGTAACATATTACAGATGATGCGGAACGAGCGCAAGTGGGAGGAAGCGTCAAGGGTTATGAGGGAGATCATGGAACTGAAAGAAAATGAAGACCCTAGGTACCAGCAGGCAAATGCCGGACAATAATTGGAAAGTGAGCTGTGCAATGATGTTAAAATGGTAATTCAGTTTCATTGTTCATCTCCGAAATGACAGGGGAGGGAGATTCAGTGGTTGCACCACTCGACCAAACCCATTAACTGATATGAAAACCGTTTCATCTGACACAATAACCTGTAAATGAGATCATCATAGATGTAAATTGTGGGTCATTCCTATCAAAAATGATTTACAATGTACAAAACAATTTTGAATACTCAGTGGTACACCGGCACCACCGCCCGCCAGGTATGTTGAGATAAATGTCCACTCGGATAAGGGTTGAAGGGTATTATTATATATATTATTTCATAAGTAATAGAAACGTTTTCTTATTTTACTCCTGTTGAATGTGCTAAAAATGTACCACTTTCCCAAAGTGAAAAATTAATTATATTGAATGTAAACGATGCTTTAAGGCATCAAGGCCATTTTCCCCCAATCGATAAAAATGTTCAAATGTGTTCTGAGATGACGGAAATTGGACAGTCCACAATATACAAGCCTGAAAATGGATTTATAGTCAAACTTCCAAAAACTTCTCCAGGAAGGCGCCGAACGGTTATTGATGAGGATTTAGGAATACTATTCGAAAAATGTGCATTCTTTTTATTTTCGGAAAGAAATACACGCTGTTCTCGTAGGAGATGCGGACTTGCCTTTAATATGAAAAAACAAATTGTGACAAGTTTTGCATGAATTGAATTTCTCATGGGAAAAGTGTAATAGGAAGTCACTTTTCATTGATAAAATTGAAATCGTTTACTGGAGTTGAAATCATTTAAGAGCAATTAAAAACTATCGGGCTCAAAGTAAGAAATTTTTTTATCTGTATGAAAAATATAAGATTGATGAAATGGCAAAAACCGGGAAGTTAGAACTAAAAAGTATTACTTCCTAAAACTGAAAAATTGTATACACTACGTCATTAAAGACGAAAATAATGTGTGGAACTGGATCAAGTATAGAATTAAGCTTAAATTGAGTATGCATGAAATTCATGAAATAATTATTTTTGATAAACGTAACTATCTAGATATTCACAATGAATTATTATCATTTTAAATACATTAGTGTTCAATTGATTCATTTTTATCTTCGAAGAGAACCCGAAAACACATATTCGTCTACGTTATTGACTACAAACTTTAGACCTACAAAATAAACATTTCTTTTATAACTAGCATAGCAATATTCGCAAGCAACAAAAAAGACAAGGAAGATCGTAGTCAGGTAGTTGGGATCTTCCTGGATATTTATACGAGGGTTTCTTGCAAAGATTCGGCAATAAATTGGTGCCTACTCTAAGACAAAATCATAGAAACTACATTTATTTTTGAATTTGCCCACGTTCCACATTTCTGAGTGATTTTCATACTTAATGAACTTTTATTACTATACGTCTTTACCAAACTACAGATGTATGTATGTCGCTTTGTAGCCCAAACCGTTTGACAGATTCCAACATATGAGGTGTCATTAGATTTGTCCAGTTGTGGAGGTGACATAGGTTATGTTATTACCCGGTAGTGGAAGATAATTGATATTAAAAAAGAACTTGAGGGGACTATTCTAAAAATATACAATACAAGATGAGTCTGACTCATACCCTTGTTCACCCTTTTCGGGGGATGAATATCGAAAAGTCGTGAAATACTTGTTTACTTGTTTTTGTTAGCATTTCACTTACAAAGTTCTAACCTATTGCTAATTTCATATTTTTCCCCATACGAAGTTTAATACCCCTTTTCACCCTTCATGAGATCGAATTTTAGAAAATACTGAATCAGAGTTTCTTTAAATCATTTCAAAGAACAATATCAGGAAATTTCAAACAGATCTGACCATCAACAAAAGAGGTATTTACTTTTTACCCCTTTAGGAATCTATCAGTTAGTCAATAGGGACATGTTATTTTATAACGGGTGTTCCAAAATTAACGACAGATTTGAATTTGCCGCCATTTGTGCAGTGAAATGTTGGCAACCCTAAAAAAGAAACAAATCTACAGCTGACAGTTTACGATTAGTAAAAATGGAGCTGTGCACGATAGAACAACGTGCCTTCATTATTGAATAATATTTCAAACATAATGCAAACTTGGCGGCCGTAGTTCGAAAATTTCATACAAAATATGGTCGAAATAATGTTCCCAGGTTATGTTCTCTTTCGTTTCGGTAATCAAAAGTGGTCCCCTAAAAAGTGTGATCTAATACCGTTAGATTTCTCTTTATGGGGTGATTTAAAATAACAGGTCCATATCAACAAGCCCACAACCAAGAGTGCATTAAAAAAGGAGATTCAACGCTGCAATCACGAAACAAACGCCATATTTATGCAGAATAGTGATGGAAAATTTCGACAACCGAGTATGAATGTAAATACAAAGCCCGATGTGTTATTCAATAAATAACGCTATGTTATGTACTTCGTGATTCTATAAACAAAATCAAAAGACTAAAAACTGTGGTTTCTGTTTGATTCAAATCTTGAGAATAAACGTCCCGATATTCATTAATCATAATCATTGAACTTAAATTCCTCTTTTTATTTCCATGTGCTATAACCGCGTATTTTTTATTATGACTCACTTCGGATTCCAAATTTTGTTAACAATGTACATAAAATGAACACTGAAGGAACAAAACCGCTACTGATTTTAAGGGCAGATTTTTTCAAGAATGACTACTGTTTATTTTTCATTAAGCTTTGAATACGTTGAAACCATTTTGTTGGTTTTGTCTCATTCATCAATAGCCGATTTAATTCTCTACAGATTTCAATTTATTATTGGGTCAGTTATTCAATTAAATGTATAATTCCGATTCACCTTGTGGTGCCAATCAAACAAGATAAACTAGATTAATTAGATCTATGACCGTTCGTTTTTAAATACATGGATATATTACAATGTTTATTGGTTGCATACAATGCCTTCGCGACCTTAATCAGATTTGAAAAAAAAAAGAATTTTGTTAGCCTTATCCAATATTGTTTTCAGAATATGAAGCTTGAGGATCAAGGATCGGGTTTTATACATAGCATCGTTCAAGCTTGTAGTTTCTGTCGAGTACACGTTCTGATTATTTCAATATCCACATATGTCTGTCTATTATAACTACCGAAAGTTAAGTATTTTACACACAACATTGAAAATTCGAATGTATTCAGAAGAAGTTTAGATATATTGAAGAATTATTTTTCCAGTAGTCCACCACACTAAGGAATGCTTGAGAACAATCGAAATGTCCCTAATAATATGTTTTTTTAACATTCTACGGAAGGTTGAATATTGTTCCATGAATAAAATGACGAGTTACAAATTTCAGGAGGCAGATTTTCTAGTTGTTGGAGTGTTCTACAAGGCATCCTATGTTGCTGAATTTGCCACCCCATGTTCTATTGGATTCAAGTCGGGACTTGGCTGGCCATCTTAAAATATCAATTTCGGCATTTTGCAGAAATTCTGTAACTACTCTAGCTGCATGAGGCCGAGCATTATCATGCATATAGATGAAGTTTTCGCCTATCAATGGGCCAAAGGTTACAACATGAGGTTCAAGGATATCTGCACTGTATCTGGCCGCTGTCATTCTTCCATTATTCACTAGGACTAACTCAGTTCGACCATGGAAAGAAATGCCTTCCCAAATCATTACTGAGCCCCCTCCGAAGTTTTCGGTTTGCCGGATATTGCATTGCTGGAACCGTTCTCCAGGTCGTCTGTATACAGGCATGCGTCTATCATTTGGTACTATACAGAACGTGGAGTCGTCGGGAAAGAGAACATTCAACCATTCAGGAATACCCCAATTTGCATGTTCCCTCGCAAACTGAAGTCTTGCAACTCGATGCGGGCCGGGAGAAGCCACCCTTGGTCTAATATAGTCTTCTTTGAGCCTGTTTCTAACAGTTTGCAATGAAATATGCACATTTCTGGAAAGTGGAAGTTCATTTTGTAGCATTCTAGCCGTACAGTGCCGAACTGTTAGTGCAGTTAGACGAAGCCAACGATTATCAACTGGTGTTGTTATCCGATTTCTTCCCTGTCCGGCCCTTCTTCCATATTCCCCTGTTTTGTGGTACCGATTAATTGCTCTTAAAATAGTGCTCTGGTTAACATTCAACAAGTTAGCTCCGTAACGTTGGCTTCGCCCCTCCACTAGAAGTGTTACAATTCTTACCACTTCATGATCCCCCAAATAGCGTCCAAGATGTTCAGCAGCCATTACAATAAATTCAAAGATTCGAAAATCAACAAGAAACACAGAAAATTCAATTTAGCGTGAAAACTGAAAAGAAATTGAATGAATACTGATAGTCAAATAAACTCATTCTTGTTTCAGACGTGTTTGAGTTCATATGGAAACAAATGTTACTAGATAGATAAGATTTTTTCCCCTCATATGTCCAAAAGCATATGTTGACAAAGAAACTGCGATCGAGCTGCTTAATCGATTGTGGAATTCAGAATACCAGGTGATGCGACAATTTTTGTGGTGTGTGTATTTACCTCAAGCCATTAACCCATTCCCTAAGCACTCAAATCAAGAAATTTTCTAACCAGATTCTTTCATCTCCAAAATCCATCAGAAAGAACGAGAAGCAGGAAAAGAATTGTTCATCATCCAATGCCTATTTCCTGCAAATAATATCGTCTACCTAAGTAGAGAACTTCAGATTGGCTGTGATTCAGAGAGGCCAAGTGTAGAAAAGTCTTGGAAGAATGGGACCTTATACTTAGAGACACAACATAAAGGTGGCGACTGTAAAACTCGTTTTCTTGCATGCTTATGAAACGGTTATTCAAACTGCTCTTTTTTGGATTGGCAGGATATGAACAAGAACGGGACATGAAAAGTGAAGCAAGAGCGTGACTTAAATCAATTTTTGCAGCTTATGTGCAGCATAGGTAAGTATGAATAGATAACTATGGCTTCAAGTTTTTTTTATTAAAATCCAAATCAATGCTATTATGATAATAGTGGACAAATAAGTAACCCTCGACTCCAGTATTAGCAAATCAATTCATAACAACTTGCAATGCGGTCCACAAACGCCTCTGAATCACCAACAACATTAATCTGTGAGCAGACAGAATAAATAACTGAAGCAACTTGCGTCCACATCAACTCATCTTATGAATACTATTCCATTTAAATACTACCCCTCGATACAGAGACAACGGTGTATAGCAATTATGACGTGATATATAACTATCAATCATAGTGAATATATTAGAGTCTATTCGTAGAAAGATATGAATTGAGAAAAATTGTAACACTGCATTTTAGAAAGTGGGACTTTAGATTTTTGATGAACGTTCAATATTGAAGAAATTCGACCTGCGGTAGGAGTTAACTATAAGAAATACTAATAGGTAATTTAGCAATACAGTCAGTTTCAGTAAAGTTTCCTAAGTTAAGGCTTCTAGGTTTGTCCACAAAGAATTTAAAAGAGGATCAAAAATGTTATGAGTTGCTTCGAGAAAAGGATGGTACGGCGATTAAACGGCACTGCCATGCCCCTGATATTGGTGGATTGTATGTGTTTTCGCTTAGATGGATATGGACTGTTTGCTGAAGATTATAAATGGCAATTAACTTAAATTAAATAGTCCTTTTTTTCAGCTTTATTATGGCAAAAATAATGAACTTTATAGAATAGTTTATGGCCATAGAGTTAAGACATACTGAACGATAGTAGGGTGCATCATAATTTGCGATTGAACTTCGTTTTTATGTCTGATATTTTTGCGAAGGTGGTTGTTTTTAAAGATACACTCGAGCATTATAAGAAAGGTAATGTCGCGGAAATATTTACTTCTCTCATCGCGAAATCCCATAAAAATTAGATTAACCTCAAAGTAACGAAGTTACACGTAATAGTTCATGTATTTAATTGAAAGTTGTGACGCCAATGTTGGAAAATCCGCAAAGTGCGCGATTAAAAGTAAAAATGTTTACCGGCAATCGCGAGCGAAAAGTAAAAAATGTTACCGTACACTCGTAAACACACAGTTAACATTTGTTAATTGCTTTACGTGACGACAATAATTGCGTTGAGGAGGGTGTTGCAAAATCAGGTCAGTTGCATCTGCGACCGAGCCACCGTTTACCATTTGGAAGTCGTTAGAAATCATATGCCACTTACTCTCGCGGCTTTTTAACTCGACAAAGAGATTCTTTCCATCTGATGAGTCCATCAATTTGCAGGACCGTAGTAAATAATTTCAGGAGCGATTGAGATGTCTTTAGCCGCACAATCTCTTGTTAAATATTCTTCATACAAACCATGTTTATTGGGATTTCATTTATAACGACAAGGCGTTTTAAGCGAGCTTCTCTTAACAGTTACTGCGGAAGAATATTCGTTTAGATTTCTCTAAGAACTGACCCTACTATAATAAATGAGAAAATAACTATCGACTTTTAGCAGTATTTTGGAGAAAATAATAATGTAATGCTGGGACAAATACACATCCTGTGAATTACCCTTTACTTTATTACTATAGCCCAATCAGTAAGTGTAAAGGCTCCCCAAAATCCTAACAGAGAATGAAATATATGGTCCTATGGAAGACAAATTTCTAAGAAATTTAACGTTTATTCCAGATACGATATAATTCCTTTCATAACCTGAAAGAATTGTATAATTACACAAAACTGACCAAAGTGAGTATTTTCATTGAAGTTATTCCTATACAGGGTTAGGCAATAGTACCGGAACGGCTTATTCTCTCAGTTATTTACCTAGCGATTTTTTTAAAAATTGATATTCCTACATTGTGAAGCATAAAGAATTCAGTGTTGATATTTTGTGCTCAATAGTGTTTCCGGTATAACCGGAAATGACCACAACATGAGGATTTCAAATATAACACCCTATATGTTTATTTATTTTTAGATTTAGAGGAAAAACTTCCTCAGAAACAATCAAGAAAAATGCTTTTCCTTCAATGTCGTTTTCAGGAAAAAATCAAAATAACAATAATTATTATCACCTGAATCAAATTACTCTCGAATTCATAATCAACGTGACAATTATTGTCAAGTATTTTTCAAGAACGAGAATTTTTTTTTATTGAAACTATAGCAAGTGTTCCATTCACTTCCTGGCAATAATCTAATCGATTACTCAAATTTCTAAGAGAATTTTGCAGAAATTGTGGGGATATCAATTGATTTTTTTCTGTTATGCTACGCCTGAACTCATCTAGATTGACAAGTCGTTCTCTATAAACTCGGCATATCAAGTGGCCCCATAAAAAGAAGTCCAGAGGCGATAGATCAGGTGACCGTGCGGGCTACTCGATAGGACCTCTTCTATCGATCCATCTCTCTGGGAAAACTTCATCCAGATGATTTCGAACATCTACCGCAAAGTGTAGGGGAGCTTCATCTTATTGGAACCATACAATATCAGCTGGGGTTATTTAAATTAGGAAATAAAGCTGTTATGACCAGCAAAATTTCATTTCTTAATAATTCCAAATATCGCTCTCCATTCAAATTCTATTCCATAAAAAATAGATCAATTATGTGGTCAACGATAATACCGGCCCAAACATTTAATTTTTGTGGATGTTGTGTATGAACCTCTCTAATCCAATGTGGGTTGTCTCTCGACCAAATAGGGCACTTATGCCTATTTACTGTACCGTTGAGGCAGAACGTAGCTTCATCCGAAAATACGATTCTATTCAAAAATTTGGATTCGCCATAATCATTTCCATCATGGTTTCTGAAAATTGTAAGTCTTCAGTAAGCTCATGGACGAAATGGATTTTATATGATTTCATTTTTTCTGTTTTCAGTATCCTACAAACTGAGACCTGAGAAATATCATGATTCAAGACTAGTTTATTTGTAGAAACCTGAGGATTTTCCTCAATTGCCAGTAAAATGTCCAACTTTGTTTCTTCGCCAGTGGCGTCCTGCTCTGGGAATATATTTCACTTGCCGACTTGCTTCATATCGCTGAATAGTTCTGCATACTGTAGATTTACTAATTTGATGATCTGGATGAACAGTATTGAACAGACTGCGAACATCTTGGTATGATCGTTATCGGTCACCATATCCACGCATCATCAAAACCTCGATCCGTTCTGCTTCACTGAGCTTGAATACCATTATTAGGAATTGAAGTGCAAAAATCTAAACTTCAACAAATACTTGACATTATTTTCCAACCTGTGCCGTTGATTATTAATGCAAAAGTAATTTGATTTAGTTGATATAATTTGTATTATTTTGATTTTTATGAACTCGACATTGAAAGGAAATTTTTCTATTGATTGTTTCTGGAAAAGTATTCTCTCTGAACTAAAAAATAAATAAACATATAGGGTATGATATTTGAAATTCACATTTTTTGGTCATTTCCGGCTACACCAGAAACACTAGCGAGCACATAATATCAACACTGAATTATTTATGTTTAGAAATGTAAAAATAATAATTATCAGAAAAATCGCTCGGTAAATAACTGAGATAATTCACCGTTCCGGTACTTCTGCCTAACCCTGTATAGAAGGAATAATAGAGATCCTAAAATGAATCCCTGGGGAACACCTACTTCATAATTTAGAAGATGTGAGTATACTTGGATTCTTGGTGCACACTCAATATAATACAAACAGATATCGACTGTCTCCTGCCTTTCATATGGCTTCTTAGCCATCGCGAATACTATATTTACCTGTCTTTGCCAAGAGAATATCATGCTCCACACAGTGAAAGGCCTTGCTGAGGTCGCAAAAGATCTCAGATGGGCATCCTCCAGACTTTTTGTGGTGCACCACATTCTCCAAGAAATCATAGATTGCCTGAATGGTTTTTCTCTTTTGGCGGAATCTGAACTGATTCTGTTCTTGCTCAGAAACCCCCCATAGCCTGTCCAGAAAACATTATTCAAAGATTTTAGTGAAAACTGAGGCAAGGGCAATGGGACGGCAGTTGTCTATCAATTCCCTATCACCCTTCTTATACACCGGAATAATTTGGTTAGTTTTTAGTTTATTTGGGAAAGAGAGATTTACTAGAAATGTGAGTGGCGCAGTGACATCACGTAAGCATTCCTTTACCAGGGAGCCCGGAATCTCATCAGAACCCCAAGATTTTTCATGTTGCAACTTATTATTCACTTGAGTGAAAAATTTCTCTCGAGTATTTCACCTTAGAGATCTGACTCATGATATGAGATGCTATATTGACAACACGTTGATAGAAAATATCTTAATATAAATATGAGTAGATTTCCCTTTATTAGAATTACATTTATTGCTCAGAAAATTTCATTCTATTACTTGACGCTTCCATTTCATTTTGGTAGATCTGACGTTTTGTTACCGATATGAAAGTGGAGTGCCTTACATTGCTAATAAGGCTCTTCCAACTGAGGAAAGGTTTATGTCTAATACAAAGATTATTTAGGTGTTCGCCAGAGTTCATCATTCATCCATAGTGTGTGTATCTGTATGTATCTCGAAAGATAATCCTGCAACAAATAATGACTTATGCTTGCCGCAAAGAATTGTATTATCACGGTAAAAAAAGGTTATGACAATTTTATTCAACTATCCAAAAATCCCTCCGAAATAACTCGGCTCTTTGGGAAACCAAATGAGACCAAGTCCCTTCTTCTAAGAGAATTCGATGGAACAAGCGAACTACGAAAAGAACCCTGACGGCTAAATACTTTAATCCATCAAAAGATCCTACTAATCAACACAGCTCTACTAAAAATAAGGGAAGCTTCTGTAATCTCAATTCTTGTCAGCGCTGATACTGACTCAGAGATCTGAGATCAGTGACATTCATGAACTAAAATTTCATTATAAAGTGAGTATTTTTGCATTTCTGTGTTTCTGGTAAATTAAGATCTTGTGATAATTTCTGAAACTGTAGTGCATAATATAAGAATTGAAATGATTACAATATTATCTGCACTTGATTTGTTCCACTGGTTTGAGCTATTTCAAGAAGAACGTTCCGTTAAAATAAAAAAGGCTCTAGTTACGTACTCTAGAGTATATATTAGGTGCGCAACAAAGTTCTCGCTGTTTGTCAATAGATGGCTCCTGCAGTAAGTGCTGATAGATTCTTACATATCAAGAACGTCTTGACAAAGCTTAGACATATGGTAAACAAACCACTGTGACAAATTAATGATTTTGTTTTTGCGTTATATACTATCAGTTGTGAGAAAACGTCTGATTTTACCCGCCAGTCCATTTTCAAGCGATTGCATGCGTTGGGAATGATTCAGAAGCAAGGAACTTGGGTTCCTTATGATTTGAAGCCAAGAGACGTTGAGCGTCGTTTTTCCGCCAGTGAGTTACTCCACAATACGAGCAGAGACACGAAAAAGTGATTCTACAGCATGAAAACGCTCGACCCCACGTTGCCAATTCCGTTAAAATCTACTTGAAAACGCTCAAATAGGAAGTCCTAACCCACCAGCCATATTCTCCAGATATTGCACCATCCGATTATTACTTGTTCCGTTCGATGGCACATGGTCTGGCTGATCAGCAGTTCCGCTCATATGAAGAGCTCGAAAAATAGTCTGATTCGTGGAAAGCCTCAAAAGATACTTCTACCGTCGCAGTATTCGAGCACTGCCAGAAAGATAGAAAGAAGTTGTAGCTAGCGATGGCAATATTTTGAATGATTCATTTGTAATCATTTTCCACAATAAAGTTGTATTTTCATAAAAAACAGCGAAAAATTACTTGCGACCTAATACCTGAGTAATGATATAATCGCGGAAATATTGAATGAACGAATTCAATTCATTGATTACCGGGTTCCATAACATACATCCCAAAATAGTCACGTGTGTAGATATGACGCATTTCGGTAACGCTCGATCAGTTTTGTTAACTTATGGCGAAATGTAGGCATGCGCAAGAATTTAAGTTGGCAACAGTTCGCGAGCAGCATTACGAACATTTACTAAGTTCTGAAGACTTTCCTTAGATTAGACCATTGAAGCCCCTAAAACGTTGAACCTTTTATAGAGACAATAAAGTTCAAGCGAAGCGAAAATTGTTCAGAATCCGTCTCTGTCGGGAAAACCGAGAGCGCTTACATCTTTATGTGGCCGGCCGCAGTGAGCCACGGCCGACTAGGATTTCCCTTTCTCCGCTTCCTTATGCAGAAAAGTGAAACTGACGCAACACGAATGCTATCCGCGAAGATAGCCATGACCTGCTTCTATGCCGCGGAGAACGAGACTGGTGAAGATTACGCTTGGGAATATTTTCCTCTCGGATTTTTTCTAAATCGTAATAGTTCTATAGGATCTAGATTTGCGAATTCAATTGGGAATTCCATCTATGAATATTGATTTTGAAATGGGTATAAAAAAAAAGTAGCCTTATTTTTCCTTGAGAAGTCGAGAAATTGTATCATTGTAATAAAACAAATCTTTAATATTTCCTGTCAATTTGACGCATATCATCATCATCAACGTCGTTGTTCGATTTCGAACGTCGTGGCTTCCAATGCGTCAGTTTTTTGTATTTTCGTTTTTTTCGAAAATCATGGAAACATGTGGTAAATTTTGTTTTGAATTCGAAAAGACTTGTACGGAGACTATCGAAATGATGAAGATTGCAATAAGGGATGAGTATATGGCAGAACACGAATAAAATAATGGAACAAACGATAGGCAAGCATCTGTTGATAGCAACCCACGCTTTGTGCGGATCGACGTAGAAAATAGACGCTAACTACGAGGATGTACGACTTGCTATCAATGAAGATCGTTGATTAGGTATTGGGGAACAATTTGGAGAATGTTGAAAGAAAATTCGCGTGTGCGTGTAATTTTTTCCAGAATTGCTGACGAATTAGCAGAAAAACTAAAGCGTTGAAATCAATTAGGACAATTTAGAAATGGATAATAATGATCAGAATTAGCTAGAAACTATTATAAGCTGAAATCTTCTCTTTAGCATCTAACGATGTTCAATCAATGTTGAATATTTGTTTTTATTATGATGATCTTGTGCACAATGTGAAGTGATAATGATAATCAGCAGAGAATTTAATGTCGATGAAGTGGGAGTGGTGTTAGGAACATATTGTTGAATCCAATGGAGACCGCTTCGAAGGGTACTACTGCCCTGTAGAATAATACAGGGTATTATGGAGAAAAGTCGAATTCTTTCAGGACGAGCCTCGTATATAATCATTTATTTTCAAATGCTTCAAATCTTTTTTTGAATTGTGGAGGCCGTTACTTGATGTAGGTCCATGATATAAATGAGATAAAAAACACAAGGTTCAACTTTAATCTACACTTTATTTGAAAAAATTCGACGACGTTTCGCTGACACAGCAGCTTTATCAAGAATAAAGAGTTAAACATCATCAAACAGATAGCCATTAATAATTCATATAATCCGGATATGATAGATCTAATCATTCGTAAAAAACTGTATCAGAAAGCAATAAATGAAGTATATCCTATTCATAGAGACTATAAAATATTCAACAGTTTAACATTCTGGGGTTCTGCAAGTACAAATATTAAATCCTTTCTCGTCGAACAAAATCTTAATATAACTTTCAAAACTTCTAATAACTTAGGTAAACATATTAAAAATAATAAATCTCGTGTTGAAAAATCAAGTAAATCAGGAATCTATAAACTCAATTGCGGTTCCTGTGATAAAATTTATATCGGTAGGACCTATAGGAGTTTTGGCATAAGAACATCTGAACATAAACGTAGCTTCGATAAAAATAAATCTGATTCAAATTATTCAAACCACTTAATAAAAGAAAACCATTCATTCAATAAAAACTTTGACATATTACATATAAAATCAAAAAGTTTAAAATCAGATCTCCTAGAAGCATTAGAAATAAATAGATACAAACATTCGGACAACCTTTTGAATGAGTAGGTAGATGTGAATTATTCACCCCTACTTAACTTGTTTAATTAGTTTTTATTACCTTTCATACTAACTGTACAATGGCTCGGTGTGGATTTTCCTGTTATTCATCCAACTTGTTCTACGATTTGTTTATAATACCATACTCTTCATTCTGTTTGTCATTCTTGATAAAGCTGCTGTGTCAGCGAAACGTCGTGAATTTTTTTCAAATAAAATGTAGATTAAAGTTAAACCTTGTACTTCAAATCTTATGAATCGACAAGAAATATATAACAGGCCCTAAGATCCTGGGAATTAATAATCTAAGTTCTGGCTCTATTTAGGTGTGGAAACAATTAGTTGGACATATTTGCAAGAAATGATGAAGAGCAGTGTTGCATTCTTCATGAGCTCAGCACTTTAACTTTATCCGAGCTTCAGGAAGTGATTGAATGTAATACTCATAAGCATCCATTTACGTATGGTCCTGAAATCCGTGGTGTTATCGCTGATGTGTGCCAGATCAACTGATCTGGCACTTAACAACCTAGTCAGGAGGATCTGATCTTCATGGACATAGAGGGTGCATTTAATCCGTATTAAATGGCGCCGTCCCCAACTGATTCACTATGCGGACCTGCAAGAGTTATCCAAGGGTGGTGTGAGGATGAGAATCTTAGAATAAAACCCAGTAGCATTATGGTAGCATTCACCTGGAAAAGGAGGACATTTTTTTCTCCACCGATCTCGAGTGGAATGTTCATTCCATTTTCGGAAGAAGCAAAATACCTGTCTGTTACCTAGGATAGTAAGCTCACGTAGAATTCACACCTGGAAAACATAATATACAATGCTATATATTGCTTATGGCCATGTTGAATGACGTGTGGAAAGAAATGGGGTCTTGCCTCAAAGCAACTTCAGGTGCTGTATATCATAGTGGTGAGACTACGTATCACATATGGCTGCATTGTTTGGTGGGAGTGCAGCCTCAAAAAGCAATCCCATCTCTCTACATTACAGATAACGGCTTGCATTATAATGACTGAAGCTTTTCTTTCTACATCTATTGCGGCCTTGATCACTTCACCTTGTGATTAGAGGAGTATCTGGGATGGTTTCCTACAAATTCCATCATATTTTTCCGAATTGTAACAAGTATGTTCAGTTTCGTGCCCGGCGCTTTATAGTCTGAAATAAACGAGAACGAGATGATGAGTATGAAGTCTGACATAGCAATGCCTAAAACCAACATGGAGCTAACCTAGTAGACATGAATGGACCAGCTCTAGGAACCGTCTACTTGAGGTACCCTATCGGTTCACAAAAGGCTATATTAACGGGGCACATTCGCCTCAGAAATCACTTAAATGAGTTAGGATTGATTGATGACCCTTCGTGTAGACTACATGAGGGGGAGCTAAAATTAATGGAACACATTGTGTTGGAATGCCTAGCTGGGGATAGAGTTAGACTTGAGGAACTTGGATCTAACAAACTGAAGCTGAATGAGCTTCTAAGGTTCTCGCCCCGATAGCTTATATCCGTTATGAGAAGAATGGAACTTGTGGATGAAATTTAGGACAGAATATGCCACAATAGACCACTGGTTCGCAGTAGTCGGACGGTTATGCAGCGTTCACTCATTATCTATATCTATCTATCAATGGCCTCATATGTTTACAGAATATGCACTTCTCCATGTTTGCAAGTTACAGGATTGTTCTTGCAATAGAGGGGTGGTTGTTTCACAACGCTATGCATGACTCGAAGTTCACAAAAGATTAGATTTGAACCAACTGACTGCGGTTGGATAGCAAACATGGTAGAAACGTAAACGTTACTCTGTTTGAGGAGTCACTGAAGAAGAGGGGATATTAACAAAATGGGGCACTTTCACCATCTTGTAGAATCTTGTGGACAATAGACTGCTGCTGAACCTGAACCGTAACGACCTATACACTCAGCGGTACGTCGAAAATATAGTGTTGGTTGGTGTTGTATCTACATTTGACCTGAGATATACAGCCCTGTTGGAAAAAAGATATCCTTACCAGGTAATTCGGGAATGACATCAGAGTCTATTCGGAGTAACAACACTTGGTACACCGGAACCACGTTACTCTTGACCGAACCCAAGAAAATTTATTTTGCTAAGAATTTGCATGCAAGAGAACAGTAGAGTGAATATTGGCATTAAAGCTGAAGAAGGACTTGAACTGCTGGCGATCTACCTCAATATTTTTAGACTGCAGGGTTGTCGTACATACACGATACACCCTACCTACCTACCTACCTACCTAGGTAGGTAGGGTGCAGCATGTTCAAAACTTTTGAACACAAAACTTGTTGATGTATAATGCTATGTAATTAAAAAAATGAAAGGAAATCTTCATTAGCTCGACACAATTCCACAATACTGCTTTTGTTTCCATTCATTGCTGGTGCTCCATCGGTTGTAATGCAATCTAATTTATATATTGGTAGCTTGAAGTTTGTTACAAAATTTAAGAAAACGTCATATATATCTTCGCCACGGGTCTTCCCCTTCAGAGAGATGATTGTCAAAAATTCTTCCTTAGCTAACATGTCATTGAGTACCATCCGAATAAGAATACACAGCTAGACAGTGTCTATCATATCGGTGGATTCGTCGAACTATAAAGAAAATTATGTACATTTCATGAAATCATGTTTTAGTTTATCTGCCATGTTCTGACTCATTAATTCAATACGCCTTGTGACAGTTGAACGAGATAACTGAAGTTCTCTAATAGCAGACATAATTTTCGTTTTATTTTCAAAATCCTCAAATTAAGTCTTACCGAGATTTCTAGAAAAGCGGTAAGAATAAAAAACGCGGGTTTTCTCTGACAAGTACCGCGCGTTCCTTTGATGACGCCGCCTTTTATCGCTAGCAGAGTGTTATTTCATTACGTAATAAATTTTTGTAGTTTAGTTACCTACACTAAAAATTTTTTTTCCTCTCCATATCTACCAAAAAAGCACTCGCGATCGACTAGTCGATCGTCCGTTTGAGCAGCCCTACTGTAGTGGTTTGAGGGTCCCACAGTGAACCATATAACACTAAAAACTTGACTGGATAGTGTGCAGAGACTGGCGTACTTGTGTATCAACAGGAGTCATGTCCAGTACTTTCACCAGTGCCCTTAATATCAGTTGTCAGCTTTGAATGTATTGGAGAGCAAGGTAGAATATGTGCGTACTTCTGTAGAGTCAGTCGACATAAATCTAGGCAGAAAGTGCACACATGTACCAGCAGGAGTGACCATAGTACTTGGTATTGCTTACAACACGGCGCCAAATAGTTGAATCAGATGTGGATAACACCGCTTTCCCCTGTGGCACGGATTGATTATCAGGAGTCGATGTAGAGTCGGGTATGATTTCGTTTGATTATCACAGCTCTACAAAAAAAATTTTTTTATTGTTGCCTTGGATATCATCGCAAATTTTTATGTTTTCAAGTGCCCAGAATACGAATATATTCATGAAAGTTCTCAATGCGCTCGTATTTTCATGATTTTTGCATTTCTTATATTTTGAACAATTATAAGCTTGTTAGAAATAAAATTTAATTTTCCAGTCATGATTAGTCTTCTGCGCAACTTTTTCGCGCATACAAACATCACCTGATCCCCACTCTCAGACCCCTTGCTCCACAGAACAGCTGAGATCTCTGTTATTTGACAATATTGAAGTACATATACACGTAAATCTGGATAAAGTGTCATGGATTAATATTTTAATTCAATTACTGAATGTCCATTCTTATATATTTGTCTTCTAGTCTAAATTATGAGTTCGTCACGAAGAAAGTGTTAATATTGCAGTGATTTATTTTGTTATATTTGCGGTGTTTATATACCAAAAAAACAAAAAAGAAATATCACAGACTTTGTCAAGGAGACTTATGTTGAATATTTTGGTTTCAAAATGGACAAATTAAGTAAACCCTGGGTTCCTAATAAAGTTTGTAAGTCCTGTGTTGAGTCTTTACGGTTGTGGAAAAAAGGTGAACGTTCTGGATTAGACTTTGGTATTCCTATGATCTGGATGGAGCCTACGAATCATTTAGATGATTGTTACTTTTGCGTAGTAGATGTTGAAGGTTTTAATCGAAATCAAACGTGGAGATACCCAGACTTACAGTCTACGAAATGTCCGGTTCTACACAGTAAAAATCTCCCTCGGCCCATATACATTTCAAAAGTAATTCGCATGCCCTCAGAAACAATGATGTTACCAAATTCACAGAAATCGGGACCATCTACTAGTGGAAGTGAATGGGAAGGTGAAACATCTACGCCAAAGTTATTTTCTCAAAATGAACTCAGTGATTTAATACGTGATCTCAATTTATCAAAACAAGGATCAGAACTGTTAGCCTCAAGATTGTAAGAACAAAATTTATTGGCACCAACAGTAACAATTACAACATACAGAACGCGAGAAAAAGAGTTATTACAATTTTTTAGTGAAAATGAAGGATTAGTGTATTGTAATGATATCGCGAAGCTGCTTATAGACATGGGTTTAAAAGAGTACAAATCTACTAAATGGCGCCTTTTTATTGATAGTTGCAAAAGAAGTTTAAAATGCGTCTTATCGCACAATGGAAATAAATTTGCATCAATTCCAATTGCCCATTCAACGAAACTCAAAGAAGAATATGAAAATGTAAAATTAGTTTTAGAGAAAATTAAATACTCTGAGCATCAATGGCCGATCTGTGTGGATTTAAAAATGGTTAATTTTTTACTTGGCCAACAAAGTGGATATACAAAATACCCTTGCTTTATGTGTATGTGGGATAGTAGAGCAAAGCAACTTCATTGGGAACAAGATGTTTGGCCTGTAAGAAATTCTTTAACTGTCGGTAAAGCCAACGTAATAAGGGAGCCGCTGGTGAGCAGAGAAAAAATCATACTTCCACCATTACATATTAAGTTAGGTATGATTAAGCAATTTGTAAAAGCATTGAACAAAGACGGAAATTGTTTTAATTACATTTGCAGAAAATTTCCGAAGCTTAGTATGGAAAAATTGAAAGGTGGAATATTTGATGGTCCTCAAATACGGCAATTGATGAAAGACTCAGATTTTATCAAAGTTATGACTGTTCCGGAAAGTAAGGCTTGGAAAAGTTTTGTGTTGGTTGTCGAAAATTTCCTAGGTAACCATAAAGCAGCAAATTATGAAGAAATTGTGCAAAATATGCTGACAAACTTTCAGACTTTAGGAGCAAATATGAGTATTAAGTTACACTATCTCCGCAATCATCTAGATAAATTTCCGGATAATTTAGGAAATTATAGTGAGGAAAAGGGAGAGCGGTTTCATCAAGATCTAAAAGTGATGGAAGAAAGGTATCAAAGTCGATGGGATTGTCACATGATGGCAGATTACTGCTGGTCTTTGAAAAGACATTGTCCCCTGAAAAATTATAGAAGAAAAGCTCATAAAAGGCGTTTTATGGAAATATGAAATATATTTTCGACATTTTCCTCTCTATTTACTTCGATGTATCCGAATTTCTCAAAACATAACTGACATTATAAATATATCTGTTATTTTGTTTCTTGTTTTATGATTTTTGTTATGTAAAATGAAAATAAAGATTTAAAAAGAAATCAGAGCAAATCCTACAAAATCATTGATAGTTTCACGAATTGTGTGCATAAATAGACCCTAAATCATTTTCATATCTAGGGCAACAAAACCATTGTAGACCAGTGTTATCATAGAGTGATATGGTCACTGTTGATCTTGGTGAGCAGATGTGAGAACCAGGTTTTGGAGAATTCTTCGACATTTCACCAATTTTTGAATACTACTTTTTGTTTAATTTCCAAGTCACACCAATTATTAATCACAAGCATTAGTGAGAATGATTCACACTTGAAATCCATAGTACCTGCATAATTCAATTATTCCAAATACCACCTATATCGTTGTATTTCTAGGTCAGACACCTCCACCGCTTAGAACGAGCACCTCCAATTTGTTATCCCATTAGTAATATAAAACAAGTATTGAAAAAGGCGAAACCGCCCAAGTGGAACAGGTGTCGGTAATTATTCGGTTCGACATAAGATCACTGGAATAAATTAAAATATAATATTTTCAATTGAAATCTCGATTCGTTTCAAGGTGAACGGTGCACAAGAGTTGCACCTCTAATCTTCGCGCTGGGATCAGATAAAAATGATGAATTAGACCGCATAAAATTTTGTCGTACAGAAAAAGTGTCGTAGAAAACGAATCGATGCTTAGGAATGATCTCGAGAAGGTGGAAGCGGGTCATGGCTATATCTGTAAATGATTGGTTTCGCTGTTCTTTATAAGGAAATGACTTTTTTTGGAATAATCGTTTTGATATTTTGAGTTGAAATTCATTTCTCCTAATGACGCCAGATGTGTCTTGTAGGAATCTCCAGATATTTGCTTAATTGATCGATGAAAGGATTTCAAGGTGTTGTGGAATATTAGCGAGTGAATTGGTTATTCAATTCTTTCGCTGAAATAACGATTAGCATAACTCGATAGCTATCGTTCACTTCCACACCTATATTTTTGCAATCAGCTTATCGAATATATCCAAATAATATGCCCCGCTTTTTTATTAATCTTATATAGTAAGTTTCACTTTTAGGGCTTGTTCGGAGAAAAATCTCGAAGTGGATTGTTAGTTTTAACGGTATATATATTTCAAAAAACAGTTTTAGAAGAGAAACCAATCTTAAATAGTGTGAAGTGAAGATTCTTTCCAAATGTTGAATGAAAATGGAGACTGAAACCTTAGATGATATTCTTGAGGTTGTCCTCAATGTAAAATGAAGTCTTTGATGTTGAATATTCATAGATCTAATAGCGAAAATATAAAGACTTATGCCTCTACAACAGCCTAATTTGAATTTGAACTAATTTGAACTAATTTGAAAAGCAAGTGATCTGGCTCTTAGCATCTTCATCCATCATGAATGATATCGGCTAAGACGGCAGGAAAATCAAAAACAAAATTTGAGATTCGAAAAAAAGGACAAGTCAACGCAAAGATAATAAATTGAGGCTCTTGCACCATGACCTAGTCCATCCATAGATTCAAAACCCAATATTGGTATACTACTGTGTCCAAAATATAAGGTGACTCAGCAGAAAAATCTTTATTTTTCTTCCAAATCAATTTTAACGCCTTCGAAGTAATCGCCTCCAGATACACTGCACTTATGGCAATGGATTTTCGAATAATCCAAACAGTTGTTGAAGTAGATTTCAGGGATGGCCTTCAACTTCTTCGATGCAGTTTGTATCTCTTCTATTGACCCAAAACAGTGTCCCCAGACCGATCTCTCTCTCTTTCAGTTTGCTGAGTAACCGGAAGTCACGGTGCGAAATCAGGTGAGTATAGCGGATATGGAACAATATTTTGGTGAAATGGTCACGAAGAATCAATGCAGTGTGGCACGGTGAATCATCAGTGTTTTCGGTACCAATCCTGATTTGACGCGCCTGAGGCCCATACCATCCTTTAAATTGATATTGACTGATCCCTCTACAATGCCAATATAAGCTGCAAGATCCCTAATTGTTAATCGACGATTTACAACCGAGTTTTTGGACATGAGCTTCGTCGTTCGAGGTTGATCGTAGACCATTACGTTCTCATTACGTTCTCGACATATTTATATCACTAACAAAAATTTTTTCGACATAGCTTTGCCACCAAAGGCTTTTGGCACCATCCCCAATGAATCAACAGCAGAAAATTCATTCTGCAAACAAAATTCAATTCAAATTCTTTGCCCAACAATTGCAGATATTACAAAAAACGAAAAATTCAGTTCTAGAAGCTTACAAAACGAAGAGTATCTCAAACACCAATGATTATTTTGATATGAATCTTGGCACAGATATCAAAGACAGTCCTACCAACCTAAAAATGAGAGCACTGCCCCAAACCCATTTGCCGAGCAGTTTGAATTAAACTGTGACCTTTTTATTTGGATACAATAGTAATCATAATATATTTTGCTTTTTGCATCGAACTTATATAATGTTTTTGATTTCTAGTGATAACAACACAAATATTCAATGCTTGTATGACTCAGAAATAATTGAACCATTGCAAAATATAAAGTACTAGTTTGAAAACCGAACCTTTTGTCTCTTGCCATTTTTATCATTTAGAAAGGCTACCCAGTAAGATTGAAGGTACTATTCACTCGAAAAAGGAAATTACCGTATTTCTTTTCAACGAGGAACTAAAATTAGCAAAACAAGCCACATTTATATCGAAAGGGAAGCGCAATGAGCGCAAAACACACTCTGGGCCTGCCGGAGACTATTCAGCCCCAGATGGGGACTCATACCAACCATAAGATATGGGTTATACACGATAGTGATAAGGCCGCTCTTGACCTATGCGGCCATCGTATGGTGGCCTGCAGTGGACAAGGAGATAAAACGGAACAAAATAAACAAGATACAAGGGCAAACATGTCTAGCAGTCACGGGAGCCTTGAGATTCACACTCATGGCCTCTATGGAGTGTCTGCTGGGCATCTCCCCACTACACACAGAGGTGGAGGAGGCGGCCATGAGGACCTCCTTGAGGCTGTGAGAAGGAGGTATGTGGAGGGACAGACTGTACAACAAAATTTGAGCCTAATCTTCTCACAAGAGAGAACAAATAGAGCCACTTACCACTTCAATAAACCCTTCAAAATCGTCATACCACCAAAAGAAACTTTGTCCACACCCCACGAGGCCCCACCTGGTTTACAGACGGGTTCAAAATCGGGCTGGGTGTAGGTATCGGCGTCCACGCCCGAGGACAAGCTTAACGATTACTCAAGGAGACCAAGACACCGTAACACACGTAGAAGTTTTCGCCATTCTCCGAAGTGTACAGGAGATCCTACACAGGAATTACACAGCATGCATATACATATGCTGTGACAGCTAGAACGCTCTTGGATATCTGAAAAATAGGAAGGTTACATCCAAAATAGTTGACGAATACAAAGTAGCGTTCCGATAAATCAGTTCTACAAATGGAGTTACTCTGCTTTGGTACCCAGCCTATCAGGTTATCGAAGGAAATCAGATAGCAGACAGCCTTGCGAAAAATGCAACAGCTGTTTGGCCGATGGAACCAGAACCTTTTCTGACCATTTCATGGACCCACATGCTCCCCTTCAAAACTGGAACACTACCAAGGCCCTGAACTATTGGACAAGCATCTCGGGACTGAGATAGCCAAAAAGGATCATAAAGGGGCCTCAATCAAATAAAAGGGTACAGAAACTGTCTCTTGATAAAAAGTCTATTGGGTTAGATTGACTCAATAAACACCTACACGTCATGAGACTAGCGTAAACCACACAGTGCCGGGGTTGAATGACGACGAGACAACGGAACAGATACTCTTCGAATGTCCCGCCCATAAGGCGACCAGTCTGAACCTAGTGCCAAGATCATCCAGGATGCCTCCTATAACATTCTTGCAAACTTCATCAAAAAGTGTCTGCTAGACAAAAAAATAACACAATACGGCAAACACAATGGGCCAAATGGCCTGAGCGCTGGCCATCAAGGCGCCGTGCAGGAAGAAAAAGAAGTAATATCAACTCAAAACAAAATAGGATGTTATGGAATATACAAATCAAAAAGCAATAAGCAAATGTATTGAAAATAATCTGAGAATGTAATAATCGAAGCACATCCTTTTCTATTGTGAATCATAGTAATTTGAAATAAATCAACAAGAATACTAAGACTCGAGACTACTCCGCCACTCGGCTTGTAGAATTATGAGAACACTTCAAGTAGAAGTTTGGAAACTAAATATGCTTAGTCTTGATATTTTCACCACTGAAAAAGGGTACCATCTAAATTTACTGAGACTATCGGTGTGCCAATTATTCCGCCAACAATTCATGAGCTAGTAATTCAACAGGACAAAACATCTCAGTAGGTATCCTTGTTAGAGTTAGAGCAAACAAGTTCAGTTAAATGCTGTAGAACAGAATGATATACTTTCTCCACCAATGAAACCTTGTGGACAACAGACTGTTGCTGAGCATGACCATGATAACCTATCCACTCAAGGGTACGTCGTAAATATAGTGTTGGTTGGTGTTATGTGTACCTTTGACCTATTTGGATTAAACGTCACTTGTTCAGCGAGACCAAGTAACTCTTGACTCTTACTTGGAAGCTGTAGATTTATAAAATCTGACATTTTGAAATGGTGTGACAACATCGAGGTTCTAAGCAAAAATCCGTTCGTGGAAGAACTCGATGGAATTATGCACATATCAGTCAATAAATAGCTGTAACGCTGCTGGTTTTGGTGGTAGGTGAATGTTCCCAGACTTCTTCAAAAAATTGGGGACAATTACGGTGACTGTTTTCTTTCTGTAATGAATTGTTTGCTTCAGAAAAAATTCCTGCAGTTTCAAGAAAAACCAAGGTTATGGAGATTCTGAAACCAGGTTAAAATTCAAGAAATCCGAATAGCTATCGCCGAATAAGTCTACTTTTTGTTTCATTCGAAATATTAGAATGAATAGAAGATTAGAACCGCTTATTCAAAAATCATTGTGACAAACTTTCAGAGTAAATTGAAAACTAGACTAATCAATTTCGACAAAATATTAATTATTTATTGTATGGCCTTCAAAGTAGGCCTGTTCCAAAAAAATACATACACCAACGAATATTTCAATCATCAAAACATTTTTCAAACGCTTTTTCCAAAATCGACTTTAGTTTTCGATGCGAATTCAAAACAGGAACCTCGGAGTGATAATTTAAGTTTCGGAAAAAAAAGGAAGTCAGTCGGAGCCATATCAGATGAATAGGGTGGTTGTTCGATGGTATTCGTTGAGTTTTTGGACAGAAATTCATTCACAATGGTATCCTTGTGAGATGGTGTTATAGTGGTGCAACATCCATGAGTTTTCTTTCTACAACTCTGGCATTTTCCGACGAATTTGCTCTCTCAAAGTGCACAACACATCAAAGAAAACAGTCAACTTTACCTTGACTTTTGATCGACTTAGACGTGGTTTTTTCGGTTTCGGTTCTGTTGGAAGGCGCCGTTCCGTCCATGTCTCGTCACCAGTTACAATGCGTTTTATGAAAGGGGAGTCGGAAGTGACCCGCTGAAGCATGTTTTCAACGTCGTTTACGTGATTTTTGAATTTTTTAAGAAAATTCAGGTATTCTGGAACTAGTCGAGCGCAAAGCGCTCATGCCCAAACAATCGTTCAAAATAGTACGAATCGATTTATGAGACACAGAAAGTTTATTGTCTATCTTTCTCAAACTGAAATGAAGATTTTCAATTACGATTTCCTTGATTTCATCGATGATAACAACATCAATTGAAGATGTTGATGTCCCACCAGAGTGAGACAAATGTTCCACCGCACCACGGCCGCTGTTGAACGCAGTGTACCACCCATATGCACGTATTTTCGATAAAGTCGATTCCATAAGCGTACTGTAATATTTTCTACGATTCAGCAGATGAAGTTCCATTTGCAATACAAAATTTTAAACAAAATCGAGCACTGTGAACCAAAAAAGTGATAGAGCGAGTTCAAACTCCGCGTCAGTATAGAAAACAGTTGTACCAACTTAGCAACAACAAACATTTTGACGTCGTTTTGAGTAGATTTATTGAATAATCAATTATCGGTACTTTTTTTGACAGGATGTTTTATCGGTTATTTATTACACTTTAACTATCAACCTGATTGAGAATATGTCGTCTGACAGAAAACTTTATGCTTTCCTTGGAGAGATAAGTACCTGGTTTTGGTCTAACTACAAATATTTGGTGTACCATAATCTTATGAGCACTGGTCATGGAAAATGTAAAAGTTTGCTCTTCTATTGGAATTCTTTGAGGATCTTCTTGAGTTTGAATCCTTAACAGACGTAACAAATTGACATGCGATATGTACTCCCTGGGAAATAACCAGATTCCAGGAATAGTAATATCAAATCACAGATACAAGTAAACGATGATTTCTACTGAAATATATTATTAAATGCTCGACGCGTTTCGATACACAGTATCTTTATCAAGAGCGAATGAATACTACAAATATATCTTACTAACAAATTTTTATATCCGTACTTGAACTAATGTTATATTATAATTATATTATATAATAAATTTGATAAGGGTGAGTTATTTATGTCTACCTGATCATCAAGAATTTCCGGTGAATACCTAAATCTGTTAATTTCAAGTACTTCCAGAAGGTTGAATTTTATACCTCTATACTCAGAATGTAGGATTTTAAATTCTGAATTGAAAGAGTAACCATTTTCTCTAAGATAATTGGAATAATTTGAATCAGTTTTTCCATTGATGAAACTGCGTTTATGTTCAGAGATTCTAACAGTAAAATTTGTTCATGTTCTACCTATATAAAAACAACTGCAATCTGCACAATCCAATCTATTAACACCTGATTTATTTTCTTTATTAATTGGAGATTTTTAATTCCTGATAAATGAACCTAAATTTGTTGATGTTTTTTTAAGAAGGATTTCACATTATCGCTAATATTGCTTATATATGTTAAACTATTGAATTTCTTGTCTTGGTGTTCACCGATTGGATATATATGTTGTAAAGCTAATTTTGTTCCTTCTTATGTAATATGCTGCTAACTAAATTTACATCATAACCATTATTTATTGCGATCTGTTTTATCAAATTCAATTCTTTGAAATAATTATCATTAGACATCGGTGTGTTCAAGAGTCTATGTATATCGCTATTAAATGCTGCAACTTTATGTCGGTGAGGATATGCCGATGTAAGATGAATTGTGATATCTGTATGAGAAGGCTTATGATAAATTGAAAACTGGTGTTTATTATTTGACCTTGTTATTGTTAGGTCTATGAAATTAATCGAATTGTTCTGTTCTATTTCAGTAGTGAATTTTATTTTTGCGTGCAGGTTGTTGATGAAATTTTCGAATACGGTGAACTGTCTGTTTGTTCCTGTGAAACACACAATAATGTCATCGACATATCGATACCGATAGGAAATGTTTACTAAGCCGGTGTTTATGAATAATTTTTTCTATGTTATCCATGAAGATTTATGCTAAGGGGGTTTAAGGGGTTTCCCATTGAAAGTCCTTCATCACTTTTATTAAAAACAATCGTTAAAAAAATAATTTGGAGATATGCAAACAATAAAGCCATAATGTGGTATTTAATTCGTGGATTCGTCATATTTTGTGTTAACAAATTATTGATTATATTATACGGATCTTTCGGTGGTATACTTGGAAACAAATTCTTGACATCAAAAGAGACTAACTTTGCATTACTCGGAATGACAATATTTTCTATTTTTCTTATCAAATCATTTGAATTACCAATAGAAGAAAGACGGTTTAAAATTACAAAATTTTTCTAGAATATGTATTGAAAATTTGGAAATCTTGAATACTGGGGCATGTGTGAATGATACTATTCAATTAGATAACCATTTTGTGCAATTTAACTAAAGGATAAAGTTGAGGTGGTAAAGGATTCGGTGAGATAAGTTTAAATTTTTCGCTATCTGTAATGATGGATTTTGAATTCTCAATTACTGTCTTCACTTCCTTATTGAATTCATTAGCTGGATCTCAGGATATAACTGAATAATTAGAATCATTCATGAAATCTAATGTTTTGGAAATATAATCTTGTTTATTTATCAATATAACTGTATTGCCTTTATCTGCTTTTGTGAAAATAATGTCATTCGATGTTGATTTAACTTTTATATTTTTGATTAATATGTGATCTCTAATTGGTCTATTAAGCTTTTTTTAGGTATTCTTTTTTAATCACGGATAATAGTAATATCGGTAATGGTCAGGAATCTGGTATCTTACAGTGCCATCGTAGGCTCAACGTGAAAAGTTTTGCCGTTTTGCCAATCTTAATCCATTTTCCTGTTACAGACTATATCAGTCGCAACCCAAAATATAATCTATTATTATAACAGTCGCCGTTTTTCGGAGCTCGATATAACAAAAAAGGGTGCAAGGTACCCGAACGAAGAAATAACTGCCATATCTCAGACCGCGAATAGCGTGATTTCATTTCGCAGATTGGGAAACTTGTACGAAGATAAACATCGCTTTTCGTGACTGTGAAATTCCGGCTGGCAGGAATATTTTGAATAATAAAGTAGAATTTCTTTCTTCGAGAATATCACGTGTCGTACATACAGAACGAACAGTGTGCGATTTTCCATTCGGAATCGAACCACATAGGAGAGAGAAAGCTACGTAAAAGTTGATACTCGCAATATGAAATTGGAAATGTCTCACTTGCATGACATGCGCCGAAAATTATGTATTATCGTAGGAAAATCTACCTATATTTTCATTTTATCAGAATTTTATTATCCCGATTTCCAATGCTTGAGATGAAGCAATTCTTAAAATCAATGCATATAGCTGTCTGATTGAATTTGATAGTGAATGACGTCTTAAAAGAACCAATGTTACCAAAACGATTCAGGTCTCGCTCTTTCTTTCGTAGGGAAGGGAGAATGTAAATACTTCTACGCTATTTAATTTATACCGGGCTCCACAGCAGGGTGATAGCATGACAAGATGGAAAATTTCGTTGATTGAAGATCAATGCTTCATTTTAATATCTTGTCAACAACTTCTATTCCAACTGTCATTTTTTTAAAACGACTGTCAAAATTTTTTCGCAATTTTTTTTAAATTAAACAAGAACCACGAAGAAAAAATATATGGAAGATATCAACACAAATTATTGAGTTCATAATGATTCTACAACATCTATATATCACAATCGGCATCACTTAGAAGACCGAACCTAGCCATCGGGGCTCTCTCAGTAAAACAGAGAGGGAATTGTTTTGTTGAGTTTGAATATTGAAGGGATTTTGCGCAATTATACTTCAAAATTGGCAAGCAAGAATAAGGAAGTGATTATGTTGCAGGAGACTCATATTGCGACGGAAGAGCATCTCCGCGAAAGAGGAAATATCGCAGGTTATGTACTTTTTGATTATATCCTTAGTCCTTTTTATGGCCTTGCTTGCTATGTAAAATCTTTTCTCAGATTTGTTTAGACATATAAGAGGTATGATTGTTAAAATTTTTTTCTGCTGGTTTTCTTTTTCTATTGTTACAGATTCCTGTCCCAAACCCCCTTCCTTTCACCCTTGTCTTCGTCTGGAAATCATGGAGTGCAAAAAAGAATGAAGCGGCTAAGCAGAAAAATCTTTGCTACTCTTTATGTACACACGACACTAACACAACATAAACAGACAAGCTATTGCTAGTGCAATAGCGACAGGGAAACGAGTTTTTTTCCTCAGGTTTGTCAATCGTTTATTGAGTTTATTGAATCATATGCAAGAAAGTATGGTTCCTCTGTTACATTTCCTGAGCTCACGCTTGTGTTTTTTCTGACACACATCAAAATGGTAGATATAAGCATTTATTGTAAATACAATTATTCGAAATTTTGTAAATCCGCTTTTCAAAAGATATATATATATATATATATATATATATATATATATATATATATATATATATATATATATATATATATATATATATATATATTATTATTTGTGAAAATGACAAATATAAACTTTATTTTGATAAAACAATTCTTTGCAACAGAGCTGTAAAACACAATAGACCAGATATCGTTCTTAATGATAAACAGAATCAAATAACATATATAATTGATATTGCTATACCCGACACACATAATATACAAAATAAATACAATGAAAAAATTTCTAAATATATGATGCTTGGCGACGAGATTAAAAAATGTGGAAAATGAAGAAAATATTTATTCTACCGATTATTATTTCTACAACAGGCGTTATTCCTAGAAATCTTCACAAAAGTATTGAGATTTTGGGTCTGAAGAAAATTTGTTTGAACAGTTACAAAAGATAACAGTCATCAAATCTTGTAATATTCTTCGTAGGTTTCTTTCCGAAAATAATAATGAGGTAGAGTCATAGGTTTTCTCTTTAGTTTATACTGCAGAATCTCATTTCATATTTTATTTATTTGTTTATATAAATGTAATATAATTAACTGACAATTTTGTCATATTTATATTCAGAGCAGTATTCTATTCGATCGTTCACCACTTCACACAAAGGAAACTATTAAAGAGTAACATTCAGTGTTACTTGACTAAGGTCCGTACACTAGATTTTTCCGGGGAGAAAGCCTCTGACACTACTCGTTGGTACATTGATATCATTGTCTGATGATGCTATAGTATGTATATATTCTGGTAGATTGATATATTCTCATAACATTTAACGTTATCCTAATATATAATTACTCCAGGATATGTTTTGATTATAATCATTGCCTGGCAATGGTATTAATTACCGGGTGGTGGATTTATATCTTTTCATGAAATCAGTTTGATTGCATGAACAGATATATGGGCAACTCGTCGTGGTAAAACCCCCTATATATTCAAATTTTTGTAAATCCGCTTTTCGAAAGATGGGTCGAGTGATGACTCAAAAGAAAGGTGGTATATTTGTCTACTGTCTACATTGCCTTGAACGAATTTCCATTTTCAATGGAGAACTGTAAAAGATACAGGGTGAGCAACTGAAAGTCAGGGAAGACTATTACCCTGAGACTATTCAAGTTTCAGTGAAGTTAAATGGAACAGATCCATGCTGATCAATGGCAGTCATCATCAAGTACCATCCTCATCTCGAATTTCAACCCCTAGAGCAGGGGTGACCACCTTTGAAAATTTGGAAGAAGGTAGATGGGTCGAGTGATACCTCGAAAGAAAGGTATTATCTTTGTCTGCATCCCCGTGAACGGATTTTCATTTTTGATCGAAAACTGTAGAAGATACAGAGTGAGCTACTCAAAAATAAAGGAGACTATCTATCGCCCTGAGCTATTCAAGTATTAGTGCAAAAAAATGAAACAATATTTGAATAGCTCAGGGCGATAGATAGTCTCCTCTATTTTTCAGAAGCTCACTCTGTATCTTCTACAGTTTTCAATTAAAAATGTAAATTCGTTCAAGGCGCTTAGGGGGTTGATATTTTAGGCAAGATTTGTACCCTAAAAGATGTCCCCCTTGAAACAAAAATTGATCTGTTTTTGCAATTCGATCAGAAATGAATATCTTGGTAGATATAGCCACTGTTTAGTTTTCGTTGAAGCACCCTGTATATTTAGATTTTCTTCGAATGAAATGTCATAGGAAGGAAATCTGGATATAATTTTGCTAGATGAGACAAAGCCTCCAAAACGAGATAGGTCTCAAGAACGAGTCACCCTCGATTGAGACTTTTCTATATTAGATAGACATAATCACCTTTTAGCACGATACATTCAGTCCAGCGTTTTTCTAATTTTTTTATTCCCTCCAAAGAATAGGTTTTCTCAAGACTCTCAAAATACGCGTTTGTTTCGGTATTGACTTCCTCATTCGACTCAAACCTCTTAGCGCCCAGCCATTCCTTTAGGTAAGGAAACAGAAAATAGTCGCAGGGGGCTAAATCTGGGGAATATGTTGGATGGGTTAACAGTTCGTATCCCAATTCGTGGATTTTGGCCATCGTGACTAGACAATTGTGCACATGTGCATTGTCTAAATGGAACAGCACTTTATTCTTCGCCAAATGTATATTTTTGGACCAACCCTTAGAAGTAATGTTTTTCCAAAATTGATTGGGAGCCAGAAATAATCACTTATAATATGATCGGGTCTTTTCCACAATATCTTATGAAACAACCTCACAGGACATAAATCTGGGTTTCCCTTATTTTTTTACTAGCCATTTACTATCACAGCATTTTTTTGAGCCGCATTGGCAAGTTTTCGAGAATACTGGGTTATATTCAATACGATCAGTCACTTCTCCGTTATTTTATTTTTCCTCTTTGAAAAAGTGTACCTTGCAAGTTGGAAAAATTTTCTCAACAAACCTATAGGAGCATTTTCGTCCCAGTACAGAGCAATGCTATCAATTTCAGTTCTTGTTAATGCATCGGAACTTTCTTTGTGCTTTTCCACAACTTCACGAGCCTTTCTAAATGTTGAATCGCTAAATGGGTTGAAACTTATGTTGAATTTTTCGAAATACATATTCTGCATCATTTTCACAATTGTGTTCCACATTGTTTTGACAACGTATTCTTTGTAATCTTGTCCATTTATTTGTCTCATATTGAAACCCCAATCCATAAGAATTTCTGCGGTATCTTCAATAGAATGCTGTACATCCAAATCGAACGTTCGTTCCTTGCAGAATATACTGAATTGATTCCAAATCGAGCGCGTTTTTCTTGTATTTTTGGGGATAGAATTCTGTATAGAACTATGTATTTCTGCTTCACTAGTGCTTCCAAAAAGAGACATTTTAATTTATATCGGTAGAAACTTTAACTTTAACAGGTACTAAAATGGCTGTTCTTGACAGTTTGTACTATTTGTTGTGTATGTGGCGTTGCTATGGAAATGCAAGGATTCTCTATGTGCAAATTCATCCACTAATATCCTACCCTCCTTCCTATTTCTATGCAATTTATCCGATATCAAACTCGAATTTCTGTGTTCTTAAACGTGCATTTTGACACATGAGTGGAATTGTCACAGAAATAATTCCCCATTTCTGTATACATAGTTAAGAATATTCATATCTCAATGAATAAGACATTGAATAGACCAAAAGGCCATCAATTATTCTCATATCGCAACTATGTTGATTAGTAATAGTAATCTATGCTGTACGCAATCCTCCAGAGGATTATAGAAAGGAAACCTGTACCATTTGTTCCCCAAAAGTCTTTAGGGAAATGAAAGAAAACAACTTTTTTGTAGGATAATTTATCAGCTTGACACAAGGCTCATAACAACTGAATATTTGACAGGTCTATAATCAAATTGATGGAATATCTTCTTACAGACCTAATTTGATTACCAATCATTCCTTCTTGTTCCAGTTTAAGAAAATATGCGACATCCTTAATGATTTTCGAGACTTACTCAAGATGTAGTCCTGACTGGATAAAATGATCGCAAATATTTTGTAAGCTTTTTAAGTGAAAACAAAGAATCTAATGTATAGAAACGAACTATTCGAGACACTGGGAGAACCTTTTCATAATTCAAATGATCCTCACTATTACACCTATTAAAATGAAACTTTATCCCCTTCCTGCCACACATACTGATTACTATAACATGCTTGAAGTCATTTTAATCATTCATTTTTACAAGGGTTACACGGGTTCAAATAAGTAATATAATAATATTAGTCGCCTTAATAGTCTCTTAACTAGAAACACATGTTGACTTTGCCCTTACGTTCACCCAATCTCACCCCTTAAGATGAGGTAGATACATCCCATATAAAAAAATGTATACCCTCCGCGGAGAATTTTATGTGAATGTTAAATTTAAACTGACTTTTAGGGAGTGTCATGCAAGTAATCCAAACAATTTTATTATCGTTTTTAAGAGATCGTTAAATAGTAGTATAACTTCGAAAACTTTATTTTTAAACTCAGTTTCCGTGGCTTGCAAATAGGTCTAGAAAGTCTAGAAAATTCAATCGCAAAAACAAATGTAGGAGTTCAATTTTGAAAACCTTTAATATTGAGGAATAAAATGAACATGATTTCATAGAAAATCTTGTAATTGGAAAGCTGGATTGATTAATTTGAATGGAATTGAATACTGGGTGACGCAGAATCTTATAGAGCTTGTCAGAGTAATGCCCCAATATCTCATCATCTATTATACATTCTGTCAAACAAGTACCAGAAATTGGTCTTCTATCGCTTCAAAAATGGGTACCCTCAAAGTGGTAATTTGAGTTTTGGAAAATGAAAAAAGTCGACCGGAGCCATATCAGGAAAATACGGTGGTTGTTCGATGGTATTTGTTGAGTTATGGTCATAATGTGAGTTTTTTTCCACAACTCTGACCTTTTTCGATGAATTTGCTCTCGCGAACGCCGTATATAGCTCAAGTTATATTCTTTATTTACCGACTGGCCTTCTGGCAAGCATTTCTAGTGCACAACACGACGATAACCAAAGAAAACAGTCAACATTACCTTGACTTTCATCGAAGCTTGTTGACTGGTTTACACGTCAAGCTCATGAAGCCATGTCTCATCACCAGTTACAATGCGTTTTATGAATGTGGATGGGAATTGACTTGTAGTATGTCTTCAGCGACCTTTACAAAAGCGACCACAAATTTTCACAATCGTTCTAAACAAATTAAAAAAAAATATACCATATATATTAAAATATATATGGTATTTTTTTGACAGAATGTATTATCAAAACCAGCACCTCTGTCAGCCTCACATATGTGGGTTCATTATTTTCAATGATTTAATGATTTAAAAAATGATTTAAAAAAATGTAATGGAAAAAAAATGCTTTACATTCAATAGCATCCCCATTTTCTGACATACATATACCCAGAGTAGAAGTGTTGCAGAAGGAAAACCTTGTTAGCAACACACATGTGAAAACAAAAATCAGAGTAAAACACTCAGCTAAATATACTTATTAAACTAAATCTCAGACACAAAACAAAAATTTATAAATAACAATTTTTCCCGAGCCAAGAATAGCTGTCCTAAAAGGCTTCATTTAAATGAAAAATTACAAAGATAATGCATAAAAAAAATAAAAATATACATACATATAAATAAAAATATGAATATAAATTCCCCCACAGGCTCCCCCAGTCAAACAGAATATCAAATGAACATAATATTGATAAAAGACCTTTCCCTTTGGACCCATCTGAAAACCCTCTTCTTAAAAACTTGTATTGAAACAGACGAATTTCTTAACTGACTGTCGAGAAAACTATATACTCTATTCAGATAGTATGTGAAAAACCTCTGTGTTATTCTAAAACATGCTTTGTGGGCGTAATTCAGGTGGCGTGCTACCCTCTGGTATCGTAATTATGTGATAATAGATTAACACTGATTTTACCATAATACCAATCAATCAACAGAGCTCTTACATAAAGTTGTCTAATATTTAGCAGGCCACTCATTTGAAAAATAAGTTCAGTAGAAAAATCATATGGTTTTCTGTAGATTGTTTTAATAATTTTTTTCTGAACTACACTCAAACCATCAAGATGTCTGTCATATACTCCTCCCCAACCTATGCAACCGTACTGCAAAATAGGACTCACTAAGCCGTGATAGGCGGATAATAAAGTTTTGTATCAGCCACTTTACTCAGAATACGAAAAACGTAAATGAATGGACGCAATTTTTTGCACATGTTATTTATTTGATCCACCCATCTGAGAGTAGAGTCAATGTATACACCCAAATACTTCGTAGTGTATTGCAGAAAGAGAACCTGAGTTCCACATCCACAATTTTTCACAATTTTCCGATTTTGGCATTCCATGCAAAAGCTTATACTATTAAAATGCGGCAATCCAACTGTACTTCTAGCAAAAGGAGAATAGTAGTTTTTTCTGATTTAGTATTAAACCATTGCTGTTCATCCAATTTCCTGCCAAAATCAGCCCTTTACGGACTAAATCCTTGTAGCGTTCCAACTTTTCCCACTAAACAATAGCACCGTGTCGTCCACATAGGATGTTATCTCACCTACACCACTCAAACTAAGAAAGTCGTTTATATAACATAGAAACAATAAAGGACCCAACACAGTACCTTGTGGTACACCCATTTTCACATTTTGACTATCACTTACAGATTGACCTATACGGACGCACTGACATCTATCTGAAAGATACGACGCCAAGAGACGCAGAGGAACACCTCTCACCCCCATTCTATCAAGCTTACACAGTAGTTGTTTATGAGGTACAAGATCGAAAGCCTTGGTAATATCGAGAAAAACAGCCATCGGAAACAGTCCCTGGTCCAGAAGCTCGTAGACGCGGCCCACAACCCTCCTAATCGCGTCATTGGTGGATCTACCATTTAGAAATCCAAATTGATTACTATTAATGACCTCATATTTATCAAAAAATTTATAAGCCTCTTTTGATGACCTTCTCAATTAGTTTGGCTATACACGATGTAAGGGATATAGGTCTGTAATTATTCATATCTGCTCTATCGCCCGATTTAAGTAAAGGAATTATTGTTGCCATCTTCAAACTATCCGGGAAGACACCTTCGCCAAGAATACGATTACAGATGTGAACAAACGGTCCTCCAATAATATCAACAAATTTCTTAAGTATTTCATTACTAATACCATCACCCCGCCAGCAGAACGACTAATTTTAAGATCCTTTATCATTCCCTTCACTTCATTAAAGTTAGTAGGCTCCAAAAAATTGAGTTATCCTGAGTTAGAGTATGCGGGTTGGAATTGAAAGATCTATACGGACAAATGTTCTCAGACAACCTAGAACCTATTCCTGCGAAAAATCATTGAATTTTTGAGCAATATACTGTTTATTAGTAGATTCGACATTGTCCACTCTAATTTTTCGATAATATTACTATATGCACTAGGATCCCTCAAATTTGAAACCTCACTCAATAAATTCCACATCTTCCTAGAATCATTACCTGCATCTTTTATTTTGTTTCTATAACAAACAAGCTTACTAGACGACACAATTTCATTTAGTTTATTTCTATAACTTTTATACTCCCTTAAAAGATTCTCGTCATTTGGGCGGGCCAAAGTCCCACCAGAAGGATAAGGAATATTTACAGTTGTTTTAAATTAAATAGTTTGACTTTGTACAACGAACAATTTGATTGTGAAACTTTGTTGATATTCTGTTGGATGAATACAAATATTTGCATTTTCATGATTTTCATCTAATGTATTAGGATCTCAGTCTTTGTTTCTATCAATCTACGTTTATTTCCTCTTCAAAATTATGTTTTGAAAAAAGTATAATAATACCTATTCTATGATGGAGTATAATAATATATTTATCTAGAAATTAGATATTATTATTTAAAAAAAATTGGACACTCATTCGAAAAGAGGCCTTCGAGATTCTGGGATAATTGGATCTGGAACGTGGAACAGGCCCAAATTAACCTAATTTAACTATATTACACCAAGTTGGAACATTTAATTCTTGTGCATGGAATTTACAATTGTTTCTATAATATATGGATAACATCTTTTTAAAGGTTATTTCACTGTAAGATTATATTTTGAAGGGACAAAATTGTGTTTTGAAAAAGTATAATAATTATGGTACCGATTCTATGATGGAGTATAATAATATATTTATCTAGAAATTAAATGATCTGTGAAAAACTTACATCGAAAGTTCATTCTCTAGTTTCACGTGGAATCAATAAAGCTCATTGCATTGGCTCTGATTCAAATGTAAATTTCAATAGACTTTAATGTAATGTAATGTATTTAATTATCTCTTCGTATTCACTTATGTCATGTACATACTTATAAAAACGTAATTTATTCACACAGTGCATGTTGAAGAAATGTATTCTCATTATTATCCATGAAGATATCCAACCTTAATCATTCATTTCGTTTAAATTTTTATTAATTTCCTACCAGAATCTCATATTAAGATTGGTTAACCTAAATTTGTGTGACCAGTTTGTGTATTAGAAAAATCATACTTGGTTTCATATTGTTCCGTTTTTCATCTACAATCTTCATACTGTTTTATGAATTTTTCGCAAAATTGATAGAAAATTATAGTTTTCATACTTTTATTTATCGGCTTAATTAATCTTGGTTGACTTTAACATGAACACCAGATCAATTATCAGGAATCAAATTCGTTCCTAGTTTTCTACTGAAGGAAATACGCCGTCATCATTCTGTATCATGTATGTATCATGTATCACGAATGTAATTGTTCATTACCTATCATAAACTTGAGTACCTACCTTTTTCTACTTTCGGTGTCAGTAGCGCCAGCTGTGGTCGATTGCCTCCATCTTGCAAGTTCATGCTCTGCTCGCTAGGTGTCGACAGCTTCTCGGCGAGTATAGGATTAGCGGCCGCGATAGTAAACTTTAATGAACGCATCTCGAGCGTTACCGCACTCTTGTGGTGTCCGTTTGAACTACTAACCATATCGTCGGAACATGAGTTTGGTATATTATTGTTTTCTTCTTGCTGTAAGATGCAAGAAAATGGTGAATGCGGTTTATCAGTACGTAGAAAATTTATGTTACATCTAAGTATTACTAATAAGAAAGTGAGAGTGTAAATTAGTTTGCAGTTTGAAAGTTTATAATGAGGAAAGTGTGAGATCAACCTTACAATTATTGATTTGAAGTTATTAAATTGAAATATATCGCAGATAGGCAGTCAATTCAAAAGAAACAATTTTGTTTGGACGAATTTATATATAGAAAAATCAGTTTTATCAGATTCTTCCAAAGTTCCACAATCAATAATCCACAGAACTCATATACAAGTATTGTTTAATATTCAGTCCACATTGCAGCAATATTCATTTATTTGAGGAAAAATACTCGAGTGATAGTCAAATGCTACAGTACCTATAGAATGTGGCCAAAGCCACGCCATGTACAGTTAGGTTAGATAAGAGATGACGAGTCGGTAGATTCGAAATTATTCACTTTATGGAGGGAGCCACAACAAGTGGTAGTAGGCCAGGAAATATATGTAATATTAGAACGATATAATTCTGGAAATCTTAGGGATTTCCTTGGATTGACATGGTATTTGTTTTGTATTCCGGTGGGATGTAAAAAAGGAATCTGTTAAATCAGAAATTCATGAAACGTAACCACACTTTAGGAAGTGATTCGATAATCTATAATTCATGTTTATGATTGCTGCGATGGGCAAAAATGGCGAAGAATACTTGCGCTTTGGCAGAGTTTATGAATTCTTGAAGGTACCTTATGTGAAATACAATTTTCAAATAGAATCTTGAACTGATCCCAATCATATTTTATAGATCTTCAGATTACTCTTGAAGAGCTATAATCCGAAACGTCGCAGAAATGATTATCAGTGCCGATAATCAATAGAAAACAAACTCTGGTGTTTCGGTTATGAATGGCGCCACCAATGGCAATTATATTTTAACCTAGTGTTTACATTCATTATATAGAATAAAGAAATATAGAAGGACGCTACACCCCGAAGACAAGAGAGAACTAAATGGACTAATCAACAGAGTGAGAAAGAACTAAGAAGCTTATACAATGAGCAGTAGGACACAAAATAGAGCAACTGAGCACAAAGCACCAATCACTATGGAAAATGGCAGCAGCACGGATAGGAAAAAAGAAAATGATGACGACATCACACATCAAACACAATGGACCTAATATCAGTGACGGATGGCGAAAAGGTGGAAATATTTGCAACATCGCTAAAGGAAAAATTCAAAACGAAGCAACGAAGATGTGGAATCCAGAAACTCACAGCAGAAGAGTACCGCATAGAAGAGGTTACAAGAGCATATCAAACGACTGAAAACAAGGAAAGCACGAGTAACCATGAAAATGGAGCACCACCCAGCAATATGGAAAGCAGCGACCATCCTGACACGGAAGACAGGAAAATCAAGAACAGAATCCAGCAGCTACCGATCGATAAGTTTACTATCAGCATTGAGCGAGATCTTCGAGAGGATTATCTACTCCCGAATAAAAGCAGAAGAAAAATGAATACTTCCTGAGCATCAACTTGGATTCAAAGGAAGTCATTCGATATATTTCAGACGACACGGTAATATACACATCCCACAGGAATGAAGCATCAGTGAAGAAATTGCTCCAAGGGGATATCGACCAACTGACTAATTACTGTAGGAGATGGAGGATCAAACTTAACCGGAAGAAGACGGTAGCAATGTATATTGACCACAAGAAGAGAAAAGACTCGGAAACACCAAAGGAAACCTTTATAGAGGGACAACCAATCGAATGGAAGAAGGAAGCAACATATCTCGGCGTAATTCTGGACGACCAACTGATGCAAGATACATACTTAGGAATCGCAAGGAAAACAAGAACAAGACAACTGTACACCTTACTCAACGAAAGGAACAAACTCAAACTTTAGAACAAAATAAAGATAATCGAAGCGATCATCATCCCAGGAATAACCTACGCAGGACAAATTTGGCATCTAGATGATCGATTCGAGCAAAGAAAACTACAAGCAGCACTCGACAAGATCGTCAGGACCGCTACAAACGCTCCATGGTACATGAGCAACGAACAACTCAGGAAGGAAATGGAAATTGATATACTAGAAGAAATTATAACATGACTCGTGACAAAGGCAATTGACTAAATGGAGGCCACGAAAACAATGAGACTAAAACCGAGGACATTAGGAAAGACATCCCTGGTATAATAGAAGAGAAAACTACAGGCCAGTGCAGATGCACCACAACATAAGAAAAGGATCATAACCAACCGGTAGGACCCCAGGACAACCAAGAATCGCAGGTCATCATATAGATCAAGCTGTGGTTTGGTTGCCTCAACAATAAGAAAGAATTGACGTTTCATGATGAGATCGTTTGGAGTCATTTCTGTCTACCTCGATCTTGAAACCCACTTCTCTATAGAGGGTATCGAGCGTTGCTTGTTCTATCAAAATTGTCAGGACAAAATCGATTTAGTCAACATATTCCCTATTGAGGTTGATACATTTGATCTAGAGAGAGTTGTGTTTCTTAGAGCTTGTCCCATTTTTCTGCAATAATCAATGGGGATCATTACTTCATCTCTCACTTCCCTAATCATCAAAATAGCTTTTCTCTTCTTTTTTCACCAGATATTGATCATTGCTTCATCACTTCGACCCTTTAGTTTAATATTGTAACTAAAAGATCAACAGCTACGAATCGACGGCAAAATTTATTTGGATTGATGTTCTAGTAGTATCTCTTTAAAAAAAGAAGGGAATTTGTATTTATCAATCTATGTAACAAGTTTGTAGATTCAATATTGGTTGAAATAGACAGGTGGAGATTAATGGTTGGAATATCAGAGATCACACATTTAACAGCTTGAGAGCCAAAATAATCATCAATTTCGAATTGTTTCAATCGAATCTTAAGTTTGTAAATTTACGTGGAAAACTGGGATTAGGTTTAATCATACAAGAGAATTTTTTATTGGTATAAATTGCATATCATACTTACCTTAATATAGGGTGTATTGCTAAATTCATTTAATAGACTGTCAATTTCGATTGCGGCAGTGTCAGAGAGATGTTTGAAAATATCATCATCGTTCATCTGTCCCTCGTTAGCTGAAGGTACTAAGGAACTAAGATCAGATTGTGAAAGTTCTCCCAAAGCGGATCCTCCACTTCCTTGTGCAGTATTCTGTTGTCCAATGGCGACTGAACCATCCTAGAACATGCACGAAAATTATTGTTCAATCAATTCTTCAACATATTCATTATTATTTAAAAAAAAATTGAACACTCATTCGAAAAGAGGCCTTCGAGATTCTGGGTTAATTGGATCTGGAACGTGGAACAGGCCCAAATTAACCTAATTTAACTATATTACACCAAGTTGGAACATTTAATTCTTGTGCATGGAATTTACAACTGTTTCTATAATATATGGATAACATCTTTTTAAAGGTTATTTCACTGTAAGATTATATTTTTGAAGGGACAAAATTTTCACACAAAAAAATCAATGAGCTCTGGAAGGAATGGTGGCCATTATTGAGTAATCTCATTATATTCCTGCTTTCTTATAGACAGATTTTTTCAACACATACCTGCAGACAAGACGACAAATCCACCATTTTTCCATCGTGATCAGAACTCCATAGTAGATCGTTGTCGATGAAGGGCATTGCCAGCGATATGGGCGACTGGGCCCCCAGTACATTGGTCCCCGCCACGGTGCGGCTGGGGGGCGCCTAGGGCGACAAAGATGATATGCACCTAATTGGAAGGACGATCTAACCAACGTCCAAGGTTCGGTGCTGGTACAACTGTGGTTTCACAAGAAATCTGAAAGCCAAAAATAGATCAATTTTTCACACAAAAGCGGTGGCAGATACGGAAGAAATGCAGGAAATAAAAACGAATAAAATTGATAGAAAACTTGAAAAAAAAACTTAAATGATCCGGGGTGTACTGTAAAATGTTATAGCGGTATAAAGGACACGTGACCTTTAAAAAAGTACCACCCTGTAAATTTTTCTAATTGTTACTGTGACCTATGTTATGTTGATTTTGAAGAGGCAGCTATATGCCGAATTTGAACTGAGTATCTGAAAAACAGTAACATTTATAAGAAAAAACGAAAGAAATTTATATGGAATCACTCGGTACTTCACATTTTTGATTGTTTTTGACCATGGATCTTTGTCTACTTGTGAAGAATGAAGTTTTTTGTTGTAAGAAAACTGGATAGTATGAAAAGAAATGTTGAATTATCACCACATGTTCGGGATATTTTACTCAGTCGTCCGATGTGCAGAGGGGTCGAATAATTGCTTTCGTTGAAGAAGGGGTGACACAGAGGGATATAGCGGCCACAATGGGAGTATCACAGGGGGTGATTTCGAAACCTACGCCTGATGCGTGGAGCTATAATCTCTTCAAAATGGGCATAGAAGAAGTCGTAGGAAGGTCACTTCTGAAGAACAAGACCGCTTTTTGTGCCAAATTACAAGGAGAGACTCTAGTGAGTCGCACCCCATACTCCAAAGACAATTTCTGAAAGTAACAGGCATCAGTGTATCAGTCGAAACGAAAAGTCGAAAACTTCGTTCGAATTATGAAACAGAGGGAATCGCTATTTCGGTCTGGCCAGCTTACTCTCCAGACCTAAATCCTTTCGAACATCTATGGGATAATTTCAGAAGGAAAATTAGATCGCGCCAGGATAATCCAAGAACCCCACAACAGCTCATGCTCATCAAGTCGCCATAGAAGAGTGCCAGAATATAACCCCAGAGGAGGTCGAAAACCTAATCCAAAGCATTCCTAGACGGATTCAGGCTTGTATCAGGACAAGAGGAGGTGAAACAAGCTACTGAGGTCGAGAAAAAACACCCAACCCGTCGAAAACCATTTTTTTACTACATGCGGAAAGAGTCTCTTATTTTCTTTTATTTTTTCTTTCTCAAAATAAACCTTAATTTATTTCTTTTCTCATTTGAAATATCTCAAGAAGGATCAATTCTAAAAGTCTTTCGAAATTTCCAAAATCCTTGAGGTAATATTCAAAATATCGGGTGATTCCATATAAATTTGGTTGTGTGTATGTTCGTGGGTACTTTACGTCATAAATTGGCTTCAGGAATAGAGTGATTTTTTGAGAACGTCCCTCATATTTCCTCTGTAATATTATGTATACCAGTGTACGGGTCACGAATTGAACTTGATGAACACATCTTTAGATCAGCTGATAAATTTTCGAAGTTTACCCAACATACAATTTCGAACCCAGTAAATGCAAAATGGTGAATGCGCCCGGTCCACCCGAATATGAAACTTTCCTCAGTCTATAGAAAGCATCAACTATCCTTTTATCATGTAACTATGAATTAAAATGAACCTGAAAATTTATCTCCTCAATTTAAGATTATGTTGTCTATTCGTCACATGTCTGCGAATAAATGAACAATATTTTACAGATGTAACTCATTTATCATTTCTGTAATTCATTTATATAATCAAAAGGAAACCTAAAACAATACCTTATTTGTTCTCATAATCATAAGGTGACTAAGAAATATAATTAGATATTACTATGAAATTCTTCAAATATCATATATTATCATTTGATTTTCACCTCAATATTTTGTGAAAACTGTGAAACACCAGGTGATTTATTCATATCTTGACTAGTATTCTCAATCAATTCAAGAAATTAAACTTGAATTCTTTATAACTTACCTCGATATATAATGATGAATTTTTCCTTCTTCCAATACATGAATTTTGAATTACTTCAATCCTGAAACAAAAAATTAAATATAAGTAAAGGTATTCAAAAGTTTTCTTTGAATTGAATATTTCAATCCAACTTAACCTAAAATAAATCTATAAATCGATTAAAACAATAAAATTGAAGTAGAATTAATTATTGTAACATTATATACTCATGAAATTATCATAATAATTTATATGATATGATCCTATTTGAAGTCCTGATGTTTGTTGGAAAATTTTGATTGAAACTGAGAATCAAAAATTATTGAAATTATTTTTAATTACAATCAAAATCTTACTAACAAACATCATGACTCCCATAGCATCATCTCCTAGCCCCCTTTTGACCGATGTATTCATGGATAACGTAGAAAGAACGGTAATATTAAATAGCCACCTAACAAAAACCTGGTACCGATATGTAAATGATATTTTGGCATTTTTCCATGGCTCAAACTGGCGAATTGATGAATTTCTGCAATTTCTGAATTAAGTTCATACCAACATTAAGTTTACAGTAGAAATAAAAATTAATAACTTTTTAGACCTGGCAATAACAAAATAGACATATACAGAGGAGAAATCATTTAAATCACAAATTTGCAGCTTATAATTCAGTGTTCCATAGAGCCTTTTCCATTCCACTGTCACCGACGAACTTCAAAAATGAAATAAATACTATCAGAAAAATGGCCTTGTATAACAAAATTTCTCTGATTTTTATGAAATTATTTAACGTAAAGAAAAACATCAAATAACATAATTATTAAATTCCATAAAAGATACTTTCTCGAAAAATTAAAAAGTTTCAAATACGCTATGAAAACTATTTTTCCAAATTTAAAATAACCACCTGTTTCTTAAGTGGCCTGAACTAGAGTGAATTATTATTGAATGCCAAACAGAAAACAGACAAATTCAGAAAATTAGGAGTTTACAAAATTGTTTGCAATGAGTGTACGGTAGTTTATGTTGGGCAGACTGGTAGAATTTTCGAAACCAGATTTAAAGAACACTTATGATAATTCTTCAATATGTGAACATATAAAAACCACAAAACATTCAATAACTTTAGATAATATCAATATAATATCATAATTGCGACAAAGGAAAGAAATAAATCTGTTGGAATGTTTGGAAATGAATGAGCTTTGTAAAAACCCAAGTGAAACCACCCTTAAAAGCCAGGGGTGCTCAAACTTGAACTGCTGGCGATATACTTCAATATTTTCAGACTACTTACGATAGACTCTGAGAGGTTGCAAGTATGTGTGATGCAGGGTTGTCGTACATATACGAACCACCCTACCTACCTACCTAGGTAGGATGTACCGTAGCATAGATATTAGCTTTCTGCACAATATGCATTATTTTATTCAAGGTTTTGGGTTAGGTTAGGTTAGGTTCTTCTCTATAATATCAATAGAAAAACTCATAGTTATTCAAAATTGCGAGTTTATTGGTTGTTACAAAACAAAGTAGTTACATATGGTGTTAAACTTAACTAAGGAGTGACTTTGGATGTTGAAGCGTGGCACTGCATGTCTTCAGTATACTTTTCATAAGATGGTACGTAAGCACTGAGTGCTAATCGCAAGCATGACATATGATCGTCAGTTAGTCGATTGCGATGTTTTGACTTAATTATTTTCATTTCAGAAAATGCAGACTCGCACAAGTAAGTTGACCCATACATTGCCGTCAGTTGAAGGGCGACTTTCCTTAGATCTCCAGATATAAAACACCAGAAATTTGTATCAGATGCGACGTATATCTGATATAATCTGCAACAACTCATTTTCAACAGAACATGAGTTCATATTAATTTGACTTGCTATTTCAGTAGCTAATTCCCCAATGTTTTTATTTGAAAAAAGATAACTCATAAATGATGCAATATTTGCCAATTCACTGCAATCATAAAAACGCATTTCGAATTGTCTCAAAATATTTGATTATTCAGTCTCATACGTATCATAATTCAACTGAGGAATCCTTGCTTTCGAAGACGGAGAATGTTTCAGATCCTTTCTTTTCAGTTGATCTATCATAAGTTGCAATTTACTTTTGAATGCGTTTACTGCGCTAATCATCTCAATAATAGTTTCTTTTTTGCCTTGAAGCTCTAAGTTGATGGTGATGTCAGTCAAAAATGCCAAATCAGTCAACTTTTTTTCGTTTTTCAACCTCTGAGTGTCATGATCTCTTTCGTCTAGAAAAGCTGTTATTTCGGGCAATAATTCTTGAAACCTTTCCAAGAATTTTCCGCGACTCAACCACCTGACGTCTGTGTGAAGAACTAAATCAGTGTGTTCAGCTGACTCCCTATCTTCCAACTGCAACTCAAAGAGCCGCCGTTGCAAGCTACGTACACGAATGAAATTCACAATTTTTGTTGCAATGGCCATTTCCTTCGTGTTCAAAACTTTCGAACACAAAACTTGTTGATGTATAATGCAATGGATGGAAAGAAAATGAAGGGAAACCTTTATTAGCTCGACACAATGTCACAAAACCTTTTTGTTTCCAGTCATTGCTGGTGCTCCATCAGTTGTAATGCACACTAATTTATATATTGTAGTTTTTTACAAAATTGAAGAAAACGTCATATATATCTTCCGCCACGGGTCTTCCCCTTCAGAGGAATGATTGTCAAAAATTCTTTCTTAGCCAACATGTCATTGAATACCATCCGAATAAAAATACACAGCTGGGCAAAGTCTGTCATATCGGTGGATTCGTCGAACTGCAAAGAAAAGTATGTACATTTCATGATATCATGTTTTAGTTTATCTGCCATGTCCTGACTCATGACTTCAATACACCTGTAACAGTCGGACGAGATAACTGAAGTTCTCTGATAGCAGACTTGATTTCTGTTTCATTTTTAAAATCTCCAAATGAAGTATCACCGGCTTCAATAAATGCTCCCTTCACAACCGATTCATCTTCAAATGGTTTCTTGTGTTTCGTCAATATATGAGATATTTTAAATGACGCGATCGTAGCAGCTTTCGATTGTTTGGCTGGTCTTGTGAACATGGTTTGTTCTTTTTGCAAACAAGATATCAAATCACGTACTTTTCGTTATCTTGATTTACTCTGTGTCGAAAAATCCTTTTCATAGTTTTTATGAACCGTTTTATGATGCTCTCTAAGTTACCACGCTTAGGTATTACAGCTGACGCATGACAAATAAGACAAATGCACTTATCCTTCACCATACAAAAGAAAAATTTTTCCTCCCAATCGTTATTGAAATAATACGTTTTAGATTTCTTCGCTGCACTCATTTTGTACTATTTAATAATAAACTTTTTATCGACGTAATATTACTTTCAAGTTACGATTCAGAATGACTCCAGGCCCAACATTTATATCGGAGTGAACGAAAGTCTCAAATGTTCCAGTCAAACGCTCCGCCCGAAATTTCTAGGAAAGCGGCAAGTATAAAAAACGCTTTTCATTGACAAGTACCGCGCGTTCCTTTGATAAAGCCGCCTTTTGCCGCTAGCAGAGTGTTATTTGATTACGTAATAAATTTTTGTAGTTTAGTTACCTATTCATTGAAAATTCTCTCTACTCGAGATCTACTCAAAAAGCACTCGCAATCGACCGTTTGAGCACCCCTGCTGTAGTTGTTCACTTGAAAATGACAAAAACCAGTCGTTTTTGTGAAATTAAATTGTGGAAAGTATAAAATATATTTTACTGCATCTTCGTTGAAAAATGAAGGATAAACGCGATAATATTCATTGCACTTTTCGATCACATCTCATTCACAGACTAGCTGTTACTGATGTATCAGCTACGAGGAGACAGGGTTTCCCCTCCCCGTTCTCACATTTCTTATCATTTTCGAATGCTTTTCCAATCTGCATACCCGATCGTGTTTTGACTCACATCAAAATTTGATATTATGGCATGATCTATGAAGTATTTCGTTTCTTGGTACTCTTCTTTTCATGTGAATACATTTCATTGATGATTTAAATAAACCGTCTAATATCTGAAAACGAAAGCTTGACTAATATATAAATAATTTGCACGTCGAAGTTACAATAACCCCCGATACAATGCAGTTCGAATCGAGTCAATTTACGGAGACAACAATAATTTTTTATTTTCCATTTTCATCCAATAGCAACTTTCTCCGGCTGAGGCGAACGAACTCTTAATTAATAAAATACCCAGTGAAAGTGATGCATACTATAATTATGAGAAAATATAAATCCTTCCTGATTAGTAGGCACCATGCAAGGAGTAATAACAGCATTATGCTATCATAAAATACGGCGTAATAATGAATGGAAATCGTTACAACTGTAACAGTTTATTCATGGTATTCAATCTTCCATTTAATTGTTCTTCATTAGATGTTGAATGGTGCAGTAAATTGAAAATCGGCATAATTGAGACATTAAAAGCGGGAAATATGTATTAACTAAATTAGTTATTACGAGAAAAATATTACCTCCTTCTCGGAGTTAATCGTAATTTTCTTGTGGATTTTCGCGCTAGTTATTGATTATATGGAATTATTTCTGTACCTTAGTAAGACTGAAATAACCAAGTTATACTAGGAATAATCATATAAGATGTGCCGGTTCAATTTGCAACATTTTTAACTTAGATTCTATGCATATCTGTATACAGAAGTGCCAAATCCGGTGGCGTAGAGGATATGATGCTCGTCTGCTGCGCTTGAGCATCCATCCTTCGGAGGAGATGTGAAGCCGTCGGTCCTAACAGAGATGTGTCAAACATTAAAGATCCCTTCCCTCGACACGAGTGGATTCGGCAAAATTCTCGGGTTGGTGAGGTGACAGAATTCCCCGGCGTGTCATTGGCCGAAAGGCGGAAATAGAGCACGTTAAACGAATAAAAAACAAAAAACAAAGTGCCAAAATAGGATATCGATAACTCCCGATCTGACAGATTCCATCAAAAGAATGTCACAACTTTATGTAACATTTTTTCGTAGGATTCATTCCTGCTAAGAAATTCGTCCACAAAGTTAGGGGAAAATTGTTTATATTCGATAAAATCCGTTGTGTTCAATAGATTTTGATGATATATTGGAAATACAATTACAAATCAAACTGTATAATATTGCGCTTTTCGTTTTTCAGTTATGTTTCAAATGAGTAAGAGGTGAACTAACCCCCAATTTTGAGTTATGGCACATTATAACAACCTAATTTTTAATGAAGATTTCAAATCCGTGATTAAAACTTCTGTATCAGCTTTAGTTTAGAAAATATTGGCACGAGGCCACACGAAAACTACAACGTTGCGTTTTAGCCATAGTGACACCTGTGGGGTGTTCATTTGACCTTTGGGGGGTAGAAAACTAATTACATTTTTATTAGTTTATGTACTATTGATCGGATTGCAGTTTTCGTCCCGCACGAGGTTCCCTGTCGCCTTGTCGCTGTGACACGTTACCACCGTAATAATAAGGCCTGAGCGCTCGGACCGCACCGTCTCGCTAGTAGTCATAACGCGTTAGCTCGATACTCTACCCAGCCGGGCGTTCGTAGGCGCTTCAACTATTATAAACATTGAAAACATTAATTTGTTTTGGGATTTTTGGATTTTTATAATTTTTTTGTTATTTTTTAGTTTTTAGTGATTCTTATTATGAAAAAGCATGAGCACAAAAGACCTAGATTTCCTGAGAAAATATAGAAAAGAACATATTCAGGAGACTCAGATACTCATTTATTCGATACTGTATCCAATTTCTTTTTTTTGTTCTTTCCCAATCTTTCATTTGTTTTCCCGCAATAATTCTTCAAAAGAGTATTTGTTGTACCTATTATAATTAGTTTCAAAATATATTCCGGGCTGTGGGTTTCACAAGCAGGTAACCTATAGTTTTCAATTTAATTAAATTGGTGATCCAATAATTGAAAACAAAACTCACAACAAAATCCTTCCTGAAATTGAGTTTCAAGAATTCATCCACGAAATTTTCAATTAATTTCTTGAATAAAACGTAGTTAACTAAAACCAAACGGACTACAACATCGTGTGGAAAAGATAGACCTTCAGGGCTCAAATTTTTTATCAAATTATAACTTTCTTCGACAACCATTTCCTCGTCGAACACTAATTTTGATTCACAAAAGTCACATTTAATTTTTCGTATTACCTTATATCTGCAATATCCTGCCAAATAAGTAACAACTGGCATCTCAAATTGAACTTTTTCGAAATCGTTTTCGTCAAGATGAATATCTGGCTGGAAGGAACTATCACAAAATTTCTGTTCTTCATGACAATCGTCAAAATTTTCCGAAAAGCTGGTTATAGAAATATTGCCAACATTTTGAGATGTTAATGATAAAAGCGATTGAATTCTCATTTTTTTTCAGATTCGCATACCTGTATTATCGAAATATGATAGTTACCACCTGATAATTGTCTATATTTTCCAAAGAGTCAGTCTGAAACTTCCCCAACGAAACATAGTTCATGTTGAGTTCTTCGAAACAATACTGAATAACTTCTATCATGCGATGTAGAGTATGCGATAATGCTGTATGAGTTTGAGGAGTAAGTTTATGGGGAAAATCAGAAGATTTCCAACAATCCAACAAATTGATCATATCGCTCAAAAATCTCATCTGGATTTTTAGAAGTTATTGCCATTTGCAGTTCATCTGTGAGTTTCTGTCCTTTCAGAGGAGTTTTCACGTTTACGATTTTCCACCATGTAATTATGATATTTATAAAATCCGCTGTTTCTGATGAACGTTCTAAATTACTTCCAAATGCCAATAGAGCTTCTTTATCAAATGGACTGAAAATTTTCAAAGCTAACATTACATTTTGGCGTTCGAAACTACTAGGAAATAATGCCTTGAGTGATAAAGAATACTCAAATTTCAAAAGTTTGTCGTATTCTAATTTATGCAATTGTATGAGTGAATTGAAGTTGGCTATTTTCTTTTCACCAGTCTTAAAATCTGGAAACGTTAAAGTCTTATTACTTTTAGGATTTAGTCAATTATTTCTAATACATTTAAGTATGCGAACCTAAGTTTTCGCCATCTATAGAATCCAAAATAGTTGTCAAGTGATTAACTATACGTTTCGAATTTTCATCGTTATCATTGAGCTTTGGGGAACTCTTCAACGATTCTGTTTCAGAATCAAGTACCTCCAAGCAATTTTTTAACATTTTTAAGTTGTTAATGTCGCATGGTGTACTCACTACTTTAATATTCACAAAAACTTCCTGACGTAAAAATAAGTTTCCTTTTGTAGGTTAGAATTGATAGCAATACCATAGGTTGTTGTGGGGCCTGGAGTATAATCTAATCGAAAAAAATAACTTTAAGCCACTTAGGATTGTACGGCATTTGATCTAGAACTACTATAAGTTTATCTAAAGTATCAAAAGAAATGAGATCCTTGCTGAGTGCATATTCAGCTCTACTTTCTTCAATAGGTTTTAGCAGGTTCTGATTTTCTTTTTCAATATGTTTCACTCCCTCCCTTTACGATTTTGATGTGGTTGTGATAAATATGTGGGGCAATTCGGAAAAATAGCTGGTCTGCCCCTTCTTTCAAGTGAGGACGTTTTACTGGCACAGTAGAGTACTTACCAGTTTCTTCATCAAATTTTGTAGTATCCCTGATTGAGTAATCTGTTTGAAAATGTAATTCACATACACACATTTAACATGTAACGGAGACAATATTATGCAATTCCTTGATACTAAAGGTTGATTTATCCAGTTTTGTTGTATTCCCGAGTAGGCCAATCTTTTTTAACCCAGTATTGATTGACGGGTTACAGAAATGGGAACATCGATGGGAAAAGTATGTAGAGTTACAAGGAGACTATTTTGAGAAATAAATTGATTAAGAAAAAAGGTCTTGTATCTTTGGTGGGTCGGAAACTTTTCAGACAACCCTCGTAGATAAGGAAAAACGAGTTTTCAATATTCTATGGGAATCTTGTGAAGAACGGTTTTAGTTATTTCTAGTTGTTTATGAAGCAACGATAAGATAACATTTTTTTAGCGAATTAGAGGATTGTTTTCCATATTCATGATATTAGAGAAAAGTATCAACTAAGTCTACTAATCAGGCAGTCCTCAACGCTCGAAAAAGTCGATTTTGTTTTAATTTTTCCACACTGAAGAAATTCATTTATATTTTTGACATCAAGGAATATATGACGTCATCGACATTTCAGGAAATACGTTCCTAGATTTATATTAATTTCGGAAATATCCCTTTACTCTCATCCGATTCCCTAAATATGAAAGTAATCAAGGGTTTCCCATAATTTTCATAAACGGGAACTATATGCTTTTTTTTCACTATCAAAATTGTCCATTAATAATGCAGGAACTTGTTTATCAGACAAAAATTCAAATTGAAACCGGAATGATTCATACCGTTGATACACTAGTGCGACATCTATTAGGTAACGTACGACATGCCAACCAACAAACAATTTCAACGCCGGCTCATTAAATTACAACTTCACCGCAACGGGGCGCTAGTCTCTCCAACCAAACTGGTATTTTCCCGCCATCTGAGCAATCAACAGAACTCGACGTCGATATTTAGGTTAGGTTAAATTCCGTCGAAATGTCCGTCGAAGAAATGGAAAATAAAGATGAAGTTAAAAGGACTCAAAGTGAATCAATTTCGAAAAAAGACATAGATGAACGTTTAGACTTTTATAGTGATAAATTTGATCCGGTGTACGCTCTAACGGTAGAAAAGATTAACCTTCCTATGCCTACCGCGATGACTCATGATAACCTTAGTGCGTATCAAAGTGCACAAAAACCAAAACCGAGCGCCTCTACCGCCCATCCGCGAAAACTGGAAGCGGAACGTACAAAAACTGAGGGTGAAAATTCTGGATTGGAAACGGGAAAACGGAGATTTTTGCCTCATCAAAGTGAGTAGAATATTTCATACTGAATTAGTAATTAGAAGTTATGTATAGAACTTTTTCTGAGAAAACTTTTAGAAATTCTTTCATGAATCTATTTTGAAAACATAATTTTCACTAAAAATAGAAGGTTCCTACTTGAGTTAGTTGTGTACAATCTTACAGTTTTCTGTTTAACAAATTTAACTGAATCTATAATCACGAAAGTTTCTTGGTTTCTACTGTTCCACTACGGAGTTTTATTCAAGGAATTAGGCTGCGTTTTTTGCAACTAAAGCCTAAAGCCAGCGTTCAGTTTCAGTTCCACTTGATTGGATTCTCTTGATACTTTATTTTTATACTGGGATATTTGATCGTATATATACCTATCGATGTATCCCTTCATTTATATCCTTCACTCAATTATGACATGATGGTGATTTATGTTGCTATCTTTTTAAAGGAATTGGTGAGTTGATCATTTATATACGGAATAGGCCATCTGTTTGATTTAACGCTGTTAATACTTGATAGATTTCTTATTGACAGATATTCTGAATAACAATGAATTCAATATTATCATAGAAGTAAACTTGGTGATCATAATGGACGGTCATATGATCACGTGATCCATATTTGGATCAGATTTCGACATGAGACGCATTTTCAGGAACTATACACCTATATATAACTCATTATTGTTGTTAAAAAAATTAGAATAATAAGGAGCTAATGTGTTATGATGGATTCGATTTCAAGTTTTCAGGTTCATCAAGATCCATAATACTCTTTTGTCAAGGATAGTACCAAAGCCTGAGAGTCTATGCATCTTTTAGTTAAATTCGGTGAAGATAATTTTTTGAATTACAGAGATGAATGCAAAATATTCTGATGAATATTTCAAGATCTGACGCTGTTGATTAAAACAAACACCAAAGTGGCAAAATTCAATCGAGTATACAGCTTGGGAATGGGAGAACACAAATACTTTCTCGTACTCATTGCATTGAATAAAGGAGTTTATACCAGTGAATTAATATTAGGTGCGCAACCAAGTTTTCGCTGTTTGTCAATAGATGGCTCCAGCAGTAAATGCTGGTCGATTTTCACATATCAAGAACGTCTTGAACAAAGCTTAGACATATGGTAAACAAACCACCGTGACACATTAGTGATTTTGTCTTTGCGTCATATACTTTTAGTTGTGAGAAAATGTCTGATTTTGTGCCAAATAATCGTCATTTGCGGGAAGTGTTGATTTTCTCCTTTCATTCGAAGAAAACGTCGGCTGAAGCTCATAGAGAGCTCCAAAAAGTTTACGGAGATGCTGTTCTAAGTTCAAAAACGGTGATTTCGATGTGGATCACCGTCCCCGTGAAGGAAGGCCAAAAATCTTCGAAGACGCTAAATTGGAAGCATTGTTCGATGAGGATCCGTGGCCAACGCAAGAAGAGTTTGCTTCAGCCTAAGGAGTTACCCTCCAGGCAATTTCCAAGCGATTGCATGCGTTGCGAATGATTCAAAAGCAAGAAACTTGGGTTCCTTATGATTCGAAGTCAAGAGACGTTGAGCGTCGTTTTTTAGCCTGTGAACAACTGCTCCAGCGGCAAAAAAGAAAGGGTTTTCTTCATAGCATCGTAACGAGTGATGAAAAATGGATTCATCACAGTAATCCAAGGAAAAAAAATCTTGGGGACTACTCGGTCATGCGAAAGTTATGCTGTGTATTTGGTGGGACGCAGTAGTCGGTGTTATTTATTATGAGCTCTTGAAACCGAACGAAACCATCACAGGGGAACCGGTATCGAACTCAATTGATGCGATTGAGTAAAGCACTGCGCGATAAACGGCCACAATACGAGCAGAGACACGAAAAAATGATTCTACTGCATGACAATGCTCGGCCTCACGTTGCCAAACCGGTTAAAACCTACTTGGAAACGCTCAAATGGGAAGTCCTACCCCACCCACCATATTCCGCAGATATTGCACCATCCGATTATTACTTGTTCCGTTCGATGGCACATGGTCTGGCTGATCAGCAGTTCCGCTCATATGAAGAGCTCGAAAAATGGCTTGATTCGTGGATAGCCTAAAAGGCGAACACTTCTACCGTCACGGTATTCGATCTCTGCCAGAAAGATGGGAAAAAATTGTAGCTAGTGATGGGTAATATTTAGAATAATTCATTTGTAATCATTTTTCACAAAAAAGTTGTATTTTCATAAAAAACAGCGAGAACTTTGTTGCGGACCTAATATAAAATAAATAATTGTATTTCCCTTGGAGTTTTCTTTTCTAATAATTCATGAATTACAAAGTTGTATGAATTTTTTATATATTCATACGAAGAAATGAATACATTTTTATACGTACAGTTCTGAACGCAAATTTCGTAGATATGTGTAACTAGATTTAGTGGGTGGATTTTCAAGTGTTTGGTTTATGAAAATTAAAAGAAGACACTGAATTGGTAAAAGTAAATGAAATATTTATTTGGATCGACAAATCAATGTCGATAGTTCTGATGTCCAATTTTGGCACACTTTTTCGAACATCTCACCAATGACAGGTTCGAGTCAAGTTGGGTCAAATCGCACGATCGTGCAGCCAATTGACTCTGCCAAAACGTGATAATAACTACTCACTAAACTTCACTCTCAATCGGTTCATGTTACCGTGTGCAGTGTGGCATATGGCACCGTCCTGTTGAAACCACATGTCAAATCCTTCAATTCTTCCATTTTGGTAAAAAAAAAACATAATCGCCATTTTCAAAAAAAACCTTCCAATTTCTCCGGCTTATAAACCGCACCAAACTGCATTTTCAGCTTTTCAACAGCCTCTGTATTCCGATCAAGTTGGGGCAATTCTTATAAATAAGACAGCAAATTCGATAAGCACCATCTGTAGCACGATTTTTCAATATCCTTCCGAAAGATACTCCTCATTTTCTGATGATTCCTCATCTTTAAAACGTTCTAATAGTGATACGTCTTGGTCACCCCCCAAGTACTATTACTTGCCACTGTATTTTGAGCATATACAACCGTTGACAGCGGGGTATACTTAATATTAAAGACCGGATAATATGCATGCATATTTGCATATATTACGAATTTTTCAGTATATCTGCATAAATGTCTTATTATTAGCAAAACAGGAAAAAAACGAGAAAACGAAAAACAATCATCGTACCTAGCAAAACATACGCAGGAGAAATATGGTTCACGATAACGAAATACTACAGGAAAAGACTACAAGAGACACTGATTAAGATTATCAGGACAGCAATTGGGAGCCCTTGGCACATAACAAACAAGCAAATAAAACAAGAACTCAGCATTACTACGCTAAAAGAGATGATAGTCAAGAATACAGAAAAATTTTAGAAAGAATAGAGGAACACAAAAACATGGAGATAAAAAAGATAAGGAAAACGGATAAACACATTTCCTTGCTTCATTGGTAACGAGAAGACGACGACGAAGAAAATCAAAACAAAAGAAGGAGTTTCATAGAGAGGCTGGTGACTCAATACCATTTGTAGGCAAGAGTAAAATTTCTTGATCGACACAATAAAAAGAACACAGTAGGAAAACAGTAAAAGAAGACGAAGAGGCGAACGGAAAGATATTCCGATCCTAGTTAAAATCAAAAGACCACAGATTATTAGCATATCCTGCATATTATTGTTGTATAGCTCTCGCTTTGAGAATGACAGTGAGTTTTCCTACTGGGCTCGTAGTGATTAGCATGTATAGACCAATAACCGATCCCCATTGTATCGAGTACCTACCTAGACAAGCATAATGGCACCTTTAGGGGGCAAAGTAATGCAATTAAGGAGTTTAGTCTCTAATCATTCTTGATTCTATCAATACCTTGAAATCTACCTGACGATAAAAACAGTCCCATTATTAGTCACGGGGAGTATTCAGGTCACTTCACACATCTCCGAAATTCCCAATAAAGTAAAAAATACCAAGATACCAATTATCTCCCAATATAAAAATCCAAAACAAGATCCCTGAGCTCTTAGTTAGTTTCAACAAGTCTCGTGAGTGTTTCTCTGCAATTTGTAGACAAGTATCGCGTAATGCGGATTGAATGTTTTTTATTATGCCGAAAATGACGTGAACTGCTGCTAGTAGGCTTTCACGGAGCAGACTGTATCCAGACTTACGTTTTGACAAAGAAGCAAAATTGTAAGTATTTCTAAATCAATTTTCAATATATTTCAAAGCAGCTCCCAGGAAAAATAGGTTGATCAACACGGCTCCGCATGTCGGCAGAATGAAGCAAATAGAGATTTGAGAAATGAGGAAACAATTGTTTGGACAAAACTTTAAAGCTGTCTTAAAGATATCAGACCTGCAGGCTTTCAATGAAGATCTATGCCGAGTCTTACTAGTTGCGGATATTCGCTTCAATTAATTGGCGAATCAACATTCCAAATCCCTACTTATAATATAGTTAAGAAGAAAACTAGGCACACTATTGGAATTAATTATTTTCACATTTGTGCCGACGAAACCACCGATTATCTAGGACAGTATATAGCACACCTAACCTAACCTCAAAACAGCAAACATTTAGCTAAACTATTTCTAGATTCATAAAGAAGAGACTAGAAGATTTTCTCTTGCCTGAGACAGGTCCAGTTGAAAAAGCACTGTTGTGCATTGCAGTCGCCGCTCCCTATATGTTAACAGTCGGTAACAATTTTCATTCCAACCTCATTCATATTATATGTTTGGCTCACGGCTCCAATACAGTGGCAGAATAAATAAGTAACCAATTTCCTATCGTGAATGATTTGATAAGTGAAGTAAAAAAAGTATTTTTGAAAGCTCACTGAGGATTCAGTTTTATAAAGGAAAACTCCAAGGTACGCCACTTCCCCCGCAACCAGTAATAACTAGATGGGGAATCTGGTTAAAAGCGGCAATATTTTATGTGGACAATATTTCGGGAAGTGTAACCCAAAATAAATGACAAGTCAGTGTGCGTACTGGATTCTCAGAAATTGTTCAGCATCAAGGAGTTTCCTCAACATTTATGTTTCTTGAAATGTAATTATAGTAGTATCGCTCCAGCTATCGAAAGCTTAGAAAATTCATCTTTAGATTTAATTGTATCTGTCGAAAAATTCAGAACTTCATGTTTGAATGATTAAAGCGAAACTAGAATCAGTACTCAGACGAAACGAAGATTTTGGTGAAATCGTAAAAGAAAATTCGTTGAATATAGAGTTAATAACAAATTAAAAGAAAGCCCCAAAGCATTGATGGATGTACAAAAAAGCTTTTCAATGTATAAAAACATATATTCAGATAGACGAACTAATTTTCTTGTTGGAAATTTCGAAAATGCTCAATAACTAGATGGTTTTACCTTAAGTCAGAATTAAAAATTAGAGCATGAATAGAAGTAATATACAAATTTTAGGATAATATATAATTAGATTTGTAGTAGTCGTATTATCTGTTCAGTTGATGTTTGTCAATTCATCCTGTATTCCTATCATTTCATCATTAAAACGTCCATGAAATCCATTGTTTTTAATTGATGTGAAATTAATAACGGAGAGAAATGGAGAAACTTTCATATTTTCGAAAGAAACCATGCGCATATTTTCAAACTTTTGGCTGCATAAAATCCGGTCTCTACTCATTACCAAAGACGGAAACAGATACTGTTAAATGCACAAATAATTTTGTCAACAAATCAAATTCATATTGAATGTAAGCGGCGTTGTTAAATAAATAATTGAAATTGAACTACACTAATGGCTCATTTATGTTTATTATAAATTAGAATGAATGACTGAAAAATAATCGGAGTAAATAAGGAAACTTTATAAACCATTGTAAGATTATTGTTACATTTAAAGATTTTTTCTCAAGTAACGAATGTATTTTGTGAATAGATATACCTCATTTGACTCTAGCGCATTGATTGATTGAATCTTTCCAAAAATATCCGATTTGATACGATAACGTATCAAATAAATCTCGCACATTGCGATGGTTACTGTATACGAGCTGTCATCGAAGAATTCTCATTTCGTACGTTAACCCGACGCAAAATGTGGCGTATACTATTGCGCGAACACAGTGAATCCGAGTTCCACAGTGTCTGTATCTATTATCAATGTAATTTTACTTTCCATCCGTATCTAATTTGTCCGATGTTAATGACGCAGTGAAATTCTCTACGAAAGAATGCACTGTCTCTTTCAATTCTAGTTCTAATTGTATTCGAGCAGGTTTTGATTGATTTGAAAGTTTGAATTCGTTTCTGAGATCTTTTTACTTTGCAGAATCTGTAATTTTCGATATATTTCTCATTTCAGTGTCAGATGTAAATGTCAACATCATAATAATTATCTTCGATGAACTCATTGTTTAAATAAGAGTGAAAAATCGAGTGCATTAAGAACTATATCACCTGAAATTACAAATTATTCAAATAATATAATCGAGAACCTGCTGCCACAAAACTCAAAACATGAATACAAAAAGTTTTATCCGCGGTCAGAAACTGGGAGGAAAAGAAAACTAATTCCTTTTGTGAAAATGTTTTACTTGCATTTTTGGTGATTTATTAAAAAAATGGAAATCCTCAATATAAAAAATTTAAATCTTTGTCAAAACGATCTTCCGAAAATTATATAGCTGAGAAATCGAAGATTTTTACAGAAGAAAATATCAAACAATATTTAGAAAGTGCTTCAGAGATATACACACACCACAAAAATTGTCGCATCACCTGGTATTCTGAATTCAACAATCGATTAAGCAGCTCGATAGCAGTTTCTTTGTCAACATATGTTTTGGACATATGAGGGGAAAAATAATCTTATCTATGTAGTAACATTTGTTTCCATATGATCTCGAACACGTCTACAACAAGAATGAGTTTATTTTACTATTAAATTAAATTAATACAAGTTTTCTGTATTTTTTGATTTTCGAATCTTTGAATTTATTGTAATAGATGCTGAACGTCCTGAACGCTATTTGAGTGATCATGAAGTGGTAAGAATTGTAACACTTTTAGATGAGGGGGAAGCCAACGTTACGTGGCTAACTTGTTGAATCTTAACCAAAGCACTATTTCAGGAGAAATTATTCGGTACCACGAAACAGGGGAATATGGAAGAAGAGCCGGACAGGGAAGAAATCGAATAACAACACCAGTTGATAATCGTTGGGTTCGTCTAACTGCACTAAGAGTTCAGCACTGTACGGCTAGAATGCTACAAAATGAACTTGCACTTTCCAGAAATGTGCATATTTCATTGCAAACTGTTAGGAACAGGCTCAGAGAAGACGATATCGGACCAAGGGTGGCGTCTCACCAGAGAGCATCGAGTTGCAAGACTACAGTTTGCGAGAGAACATGCAAATTGGGGTATTCCAGAATGGTCGAATGTTCTCTTTTCCGATGAGTCCAGGTTCTGTTTAGTATCAAATGATAGACGCATGCCTGTATGCAGACGACCTGGGGAACGGTATCAGCAATGAAATACCCGGCAAACCAAAGGGGGCTTAGTAATGCTATGGGGAGGCATTTCTTTCCATGGTCGAACTGAGTTAGTACCCTAGTGAATAATGGAAGAATGACAGCGGCCAGATACATCGCAGATATCCTTGAACCCCATGTTGTACCATACGGCCCATTGATTGGCGAAAACTTCATTTATATGCATGATAAGCTCGGCCTCATGTAGCTACAGTTACTACCAGTTACAGAATTTCTGCAAAATGCCGAAATTGATATTTCAAGATGGCCAGCCAGAAGTCCCGACTTGAATCCCATAAAACATGTTTGGGACAACATGGGGTGGCAAATTCAGCAACGTAGGATTCCTTGTAGAACACTCCAACAACTAGCAAATCTGCTTCCTGAAATTCGGAACTCAGTGACTCAAGAGTACATACATTGTTTGAGGGGCTTCTGAGACGAGATACTGGCAGTAATTAGGGCCCTGGGAGGAAACACTCGATTTTGAAAATGACTAGTAACCATTCCATGCTAGTTGATTGATCTTTTCTCGAATGTTTGAAGATAGTAGAATTTTTCAATTTTTATTAACTCGAAAATTGTTGATATTTTCCATCATAAGCTCATCTGTTTTGAATGATTTCTTCATATTTTACACTTCTGAAAGTTACCAAGCGACTCTTGAATGACCAAACTAAAAGTTTATATAGTATTGTCGTAAAAGTAGAGTGGTTTGACAATTCTTGTGGGGAGTGTATTAAAATAATTCGAAATTTTGTTATGTTTCCAATGATTTTTATCACTTTTCTCATATGTTAGCTCTGAGATTGCTGTGGTCGATATGAAAAAATAAGATGAATATAAAAAAGGGGTTTAACCCCAACGAGTTGCCCATAATCTGTTACTGATTTCATGAAAAAATATGTATCCACCACTCTGTAATTAATACCATTGCCAGGCAATGAATATAATCGAAACATATCCTGAAATCTTTATACAGTGTGTTCCAACGAAAATTTGACCCCCCCTCTAACTCCGAAATGAGTAACATTAGCGAAAAACACCAAGACACATCGATTTTTGTTTCGAGGGGGAGCATTTTTCGAAATAATTCGAAACTTCTCAGATCAACCCCCTACCCCCAGCAACCCTAACTTTGAAATTCATCATAGGGAATAAGGGTCGAGTGGCACCTTACTGAAAAGGTCTGTCAATTCTCCACCTTGATTTGTCATTTTAGAATTTTAAATTAACATACAGGGTGTCCCAACCAAGGGTGAAGTTGAATTCTGGAAATCCCAAATACTAAATGAAATAGATTTATTTTGGCATAATGCAAGCGCAGGTTTATGCTCGGTCTAGAAAAACGACCTACACTTGTGAATTTGGAGTTGGTGCAATCAACCCCTATTTCCAGCATCCCCAACTCAAAAATCATTCGATAGATAATAGGTCAAGTGGCACCTCGTTGGAAAGGTACTGCAATTTTCTCTTCGAATTTGGTATTTTCGAAATTCAGAATCATCATACAGGGTGTCCCGAAGCAGGAACATTGAAAATCCAAATAACTTTTGAAACTGGTTCATTTCGGTATACGAGAACATGTTTGATCCGAGAATAGGACTTTCTTGTGTGGTTATAGAATTTTTGCAATCAACCCTTCCATTCAGCATCCCCAACTTGAAAATCATACAAATAATTCAAGTGGCATATCTTCAGAAAGGTTTTTGAATTCCAGAATGATTAAAGCATTTCATTCAGTTCGGCTCTCCATACAGGATGTCGCTTTCGAAAAATTCAATATCGTCATTTGAAATTATCAACTAAAATTAATTCGAAACTGTTAAAAGTATTGGGGTACGATGTGTTGAGCATCAATTACGAAGAAATAAAGCTGATTTCTGCATTGAAAATGTTCACATTTTTTCATTTCCATCTGGCGTGCAGTCATCTGTTATTTCTCATTTTTGCAATGAAATATTATTATTATTCAGATCAGTTCCTCATTATTGTTGTTGTTCGTCAGTTGAAATTAATCTGAAAATGGTTTATTCCACTGAGGAAAGGGTCGAAATTGTATCGACGTATTTTCGAAATAACAGTTGTGCCAAAGAAACGGCAAGGATATTCAATAGGAACCATCCTGAAAGAGAAAGGGGAGTCAGTCACCAGTACGTTAAATATTTGGTTGACAAATTCCTAGCTACGGGTTCGGTGGCAAACAAAAAACATGAAGTGCCATGTCCTGTCAGAAATGAGGCAACGGAAGTGGTAGTAGTGGGTCATCTACAAATGGAGAATACTACTTCGATCAGAAAACTATCTCGTCTGACTGGTGTATCAGCTACAACTGTCCATAGAATCGTGAAACATCACAAATTTCACCCCTACAAGGTAAAATTAGTGCATGAAATAAACGAAGATGATCCAGATCGTCGTTTACAGTTTTGTGAAAATCTAAGTGAAAACCTAAACGCTAATCCAAATTTTCTGAATAACATCTGTTTTTCTGATGAAAGCACCTTCATGCTCAGTGGTGAAGTGAATAGACATAATTGTCGATATTGGGACACACAGAATCCTCATTGGTTTAGAGAGGCCCACACGCAAAGGCCTCAGAAGTTGAACGTTTGGGCAGGAATTTTGGCAATCATCTAGTTGGGCCTTTCTTTATTGAGGGTAATCTGAATGGAAATGGCTACCTACAGTTGTTAGAGGAACACATACATCCTAGATTGACAGAAATTTTACAGAACGATCCAACTCTTTCTGAGGACGAAATGCGTTTTCAACAAGACGGTGCTCCTCCGCATTATGATGCTCGGGTGCGCCAATATTTAGACGAAAATTTCCCAGGAAGGTGGATTGGTAGAAGAGGACCTGTTGAGTGGCCAGCCAGGTCACCAGATTTAAATCCCTAGATTTTTTTTTGTGGGGCCATCTAAAATCTAAAGTTTATGCCACAAGACCAGAAAACCTGGAGGGGCTGCGGATGAGGATTATCACAGAATGCCGACTTTTGACTCCTGAAGTTTTCGCTAATGTGAGAAGAGAGTTCGAAAATCGTCTGTATAACTGTATGGAGGTGGGCGGAGGTCATTTTGAACAATTGTTGTAATAATCAAGTTAGTTTTTGTTTTCAATTGAATACAAGTTCAATAAATCTCGTTTTCCTGTTTAGATGAGCATCCAATCAGTTTCTTCATCATCCCTCATCCTGATCCTCACGCCAGAAAACCTCGATTGCCAAACTGAAACCAATGCCTCAGTGATTCAGAAAATAGAAAAATCTTTCTGGAACTTTGCCACTCAACCTGTAATCACTTGTATGATTTTTGAGTTGGGGATGCTGAATGGAAGAGATTGATTGCAAAAATTCCATATTCACGCAAGAGAGTCTTATTCTCGAATCAAACATAAACATGTTCTCGTATTATACCGAAATGAACCAGTTTCAAAAAGTTATTTGGGTTTTCAGTGTTCCTGCTCCGGGACACCCTGTATGCTGATTCTGAATTTCGAAAATACCAAATTCGAAGAGAAAATTGAAATACCTTTCCAACGAGGTGCCACTTGACCTATTTTCGATCGAATGATTTTTGAGTTGGGGATGCTGGAAATAGGGGGTTGATTGCACCAACTCCAAATTCACAAGTGTAGGTCGTTTTTCTAGACCGAGCATAAACCTGCGCTTGCATTATGCCAAAATAAATCTATTTCATTTAGTATTTGGGATTTCCAGGAATTCAACTTCACCCTTGGTTGGGACACCCTGTATGTTAATTTAAAATTCTAAAAATGACAAATCAAGCTGGAGAATTGACAGACCTTTACAGTAAGGTGCCACTCGACCCTTATTCCCTATGACGAATTTCGAAATTAGGGTTGCTGGGGGTAGGGGGTTGATCTGACAAGTTTCGAATTATTTCGAAAAATGCTCCCCCTCGAAACAAAAATCGACGTGTCTTGGTGTTTTTCGCTAATGTTACTCATTTCGGAGTTATAGGGGGGGTCAAATTTTCATTGGAACACACTGTATATTAGGATAACGTTAAATGTTATGAGAATATATCAATCTACCAGAATACCTAAACCTAAAAATTTATATAGTATTGTCGTAAAAGTAGGGTGATGCCACAATTTTTCTGGGGAGTGTATTTTGTGTTTCATTGACCAATTCTGGGTACTCTTTCGACATAATGTAAAATAGAGATATCTGAATATTTGAATTTTTACTTCGTTATTCTTATCCCGGGAATTATCATCAATTCTCGATCAACAATAAGTAAATCTGTTAAATCAATTCTTCCAATGTGGGTGTATAAATAGAAAAGATCGTCACGAAGCCCATAATACTGAAACATTACACGAAACTCCCACAGGAATACACTATGAAATGTGAAAGACCCGTAAGCTACGTATGCTCGCATACAAGAGATTCATTCAGTTTTTGGCATAAGTGTATATATAGCCGCGGTTACGTAACGTGGAACAATAGCAAGAAGGCCGGTCGGAATAGGCGGCCACGGTGGCGTCAAGTGCCAAGTCTGCCACTCGGGGCCAATGCACCCGCTTCGACTCGAATCGCAACGCGGTGTTTAGTTCAGGCCACTCATCTACGCGCGCTAGAAATAATTGAAATTTCGTTCGTACAGGGGTTGCTCTCACGTAATCGTTTCGAAATTATTTCAATTAATTGTATATGTTCTAATTATTCTATTCCAACTGGATTTCGGATCGAACATTTCTTCTAGTATCAAAAAATGTTGAATACATACAACAGCAAGAGAATGTGTTACCAGGGTGGTCAGGAAAGTTTTCGAAATAACACATCATTTTTGAATATTTCTTTTTTATTTTTCAATTCCTTGTAATTCTCAATTTTTCTCTCAGCGATATTCTCTAATCTAACCTAACCATCCAAATACTACTTGGCGTTTTTCTCTGAAAATTAGTGGTTCACGAAGGCGAGAATCTCTGTTCTCCGAGCGTATTTTTCAGATGAAGGAACAAAAATAAGTTGCTTGATGCTAGATCTGGTGAGTAAGGCGGATGGTCAATCAGTTCAAACGTAATTCGTGGATTTTCGCTATGTTAACTCAGCGGTTACTTTCGTTCACGCCGATATAAATGTTGCGCCTGCAGGAATTTGGAGTCATTCTGAATTGTACTTGAAGGTAATACTACGTCGATACAAAGTTTATTATTAAATAGTACAAAATGGAAGAAATATTAAAAATGATGAACGAGAGAAGACTTTATAAAAGTCAGAACACTCAAAAGTACAAACAACTACAAAAGTAAATTAGAGTAAAGATTCGTCAAGCAAAAGAAAAGTATTACGAGGACAGATGCAAAGAAATTGAGGACTTAGACAGAAAATATGACATGTTCAACCTACACAAAAAAGTGAAAGAGCTTGCAGGCACACAGAGAAAGAATCAAAGCACTATTCTTGTAAATAAAGAGGGTAAGATCTTAGTGAATACAGCAGATAAACTACAAAGATGGAAGGAATACACAGAAGAATTATTTATGGATAACAGAACTGAACCAGAAGAAATTAACACATACTGTGAAGAGATAGGCCCAGATATTACTAAAGAAGAGGTGAAACATGCATTAAAGAACATGAAAAATGGGAAAAGGCTCGGGCCAGATCAATTGGCAAGTGATATACTCAAATTAATTGACGACAATCATATCGGTCTCTTAGTCAATATATTCAATAAAGTATACAGAACTGGAAATATTCCAAGAGAATGGTTGGTATCTACTTTCATTTGCTTACCAAAAAAACCACATGCTAGAGAATGTAGTGATCATCGTACAATCAGTCTGATGTCACACACTCTCAAACTGCTCCTCAAAGTTATCCATAATCGAATATACCATAAACTTGACATGGATATAAGCGATACTCAATTTGGATTCAGAAGGGAATTGGGAACCCGCGAAGCCCTTTTCGCATTTAACGTGTTGACTCAAAGGTGTCTCGATGTCAACAAAGTGGTCTATGCGTGTTTCATAGACTATAATAAAGCCTTTGACAAGGTTCGTCATGATCAACTGATAGACATCCTTAAATCAAAACATCTAGATAGTAGAGACGTACAGACCATCACTGATCTTTATTATAAGCAAAAAGCTATAATATGCATGGACAACCACACATCAGAAGAAATTGAAATGCAACGAGGGGTAAGACAGGGATGCGTTCTATCGCCGACACTCTTCAATGCATAAGCAGAAGAAATACTTAAGAAAGCTCTGGAAAACGAAGAATGTGGGATAACAGTTGGTGGAACACGGGTAAACAACATGATATATGCGGACGACATAGTAATCTTAGCGGAGAGTATCGAAGCTCTGCAGAGACTAATGACCAGAGTATCTACTTACAGTGAGGAATATGGGTTATCACTAAACATAAAAAAGACAAAATTCATGGTAATCTCAAAGAACAATCCAGTAAATGTTAGTCTAACTATAAACGGCAGAAATGTAGAAAGAGTGGAGCAATATACTTACCTTGGAGCAATGGTGAACAGCAAAAATGAATACACCCAAGAAATAAGAATAAGAATAGAAAAAGCCCGAGCCAACTTCATAAAAATGGACAAAGTTTTTCGTAGTAAAGATCTAAGTATGGCATTAAAACATCGTTTAGCTAAATGTTATGTTTTCTCTACTCTCCTTTATGGAGCGGAAGCATGGACAGTGAATGCCGCAATTCTTGAAAAGATTGAAGCATTTGAAATGTGGGTGTATAGGAGGATTCTTAGAATATCATGGATGGATCGAGTAACAAATGCAGAAGTTCAGAGACGCATGGGCAGGGAAAGAGAGGTTGCTAACACACTCAAGAAACGTAAATTGGAATATCTTGGCCATATTATGAGAGGTGAAAAATATAAATTCCTACAGCTGATTATCCAAGGCAAAATACAGGGAAAACGGAGTATAGGAAGGAGAAGAATCTCATGGCTGAGGAACCTGAGAGAGTGGTTTGGATACACTTCGAACCAACTTTTCAAATCGGCCGCTTCTAAAGTAAAAATAGCGATGATGATTGCCAACCTTCGACTCGGAGATGGCACTTGAAGAAGAAGAAGAAGAAGTACAAAATGAGTGCAGCAAAGAAATCTACAACGTATCATTTTAATAATGATTGGGAGGAAGAATTTTTCCTTTGTATGGTGAAGGATAAGTGCATTTGTCTTGTTGGTCATGTGTTAGCTGCAATACCTAAGCGTGGTAACTTAGAGAGGCATCATAAAACGGTTCATAAAAACTATGAAAATGATTTTCCGCCACAGGGTGAATAAGGAAACCGAAAAGTACGTGATTTGATATCTTGTTTGGAAAAAGAACAAATCATGTTCACAAGACCAGCTAAACAATCAAAAGTTGCTACGATCGCGTCTTTTAAAATATCTCATTCATTGGCGGAACACATGACACTATTCGAAGATGGATCGGTTGTGAAGGAAGCGATTATTGTATCGGGTGAGACTTTATTTGGAGATTTTAAAAATAAAACAGAAATCATGTATGCTATTAGACAACTTCAGTTATCTCGTCCGACTGTCACAAGGCGTATTGAAGTCATGAGTCAGGACATGGCAGATAAACTAAAACATGATATCATGAAATGTACATAATTTTCTTTACAGTTCGACGAATCCACCGATATGGCAGACACTGCCCAGCTGTGTATTTTTATTCGGATGGTATTCAATGACATGTTGGTTGAGAAAGAATTTTTGACAATCATTCCTCTGAAGGGTAAGACCCGTGGCGAAGATATGTGTGACGTTTTCTTCAATTTTGTAAAAAACTACAAGCTAGCAATATATAAATTAGTGTGCATTACAACCGATGGAGCACCAGCAATGACTGAAAACAAAAATGGTTTTGTGGTATTGTGTCGAGCTAATGAAGATTTCCCTTCATTTTATTCAGTCCATTGCATTACACATCAACAAGTTTTGTATTCAAAAGTTTTAAACACGGAGGAAATTATGGGCATTGCAAGAAAAATGGTGAATTTCATCCGTGCATATAGCTTGCAACGGCGGCTCTTTAAGTTGAGTTGGAAGATAGGGACACTGATTTACTTCTTCACACGGACGTCAGGTGGTTGAGTCACGGAAAATTCCTAGAGAGGTTTCAAGAATTATTGCCCGAAATAACAGCTTTTCTAGACGAAAGAGGTGATGACACTCAGATGTTGAAAAACGAAAAATGGCTGACTGATTTGGCATTTTTGACTGACATCACAATGCACTTAAACACCATTAACTTGGAGCTTCAAGGTAGAGGAAAAACTATTATTGAGATGATTAGCGCCGTAAACGCATTCAAAAGTAAATTGCAACTTATGCTAGATCAACTGAAAATAGGATCTGAAACATTTTCCGTCTTTCAAAGCAAGGATTTCTCAGTTGAATTATTATTATATGTATGAGGCTGAATGATCTAATATTTTGGGACAGTTCGAAATGCGTTTTTATGATTGCAGTAAATCAGCAGATATAGCATCATCTATGAGATATCCTTTTTCATGTCAAAACGTTGAGAAATCGGCTACTGACATAGCAAGTCAGTTTAATATGAACTCGCCCTTCAACTGACGGCAATGTTTGGGTCAACTTACTTGTGCGAGTCTGCATTTTCTGAAATGAAGATAATTCCGTCAAAATATCGCAATCGACTAACTGACAATCATATGTCATCGTGCTTGCAATTAGCACTCAGTGGTTACGTACCATCTTATGAAAAGTATGCTGAGGACATGCAGTGCCACGCTTCAACATCTAAAGTCACTCCTTAGTTAAGTTCAACACCATGTGTAACACTTTTGTTTTGTACCAACCAATAAAGTCGCAATTTTGAATAACTATGAGTTTTTTCATTCATAATATAGGGAAGAACTTAACTAAACCTAATCCAAACCTTGACTGAAATAATGTATATTGTGCGGGAAGCTAACATCTATATATGCTACGGTACACCCTACTTAGGTAGATAGGGTGTATCGTGTATGTACGAAATCCCTGCATCATACTTGCAGTCTCTCAGAGTCGATCTTAAGTAGTCTAAAGATATTGAGGTAGATCGCCAGCAGTCCAAGTTTGAGCACCCCTGGTCTATACCATTAGTGTCTAATGCTACTTGAAGAAATCCCTTTCAGGATATAAAAAAGATCCCGAATTGAAGATTAAAAACTTGATAAAAATGACAAAATGTACAAAGTTATACCTCTTATGGAAATTCTGAATAGAAACTTCCAACAGTGGGGAATTTTCCATCCTCAGTTGTCTATAGATGAAGTTATGATCGAATAATTTGGTCATCATTCTGCAAACGAGTTTATTAGAGGAAAGTCTGTACGATTTGGCTTTAAAGACTGAACGATCTGTAGCTCCTCTGGATATTGCTACAAATTTGAAAACTACTGTGGTGCAAAACCATCTACTGTTAGCGAAGCAAATGTAGTGGATGATTCATTACCTAGTCTCGTTTTGGAACTATTAGAATGTATATTTGATCCGAAAGATTACATTATTTTTTTATATTATTATTTTACCAGCCCTAATCTTTTAAAAACATTGAGGGAAAGATGTTTTATGGCAAAAGGAACCATTAGGGATAATCGGCTCAAAAAGTGTCTAATCAGTTCCCCAAATAAAAAAAATAACATGGGTATTTTCATTACATTTACGACTCAACAAATAAATTGTTGGTTGTCAGATAATCAGACAATATTGTGACAATGGGAACAAGTTACGATTCGGTCGAACCACTGACCAATGTAAAAAGTTGGTCTTCAAATAGATAGTAGAGGATTGGTGTTCCACAGCCTCTCCTCTTTTCCAAATATAATACTTTCATGGGCGGGTATTCATCTCCTAGGTCAAAATGTTAACAACTACAGAATATATCTATTCGGGGAGAAATGGTGTTGGTATCTTTTGATACATATGTTCCACGTGGTTGCCGTGAATGCTTGAAAAATTCATCTTACCATCTTATGAAAAGTATGCTGAGGACATGCAGTGCCACGCTTCAACATCCAAAGTCACTCATTAGTTAAGTTTAACACCATATGTAACTCTTTTGTTTTGTAACAACCAATAAACTCGCAATTTTGAATAATTATGAGTTTTTTCATTGATATTATAGGGAACAACCTAACTAAACCTAACCCAAACCTTGACTACGATAATGGGCGGAAAGCTAATATCTATATATGCTACGGTACACCCTACCTAGGTAGGTAGGTAGGGTGTATCGTGTATGTATGACAACCCATGCATCACACATACTTGCAGCCTCTCAGAGTCGATCTTAAGTAGTCTAAAGATATTGAGGTAGATCGCCAGCAGTTCAAGTCTGAGTACCCCTGTTTTAGAGGCATATAATATGAGATACGTTCTCGAGGAATCATCTCGTGGAAGTCTACACAGCTCCACCTGTATAAACAACATTTTCACCTTCAAGGACCAGAAATATTCCACAAAAACTGTAAAGCTCCATCTACGAGATCATTATAGACAGTTCTCGAGAGTATGAGCCAGGAAAAACGTGAAACAGTCCTCCAGAAGAAAATAACCTCCAATAGAATACAAATCAGTCAGCTGAGGAGGAGTTAAATAGCTTTTTTGTAAAGTTGTGAAGTAAACCGACCACCTCGTAGTCACGATTTGGCACCTAATGGGCTCCTTTTTGTCTACGCACATCTAGGAAAAATTACTTGGCAACGATATTCGACGGCAGAAGAGTTAGTTGAAGCCTACCAAAACCATGATTTGGAGATATCTCATTCGGATGGGCAAAAGTGTTTCGAAAATTGGTTTGAGTGCATGCAAAAGTGTATCGATCTCATGGAGAATACTTTCAGAAATCTTAAAGCTATTATTTCCTTAAGTTACTGTTTTTTTTGTCTGGCGCAAAATTTGAAAGGTAACCTACGTATTCATTAGATCCGCCAGAGAGGTTCTTTTGAGATTAGGTTAGATTTCTAACCTAACACAATCAGCGAATTCTCAGAACGTTTTCTGTTTTCTATGTCTGTATGTTAATGTCTATGTATTATGTATTATACAGTGTTATTTCATGAAAATTCCTACATATATATTTTCATACAATTTTCTTACTTTGCTTTTGATAAGTATTGTAATATTGAAGATGAAACACTCTATAAAGAGTAGAGTGATAGTACAACGCTTCAAAATCAGAGCTCAAAAACTTTATCTAGGAAAATGCCGAAAAATTAAAAATAATAAAAAACCTGTACACACATTCAATGCCGCTAAATTTTCGAAAGACAATAAGAATTAATACATCTCAAAAAGTCATCTGGCATTGACCTTCTTGCTTCGCCGAATACATCATATTACAACACTGCGTGTGTAGTGCACTGCCCATGAAATTGCTTGTGAAATTGTCTACCTGCTATAACGGATCACTCTAGCGTTGTATCATAAATTATTTAAAGTAATGTATTCACCGTGTTCTCGACTGCCTGCACAATGATTGTTATCGATTTTATGGGATTGTGAGGGTGGAGTTTGGAATAAGGACGAAATAGTTGATCGAGTTTCAAATTGGAAGAAATTACTCGGTATACCGCAGATTATTTAAAGTCGTTTATTTGGTTGTGTATGAAGAATGCGGAAAGAAAAGAATACAGGCGTTCCAAGGGAACTTTGATTGTGCGTCAATCGTTATAGAAACACAATGTTGCCACGCTTCCTAAACGTTTTGATTAAAGATTCAACAATTGAAAAAGATGCCCTGGTAGATCTTGTCCTTGTTGCGTTTATAGTATTATCCATAGATTTGGTAATTACAAATAACGACTTAGTTGAAGATGGTGTATACATTGGGGCACATATACGTTAGAAACGGATACGTTAATAAAAACCCAATCCCACCAGAGTTGTGTGCAAATATCAGGAGTGTGCCGAAGAAGTATTTTCACAAGTACAAATTTCATCCATATAAAATTAAGACTCCTACGTGAGCTGAATGAAGATGATTTCATTTCTCATCGCATGTCGAATTTGCACCAAATTGTTTGTTTTTAGACGACTCGAGTTTTTTTCGAAAGGGAGATGCATCGCCATGAATGTACAGTCTGATGTGACACTAATTCCCATTTAAATAGGGACGCAAAATTTGGAAGAAAACCTACGTATCGTAGGGCCCTTATTTATGCGACGAAACCTATTTGAACATGTTTGATAATTTGATTGATCCTCTAGCTCAAATGCAAATTTTTATGAACATACCGTAATGTATTAACAAGCTCATTTTGCTGCTACTGTGCAGTGGACAATAGATTTCCGGGTCGTTGGATTGGTAGGGGAGCTGCTATGGAATGGCCGGCTAGATTGTCCGATCTAACGCCTATTGATTTTTTTTTTGTTCAAGCATGTCAGCATATAACACCACAAATCATTCGAACTTCGATGTTATAAATGGTCGGAAGTGAATGGGCCACTTCGAATATATGTTTCATTTCAAAATAGATTTTCATATAATTTGTCATATTTTTCGAAGGACTGTCAGAATTTTTTCGCAAATTTTTCTTTATATTAAGTAAGTTCCACGAAGAAATAATAAATGGGCGATGTCAACCCAGATTATTGGGTCCATAATGATTCTAAAACATCTATAGATCATAAACGGCATCACTTGGAAGACTGAACCTGGCCATCGGGGCCTTCTCGGTCAAACAGAGAAGGAATTTGTGGAAATATCGCAGGTTATGTATTTTTTTATTATCTTCTTAGTCCCTTTCATGACCTTGCTTGCTATGTGAAATGTTTTCTTAGATTTGTTTAGGCATATAAGAAGTTTGATTGCTGAAATATTTTTCTGCTGGTTTTCTTTTTCCATTGTTACAGATTCCTCTCCCAAACCCCCTTCCTTTCACCCTTTTTTTGGAAATCATGGAATGCAAGAGAGAATGAAGCGGCTAAGCAGAAAAATCTTTGGTACTCTGTATGGACAAGCTATTGCTAGTGCAATAGCGACAGGGAAACGAGTTTTTTCCTCTGATTTTTTCACTCGTTTATTGAATCATATACAAGATGGTATGGTTCCCCTGTTACATTTCCTGAGCTCACACTTATGTTTTTTTCTGACATACCAAAATTATAGATATAAGCATCTATTGTAAATACAATTATTCAAGTTTTGTAAATCCTCTCTTTTCAAAAGATATATATATATATATACATATATATAGAATCATAGATCGATCATAGAAGTCCAGGAGTATTACTATTCAGTACTTTTCATCACTTCAAAATGCACACTGATATTGGGGATTAAATAACCTTTCAAATGGGGTATTACAAAACCTTTTTCCTATTATGGAAATTTTATTACGCAAACGTTTATATAAGTAACAAAAATTTTTCCGATTCAGCCAAACCGATTTTGATCGAATGTTTTCCCCGAACGGAGATTTAAGAAAACCTGGAATTTTTCCAAACAATTCTCAATTTCGATTCGTGATTCAGTTTTTTCCAGAAAGTAAATAATTACGTAGTCGTATAGAGAATGGAATCACATTTTCAAAAACACCATACTACTCTCTATTCCAAAATATGTTAGAATTACTTATTGAGGATTAAATAACCTTTCAGATGGGGTATTACAAAACCTCTTTCCTATTATGAAAATTTTACGCAAACGTTTATATAAGTAACAGAAATTCTTCCGATTCAGCCAAACCGATTTTGATGGAATTTTTCCAAACAATTCTCAATTTCGATGATTCAGTTTTTCCAGAAAGTAAATAATTACGTAGTCGTATAGAGAAGATACAAGAGGTATGTTTGAAAACCTGTCGGAGATAATTACTTTATGAATTGAAAAAATTCATAAAGTAAGCAACTCCGATGGGTTTTCCAACATACCTCTTGTATCTATTGTAATATTAAGTAGGAAATAAGACTGATATATAAGGAATAACTCAGTTCATTAGTTTGTATCTATCTGATGAAGCCACAGTGTGAAACCGGTGATAGTTTTGTTAATATAGTGAAAATCTAAATACCATAGTTTTATTTCATCGAGAATATGTATATCGATTTTCATCAAGTAGCGACCTCCTCAATCAAATTATTGAAAGAAGCTGAGGCAAGCTTTTTCGTCATTTGGTATTTCAAGCTAATTTTAAGATGTGCGTCCAACACACGAAATATCTTGTTCCTATCCAGTTGTTTGAAGAACGAAGTATTTCCGAAATATATAAAACTGAAGACACATAATATCAGCACCGCAGCAGAAATGGTTGAAGTTAGGCATCAACTTTCAATATAGCCAACGAGACAAGTACAACATCTTTTTAAGGGTGATCCATTCGGAGCTTCATAGATTGCATTCAGTAGAATTTGATATTTTAAATGCTCATTCATAAATTCATAAAAAGTGTTAAATTCAGTTGCGAAAATTAAATATATTATTGAGTTATAAACCTGAAACTTCGAAAATTACGTCCAAATTCTCCGATCACCAATTTCATGATAGGTTCAGTAATCTTTCAGTTGCTAATTTTTCCGAAGATGAGGTTTCACTATTAGAAAAGGGTTTCAAACACAATTTAGAGTCGAATAACGCTTGTCTCCATTTCGATCTGCTAGGAATTGAAACCGAAATAGCCCTAAATTATTCATCGCAAGCCAAACACCTAAAACACTCTTCAGCGTTAATACTTCAAAAAGAGTTCAATCGTTTTCAACCTGAGAAGTTCGAAAATACAATTTTAAAGTCCATTAAATTTTACCCCGCATCTGAAGATATCATATTCACCAATGCAGACAAAGGTCATACAGTCATAGCCTTAAATAAAGCAGATTATTTATTGAAAACCCAAAATTTCATTGACTCAGGTAGTTATGAAAAAATTGATAAAGATCCAACAAATAAATTTTAATCCATTGTAAAAACGCTTCAGAGTATGCCAAGTCTATAATACCTACCAACCAAAAATGTAAACTTTTCATTGACAACCCGCAATCACCAAAACTTTACTCCCTCGTCAAACTCCATAAAACAGGGCATCCCATTAGACCAGTAGTTTCATATTTTCAAGCTCCAGCTGCAAAACTTTCACGCTTTCTCATAGACATCATTCAACAGTACGCTAATTTTGAACCTAAATTCTCAATAAAAAACTCTTCATGCCTAATAAATAAAATTAAGCACACGATACTACCACCGAACGCTAAACTTATGTCATGGGATGTTGTAAATCTATTCCCTAGTGTTCCACCTAGTGATACAGTAAAACTCATCAACTACGCTCTTCAAATTAATAAAGTCAATCCGGTAATTTAATCACAAATCTTACACATTTTAGAAATTTGTGAAGAAAAAATTATTTGTTCAGATATGTCGACGATATCACTGGCACACACAGACAATTGAAGTCATTCAAAACATTCAATAATAAAATTCACGATAATATTAAATTCACTTTAGTCTTAGAAACAGAAAACTCCATTAACTTTCTGGATTTAACTATTACTAAAATTAACGGCAAACATGATTTTTCTATTTTTCATAACCCATCGCATACAGATATTACAATTCACAGCTCATCTACACATCCTTATTCACATAAATTAGCTGCTTAGAATAGTATGGTACATAGACTGATTAATATCCCAATGTCACAAAATAATTCTATAAAAGAGCAAAATATAATTAAACAAATAGCAATCAACACCGGTTATAGTCCTAGTATGATTGAGAACATGATTTCATGCAAAAAATTTCAAAAAGCAGTCCAGGAAGTATTTCCAAGTATAAAAAGTTCTAACACAAAATACAACAGCTCAACTTATATTGGTAATCCTGGTCTAAAATTAAAATCATTCCTCTCGAATTATAATTTCAATATAGCATTCCGAACTGGTAATTCTTTAGGCCGACATATCTGAAACTCAAAATCTAAAATTGTTAAAGGCAATAAATCCGGTGTCTATAAACTGTCTTGCGGGGATTGTAATAAAATCTATATTGGTAGAACAGAAATTTCAAAGTTAGATTATCCGAGCACAAACGTTGTTTTAATCATCATAAATCAGATTCCCATTATTCTAATCACTTACTCGAAGAAAACCATAACTTTAATGATAATTTCAGAATTTTACATAATGAAAATAAGAGACAAAAACTCAATCTATGGGAAATTTTAGAGATTAACAAAGAAAAGAATTCAGGTAGGTTACTTAATAGTCAATTAGATCTAAATCCTTCTCCTCCACTCAATCTTTTCAATTCATAAAGTAAGCAACTCCGATGAGTTTTCCAACATACCCCTTGTACTTGTACTTATTGTAATATTAAGTAGGAAATAAGAATAAGATATAATGAATAACTCTGTTCATTAGTTTGTATCTATCTGATGAAGCCACAGTGTGGTGAAACCGGTCATAGTTTTGTTAATATAGTGAAAATCTAAATACCATAGTTTTATTTCATTGAAAATATGTATAGTGATTTTCATCATGTAACGACCTCCTCAGTCAAATTAAAGCTCATATTTCTTCCATATTTTTCTATAAGAATGATAATACGTCAACGTTTTTTCAGTGCCTGTGCCGTCAACAAGGTCAAAAGTAAAAACGGACATATTCACGAGAATGGAGAAAATGGAAGGACCCCTGAATTTGCTGATGAAATGCGTCGCAGAAAAAATAAAAATCAAGGTAGGATATTTTTAATTGTTCTTATGTTGTGTGGCAAGGTATGAAATAAGACGATTGAGTCGAGGGAGAGTCGAGTATTACCCGAAGTATTACTGTCGAAGTTCGACACAAAAAACCTCAGTAAATAAAACGAGTGGTATCTCGTTATGATTCTTTCCAATCAACTAACAAATTGAATACGGCATTTTTGATTCTCGAAACAATGAATCAAGGGTTGCACTTATTGCTTTGTCAATAAGATAATGATGTGTTATTGAAATAGTTTCATACGTATTGATTTTATAAGAAATCATCATGATTTATTTAAATCGTGAGAATATATCTGTCAGATTGGCGAATTGTTATAATGAACATTTATAGAAGTGTGAAATAAACAACAGCTACTCTGATCGAATTATAAATAGAACATACATTATTGCGGCAGAAAACGATGAAATTCTGCATTAAGGACGAAAACGGCCGGTTTCTGTCTTAGACAGCTCAGAAATAAAACGATAAACAGGTTGGATTTCACTCTCTCTATAGGAGAAAGGATGTTAAATTAAATTTGAGAATATAATTGCTGATGTTATTAAAGGGGGGGCTAAGTTAGACATGCGTATTTATTGTCTAATTTTTCTATAATAGAATGTAGTAATTGAAGAATTTGTTCCTGTTTTTTGCGTAAAATAATAATACTGTTTATGTGGGTTGCTATATTATTATTTTGCAAATTTTTCAATAATATTGATTTTATAATTAAAGTTAGGTATGTAGGGGATCAGGAAAGCTTTTAAGAATCATTGAATCATAAGCGGCTATTGGGCACTGGGATTGTTTGTTGTATGTTGTAAGTGAGTAAAATAATAATACTGTTTATGTGGGTGACTGCAATATCATAATTTGATGCAAATTTTCGATAATATTGATTTTATAATTGAAGTTAGGTATGGGTAGGGGAATAGGAAAGCTTTTAAGAATCATTGAATCATAAGCGGCTATTGGGCACTGGGAACATTTTGAGCCTTGGAAACCCAGAATATCATCAATGTATCTGTACTAATATATTATATTTTCCATTATAAATTTTGATTGTTCATGAAATTAACTGCTAATAAGGGACTGAGTGGGGATCCCATGGAGGGTCCTGAGTTTCGTTTGAAAAATTTTAATTCAAATTGAAAATAATTGTGTGATAAACAAGTCCCCAAAAGATCACCATAAAACTCTTGTATAGTGTGTGGTGAAATGTTATTTCGGTTGAAGATTTTATATACTAGAGGCGGAGATATTCATCTGTTGCAACAGTTGGGTACATATTTTTTATATCAAAAATTTGCTAAGTGTCGAAAGTTTATCTATCAGGCCTACAAAATTCAAAATGGTACATTGCGGATGAAAGATGGTGAGTTCCATGAATTTGTGGTTAAAGAAGCTTGCTAATTTACTTGCAGCTGTGTTTATGTGGGATACAACTTGCCTTGTTTGTTAGTGCTTTTAGTATATCGGTCGGAAAATGAGTTTTAAATTAAGAGCTGCAATTAAGTTTTGTGTTAAATTTCGTAAATCTTTTACCGAAATGCACCAAATTCTACAAACTGCATATGGTAACGTTTGTCTATTCCGTACGCAAGTGTACTAGTGGTTCAAGCGATTTGAACCGGGTAGAAAGACCCTGAATGATGACGAAGGATCGCCGGATTATCGGAACATAACATCAAAAAAGTGCGTGATTAAATCAAAAATCATGGCTGAAATTGATTGAAATGAATCAGACATTCCTCAAACCACTGTATTCTGCATTTTGACCGAAGTGTTAATTCGAAGTTTGTACCACACAAACTCACCCTAATTACCTGATTTCGCTCCGTGCGACTACTATCTGTTCCCTAAGCGACACGAAGCGATTGAGGCCATTGAAAGTGCTTTAACCGACGCACAGTGGAAAATATGACCGCTTAAGGTGGACAAATCGAATGTTCAATTTTTTTTGTATACACGTTTACTTTAGATCTACTCCAGAACCCACGTAACTTTGAAGGATGATGACCTTCTCAAGCGCAGAGCGCACCGGCGACATCGTGTTTGAACAAGTGCAGATTTATCGGGCGTTCGTTCAAAAACTGAAAAGAAGTGCAGAATGCCTCACTTCGATTTCACTTTCATTCCAAAGTTTGTTGGGGAGCATGGAAGACGACAAGATCAGTAAGTAACCGCATTTCAAATGGTATTTCTATTTTGTTTATTATTTATTTCTTATACGTATATAATGATGAATTTATGTGAAGAAAATAAAGACACAACCACGCGGCTCCACGCCGAGCTTCTTGTCAGAACTTTTCCACCAATGTATATAGTATCTGAATCTAAAAGTTGGGTCCGAATACGTCCGTCTGAGAAATTCCTTGATATTTTTCAGAAATGCTCTGAAAGCCTCAAGGAGAAAATTCTTCGAAGAATAGAGGCGGAGTTAGTTTTTTGATGAACAAACTGGAAATAAGACCATTTACAACCGATGCTCATCAACAGCTAAATACTCAAGTTTCACGATATTCCTCGAGAATACATGACAGATGGGTGAAGTCTCATTATAGAAAAGAGGTTTTCTCGACCAATTTCTACTTGTGGGTGGTTGTAGATTTTACGTTCTAATTCACGCAAAACGTTGAATTGGAGAGCGAACAACCAGTGTAAATGAATCCACCTATTTATATTGGAAGCATGAGTAAATTTTTTTATGCAAAAACGACAAAAATAACACGAGTTGTGATGCACCGTTAACAATATTTCGTTGTAGGAGGAACGACCTGCTGCAGGCTCTGGTCGCAAACCAAAATTTTTTGGTGACTGCAGCGACAAAACAAAGAACAGGAGAGTCGAGGAATTGATGTATTTCGAAAGTGAAGTTCTGGTCCATGCCGCCCATCTCTTCCTCTATGCATCAGGTAACCGCAAGGCGTCAAGCATATTACAAAAAAATACTTCAGGCGATATCGCTGACAGAACCCTTATATTCGGGCATTTACACCGGAAGAAGTATTAGGGTTATTTATAGATTGTAAGCTGAACAAGTCCTCATACACGCACTTGAGGAAGATGTAGGCTACTCCTAGTATCCACCTTACTAAAAATTGCAGGAGCATAAAAATATGTGTTACGTCACAGAAGGTTACACTCCAATCAATTTTGGATTTAACTGTCCGAAGACTGCAAAGTGCAGGAATCAGTATTTCCAGTTGATTGAGGAGGGGCATGACGAATTTGTATTCTTTTGTGAGTAGGGATGCGATGGTAGCTCTGGTCACAGTGCTCATAAACAGAAATACGAGAACAAGGAGAGCGGAAGCGACGATTTTTTTTAAATTTTCGTTTGTTTCTATATGGAAACCCCATTAAGATATTGGAACACCCGGATCACCTGCTTACTGTCGTCAATTTTTTCTGGCTAAGGAGAGCACCTCCTTAATAATCAGCGAGGCAAAGGCCGTAGAAGCCCAAATTTCATCTCTGAAACCAACTGTCATTCGCTTCGGTGAATAAGAAATATCCGTCATACATACTTAGGTACTGACAATGGTGGACTGGAAAGTTTATAACGCCTTAACCGGCACGAACTCTTCTTCAACGCGTTACATCTCCAAAACAGAGAAAGGGTGTGGAGAGGCCATTCACTGTTCAAGTCGATACATTTTCTAACCTACCTAATCACGAATAGGATGTTAAGTAACAACAGTTAGTCCAATCTTGAGTAGGTTGACACGAATAATTTGAAATAATTCAATAAAATAATGTAATCTATTTGATAAATAATCTAGACTTTATGAATTGGACTTATCTTAATAGTGATGTGCTAGCACATAAAATGGAGAGTAGTTCATTTCATTGATCTCCTCTAAAAATAATGGAGGTTAGTGGCTATTCAAGAAAATGATTGAACTCCTCCAAAAATAAATCTGTGGGACCGAATGTTGTTGTCCTCTTCAAATATAAAGCTGTACTTTTATTCTGCCCAAAATGAGACTGTTGTTTTGTCCTCTCCCTTTTATTTTAAAGGGTTATTAAACAATTCACAAATTCTTGTGATTAATTATTTTCTTGTGGTTTCAACGAAGTCTTCAAAGGAAAAGAATGAACTCCGGTGTTCTCTCATGCATATCAGTTGTCATCCTTCGAGAATTAATGTGACTTGCACTGTGTTAAACCTGCACCGTGTGCAGGTTTAACACACTACTAAGGTAGTAGCGGCCACTTAGCACGCTACACACCCCCTTTATCCAATTGAATTAATTAAAAATGAATACATTATCATTTGCACTCTAAGAATTATGCTTTTGTAATTCAGAATTCCGCTCAAGATATCCAATGGAATAACGATCGAGTGACAATGTATCCGTTTTCAATTCATTAAAAAAAAAACCCATGGTGCCAACTTAAGATTCGTGGCAGGAGTTCGTTTGGTCTTCCCTCAAGCCAAACCAAGTAGTTCCTAAGTTACTTTGAATGAGATAACCTTTTGTTTTGTGATAATTTTACATACTACTGCTAAGTTACCCTGTTCAAAATATTGTCCAGTACCTGCTAATAAAATTCTTCAGTTTCTATCATTTTGTTTAATTTTGCCTACCAAACAAACCAGATATCTATCAAACATCTACTCGAATATAAAGTTACAAAAAGTTTCTTACGAATAGTGCAAAAATATCGGTTTTTCTTATTATTTATTGTTAGTGAATCATTTGGGCCCGTCATACTTTATGCGTTATATTCGTAATTAACATGAAACATAGCCGGCTCGGTGGCGTATGGGATATGATGCTCGTCTCCTACGCAGAGTTACCTGGGTTCAAACCCCACAAAGTCGGTGCGATTTTTCGGATTCTGGGAATCGCTTGAGTGTCCATCTTTCGGAGGGGATGTAAAGATGTCGGTCCTGTTTAACAGAGATGTGTTAGACATTAAAGATCCCTTCCCTCGATACGAGAGGGGTTCTGCAAAATTCCCGGGTTAGTGAGGCGACACAATTCCCCGGCCTTTCGGCTAATGACACATTAGCCAAAACGCAGAAATAGAGCACAAGGAAAAACAAACAAAACATGAAACATTTCGAAAGAATCTGCGGAAACCCGATATGATGTGCATTTATCGATAAACCCTTTTTTTATCGCAAAAATTACATTTCATCCATGTTTTTTTGGCGTTTTTACTGTGTATACTCTACTCAACACCCCAAAATTTGGGTATATCCGTGATGAGCGTGAAATTTTCTATAAGATAGGCTCATAAAATAATTTTATCCTCAGAGATCGGTTAAATTTTCCACTGTCCGACGCGCTAAAGACCATTTCAAAAATTGAGATAGGGAAGTCGTTTGACAACCTATTGGCACTCACAAATTTGTGTATCAATGCAGAAGGCGGATACGTTAATCAATAGAAACAAGATTTGTATCAAAATTACTACTGGCTGTTTCTATTTTCAAAACACTCGGTTAGTTGTGGAATTGAGGGTGTACTCTCAAACTTCTACGGTAGCATCTGTACGCAAGTTGTACTTGTACTTGCTGGAATTCTTAACTGTATTTCGTATTATAAGCAGAATTAAATGAAAATAATTACTATAGGTCGTTCATTAAAAACATATCGATCAACACAGGAACACTAAAGTTATATTATATATTAGGTTATTTATTCCGAATTGCATTACGATTTCGTCGTCATGGAATTTGTTGTTCATGAATTTGGCGTACTTTCGATAAATCTTTAATTTCAATCCACCTGCTATTGAAAGGTGCTTTTATCGAGTCATGATTAACAAAAATAAAACTGAGGCGACCTTCCTTCAATGTTAAATCGACATGTTCCTATTGGTCGTCTTTTAGAAAGGTTAACTTTATACGTGTTCAATGAATACACAACGAAATGTTGAATGTTGAAGCGAAGTAAACGCGTTGAATTTGGCCATGGCGTTGACCATGATATCCAGCCGACCAGTTCGGTGTTACCTCGGATTTACACAGTTATTTTTGATTTAATATGTTGGTTAACTGTTTGCAACTTACTAGCAAGAAACTCTACTAACCTTCTGCCATCGTTTTCCTTGTTGAGAAACATTGGTAATGATATACAGAGGCCATCCGTGATGACTATTGATACCTGTTGCCATTGACGGCTCTTTAATTGGTCATAGACAATCGTTAATTGTAATCTGCATTTTTGAATGGCTGATTTATCGATCTATCGTGTTTTTTATACAACTCCTACCCATTTGGTATTTCAGGAAATACGCGGTAATCCTTCATTTGGTAATATTATTCTTTTTTATGATATATGGACTTATGTTAGTACTAAGGAGCGGATTATATGTAAGGCCGAAAATATGTACATATATCGGACATTCTTTTACAAACCGAACACTTTTCTAAACGACACATTTTTGATGAATCTAAAACTTTTACTACGTTTTTGTATGACGAAAGAAAGATATGCATATACGAGGATTTTTCTTCTTTTAATTCTTCTGGAAAATAGAAAGGATTGAAAATATAAAAATTTGGTGATTTTTGGCTTCTAGTATATTTCTTAAAAACTCTGGTTCTATGGAACAACAATCTTTGTTGAAAAATTATTTGAAAAAAATTTTTAAATTTTAAATTTTATAAAGAATTGAAATGTTTAAATCGATTTTCAATATTTCCCTCGCATATCTCCAATGGTTGAATGTTATGTAAGCAATGTCCTAGTTTAACAAATATTATTGATCAATTAGAACAAAACTTCGAAAAAAATTAATTGAAATTGTTAAGTACAAATGGTGGATAACAAGTGATGACAAAAGGACTAGATTACGAACTTGAATATCTACTGTCGACGAATGTTTACAATCCTTAGGTAGTAATCTGATTAAATTATTACTGCATTCATTTTGAGCATATAAGCAAAGAGAACTTTTAAATGAAAAAAAAATTTAATTAATAAAAATCAATACTTTATCATTTGCTCTCTAAGAATTATGCTTTTGTAATTCAGCATTCCGTTCAAGATATCCACTGGAATAACCATCAGTGACAATGTATCCGTTTTCATTTCATTGTAGAAACGATAAAAATGAATTGAAAATCAAAAGTTTTGTATCCATGTCTGAATGTTCATGATACTGTGGCAGTTCATCTCTTCCAAAGACAGTTAACAGACACATTGAAGATTTTTTTCAATGAACAATATTCAACCTTCCGTAAAATGTTAAATATCCTTCCCTGAAAGAGCTGGTTTTCCTTTCCACCCAAATACAATTATTATTAATAATTGTATTTACCATAAATGCTTATATCTATAATTTTGGTGTGTGTCAGAAAAACACCAGTGTGAGCTCAGGAAATGTAACAGGGGAACCATACTATCTTGCGTATGATTCAATAAACGAGTGAAAAAACCTGAAGAAAAAACTCGTTTCCCTGTCGCTATTGCACTAGCAATAGCTTGTCTATTTATGTTGTGTTTGTGTCGTGTGTACATAAAGAGTACCAAAGATTTTTCTGCTTAGCAGCTTCGATTCTCATCTTGCACTCCATGATATCCAGACGAAGACAAGGGTGAAAGGAAGGGGGTTTGGGGACAGGAATCTGTAACAATGGAAAAAGAAAACCAGCAGAAAAATATTTCAACAATCATACCTGACTCTTATATGTTTAAACTCACCAGAATTTAAGAAAAGATTTCACATAGCAAGCAAGAACATAAAAGGGATTATGAAGATAATCAAAAAGTACACAACCTGCGATATTTCCTCTTCCGTCGCAGTGTGAGTCTCCTAAAACATAATCACTTCCTTGTTCTTGCTTGCCAATTTTGAAATAAAATCGCAAAATCCCTTCAATATTCAAACTCAACAAAACAATTTCCTCTCTGTTTGAGCGAGAGAGCCCCGATGGCCAGGTTCTGTCTTCTAAGTGATACCGATTATGATCTATAGATGTTCTAGAATCATTATGAGCCCAATAATTTGGGTTGACATCTCCCATATATTATTTCTTCGTGGATCTTGTTTAATTTAAAGAAAAATTTGTGAAAGAACTTTGACAGTCGTTTTAAAAAATGACAAATATATTGCTATATGACAAGATTTTTTTCTCAAAAACTATTTGTCGTTGGAGTAATGGTTTTCCCATTTATACTTTCAACTTCGTTAAATTTCATTAATGGTATATTTAAACTCAATCTGAATATGAATCTGCAGCAAGACCCACTTCTCGCTTTTATCAATATAATATGCTAATGCTTATACCTCCTATCTGCTAACATTCAAAATGATAATTATTTCTTAAATAGGCGAATTTTAATGGAGAAAATGGAAAGGATCGAGATTCGAATGATAATTTCGAATTTAAGGCAAATTTGTATGCTAAACAGTATCAAGGTCCGGTTCCGCTATTGGCGATTCCTTGAAATATTGATCCATCTGAATCAATTAAGTTCAGAATTCTGCTTTTGAATCGAAAAGGAGATGAAATGAGTGTTGTCCATTAGAGATGGAAATAAAATACCAACTTTCTTGTTTAGAAAACACTGTTCTCGAACTACAAAAACTCATTTTAGGCGTATCGTAACCTTTAGTTTTGCTAAAAAGAAATTGACTGACAGTACTTCATTAAAAAATATGAAACATTTACTATAGGAAGTTAACCTAAAAAAGAGATGTGATCTAAACATATTGTCTATGTGATTATCTTTCTGATCGGTATCAATGGGTTACTTGTGATGGTTTCTTTTCTGATTCATTCCATGTCGCCTCGGGAGTTGAGCAGGGCACTCAGCTTGGTCCAATTTTATTATTTTCGTTTATAAATGACCCGAAAAAGTGTCCAGGGCATGTTTTCGAATTTTGCTGATGATTGCAAGATATTTAAGTGTATTCATTCTGTTGAGGACCACACCTTGCAGGAAAATTTAGATTCTTTTAAAAGATGGACTGAGCTTGAATGTTATGATGTGTGAACATATGAAAATTTCCCGTAAACTGTAACCCTAAAACTTCACAAATGTTCTTGACAACCTAGAGTCTGTTAATGTTATCAAAATTTTAGGTTAGGTTCGATTCGAAGCTATCTTACACGGTTCATATCGACTCTGTTATGTCACGTGCCAACAAATTGCTTGGCTTTAGTATTCGATCAACCAAACCGACTCCGAAAATGTTATCCCTTATCGTAATATATGTTTCCATCGTTCGTCCCATCATTGACTATTGCTGTTTGATATGGTCACCCTCGTATGCCACTAATGACAGTAGGCTTGAACGAATACAGAGGAGGTTCATCAAGTAAATATGTTTTAGGAGTGGTATTGTATTTGGAAGCATCAGTGCGAGCATAATTCAAGCCATTTATCGTTGAGACTGCGATTCGCTACCGCTAGGCACCTTCAAACGCAGCTTTGACAGAACAGTGAAATGAAAATTAGCATTGAAATGATACGAAAACAAAGAAATTGGGTTCGAGGCCTCGTGTTGTAGCTCGATGACAAGCTCTAACCGCAGCATATCGAGGAGCCCGATTGCTGATCTGGTCATCAAATAAAGGATCCCTGAATGCTCTGATTTACGTTACAGGTATTAAAGAAGAACATGTACAACTTGCGGCAAATATGGGTTAAAACATTTTTGTTCATGCGAAAAAACAAATTTCAATTTTTGGCTGGAAATTTGAATTTATTTGTTCGATTTTGTGATTTTAAATGTGCCTTTCAATGAACCAAGACATCTGATGTCACACAAAAATTATATAACTTATATTTTTGTACAATATTCCACCCTGAATTTTCAGATTTCATAAATTGATGGAGCGTACTTCTAAAAATAAATCATTGCGTTTTTTTCGCGTTCAAAATATTCAAAATCAGAAAATTTCTTTTGCACGTTCAACACGAAATACTATCGCTCGTAATGTTTTCAAATTCACCCGAATAGTCACAGATACCATAAAGTATCAAAGGCCGATTTTTCAAATATTTGTTCACTTTTTTTCAAGGAAACATTTACACACCGAATGTAAAACAAATACATGTATTCTTTCTATATAAGTTATAGAAGTATTTTACAAAAAATATTTATTTAACGTTATTCACATAAATGCAAAAATATACATAGATAAATTGAATATACAGTCGACTCTCGGAAACTGTTACCAAGATGGGATCTAGCCACTTGGACACTGTTCAATGATTCGCATAGGATATGATGACGTCAAACTATTTGGACAATTTTAATTTAACATTAGAGTCATGTCCAAATGATTATTTGATCTCCTGATCTATTTTTATGTTGAAAAAAGTTAGTTCTTACATTCTAACTTGAAAAAAAGTACTCACAAAACTATATTTCTACGGAGCAAAAAGGCTCTGTTGCAATGGTATCATATGTTTGCCCTTGAATCATTGTATATTCATACAACTGAAAATTGTATCAATTCACAGAGGGGAGTCTAAACATTCTTGAAAACCTGTTGTAGTTGATTATATTCGGGTAATGGTTGATTGGTATCCCTAATTTCCTGATTGTTTTGTTTATATTTAGCTTGACGTATCGTAATTTTATAGGTTAGATATTGTTGAGGCTATGTTGTATGCATAGATTTTTCTTCTTTTTCTTGCGTATGAACTTTGTATTGACATAGAATATACTTCTTTTTAAGTAATAGTGTATTTTGAAATTTAAATGACGGATAATATGTCAATTAACATAAGGTTTTTGTAAAACAGAATTTCTTTGATCGATCAATTTCTGTTGTGTTTTAACCGGTTGTGAACTTGTGAACGAGAGATTTTAATGATTTTAATTAAAAGTTTTATTACCTACATGTAGTTTTATATTCTTTTGCTGAGCGAAATATTGTTAATAATTTTAACTTGAAGTTGCATCAATTACTTTTTAAAGTTTTAATGAATGTAAGTACTCAATATGAGCAATATTTATATGTTATTCGTCCCATTTTCGGTTTGTTCCTCTCCAAATGTATTTTTATTTGTAGTTCCCTGAGTAAGACCCATATGTGGTGTCGAAACGTTGGAATGTTTCAGAGAAACTATTCTATTCGTTGTTTTATTTATGAGAAGTCCGTCGTTTGTTGGGAAAGTTGATTGTTGGACGTTGGTGGACTTGGAATTGATTACATGACTGTTTCAAAAGTAATCTTCACAATTTAAAAAATTTGAAAAAATGCAGGGTGAAATATTGTGCAAGCAGAGCTGCAATTTTTCTATCTAAAGTTTTTCGCTAGTCTAGATGCGGCTGACATATAAAATTAAAACCAAAAAAGCTCGGTTAGGCTCTAGGCGGATCACGTGACCACCTAGGGGGCTAAAAACTTCAAAAATGAGTTTCTCTATATGATCTATATATCTAACCTAACCTAACCTAACCTTTCCACAATATATGTTAGGAATATGGAAAAAGTGCTACAGTTTTTTGAGTTTTAAAAACGCGTTGTGAGACTTTAAATTGAATGTTACGAAGTACATATGGATACGTCAATATCACATATCATAAGTAAAAAACACTGGTATATTTCTTTATTTCCATGAAATAGATGTATTGTTCATATCCAGATTTGGGACGGCATTCCCAAACGAGACGGCATTGCCGCAAATTACATAATATTTTGCAACTTCACCTTCAGTCTTTGAAAAAGTAGTAGCAAGGTTACACATTTTGTAGTTACGTTAACAAATTCTACCAGCTATGCGGTAAATATCGAAGAAAGCGTGGACTTGGGCTACATAACAGAATAGCAGACGCAAATTTCACAGCGATCATTGTCAGAAACCATTTATTATAATGTGGCCCACGCGCGGTTATATCGTGAACCACAAATACCAGTATAAGCTGATTTATTCATGAAATTATGAACCATGATGTTCTCTCATTAAATGCATATTTCCTTGATTGAATGAATGGCTTGAGTCAATCTGGATTGCTGTCCCTAGGTAATATTGGTTTTATTTGAAGTTAATGATATTGATGACATTTATTTTCTGAAAATACATTTCAAAATATAAAAGAGAAAAGAAACCTTTGTCAGTTTTCCATGTTAGTTTGTTAATACACGACTTAAAAATGACCGAAGGGCCAGAGTTTCGGTCATTTTCGAGTGCTGAATATTAACTTAGGTAGAATTGTGATTACGAGATATATCTTTTCCTTAAACACAGGGAAATTGTTGATTGTAAGTTGGTTATTAAGAGTTATATAATGTTGGTTTTCCTGAGTTTATTAATTTTCAAACTTTCCGATAGATTAATTTTCTTTCATTTGTCGCAATTATGAAGAATTTTGATATTACCTTATGTTAAGAAATGTTTTGTTGTTTTCATATATTCACATATTGGGGAATTATTGTCAGAGGATAAATGTTCTTCGAATCTGGATTTGAAATTCCTACCTGTTTGCTCAACATAAGCTACCTTACACTAATTGCAAGACATTTCATAAACTCCTGATTTTCTGAATACGGGGGAATATTTATTTAATTTCAGTAGTAGTTGCACTACTACCGGTTTTTCTCAAAAATTTTTGAAAAAACTTTTTGCGGTAGACTTGTTTCTTTCATACTCAAATAAGGTATTCTGAAAGGAAATCAATTCAGTTTTTGCAAAGGACGCTGTACAGTTGATCTACAACAAGGTTGTTGATGCTATAGATCAAAATGAGAAGTCCGCGGGTCTGTTCGTTGACGTCTCGCGCGTTCGACACCATTAATCATAAACTCTTGCTAGAAAAACTTTTTGAATATGGTATAAAGGGCCGCTCCTTCTCCTGGTTACAATCTTACCTAGGAGGTAGAACCCAGGCTGTAAAGGTGGAGGTGGATGGTAAAATTTCTACTTCTGGCTTCTTGGCTGTTTCATTTGGATTGCCACAGGGAAGCATCCTTGGCCCGATTCTATTCAATTTATTCAGTATCGACATTGTTGATGCAGATGATTCATCCGCGATGCTGTGTGGTTTCGGAGTTATCTAAGTCGGAAATGCATGTGTTGAGGAGACTTCGTACTGGCGTTGGAGAAATAGAGTGGTTCTCAATCATACCAAGACAGAGCTAATGTCTTTTTCACAAAGAAAGCCTAATTTCAGTCTTTTGGTTCGCGCAAACTCTGAAATTTTGAGACAAAAAAATGATTTGAAATCTTTGGGGTTGTGGCTGGATGGTTCAATGTCGTGGCTATCTCACATCGATAATGTGTGTAAACAAATGTCCACTAGATTTTTTCAGTTGCGAAGCCTTCGGGGGGGTGTCCTTTCCCAACTTTGAAGGTGTCGTACTACTTCTGCGTCGAGTCATTACTATCATATGGCACAATATGTGGGGAAACTGTACACGTTGAGAGGGTATTCAATAATTAATTAATTAATTTTCTTTCATTTGTCGCAATTATGAAGAATTTTGATATTACCTAATGTTAAGAAATGTTTTGTGGTTTTCATATGTTCACATATTGGGGAATTATTGTCAGAGGATAAATGTTCTTCGAATCTGGATTTGAAATTCCTACCTGTCTGCTCAACATAAGCTATCTTACACTAATTGCAAGACATTTCATAAACTCCTGATTTTCTGAATTCGAGGGAATATTAATTTATTTTCATTCGGTCAAAAATTATCGCAATAGTTTCACTACTACCGGTTTTTCTCAAAAATTTTTGAAAAAGCTTTTTGCGGTAGAATTGTTTGTTTCATACTAAAATAAGGTATTCTGAAAGGAAATCAATTCGGTTTTTGCAAAGGACGCTGTACAGTTGATCTACAACAAGGTTGTTGATGCTATAGATCAAAATGAGAAGTCCGCGGGTCTGTTCGTTGACGTCTCGCGCGTTCGACACCATTAATCATAAACTCTTGCTAGAAAAACTTTTTGAATATGGTATAAAGGGCCGCTCCTTCTCCTGGTTACAATCTTACCTAGGAGGTAGAACCCAGGCTGTAAAGGTGGAGGTGGATGGTAAAATTTCTACTTCTGGCTTCTTGGCTGTTTCATTTGGAGTGCCACAGGGAAGTATCCTTGGCCCGATTCTATTCAATTTATTCAGTATCGACATTGTTGATGCAGGTGATTCATTCGCGATGCTGTGTGGTTTCGGAGGTATCTAAGTCGGAAATGCATGTGTTGAGGGGATTTTGGACTGTCGTTCGAGGAATAGAGTGGTACTCAATCATACCAAGACAGAGCTAATGTCTTTTTCAAAAAGAAAGCCTGATTTCAGTCTTTTGGTTCGCGCAACCTCTGAAATTTTGAGACAAAAAAATGATTTGAAATCTTTGGGGTTGTGGCTGGATGGTTCAATGTCGTGGCTATCTCACATCGATAATGTGTGTAAACAACTGTCCACTAGATTTTTTCGGGGGGTGTGTCCTTTCCCAACTTTGAAGATGACGTACTACGGCTGCGTCGAGTCATTACTATCATATGGCACAATATGTGGGGAAACTCTGTACACGTTGAGAGGGTATTCAATATGCAAAAAAAGATTGTGAGGGCTATGCTCGTGCTGTCGGGAAGAACATCGTGTCGCGATAATTTCAGAAATAATAGTATACTAACAGTGGCAAGTATATATATTTTATAATATGCTATCCATGTAAAGAAGAATTTTAACGATTATAAGACTTGTGGGCGAGGTGAATTTTTACGACAGTAGAAGCTCCCATAGATTATACATCCCCAAACGTAGACTATCCTTCACAGCAAATAGTCTGAATTAATGTGAATTAAGAACTATTATGCGCTGCCGAGATTAATTCTTGAGTATATATATTGGAGAAAATGCTTATTCTTTTTTTTTTGTTTGTTTTTAGCTCAATTAGTATGTAAGTTTTTGACAATATCCCATACTTGTTGTAGTTAAGTCTATGGAAATAAACTACTCTATCTATCTCTATACTTAATCTTAAGTTGGTTATTGAAAGTAGTATTATGTTTTTCTGAGTTTATTAATTATCAAATTTTTTAAGTTTATTACTTTCCAAACTTTCCAATATATTCATTCTACTTCCTTTATTGCTTTTGTGGGGGACTTTGAGATTGTCTAAAACTATTATGTGATTTGTTAATTGAATTAGCTCAAATATTAGGAATTTCCCATCTGAAGGTAAGGTGAGTGGACCATGGAAGGCCACTCTAACGAATAAACAGTTTTGTTAGTTCATTTACTGGATAAATAAAAGAAACTAAACATTTATTTACACTTTGTTTTATTGTGTCTTATACAAACTTCTATTTTTATTCTAGATGTAATCGTTATTTCTTAAACTTAACTTTTATGAAGCTCTTCTAAACGGTCTTGTAAGGAACATGGCTCCATACAAGGCCAATATTATAAATCGTTGTCAAACTTAAAACAGGAATTGTAATAATCAAAACATCCGCTTTTACTAAAACTACAATAAAAACTCTATTATTTAAATGATAAATTGAATGCCTAACACATTATAATCTTCTTTGAAAAACTCAACGAACATTCCTTGGACACCATCGTATAACTAAGGATATATTAATGGAAATTAAATAAAAATGATAGTAATGAGCATTATATCGATAACAAATAAGTTCTCAAAGCGCTTTACAATAAAATTATCAATATTTTTTTTTACCTATAATGGCCTTCTTATGGGTCCGTTCTTTGTAAGGCTTTTGATTGGCCTTAAAAGGAACCACCGGCTTTCATAGGAACACTGCCGATATTCTAACTGAAATCGAAGCAACATTATCATATTTTTTCTTTAGTATCACAAAAAATCCTTATAGAACAATTTACAGTAAGAAGAATATGATAATAGGTAATTCACATAAAATCTCACATTTAGCTGAGCGCGCGAATTACAATTTTAACTGGCAAAATAGCAACGCGAGCGACTCGCCGCCGCGTCTGTGTCCTTGACTTTGATGCAGCTTCATTTGAGTGGAAGGAATTTGTTATCACGTGACTATAAATATGACTTTTTTATAGTTGGCCTTCAAAAGAGCATGGCCTTTCATGGTCCACCCACCTTATATATTCTCTGAACCTGCATTCTGTTTGATCTACATGAGCTGAAGGGCATTTCTTACATTCGATTTTGTAAAAACCAGATTGTTTCAGTTTATCTTCTTTCTGTTTTGCATTAAAAAGTAATTTTCTAAGATTAGGACCGCCAGAGAATAAGATGGTTATTCTGAGCTTTGACAAATGTTTCATTTTATGAGAAAATAGGACAACGAAATTAAAACTAGCATATCTTTTTTTTGGTTTTTCTTGAATGCAATATAATAATTGTGATTTGAATTTGTTCTTGCTTCTAATGATTTCACTTATTCAAGAGGCTGGTATATTGTTATTGCGTGTTATTCCTTTTTTTTATCGGTGAGAAAAGCAGTAAATTTTACACTCTCAATGATGGCCTACCGCAGGGATCTGTTCTTGTACCTCTTCTCTTCAATTTATATATGTCTGATATCCCTGAAACTTCCTCTACAAAGTCTAATGCTAATGATATTGCTTTGGTTTTTTGACACTATGACTTCGGAGCAATTGAGCAAACACTGACTTCCGATTTAGAAATTCTGAAAATATTCTTCAAAGAATGACGTTTATGTCCAAATCCTTCGAAAACTGAGGTTTCTTGTTTTCATCTGAATAATCATGAGAGGGATAGACAACTAAGAGTATTCTTCAATCAATCACTATTAAGTCATATTTCCTTTCAACATATCTTGGTGTAAAGCTAGATCGTTCTTTGACTTTTAAATTTCATATTGATGAATTATGTCAGATGCTGAAAACAAGAAACAATATACTACATAAACTAACTGGATCTAATTGGGGCGCCAAAGTCTCTACTATGCGAACTACTGCTTAAGCTTTAGTATATTCAGCAGCAAAATATTGTTGTCAGGTGTGGTTGAATAGTGCTCATGTCAATAAGATTTATTCTCAGTTGAACTGTTCTATGAGAGTTATGAGTGGATGTGTCAGTTCAACTGCTACCCCATGGCTTTCCGATAATACGATCTTCAAAATCCACCTAACCTAAGATTGAAATCTAGGAAACCTATTTGGTCGATTGACTTTTTGCGTACACGGGTGAAGACTGTTGATCTTTGGAAAACTGAAAGGCAGGAAGTTGATGTTTTCAATAAAGTTCTCATAGAGGATCCTTCCAAAAGGGTTGCAGGTTTCGATATAAGTAGGAAAAAGTGGTGTACATTAAATCGTCTCAGGTCAGGACATGGTCGTAGTAATAGTATGTTGTTCAAATGGAATACTGTAGAAAGTCCGGCATGTGAATATGGCGCAGCTGAAGAAACAATAAGACATTTAGTCCTCGATTGTCCTATTTACCATTTTACGGGTGGTTTTCAAGAACTTCATTCACTGGGTAGAGAACTTGAAGTCTATTTAGGAGATTAGTTTTGAATTTTGAGGTTATTATGGGCTACACCCCCGAATGGTGTATGAGATTTTCCCTGTCGAAAAACAGTGGAGCATTAGTTAAGTTCTTAGATTAGGCTGGGACTGCACCACCTTAGGCTTTATTCGAATGGTGTATGAGATGTTCCCTGTTGAAAAACAGCGGAGCATTAGTTAAGTTCTTAGATAACGCAAGGGCTACACCCCCGTAGGGCTTCATTCCCAAAATGTGTATGAGATGTTCCCTGTTCCCTGACTTTTCAGGTGTTTCTGGGATCTGTTTGTATTATACTGTGTTTTCTGTATCTTATAAATAATAGAAAACTTCAACACACATAACCTCCGAAAACTGACTTCTCCAAAACACAAAGTGGATTGTAGAATTCTTACAAATAAAACTAAAACAATCATCCAAACATTAGTGGTTGAGATACATTTTAAGAATAATTTAATATTAATCGTGATGTATATTCTTGTAATGTTGTAGATTGAATACTGAAGAAGGGAAAAAGAATCCCGAAACTTCTTTTTTGAGTGTTTAAATATTATTATAAACCTTAAACCCCAAAAAGAGAATCGAAATAAAATATAAAAGGTTAAAAATACTAAAACGCATATATATATATATATATATATATATATATATATATATATATATATATATATATATATATATATATATATATATATATATTTGAATTGAGATGGGATATTAAAAGATGTATGGACCACAGAATTGTAGGCGGTAAGTTTATTTTTTGGAAGAAAAACGAATCTTAAGTTTCCTGTTAGATTTCGACAGAAAAATTAGTTTGGACCCATTTTTGCCAGCACATTTTTACTGCCTTCGTGAGGAAGAATTGTGAGAATTTTATTAACTTCAAGTGTTCCAAAATGAAAATGAAAATATCAAGTATCTGAAGTGCTTTAATTGAAGTTAAAAATCAAAATTTATACAGGGTTACCTGCAAAATACGAGACGATACCTTATGTCAAACCGTACCTTTTAGATTTTCTTCGAAATCGTTCGACTTATTCAATATATTTTGGGCTACAATTTAGATGATTTGAGATGAAATCATTCGATATTACTGTTGCCCGTATATTTACTTGGAACAGCTTGAAAGAAAAAATTGTATTTTTGTTAGAAGGTTGTTTTCACTATTCTCCGTAAACTTATTCACATTTATTACTTCGTTAGTCCAAGGGATGTTTAGCGTTCTATATAGCACTAACTTCCTAATGCTTGGATCTTCTGCATATTTAATTTCTAGATAGTTCAGCTATCCGCACCATAAAATAATGTAGAACATTCTAACATTTTTGTTCTTCATTCCGATGATAAATGTTGGTTCAAACTATTTTCCTCACCTTGAAGAAGATGGTTTACACCGTTACTTATTGATTAAGGTGCCAAAGTATTTGTAAGAATCAATTCTAGTACAATCACTTATTCAACATTGTTATACAACATGTCCAATTCAAATGTGACACTCAGAAGAATGAACAGACGGAGATTCTCATGTTAAGAAACAGTATCAGGGGTTGGTTCAGCCATATTACTGCGACCGTAGGTTCCCATTAGTCAGTCTGATTTTCCGTTGGTTACTCTATTTCTCAGACTCAATGCTTTGCTGTTTGTTCGAATAAACGCCCAGGAGCTTACAACAAGATTATATCTAATCTCTCTCCGTCTATTTTAATCCTATCGTCAGCAGAACCTTAAATCAATCAATGTAATTTGAATTATTTTCATGAGAAGACTTTCCCTGGAATCTAATATCAATTAGATTATATTTTACTTACTACAAGTTTATTTTATTTCATTTTGTAGCATACGCAACGTGTTAAATACACATTTGCGTGCCATCCCAAGCACAACCTACGTCGCTTAATCTTTTATGCCACGTTTCTTGACTTTGACATTGGGAATCACAATAAAGTGTTGAAAATTACAATATTCTTGATAAGCGACCTCTACCGGAGGACACTCATCCAATAAACGGCGAATCATATTAATTTTCATCGATTTTAACATTAAAACCATCTAGATTTCACGATAAACCGACAATTATAATTTTTACTCTATTCTCGTTTGATCTAGTCGGTTTGTTTGTCTGCTCGGGCGAAAATGTTAATGAAATGAACGTTTGAATATTCCTTTATTCGAAGGTGAAAATTAATTCCAGTAGTTTCGAATGACGACATGGAAATTCATCGTATAAAAGTTGCTTTTTGCATCTAGAAAGAATTCTTGATGATATTGAAGAACATCATTTCTAAGTCTAAGGGTCAAGCAGAAATATTTGTGAATATGAGCCCCGATATATAGTATCTGGGCTCTTATTCACAAATATTTCTGCTTGACCCTTAGACTCGCATTGTAAACTATACTTTGTTATCTTAGCAGTACTTTTCAAATGAAAACGAAGAAAGCCCAGTAAATAACACTTTTATCAGAGTGTATAGGCAAATGTAGATTTTGTTTTCCAGCCTGGGGAATTATCTTAGCAAAACTATAAAGACTTATGTAAATTAGTAAATTAGTAGATCACTTTTGTGATCTAGAATAAAAAACGAAAACTTGTTGAACAAAGGTCTTTTATAATGATATTTCTGAGAATAATACGAAATCCGCATAGTTTCATCGTGGTCATTATCGGAAATAGCGTGTTTGAATATTTCGAACCCCTCCGTCCGGATTTGGAAGAGTAGGGTTGCATCAAATAATTTTTCAATCAACAGCGTCCTAAACTCTGCTATAATGTCTTCAAGTAATAAGTTTTTTTGGTGAATAGTTGCGTCACAATATTTTTTATTCCGTAAAAATTCATGAAAATAGGTTCTCACATCATCGCATGCTCTTTCGGCTAGAGAGGATGAATACTTTTTTCCTTTCGTTTTCTTATTGCCCAAGGATAGCTCTATTGATGAATTGAAATAGATTATCCTCATTTTATACAGGAGTGACTCAAAAAAATTATTGAATATTGTAGTTTTAAAAATATCATATCCTGATTCTTTCAAATGGAACATCCTGTATTTTATTATTCATGTCAACGCATAAAATATTGTGCCATATTTTTGCAGAAGTAACCTTATCTTTATCTTCGACCATTTTCGAAATAAAAAAACTAAACTAAAATAATTCAATCAGAGGTTGCGAAAGAAGCGTTTATTACTACATATCATTATACTTGATCAGAGAAATGGAGATATTTTAAGGTAGTCGTGTATGAAATACGTAATAGATTGGTTTTTGGTGATATGATCTACAAGGTGTAGAACTACTTCAATAGGTGTTCGAAATGTTGCCCGTTTCTTTGTAGACACAACTCAATCCTTCTGAGGAAAGATCGTTGAACTCTTGACAACATTTGCGGATTAATTGACTGAAAGGCGTTAACTATTCTCTGTCTCATATCCAACTGTGTTATAGAAGGAATCTGGTAAACGATGTTTGTAACGAAAAAATCTAGACTTGTGAGGTCCGGAGACCTAGCTGGCCATCTAACAGGACCACCCCGTCCTATCCATTTGTTTGGAAATACAGGATTCAAATGCTTCCTAACCTGACGTGAGTAATGTGCCGGTGCTCCATCCTGTTGAAACCACAAATCTTGCCTTATATGCTCTGGTATATCGGCAAGTAACATTGGTAGATGATTTTGCAGAAAATCTAAATACATTTCACTATTGAGGTGCCCGTCGAAAAAGGACGTCCCAATTAGATATCCATCTACTATAGCGGCCCATACATTCAAGGACATTCTGTGAGTGTTATCGATCTACGGATGCTTGATTTTACCATTGATTTCAATTGACCTCGATGATGATGTGTTTATTTGTGTTGGTTGATTTTCTGAATACTGAAAACTGTAAATTTTCGCTTTGTAACTTGGTTAAGAGTGGGTCCAAATATGGCATCTGTGTGTTTGATTCTATTTAGGTTGCAAGAACTCTTACGAGTTTCTTCGCAGTGGGGCCATTTGATAAAATTGTCGTCTCCATGTCTCAGCTATATTTTGGATTTCTGATGGTATTTTGTGGGGCTTGTATTTCGAAATCCCATTGGTACTCTAGATATATGTTTCTAGTGTTTGTTTTTGTAAGAGAAATATGTAGATATATTTTTAATGTCTGAAAAGATAATATATTTCGATAATTTCGCTTTCATTTCAATTTTAAAATTTTTCAACAGTTCTTTCCAGAATCATATGAAGTTGAATGTATTTGGCTGAATAGCACCGTAGTAACGTTTGTAAAATTATTATAGTTGAGAATTTTATTCATAATTCATTTGAACGAGAAGTTCAGTTGTTACTCAAAAATGGAAAAATATAACTAATTCAAATATTGCCCACGGACTACGTCTTAAAGTATAAACATCTAAATTATCTTGAATTATAAATATGGAGGCTATGAATTTACATTTATTAGGCAATGGCTGTTGTTGATTCATCGAAAAATCTGTTTCACTTCCGTGAATTAATGCACTAATTTTCCTTATAGATAAACGGTATTTTTTATTTGTTGAATCAACATCGATAAACAATTTGGAGGACACATACTTCCATAAATTTCATCATATTACTTGGAAACTGACAGGGAAGTCATATCTTTTGATTGAAATATTAGTAAGTAGTTCATTTGAAATGCACGAAATTTTAATGAGAATTTAAATTTCATAAAGCCTGAAAACTTTGCTATTTCATCGCATCACGATTTCCTTCATAAAGTAGTCATAATGCGTTAAATTTACAATAAATTTTCATACTTGATTGCCATAATACTATTCAATTTGGAGCGTTCAGTGCTGCTCTGATCTCGATTTGTGACTAGACTAATTTAATTCATCTCGTTCAATATATGCGGCTGCTGCAAAGTTAAGGTCGAATTTGTTTGAATAACGAAAAATATTGAAGTCTACTTTTCGATTGCGTCGACTGAATTTGATTTTTGACAGCAACAAGGGATGGTAGACCTGATTATTTGGTCCAATGTCAACGTCGTTACGATTTTTCGACAAAATTTTCTTCATGATGAAATTATAAAGTTGCAATTCTCCTACAACTGTGCCATGAGACATTCTTCTTTAGGTGTCATCTCTCAGACCAGATGTTAGCAATCATTTGCCGAACTCTTGTCGATTCTGGGCAAAATGACAGAGTTTTTCGGATGTAAGGCTTGTCCATGCCTTGTTGTTGCGGTAGAAGGACATCTTCTTTTTTCGAATACCTCGTTTGCCCCCTTTTTTTTTAATTATTGCTTGATGGAAAACGTATTTTCTCCTTGGAGAATATGCCCAATAATAATTTTCTTCTTAATTATTTGAGTTGGGGGTCTGTCCTTCAGCTGCAGAACCGCTAGTTTTTCTGCTTATCCAAGATATTCGAAACATAGGTATGAAGCAATACATTTCAGAAGGCTCCAATCGATTCATGATGTACATCTTCAAAGTCCATGCTTCTATGCCATATAAAAGGGTTGACCACACATAGCGCTTTAGAAATCTGACTCTTGCTTCAATATTTAAATTTTTATGTCAAAGTTTCGTATTTGATGAAAGCTGTTCTAGTAGTGGCGATTCTTATTTTAACCTCTTGGCTTTGTATTCGCCATGATGAGGCTACCGAGATATTTTAAGCTCTGGACTCTAAATATTTTTCCTTCAAGATTTAATATTTTGTCTGGTTGTTCCTTTCTCCTGACTATCATTAGCTTAATTTAATTAAATGCAGCAGATGCGACGCTGCTTTATAATCATTTCATGTATTCAGTGTTTGAAATCAGTTAGTTGGCACTTTCTTTTTGTTGTAAGCACAAATAAAAGATTCAAGTTTTGTGATTCGACCATGGAAAGACGACATTTGACTAGAGAAGAGATGTTACGAGCCGTTGGCATGCTCCAAGCTGGAAGCTCACAACGGGAAGTATCCAGGGTTCTGGGAAGTAGACCAACTGTCATAAACCGTTTATGGTCGCGTTTCAATGAAACAGGTAGCGTAGAAGAACGCCATACAGGTCGTTTCAGGATTGCTACAGTCGACCAAGACCGACTTTTGGTTTTACGAGCCAGAAGAGATCGTACTACCATAGCATCTCAATTAGCTCAAGAGCTATCACGAGTTCATAATGTACAAATTTCCGACCAAACTGTGAGAAATCGACTGCACGAAGGTCAACTCCACTCCAGTCGTCCTTTAAGAGTTCCACAACTGACCCATGGAAATCGCGCGTTATCTCCAGTGATGAATCTAGATTTATTTATTATTCAGTGCTGCTCTGATCTCGATTTGTGACTAGACTAATTTAATTCATCTCGTTCAATATATGCGGCTGCTGCAGAGTTAAGGTCGAATTTGTTTGAATAACGAAAAATATTGAAGTCTACTTTTCGATTGCGTCGACTGAATTTGATTTTTGACAGCAATAAGGGATGGTAGACCTGATTATTTGGTCCAATGTCAACGTCGTTACGCGTTTTTGACAAAATTTTCTTCATGATGAAATTATAAAAGTTGCAATTTTCTTACAACTGTGCCATAAGACATTCTTCTTTAGGTGCCATCTCTCAGACCAGATGTTAGCAATCATTTGCCGAACTCTTGTCGATTCTGGGCAAAATGACAGAGTTTTTCGAATGTAAGGCTTGTCCATGCCTTGTTGTTGCGGTAGAAGGACATCTTCTTTTTTCGGATACCTCGTTTGCCCCCTTCTTTTTTAATTATTGCTTGATGGAAAACGTATTTTCTCCGTGGAGAATATGCCCAATAATAATTTTCGTCTTAATTATTTGAGTTGGTGGTCTGTCTTCTTCAGCTGCAGAACCGCTAGTTTTTCTGCTTATCCAAGATAATCGAAACATAGGTATGAAGCAATACATTTCAGAAGGCTCCAATCGATTCATGATGTACATCTTCAAAGTCCATGCTTCTATGCCATATAAAAGGGTTGACCACACATAGCGCTTCAGAAATCTGACTCTTGCTTCAATATTTAAATTTTTATGTCAAAGTTTCGTATTTGATGGAAGCTGTTCTAGTAGTGGCGATTCTTATTTTAACCTCTTGGCTTTGTATTCGCCATGATGAGGCTACCGAGATATTTTAAGCTCTGGACTCTAAATATTTTTCCTTCAAGATTTAATATTTTGTCTGGTTGTTCCTTTCTCCTGACTATCATTAGCTTAATTTAATTAAATGCAGCAGATGCGACGCTGCTTTATAATCATTTCATGTATTCAGTGTTTGAAATCAGTTAGTTGGCACTTTCTTTTTGTTGTAAGCACAAATAAAAGATTCAAGTTTTGTGATTCGACCATGGAAATACGACATTTGACTAAAGAAGAGATGTTACGAGCCGTTGGCATGCTCCAAGCTGGAAGCTCACAACGGGAAGTATCCAGGGTTCTGGGAAGTAGACCAACTGTCATAAACCGTTTATGGTCGCGTTTAAATGAAACAGGTAGCGTAGAAGAACGCCATACAGGTCGTTTCAGGATTGCTACAGTCGCCCAAGACCGACTTTTGGTTTTACAAGCCAGAAGAGATCGTACTACCATAGCATCTCAATTAGCTCAAGAGCTATCACGAGTTCATAATGTACAAATTTCCGACCAAACTGTGAGAAATCGACTTCACGAAGGTCAACTCCACTCCAGTCGTCCTTTAAGAGTTCCACAACTGACCCATGGAAATCGCGCGTTATCTCCAGTGATGAATCTAGATTTATTTATTATTCAGTGCTACTCTGATCTCGATTTGTGACTAGACTAATTTAATTCATCTCGTTCAATATATGCGGCTGCTGCAGAGTTAAGGTCGAATTTGTTTGAATAACGGAAGATATTGAAGTCTACTTTTCGATTGCGTCGACTGAATTGGATTTTTGACAGCAACAAGGGATGGTAGACCTAATTATTCGGTCCAATGTCAACGTCGTTACGAGTTTTTGACAAAATTTTCTTCATGATGAAATTATAAAGTTGCAATTTTCCTACAACTGTGCCATGAGACATTCTTCTTTAGGTGCCATCCCTCAGACCAGATGTTAGCAATCATTTGCCGAACTCTTGTCGATTCTGGGCAAAATGACAGAGTTTTTCGAATGAAAGGCTTGTCCATGCCTTGTTGTTGCCGTAGAAGGACATCTTCTTTCTTCGGATACCTCGTTTGCCTTCAATTTTTTTAAATTATTGCTTGAAGGAAAACGTATTTAGCGGAGAATATGCCCAATAATAATTGTCTTCTTAATTATTTGAGTTGGTGGTCTGTCTTCTTCAGCTGCAGAACCGCTAGTTTTTCTGCTTATCCAAGATATTCGAAACATACGTATGAAGCAATACATTTCAGAAGGCTCCAATCGATTCATGATGTACATCTTCAAAGTCCATGCTTCTACGCCATATAAAAGGGTTGACCACACATAGCGCTTTAGAAATCTGACTCTTGTTTCAATATTTAAATTTTTATGTCAAAGTTTCGTATTTCATGAAACCTGTCCTAGTAGTGGCGATTCTTATTTTAACCTCTTGGCTTTGTATTCGCCATGATGAGGCTACCGAGATATTTTAAGCTCTGCACTCTAAATATTTTTCATTCAAGATTTGATATTTTGTCTGGTTGTTCCTTTCTCCTGACTATCATTAGCTTAATTTTTTCGGTGTTCATCCTCAATGCAAATCGGTTGCATACGTTATTTACTTGATTTAGTAATATTTGAAGATCCACTAACGTCCCAGCTACAAGGGCCGTATCCATCGCATATCTGATGCTGTTAATGAAATGACTATTAATCTTTTTTCTTTCAAAAATGCGATCATATAAATTCAAGAGCATCGGGGAGAGGATACATCCCTGCCTCCCGCCTGATTCTTGATTGTTGATATTCAATTTGGCTCTTGGAGTCAATACAGATTTCTAATCGAACATATTATTATTTATCGTCTAAGTTGATAGTTTTCAATATTTCTTGATGCTGTTCATGGTTAATGCAAGCTCTGCTGAAGTCAATAAAGCAGTCCTCATGTCCCAGCATCATCGAATCAAAACGTGCACCGAAAATAGGACATCTCTGGTTCCCAGCCCGCTTTTAAATCCAAATTGCTCTTTAGTCATCCTTGATTTTCTGTATATTCGGTTCTGAATTACCTTCAATAAGGTTTCAAGAGTATGACTAATGAGGCTGACTAGTCGGAAATCATTACAGGTCTTCGGATTACGTTTTTTGGAAATTGTGATGATTATTGAGTTGAGCCATTAATAGGGTAATTCACCTGTGTTATATGCTTCGTTGAATAAGCTTGTCAGTTCTCCAAAATACTCATCACGGATAAGTTTTGGAAGTTCTGATCGAACTTCGTTTGCGCCAGCTGCTTTGCCGGATTTCGTCAGGTTTAAGACATGTCTTACCTCGCTTCCCAGTGGTGGAGGACTGGTCTATTTTCATCATTATATATAAGACATTACTTTTCGCCAAATTTCATATTTCTAGCTTAACGAAAAGTACCCTATAGGTATCGATTCCGAGCGTGCATAAATATCGCCAAATGCTACATAAATTTATTCAGTTGGCTTCATCAATTTCAACTCTAGTTAAGTTTCGTTCTTTTTGCTTCACTAGCCATCTGTGGAGTTCGCTTTCTATCAAAGGATATTCAGCTATTCTTATAGTAGCTGTTTCCGAAAATTTTCTTGGCCTATTTCTAATAGAGCATATTGTGAACTAGATCACTTCGAAGTTTTGATGAAGTAGTTATACTGATAACCTAAATGAGCTCTTCTTTAACGAGTGTAAAACATTTTTGCTGTTTCAGTCCTTATTTTATGGTGAAATCAATTCCTAAATACCAATAAAGAGAAAATGAGTACATAAATACCTCAAAAAAGTCTGGGGAAAACTTCTGAATATCGATATATCGTATCCAGAACGATCAATATGGATGATTTTTTTTAAAAAATGAACATCTGCATCAATTTCTCTTCAAATTATGTAGAGTGCCGCAACAGGTTTCAGTTTTTTTTTCATAAAAAACTAAAAATGCAGCAGATGCGACGCTGCTTTATAATCATTTCATGTATTCAGTGTTTGAAATCAGTTAGTTGGCACTTTCTTTTTGTTGTAAGCACAAATAAAAGATTCAAGTTTTGTGATTCGACCATGGAAAGACGACATTTGACTAGAGAAGAGATGTTACGAGCCGTTGGCATGCTCCAAGCTGGAAGCTCACAACGGGAAGTATCCAGGGTTCTGGGAAGTAGACCAACTGTCATAAACCGTTTATGGTCGCGTTTCAATGAAACAGGTAGCGTAGAAGAACGCCATACAGGTCGTTTCAGGATTGCTACAGTCGCCCAAAACCGATTTTTGGTTTTAAAAGCCAGAAGAGATCGTACTACCACAGCATCTCAATTAGCTCAAGAGCTATCACGAGTTCATAATGTACAAATTTCCGACCAAACTGTGAGAAATCGACTGCACGAAGGTCAACTCCACTCCAGACGTCCTTTAAGAGTTCCACAACTGACCCATGGAAATCGCGCTACTTGTTTAGCTTGGTGCCAAGAACACGTAAACTGGGATCAAGAGAGGTGGGCCACAGTTCTCTTCAGTGATGAATCTAGATTAATTTATTATTCCGATTCGGGAAGAATTTGAATATGCAGGGAACCTGGTAAGCAAAACCGTCTCCAGCATGCTCGAGAAGTTGTTAGACAGGGAGGCGGATCAGTGATGTTTTGGGGAGGTACACGCCTTGGTGGAAAAACTGACCTCGTTTTCATACAGAACAATCTTACGGGAAATTCTTACGCAAATGAGATAGTTTTGCCTGTAGTGGTACCGTATTTCCAAACAATGGGTCAAAATCCACTCTTCCAACAAGATAATGGCCCTCCTCATCGTGCAAGAGTTGTCTTGAACGTTCTTGAGGAGAATGATATCTAAAAAAATCTCCTGCGTCAAAACGTCTTCCATCATGAACAGGAGCTTCGATTAGCAGTTCAGGGGGCTTTGAATGACTTAGGTTAGACTTCTGGGTACTGAAAAATATAAGAGCTTCCATATCGTTTCGGAAATATTAGTCATTTTCAAATTTCAATTTTTTTTATAATAGGTGCTTTGGAGAAGTCAAATATTATTCTGTTTTCGTGAGAATACATTATATACAATACATCCTAACAAAATCGAAAGATTTCTATAAATTCGAATCATCAAATTCATATTTTAAAGATATTGGTAAGTGTTCCCTAGACTTTTTTGAGGTTTTTATGTATTTGATAGAGTGATGGGTATCCACATAATACTGCAGCTCTGAATGATTTGCATGATTCCCGTTCTCATAAAGGTGTCGATTGTTCACACTACTGAGCTCTTATGCTAAAAATTCTGTGTTTACGTTGGTGAGCTCGAGTCAACTGTATTTCGATAGAAAATGCCTACTGTATTCAATAAAAATTGTTGAAATATTAATTTTAGTTGTTCTTCCAATATGTTTTTATACTTTGTGACAGTTATCAATATTGAATTTTTTAATGTACCCCATTTAAATTTAATGGGTCGAATTTATTGTCTCCATTTTATATCTTATAATTTTGATAAAATAAAAGTTAGAAGATGCGCATGACATGAACGAGTTAACAAATTATGACCAGACATTTATTTTCCTAAGAGTCATATATCCGGTTATATTTCTTTATTTATCATTATTAGCGAAGCTATCTATACATGTCCTTTGTCATACTGAATGCTATTCATTAATTCATGGCTTACTTGTACATCGGCATTTCTTCAAAAACTGTTCACTTTCAGATTAAGTTTATTATTTCGCCTTCAAATTTTGGTTTCTTTCTATGACATTTAAATTCCCTCGACATTTCGAGGTAATCTGCTACAGGAGTAAATCGATATGATTATCGTATTATAAAATACCCACATAATACCAGTATTACATACGTTGTCGAAGAGATTAGAAGACAGTGGCGTATTAGACAAGAAATATCATATCGACTTTACGTATGGTTTTTTTTCTAATTTCTAATTTCTTCATCTATTTTAACTATTTAATGGCATGTTATAGCTAAATATTATAGAATAGTATACTGGGGGCAAAGAGTAAGTAACAACGATATGACATTTGAAACTGGGGTTTATTTAGATCAAAATATCTTTCGTGCCATTGACACTTTGTGCACTCTTATCTTATTTCATGTGCCTAAAGTCACAGTAGCTTATATACTCAACCTTCGTTCGTATTTCCTCATATGTCGATATCTTACAGTCTCACACTAATCATGAACATATTTCGTTACATTACAAGTTGAAGACTGTTGGTCACAACATCTTAAATAAAAATTTGACATTCCACAAACGAAATAAAAATTAATTTTTCCTTGGCTAGAATATTTATAGTTTTAGGTGTGCAATTATACTGCTTAAAATGATGGAGTAGAGTGAGTGAATCAACCATAGAGAAGGTAACAAAATAGGATTAAAGTAATTGCTACTGTTAGATGAGTAACTGAAATCAATGGTGTAAGAAAGAGGCAGCTACATTTACCACCAATTAAAAGTTGAGGCTTTAAACAAGAGAACATCCAAAGCTGCAGCTTCTAGTTTGAGAAACTAGACAGTTTTAGGTTTCAAGATTGTTCTTATACTCGGAAAACAGACATCCCTGGTTTTTGTTTGGTGTAAGGGGAATGTAGCTTCAGAGCTATGTGATTGTGTTTTATCTATTTGCCTTTTTGATGTAGTATTTTTCTGTTCGTGATAATCCTACCGATATATTATTATTATCATTTTTTCTGGTATGGTGTCATCATCATATCAGCTCCCAGTCATCCACTGCTGAATGTAAAAGCCTCTCCCAACCCTTTTCATTCTTCCCTGTCCTGTGCGCGGTGATACCAGTTGGAGCCTGCGTATTGTCTGAGGTCATCTACATATCGTTTTTTGTGGTCTTCCAATGCCCCTCTTGCTTTTTCTAGGTCTCCAGTGCACTAGTCTATTTGGCATCCAACTCTATTTCAATTTGCTAGTTCTTTCCATTATATCTGTAACACAGGTTCTTCTCCTTATTTCTAGGATTCTGTCTCTCAAAGTCATTCCCAGCATGTTCCTTTCCATATGTTTTTGGGCAACTCTCAGCATTTCTGCGCTCTTCTCAGTTAGTGTCACAGACTTTAGATGGGAACATCGCTGTTCTTCAAAATGTTACTCATTTTTCCAAATGCTGTCCATCCAAGTCAGGTTCTTCTTTTCACTTCAGCCACCTGGTTTTCCTAATTCTATAACATGATGAAGATAAATGTAATCTTCAACTTTTTCTATCAGCTGATTATCTATTCTCACTGGGTTTTCGATGTTGCTCAAGAGTTTTGTTTTGCTGAAGTTCATATGAATCATCTCCGAACCAGAGATGATTCAGGTGTTTTCCATCTATATTGATACCTTTTTCGTCCCATTCGAATTTCTCAAAGATGTTTTCTAGAGCAAGAGTAAATAGTTTGGAAGATATTGTATCCCCTTGTTTTTTGGTAGCATGTAGAAACACCAAATAACCACCGTGCATCATAGGCGCCTTTTACTCTAAAGGTTCTTCATGTCTATTTTATCTGGTTTGTGGGGGAAAATCTTTTTTGGCCAAGATGGAGAGCATGGTACTATATTATAGTTTCACTATGAGGTCGCCAAATTTAACATCTTTTGTCCATGCCGGTTTTCATGATCATGTACTTTGTTAGTATGGCTTGTTTTTGGTGAGCTGTTATGAGTGCTTTCATCTCTGCTTTGAGGCGTGGATGACTTTGTCATTTTCATGTTTTACTAGTGTGTATGAAGTCTTCCGCAGTTTCGTTCACTGCGTCTGCATCTATTCATGCATTTCTTTCCCACGCCTTCTGCTCATTTTCCGTTTTTCTTCTTTAATTTAACTCTTTTCCATCATTATTATTATGTATTGTGTCGGCATGTGGAAGTTCTTTGCACTTTGCTTCTATTGAATGATACCAATCCTACTTTTTGTATGATGTTTTGTTCCTAACTGTGTTAAAATGTTATAAATTCTTTCGAAAAAGTACCGGGAATTGATAATACCAAAAATCTGATCGAAATAATTGTCAACATTTTTGTTGTTGCTAAGTTGGCACAATTGTTTTCCATACTGAGCCGGAGTTTGAACGCGAACTGCCATTTACTTTGTTTAGAGTGCTCGATTTTGCCAGTTCTCACAAGTATGTTTTGCGATTTTCACAATGGGAATTTCCTGTGCTGAATCGCTGAAAATGGTAATTGAAAATCGTAATTTAAATTTGAGAAAGATAAGTAATGACCTTTCTAAGGAGTTCAAGAAATGAAATTAGTTTTCACTCATGTCCTGAATTATTTTCATTAATAACCGTTCTAGAAATTTAAAAGGCAGGAATTTGCCCTACAATACTTTCCTAATGAAATAATGGAAATGCGATTACTTCACTAGTCAAGTGACGAATATATATTTTCGGTAGGTGGCTTTTTAGTACACAAACTTCTTTCACTGTTTGAAACCCTATAATATAAAATATCTGAATAAGAGGTGTTTGGTATTGAAGGCGTTTAGCATGAAAAGATTTTTGCATACTTCGGTTCTTTTATAATGATGTCCCACATCGTATATTTTATTCTATCCTCATTTTATTTGTTATTATTTTTTGAAGTTCATTAGTGTTTGTACTGTAAAGAAGTGATTTTCGTTTTAAGGTCAAATACTTGTAATTTTCGCCATCATTTTATTTCTGAGAATCTTGTTTCCCGATTTCGAAATTTGTACTCACAACCGACAGTAAATGGCGAATGATATTACAAAATGATTTTCGTTTCAAGTTCAAATACTTGCAATTTATGTTTTCATTACAATTTCCGTTCGAATCTTGTTTGCCGATATCGAAAATTGTTTTGATTGGGATTGATCCCCATTAGCTCCACGTAAGATTCATGAAATTCATTCAGTTTAATTCAGTCCTAGAATTCAGACGCTTTTTTAAAGTGATAATCACCACAATGGATTTTTAGTTCAATAATTAGCTGACATTGTAGTAGATTTGTGTCGCTATATTCCTGAAATATAACATACTCTTGTATTCCGAAAAGTAACCGATAATTTAGTTCCGTTGCTTTCGCTTGTAAATATAAATTATTTCATTCCGGTTATGGTAGAAAATTGTGATAAAATTGGTGCTGCTATTTTAGGAAATTCAACATACGAGGGCAGTCCGGAAAGCAATAGATTATCTGAATTGATTCAAGTCGATAGTATTTGATTGTTAAGTATATTCTGGCTATCTTTGTGTTTACCAAATATGCATTTTTCTGTTCTCACATGATCACGTATTATTGCGTGTTTGGTATTGGATAATCTCTAGAGAGATTTATGTATCGACGATAACTACTTGATTGTTTCAATAGTTGTATTTTATTTTCATCTTGTTGCATTTGCGTAATTATTTCCGAGGCTTTCCTTAATTATCTGCTGTGTTGATATCCTTACACATGCAGTGCATGGATTTGGAAGTGCCTACTGTGGCCTGTATTGCGCTATAGTGATATTCGTAGGATCTCCACAACGCCGTATTGATTTATTCGTAGATAAATTCCGAGGCTTTTGTCGATTCGGAGCTGTGTTGTTACCCCTACACAAGCAGTATCCAAATCTAAAAGAGTCTTCTTCACTCTGTAGTGCTGTTGCCCCCACACACGCTACCATGGTATTTGTAGGATCTCGAATATTTCGCAAAAACTTCCTCATAGATCACCGATACCGTTCCCTTGTGATTTCAGAGACTTTATTTTTATTCTGTACTGTTATGTTTACGGATCTGGAAGTACCTGTAGTGCTGTACTCCCTACACACGCTGCAGTAGTATTCGTAGGGTTTAGTTTGATTTTCCGTTGCAGACATATAGAGGGTTATAGCCGTCTTGTTATAGATTTTGCTAGTTGAATAATTCAACCGAATAAAATAGCCACTGATAGCAGCACGTGATTAGTTGAACAGTCATAGTTTTCATCTCCGTTTTAATTTTCCGTTTCAGACATAGAGTGGGTTATAGCCGTCCTGTAATAGATTCTGCTAGTTGAATAATTCAACCCAATAAAACAGCCACTAACAGCACGAGATAAGTTGAACAGTCATAGTTTTCATCTCCATAAAGCGTATTATTTGTATACCTACCGCCAGTTTCATGTCCGTGAATAGAACTGTATAGTAGTTTTCTACTCATCATCGCTTCGCTTACCTCGTACAACTCCCATCTCCTCGCTTACGTACTTAGCTTAAGCTTAACCCACACGCTTTAAAATATTGCTTTGTAGCTTATACGTATGCATCTATATTATTGTAGGAGTTGACACTGATTGTGTAATATTTCATCTTGTCTTTCCTCACCCTTATCTCGGTAAGTCCAGTCTGAATGAGATATGTTTAAACCATAGCACAACAGAAGTTTCCTTTCCAGTTATAAAGTGTTTGAAGCCCACTTGGAAACTGGTATTCTTAGTTATCGCTAACGCCTTAGATAACAAGGGACTTTTTTTCAACTATAGTTCACCCGGACCACATCTGGAAGGAACAGAAAAACAGATCCCTTCTCCCCGAGACAACTCCGGCAAGAAAAGACTAGTGCCCGAGGTAGTCGATACGAAGAAAAACCGTTATAGTGTTATAACGAATCAAATGAATTTCGAAAGAGGATAATAACGATTCGTGAAGAACAGAAGGGTTTAGAATGAAAGGCGTTGAGTATATTATTCGTTTAGCAATGAAAGATGTTTACTGCAAAAAGCATAAATAGATTTTTATGCTATTTGGTAGTATTGACCATCATTTATTAGAATGTTTGCCATTCTTCTAGGGGGGTACGAATGCCACGGCGATAAAATAACTCATATTTGGATTCAATTAATTTGGTGACACATTTCCTGACATTCTCGAAAGAATTGAAGTACTGCTCTGTAAACCCATAAGCCATTGACCGAAACAAATAGTAATCTGATGGGGTATAGTCTGGTGAGTAAGCCGCGTTACCATGCAACAGGGTGTCCTTATTCTGGCTTGTCTCGTATTCTGGCCGCTTCTGGTACAATGCTCGGCTTGAACGAGTCATTTGTTCTCTGTAGGGATCTCCTGTGACTGCTTAACCTTGTTCGAGAAGCTCATGGTGAATGACTCCTCTTTGATTACAGCAGATGCAGAGCATAGCCTTCTATCCATGAATATTGCGCTTTGCAGTCGATAACGATGGTTGTCCAAGCTCACAGATGGTCCTTCGTCCCTTGAAATTGTTGGAATATATCAAATTTTCATCTTCAGTAACAATACGATGGAGAAATTCATTTCCTTTCTGTTTAGCCAGCAGCATTTCACAAATGGTTCTAGGTCTTTCGGTGTCTCTCAGCTTTAGCTCATTTGGCACCCATTTTCCTTCGTATACTTCACGCATTGCTTTTGAACGTTCAGATATCCAAGATTGAGCCAAGTTTAGTGTTGTTGCAAGCAATTGAGGTCTAGAAATAACCATATTCGGAACGTCGAAACCATTCCTTACAATTAAAATCCGATGATGATCGCCATAGGCTTCAATTAACATTCTATGAGATTTCATAGACATTTTCATCGCTGAAAACACAATGAAACTGATGCAAAAGTAAACCCTTATGTATGTTATATTATTTACATATGTCAATGCTACATTTCAAGCCTTAGTTACATTGGTCATTAAGACTTTTTTTTAGTTTGAAACTTTTACCAATAGAGGTAGCTTTTCAACAATTACACCTATTAAAAGGCTTCGTTAACGATTACAACAAGGCCATATCTCTTGATCTCGATCTTGAATTTCGGTTAAATATCTTTTCCCAACTCCCGTCTAATCCACAATCTCGTCAATTGAACCAAACTCAAAAGAAATTCCAATCCGATCGAAGGATAACTGTAAGAATATCTTAAACTCCGAACGCAAATATATTCTCGCTCACTTCATCATATTCGGTCCGTCTCTGAAGAGAGGATTGATAATACACGTAAAAACAACACAAATATCGCGCGTCGGTACTTTCGCGGACCTTCGTTCCGCGAGGTTCCGTCGAGGTCGGAGGCAAGGTTACCACGCCTAGCTCACACGGCGGTCATCAGGTGTGCCAAGGCAAGGATTTGTTTGCCCAGTCCAAGACTTATGCGAATTAGGTATATGATTCAACTAGAATAAATCTCAAATTAACTTCTTCCTTTAATTTTGATATATGAAATTGAATGGTTTGTTTTAAATTAATTCTGTAATCTCTACTTTCCTCAATATGTAACATTGTTTATGTTCTATCATCAAAAAATGACTCAAAAACATAAAATATCTTATTTTTGATGACTTCTGTTGTTTTTATTCGATAAACTCATATTTCTCTCCATGGTCGAACTGAGTTAGTCCTAGGGAATAATGGAAGAATGACAGCGACCAGATACATCGCAGATATCATTGAACCTCATGTTGTACCCTTTGGCCCATTGATTGGCAAAAACTTCATTTATATGCATGATAATGCTCGACCTCATGCAGCTAGAGTAGTTACAGAATTTCTGCAAAATGCCGAAATTGATATTTTAAGACGGCCAGCCAGAAGTCCATAGAATCCCATAGAACATGTTTGGGACAACATGGGATGGCAAATTCAGGAACGTAGGATGCCTTGTAGAACACTCCAACAACAAGAAAATCTGCTTCCTGAAATTTGGAACTCGGCGACTCAAGAGTACATCCAAAATTTGTTTGAGGGGCTTCCGAGACGTATACTGACAGTAATTAGGGCCCGGGGAGGAAACACTCGATTTTAAGAATGATTAGTAACCGTTCGATGCTAGTTGATTGGTCTCTTCGCGAATGCTTGAAGATTGAAGATTTTTAAATTTTTCATTAACTCGAAAATTTTTGGGATTTTCCATCATGAACTCATCTCTTTTGAATGATATCTTCCTATTTTACACTTCTTAAAGTTACCAAGCGACTCTTGAATGACTAAACTAAAAGTTTATATAGTATTGTCGTAAAAGTAGGGTGGTTTGACAATTTTTGTGGGGAGTGTATTAAAATAATTCGAAAATTTGTTATGTTATCCAATCAATGATTTTTATCACTTTTCTCATATGTTAGCTCTAAGATTGCTGTGGTCGATATGAAAAAATAAGATAAATATAAAAAAGGGGTTTAACCCCAACGAGTTGCCCATAATCTGTTCATGCAATCAAACTGATTTCATGAAGAAGTATATATCCACCACCCGGTAATTAATATCATTGCCAGGCAATGAATATATCAAAACATATCCTGAAATCTTTATATATTAGGATAACGTTAAATGTTATGAGAATATATCAATATACCAGAATATATACAAACTATAGCATCATCAATGAAATCAATGTACCAACGTAGTAGTCAGAGGCTTTCTGCCCGGAAAAATCAAGTGTACGGACCTTACTCAAGTAACGCTGAATGTTACTCATTTATAGTTTTCTTTGTGTGAAGTGATGAACGATCGAATAGAATACTGCTTTGAATATAAATATGATAAAATTGTCAGCTGATTATATTACATTTATATATACAAATAAATAAAATATGACATGTGATTTTGAGCAGTATAAACTGAAGAAAAACCTGACTCTACCTCATTATTTTCTTCGGAAAGAAACCTACGAAGAATATAACAAGATTTGATAATTGTTATTTTCTATAACTAAATATTTCCTTCATTTTCGACATTTTTTAATCTAGTCGGCAAGCATCATATATTTAGAAATTTTTCATTGTATTCATTTTGTATATTATATGTGTCGGGTATAATATTATACAATATCAATTATATATGTTATTCGATTCTGTTTATCAGTAAGAATGATATCTGGCCTATTTTGTTTTACATCTCTTTTGCATAGAATTGTTTCATCAAAATAAAGTTAATATTTTCGTTTTACAAATAATCTCAGGTTCATATTTGTAACATTTCTTTCTTTTGGGAATGAGGTCATGATTAATTCCTAGATTAAAATGAATAATATTAGCGACGGCATTCTGTCTTTCTAAATAATCTGCTGAAGCAAGGACTGAGCAAGATGATAATATATGAAAACTGTTTCTGAACAACAACAACATGTACGGCAAGAACCATCTATATTTTGCTTGATGATGTATCTTCAAAATATATATATATATATATATATATATATATATATATATATATATATATATATATATATATATATATATATATATATATATATATATATATATATATATATATATATATATATATATATATATATATATATATATATATATATATATATATATATATATATATATATATATATTTTTTTATATGTAATATAATTAGCTGACAATTTTATCATATTTATATTCAGAGCAGTATTCTATTCGATCGTTCATCACTTCACACAAAAAGAAAACCATGAATGACAAACATTCAGTGTTACTTGACTAAGGTCGTACACTGGATTTTACCAGGGAGAAAGCCTCTGACACTACTCGTTGGTACATTGATGTCATTGCTATAGTTTGTGTATATCCTGATAAATTGAGTTATTCTTATAACATTTAATAATTATATAATGATTCCAGGATATGTTTTGATTATAATCATTGCCTGGCAATGGTATTAATTACCGGGTGGTGGATTTATATTTTTATGATGTCAGTTTGATTGCATGAACAGTTATATAAGCTTCTCGTCGGGGTTAAACCCTTTTTATATATATATATATATATATATATATATATATATATATATATATATATATATATATATATATATATATATATATATATATATATATATATATATATATATATATATATATATATATATATATATATATATATATATATATATATATATATATATATATATATATATATATATATATATATATATATATATATATATATATATATATATATATGATTCCGTAGATCAATGAATAATCCTTTCTGACAAGAGCTAGTTCCCAAATCTGCCCCAAGAGCTACAATAGTTCACAACTTAGGAGCTCATCAGTGTCGCATATCGCTTCTCAGCATCCTATCAATCTACATCGGGGTACCCTATCGATTCCAGAAAGGACGCACCTCGTACTTACGCCCTCTATGGACCGAGACGGTGAACCCGCTACCAGACTTCGAGGAAGATACGAACAATAAGAAACAGATGTGAACGTTAGAAATTTCAACATCTGAAGACATCCTTCGCCGGTCCGTGAATCACATCAACGGTACAAAACGAGCGGAATAATCCCGCTATACATCATTGTGGCTCTTGGGGACTGCGTGCATGGCGGGCAGATTTGGGAACTAGCTCTTGCTAGCTTAATTTTATTGGATATACCTGCCATCAATAACCACTTAAAAAGAAGCTTTTAGTCACTTAAGAACATTCGTATTTATATTCTGATTCTTATTTATACAGGGTGCTTCAACGAAAACTTAACAGAGGCTATATCTACCAAGATATTCATTTCTGAAAGTAGAAGTGACAAAGGTGTTTTTCTTTTATATTTTGAAATGGATTTTCCACAAAATACGTAAGTCTTCAATATCGTTGAAAAAATTACTTCGGTATTTTGGCTTTCTCTGAAAAATTAGGACATCAAGACATCACCTCATGACTACATAATTTTGTTTCTTTCCATAAAATATTTCACACTGTTTCTTATGTTTTTCTCTTCTCTGGAAATCAAAACCCGGAATGCTTGTTTTTGCTATTACAGTAATATTCGGTGGACTATCAAGTAAATCACTGTTGTCACTATCGATATCCTACTACGTTATTAAATTAAATGAATCATAAATAAACAAGAATGGATATAACTTGATAATTTGACATAAACTAACTACTGAAACGAGCGAATTTCTGCCGCTTTGAAGCTGTAAAGTGATGTTCATGCGACATTCACCGGAAAACGTCAATTTTGCGCTAGAGCCTACTTCACAAAACGATTGCAGAAATTGTCTATTTCAGAAGGTTCGGAGAAAATATTATCGATAGATTTATTCAAAGCAATAAGACCAATGAAATGAGAAACCTTCTCGAAGTAAAGAAAATTGTTAATTTTTGAATTTGGGAGGCTTTTACATAGTATAATTCCATTATCAGTAATAAAAACAAGTAATGTGTTTTTAGGAATTTTACTTACGTCACATACGTAACGTCACATATAGATATTATAATATATAACTCGTCGTGTCATCATAAAATGTCAGCATTCAACAGTTTTATTCATAGATTGATTAACATCCGATTATCACCAAAAATTTCAACAAAGAATTAAATTTAATCAAACAAATAGCTAAAAATAATATTAATTATCCCAAAATAATAATATTTTAAATAAAAAACAAAGTAGAATCGTTTTGAATGAAGTTTACCCTGTCGATAAATTGAAACAGAAATCTAACCTAACCTTAACCTACGTTGGCATTACAAGTGAGAAACTGAAATAATTCTTGAGTAGCAATAATTTCAACATAGCTTTCCAAACTAATAATAGCTTAGGCAAATATATAAGAAATAATAAAACCAAATCAGATAAAAATTATAAATCAGGTGTTAATAGATTGATTTGCAATGACTGTTATAATTTCTACATTGGTAGAACACATGGAAATTTTAATATGAGAATATCGGAAGATAAACGCAGTTTTTCAAATAAAAAATCAGATTCAAATTACGCGAATCATCTCCTAGAAAATTGTATATCTTTCGACCCACAGTTTGAAATTTTGCATACAGGTAATGAATATTAGAAAGTCGATCTTTGGGAAACTTTAGAAATCGACAAACACAAACATTCAGGTATACTCATCAATGAACAAGTCGATTTAAGCCCTTCACCTCTATTGAATCTCTTCAGGGAGCAATCTATTCCTTAATTTTATTGGATATACCTGTCATCAATAACCACTTAAAAAGAAGCAACTCAATAAGCTTTTAGTCACTTAAGAACATTTGTATTTATATTCTGATTCTTATTTATACAGGGTGCTTCAACGAAAACTAAACAGAGGCTATATCTACCAAGATATTCATTTCTGATCACACCGCAAGAACAGGTCAAATTTTGTTTCAAGGGGAACATCTTTTTGGGGTACAAAACTTGCCTGAAATATCAACCCCCTGAGCGGGGGTTGCAATCCTTGAATATTTTGAATAGGGAAGATGGGTCGAGTTATAACTCAAGAGAAAGGTGGTATCGGAGGTTAGATGGGTCGAGCGATACCTCGAAAGAAAGGTATTACCTTTGTCTGCATCCCCATGAACGAAATTTCATTTTTCGTTGAAAACTGTAGAAGATACTGAGTGAGCTACTGAAATTTTCAAGGGTTGTCACCCCTGTTCCAGGGGTCGAAATTCGAGATGAGGATGGTACTTGATGATGACTGCCATTGATCAGCAGGGATCTGTTCTATTTGACTTCACTGAAACTTGAATAGTCTCACGAAAATAGTCTTCCCTATATTTCAGTTTCTCACCCTGTATCTTTTACAGTTTTTAATTAAAAATTGAAATACGTTCAAGGCGATGCAGACAAAGATACCACCTTTATGTTGAGTCATCACTCGACCCATCTTCCCTATTCAAAATGTTCAAGAAGGGTTGATATTTCAGGCAAGTTTTGTACCCCAAATCATGTCCCCCTTGAAACAAAAATTGACCTGCTTTTGCGTTTTGATCAGAAATGAATATCTTGGTAGACATAGCCTCGGTTTAGTTTTCGTTGAAGCACCCTGTATATAGTTGTCATAATTTTCGTACATTCATTCGTCTGAAGAAGCTACGGTGTGGTGAAACGCGTTTCGAATCAAAATTATTAAGTGAAATTCCTAAAAACACATTACTTTTTATTATTGAAAATTGTTAATTGTTAATCAACCGTAAAAGACATGGAATCAGGAGAACCAGCGGACCAACACACGATCAAATTCATAAAATTGGCGAAACTACATGTCACTATATTTCTTTCAAAGCATTGAAAAAGGATTATCTTTTCAATCTGAAAAATTTTCTTCAACTGATAAATATAAGTGGTAAAAAGAGAACTCTATTTAAATTTGAAATGCGCTGTGAATGTTCATCGTGAGGCGTATTTTCTGATCCACTACTCTTCGGAGGAAATTAGGAAACCTCGTTTTTCTCTAATTCAAATCGTAATGAACTCTAGAGGTAACAATTACGAAACAACTAAACCGTGAAAACGACGATTTCTTCATTCGTAATATTCGATTCGATTTCACTTTTCCATGAAAATAAAGCGATTCTGTCTGAACGAAAGTGAAAAATTAAAATTGCAAGAGATCTAATAAATGCATCGTTAAAGCAAATCGAGTTTTTGCATGAACGTTAGAGAGAAAATTGATTACTCACAATCGACACATTCACTTTCAAACGGAGAAAGTTTACATCAATTGGTCGCTTTTACAAAACGCTGTAGCACCATCTGCCGCGATCATTCAGTGCAAGGAACTCACTTCCTTTTCACTGCATTCATTCGATTATCATTATAATTATTCCATATCATCACGGGTCCCGTAAGTTTTCTTGAAATTAACGAGGTAAAGTTTGAAAACTATTTTTTAATGGAAGGACTTCTGGAACGTAATTTTTGATATAAATTTTCACCTCAACGTTGGAATGGTATTGCCATGTCGAATATATATATATATATATATATATATATATATATATATATATATATATATATATATATATATAAATTATTCCATTTGAAAAATTAAGATATGCTATTTTTAAAATTTCAATATTCAATAATTTTTTGAGTCGCTCCTGTATTAAATGGGGATAATCTATTTCAATTAATCAATAAAGCTATCCTTGGGCAATAAGAAAACGAAAGGAAAAAAGTATTCATCCATGGCCAAAGGAGTATGCGATGATGTGAAAGCCTAATTTCATGAATTCTTACGGAAAAAAAGAGTTTTCCAGCTAGTAAGTCTGCATGTGGCTCCCAGATGAGAGAGTCATTGAAGGTAATTCCCAGAAGATTAACTGTTCGAGGTAACGAGGCGCGATCCTCAGGAGGAATCATGACTGATTGAGTTTTTTGTCTATTGAGCAATAACTTATTACCTTGGAACCATATATGCGCCTTCAAAAACATAATGCAATCAAAGGGATCCAAATAGTTCGAAAGATCATTAGTATGAATGAGAAACAGTAGGGGTCCCAGGACAGAACCCTGGGGAACCCCGTGATTTACTGGCATGAATTTGGAGACGGCACCACAAACTGAAACGCGCTGAGACCGACTCGACAGGTAGGCGGCCAACTGCCTCAACGGTATTCCTCTGAAGCCACATGTCTCCGCTTTTATTGCAAGTCCTTTCTGCACAACCATATCGAAAGCTTTCGTTAAGTCAATAGGTACAGGTCAGTGATCGCACCATCCTCCAAGCTATACACAATTTTCTCGATAAAGCAGAGAACAGCTCAAGTTGTATACCGACCACATCGAAAACCGAATTGACCGAAAAGGCGAAAACAAATACTTCCTCTGATAATTATTTCATTAATTTCCAGAAAAAAAAAATTGTACACAGCAAGTAATTGGAATAAAAGAACTTGGTATTATGCCTAGACAAATTGTCGCATTTCTGAATCTAAACAATTATAAAGAATATACTGACCACTGTTTCATCCGTACTTCAGCGACAACGTTAGTAAATTCAAGTGCGGATATTATAAGAAGGCATAGAGGTTGAAAATCTTCTCAAGTAGCATAAGAATACATTTAAACTTCTCTGCAAAATCAAATAAAGATTGCAAATCAATTAGTTTCCTCAATTAATGGAGCTAATTCGGCAGAAACCGTTTTTTCATCTTCCATTTCTTCATGTTTATGGTGTGTGTCAGAAAAAACACAAGTGTGAACTCTGGAAATGTAACAGGGGAACCATACTATCTTGTATATGATTCAATAAACGAGTGAAAAAACCTGAGGAAAAAACTCGTTTCCCTGTCGATATTGCACTAGTAATAGCTTGTCTGTTTATGTTGTGTTAGTGTCGTGTGTACATAAAGAGTACCAAAGACTTTTCTGCTTAGCCGCTTCATTCTCTCTTGCGTTCCACGATTTCCAAACGAAGACAAGGGTGAAAGGAAGGGGGTTTGCGACAGAAATCTGTAAAAATGGAAAAAGAAAACCAGCAGAAAAACATTTCAACAATCATACTTCTTATATGTCTAAACAAATCTAAGAAAAGATTTCACATAGCAAGCAAGGTCATGAAAAGGACTAAGGTGATAATAGAGAAATACATAACCTACGATATTTCTTCAAGTTCCCACTCTGTTTGACCGAGAGAGCCCCGATGGCCAGGCTCAGTCGTCCAAGTGATTATGATCTATAGATGTTTTAGAATCAGTATTGACCCAACAATCTGGGTTGACATCGCCCATATATTATTTCTTCGTGGAACTTGTTTAATTTGAAGAAAAATTTGCAAAAAAATTATGACATTCGTTCGAAAAATATGACGAATGTCATATAAAATGTAAATACAAATGTCCAGTAAATACGTTTGTTTTATTGTTTTCAGATTTAATATATTTGTTTCTGGTTTTACACTCGTATCGAATTTCTTCATTCGAAACCTAGTTATTTAATATACTATTCTAGAAAATTCACAAGCATAATATATATTTGGAAAGAGAAAACATACCTTCTGTATCATGCAAGTTCATGGTTTATTATAAAAAAACAAATATATTATAATTCAAAAGCAATTCAATAACAATTTTTGAATGCGTTCCTACATTATATTCAAGACAAGTTTCTATAAAATGTCGTAATAGTTTTCACTCAACTTTGAGCGCAACCGAAATATTGGCATATGCCGAAATCCCGAAAAATCCGAAATAACTCTGAAACAAAAAAAAATTGATGTGATTTCTTTTCACCCATGCATTTTCTTCGAAAATCCACTTGTATCGATAGTTTTCATTTTTAACGTAGTTACAGAATATACTATTTGTTTCACTAAATCGAGTTTCATCAGAAATAGATCAAAATTTCATCAAACTATGTGGTATTCGTTATTATAGTTAATGGATATCCCATCAAGTAATTAATAAAAAATTGCCGTTTTCTGTTAACTTTTATAGGATAAAAGATACAAACAGTAGAAGTAATTTTGAGCCATGTCACGTTAAATTTTCATACCGTTATATAAATGATAATGATTGTTAAAGAAAAATTCATATCCATTTTGGTAATTCGGACGACTTAAAACTTGCTTATTCAATAATATTTGGGGAATTATTCTTTCAAACTATGAATTGTATCGGTTTGATGTGAAAGAATTTCATTTTATTCTTCTTTTCATCATCAAATTGATTTCTTCTATCTCGTTTCAAATAAAGTAAGTTAATCAAGAATAAATTCGATTTAGTATATTGTTAACGTATTGACATCTATCTAAATCCACAAAATAAATCCTGGCACCTCCGCCAATTTGTATATTCGACGAATTTGAATCGAGGTTCAAATATGTAACAAACGTTAAGAAATTACTATAACTAGATATTCTTAAGTCGTTTAATAAAAAATAATTTTGAGATATGCAAACATCTTTTGATGTCAAGAATTTGTTTCCTAGTATTCCACCGAAAGATTCGTATAATATAATCAATAATTCGTTAACACAAAATATGACGAATCCACGAATTAAATACATTATGGCTTTATTAGATGTTTGCATATCTGAAAATTATTTTTATTTAACGACTGTTTTTATAAAAGTGATGAAGGACTTATAATGGATAACCCCTTAAGCCCTCTTTTAGCAGAAATATTCATGGATAACATAGAAAAACTATTCATAAACACCCGCTTAGTAAACATTTCCTATATTGGTATCGATATGTCGATGACATTAAATTTCATCAACAACCTGCACTTAGCAGCATATTATATAAGAACAAACAAAAATTAGCTTTACAACAAATATATCCAATCGGTGAACACCAAGACAAGAAAGTCAATAGTTTAACAAATTAGCATTAGCAATAATGTGAAATCTCTTCTTAAAAATTCAAATTGAAATATAGCGTTCAAAACATCAAGAAATTTAGGTTCATTTATCAGGAATTATAAATCTCCAATTGATAAAGAAAATAAATGGTGTTTATAGATTGGATTGTGCAGATTGCAATTGTTTTATATAGGTAGAACGGGAAGAAATTTAAATGTTAGAATCTCTAAACATAAACACAGTTTCATCATTGGAAAAACCGATTCAAATTATTTAAATCATCATAGGAAAATAGTGGCTCTTTTAATCCAAAATTTAAAATCCTACATTCTGAGAATAGAGGTGTAAAACTCAACCTTCTGGAAGTTCTTGAAATTAACAGATTTAGGTATTCACCAGAAAATCTTAATGTTCAGCTAGACATAAATAACTCACCTTTATTAAATTTATTTCCTAAACATTAGTTCAAGTACGGATAGCTCTGAATGGATTGCCTCTTTAGTATATATAAATATATGTTAGTAACATATATTTGTAGTATTCATTCGCTCTTGACAAAGATACTGTGTATCGAAATGCGTCAAGCATTTAATAATATATGTTAGTAGAAATCATCGTTTACTTACATTTTCTTTGACTCATTGTAGCCAAAAAGAACTCATTCATTGCAGATAGTGATAGAGTCGTATTAATTTAGAAATACCAAAAGCAATACTCGCTAATTAACTATTCTGAAATTAAGTGTTAACAGTCCTCTCAAGTTGTCCAGTTGAAAAACTGCTCCTGTTCAAATATCATGTTTATGAAGTGCATTGCATTGAAGTTCATAGATCATATTCCATAACTTTCCCACTGTGAGAATTACAGAAAGTAAAATTACAGGAACTCTCCACCATGCAATATCATTATCTATAATAATTAGGAAATCCTCTTACTACTGAATAGTTCCGTTCAAGAAGCATTACTATCATCGAGAATGAATATTTGTTTCGTTTTCCATCTATCGTTACTTTGAGATAATAGGAAGACACACAGCGAACGAGGTAACGACGGCTTTCTTTAGTTCATAAGCGGTTTACTCTATCGAGCGTTGAACCTGATGTGAGAGAAATTTATGCTTTGTTTTTCTTGTGAGACCTTTCAGACATGTTTATCCAAAATATAACGAACCATCCCAGCAATTAAGAAACTTTATCGATTTCACATCACTTCAATACAAAATCGCATATTTCTAAAATTTTATTCAAAGAATCAAGAAGTTTAAAAGGTAACGGTGGTAAAGTGATATACTTACAACCAAATTTATATGGAATCACCCGATATTTTGAATAATACTTCAGGGATTTTGGAAATTTTGAAGGATTGTTTGAATTGATCCTGTTTAAGATATTTCAGTTGAAAAAGAAATAAATTACACAGCTCTACAAAAAAAAAAATTTATTGTTGCCCTGGATATCATCGCAAATTTTTATGTTTTCAAGTGCCCAGATTAGGAATATATTCATGAAAGTTCTCAATGTGCTCGTATTTTCATGATTTTTGCATTTCTTATATTTTGAACAATTATAAGCTTGTTAGAAATAAAATTTAATTTTCCAGTCATGATTAGGCTTCTGCGCAACTAATTAAGGATTAGTGTATTGTAATGATATCGCGAAGCTGCTTATAGACATGGGTTTAAAAGAGTACAAATCTACTGAATGGCGCCTTTTTATTGATAGTTGCAAAAGAAGTTTAAAATGCGTCTTATTGCACAATGGAAATAAATTTGCATCAATTCCAATTGCCCATTCAACGAAACTCAAAGAAGAATATGAAAATGTAAAATTAGTTTTAGAGAAAATTAAATACTCTGAGCATCAATGGCCGATCTGTGTGGATTTAAAAATGGTTAAATTTTACTTGGCCAACAAAGTGGATATACAAAATACCCTTGCTTTATTTGTATGTGGGATACTAGAGCAGATAATGTTTGGCCTGTAAGAAATTCTTTAACTGTCGGTAAAGCCAACGTAATAAGGGAGCCGCTGGTGAGCAGAGACAAAATCATACTTCCACCGTTACATATTAAGTTAGGTATTACTAAGCAATTTGTAAAAGCGTTGAACAAAGACGGAAATTGTTTTAATTACATTTGCAGAAAATTTCCGAAGCTTAGTATGGAAAAATTGAAAGGTGGAATATTTGATGGTCCTCAAATACGGCAATTGATGAAAGACTCAGATTTTATCAAAGTTATGACTGTTCCGGAAAGTAAAGCTTGGAAATGTTTTGTGTTGGTTGTCGAAAATTTCCTAGGTAACCATAAAGCAGCAAATTATGAAGAAATTGTGCAAAATATGCTGACAAACTTTCAGACTTTAGGAGCAAATATGAGTATTAAGTTACACTATCTCCGCAATCATCTAGATAAATTTCCGGATAATTTAGGAAATTATAGTGAGGAACAGGAGAGCGGTTTCATCAAGATCTAAAAGTGATGGAAGAAAGGTATCAAGGTCGATGGGATTGTCACATGATGGCAGATTACTGCTGGTCTTTGAAAAGAGATTGTCCCTGAAAAATTATAGAAGAAAAGCTCATAAAAGGCGTTTTATGGAAATATGAAATATATTTTCGACATTTTCCTCTTTATTTACTTCGATGTATCCGAATTTCTCAAAACATAACTGACATTATAAATATATCTGTTATTTTGTTTCTTGTTTTACGATTTTTGTTATGTAAAATGAAAATAAAGATTTAAAAAGAGATCAGAGCAAATCCTACAAAATTATTGATAGTTTCACGAATTGTGTTCATGAATAGACCCAAAATCATTTTCATATCTAGGGCAACAAAACCATTGTAGACCAGTATTAAGGTTCATTTTAAGAAAGAAACAAATGAAAGAAAGTGAGAAAATTTTGCCGCATTTAGTGAAAAAATTGTTTTTTCACGGAGTAGGTGTTTTTTTGTCGACCTCAGTAGCTTGTATTACCTTCTTTTGCCTTGATACAAGCGTGAATCCGTCTAGGAATGCTTTGGATTAGGTTTTCCACCTTCTCTGGGGCGATATTCTGCCACTCTTCTGTGGCGGCTCAGACGAGCTGTTGTGGGGTTCTTGAATTATCCTGGCACGATCTATCTTTCCTTTTGAGATTATCCCATAAATGTTCATTGGGATTTAGGTCTGGAAGAGCAAGCTGGCCAGTGGGCACCTCGCCAGATTCTCACTATGGACTTCAGTACTAGGTCCACGTAATTTATAGCTGTCACACTAGCAGGAAACGAAATTAAATCTGTTCTGCCTCCCAGTATAATGCCACCACAAAACATCACACTGACCCCTTGGTATTTTGGAATTTGTCTTGCTGCTCGGAGTCTAGCTTGTCTTCCACGATCCCCTAAAACCCGAATCCGGCTGTCATCTGATCGAACATTCTCAATATTCCAATTTTGGTTCTGGATACACCAGTTAAGTCTGTTAAGTTTTTGTTGTCTGATTAGCTCTGCAATATTTAAAGGACTTCTGCTATATAAACCCCTTGACGTATCGTTTCGAATGATATACTGATGCATGTTGCTTCCAGAAATTGCCTTTGGAGTATGGGGTGCGACGCACTAGGGTCTCTTCTTGCAATTTGTCATAAGAAGCCCTTTTGTTCTTCAGAAGTGATCTTCCTACGACTTCTTCTAGGCCTATTTTGCAGAGATTGTAGCTCCACGTATCGGGCGAAGGTTTTGAAATCACCCCCTGTGATACCCCCATCGGACAACCCAACGTAAGGCATTTTCAATAATGATTATAGGCTTATTTAAATTTTGAAATTCACGGTTCCATATCTGAATGACGAATGAATACAATATCCCGAAAATGTGGTGATAATTCAACATTTCTTCTCATACTTTCCAGTTTTTTTACAGCAAAAAAACTTCATTCTTCACAAGTAGTCAAAGATCCATGGTTAAAAACAATCAATAATATTAAATACCGAGTGATTCCATATACCCCCATCAATACTCGCGAAGAACTTCAACATACAATAGAGTTCCATTGTCAACAGATAAGAAATGAAAATGGGTTATTTGAAAGGATTGAACGAAATTTATAAAACGTTTACGAAATTGCGTTGAAGTATATGGTACCCATTTGCTCTGAGTCTGAAATACTTTTATAGTTATTTACAATAAATCAACATTAGTTATTATGTATTTATTATTTCATTCATTAGTAGGGTGCATGATTGAAATAAGACGAATTTGGTGGCATTCATTTCGCTTTATTCAAGATGATGACTGGTTCGATAACACTTGTTATTCCAAGTATTAAAACACCTAACACATATGTCTCGCTTGTTTCGTTCATGAAATATCCTAGTTTTACTTGAAAATTATCAATTTTTTGCTTTTTCAAAAATTTGATATATCTCGAGAACGACGTGAGCTACCAAAATAATGAAAGGTGTTTTGCAAACAAGAAACCATAAGGGACATAACTCATATCCAACTGAATCTCAGTCAGTATACAGAGTGCTGTCTCTTTCTCCTCACATTTCGAAACGAAAATACATCGAAAAGTACGTTCTTTCAAATTGTAACCAATATTTCTTTTCAATTCATTAGATTCGCCGTAAAAAACTGAATGAAATTCCCCAGACATATCATGTACCTGAGATTTCGAGTTTTCAAGTTATGGCGAAAAAACGAATTCTTCGTAGACATATCCCAGAGCATTGACAGGCTCCTGATCATAGATAACTATTGTTATTTCAACTGTCAGTCGAATTAATTCGAACAGAATGGCTGGCTACAAAAATGAGCAAATAATTAATTTATTTTTCATTCATAGAGATGAAAGACGGAATGTTAGTAGAACTTGTAGGAGCTTTAACGCATTATATGCAAAGATGCCGTGTATGATAGTTAAAAAATTTAGGAGATACGTTGCAAATTTCCTTTCGTCTGGATCGGTCCAGAATAGGACATCATTTTCAACGCCTGTAGTCAACAATGAAGACATTGAAATTGCCGTTCTAGCTTATTTTGATGTGAATCCACGTGCATTATTGGTAATAGCAGAGCATGATCTGATTTTACCTCATAGTAGTATTCACAGAATTCTAAAAAAACATCAACAGCACCCTTACAAATTTTTACCGGTCCAAACTCTACAAAGCTGGCGATCCACAGCTTTGAGTAGAACTGTGTGAGATTCTTCTTCTCAGAACACAATAAGATCCCAATTTTCTCAAAAGGATTATCTGTATGGATGAAGCTAAATTTTCTAATAAGGGGTTTTTAACCGGATTGACTTCAAAGCAAACAAGTTGAACCTTGAATTAAATTAACCTAACCTAAATTAAACCATGTGCCTTTATCAGATTCAGAACTCGTATTTCAGCCTATAAAAATGGCAGTGGAAGTAATATGTCGTCAAAATTCAGATTTGTTAACTGCCGAAACGACTCTGCAATTTATGGTGAAAATGTTAGAAGAATTCGGAACACCAGTAGCTCAAAAACTTGCTGAATCCATTGGGCTCGGATTAATGAACGTTTATGACCGCAGCATTATATGACTGACTCTGTCCAATACGACGTATATTTCAATCAATCTGCTAGTGATCAAACATTCAAACTTCCTCCTAAATCTCTAATCAAAAAAGAAATAATAAAGTTAATCGGAAGATTACACAAGAACAGTACTAAAGATGACAATATTGCAGTCAATATACAAAACAAACCCTCTAAATCTTCAGTTTCAGATGAAGCCATGAATGAAAGTGATGAAGACGATTCAATTCCATTAGCTGCAGTGAAAAAATGTAGAGCCTGAAATGGCGAACGCTTCTCTTAGTCTTGATGAGCAATTGGAAATGGCATTGGAAGAGCGTTCGAAAAAACGTGTGGCACTTTTGTCATCGTCACTTGTTATGATTTTGAAGAAAGAAATCAATTTGTACGAGTCAAGACGGTGAAAAGTACAAAATATTCAGTTCCAATGTCTTTTATCTGTAGTACTATCAAGTGTCGAGGCAAAACGGGCGTTTTCCTCAGCTGATTATCTGGCATGCAGCATGCGGAGTCGGCTGGCAGATGAAGCCTTAACTATATGCTTTTTGAGGAGTTATTTTCAAGAATAGAATAATATGTAACTTTTTGAATAAATTACTGGTTACCTTGAGATTTTATTTCTCTATTTTGCTTTTGAAGAACGATTAGAGCCAATAGAAATATATATGATAGGAATTTTCGTACATTTTCGAAGATCATTTCTTTACAATGCAAGATCTCGCACAATACCAAGATTTCGCAAGATTAAAATTTCTGAATCTCGCGAATACGATTGATACTTGCGAGATTGCATTCCTTAATCGTTTGCGAGCTATAGTCGAGAAAACACTCCTGGTCGGCCATCTTTAATTATCAATAACTCAGCAGGGAAGCGTCATATCAAAAATTTAGAAAGAATTAATGACATAATTTTTGGTCACTTGTGTGTTTGTATAATATTGCTCACGAATTCTGGGACACCCTGTATATTATACTATTAGTTTCGGAATATCATTTGAATTATCCGAATTCCTGTGAAATACACATTTCAAACTAATTGATTTCACTTTCCTTTAGCCTATTAAGATAAGTAATTTTCAGTAGAAAATTTATCTCGAGTTCGAACGAGACTTTCGTACGTTCTCGATACTCTTTGAACAGCTTCGCGAACGCTCTGGTGCATTGACCCTTTTGGTTTGGAGTACGTGTGGAGTGCAGAGCCCCGCATGCTAGAAATAATTACTATCGCTAGGCGATTTTCCACATTCTTGCCTATAAACTCACGATTCGAATAGGATTCGATTCTAACTCATCTGCATCACACAAGAACACCGCGAAGTGCTCTTCGGAATGGCCTTTTTCTGTTTTAATGACGCAAATATTGGGAAAAAGTCAATTCACATATTTCACGCTGTTTTTAGTCATTTATAAACTGAACAAATCGAGCTATTTCCATTTTATTGGTGAACACCATACGGGGTGTTACATAATAGTATGTCACAACTTGAGGGGGTATATCAACATGCAATTTTAAGAAAAGAAGTTTATATAAACAAAGGTCCGCGAAAAATTTGTTACGGAGCTGCAGAGTGTTGAAATTTCTTCAGAACTCCTGCAGTTTTTGAGATATTCACCCCAAATTTGGAATGCAAGCTCTTGTTTACAACCTCCATCATTACACCTCCTAAATTTGAACTAGATTCTACAAGGTGTTTTCTTTTACGGAGCCATATTTCTTTTGCCCTTTCAAACTTTTTTGCAGTACGCCACTGATCAGCATACGATCAATTTTCGTCATCTTTGTTCAATTTAGTAACTTTTTGACACTTGTAATTTTTCGTACCTCCGACTGTTCTGGAACAAAAACTTATCAAACGATTATATGCATTTGCTGAATTGAAAGCACTTCTAATTGAAAAAATGACTAGTAGGCTTTGAATTTTTTCATTCAATTATTTATTTTGACAGTTGCTAAAGTTGTACCAGTGTCTGCTCGAATTGTTTATTGAATTAACGATTAGTTTTAAGACTTTTGAAGTTATTGCTGTAAGAAAAAATGGCTAATTTTACTAACGCCGAATTGGCTGATATTCATTACATGTACGGTCTGGCTGACGAAAACACAACAGAAGCTAGGCGATTATATCAGTTGCGCTTTCCAAACCGAGTAACACCAGACAGGCGAATATTTTCAAATACCCGCAGAAGGTTGAGGGAAACTAGTGCTTTTACTGCAAATAATCATTTAAAAGGTGCAACTCAAACTATGAGAATTCCAGATATTGAGGCAGCAGTTTTGAATTGTATCGATTTGAATCCTCCTGTGAGTACAAGAAAAATTGGAAATCAGTTGAAAATTTCACATATTCTTCACAATTTTTATTGTACCCGTTTCATATTCAACGCGTCCAAACTCTACTTCCTCGAGAGTTTTCTTCAAGACTGAATTTCTGCCGATGGTTCTCAGATAAAATTAGAGAAAATGCTCATTTTGATAGTGAAATAATGTTCACAGATGAAGCTAATTTTTCTAGAACTGTTATCACAAATTTTCACAAAAATCATTAGTGGGCTGAGGAAAACTCCCATTTGATAGAAGAATCTCGTAATGAAGAACAATTCTGATTAAATGTCTGAGTCGGTATAATTGAAAATTATTTAATTGGGCCATTTTTTCTTACCTAACAGACAAACGGTCCTGCTTATCGGCAATTTCTTGAGGAGGAGTTACCGTTATTGCTCGAGGATGTGCCATTTTCAGTGAGAAACATAATCTGGTTCATGCATGACGGGTCACCAGCACATTTCAGTGGAGAAGCTAGGGAATTCTTGAATAATACATTCAAGAATCGATGGATAGGTCGGGGTGGGCCAGAACCATAGCCTCCTAGGTTCCGAGACTTAAATAGTTGAGACTTTTTCTTATGGGGATATCTCAAAAGTTTAGTTTTTTCCACTCCAAAGAACACTGTAGAAAAATTGAGAAATCGAATAAAAACCTCTTGTGACACGATAAGAAATACCCCAGCAATATTTCAAAGAGTGCGTGATAATATGCTAAGAAGGACAGAAGCCTGTATTCTTGCAGGTGGAGGACACTGCCAGCAATTTATTTAGTTTTTCATTGTTTTTTTCTTTAGTTTGGTATTGAATAAGTATAAGTTGAGTCTCAGAAAACCAGATATCAAAATAAACGCAAATTTTGGGCATACCTATCAAGTATTTCTATTATTTTTCTTTTATTTAGCGAATAACATACAATTTAAATAATTCAAATTCAATAATCTTTCACTTGAAAACGGTTGCAAATACGAAAAAATCACAGATGTCAAAAAAGGTTCTAAATTGTACGAAGATGATGAAAATTGATTGTACATTGATCAGTGGCTTAATGCAAAAAAGTTTGAAAGGCAAAAGGGGACATGTCCTCGAAAAAGAAAACACCTTGTGAATTTCAGTTAAACTCTAGGACGTGTAATGATGGAGGCTGTGAAAAATAGCTTGCGTTCCAAATTTGGGCGGAATATCTTAGAAACTGCAGGAGTTTTGAAGAAAAACACCAATTTTTTTCCGGAAATTTCAACACCCTGTAGCTACGTAACGAAGCTTCTGCGGACCCATGTTTATAAGCACTCTTTTTCTTGAAATTTCACGTAGAGTTACCCCTCAAGTTGTGACAAACTATTATGTAACATCCTGTATAATTAAAGTTATCTTATAGCTAAATCTAGAAAAAAATAATTATATTCAGTCCTGCTTGATGAAATAATGTCACTTTCGGAAATTGTGTGAAACAAAATTAAAAAAAACTAGTGATTTGGGCAACAAAGGTTTAATTATGAGCAATGCGCTCAATTTTTTGTCTCCATGCTGTTTCTGATATGAATCGGTCGACATACAGTCTGTCAAAAAGTACCATGAATTGTACGTTAAGACAAATATTTATTTTTTCACCCAAATCCAAATTTCTTACGAAATCAACCTTAGTTCTCGCCGCATATTCTCTTTTATGTCTTCTATCAATTTGAAACGGGTACCTCGAAGTGGCTGCTTGAGTTTTGGAAAAGGAAAAAAAACAGTTGTGGTTGTTTGATGGTATTTGTTGAGTTTTTGATAGGAAATTCGTTCACAATGATAGCCTTCTAAGATGGTGTATTACCGTGATGTAAAATTCATGAGTTCTTTCTACAAATCTGGCCTTTTTTGACGAATTTGCTTTCGCAAACTCCGCATAAAGTTCAGTTAATATTCCCTATTCACCGTCAGAGTTTTGGAAAAAATTCCGAGTGCACAACGCCGCCATAATCATGTTGTGGTTTTTTCGGTTTCGGTTCAGTTGTTAGGCGCCATTCCGAAGCTTATAGACTGACTTGCATATCAAACTCAATCATGTCTCATTACCAGCTATAATGGTTTTTATCTGTCGGAATTGTCTCATTCTAGCGTGTCTTAAGCGATATTTACGCGATTCAATTTTCGAAGGAAATTCAGTTCCTTTGGAACTAGTCGAGCGCAACACGTTTCATGCCCAAACAATCGTCGAAAAGGGTAGGATTTGATTCGTGAGACACAGAAAGTTCATTGCCTATCTCTTTCAAACTTAAATAGTGATTGTCAATTACCAATTTCATGATTTTATCAACGTTAACTTCAGTTGACGATGTTGATGGCCGACCAGAGTGAGGCAAATCTTTCACCACATCTCGGCCCCTGTTGAATGCACTGTACCACTTATATCCATGTATTTTTGATAAAGTCGCTTCATCGTTAGCCTTCTGTGACATTTTCAGCGATTCGGCATACGCCATTTGCAAAACAAATTCTTCGTTTGTTATTTTCATTCATCATTAAAATCGCAAAACTCACTTGTGAACTGAAAAGATCGAGCACAGTAAAGAAACGGAATAACAGTAGCAACAAAAAACATTTTGATAATCCTTTTAAGCAGATTCTTCAAATAATAAATTCCGAAAGTATTATATTATCTTGCATGAAACAATAGTTAATTAAAGTAATTCAAAAACTATATTAACTCAATTTATGCAAACATTAAGTTCACTTCAGAAACGAACCAATAATTACATTAATTTTTCATAGTTAACTAAGAATTCATAGTAATAAACATGAATATTCCATCTTTCATGAACCTTCACATACAAATATAACCTCACACCTCCGTATATCCATATAAATATAAATTAGCAGCCTACGGTGATACATACATTAACTGAGATACCAATGACAGCTGAAAATTTCGTGATAAAACAGCAATAAACAGTGATTATGATGCCAACTCGATTTGTCTGACATTAACTATTCTACAATTCAATGAGTGACGTTTAAGTGACGAAGGGACTTATTCAATAAATCAAAATCTAATGTAGTTGCTATAGTCCATTGAAATGTTACATGAGCTTTGCATATTTTAGAGGGCGCAATTTTATTTTTGGGACATGTAAAGGGGGTGAATGGAAGCTTAAGCCCAAGTTTGTGGGGTTGCCGCGCACCTTTTTCGCGATATCTCGGAAACTTTACGTCTCATAAAAAATTTGTGACGACTTGCGTGTAGGTCGTACGATGAAGGAAACAGAGCGATGATGTGTTTCCACACCCTGTATATAAATACCTCGAAAAAGTCTAGGGAACACTTCTGAATATCGATATATCGTATCCAGAACGATCAATATGGATGATTTTTTTCAAGAAATGAACACCTGCATCAATTTCTCACCAAATTATGTAGAGTGCCGCAACAGATTTCAGTTTTTTTTTATTAAAAACTAAAAATGCAGCAGATGCGACGCTGCTTTATAATCATTCCATGTATTCAGTGTTTGAAATCAGTTAGTTGGCACTTTGTTTCTGTTGTAAGCACAAATAAAAGATTCAAGTTTTGTGATTCGACCATGGAAAGACGACATTTGACTAGAGAAGAGATGTTACGAGCCGTTGGCATGCTCCAAGCTGGGAGCTCACAACGGGAAGTATCCAGGGTTCTGGGAAGTAGCCCAAGTGTCATAAACCGTTTATGGTCGCGTTTCAATGAAACAGGTAGCGTAGAAAAACGCCATACAGGTCGTTTCAAGATTACTACAGTCGCCCAAGACCGATTTTTGGTTTTACAAGCCAGAAGAGATTGTACTACCACAGAATCTCGATTAGCTCAAGAGCTATCACGAGTTCATAATGTACAAATTTCCGACCAAACTGTGAGAAATCGACTGCACGAAGGACAACTCCACTCCAGACGTCCTTTAAGAGTTCCACAATTGACCCATGAATCGCGCTGTTCGTTTAGCTTGGTGCCCAGAACACGTAAACTGGGATCAAGAGAGGTTGGCCGCAGTTCTCTTCAGTGATGAATCTAGATTTAGTTATTATCCCGATTCGGGAAGAATTCGAATATGGAGGGAACCTGGAAAGCAAAACCGTCTCCAGCATGCTCGAGAAGTTGTTAGACAGGGAGGCGGATCAGTGATGTTTTGGGGAGTCATACGCTTTGGTGGAAGAACTGACCTCGTTTTCATACAGAACAACCTCACGGTAAATTCTTACGCAAATGAGATAGTTTTACCTGTAGTGGTACCGTATCTCCAAACAATGGGTCAAAATCCACTCTTCCAACAAGATAATGCCCCTCCTCATCGTGCAAGAGTTGTCTTGAACGTTCTTGAAGAGAATGACGTCGATCTTCTACCGTGGCTATCCTGCTCCCCAGATCTGAATCCCATCGAGCATGTGTGGGACACCCTAAAAAGAAATCTCCTGCGTCAAAACGTTTTCCATCATGAACAGGAGCTTCGATTAACAGTTCAGGGGGCTTGGAATGACTTAGGCCAAAATGTAATAGACAATTTAATATTGAGCATGCCGCGACGATGCCAAAGTGACATTAATAACAGAGGTGGACCTTCTGAATACTGAAAAATAAATGTGCTTCCATATCGTTTCGATAATATTAGTTCAGGATTTTTTTTGTGTTTTACCAAATTTCGTCATTTTCAAATTTCAATTTTTTTTATAGTAGGTGCTTTGGAGAAGTCAAATATTATTTTGTTCTCTTGAGAATACATTATATACAATATATCCTAACAAAAACCGAAAGATTTCTATAAATTCGAATCATCAAATTTATATTTTAAAGATATTGGTAAGTGTTCCTAGACTTTTTGAGGTGTTTATGCTTTCATAACTTTTTCCCTAAATTCAAAATTGAAGCAGCTATAAGCAAAAGGGTGAGAAAATTTCTATATAACTTTTCTTTTTTGGTCTATAACTTTTTTTAATACATTTCACAAAAAAATTACTTCAGACCAACCTTGTAGATGGTCTTTTAAGGAAGTTTCCCGCATTAAAATGAAAAAAAAACTGGGTTTTCGCGTTTTTGGAGATGGCCCACCTTCAGGAAGAATCTGAAATAATTCAGAAAAATACTTTTTCATAACAGAAATTAAACGCTGAAAAAATTGGTCTTCGTTAATTTTAGAGATGAAATTTTCGAAAAAAAAAAATTGTTTTGGGGCCCTTACGGGGGCCCGATCATTACGGAAAAATTCTGTATGTTTTGTAAGGTTACTAAGGTTGTTCATGAATGTTTTCAGATTTTTAAGGCAGCTGAACCCGAGGAAAAAAATAAAATGAAAAAAACTCGTTTTTTGCTGGTTGGGGAGGGTGGGAGAAGGAAGGGCTAATATATCGATGAATGTTTTTCTTTTGACCCCCCCTATGATGTAATCAAAGAAAAAAGGATTTTGCGAATTAGGGCATTTCGTATATCTTATCAGGGGTACCCTTTCTGGTCAAATGGAAATATAGAATCCTGTTTAACGAATGACACAAATAAAATGAGCGATTTTAAAATTGCTAGAGTACATACCTCTTCATCTGAGGGGCTTGACAATTCATAAGATAAAAGTACTTCGAATATTTCTCTGGATTATTGTTTTAACTTTGAATCGATTAATACTTCATTACTTCAAGACACTTAAACTGATATTGTGACAAAATTGACGTCATAACATAACCAGGAAATAATATCTCATGGCAAACTGAAATATCCGAATATCAGAATTTCTCTAAACTTCACAGAACAAGCGTGATTTCAGCTTCTACCTTCATTCAAGGTTATGATCTTGAACTAATTAAGAAATCGGACATGGGTATTTGGCAAACAGGTTCTTGGATTGATTCGGAAGTTAGTTTAAACATATATGAGAAATAACAAACAGGAAATATATTTTGAATATAATTAAGGAATATACATGTATATATGAAATGTTATTTTAAATTTCAACAGATGTTAGATAATATTTTTGTTTGTTGACAACCTTGTACTGAAAGTCCTACAAGTATTTATTATCGCAATGAAGTAATTAATTGTTTTATATGTTTTCTAAGTGTATTCAATTTGATGGAAAAAATCGATTCACGACATAGGTTCGAACCATGTTGAAACGTTTTATAGCAATGTCTAGCTTGCTTCCATGTTGATTGAATTACATAGATTTTTCTATGAACGAATATGGAAAAAAGGGTGACATTCTGAGAGATTTTCGAACAGATACCTCTTCTCAGATCGACGGATAGGTGATCGACTTCTTACCATTTTGCTTCATTCAAGTTTTTGCAAAATTGGGATAGTTAAGAAGGTTTGAAGAAATTATTTTGTGAAAACAAATGAATACCCCATGAGTTTTGTTACACTAAATGAAATTTATGATCTAAATATTGTACATGCATTGTCAAAGATCAAACTTTTAGTTCAAATGCTACAGAATATTTGCTGTTAATTTGGAATCATGAACTTGGCAACATGGTATGTTTGTTATAGATAGGCAAAAGTCAAGCTTTTGTTTTCAAAATTCAAAATCAAGCTTTTTTCACAAAAAGTGAAATTCAGCTTGAAAAAGTTTGATGTCAAGTCAAATTTTGGGTAACAAAATTAACTCAATGCAAACCTTTCATTTGTTAGAAGCTTCAATATCAAATCATGTCAAGCTTTTCGAAAGGTTTCAAGCTACTTGACTGGATGAAACCGTACTTTTATAATCCAATTAAACGAAAAAATTCGTGAAATGTAGATTTGTCATGATATCCCGAAAAAAAAAATACGAAAATGAACTTACTTGCATCTTCTCAGGAATGTGAAATACGTAACAAATTCAAATTAATTGATTATTTCTGTTGTCTTAAGATGTTGAAATTCTACAAGATGCAATGTCTTGAACTACAAGTAAAAAGAAGAATTTGAAAACGTTTGATTAGTGGTGACATAATAGAAAAAATATTGAATTTAGATCAAAATTCCTATTAGCGACGGTAAACAATGTTCCAAATTATGCCATTTTAGAATCATGGATTAATTTTAAATAAAATATTCGAAAAAAAAGCATTAAACAATGCATTAAAATGTTAGTTGTTTTCTTTTCTGAAGACTAACGTTCACAAATTGTGTTGTTTCCCAAATACAGAAATTGATTGAAGTTTCTAGAATTGCACTTTTTAATTTTTTATTCAAAATCAGGTGAAAATACAAATTTCATACAAAATTCTCTGTTCATAATAAAATAGAGTTCTTGAAAAACGAATATCCTATGAATTGAAAATTCGTTTTAATTACATCATTTTATTTATCCGTTATTCTATTACTCACTTTGCATTACATCTCCCATATTTTGTACTTTATTTTTGGTGAAAATTAAATTTCAATACGAGGTTATGATTTGATATTTAAGTTTTCAATGTTGACGAGAAAATCGCCAATGCAAATCTCTTTTAAATTCAAAAATGCGATCATAACCTTTGATTTCACCTTCAAATAACCTTCTAGGGTCACTTTGTCTGAATAAATCAATACGTATCCAAATGTAAAATTTTATTGCTTAAAAACTTTTAAAGTTGAAAAAATGCTCCGTTTGAATTAATCAAGTTGACTTTGAAGTCACCTTGACTTCATCTTACCTAACCTAACCAGTTATGTTACCGTTCCGGTAAATAAGATATACAGGGAGAATTGCAGAAAGGTTTGAAGAGTGAGAATTACAAACAGGAGTTCGGGGATATAACGAACTAAATATGTTGAATATCGGAAATAGGTCTTTTTCCAACAATGAAGAATTTTTGAATTTAACCACATCTGCAGAAAATAGGCTAAACCACAGAAAATCCATTTGAAAAGTTAATATGCATACTCAGATTCTAGTTTTCTAATTGAATGTGAAAATTAATTTTAGTCAAACTTTTGCTTCTGTCTATGGATTGTCATTTAAATTTTTCTCTTTTTGTAGATATGGACCAGAAATGCACATACCGTAAGAGGATACTGCATTGCCTATGTTACTGCTTTTGACAAACATTGGAATTTGGCACTCAGAGAGGTAACCGAAGTTTGGACTAGACCAAAAAAAAGAAAAACTGTTTCTCTATTAGGTAAGTTGTTATAAACACCTGAAAAAAGTCTAGGGAACACTTACCAATATCTTTAAACTATGAATTTGATGATTCGAATTTATAGAAATCTTTCGGTTTTTGTTAGGATGTATTGTATATAATGTATTCTCAAGAAAACAAAATAATATTTGACTTCTCCAAAGCACCTATTATAAAAAAAATTTGCAATTTGAAAATGACGAAATTTGGTAAAACACAAAAAAAATCCTGAACTAATATTTTCGAAACGATATGGAAGCACTTATATTTTTCAGTACCCAGAAGGTCCACCTCTGTTATTAATGACACTTTGGCATCGTCGAGGCATGCTCAAGATTAAATTGTGTATTACATTTTGGCCTAAGTCATTACAAACCCCCTGAACTGCTAATCGAAGCTCCTGTTCATGATTGAAGACGTTTTGATGCAGGAGATTTCTTTTTAGGGCATCCCACACATGCTCGATGGGATTCAGATCTGGGGAGCAGGATGGCCACGGTAGAAGATCGATATCATTCTCTTCAAGAACGTTCAAGACAACTCTTGCACGATGAGGAGGGGCATTATCTTGTTGGAAGAGTGGATTTTGACCCATTGTTTGGATACGGTACCACTACAGGTAAAACTATCTTATTTGCGTAAGAATTTCCCGTGAGGTTGTTCTGTATGAAAACGAGGTCAGTTCTTCCACCAAGGCGTATACCTCCCCAAAACATCACTGATCCGCCTCCCTGTCTAACAACTTTTCGAGCATGCTGGAGACGGTTTTGCTTTCCAGGTTCCCTCCATATTCGAATTCTTCCCGAATCGGGATAATAACTAAATCTAGATTCATCACTGAAGAGAACTGTGGCCCACCTCTCTTGATCCCAGTTTACGTGTGCTTGGCACCAAGCTAAACGAGCAGCGCGATTTCCATGGGCCAGTTGTGGAACTCTTAAACGACGTTTGGAGTGGAGTTGACCTACGTGCAGTACATTATGAACTCGTGATAGCTCTTGAGCTAATCGAGATGCTGTGGTAGTACAATCTCTTCTGACTTGTTAAACCAAAAATCGGTCTTTGGCGACTGTAGTAATCCTGAAACGACCTGTATGGCGTTCTTCTACGCTACCTGTTTCATTGAAACGCGACCATAAACGGTTTATGACACTTGGGCTACTTCCCAGAACCCTGGATACTTCCCGTTGTGAGTTCCCAGCTTGGAGCATGTCAACGGCTCGTAACATCTCTTCTCTAGTCAAATGTCGTCTTTCCATGGTCGAATCACAAAACTTGAATCTTTTATTTGTGCTTACAACAGAAACAAAGTGCCAACTAACTGATTTCAAACACTGAATACATGAAATAAATATAAAGCAGCGTCGCATCTGCTGCATTTTTAGATTTTATAAAAAAAAACTGAAATCTGTTGCGGCACTCTACATAATTTGGTGAGAAACTGATGCAGGTGTTTATTTCTTAAAATAAATCATCCATATTGATCGTTCTGGGTACGATATATCGATATTCAGAAGTGTTCCCTAGACTTTTTTTGAGGTGTTTACATCAACGATTTAAAATATTCATGATGAATCTTGTTACAGATGCAGATAGAAATAGTACCTTCCAAACGCAGAGAAAAATTAGACCCCCACCAATAACGATATTAAAAGTTACAAAAAGCCAAGAAGTATGTTCAAGAAAAGTGGATCAATATATAGTACGTGGAGAGCATGTAGTATTGATAACGATTTTCAGAGAAGAAAATTGAGATAATTCTAATTACTAATTGAAATGATTTTGATATAATTATAAAGGTGATGAATAAATTTTTCTGTTTATTTATATCAAAGTACTAATTCTTTCATGTATACTCTTACATATTTTGTTTCCTCCTTGTTTTATTGTTTTCTTTGAAGTACCTTCAAATTGTAATATATGTAGCTAGCGAATTCACTTTGAACTACTCGCAAAGGCTCAATAAATCGCCCTTGAATTAATAAACCCACAGTCTCAATTATCTGTATGCTTCTCGACTTACGTTATTTGTTTCAACATTCTAGTAAATTTATGTAATCGAACTGCTAATATGATGCATTTCATTGAATGATTTCATGAATATGTTCTATTTATCTAACGGTCTTCTATTTATACAATAACATTCGATACTTTGCATGTTCACAGAGAGATGGACATGCATATTTCGACAATATTCCTTTTATCTTATTTGATAGGGATTGAACTGACAATTTCAATTCCCCGGGAGAAGATAGATAGATAGATAATTCATGGATGCATTAGTACAAAATCGAATCACAAGTAGTTCGCCAACCGTCAATTAAAAACAGTAAAAACAACAAATTTTGTAAGAACCTACAAAGAATACCTACAGTAATACATAGTAAATTACACAGGAGATACAGAAAATTTTAAAAATTCAAAAATTTACCCATCCTAGCGACTAGGGAAGAAAACATATGTTATTGATTTCTTCAAAAGAATATAAAATATTACTTATCAATATGTTCTTGATTCGAGTTATAAATTCCTTTAGAGGCAGATTTTTTATTTGAATGGGTAATAAATTGATCAACTGAGCCTAAGAAAATCGTTTCTTATATTAGAAGCATGCCTGGTGTTATGAGTGTGAGTGTGAGCATTGAAATTGAATAGGTGGAAGTTCTTCTTCACATTGACAAGGCACTCAAAAATGTATAGAGACGACAATATTAGGATATTAAGTTTTTTGAAAATATGCTTGCAGTCTTCTGTATAGCCAAGGCCTTCTAGTACTCTGATGGCACAGCGCTGCAATCTGAACAGACCTGAAGTTCCGCACAATTGCCCCACGCCAATATACAGTATCTTAGATGAGACTCAGCCAGTGTAAAGTAAGCCGTCTTCAAGATATTTCGTGAAACCGATCAGGAAAGATTCATTAGAACAAATATATTACTGCTAACCTTCGAAGACAAATGTCTAGAATGTATATCCCATCTAAGACGAGAATCTAAGTGGACACCCAGAAAACATACACCATTCATCCCATCATGATTCATACCACCTCTAAGTCTCAGACTGATGAACAAGCTCTGAGTCTTATTTACATTCATACTGAGTTCATTACCATTGAACCATTTAAGGCACTCGACCGTGCGTCTCCGACAGCTCCCGTAGTTCAGCAAGATCTATACTGCTCACTGAGACCGCTGTATCATCCGCATAAAGGGTACTTGAAGCAGCTGAGGTGAAAACAGGTAAGTCGTTTATGAAAATAAAAAAAGTATTGGTCCCATTATAGAACCCTGTGGAACACCCATCTCAACTGCTTTCTTCCCAGAGAAAACGCCGATGTCGAAGACAACCTGCTGCCTACCAGACAAAAATGAGCAGATGAAACCAACGCTTGTATCCTTGAAACCGTAGGCTCTAAGTTTCCACAGGAGCTTGTCATGAGAGACGCAGTCGAACTAAGAATTATGGAAATTCCAAAAGAATCATTTCATCTATACTGTATTCCAGACTTAAAATCAAGTCGAGCTTTTTCACAAAAGCTTCTTAAATCGCAATATTTGAAAGCTTGAATCAGAACACAATTGCTATAAGACATTGAATTTCCCCAATATTAACATAGGATAAATAATTAATAATAATAATAAAGTTGTTGAAGGAAGCATAAATACAGAACAATAACAAGAGTGAAAGTGAAATGTTCATTTTCAAATGAAATACAGCGAAAGCATTACTGACAACACAAATAAATTTTCTACAAAACAAAATGAGCTTCTGTGAAAGTAAATCTACATTGAAACTTAGGTCAAAAAGAATAAGAATCAGTGAAACTACATTCCAATCTCATCACATAGTTGATAGTTCGCTATTTTTGAATCAAGATAGTTTTTTTATATATTCATATATAATTTTTTTATATACGAATTTTAGGATATTCCGTGGACTCTGCCCACTGGCGGTTTTTGGGGAATCACCGTTCAATCTTAATTCTCAGGGATTCACTGATTCCCCGTGAGGATTCTGCAGAGTATCGGCAAATATAGTCAAACTCAATCCATAGATTATTATACTTAGACTTCTGGCCGCTAGGTGATGACACAACATAAGTTTTTTTTATGTTTCTACAATTAATATTGAGTGTTTTTAACGAATTTTAACGATACGAAAAACCTCTGATAGAATCATTTCATTTGAATCTATTCTATATTATATAGAAATCTATGGTAGGTTGTAGGCGACATATAACGATGTAAAGTTTTGTCATGAATACAGAAATTCTCTACATTTCTGAAGTGACTACTGGTTGATATTAACCAAATTTTCCTGCGGAGCTTTTTGTATCTACTTATTAAATGTTGAAATCCCAGTGTCTTTAACATTGAGCAAATTTCGGGCATTGAAGTACCATATGATGAACTCTCTACACGTTCCTAATGAAACGATGACTTTATATGATGGCAGCATCATTTATACTAATCTAGCAAACAGTCTTGGTTACGCAGGGAAAATAAACCACACAACAGGGATATCTAACTCCTAAACAGAATAAGTACACGTGATACAATCAAACCTCTGGGAACAAATATAACTCCCTGTCAATGATTGTAATGTTTAACCGTCGAGGTCAAATAGCGTCCACACACCGCGCATAAGCTCGTCTTGATTTTTGTAAAATACATACAATAATTTGCGAATTTTCTCATAGGATTGATGTAAAAATGATCAAGAATCTTCTTGAACTCTCCTAACCTATTTACAGATATACAAGACGTTCATCATTTGTTGGTGCGGAGATATGTTAACTTGAATGACATCTACTTTTAAAAGTGATTAATTGAAACAATGGGACGATATAAAATAGATAACTTTGACAATAGTATTAGTATTCTCATTAAGAAGATGATGAATCATCGAAAGATCAAATAATTGTTGGATAAATGGGGTATAGATAAATTGTCATTCAGATGGTCCTTTTCAAATTTGAATGCATCTACTTTGCGCTACAAAAAAGAGAATATTAAATGAGCTTTCCTCTAATTTTCACTTCTTATATTGCTCAACCTATCGTAATTTTTTGCGAAATCGAAACGGAAACAATTTAAGAAAGCCGTACAATAGTGTGATAACGCCACCACTCAAGGAAAAGAACATTGCAACTATTGATTGTCACCATCCGTCCGTCATGCAAGACAGTGCCGCTTTTTAATATACTGCTCACGACAAAATCTCTTAAGAAAACTAACACTATTGTTTTGTGTAGACTACGGTTAAGTGAAATCATTCACATATTCTGGCTCCGCTCTTTAGGAAATTGTGACTTTGATAGGTAAAGTCATGACCATAAAGCTCATTCGCATTGGTTTTCTCACCATTGTTAATTTAATATTAAATTTTAATCGTAATTGTTGAAATTTGTGCGTGTATTTTGTGTACTTGCAAATGTCTGTTCATACATCGTGATGTACCATCACGAAATGGTGGTCGCAAACTTAGGCTAGTATAATAAGTAGTATAATTGGAAATTAGAATTCAAATGAAAATGGTTTTCGTGCATTGCAAGGTGTTTTCAATTAATATATCTTTTGCATGAGGCATGTTATTTCAGTGACAAAACTAAATAAAAAAAATAACTAGATCCATGGAAGATGGAAACTGTTACGAACTCGTAGACGACGTTCGAAGCTACACATTGTTACGCGCGAGCAAATAAGGCTAGAGTTCGGGAATTTCCAGTTTTCCTTCTGATTATTTCAAGCGCTGTAGGTTATTCCTCAATATTGAACATATACTACACTTTTGTTTACTATATGTGATGATAGTGTAACATATTCCACTTTATTTCGAACTAGAATAAGTATTTATAAATGAAAAAAATTGTTTCGATATTTCCGTTGCGATTAAAACGTCCTGTCAGTCATAAATCAAGTGTCGTCACAAGCAAGTAAATATGTTTTTTCGACTAATTGTATTTTTTTGTTTAATCTTGCATCTAATGTATAATTATTCTTTTCGCATCTTGAAATAGACCTAAATTTAGATCAGGGTTTCAATAATAAGGCTTATTATTTTGCTACGAAATTACCCTCATACTACAAGATTAATAACTTAGTTTTATTATTAGCTAGGAGGTTAGGTTAGGTTGTCAAATATGCTATTTATTTTCATAAAAATATAGTGGAAATATCTAGTAATTTATAGAGTAAAATATTATTTAAATCCAAGTATTATTCACACATAAGAACATTTTAATACTACGAAAATGTTCTTTGAGTCTCTTCACTTTAACAACATTCTTCGTCTTTTGGGATTCATTGAACAAAACCATTTAGTGTGGACTATTTAAGACACTGTTATATGTACATACCATTTTAACATCCAAGAAATTCGAGGAAAAATTCTGAAATTCATTCAAATTGTAGCTTTATGAACTTGTTTACTTGCATATTACGTCACAGTCCTATAGAACTTTTGGAATTTCAAACTTCAACATTGATTACGTTTGATATAGCTGATATTTCGGAAATGTGAGTATGGTATAGTTATTGTGTAATTAAGAATAAGGGAAATGATTTCAGAAATTAGTCATGAATTCTCAATTTATGATGTTCATATTTCTGGAATGAATTCGCTAATAGACAAGGGTAAAGACAATCTCAGAGATGAGTCAAATTGTCCCATACTTTTAATGGTTGTAACACAATGCGGTACGTGCTACTCAAAAATGAATTAATTGAATGAAAGGTTCTAGGGGACCATTATTTATCGAAACAGCGAATTCAACTGGCAATACACTTAGGGATTTTACTAAGATTGAAGATCTATCATGCCAAAACATCATCAGAAATTTTGAGTAGAAGATGAAAGTGTGTTCGCACATGAAAGCCAATATTTGATAGTAATAAATTAACTATCATACTTTAACGTTCTAATCTTTTCAAATATTCAATTATTTCTTACTAGAAACATCATAACCATGTATAATGTTTTTGAATTGTGGAGGCCGTTACTTGATGTAGATCCATGATATAATGTTTGTATCTATTTATTTCTAATGCTTCTAGGAGATCTAATTTTGAACTTTTTGATTTTATATGTAATATGTCAAAGTTTTTATTGAATGAATGGTTTTCTTTTATTAGGTGGTTTCAATAATTTGAATCAGATTTATTTTATCGAAGCTACGTTTATGTTCAGATGTTCTTATGCCAAAACTCCTATAGGTCCTACCGATATAAATTTTATCACAAGAACAGCAATTGAGTTTATAGATTCTGATTTACTTGATTTTTCAACACGAGATTTATTTTTTTAATATGTTTACCTAAGTTGTTAGAAGTTTTGAAAGTTATATTAAGATTCTGTTTGACGAGTAAGGATTTAATATTTGTACTTGCAGAACCGCAGAATGTTAAACTGTTGAATATTTTATAGTCCTTATGAATAGGATATACTTCATTTATTGCTTTCTGATATAGTTTTTACGAATGATTAGATCTATCATACCCGGATTATATGAATTATTAATGGCTATCTGTTTGATGATGTTTAACTCTTTATTATAATCTTCTACTGATAAAGGTAAATTGAGTAACCCATGTACCATGCTGTTTATAGCTGCAACTTTGTGTTGAATTGGATGTAATGATGAATGTATAACTGTATCAGTATGTGTTGGTTTACGAAAGACCGAAAAAACATGATTATTATTTTGTTTAGTGATTTTAAGTCCAAAAATTAATGGAATCGTTCTGTTCAATTTCTATCGTGAATTTAATGTTCAAATGGATGGAATTAAAGAAATTAAGAAATAAGTCTAATTGACGAGTAGTTCCAATGAAACATACTTAGATGTCGTCAACATATCTATACCAATAGAGAAATTTGGAAATGAGTGGATGTGTATGAATTTTCTGTTCAATATTATTCATAAAAATCTCTGCTCGAACAAAATTATTTTTCTTTCAACAACATCTATTACAGTAGTGAAAATGGTTTGATCATGGGAAATCCTTTGAGTCCACTTTTAGCAATGATTTTTATGAATAATATTGAACAGAAAATTCATACACATCCACTCATTTCCAAATTTCTTTATTGGTATAGATATGTTGACGACATCTTAGTATGGAACTTAGTATGGAACTACTCGTCAATTAGACTTATTTCTTAATTTCATTAATTCCATCCATTTGAACATTAAATTCACGACAGAAATTGAATAGAACGATTCCATTAATTTTTTGGACTCAAAAATCACTGAACAAAATAATAATCATGTTTTTTCGGTCTTTCGTAAACCAACACATACTGATACAGTTATACATTCATCATTACATCCAATTCAACACAAAGTTGCAGCTATAAACAGCATGGTACATCGGTTACTCAATTTACCTTTATCAGTAGAAGATTATAATGAAGAGTTAAACATCATCAAACAATAATAACAATTCATTTAATCCGGGTATGATAGATCTAATCATCCGTAAAAACTGTATCAGAAAGCAATAAATGAAGTATATCCTATTCATTAAGACTATAAAATATTCAACAGTTTAACATTCTGCGGTTCTGCAAGTACAAATATTAAATCCTTTCTCGTCAAACAAAATCTTAATATAACTTTCAAAACTTCTAATAACTTAGGTAAATATATTAAAATAATAAATCTCGTGTTGAAAAATCAAGTAAATCAGGAATCTATAAACTCAATTGCGGTTCTTGTGATAAAATTTATATCGGTAGGACCTATAGGAGTTTTGGCATAAGAACATCTGAACATAAACGTAGCTTCGATAAAAATAAATCTGATTCCAATTATTCAAACCACCTAATAAAAGAAAATCATTCATTCAATAAAAACTTTGACATATTACATATAAAATCAAAAGCTCAAAATTAGATCTGCTAGAAGCATTAGAAATAAATAGATACAAACATTCGGACAAGCTTTTGAATGAACAGGTAGATGTGAATTATTCACCCTTACTTAACTTGTTTAATTAGTTTTATTACCTTTCATACTAACTGTACAATGGCTCGGTGTGGATTTTCCTGTTATTCATCCAACTTGTTCTACGATTTATTTAAAATACCATACTCTTCATTCTGTTTTTCATTCTTGATAAAGCTGCTGTGTCAGCGAAACGTCTTCGAATTTTTTCAAATAAAGTGTAGATTAAAGTTAAACCTTGTGTTTTTTATCTCATTTATGTATAATGTTCTGTATTGCATTTACACAAATTCAAATAACCGAAAGTACATTGTACTATGCTGGAACCACACTGAACAAACAAATCGTCACTTCGGTTGTGTTTTCGTTGCAATCACGAAGTTTGCAATTATATTGTTTCTGCTAAAAGAAGGTGACATTCGTAAGTAAAGTAATAGTTTTGCCTGACGGCTTCTGTTGGCTTCAGTAATTCCTAATATAGTTGAATATATTTCTTGTAGCAAAAGTTCAACACTTAGTATCTATCAATTTGTCAAGCACAGCAGTTGCGACATCTGAAAATGTCATACATTTCAGAGAGAAAGCGACTAAGTAACTTTCGTAGAAATAAAAAAGCTTCTTCGACTGCTCTGAATGTATAAGCAGTAGATCGTGTTGGATATTTTATTTTTTATATTATCATCTCGCGAATCCTACCAAAAAATCACGTTTTCGACCTTTATCTCTTCTCAAACGTCACCATCTATTTTACTATGCGCATATTTAGTCGTTTATAACAAATCTACGAAAAATATGGTCAAATCTAGTAAAAAAACGAAGGCAATTAAATTTTCCGTGAAAATTAACATTATTTGATATTCAAAGATTCACTCTTGGTAGAGGACGTGAAATCAAGCTCATAAAAAATCAAAAAATCAGGATTTAAGTGAAACGTGAAATTCAGCAAGTGGACCATCAATATTGGAAAAAAAAATTGAACTGGTTATCGAAGGTGAACAAGATTTTACAAGAAGACTTGATTGGAAATGATATCAAGATGGTTTAATGGAAAGTGAAAAATTAATTTATCAAAGTTGTATATGAAATAGGTTAAGAACAATTTGGATTTAGGAGCGGACTGGGAACTAGAGATGCCCTATTTTCGATGCACGTTTTGATTCATTGATGCTGGGACATGAGGCGGGACGTATTCATCTACTTTATTGACTTGAGAAGAGCTTTTCACTGCATTAACCATGTACAGCCTCTAGAAATGTCAAAAATTTTCAACTCAGACAATAAGATTGATTAGAAATCTGTATTGGTCGCAAAATGCTGAATTGAAGATCGACAATAAAGAAGCACAGAAATTTAAAGGCTTTATACCACTCGTAAAGTTGGGTTCTGGAATAAACAGAGTCTCCACAAGCCTTTTCCAGCATTCGCAACGATTCAGCACACGAAATTTTGTTTACAGACAAAATTTGAGACAAACTCTTTGTTCAATATTTTTTTCCATTGTAAAATTCGCAGAGTACCACTGAGGTCGACTTGTTTCAACAGCTGTCGTAAACAAACTAGTTGACAGATCGCGCTCATATGAGGCATAGTAATTAAGGACAATCCTACCAATATATAGAAATTTAAAATACTTGAAAATACTCAACACGGGCAATTTAAATGAGAATTTCCGGATACTTCTCGTCAGAGAGAGATAGAGAGATAGGTAGATAGAGAGATAGGGAGATAGAGAGATAGGGAGATAGAGAGATAGAGATAGAGAGACAGAGAGAGATATGAAGATCGAAAAACTAACTGAAGAAGAACAACCAAACACAGTTTCGAATCTTGAAGGGAAAACTATTCAGAGAGTCGAATGCTTGAATATCTCGGTAGCCTCATCAATGCGGACACAAACCCAGATGTCGAGGTTATAACAGCTTTCATCAAATACAAAACATTCCTCTGCGATTACAATTTGAATATTGAAATAAGAGTCAGACTCCGAAAGTGCCATGTATGGACCGCCCTTTTATATAGCGTAAAAATGTGGACTTTGAAGATGAACACTATGAATCGATTGGAGGCTTTTGAAATGTAGTGCTTTGAACGTATGCTTCGAAAATCTTGGACAAGCAGAAAAACTAATGAAGATGTTCTTCAGCCGATGAAGACAGACCGCCAACTCCTCCGAATAATTTAGAACAGGAAAATTGAATATATGGAGCATATTCTTGACGGAAAAAATACTTTTTTCTTCAACTGATAATAGAAGGGAATGAAATTGAGCAACTGATCACTAATCTCTGATCTCAGAGATGGCACCTGAAGAAGAATACTATATTTTTAATAGTTTTCTGTTGAAAATTTTGTGAAAACGCTCATGGATATACACACAACAAAATTTATATGGAATCACTCGGTTTTTTACATCATTGATTGGTTTCAACCATGGATTTTTGACTACTTGTGAACAAGTTTTTTGTTGTAAGAAAACTGGATAGTATGATAAGAAATGTTGAATTATCATCAATGTGCAGAGGGGTCGAATAAATGCTCTCGTTGATGAAGGGGTGATACGGGGGGATATAGCAGCCAAAACGGGAGTATCACAGGGGGTGATTTCAAAAACATACGCCCTACTCGTGGAACTACAATCTCTGCAAAATAGACCTAGAAGAAGTCGTAGGAAGAACACTTCTGAAGAACAAGACCGTTTTTTGTGCGAATTCCAAAAAGAGACCCTAGTGCGTCGCACCCCATACTCCAAAGGTAATTTCTGGGAGCAACAGACATCAGTGTATCTATCAGTCGAAACAATACGTCAAAGACTGCGTTCAAGGGGTTTATACAGCAGAAGGCCCTTAAGAGTTCCAGAGCTAACCAGACAACAAAAATTAACAGACTTAATTGGTGTATCGAGCACCAAAATTGGAATATTGAGAATTGTTTTCTAGGGTCGTGGAAGACAAGCTAGACTCGAGAAGCAAGACAAATTCTGACATAGCAAGGGGGCAGTGTGATGTTTCGGGGTGGCACTATGCTAGGAGGCAACACAGATTTCATTTAGTTTCTTGAGAATGTAATGGCTAGAAATTACGCAGACCTAGTGCAGAAGCCCATAGTGAGACTCTGGTGAGGTGCCTAAGGTGAAAATTTCATTTTTATGCAATATAATGCTCCTCCACATACCAGCAACCTTGCGCGACATTATCAGAACAGAAGGAATCGCTATTTTGGACTGGCCAGCTTGCTCTCCAGACCTAAATCCCATTGAACATTGATGGGATAATCTCGGAAGGAAAATTAGATTGAGCCAGGATAATCCAAGAACCTCATAACAGCTCATCTAAGCCGCCACAGTTATCCTATTCAAACATCCAAATTTCACCAGATCCCAAAAAATTTCCTCTAACGATGTTCGACTTAATCTTTGCGGTGACAATCTTGAAATTAGGAAGAGCATCGTCTATATCGGCAAAACTTTCGACCAGTTCTTAAGCTGGAAGGATGACCTTACAAACACAATTAAAAAAGTAAGAAACAGAGCTAACCTTCTGTACGCTTTGAAAGGTAGACTTGGGGGCTGCAGCCCTGAAACTCTCCTTAATACTTACAAATCTTTTCTCCGTCCAGTGATCGCATATAGATTTCTGGTCTATATTACACTTCCAAATAGATTCCGAAAAACGATTGAAGCCTGTGAGAGAGAAATCTTTCGTCTCCACTTGAGGTTTCCGTTAAATTTACTACACAATAGAATCAACGTTCCCCCAATATTTAACCATTTGAAGAAACTCCAGTCTGCATAGGCCCTACGCACATTGTACGGACCAAATCAAGAAGCTCGAGCAACTCTGATGTCCCCTTGGTACCACAGACGCCATCTCCTCTGCAGAAAACCAAAAAAGAAATTTCTATTTCCTCCTGCAAGAATCTTACAAGCAATTCAAAACCGCCCAACGAAGTCCCCAACTACCTAGCAGAAACACCGTTAATTTTAAGATGAACAAAAGATAATTTGTTTATCATCCATTAGAACCTATTATCACATGAGATTTGTCATAATTTTAGAACGATTGTCAAAATTGTTTCGCAAATTTTTCTTTAAATTAAACAATATCCACGAAGAAATAATATATGGGCGATGTCAACCCAAATTATTGGGTTCATAACGATTCTGAAACATCTATAGATCATAATCTGCTTCACTTAGAAGACTGAACCTGGCCATCGGGGCTCTCTCAGTCAAACAGAGAGGGAATTTTTTTGTTGAGTTTGAATATTGAAGGGTTTTTTGCGATTATACTTCAGAATTGGCAAGCAAGAACAAGGAAGTGATTATGTTTCAGGAGGCTCAAACTGCGACGGAAGAACATCTTCGCGAAAGAGGAAATATCGCAGGTTATGTACTTTTTGATTATCTCCTTAGTCCTTTTTATGGCCTTGCTTGCTATGTAAAACCTTTTCTTAGATTTGTTCAGACATATAAGAGATATCATTGTTGCAATATCTTTCTGCTGGTTTTCTTTTTCCATTGTTACAGATTTCTTGTCCCAAACCCCCTTCTTTCATCCTTGTCTTCGTCTGGAAATCATGGAGTGCAAGAGAGATTGAAGCTGCTAAGCAGAAAAATCTTTGGTATTCTTTATGAACACACGACACTAACACAACATAAACAGACAAGCTATTACTAGTGCAATACCGACAGGGAAACTAGTTTTTTACTCAGGTTTTTTCACTCGTTTATTGAATCATATGCAAGATAGTATGGTTCCCCTGTTACATTTCCTGAGCTCACACTTGTGTTTCTTCTGATACACACCAAAATTATAGATATAACCATTTATTGTAAATACAATTATTCAAATTTTTGTAAATCTTCTCTTTTCAAAAGAATATATATATCACCAATTTACGTAAGGTTAGGTTAGGTTAGGTTTCTCTTGTCTCATGGCGATTGGTACGTAAAAGTAAGCCGACCACAGACGCAACAAATTATAATATGAGCACAAAATTATATCCTTTGCTTTTTTTTGTTTTTATTGTGTTCACATAGTAGAAATTGAAAGCATAGAGCTGAAGAAGGCCGCGATGCCTTATAACAGCTCACAATTATCGTTATTGTAATATATATCATTAATGCCATATATACAAGAATTTTGAATAAACGTAATTTGATTTGACTTGATTGATTTGAGTAAGTAGATTTTTCACAACCTAGAAATGAAAAATGGCTAAAAAGTTAATCGAAATAGAAAATATTTTCATCAGTTATTTAATTATTCATTTGAAATTTCCTCCTACACTAGCAAATGTATTCGTCAGATCTAGAAAAAGTGAATTTACTTACCGATTACTAGAGAAAAGTTCAAATGGAAATTTTTCGTTATTTACAATATAAACATTGGTTCCTTTCAAGCTTTTCTCCAGCACTTGATCAGAAATAGAAATTGAGACGATAAAATTCTACTTATTCATTGAATCAATATTAGAAAATACTCGAAAGGAAAAAGTAAATTAGGAGAAACCTTTCAGTTACGATAAAATATATATATATATATATATATATATATATATATATATATATATATATATATATAATGACATAATGACATAATGACATATGCCGTCGCTAATATTATTCATTTTAATCTAGGAATTAAACATGACCTAATTCCCAAATGAAAAAATTTTACAAATATGAACTTTATTTTGATGAAACAATTCTTTGCAACAGAGCTGTAAAACATAATAGACCAGATATCATTCTTAATGATAAACAGAATCAAATAACATATATAATTGATATTGCTATACCCGACACACAATATATAAAATAAATACAATGAAAAAATTTCTAAATATATGATGCTTGGCGAAGAGATTAAAAAATGTGGGAAATGAAAAAATATTTATTCTACCGGTTATTATTTCCACAACAGGTGTTATTCCTAGAAATCTTCACAAAAGTATTGAGATTTTGGGTCTGAAGAAAAATTTGTCTGAACAGTTACAAAAGATAACAGTCATCAAATCTTGTAATATTCTTCGTAGGTTTCTTTCCGAAAAAAATAATGAGGTAGAGTCATAGGTTTTCTCTTTAGTTCATACTGCTCAGAATCTCATTTCATATTTTATTTATTTATTTATATAAATGTAATATAATTAACTGACAATTTTGTCATATTTATATTCAGAGCAGTATTCTATTCGATCGTTCACCACTTCACACAAAGGAAACTATTAATGAGTAACATTCAGTGTTACTTGACTAAGGTCTGTACACTGGATTTTTCCGGGGAGAAAGCCTCTGACACTACTCGTTGGTACATTGATATCATTGTCTGATGATGCTATAGTGTGTTTATATTCTGGTAGATTGATATATTCTCATAACATTTAACGTTATCCTAATATAAAATTATTCCAGGATATGTTTTGATTATAATCATTGCCTGGCAATGGTATTAATTACCGGGTGGTGGATTTATATTTTTCATGAATTCAGTTTGATTGCATGAACAGATATATGGGCAACTCGTCGGGGTAAAACCCCTATATATATATATATATATATATATATATATATATATATATATATATATAAGATAAAATGATATGAAAAAATTGTACTATTTGCATAGATTTGTTTTTAAATTTTTGCAAAATATAAATACTCGCTGATAATTCCAGAAAATTCTCAAACCCTTATTTTTACCCAAAGATATTGAAAGACATATATATTCTTTGTGGCATCTTGTTTATTCATGAATAATATTTATACGGAATATTACAATCTGCATTCCTTTTCATAATAAATGTTACTTTCTAACAAATTTCTTCAAACATGGAAATGGGTACTTAATAATACTCTGGTAAAAGTTTGTGTAAAGAATTCTTTCGTATTAAGTTCTCATTATTTTCATGTACTTTTGAATTTTTATGACTTAATTAGCACATTCGTACTGAAGACCTTCGAAAATGTATGGGTCAATTATAATATAATTAAAACTATTATTTCATTTGTGGAATTCCGAGAATACTTCGGAATAATTGTCATTGAAAACCAATACCCGTAGGGAATGGCCAAAGAATAAGTTAAATAGTAATTTAATTCTTAATAAAGAATTTGAAGAAGCACTTTTGGTCAACATCGAGAACGAAGGAGTAAAAGAAACACTCATCATATAGAATTGCAAGTGCACTGCAGAAATTATTATGAAGAACTGACTCGTAGGTTTACAAGAAAATTAGTGTTCATTTTTAGAAGGTTTTCATTCAATTGAAAAATGTAATGAAAACAATGAATTACCGATAACAACACGTCGACCTGAGGACAATCTTTAGTTTTCCAACTGAAACTCCTTGAACTTCCATTCTTATAATCTCAATAGATCAAGAAGGTTCAGTGGTAGTTTTGTTCAATGGGTTTGAATTGCTTATTTGAGGGTACCATACGTATATGGTTTAATACTTCCATACTTTTGTTGAAAATATAATTTTGAACAAATTTGTGCGTAAGTTGTAAAGAAATAAATGATCAACACACTACAAAGACTTATTTTTTTAGTACTTAGAACAGTCGACGAGTTGCTGACTGCCACTATGCGGATATTTTAGCAGTCACTCAAGTCACATTGTTCTCTTTAATTTTAGATGAATTTTTAATATGTGCATGTGGTTCATATGTTTCAAAATTAAACAAGCTTTTTCGGTCCGGATTTGATGGAAAAGATAATATTTCGAGTTTATTTAGATGGAATTTCACTAACTTCCGCCTAACCGCTAGTCCGAGCGCTAGAATAAGAGTTATGATTATTTGTTATTGGACTATTCTGACCCAATTAGGGTTTCATCAAGTCATGCAGCTTGAAAATGTTTCAAAAAGATTGACTTGACCTGATTTGCAACCCAAAAGCTTGAATTGACATTGTTCTTTTTTAGGCTGTAAGAGCATAAAGTTAAGTTCACTTAGTAATCGCTTGTTGTCGTACATGAGCAATAAAGTAGGTAGTATTTCTAGTCATAAAAAATTTTTTAATTGGCTGTGAGACAGTGACTTCAAAACTTATACGTTCGATCTAGTCTATTCGTTTCGCAGCGCAACAATTAGAATTTAGTTAATTGAAAGGAGAAAAGTAAGAAATCAACAAGCAGTCATTTCAGAATTGTAAAGAATTTTTTATTCAACAACAAGACTCAACAAAATATCAATCAATTTTCGTCATCCCCATTCATTTTAAAAACTTTTTTGACACGTGTAATTTTTTCGTATCTCCAACCGTTCTCGAGCAGAAAAATTATTAAACGATTGTATGCATTCCCTGAAATGATAGCACTTCTAATTAAAGAAAATAACTAGTAGGCTTTGATTTTTTTCATTCATTTATTTATTTTGACAGTTGCTAAAGGTGAACCAGTGTCTGCTCGAATTGTTAATTGAATTAACGATAAGTTTCAAGACTTTTGAAGTTATTGCTGTAAGAAAAAATGGCTAATTTTACTAACACCGAATTGGCTAATGTCCATTACATGTACGGTCTGGCTGACGGAAACACAACAGGGGCTAGGCGATTATATCATGTACGCTTTCCAAATCGAGTATCACAGACAGGCGAACATTTTCAAATATCCACAGAAGGTTGAGAGAAACTGGTACTTTTACTGCAAATAATCATTTAAAAGGTGCAACTTAAACTATGAGAACTCCAGATATTGAGAAGGCAATTTTGAATTGTATTGATTTGAACCCTCATGTGAGTACAAGAAAAATTGGAAATCAGTTGAATATTTCACATGTTCCAGTTTGGAGGATTGACCACGACTTTTTATTGTAGCCGTTTCGTATTCAACGCGTCCAAACTCTCCTTCCTCGAGATTTTCCTTCAAGACTGAATTTCTGCCGATGGTTCTTAGATAAAATTAGAGAAAATGCTCATTTTTATAGTGAAATAATGTTCACAGACGAACTGCTATCACAAATTTTCACAATAATCATTATTGGGCTAAGGAAAACCCAAATTTGATTGAAGAATCTCATCATCAAGAACAATTCTCACTAAATGTCTGGGTCGGAATAATTGGAAATTATTTGATTGGGCCATTTTTTTTGCTTAACAGACTAAACAGTCCCGCTTATCGGCAATTTCTTGAAGAGGAGTTACCTTAATTGCTCGAGAATGTGCCACTTTTGGTGAGAAACATAATGTGGTTCATGCATGATGGGGCACCAGCACATTTTAGTGGAGAAGCTAGGGAATTATTGAATAATATATTCAACAACCGATGGTCGGGGTGGGCCAGAACCATGGCCACCTAAGTCATAACGATAATATGCGAAGAAGGACTGGGGCCTGTATTCTTGCAGGTGGGGGCCACAATTTATTCAGTTTGTAATTGTTTTTTTTTAGTTTGATATTGAATAATATAAGTTGAGTCTCAGAAGAATGGGCTATCAAAATAAAATCAAATTTTGGACACCGGAGTATTTCTATTATTTTTTTTTCATTTAGCGAATAACATACATTTCAAATAACTTAAATTTAATGATGTTTCACTCGAAAACGGTTGGGGACACGAAAAAACAACGCTGATTGTACGCTGATCAGTGGCGTAATGGCAAAAAAGTTTGAAAGTGCAAAAGGAGACATGGCCTCGGAAAAGAAAGCATCCTGTGAATTTCAGTTAAAATCTAGGACGTGTAATATTGGAGGCTGTAAAAAATAGCTTGTATTCCAAATTTGGGATTAATATCCGAAAAGCTACAGGAGTTTCGAAGAAAAATCAATTTTTTCCGGGAATTTCAAAACCCTGTAGCTCCGTAACGAAGCTTTTGCCTACCTATGTTTAAATAAACTTTTTTTTCTTAAAATTGCAGGTAGATTTACCCCCTCAAGTTGTGACATACTATTATGTAACACCCTGTAGAATAGATGCGAAGAAAATGATTCATTTAGAAGTTTTCCTTAACATTCGATGAAAATTTAATATTCCTTGTGAAAACATGTAAGTAATTTATGTAGTGTCGTCACCTAGCGGACAGAAGTGTAAATATAATCATCTATCGATTGACTTCATTTCAAATCAAGTCAAGCAGCTTAATTTTCAAGTTAAGCCGTGAATTCCAAAACCCAATATGCAACGACATTGCGATATTCCTTATGTTGGCATTATAATTATCGCTAAGACATCATTTTGATACAATAATTGTTTTTTATTGTGTTCTTCTATCGTTTCATTTTTTTGCTAGTGAAACTATATTCATGTTTTCTTTTTAGACAGAACTAAAAATAGTAATTTCTTCATTCGAATTACATGCATAGGAAATGTCTCCGTTTTGAACGACAAAACAGAGTGGCTCAAAATGTAGGAACGTATCTTATTAAAGAAGAGTTTTCTAATAATAATAATAATAAAGTTTATTACAATTGATTTCATACATACAGAGTATTAAACAATGAAAAAGCAGAGGCTTAATCATTCCGAAGAATGTCTCGCTTGTTCGCCTTTGAGATAGGTATATTTTGTTAAATTCAAATTGATAACAACTTCATTAATAAGGTATTATTCTTTCGAAAATTTCCCATGACGTCATATTTTTTTAATAATATATATATATATATATATATATATATATATATATATATATATATATATATATATATATATATATATATATATATAGATTTCTTACGCTTAATAGATTAACTCCTGATACAAACTGGTATTCTGGCAACCCTCAACGAGAACAGAGCATTTCCGCGAATACAATATCTTGATAAAGACTTCATCATTGTGCATTATATAATAAAACAAGCACCGACCTATTTGAAATTTCTCTTAATTTGTAGAATTTACACACCAGAATTCTGAGTCGCTTGGCCAGTTTATCAGTATGGCTTTCTCATCTCATGTTGGTCCACCTCTACACCTAGGTAAGTAACTCAGTCTACTCTCCCAACGCATTGACACAAACAATTATCGCTCTTCGCATATTTCTTCATGAATTTTCACCGAGTTGCAATTCGGCTGGTCTATAACTGTGGCAGAGAAAGTAACAAACTTAGTTTTTTTTCACATTAAGAGTTAATAAACTCTGATTCAAGAATAAAGAAAAAATTTCATTGAAAGTTCTGCTTTTTCGTCAAGACCTTCCCACATTAAGACTCCCGAGATGATTAATATATATTAAGAATAATATCAGGCATAAGACTGCACCCTGTGGCACGCCCATTGTAACGATTAGAGGATCACTTTGGGCACTGTTTATTTTGACAGACTGCCATCATTTTTCTAGATAAGAACGGAAAATGTCCAATGGAGTTCCTTGAACCCCCATTGCCTCAAGTCTATCCAATAATATATCAAATTTAACCGTATCAAATGCTCGTTCCAAGTGCAAAAATATGGAAAGACATTCTTCTTTTTTATATTCGAATTGACAACGTGAGTTCAGTAGTAGCATCCTCCGTACTCCAGTTTTCCAAGAACCCATACTGGTTCTTGATAAAAATGTCATATTTGGTCAGAAACGAACGATAACTTCTTTCAAAAAGAATTTAAATTCGAAGAAATGTTTTGGTTATTGTTATGGCTATATCCTACAATTATAAAGCATTCTAATTTGCACACTTTGTGCACTATATATAAAATGGTAGGTTTTAAACCAGCTAAAGTCTTGTATTTTTGAACAAATTGAAAAGTCCTTTAATTTGAAAACCTGTATCAGGTATTAAAGCTATTTTTGGCTTATCAATTGATTCTAATGGATCTCATCAGTAGAATTCGTTAACCGTGATTCCCATTTTGTGACACCTAACCCGGCAAGATGGACAATCTACCAATGTCAGAACGACAAACAGAAACAGGTAGTTCAAATGGCATTGGTTAATTCTAAATTTACATATAATTATAGGTTACAAGTTTTTGAAGGTTTAACAAATACTTTCCAAATTAATTTAAAGCATTTAGAAAAAATTTAGGAAGGTATTAGGTATTTTTATGTGTGATGGAAACGTAAATATTGTAGATCGAACTGAAAATTTGGAGAAATCTTTCCATTCCATTATTTAATTACTTGTATCTAATGAAAATTAGGAGGAATCATTCGTTTTTTTTTAAGACAGCCGGTATAACTACCCGACATTCTAAACATATTACGAAACTAAAAATAGACTGATATTGTTTTGTACAAGTGTAAATAACATTGGATTTGACTAGTTAGCCATGCTCATTCAAGATTTGCCTTGAAATTATGACACATCACAGAATTTTTTCAAACTACAAGGTTCCCACAATATTATCAACTTTTCAGTCTCCTTCCGCCTGCTGCAATGCCGTTTCATTGATATCGCTGGAAAATATGAAAAATATACGCATATCGAAATATTTTACAAGATTAATGAAAAATTTCGTATGCGTTATTTATGTTATTCATTCACAATACCTTGGTGTTGAAATCTGATTACCTTACGAGCGTGGTCTTAGAACTTTATCCGTTTAAATTGTACGAGGTGTTTACAATAAATAAATAAAGTTTGTAATTTTTATGTTGTTGTACAGCAATTGCATAGGAATTCAAAAGTCTCCTTCATTTGTTGGCTCTTCTAGTTTTATTAGTTAACCAACAAAATCAGCTTCTATTGATGATATAAATATTTTCAATTAGCTAGATTAGATGTCATGGACAAAAACATTTTGGATTTTCCTACTTCCAATATTGTGTGAACAGAAATATTGAAAATTCTTCAAATTTCTTCAATATTTTTTACTTCAATAGGAATACAAGAAAACGACGTTGTTCGTCTGTCTATTTGCTGAGATCCTTTTCTTGGGGAAGGTAGGAAATTATTAAGTTGAAGTTGTAAAAAATTCAGCTTCTAGTTGAAGGTTAATGAAGCCATTTGTGTTGCATAACTGCAGGTTTGGGAATTTGTCTAGGCGCAGCACAAGTCAAAATCGCTTATTTGTATCATAAAATATTCCATATACGTAGTATTTTTGGTTAGTTGGGGTAGCACAAAAAGAAGAGCACGAAGATTTTATGGAAGCCTTTTTGCTTGAATATAACAGGGTTGTTGACTATTTAGGGGATTGAATTTCTTCTCGTGAAATGGCCAAGTATCAAAAAAAAATACATATAGCTCATTGGATTCAGAATGACGGCTAGAAAAATATGTCCTGATATCCTAACAATACAAATGTAAAACTGAGCACACCATGATGGAAAAAAGGGTTTTCTGTTTTTCGCAAAAAATTCAAGCATAATCGAAAAGATTCTCAAACAAGACGAACTTTGTAAAAACAAAAACTATTTTTTAAACATCAAATATCAATTAAAAATTTAAAAATGGATGATACTACTAACATTTAAAGGAATGAAAAGCAGTTGGAAAAAATTTTGAATTAACTCCCAAGAACAAAACTAACGAAATGGTTTTGGATTTCCAACTCTATTAAAGACCAGATAAAATAATTGAATGAATGCTTTCAAAGTTCATCACTTTCTTGAGCTGTTTTTACATAGAAAAGATTGCGTCATAAAATATCCAAGATTGATCTGATTAATTTTGAATTGAAATTACTTATACAGTGGAAATCATCGTTTCATAGTTTTTATCTAAAAATTATTAATCAAGAAAGCAAAGAACATTTGAAAACTTTTATGAGTTAATTTTTTTTCTTGAATATTGAATTGGTATTTAATGTATAAAAAATGTTTTATATGTTGTGCACACATTGGAGATTATGCACTATTGTCGTGACACTTATGTTCAACGTAAATTAATATTATGCAAAAGTGAGATGGAAGCTCATTAAACAGGCTTTTCTTTGGGAAATTTTGTCGTCTTTACGAAACTTTTTTATCATTTCGATATCATTAACAGTTTCTGAATTATTAAAAAACTACTTTTATAATTTTCTATAAATACATAAATTATTCTAATACTCTTTGCTAGATGTTATTCCAAATTCAACTCATATTTTTTCTCTCTGAATATGTTTTTGTTTCAAGTTTCCAATTTCACTTAATGTTTTCTATTCCTTCAGTATTTTTCCGATTGGGGAAAACAAATACAGATTTGACATAACAATATTTCTTATTTTTATAAGAATATCAACTGAATATTTGATTATTGTTTATATAATACGAAAAATTAGTTAAAAAATTTAATTTTATGAAATAATATATTATCATATAGCACAAGATGTACAAAGCAGATATATACTACTGTGTCCAAAAAGTAAGGTTTCTCAGCATTTTTTTTGAGAAATCTCTATTTTTATTAAAAATCAATATCATGGCTTTCAAAGTAAACCCCTCTAGATACTCATGCCAACGCATTTCCCAATCCTCAAAACAGTTGATGGCCTTCAGCTCTCTCGTCGATGAGGCTTGTATCACTTCTATTGACTCAAAATGGTGTACCCAGAGCGGTGTCTTGAGTTTGCTGAATAAGTCAGACGATGCCAAATCAGGTGAACACGGCGGTTGTCGAATAGTGTGACATGGTGCACTATAGTGGTGAAATAACCAAGAATTTTCTCGCCACAATTCCGACCTCTATAGGCCAATAGCTTCATGCAAGAGAATACCGCTCAATTAATATTCTTTGTTGAAGGATTGACTCGGCGGAAGGAACTGAAAACGCAAAACACCGTGATAATCGAAGAAAGCGTAAACATGCATGTTTTGATTCATAAGCAAAATCCAAGTCTTATCTAATGTAATCATGCGTTTCACTTTGTCCTGCATTCTTTTACAAACTTCAACGTGACGATGCTTTGAGAAAATTCAGTGTTTTCGGTACCAAACGAAATTTGACGCGCCTGAAGCCCATAACATACTTCAAATTGGTATTGACTGATCCTTCTGAAATACCAACAAGAGCAGCAAGATCTCTAATTGTTAACCGACGATTTACAAGCACCAAATCATCGATTTTTTGGACTGAGCTTTGTCGTTCGAGGTTGATCATAGACCGGGACGCTCTTCGCCCTCTTTACGTTCTCGACCTCTTTATATCACTAGTAAATATTTTTTCGACATAGCTTCTTCACCAAAGACTTTTTGCTCCATCCTCAATGAATCAGTAGCAGAAGAATTATTCCGCAAACACAATTTATGGAAAATTCTTTGCTAAACAAATGCATGGCTATGAAAATCGAAAAATACTTTTAGGAGCTTACAAAACGAAGCATATCTAAAACACTAAGGAATAATACACACAAATGGCACAAATATCGAAGAGAGTCCTACCAACCCAAAAATAAGAATATTGCCCCAAATCCATCTGCGAGAGCAGTTTAACGCATATAAACCTGAAACAATCGATTTTTTATAAATGAAACTTTTTTCGTGGATTGAGGTTGAAAAGGGGACTATAAAGTATAATCCATCATTTTTTTTGAATTTTCGAGTGTTGCTATTGGTCGAAGCTATGCGTCCTTTTAGAAGGATAGTAGTACTATAGCAAACTCATATAAAACTATCGATTGATTTCAAACAAAGTCTTTATTTTCATCAAAAGAACATCTAAACATAAATAGTATGATAAGAAACAAAACAAGCCCTTGGATGCAAGCCAACATCACATTTTTGGCAGAGAAAATTTCCTTTTTTATGGCATACTGCACATCGTCGCTGATTGTTATTATAAATGATGAGGTGATCCAGTCTGTCATAACGTGAAAACTCCTGTAAATTTCGAGGAGCTTTGGAAGCTCCTTTCTTTTTCATCCTCTTGTTAGATTCAAATAGTTCAGTTCCTACAGATCTTCTGAATTCTAGTTGGTCGAGTTTTCCGTCATTGTCCTTATGTAAGCTCCAAGAGTTTTGCACAGCCATGTCAATGCAATATGCAAATAAAGGAAAATACCTTTTTTTCCCCTGATGCTAACTCTAGTGTCAACGAGATTTTTATTAAGCCTGGTTGATCTATATAAATATATTTCCGCGGCACGATTCTTCTGCTGGGCGAAGGTATTTGAGAATTGAAGAATAAGATTGATCACGTCCTCATCGAAGAATAACTGGAACGTAGCAGCTGGTGAAATATTGTTATCCGTCGATGATATTGGTGTTCATTGCGGCAGAGGCGACTTTTCCGAGTCCAAATCACTTTCAATGTAATCGAAAGTTTTCAGAAGTTTTGGTCATCGTTCAAGAAACTCTGAGAGAGGTTTATCATCGTCATCTTCAGTTTGCATCCGTATTTCAGTAGGAGTTCAGTACCCTGTTAATTGTTCAATAAGACGGTGTTTTCATATCCGGAGTCTTCATCTGTATCGCAGTCATCATTAGCGTTCACAGGAGGAAAATTTCTTCTGGAACCTCATTCTCAATTCGTTCTATCTCTGCCATTATTTCAGCTTACGTTAAAGGTCTAAAACGATCATCTTTGTACCTGAAAAAACATACTCCAATTGAGTCGACGGTAGTATGAACCTACTGTGCTTTTAAAATGACAGCTTTGTATATTGTCAAGGAAAAAATGTGAGGTTATGAAGTTGGATATATTCGGCGGACTCTGTTAAACTCAAGTATCAGATGGAATGAAATCATACTCAAAATGAAAGAATTTACTTACAACCTCTTGGACATCTCGATCAATATAATTGAACTTCACGTCAACACTGGTTAATCACAAGTAAATTCTACTTCTGCAACGGTTGCGCGTCTTGACACTTGTTATGCTATACAGGTGGCGCCATCTAGAATCGAGAACTTAATCCGAAACGAGTTAAGTTGACAACCTCAGTCCTCTTAAAACGACAGTAGGGCTCAATGGGTTAAATTCAAGTGTCACCTGACTTTTTCGACACAGTAGTATTTCATGAAGAAACTCATTTTTTCTTCAAGTGATGAAGATAACCTATTCATTTGTGAACTATTAAATATAGAAAAAAATAAACACGATTTTAGTTGTTATCTAAATTTTCTTGGAAGATTATAAAGAAGTATAACGTAAATAACCTGGAAATATATATCGTTTTAAAACCTAAATTCATAATGCTTCACACAAAACTGGATTTATAATTCTTCTCACAAAATCAACGAGTCGAAAGAACTTTCATTAAAAAAGCTGAAACATGAATTTGGGTTAATTCAAACATCCTTAGCACTTTCGATGAACGGTAAGTAATGTGAATGATAACTTTTACTCTCCTCAAATGATAATGCGTTATTATTTTTGGAACGGCGGTCGCGGAACTTTCCCGTCAGCGGAGTAACTCGAAACCTGAATTTGGTCAATGCATGTTAGTGGCACACAAAAATAATAGTTAACAGACCATAAAAGAGAATAATAAAGATGTGTAGACCGAATTTTGGTTGGTTCCTACCGCTTTCGCTGTTCTTTGTGAAAGTGAAGTAAGTATAAATGGAATTTAGAAGAAGTAATTTTGGTATAATTTATGGAAAGAATGGAGTATTTGAACTTGATGAATAAAATAATAACTTTCCTACTCACTTTCAGATAGTGTGATAATAATGAGTTGAGTGAAGAATAAGTATAATGCACACAACCAATATTATTGATTGTTTTAATCATGGATCTTTGATTACTTGTGAAGAATGTTTTTTTGTTTTGAAAAACTGGATTTTATGATAAGAAATGTTGAATTATCACCACATGTTTGATTAGATCGTAGGAAGATCACTTCTGAATAAAAAGACTTTTTTTTGTGCTAAATTGGAAGAAGAGACCCTAGTGCGTCGCACCCCATACTCCAAAGGCAATTTCTGGAAGCAACAGGCATCAGTGTATCACTTTAAACGATGCGTCAATGACTTCGTTCAAGAAGTTTATACAGCAGAAAGCCCTTGAGAGTTCCAGAGCTAACCAGACAACAAAAAATTAACAGACTTAATTGGTGTATCGATCACCAAAATTAGAACATGGAGAATTAGGGGAATATTCTTGTTTCGGAGAAATGATGTTCGACCAGATGACCGCCGGATTCGGGTTTTGAGGGGTCTTGGAAGACAACCTAGACTTCGAACAGCAAGACAAATTCCGAAATACCAAGTGGGCAGTGTTATGTTTTGGGGTGGCATTATGCTGGGAGGCAAAACAGATTTGATTTCGTTTCCTGCGAGTGTAACGGCGAGAAATTACTTCGACCTAGTGCTGGAGCCCATAGTGAGACTCTGGCGAGGTGCCCACGGTAAGAATTTCACTTTTATGCAAGATCCTCCGCATACCAGCAACCTCGCGCGACATTATGTTGAAACAGAGAAAATCGCTATTTTTAACTGGCCAGCTTACTTTCCAGACCTAAATCCCATTGAACATTTATGGGATAATCTCAAAACGAAAATTATATCGCGATAGGATAATTCAAGAACCCCACAACAGCTCATCCAAGCCGCCACAGAAGAGTGGCAGAATATCCCCCCCAAAAGAGGTCAAAAACCTGATCCAAAGCATGCCCGGACGGATTCAGGCTTGTATCAGGGCAAGAGAAGGAAATACAAGCTACTTAGGTCGAGAAAAAACACCTACTCCGTGAGAAAACAATTTTCATTTTTTTCCTACATGCGGAAAGAGTCTCTTATTTTCTTTTATTTGTTTCTTTCTTAGAATAAAACTTAATTTATTTCTTTTTTCAATTGAAATATCTCAAAGAGAATCAATTCTAACAATCCAATTTTCAAATCCCTGAGGTAATATTCAAAATATCGGGGATTCCATATAAATTTGTTTGTGTGTATGTCAAAGATGAGGTACTGAGAAATTGTTGTTTACAATTGAATGTAATTGAAATAGGAATTGAAATGAATTCACTGATTACTATAAAACAGTGGTTGTTTGATGCGATTGGCGATTGAAAATGTAGAGAGAAATAGGTGAAATGATGGTTAGTTCAACGAAAATTATTAAATTATATGAAGAAATACAGAGGAAAATAGAAATTCTGTAGACATTGACGAGGAAATAGGGAAAATTGAAGAGAAATAGCAAGCTATTAAACGGAATTCACAATTAGATATTATTTGAATTGCTAACGAATACTAGAAAAATAATGCTAAGTTAATGCAGTGGACATTAATTGATTGTACAATTCATAAAATTGGTAGAAATTTGAACGTAAGAAAGTGAAAATGGTTCGAGGAAAACAGAATATTTTTCATGTGGGAAAGAAGAAAGAAAAATATGGTAGTAGATATTGGGTTATTTTTCCGAAGCTTTGAAAGAAAGATGAGGTATGAATGTTTGGGTTTTGGAATTCTAAAATTAAATTTAAACAAGAACTTTCATTTTTAAATGGATCGAATGAATAATAAAAACGAAAAGATTGTTTTTAACCATGAACAAATCGTTAAAAGACAATGAGAAGGAGAGGTTTATTGACAGAAAAGGAGGCTGCAAAAGTCAGTTGCAGGTAGCGAAAAAAAATTGGAATGAATTGCCTGGATATTGAATGGAATTTACGGAAAATTTACAGAACATTCAAGAGGGTTAAAGGAAATTAATATGCAATGGAAGGAAATTGTCGAGGAAATAAATTCTGAATTGATGAAAAAGCCAATCTTAAAAAGAGAATGACAATTTACAAAAATTTGTTAGAATTCTATAAGGGATTAATATAAATTGAAAGGAATTTTAGTAGGACTCTGGCGATTTGAAAAATAACTTAACGAAGCCGAGGAGGTATTGAAACTTATAAACTGGAAGAAATTGACATTAAATTCGAAGATATTTGATAAAAAATGAAAGGGAATTGACTTTCAGGAGACAAGGAATTGACGATATTCCAACTATATTCAATGAAATACGGAGGAAATAGAACCGAATTGATCAGAGCTTGAAGGAAATTGATCAGGAATTTGGAATAATCGAGATCTGTTGGCGAACAAATCAACTAGTAATCGGAGAAAAACGACGTGATGTTGAACATGAATTATAGAGAAATTCATAGAGCTTTTACAGACTAGTCAATAGTGTAACAAGCAGCATTTAAGAATGAAACTGATTCCATATATAAGCAAGCAAGATAGAGTTTCAATTATTAAAATTGTGATTATGGCTGGGATATCGAACATTCATTATTAGCATATGAAAATCAGGAAAATATGATGATTCGGTTAAAGACTGAATGCAACTTTTCGAACAGTTTGTAAAGTTAATTGAAATTAATTATGAGAAAACGCGATTATTTCGCCGTCATATTCAAAGAAATGTTTCACTGTATAAAATACAAGAATATTTTTTCAAAATTATAAAACAAATTTCAAAATTCTGAGGATTTATGTTGGTATGCAGTACAGTGTTGTCGTATAGCTGTCAGTGTTTGTTTTTAAATGCAATTAAACGAGTCCATTAAAATAAATGGGGATAGTATTAAATCCCGAAATCACAATTAATATTAATTTACATTCGAATAGTTAACCACAATATCGACCACGTACATTGTTAAAAAATAATCATCAACTTCAAATGGTATTTCGGAATTCCTGTAGAGGTTTTTGTGTGAAACTTGAGTCAGTTAAATAGGTTAAGCATTCAATAAATCATATTTTATGCGTTCTAGATATTCAAAAATATAGAGGATATGTAGTGAAGTTAATACATTTTGTCGAATGAAATAATAACATTTCTGATTGTTTAATTAGGAAAAATGATTACGAAATGAGAATTCACATGGAATGTGGTTTGAGAGCATTTAAAATTATTATTTAGCAACAAAGAGAGACAATAATAAAAACTGTTCAATTTATGTAATATAATGGTATTTCTATAAGTCCTTAGAAAATCCAAGACCTACAAATGTTGTTTTTTCAAATATCATTCGAAGCTTCAGCTTTATTCCTTGAAGTAGTTATTTTTTGTTTTTGGATTTGATTCGAGAAGTGGTTGAACATTTAGTAAGTTGAACACTGAACTCTGAGTAGAATACATTTCATGCTTCATATAGCCTTTCTTTTCAGTGAATTGGGTGAACGAGTTCTGACGTTGCCATAAAAAGATGAACATCATTCGAAGAGACTACTCTCGAAATTAGTGACAAAATCAACGATATGTGCTCAAAAGATTGATGAATAAAATTTTGTGGATTAGTTGAGGTCACAAGCATGTCACAATGGTTAGTGTTATCAATTTTGAACAAAAAAAATGTTCATTAAGATGGAACTCAGAAGATTAGTCCATCGTTTTATAGAACGAACGATTCACATTTACATCGATCAGAAGAAGGAAAAAAAAATACTGCACAACATCAAACGTCTTTATCGCATCGGTTAAAAGTAGAAATAAATATGAAAGGTCCTCAAGACAAGGCACGAGTTTTAATCGGTATATCTATGGAATTAAAATGACACCCACTTAATTCACATGATCTAGCATTCATTCTCAAGCATGTTTCAGGGGACAACGATTCTCGTCAATCGAGAATTAAAGACTTTCTACCATCTTACATCTGAAAAGAATCAAAGATCTAAGAGCATTGAAAATAATTCGTTTAACTGTATTTCTTCCAATTACTTATTGATCTATCCTTGTATTATCGATAAATTAACTTTTGTTGCTTCAAATAGACAAAAAGCAGTAGAAAAAAATAACAACTTCATGAAAGAGTTTATAAAAGGTATTGGATATTCTTTATTTTATACTAAATAATAATAGTACGGTATCAAATGAAGCTTTTTCTAGTATACCTCAACTTGAAAGAAAGTAATATCAAGATGGAATCAAATACGTCAACTTTATCATTTCGTTATTTCAAACTGTATGTACTTGTATTTAAAAGCTGAATATTGAATCCGGCTCGAAGGACTAAATTCCGAATTATTACTATGTAGAATGGAATATAAACCTATTTTCCTTGGACAGTCAATTTGAATTCGTGATATTGTTCAATCGAGTGATAGTGATATTAACTGACGATACCTTGAATTTATAGAAACGATAAATATGAGTCGAATATTCCATACTTCAAATCAGAATGAGTTAAATGTGATAAAGTACATAGAAATCACTTCATTCTTGAATTTCGATATGATATAATGTTCGTATATATGACAAATTTTGAATTTCGTACAGGAATAGAAAGATATAACCAAATTTAATAGGATACCTTTTCGTTCAAGATAATATTGTACTTTTGTTAGATTGAGAAATAAAATCTTGCATTTATTGCTTGTAGATGCTATGCAAGTTCATTACGATGCGCATGTACCCCTCATCATTTATCCGGCTCGAGGGACCAATTTTTCTAAATTATATTGTTCAGGAAATTTATATAAAGAACTTTTTTTCAATATCTTTTATGAGCATTTTTCTTCGAGATCAATATAAAATGATACTTTTCTTCTCTAGTAATTACTCATTCGAGTATCCTGTTTTCACTTTTAAATCAAACTTACATTTGATCCATATGTCCTTGTAACGTATAATCCAAAATTAGAAATCGACCACTGAAAAAAAAACACTCAACACACGTTCACGATGCACTAAATTTGTCAACTCACTTCCACCTTCAGGAATAGCTTAAAATAAAAGTTATCAACATAAATTGCGATCAAAACACAACTAGGTCATATAAAAAAAATTATCCACAATTCTTGGCAAACACACAGAGGCAAGTCAGGTAACAAGTTACACTCAAATGTCATAAAAAATCTGGTTCACTATTAAATAAAGTTTCAGGTACCACTAGACGCACTTCTTTTATCAGTTTCAAACAATAAAAATGAAAAATTCAAAAAGCGATCACAGATCACTGAAACGTTTTTGGCGGCAAAGACGCGCGCATTTTAAAAAGTTCAAGCTGACACTGTACCGGTGTTTCGCTCGTCCGATCAAAGAGGTGATGTAGTAAACATTTCGGCAAGAGTACTTGCAATGCAATTAAGGATATGTTTACTGAAAATAACGGTGAAATTCAGAGTTGGCGCTGCTGGAGCAGAAGAGAGAGAGACAGAGTCTGCGCGAATCGTCCGACCTCGCGAACACACAGTTTCTAAGCGCACTAAGCTAAGCGGGCCGATATTCGCATTGCTTAGGCTAAGTCAGATCTAAGTAAGGCGGTATATGCGAGTATTAGCGAATTAGACCGAACGCAAGGTTGCAGGAGTCGCGCTTAACCACAGAATACGATCTTTGTTTACCGGCTCGCCTCTCTGGTTCGATGTTAACAACATTTTCAACTTGACTGTTGAACTGCCGTTCGAGATGGAGTAGGATGTGTATGTTACGTCGTACTTCCGCGCAGATTATTCGCATTCGCGTTTATTGTTGCATTTTACTTGCACTTTTACGAACTTCCGCGTAATACCTGCATTGACGAGTAATAGTGAAGTTGACAATCGTTTCATGTAATGGATTTATGACTTTGAACATCCATGATTCTTTATTTTCGTTATATATTTAAGTGGTTTCGGTTATTGAATAGATTTGTTAATCTATAATATATACTGAAGACATATCTTAGTTTTCAGATCTTTAAAATATACACATTACAACAAAACACTAATTCTTCCTTGGTATCCTAAGATCTCTTTTCCTTAGATAGCATTGGAAAATAAAATTGCACTTTTCGTCTGATGAATGACTTATGTCAATTAATAATTAATAAATATTCCTCATTTTCTTAAGGAAATAAAACTATGGTATTAGGATTTTCACTATATTAACAAAACTATGACCGGTATCACCACACTGTGGCTTCATCAGATAGATACAAACTAATTAACAGAGTTATTCCTTATAGATTAGTCTTATTTCCTACTTAAAATTACAATAGGTACAAGTAAAAGGGATATGTTGGAAAACCCATCAGAGTTGCTTACTTTATGAATTGAGAGGATTGAGTAAAGGAGTAGGATTTAGATCTAATTGACTATTAAGTAACCTATCTGAATTTTTCCTTTGTTAATCTCTAAAATTTCCCATGGATTAACTTTTGGACTATTATTTTCATTGCGTAAAATTTTGAAATTATCAAAATTATGGTTTTCTTCGAGTAAGTGATTAGAATGAATGGAATCTGATTTATGATACTACGTTTGTGCTCGGATAATCTAACTTTGAAATTTCTACAAGTTCTACCAATATAAATTTTATTACAATCCCCACAAGACAGTTTATAAACACCGGATTTATTACCTTTATCAATTTTAAATTTGCAAATTTTGAAATGTTGGCCTAAAGATCCATCAGTTCGGATTGCTATATTGAAATTATAATGCGAGAGGAATGATTTCAATTTCAGACTTGGATTACCAATACAAGTTAAGCTGTTGTATTTTGTGTTAGAACTTTTTATACTTGGAGATACTTCCTGGATTGTTTTTTGAAATTTTTTGCGTGAAATAGTGTTCTCAATCATACTAGGACTGTAACCGTTATTGACTTCTATTTGTTTAATTATATTGATTATTTATTGAAAACCAAACCTTTCATCGAATCAGGTAGTTATAAAAACATTGATAAAGATTCAACTGATAAATTTCAATCCATAGCAAATGGTTGAAGTTAGACATCAAGTTTCAATACAGCCAACGAGACAACTACAACATCATTTTAAAGGTAATCCATTCGGAGTTGCTTCATAGATTGCATTCAGTAGAATTTGACATTTTAGATTCCGGAACAAGATTCAAAGTTCATTCATCAATTCACAAAAAGTATAAAATTCAGTTGCGAAAATTAAATAAATTATTGAGTAATAAACTTGAAACTCAAAAAGTCCAAATTTTCCGATCACCAATTTTATGATAGGTTCAGTAATCTTTCAGATGCTAATTTTTCCGAAGATGAAGTTTCACTTCTAGAAAAGGGTTTTCAACACAATTTAGAGTCAAATTACGCTCGTCTCCAGTTCAATCTGCTAGGAATTGAAACCGAAATAGCCCTGAATTATTCACCGCAAGCCAAACACCTAAAACACTCTTCAGCGTTACTTCTTCAAAAAGAGTTCAATAGTTTAATAGTTTTCAACCTAAGAAATTCGAAAATACAACTTTAAAGTCCATTAAATCTAAGTCCGCATCTGAAGATATCATATCCATCAAAGCAGACAAAGGTCATACAGTCATAGCCTTAAATAAAGCAGATTATTTATTGAAAACCCAACATTTCATTCAATCAGGTTGTCATAAAGAAATTGACAAAGATCCAACTAATAAATGCCAAGCCTATAATACCTACCAACCTAAAATATAAACTTTTCATTGACAACCCGCAATCACCAAAACTCGACTCCTTCGTCAAACTCCATAAAACAGGGCATCTCATTAGACCAGTAGTTTCATATTTTCAAGCTCCAGCTGCAAAACTTTCACGACTTCTCATAGACATCATTCAACAGTACGCTAATTTTGAACCTAAATTCTCAATACAAACTTTTCAGTCCTAAAAATAAAATTTAGCACACTATACTACCACCGAACGCTAAACTTATGTCATGGGATGTAGTAAATCTCTTCCCTAGTGTTCCACCTAGTGATACAGTGAAACTCATCAACAACGCTCTTCAAATTAATGAAGTCAATCCGGTAATTCAATCAGAAATATTACACCTTTTAGAAATTTGTTTAGAACAAAATTATTTTAACTTCAATGGAGTACTATATAATAGTAAAATCGGTCTAATCATGGGTAATCCTCTGGGCCCTCTACTCTCTGAAATTTTCATGGATAATATTGAAAAAACCATCCAAGCACATTCGTTATTCAAATGCTTCCTAGCCAGCTCGGTGGCGTATGGGATATGATGCTCGTCGCCTACGCAGAGTTACCTGGGTTCCATCCCCACAAATACGGTGCGATTTTTCGGATTCTGGGAATCGCTTGAGTGTCCATCTTTCGGAGGAGATGGAAAGCTGTCGGTCCTGTCTAACAGACATGTTACAGAATTCCCCGGCGTGTCATTAGCCGAAAGGCAGAAACAGAGCACGTTAAAGGACAAACAAACCAACAAATGCTTCCTTTATTGGTTTAGATATGTCGACGATATCATTTGTTGTTTCACTGGCACAAACAGACAATTAGAGTCATTCAAAACATTTATCAACGAAATTGAATGACATTTGTCATGTTTTTAGAACGACTGTCAATTTTTTTTCTTTAAATTGAACAGCATCCATGAAGAAATAATATATGAGCGATGTCAACAAAAATTATTGGGTCCATAATGATTCTAAAACATCTATAGATCATAATCGGCATCTCTTGGAAGACTGAACCTGGCCATTGGAGCTCTCTCGGTCAAACAGAGAGGGAATTGTTTTGTTGAGTTTGAATATTGAAGGGTTTTTTGCGATTATACTTCAAAATTGGCAAGCAAGAACAAGGAAGTGATTATGTTTCAGGAGACTCACACTGCGACGGAAGAACATCTCCGCCGAAGAGTAAATATCGCAGGTTAGGTATTTTTTGATTATCTAATTGGTGCTTTTTATGGCCTAGATAAAATCTTTTTTCTTAGATTTGTTTAGACATATAAGAGGTATGATTGTTGAAATATTTTTCTGCTGGTTTTCTTTTTCCATTGTTACAGATTCCTGTCCCAAATCCCCTCATTTCACCCTTGTTTTCGTCTGGAAATTGTAGGGTGAAAATTGAAGTTCCTAAGCAGAAAAATGTTAGAATTGTTTCTGGTTAGATAATTATAAACATCTCCCACAAAAGTAACATGATCGAATAAATGTTGAGGATACATTCGATGGATTATTTTATATATCACAACAATAGTGTTAACAAATATAATTTGACGCATACTCAAAAAACCTTCACACTAGTATATCTGTTACATCCCAAAATAGATCGTAGCGCTTGATTTTGCCTCTTTTGCAACTTAACTAGATCAGACTTATTCAACAGGAAACGGATACTAGAACAATAGTTGAAATGTGGAGCAATTACAGTTTTATATACAAGTGTTTTGGACCATGTACTAGGATGCTTTCCAATTCTGTTAAGAAAATATACGTTTTTTGACACCTTATTTGCAACCTGAGTAGCATGACAAGAAAAAGTCAGACTGCTATCAACAACTATACCAAGGTATTTACATTCATCAACCTGCTCTATAATTTCCCCATTTACTAAAATTTCGGTATTATCGTAAGTATTGATTGAACTATATTTTCTCCTTATCACTATGGACTTTGTTTTTTTGACATTTACACTCATATTATTCTTCCCCAACCACTCACATACATTCACCAGATCCTCATTTATAGTGTTCACGATATCTTGAACATTTTCTCCCACACAATAAAGCAGTGTATTATCCGCAAAAAAACGAATGCTACATTTATGAACTTTTCGAAATAAGTCATTAATATACATTATGACATTTGTCATATTTTTCGAACGACTGTTAAAAATTTTTTCGCAAATTTTTCTATATATTAAACAAGATTCACGAAGAAATAATATATGGGCGCTGTGAACCCAGAGTATTGGGTCCATAATGATTCTAGAACATCTATAGATTATAATCGGCATCACTTGGAAGACTGAACCTGGCCATCGGGGCTCTCTCGGTCAAACAGAGATGGAGTTTGAGGAAATATCGCAGTTTATGTATTTTTTTCATTATCTCCTTAGTCCCTTCATGACATCGCTTGCTATGTAAAATCTTTTCTTAGATTTGTTTAGACATATAAGAAGTTTGATTGTTGAAATATTTTTCTGCTGGTCTTCTTTTTCCATTGTTACAGATTCCTGTCCCAAACCCCCTTCCTTTCACCCTTCTCTTCGTCTGGAAATCATGGAGTGCAAGATGAGAATTGAAGCTACTAAGCAGAAAAATCTTTGGTAGTCTTTATGTACACACGACACAAACACAACATAAACAGACAAGCTATTGCTAGTGCAATAGCCACAGGGAAACGAGTTTTGTCCTCAGGTTTTTTCACTCGTTTATTGAATCATACTCAGGATAGTATGGTGCCCCTGTTACATTTTCCTGAGCTCACACTTGTTTTTTTCTGACACACACCAAAATTATAGATTTAAACATTTATTGTTTATGAATATATATTTTCTACAATTTTATTTTCACGTACACGACAGGTTTCGACTGTCAAGTCATTTACTACAGAAAATTAACTTATATAGATACCAGCCTAATTTATATTCAATGTTAAATTAGGCTGGTATCTATATAAGTTCATTTTCTGTAGTAAAATGACTTGACAGCCGAAACCTGTCGAGTACTTGAAATAAAATTGTAGAAAATATAATATATATTTTACTTCATTTCTTCAAAGTCTTCCTGTATTGCTTAGGATTGTCAAAAATTTCCACCGAGACACTTAAACCTTTCTTTGCTTTTGTAAAGAAGCAAAGCCAACGATAGCAAAATTATATGTTCGTTTTTCATTGTAAAATTTGGAAACATTCAAATCACATCAATTTTCCTATTTCAAATGGCACATTCTGTCTGTATTAAATATTGGTTCGGAATAAAAATTTCAGCACCTTTCGAATGGTGTATGGATTCTCTATACGTATTATCGAAAGTTCTCTGATTAAACGGGATTTCTGATTTACTTATTGGAATTCTATTTATCAGTATGGAGCAAAACAGGTGAATAAACACCCAGCAACTTTGCTCACAAATTATTCAGATACAAAGTGTTTACTTAATATAGAAAGATTTGAAACTATGAAATTTGAAACAATAAACATATGAAAGATGAAGAATAAAAAACCTACAAATGTTGACTTTGAAGCAGTAAACGCTTAAATTCATACTTTATATTTTGTATTTTGGAGCCAAATAGGTAGATCTGATTCCCAAAAGAATTACACAGATGTAATAATCTCCGTAGTGGAGAGTTTTGAGAGCTATTGGTATTCCTAAAGTTCAAATGAAACAAATTAAATTTTGTTGTCTAAAGCGTCTAACTGGAACGTAAAAACAAACACATTGGAGAACCTCCATCGATTCTAAGAAGCAGTTAACAAGTTTGAATGCGAATAGAATTTGATATTCTACGGTTTTCCAGACTCAACTACCCAAAATGTTTGAGACGCCTAAAATAATTTTTCAGAATTACCAGGTTTCAATTGGAAGTTACATTTGAAACCCAGAAACCTGGCAAATTTCTTCTGTATACCCTCTAGTCTGAGAATATAGGTATTATAGAGGGAACTCCATATAATTGAGACAAAATTCAATCTAGAGCAGACGTATGCGTTATCTAAGGATACAAGAGCCTTCTGATTATCAAAATACTTACATTGTCTCATCAGATAGCCAAGCATTTTACTGCTTTGATTTACTATATGTTCGATGTGAGTATTGAAAGTTAATTTAGAGTCCAAAATTACACCGAGATCTTTTGTGGAATGTACTCTAGATAATTCAGTATGACCAATGAGGATATTCAATTGTATTCTTACTACGAGTAAAATATATCACGTGACACTTGGATCGATTTAGAAACAGGTTGTTATCACCACAGAACTTATTCAGGTTATCCATTTCATGCTATATAGTCAAGCAGTCTTGAGTGTTTTTGATATGGCAGAAAACTTCGAGATCGTCTGCGAAGAGCAGAAACTATCAGTTGACAAAGCAGCTAGTAATTTTGTTAATATAAATCAAAAAGATTAAGGGCCCCATATGGGAACCCTGTGGGACTCCTGATGTGGAACAAAATGACCTGAAACCCTTCATCGAGACACACTGTGATCTATTATTTAGATTTGGTGAAAACCATTTCAACATGGGGTCTCTAACACCCACCTCAGCAAGATCAGAAACCTGGTGGACAATACTCAATTTATCGAATGCTTTACTGAAGCCAGTGTATATGGCGTCAACTTGAATGCGATTACCTAGAGAATCGTGTAAAAATTCAACAAAATAGAAGTTAGTTTCAACCGATCTGCCCTTTAAGAAGCCATGCAGTTCCGGAATAATTTGGTTCTACACGAGACTGAACAAGTGCGTAAATACAAGAGACTCGAAAATCTTTTCAAAAATGCAAAGCTTGCCGATGGGTCTGTAGTAATTAGCTAGACTTTTATTACCCGTTTTATGAATTAGTACGATTAAAGGGACTTTCCACTCGTCAGGGAATATTACCAAGCGAAACGATTTATTATAAATGAGGGTAAGCAGAGTTTTTAGTGAACAAGCACATGCTTGTACAAAATGAGATGGAATGTGGTCCGGCCCTGAAACTTTCTTAGTATCCAGGTTTCTGAGTTCTCTTCCAACTTCTTCGACAGAACATTTGTTTAGAAGATGGGGTCAGTTAGCGTTCACGTCAATGTTTGATGAACCAGCGGAAACTACAGTTGATGGAGAGTATACACTATTGAAATATTCCGCGAACAACTCACAAATTTCGATACCCTTTTCAGCGACCTTCCCATTGTAGATCATCGAGCCAGGAAAATTATGATTTTTATATTTCATAGAAACAAAACCGAATAACTAACTGAAAAACTTAATGTTACTGAGAAGACTGTCTTGGAGTTCAGATTCTCAAGCAATTTCAAAAAATGGATGATGATTATTCTCGGGAGCCAAGGGACTTTCACATTTGATTATATAATTGATTTCGAACGTGTTGCTTAGAACTAAATCCAAAATTTTGTTATTAGAGTTTACTATACTATTGAACTGTTATAATTCTTAAAGCGAAAAAGAGTCAATCAAGTCAACATGCCTTGAATCAACATTGAAAGCGTCCAAAAATTGGCCCGATTGGTTGAGCACCCACAGAACTGATGAACAGTTGAAATCATCGATCAAAAGTATACTATGATTTTCATAGTTCATCTTCTTCTTAAAAACACTATTCAAGCCGATAAATAACATTTTTTCGAACATTAACCAGAATTTCAGTTGGTGAGCTTACGTTAGACAAACAGGTCGACATTTTGAATCAAGATTCAAAGAACATCTCTCAGATAACAAATCCGGAGTTTTTGAACATAATGAATGTACAAATCATATAATTATGTTAGATGATTTGAAAATTCTCCACTAATGCAATACATAACATTACGTTACATAGGAGGGGGTCGTTTGGCTTTGCTAGCCTTTCCGAACTGCGACCAAGTTGGTCTTTTCTTCGTAACCCTTCTTTATTCATTTCCTGTAGATCTAGTTCCCTGTGAGCTTTCACTTTTACTTCGTGCGGCTTTAGCTTGTCGCTACCGAAGTGTATATGTCTTTGACGGGCAGGAGTGCAAAGAATATGTTCAGCAGTTTCATCGCCCTCTTTACACATTCTGCATGTTTCCGATTAGCCCATTTTACTGAGATAGTATCTCAGTGCGCAGTATCCAGTAAGGAGGACTGTTATGATCCTCAGCTCGTCCCTAGAGAGATCGAGAAGCTGTTTTGTCTTCTTTGGCGAATAGTCAATGAACTTTTTCGCTTACCTTTGGCCTGGAGTTTTCCTCCAGTATTCTTTTCTGCTAGATTTCCCACCGTTTCGGTTCCTGTCGTCTGTGCGGATTTCTTAGACTGCAGAATGGTTCAAGTTCGATGCTTGGGATTCCAGGAGCTGATCTAGACAGTTCGTCAGCAGCTCATTTCCTTGTATGCCTTCGTGGCCAGACACCCACCACAGGAAAAGTTTGTTCCCCTCAGCAAGTTGCTTCAAGGATTGACGGCATTCCCAGACAGAGATGCTCTGGTAACTGTAAGAGTTTAGAGCTTTAATCACTGCCTGACTGTCCGATAAAATGTAAATCTCTGCACCTTTGAGTTTCCTTCGTAGTCCATCCTGGCAGCATAGGTTTACTGCAAGTGTTTCTGCTTGCATGACTGTGGGAGTAGAGCCCAGAGGCACTGATGACGAGTATTTGGGTCCATATATGCCTGCTCCTGTTCCATCAATCGTTTTTGATCCATCCGTGTACCAGATGGAGGATTTTTGATATATTTATTTTTATATCGATTTATTTTTCCCTTTACGATGGCGCGGTTTTCTATAACCACTTCGAAGGGTGTGTGAATATCAAACTTAAGCGGCATTATATCCGATAGTTGTGATAAGATTTCTGCCGCTATGTAGCCTAGAATCCCTAGGTTCCATCAACACCCTCTTTTTCACTTTTATATGAAGAGGAGGAAGATTTAGGATTCCTCCAGGCCAGTAGTCGGAGTGCTTCTCATAGCACCTGTTATGTCCACGCACGCTAACCGCTACAGTCTTTGCAGCTTGTTTTGCGTAGTTATTTCTGATGTTTTCGTTCACCATACGAACGATGCATATGTGACAATGGGTCTTATAACCGCTTTGGTTGTTTTTAGCTGTAGCCCCAGGTCTCTCCGAAGAGTCTACGGCATGCCCATAGGCACGATGTAGCCTTGGAAAAAGTTTTGTCAATGTGTAAATTCCAGTTGAGTCTCTGGTATAGGGTTAACCCTAGATACTTAGGCTGTTCCGAAAATTTCAGAGAATATCCATTCAGAAAGGGTGGCTTTAAGTTCAACTTTCCAGGCCTAGTGAATGGAATTGGAATGGTTTTGTCTGAATGGATGCTGAGCACCTCTTCAGCACAATATTCATCCACAATGTTAAGGGCTTTTTGCAACAGGTATGATAAGATTCCATCATGCTTTCCCCTAATGATGATAACTAGATCATCAGCATAGCATTGTGCGTTGAAGCCGGCGTTGTTCAGTCTTTCTAAGAGGCCATTAACAACTACTGACCATAGTAGCGTCGATGAAAATCCTCCTTGAGGGCATCCTTTCACTGTCAACACCGATATTTCGGTGTCCCAAAAAGTGGCCGTAATGATCCGGCCCTTAAGCATTTCTCCGATCCATTTGATGGTGGGTGTTTCGACACCATTGTTGTTTGCACCATTGCTAATGGATGTATAGGAGGTATTATCGAAGGCTCCTTCAATGTCTCCAAATAGAACTAAGGCTATTTATTCAGCCTCTAGTGCTCCTTCTACTTCTTTGATTAGATAGTGTAGGGCATCAATTGTAGACTTGCCAGGTTGGTAGGCAAATTCTTTTTTATGAAGTTTTATGAAACTTCTCAAGTGGTTCACTAATGCAATAAAGGTATGATAGTGAAACTTTTGGAATGTTTGGAACTTGACAACTTTGTAAGAACTCAAAATTCACCAATCTCAAATGTTAAGTAATTCTCACTACTCAACATTTAAAATTGGTATAGTTTTCATTTTTCACATAACTGTAAGTTCTAAATACTCAAAAATAACGTAACTGTCAAAAACGATCATGAGTATCAAAAACATTTTGGAAATCACACAAAAACGTATCATTATATTTATTCATTTCATGAATCCTTTATAATTTAAGATAAATTATTCTTTGTTTATTGCTGAAATGATAATTATTTCTCTCGACATTTCCATTTTCTTCAAGGTGTTGAGATAAGCCTATAAATGGTAATTGAAACGTGAATTTAACAGATGATCTTTTGATATATATTTCTTATTTTGGGGGTCCCATGATTAATTGTTTCAAGGCAAAAATCATTACGTAATTACATTGAACAGAACAAAGACCCAACAAGACTATTGAACAATTTTTATCAACGCAATTTTAAACTTTTAATCCTTTAAAGAACGAATTTGGGAAAAGCTTCTTTGTTCTTTTATTCAATTAGGCGTATTACTCTCATTTAACCGGTTTAAGATAAGTGAATTATCAGCTTGTCACCTGTTTTGTTATGTGCCCATTAGAATTAACAGTGCTCTTGCGATAAAAAGATTTGCGTTGTTCCATAACAAATGACGGGAACAATACAGAAGAAACAATAGTGGCTAATCCGAATAACGACATATTTTATCAACTTGTCGTCTTCCAAAGATGAATAGTGCGTGATTTTTTCTATCAATTAAATTTAATTAGGTTGCGTACGGAGTTAAGGCACTTACTCCCTTTTGTGATCACTATAATTAATATTTTCTTAACTAGGATATCCGTATTTCTATAATACGTCGGAGCTTCTAAACGAAGAAAGTAATTGATCGAGCAGAAATATTTCTGCAGTTTAACCCCTATCATTGCAATTAAGGAATTAAATCAAAGGGTTAGGCCAATGTAGAGGGGGAAAAATAGATTCTTTTACAATTCTCTTCTAGAGATATTAAAAATAAAGTAATTGGAGTAAAATATTTTCGAGGTGATAACATTTCCGGTTATACAGGAAGTGGGTCATCGTGTTGTTATTTCAAATGGCAATCTACCTTTTTATTATACATCTAGAACCGACATTTGAGCAAGGCATAAAATACCCAAGTTGTTGGCACTTATCTGTCAAAACTTTATACAGATTTATTTATTTTTGTTATAAACTCGATTTTTGAGGATCATTTAAAAAATTGTAGCTCGTAAATCTTTTGCACTACAGATACAATTTTTGCTTGGTTGGATAGAAGAAGAATCAAGAAATTTTTAAAGCAATTTACACATATCAAATGTTTATTGCGTTGTTTTGTATGATATTTTCAATTTGGCCATTTTCCAACACCAATAACTCAATTTTTTCAAATTGCACGTGCCAATTTTTATATCGCTATCAGATGAAGCGTCAAATTTCAGATGGAATTGTATAAGCATGTACTATACCCATGTCTTATAGTTCCGAAATAATTTGGGAATATATTGAATTTTGATGATTTTGCAAGAACTAACAGAGAATGCTTTGAAATATTTCAATCAAATAGCTGAACTGGCTACGCCCACCTGACAGGTGCCTAAAATTAATGTACTTGTCACTTCGTTCATTCGAATTGGATATTTCAACAAGAATTGTCGTTATTTTAGATTGAAAATATCAAAAAAATACAACACATTTGGAATAAAACCACTGGTTATTCAAACGAAAATATATTTAATCTTTTTTAATTCATTTAAGAATGTAAAAAGTAGAGAGAAAAATTGCAGGCAATTTAATAACCAATTTCCAAATTAACCGTCTACGGGTAAAATAAAATTTTGAAGCATTAGAAGCATTTTTCTACAATTCGGATGAATAAAAATTTTAGGAACTAAGCGAAAACCAATCATTGAAGATAATTACATTAATACGAATAAATGATAGCAAACATCATAGGAGAAAACCTAATTTTCGATCTGAATAAATGTTCAATATGGGCCCCATTTTGCTCCATACACTTGACAGCTCGTATACGAACATGATGAGTTGCCATCCTAGTTTCCTCAGGATCAATATTATGAAAAGCATTATGAATGCGCTCTAGTAACTCTTCTTTACTTCTTACAGGAGTAAGATCCATTTCACTCTTGATTTTGCCCCATAAATGAAAATCAAGGGGCGTCAGGTCCGGAGAACGCGGAGGCCATAAATTTGGTCCTTGATTACCCCACCATCTATCCTCGATCATTTCTGTTAGCTGCCGATCTACAGCTCGTGTTTTATGTGCTAGTGCACCATCCATTTGGTAATAGCAACCCCTCACAATGTTAAGGGGTAACCCATCTGAAAATTTGCTGATGTTCCTCTCAAAATTTCCAGGTATCTTTGTCCAACAAGATTTTCCTCATAAATGTGATAAGCCAACAAATCATTCATTAAAATTGCAAAAACGCTCACGCTGAATCTATTTTGGAAATCAATAACCCCAATGAAATATGGATTTTCTGTGGCCCAAAAATGTCGATTTCTCCTGTTGGTTATTCCACTTTCATTGAACTTGGCTTCATCAGACCATATAATTTTTGCAGGATTGTCTTATCTTGATGCCGAATTAATGAATTTTCACAGAAATTTAGCCGCTTGGGAAGGTCAGTTGGTTTCAAGTTTTGTAGTCTGATAAAAGAATACGGGTGCATGTTTTGTTTCTTGGGGATCCTTTGAATGAAAGTATAACTCAATCCAATATCCATTGATGCTACCTTAATGGACGCATGTGGATTGGCACGAAAATAGGCTACATATCCTCGTTTGAATAATCAGCCATTTTTTTATGAATCTGGTGTTTTTCAAAAATTTTCATTTCAAATTACCAACAATTCTTGTTGAATTATCAAATTCGAATGAACGAAATGACAAGTACATTAATTTTAGGCACCTGTCAGGTGAGCGTAGCCAGTTCAGCTACTTGATTCAAATATTTCAAAGCATTCTCTGTTATTTCTTGCAAAATCATCAAAATTCAATATATTCCCAAATTATTTCGGAACTATAAGAGATGGGTATAGTACATGCTGATACAATTCCATCTGAAATTTGACGCTTCATCTGATGGCGATATAAAAATTGGCACGTGCCATTTGAAAAAATTGAGTTATTGCTGTTTGAAAATGGTCAAATTGAAAAAATCATACAAACAACGCAATAAATATTAGACATGTGCAGACCGTTTAAAAAATTTCTTGATCCTTCTTCTATCCACCCAAGCAAAAATTGTGTCTGTAGTGCAAAAGATCTACGAGCTACTATTTTTTTTAATGTTCTTCAAAAAATATAAATAAAATTTCAGCTTGATATTGTAATTGGAACTCAAAAAGTTTTTAACGGACGGTTCCGGTGGATATCCTGTATATATATATATATATATATATATATATATATATATATATATATATATATATATATATATATATATATATATATATATATATATATATATATATATATATATATATATATATATATATATATATATATATATATATATATATATATATATATATATATATATATATATATATATATATATATATATATATATATATATATATATATATATATATATATATATATATATATATATATATATATATATATATATATATATATCAACTATCATGAAAATCATGAAATTTCATTCTCTCTACAATTCAAAATGGCCGACAATCTCAAAGATACATTACACTTTCAATTAGCTGGATTTTTGTATTTCATGGACTATTGAATATGATTCATGAAATAAAAACTCAATTCTTTTTGATTATTATGGAGAGTAAATAAGAGAATCCATAAAGAGTTGATGAATTTGAGAAGCGAAAAAAATTCCAGTTATATATGCGAAGCGCAAATTGGAATTTTTGTCTCACCTCATAACAATAATCAAAAAGAAATGAATTTTTGGTTTCATGGGTCATATTCAATATTCAATGAAAAACAATTCAGCGAATTGAGAATATAGTGTACCTTTGAGCCTGTCTGGAATTTTGAATTGTACCGGAGATGAAATTTGATGGCAATACTTATATTTCATCATCCTTTGTCATTCCAAAGCAGCTAAAATGAAAACTCTAACTTAATAATTGTGATAGTTATAGGTTATGAAAGCAACTCCGGTTTTTCGTTGTCCACCATATACAAGGTGTTACATAATAGTATGTCACAACTTGAGAGGGAAAATCTACGTGCAATTTTAAGAAAAAAGTTTATATAAACACCGGTCCGCAAAAGCTTCGTTACGAAGATACCGGGTGCTGAAATTTCCGGAAAAAATTGGTTTTTCCTTCAAAACTCCCGCAGTTTTTGAGATATTCAGCCCAAATTTGGAATGCAAGCTATTTAACAGCCTTCATCGTTACACGTCCTAGATTTCGACTGAAATTCACAAGGTGTTTTCTTTACCGAGGTCATGTCCCTTTTTTAGCCTTTTCAAACTTTTTTGAAGTACGCCACTGATCAGCGTACAATTAATTGTCGTCATCTTCGTTCAATTTAGAAACTTTTTTGACACCTGTAATTTTTTCGTATCTCACCGTTCTCGAGCAAAAAATTATTGAATTTGAATTGTATGTTATTCGCTAAAAAAAAAAAGAAATAGTCAATAGGCATGCTCCAAATTTACTTTTATTTTGATAGCTCGTCTTCTGAGACTTAACTTATACTTACTCAATATCAAACTAAAAAAAAGAACAATTGAAAACTAAATAAATTGCTGGAAGTGTCCTCCACCTGCAAGAATACAGGCCTTTGTCCTTCTTCGTATATTATCACGCACACTTCGAAATATTCCTGGGGTATTTCTTATCGTCTCACAAGAGGTTATTATTCGATTTCTCAATTCTTCTACAGTGTTCACTGGAGTGGTATAAACTAAAATTTTGAGATATCCCCATGAGAAAAAGTCTAAAATATTTAAGTCTGGGGACCTAGGAGGCCATGGTTCTGGTCCACCCCGACCATTCCATCGGTTGTTAAATGTTTTATTCAAGAATTCTCTAGCTTCTCCACTGAAATGTGCAGGTGCATTATGTTTTTCACCAAAAGTGGCACATCCTCGAGCAATAAAGGTAACTCTACCTCAAGAAAGAGCCGATAAGCGGGGCCGTTTAGTCTGTTAGGCAAAAAAATGGCCTAATCAAATAATTTCCAATTTTTCCGACCGAGACATTTAGTGAAAATTGTTTATGATGAGATTCTTCAGCCCAATAATGATTATTGTGAAAATTTGTGATATCTCGAAAAATTAGCTTCGTCTGTGAACATTATTTCACCGTAAAAATGAGCATTTTCTCTAATTTTATCTAAGAACTATCGGCAGAAATTCAGTCTTGACGGAAAATCTTCAGAAAGTAGAGTTTGGACGCGTAGAATATGAAACGGGTACAATAAAAAGTCATGGAGAATCCTCCAAAATAGAACATGTGAAATATTCAACTGATTTCCAATTTTTCTTGTACTCACATGAGGATTCGAATCAATACAATTCAAAACTGCCTCCTCAGTATCTGGAGTTCTCATACTTTGAGATTCTGTGGATATTTGAAAATGTTCGCCTGTCTGGTGTTACTCGATTTGGTAAGCGCATCTGATATAATCGCCTAGCTTCTGTTGTGTTTCCGTCAGCCAGACCGTACATGCAATGGATATCAGCCTATTCGGCGGTAGTAAAATTAGCCATTTTTTTCTTACAGCAATAACTTCAAAAGTCTCAAAACTAATCGTTAATTTAATAAACAATTTGAGCAGACACTGATTCAACTTTAGCAACTGTCAAAATAAATAAAAAAATGAAATAAATCATAGCCTACTAGTCATTTTTTCAATTAGAAGAACTTTCAAATCAGCGAATGCATACAATCGTTTAATAATTTTGCTCGGGAACGGTTGGAGATACGAAAAAAATTGTCGTTGTCAAAAAGTTTCTAAATAGAATCAAGATCACGAAAATTGATTGTACGCTGATCAATGGCGTACTGCAAAAAAGTTTGGAAGGGCAAAATAGACATGGCCTCGGAAAAGAAAACACCTTGTGAATTTCAGTTGAAATCTAGGACATGTTATGATGAAGGCTGTAAAAAACAACTTGCATTTCAAATTTGGGCGGAATATCTCAAAAACTGCAGGAGTTTTGGAGAAAAAACCAATTTTTTCCGGAAATTTCAACATCCTGTAGCTCCGTATCGTAACTTTTGCGGACCTATGTTTATATAAACTTTTTTTCTTAAAATTGTACGTAGGCCTACCCCCTCATACATACTATTATGTAACACCCTGTATAATCAGTAGTTGAAAACAACTATTCCTTCTTTTTCTATTGTGGTTCACATTTCACATGTAGGATGACCTTCAAGCTTCACTAGAGAAGGAAATAACCTGATTTTCGATCACCCTGTTATGTTAATGCACGATTATAAAAACAAAAATTCGACTTTGATCTAATCTGTTTGTGCACATTTTTCAACTGAGGTATTCCCTCTCTTAATATTCAAGTTCTATATTTTATCGTTAAGTAGTAGCTTGTTTTCGTAGATTCTCCGAAAATGATAAGGAGACTGTTGATGCATCTGTTTCAGTTCTGGTGAGTTATGAGAAATGAGGTTATTTTTTCACATTTCGTTTTATAGCAGCTGAAAAGAACAAGTAATGAAATAGGCATAGTCATCATTATATATCACTGAATAAGTTGAGTGAAATTTTTAGATCCAGCTCCAATGAACCAAATAATACCTCGATTTATGTATCAAATAAATTGCTGCAATTGTTGTTAACGACAGGGTCAGTCTGAAGTAATCAAACCGACATGTAGAAGTGTGGAGTTTGATCAATTTCATACGCAAAATCTCTAAAAATAATGTTGACTTTAACATTCCTGTTAAATAATATAGTGAATATTTTACTTCGACTGTCGGCGGATTGTGGAACATATTCCTGATGTAATTACAGTGTGATTCACGAGTGACCGTGTTTTTTGTCTTTGAAGTTTGACAGTCAGTGAATCATTTGCGAAAATCTTGTACATAAAAAGCCTCTTGAAAATATATTACTTAGAAAAATAGACTTTTCCTTCGAAATTGAAGGAACAGATCTATCTTATAATAAAAATATGTAAAAAAACTTTTTAAGTTAAACGGTTTTATGTTAAACATACATTGCACTGTTTAAGATGAATGTACTAAAACCAAAAATAATAAAATAGATACAGTCGTGGGAATTATAAACATATGCATAGACTAGACTAAAATAAAACCGTGGGGCACGTCAATTGTCTACAATCGTTGATTAAAATGTTTGTTTTGTAATGTTACACTATAATTATTAGGCAGTTGTGCAACCGACAACGATGGACGTGTGATAAGTAGGGCTAGAATGTGGAAACAAGCTAGCAAGCTCGATTATAAGCGAGTTTTAGGGTTTCATAGTGGTGAGCGAGTAGTACTTTTGTCATATGTTTTGTCGATTAAAGACAAACAACAAGCAGTGAAACGATTCCTCGCCAGCCAGCAGTGTGAATGTCCAACGATAAACTAGTTAAAACATCTCTTTTATTTACATGGAGTGTATAACTATTAGAATTTCCATGAGCAAGAAAATAGTAAATAATTTCCTCACCGTCTGCGGGCCAACTGCCTAACGACGAATTAAACGATTCTTCTATCGCACATTAAGTCGATAATTTGTAGACAATTGACGTGCGCCACGGTTTTATTTTAGTCTAGTCTATGCATATGTTTATAATTCCCACGACTGTATCTATTTTATTATTTTTTGGTTTTTAGTACATTTATCTTAAACAGTGCAATGTATGTTTAACATAAAACCGTTTAACTTAAAAAGTTTTTTTACCTATTTTTATTTTCTAGTTTTTAGTTTTTATTTCGCATTCTTTTTAATTAATTTAGTGCTTCATTATTGCAAGGTTTCTTGCCCGTTAGTTTATTGCAATCCAACTCCTCTATACGTAGTCCCTGCAAAGATCTTACTCTACTAAGAGCCACGTAGGCTTGACCTTCTTCAAACAGTTTCGCACCTAAGTATACGACTGCGTGATCCACAGTGCTGCCCTGCATTTTATGTATTGTAGAAGCCCATGATAGTATTAAAGGCAACATTCTTCTTTCAGCTGTCCCATAATTGTACTTAGCTGGAAACTGTATGGCTTTCGGGTGTATAAGATGTACTCCGTCTCTTGCGAAATCAATTCGGACGGAAGGTACATCAGGTGTTTTTGACGCTAATTGTTCCCGTCGTTTCTGTAATCGACTTTTTCTATCACCTTCACTTTCTTTAGCTCGTTTTGCTTGATACTTTTCTTTCGCTTTTTGAAGCCTTCGTTTACGTTGTGTTGCAGTTTCTGTTTTATTTATGTTTGTATTTTTTATATTTTTTTTTACCATTTTGTTCCCACGAGTAATGGACATTTAAACGGTCGACCCCCCCAGAGGTCCAATAAAGGGGCAAGGCTATGTACAACAAGATGCGCCTGAGTCTTGAGGGGAAAACGCTAACGACATATCATTTTTATCCACCCTAATGCCATACAGTTCTCGGCGCGTTTTAACATTTCACCTTAACTTGGGTGGTGTACCGCTAAGGACGTATCATTTTTAGCCACCCTAACGCCACACAGTCCTCAACACGATACAAAATCTTGACTTGGGTGGTGAATTCAGGCTGGATACATTGTATTCTACTGGTTGAGCACTTTCATTTGATACCCATATTGATAGGATTGATAAAACCTACGTTATCAGCCATTTTGTAGCGGCCGCCATCTTGGATTTCAATTTTTTATAGTATATTGTATTCTGATTGTTGAGCCCTTTCATTTGATACCCATATTGATGGGATTGATAAAAGCTATGTTATCCGCCATTTTGTAGCGGCCGCCATCTTGGATTTCAATTTTTTATAGTATATTGTATTCTGCTTGTTGAGCCCTTTCATTTGATACCCATATTGATGGGATTAATAAAACATAAATTATCCGCCATTTTGTAGCGGCGGCCATCTTGTATTTATAATGATAATGAATAAATATAATTGTATTGTCACCAAAATCCAAGGTGCATACAAAATTTCAGATTAATCGGTTGACAGGAAGAGGGTGAAATTTGAATTACTAAATTTGACCCAAGAATAAATAAAACAAACGGGGTGAGCTAAATAAAACCGTTTAAAAATGGAAGTATCTGCAAGATGATTTCAATATTGAAAATTCTGATTCAAACCATCATATTTTCTTATGATCTTATGTAGCCAATATTGACAAAAATTGTTTGAGAAACTATTCTCTACAATAAAAATTTGGAAACTGCACTATTTATACATATGAAAGTAGTACGGCCATTTTGGTTTACTTTGTGAAGAATATCACAAAAATAGGTGGAAAATATTCAATTAACAAACGTGATAGCTATTTCGATATTTCCATCATCATCAGACGTTAGTTAAAACTTGGATACAGTTGTACAATTTGTCTTAAAAATAGGAATAACAGGTATGAATTATAAAGACAGAGAAAAACAATAAGTTTTTACGATTGGAATATAGATAGGTATTCAGAGGTACATTCATGAATACTTGAAAATCCCAAACATTGGTGAATAACATAGTTCTGTGTTGTTGTTAAGAAGGGTAAGATTGTTTCTATTGTGTTTAGCTTGGAAAATTTCCTGAGATTCTAGGTAATTGAGTTTATTGCTTCTCCAGGCACAATTAGTAATGTTAAGATTATCTATACAAGGGAGGCTGTGGTTGTTATTTACAGAAGGAAGAGTGATGTTCTCTACTGGGTGATTCATCAGTGGCGCGATTTTATTTTTGTTCGAATGGTATTATATTTAGAAAGTAAAAATCTACTTCAGCAATTTATTTGGAAGTTAACAGGGTCTCCCAACTTTCTATAAAAAGATCTTGGGAGGTTTTTTCAGATGGGAATACAACTTTTTTGTTGAAGATTCAAGAGCGTCCTAAACTCTGCTATAATGTCTTTAATTATTAAGTTATTTTGGTGAGTAGTTCCGTCACAATATTTTTTTCCGTAAAGCTCATGAAAATAGGCTCTCCATCATCGCATGCTCCTTCGGCCAGAAAGGATGAATACTTTTTTCCTTAAGTTTTCTTATTGCCCAAGAATAGTTTTATTGATGAATTGAAATAGATTATTCTCATTTTATACAGGAGTGACTCAAAAAAGTTATTTAATATTATAATTTTAATAATATCATATCTTGATTTTTCAAATTGAACAATTGTATTTTATTATTCATGTCAACGCATAAAATATTGTGCCATATTTTTGCAGAAATAACCTTATCTTCATCTTCGACCATTTTCGAGAAAAAAAATTAACTAAAATAATAAAATCAGAGTTTGCGAAAGAAGAGTTTATCAGTATATATCATTATACTTGATCAGAGAAATGGAGATATTTTAAGATAATCGTGTATGAAATACGTAATGGATTGGATTTTGGTGAGATGATCTGCAAGGTGTTGAACTATTTCAATAAGTGTTTGAAGTGTTGCCCGTTTATTTGTAGATACAACTCAATCCTTCTGAGAAAAGACCGTTGAACTCTCGACAACATTTGCGGATTAACTGACTGAAAGGCGTCGACTATTCTCAGTCGCATATCCAACTGTGTTGTAGAAGGAATCTGGTAAACGATGCCCTTAATATAACCCTACAAGAAAGAATCTAGACTTGTAAGATCCGAAGACCTAGCTGGCCATCTAACAGGACCACCACGTCCTATCCATTTGTTTGGAAATACATGATTCAAATGCTCTAACCTAACCTGATGTGAGTAATGTGCCGGTGCTCCATCCTGTTGAACCCACAAATCTTGTCTTATATACTCTGGTACATCGGCAAGTAACAATGGTGGATGATTTTGCTATAGCAGCCCATATATTCAAGGACCAACTATACTGGTGATCTATTTGTCTCATGAGGTTTGGATTTTCCGTGACGTAATAATGAAAGTTGTGCCTGTTAACAAGCTCATTCTTGTGGAAAGTTGCCTCGTCCGAGAAAAAAACTCTGCTAAACATATTTGGATTATCCGCTACTTTGTCACTTGCACATTTGCAAAAATTTATTCGATTTTCATAGTCTTGATTGTTTAGTTCTTGGTGCGACTGTACATGATATGCATGCAATTTATTCACTTTCAAGATTCTCTGGACGGAAATTTGACTTATATCTGTTAACTGAGAAATCTCTCTTTGGCTTTTATATGGGTCCTCTGTCACTGTCAACAAAACTAATAACTGGTTGTCTTCAACTGTAGGAGTTTTTGGTTTTTCATGTTTTTTTTGTAAGAGATATTTTCCGTTTCGATAAATCTAATTAGAAGTTTTTCGAATCATCTTGCATCAGGATGCCTCTCATCAGTAAACCTTTGTGCATAAACTCTACTTGCCAACAATGAATATCTATCACACTCACCCAGAATAAAAATCATATCAACCATTTCTTCTTTGGAGAACTTCATGGCAGTCAATTGAGGAAATTGGTTTCAAACCTCACATTAACAATGTTTAATAAGGAAACACTGATAAGTTCACCATGTAAAATGCAGAATATGATATGTCCGGACACTTGATAGAAGGCACAAATAAAAAAAATGTCAACACATACCTCGATTTACGTTTTAATCATCTTGATTTTATCATTCGTTAAAAGAATCATCTTGTTTAGGTTTCATTTTTTACTACTTGAATCATAACAGAAAAAAACTTCAGTGCGAATAATGATGCATGTTGATGAGTTTGATACGGTTTGTAGAATTCTCATCAAGAATTTTCACAAATAATCGAATATTTCGAAAATGATCGAAGATAAAGATAAGGTAGCTTCTGAAAAAATATAGCACAATATCTTATGCGTTGACATGAATAATAAAATACTGGGTGTTCTATTTGAAAAAATAAAGATATGATATTTTTAAAGTTACAATATTCAATAATTTTTTTGAGTTACTCCTGTATAAAATGAGGGTAATCTATTACAATTCATCAATAAAGCTATCCTTGGGCAATAAGAAAACGAAAGGAAAAAGTATTCATCCTCTCTGGCTGAAGGAGCATGCGATGATGTGAGAGCCTATTTTCATGAATTTTTACGGAAAAAATATTGTGACGAAACTACTCACCAAAAAAACTTATTACTTGAAGACATTATAGTAGAGTTTAGGCCGCTCCTGAATCTAGAACAAAAAAGCGGTCTTTCAATCTGAAAAAACCACCCAAAATTTTTTATAGGAAATTGGGACACCCTGTTTACTTCAAAATAAATTGATGAAGTAGATTCTCACTTTCTAAATACAATACCGTTCGAACAAAAATGAAATCTTCAAGAGTGTATGAGCTACAGAGCACCGCGCCACTGGTGAATCACCCAGTATATCTAATGCGAAAAGATCTTCCTATCTGGCATATGTATACATCATTACAATCAGGCCAACACAGTTAGTATACTCCTGAACTGTCTGATTTGTGAGATTTCTCTTAAAAAACAATTGTGATAATTTGCATGTAAGTTTGAAGGAAATGTTTATGTTAGTTTACACACTTGACATTTGATTTGCAACTGTAAAGTTGGACTGAAATAACTTGAGAGGGGACTTTTTGAATATCGGTATTTGGTTTAACTGTGTTTGTTTTTTAATCGATGTTTTGTCTACTATGGTAGAGGGTAACCGTTATTGCTGACGTTTTTATGATGGCTTAAATAAAGCCTTGAATTGAAATTTTGTTGTTGATCGATACATCCATTTTCCGTTTACTTTTGATATCCCATATTCACATAATTTTCAAATGTACTACTTTTCTGAAAAATGCCATAGTGTGGTGAAACGCGTTATAAGTTTTGTCATAATAGTGAAAATTCTAACATCATTGTTTTAATCAATTAAAAAAAATTGAGCGCTAAAATTTCTACTCTTTCCCCAACTAAGTTCACTATTTAAGAGTTTCTCTACCGAGTGTGTTCAGATTAGATCAACAGATATATTTTATCATTTTTTCAAATAAAAAGTGGATTTTCTCCAAATTGAAGTTTTCCTATATCATCTGTCGATTTTTTCTGGTTCCAGTATTGAGCAAATTGAAGAATACCGTCTTATTAAACTGAATCAGTCGACCGACGTATTCATATACTCAACGGAATGAATACCCTGTCCAGACCCATACCACGTATTCATTCGGAGCATCAACACACCTTCCCAATGAGGAGTCGCATGACATTTTTTTATATTGAAATTGGCAAGTCTTGAGATGCTGAGGAGATCCCAATAACTTCAACTCGATTTGCTAAAACCCCTTCAATACTGATATCAATACGTACTACCAAAATACATCGGGTTCAAAGGCTGGTTCAAATATTTTATATCTTTTTGAAGTTGGAAACCCTACATCAAAAATTTACCTCGAAAAAAATTATCGATTCATATGAATAATAGAAATACCATTCCAACGATCTGCCTCTCGACACATACTTTCTATGATTATTTTGTTGATGGAAGACAGTACCATTCCCGTCGCTTGGTGCAATACCAACATATCATGCTATAGCCTCTGTGAATTAGTTTTTTAGACTAAGTTTTGGATGCTAGGCAGATGGCCCAGAGTGAGGCAGGATTCTTCAGATAAAACACAATGAGCTCTCCTGGGACAAAACTATCTGCAGTCCCCCAAAATCCGATGAGAAAAGCTAATTCGTTATTCAGTTTTGCAACATCAGGAAATTAGGATACACCAACTGAATGTGAGAGATGTACAGCAGCACGTACAAAATACGCAACCTCATGTCCTTAGCTCTAACGGAAACTCAAATATTGCTTCAGCTCGAGGGAGTGCTTGGTGTTTTCGCTAGATCGGATGTCGCATTCCAAGAAAGGTAATGTTGGAGGATGACGCTTTCGACCTGCCATGGTTCAAAATCTGTTTATATAACAATACAATGTTTCTTTGTTGTCGTATCTCCTAGCGATAATAACTACCGATTATTTCAGTATTCAGGCGACAAGGTAGACACGATGCAAATTCAACATCAGTCAGCTGATGTGATTATAATGAGAGATTTCAACAGCCACAATATCAACTGGCTCCAACATTCAAATAGGACCAACGAAACAGTAAGACAACTTGACCCAACTTGTCAATGAGTCGACAATTATTCCTGACGATAGAACCGATTTTTCTAATACTCTCTATCTTTTTCCTGTTTCAGATCCAGATTATTTCCGTTTACAAGTCTCACCGCCCTTAGGAAACTAAGGGAAACTACGACCACAACCCTATTTCTGCTATTGGTAGCTCCTCACAACTACAGAATAAAGATGTGAAGCCTTTCACTACTATATGGCACTACAACCTAGCCAGTTTTTCTTGGATTGAGCTTTTAGAAGAATGAATCTGGAAAAATTGTAATTATCTCGTTATCTGTTGAAGATCGGTGAGGGGCAAGTGTTTGAAAAATGTTGAAAATTAGGTTAACTGTTCTTTCAGGCATGGACCTCTACATTCCGAAATCCGCGAGATAAAAATCCAAGAGACAAAAATCCGCGAGACAAAAAACTCTGAAAACAGAGGTTATAAAAACCAAAAGAAAAATACCACAGATGAAACTATAGCTGATTATGTGTATTTTAGAAATATTTGTGATCCCACGATTGATAAATCGAAAATCTTTCAATGAAATTATTAACAATAAACTCTTTGGATAGACAAGTGGAGTTCGTCAGGTGGTCAGCAACAACTTTTGCAAGTCATCCTTCTCTCCTTTGATTAGAGATGACGGTTTTATTAAATCATCACCTAAAGCAAAGGTGAATCCTTTGCAGAAATGTTTATGCAAAATACTTTTCTAGAAACTTCATAAGCAGTACCCACCAAGCGTCCCACATGTTCAATCGAATATGTCTTAAGTACAATTTAGAGTGCGTACTGTAGAGCACGTTATTCAACAACTAAACTGTAAGAAAGAGGTGGATCTTGATAAGATTCCACCAACTGTTTCAAAGCTATGTACACTTTCTGATTTCGTATGAGGGTCACACGTTTCCCGAGTTTTTGAAGGTTGCGAGAGTATAACCGATTTTCAAGAAAAGGAAGAAATGTCTACCTCAAAATAATCATCCAATGGCATTGATGCGTTTGGCTGAAAGTCATGGAAGGAGTGATAGACGATAATCTCATAAAATTTCTCGGGTTACAGGGTATCATTTGTAATCGACAATATAGTTTCTGAAGACAATGATCAACTGTTGAATTTCTTGCATACGCTACGAATTCGTGGACATCAATGATCGAAAATCATGGCGAATCGAGATCCATTGCTTTTGATATCTCAATGGCATTACGAAAGTTTGGCACGCAACCTTGATGAATTAACTAATCGTATATGGAATTTTCGAAAAACTGCTTGATTAGCTTTCTCTTAAGTAGATCGATTTGGGTGATAGTTGCTGGTGTAACGAGTGAATCTTCTTAGACAACTAATATGAACCGTGATGAACAGAGAAAAAACGCAGACCTTGTTGTTTGAGACAAAACCAGTGATGGATACCCACCTGAAGCTGCTGGGAGCTACCTTTCAGCCTGATCTCAGATTTTCCCAACCTATAGAAATTTTCTTACAAAAACTATCCCAAGCCATTTTCGTTATAAGAAGAGCTAAATTAATGGCTGGTTATGAAGCTCCCAAAATAGCCTATCATGGCCAATTCGATTGTCACATTTCATATAGATTGATCTTCTGAAGAAGTTCGCCCGAGGCAAAAAGGGTCCTAATTATACAGAAACAAGCTCTCCGAACTTTATGCGAGGTAAATTAAACCCACAGTTGTCTTGATCTGTTTCGTGAAAAATATGTGCTTACTCTAACCTCAATGCTTATAATAGCATGTATAAAATTTGTACAAGAGAGATTCCAAAGAACCAACTTTCACCATGAATATTCAACAAGAGGTGCCTAAAACCTTGCTCTTTGTCATCATTGGATCAATATATCCCAAATGAGTTTAAACCGTATTGCAATTAAGGTCTACAACAAGCTACCAAACAGATTCAGAAGAATGGACAGTCACTAACTACTTCTAAGTCTCAGGACATCCCGTACAACTAAAGATTACGTAGTGTCTATTGCATTGTGATTGTTATGTGCCTAGTCTTACTTACATGTCATCGAAAATTAATTATTTGTGTAAAATATTTATGCGATGTTTTTTGACAACCCATGTACGCTGTTGATGCATAAATTTTTCACTAACACTTCTGTGAATTTTTGATGGTGAAATGAATGAAATGAATAAAAAACTTCCTTTCTGTTGCAGATAAACGATCTGCTCCACTCCGCCGAAAACAGAATCTTTCGGTTTACGGACGACTGTACTCTGTTTCCCTTATTTTCTAGTCAGCGTCCTATAACTGCTAAAGTGACCCACCGACAAAGATACCAACAGATTATGTCATTGAATTTAGTCAATTTTATTGCGAACAAGATGCAATAGACCAGAAAAGCCACTGCTGAAGAACCTCCTTTAATCATAAAAGGACATCGAATTTCCTCAGAAAAAAACATTCATCTACTCAGTATCACAGTCAACACCGAAGTTTCCTGGCATGACAACGTTTCTGCCATGTGTTTCGGCTAAACTCAGGTCTCATTTCAGGGCTAAGCAGTTCTGGATTACTGTTCCCATGTGTGGTAAACATAATAATAATAATAATAATAGCCTCAGGGGCTCAGGAACATTGTTTCTGAGTACGGGCTTAGCGAACCCGAGGTACCCAAGCTGAACCTGGCAGTAGGTATAAAATGCAACATATCCAATGATGTACAACCTAAGGAATAAACGGGTGAATCGACATTGTACCACCATAACCTCTTGTCGCGTTCAAGATTTTGGAAGAGGGTCTTGTTCGGAAAGTGAGTCACAGTCTCCCTCGGTTAGCGACGGAAGCAGCGTGATATCGAGTAGGGATACTGCAACACAAAACCAAGTGGGAAATAACATCAATACCTCCCAACCGACTCTTGATGTTTCAACGGTGGCACAAGCCATTATGCCTACGACCACGAGAGCCGGACTCCCTAGGAAACGCATGAAGTGGACCCCAGAGATGAATTCCTTCATTATGCGTTCCTATTACAAGATTACAAACTTGGAATCGGAAATGACAGCATACAGATACGCGTTACATCTTGCGTTCGTGGAAAAATATCCTGAATTACAGCACATATCCGAGCAGAGAATTTCGGATCAAAGAAGAACAATCGTTAAAAACAGGCTACTTTCTTCAGAAACGTTGCAAAGCATACGAGAAGAGGTCATAATGGAACTTAGAAGCGAAAATGATACTCATAACGGTATACCTGCTGGAGTCAATGAAAGTGTTACAGATAACATCGAAGCCACGGAAACGAATATTAACATGGAACGCCCTCCTGAGCAGAATCAGCAGGACGAATATATGTATTTAGCAAGATCGGAACTCAACAGAGCAATAACTGAATTCAGTGGTAGTAACCCAACTAAAAGACCTAAACTGCCCAAACTCAAGACGAACAAGAACACCAATATTATCCTAGCAAGCGTGAATTCAGTGTTTGAAGAATATACCGACCAGAACACCTTGGAGAAGATTCACACTTTGATTTACTGTGGAGCAGTAGCGGTTCTTCGACTTCACAAACAACAAATCTCCACAACTCTGATTCAAGCTGAGCCAAAAGTGTCCGAAAACCACCATGGCAAAAACGACTAGAGAGGATATTGATAATATTAGAGCAGAAATTGGTCGCCTCACAGAATTCCTGAGAAACAGAAAACCCTCAAGGCGCTTGAAATCACATATACGCAAAATTTATAGGAAAATTGGTACGAACACAAAACACCCTGATCACAAACAACACATCGACGTGTATATGGACACTTTGAAACAGAAACTCCAAGCAAAAGCAAAGAGGCTTTCAAGATACGTCAAGTGTACTGAAAGGAAACACCAAAATCAATGGTTCCTCCAAAACGCAGCCAATTTTCATAAGGGAAATAACAAAACTGCGACCAACAATAACAGAGAAGTACCTGACGCACAGTGCTTGACCGACTATTGGTCATCACTATGGTCGAACCCCAAAAAACACAATAGAGATGCGGAATGGATCACGAATGAAAAAGAACGCCTTGATATCAGACATATGGACTTCGATGGAATAACGGAGGAAGAAATCACAACAGTAGTTCGAGCGACTAACAATTGGAAGGCCACAGGTATAGATAATATCCACAATTACTGGTACAAGAAGTTTGATAAGCTCCATGGAGCCCTAGCGAAACAGCTCACATATGTTCTTCAACATCCCAAGAAAACACCCACTTTCCTAACGCAAGGCTTAACATATATGCTACCTAAGAGCGATAGAATACAGGATCCGTCTCAATATAGGCCAATCACGTGCCTGCCAACACTCTACAAAATACTCACCTCATGCATATCCAATCGAATATACCAACACCTTGACGACAACAATATATTAGCAGAGGAGCAGAAAGGATGCAGAAAGAAACACCACGGGTGCAAGGAACAACTCATCATCGATTCTGTGATAATGAAACAGGCACACGTAGGGCATCGGAATGTTCATTCGGCTTTTCTTGATTATCTGAAGGCATTCGATAGTACCGCCCATTCTTGGCTTGTTGAAGTATTGCAGATATACAAAATTCACCCATCCCTGGTAGAGTTCTTGAAGACAACAATGACACACTGGCGCACGTCTCTGCAGGTCAACATGAACAATAAATCAATTAAAACCGACGAGATACCCATACGTCGTGGAATATTTCAAGGAGACTCTTTGAGTCCACTATGGTTCTGTTTGGCAATGAACCCATTGTCCTCAATGCTCAATAGAACAGGATACGGATTTAGGATGAAAGCAGAAAGGAATTATCATACAATCTCCCACCTGCTGTATATGGATGACATCAAATTATATGCTTCGAACAAGAGGCAATTGGATGATTTGCTGAAAACTGTCAGTGAGTTCTCGGCAGATGTTCATATGAAATTCGGGATTGAAAAATGTAAGACCCTGAACATTCAAAGAGGGAAAGTCATAGATGGTGAAACACAACTTCCAAACGGTGATATTATACAGTGCATGAGAGATGGCGAAACATACAAATATCTGGGATACCAACAAGCCAGATTGCTAGACCAAAAACAATCAAAGGAGAAGATTCGTTCAGAATACAGTCAGCGTCTGAAGTCTGTGCTGAAATCGATGTTGAACTCGGGGAATTCAGTCAAGGCAATTAACACCTACGCCATTCCAGTGTTACTTTACTCATTTGGAATAATCAGATGGACTAAGACAGAACTGGATGATATTCAAAGGCAGACCCGAACGATGCTAACAAAGTACAACAACCATCATCCAAAATCGTCTATGATACGAACAACTTTGAAGCGGAAAGAAGGAGGACGCGGATTAATAGATGTAGTCAATTTACACACCGAACAGATAAAAAATCTCAGAGAATTCTTCTCAGAAAAAGCTCTCACTTCTGACCTACATAGAGCGGTATCGTTGGCTGATAAGGGATATACACCTCTAAATCTTGCTACCAGAGATGACCTGCTGAATCTACCATTCCTATCAGATACTGAAAAACAAGAGCAATGGTCAAGAAAGGAATTGCATGGACGACATCACCATGAGATTAATCAACCACACATCGACAAAGAAGCCTCCAACAAATGGTTGATGAAAGGAGAATTATTCGCGGAAACAGAGGGATTCCTTATGGCCATCCAAGACCAAGTGATCGCTACAAACAACTACAAAAAATTTATTATGAAGGACGGAACATTACAAACAGATAGGTGCAGAAAATGCCATATAAGATCGGAGACTATACAGCATATTACGTCCGGATGTGAACAACTGGCCAATACAGGCTATCTTCACAGGCATAATCAAGTGTGCAACATTATCCATCAGAAACTTGCACACAAGTACGGACTTCTGAATACATTCCAGCCATATTACAAGTATCAACCGGCGCCCGTATTGGAAAATGACTCTATCAGATTATAGTACGATAGGCCTATTATCACTGACAGAATGGTGACGAATAATAGGCCGGACATAGTGGTGTATGATAGAAGAGCCAAAACAGCAATGCTGGTGGATGTCGCCATACCGAATAATAACAACGTGCTGAATAAGTTCCAGGAGAAAAAGTCCAAATACACAGACCTTGCTATTGAGATCAAGCATATGTGGCACCTCGAGAAAATAGATATTGTACCTGTCATCGTATCCTCCACTGGGTTAATACCCAAAACTTTGCATGATAGCCTTAAGAAATTAGAATTGCATAAGAATACCTATATAGAAATGCAAAAAGCTGTAATTCTTAATACATGTAGGATAGTTAGGAAATTTATGTCAAGTTTATTGTAATCGAGCCGATTTCCTTTGATTGCTGAATCTGGGAAGGGTAAATTATATCCAGCTAACAGCTGAGATAGTGCATAAGTCCACGATAATAAATTTCTTATACTGAAAAACAAGAGCAATGGTCAAGAAAGGAATTGCATGGACGACATCACCATGAGATTAATCAACCACACATCGACAAAGAAGCCTCCAACAAATGGTTGATGAAAGGAGAATTATTCGCAGAAAGAGAAGGATTCCTTATGGCCATCCAAGACCAAGTGATCGCTACAAACAATTACCAAAAATTCATAATGAAGGACGGAACATTACAAACAGATAAGTGCAGAAAATGCCATATAAGATCGGAGACTATACAGCATATTACGTCCGGATGCGAACAACTGGCCAACACGGAGTATCTTCACAAGCATAATCAAGTGTGCAACATTATCCACCAGAAACTTGCACACAAGTACGGACTTCTGAACACCTTCCAGCCATATTACAAGTATCAGCCGGCGCCCGTATTGGAAAATGACTCTATCAGATTAAACTACGATAGGCCTTTTATCACTGACAGAATGGTGACGAATAATAAGCCTGACATAGTGGTCTATGATAAGAGAGCCATAAGAGCAATGCTGTTGGATGTCGCCATACCGAATAATAACGTGCTGAACAAGTTCCAGGAGAAAAAGTCCAAATACACAGACCTTGCTATTGAGATCAAACAGATGTGGCACCTCGATAAAATAGATATCGTTCCTGTCATCATTTTTTCGACAGCGTTAATACCCAAAAGTTGGCATGATAGCCTTAAGAAATTAGAATTGCATAAGAATACTTATGTAGAAATGCAAAAAGCTGTAATTCTCAATACAAGAAGGATAGTAAGTAAATTTATGTCAAGTATATTGTAATCGAGCCTATTCCCTTTGATTGCTGAATCTGGGAAAGGTAAATTATATCCAGCTACTAGCTGAGATAGTGCATAAGTCCACGATGATAAATAATAATAATAATATTTATCCATTGACCATTACAAGTAATCAAATTATACAATATAATTGTTACAAAGGTATAGGATATGTTAAAATACTGCAAAATTTCCTAGCAGTGACAACTACAAAGCTTACATTTCAGTCACTGGCCCATAGAGCGTGCAAGAATTCATTAAAACTATAGTATGCACCACAAAGGATGAGCTTTTGAATTGCTTTCCGAAATGGCCCTTTTCCTGAAATATTCCGTGTTGACATTGGAAGTTTATTGAAAAGTTTAATTCCCATGTATTTAGCACGGCTCTCGTATCCACTAAGAGAATGCTTGGGTATTCTCAAGTCATTTGAACCTCGAGTTGTATAACTGTGAAGAAAGTTATTAGGGGTAAATGCCCTGACTATGATTCTAATCGATTGCTTTTGCAGTTTGAAAACTCTTTCATGGCTACGAGATCCACCCTAGAAAGCCTCCCCGTAAGACATCCTAAATACAAAGAGTGCATGATAGTAGGACATGCATACTATTTTGTTACTAATTGGTTTAAGACGATATAAGGCATAGCAAACTGAACTCAGTTGCTTACATAGCTAATCAATATGTGACTGCCAATTTAAATTCTGATCAATAATAATACCTAAGCTTCTGGTGGAGTCGACCTGCTTAATTGAAGTGTTCTTTATTTTCAATAGAAAGACTTATTTATTCGTTTTATTGTTTAGGAAAAGACAGTTCTTATGAAACCATTCCATAGACTCAATGAGACTTGACTGAGCCTGCACGAGGGTCTCTGATATTGTTGAACTACTACACAAAAGTGTTGTGTCATCTGCATAGCTTGTAAGACTATTTGGTCTGTCAAGAATTGCCGCAATATCGTTTGAGCATATCAAAAATAACATTGGGCCCAAAACTGAGCTCTGTAGTACTCCACAGGAGTTTGGATCTTACACCATCAACTAGGAAAGGGACGACTTTATTTAGTCAATGTCTACGCCCCTCACACCTATGTAGTGAAGTTTGTGGAGCAGTAACACTCATTACATCTACTGGATAATGTTCAGAAGAGAACTTTGCATCTCATCGACTGTCCGGTGATGCCGCGTGATCTCCAGCCTCTCGCTCTAAGGCAGCAGGTTGTTGATGTTTCTCTTTTCAACAAGTTCTTCTATGATTTGCTCTGAAGCACTGAAAGGCTTGGTTCTGTAAATAATCATCTCCAGCGGACGGTCCGATTAGCTACGCCATTTACCTCTCTCTGAAGAAATTCTTTTGTTTACAGTGCTAACATACTTGGGAACTCGGTTACATCCAACATATTTATGATAACTTACAAGTTGGCCCTTTTCAAGAAGCAAGTGAACACATTGAATAACCTTGAGACAGGCAACGCCTTCTCCCAAGAGCTTAGATTAAAAAAAATAGGGGATGATGAAGCTAGGTGGTTATTCTGATATGTTCAAAATCAGCATAAGCCATGGTCGACTTGACTCAACATATTTCGCTGGCACTACCTTCTCTGAGTTAGAGGGTGGGGATCAGATTTTCGTTGTAACACCCTGCATAGCTATGAATTGAGGCTAATATAGAAACTAGAACACGAGACATCGTTCTTTTATTTTTAAATGCGAGAAAATCTTAAAATTTGAAACTGAGTTGACTAGTTTTCAGCTTCTGCTCGATCATGTTGTTATGAATTGAATTGTTACATGAAAAAATTCCAAACTTGGCTTGGACGAATGATTTAACACCTACTGGATTGGAAATAAACGTCTCTACTCACCTGTAAGTGGTATTTTCCGTTTTCTGCAAAATACTCCGACGCATCAATGACGGCCATGCTGAAAAAAAAAGAACACATAAAATGATTATGTTGGTTTTTCGACAACAGATATTCTTCTTCATTCTTCCACTACATTCAGAGTTACGTTCAAGCAATTTGGTATTTGAATTGTGGAGGCCGTTACTTGATGTAGATCCATGATATAAATGAGATAAAAAACACAAGGTTTAACTTTAATCTACACTTTATTTGAAAAAATTCGACGAAGTTTCGCTGACACAGCAGCTTTTTCAAGAATGACAAACAGATTGAAGAGTATGGTATTATAAACAAATCGTAGAACAAGTTGGATGAATAACAGGAAAATCCACACCGAGCTCTTGTACAGTTAGTATGGAAGGTAATAAAACTAATTAAACAAGTTAAGTAGGGTGAATAATTTACATCTACCTGCTCATTCAAAAGCTTGTCCGAATGTTTGTATCCATTTATTTCTAATGCTTCTAGGAGATCTAATTTTAAACTTTTTGATTTTATATGTAATATGTCAAAGTTTTTATTGAATGAATGGTTTTCTTTTATTAAGTGGTTTGAATAATTTGAATCAGATTTATTTTTATCGAAGCTACGTTTATGTTCAGATGTTCTTATGCCAAAACTCCTATAGATCCTACCGATATAAATTTTATCACAAGAACCGCAATTGAGTTTATAGATTCCTGATTTACTTGAGTTCTCAACACGAGATTTATTATTTTTAATATGTTTACCTACGTTATTAGAAGTTTTGAAAGTTATATTAAGATTTTGTTTGACGAGAAAGGTTTTAATATTTGTACTTGCAGAACCGCAGAATGTTAAACTGTTGAATATTTTATAGTCTTTATGAATAGGATATACTTCATTTATTGCTTTGTGATACAGTTTTTACGAATGATTAGATCTATCATATCCGGATTATATGAATTATTAATGGCTATCTGTTTGATGATATTTAACTCTTTATTATAATCTTCTACTGATAGAGGTAAATTGAGTAACCGATGTACCGTGCTGTTTAAAGCTACAACTTTGTGTTGAATTGGATGTAATGAGTAGTTATGTATAATTGTATCAGTATGTGTTGGTTTACGAAAGACCGAAAAAACATGATTATTATTTCGTTTAGTGATTTTCAAGTCCAAAAATTAATGGAATCGTTCTGTTCAATTTCTATCGTGAATTTAATGTTCAAATGGATGGAATTAATGAAATTAAGAAATAAGTCTAATTGACGAGTAGTTCCAATGAAACATACTAAGATGTCGTCAACATATCTATACCAATAAAGAAATTTGGAAAAGAGTGGATGTGTATGAATTTTCTGTTCGATATTATTCATAAAAATCTGTGCTAAAGAGGACTCAAAGGATTTCCCATGATCAAACCATTTTCACTACTGTAATAGATGTTGTTGAAAGAAAAATAATTTTGTTCAATGCAAACGTCCAACAGATTCAATATTTCTGATTTAATTATGTGGTTAACATGATTCGAATTCAACATGTTTTCGATTAATATTTTGACATCACCTGGAGGAACACTTGGGTATAAATTCTCAACATCAAACGAAATAAGTTTTGCGTTAGGTGGTAGGTTAACGTTTTTTATGTTATTTATCAATTCGAAAGAATGTTTTATAGAAAATTTTGATTTGAATGAACAATAATTTTTAATGATATCTATAAGGTAGTGCGACAATTTCACGACTGGGGCTGTAACGTAAGATACGACTGGTCTAACGGGGTTATTTACTTTATGCAATTTAATGAGTGAATACAGTTGAGGTGGTTGAGGGTTTGGTAAAATTAATTTGTATTTATCTATTGCTTTAATTAAAGATTCCACGTAAAACTAAATTTTCTGACCATCAATTTTTTGATAGATTCGTTAACCTTTCTGATACTAATTTCACAACTGATGAAACAAATCTCTTGGAGAAAGGTTTCAAACACAATATTAAATCAAACAAGATAAAATCTGATTTAGAGGAACTTGGCGTAGATACTGCAATTACTCTGAAAAATATTCCTAATAACACTCACCTTGAATATTTAGCATCTAACATTATAAAAAATGAATCATTAGCTGACTTTGAACCGAGTAAAGAAGAAAATATTTTAAAGGCCATCAAACAAAATTCTCAACTAAATGAAGTTATTTTTACAAAAGCAGATAAGGGTAATGCTGTTATTGCGTTAAATAAAATGACTACCTATTTAAAACTCTAAATTTCATTTTGTCCGGAAACTATACAATTTTAAACAAAGATCCAACTATTAAATTCCAGAAAAATATTAAAATTGCAATAAATGATGCAAAATCTTTAATTAAAGCAATAGATAAATACAAATTAATTTTACCAAACCCTCAACCACCTCAACTGTATTCACTCATTAAATTGCATAAAGTAAATAACCCCATTAGACCAGTCGTATCTTACGTTACAGCCCCAGCCGTGAAATTGTCGCACTACCTTATAGATATCATTAAAATTATTGTTCATTTAAATCAAAATTTTCTATAAAAATTCTTTCGAATTGATAAATAACATAAAAACGTTAACCTACCACCTAACGCAAAACTTATTTCGTTTGATGTTGAGAATTTATACCCAAGTGTTCCTCCAGGTGATGTCAAAATATTAATCGAAAACATGTTGAATTCGAATCATGTTAACTACATAATTAAATCAGAAATATTGAATCTGTTGGACGTTTGCATTGAACAAAATTATTTTTCTTTCAACAACATCTATTACAGCTGTGAAAATGGTTTGATCATGGGAAATCCTTTGAGTCCTCTTTTAGCAGAGATTTTTATGAATAATATCGAACAGAAAATTCATACACATCCACTCATTTCCAAATTTCTTTATTGGTATAGATATTTTGACGACATCTTAGTATGTTTCATTGGAACTACTCGTCAATTAGACTTATTTCTTAATTTCATTAATTCCATCCATTTGAACATTAAATTCACGATAGAAATTGAACAGAACGATTCCATTAATTTTTTGGACTTGAAAATCACTAAACGAAATAATAATCATATTTTTCGGTCTTTCGTAAACCAACACATACTGATACAATTATGCATAACTACTCATTACATCCAATTCAACACAAAGTTCAGCTTTAAACAGCATGGTACATCGGTTACTCAATTTACCTTTATCAGTAGAAGATTATAATAAAGAGTTAAATATCATCAAACAGATAGCCATTAATAATTCATATAATCCGGATATGATAGATCTAATCATTCGTAAAAACTGTATCACAAAGCAATAAATGAAGTATATCCTATTCATAAAGACTATAAAATATTCAACAGTTTAACATTCTGCGGTTCTGCAAGTACAAATATTAAAACCTTTCTCGTCAAACAAAATCTTAATATAACTTTCAAAACTTCTAATAACTTAGGTAAACATATTAAAAATAATAAATCTCGTGTTGAAAACTCAAGTAAATCAGGAATCTATAAACTCAATTGCGGTTCTTGTGATAAAATTTATATCGGTAGGACCTATAGGAGTTTTGGCATATGAACATCTGAACATAAACGTAGCTTCGATAAAAATAAATCTGATTCAAATTATTCAAACCACTTAATAAAAAAACCGTTCATTCAATAAAAACTTTGACATATTACATATAAAATCAAAAGTTTAAAATTAGATCTCCTAGAAGCATTAGAAATAAATAGATACAAACATTCGGACAAGCTTTTGAATGAGCAGGTAGATGTAAATTATTCACCCTACTTAACTTGTTTAATTAGTTTTTATTACCTTCCATACTAACTGTACAAGAGCTCGGTGTGGATTTTCCTGTTATTCATCCAACTTGTTCTACGATGTGTTTATAATACCATACTCTTCAATCTGTTTGTCATTCTTGATAAAGCTGCTGTGTCAGCGAAACGTCGTCGAAATTTTTCAAATAAAGTGTAGATTAAAGTTAAACCTTGTGTTTTTTATTTCAATTTGGTATTTCATAATCCTTCTTTCTTCCCACAGCGTATAATTAGCAGAAAATAATCATTTGCCATTTAAGATGATTGATGTCAGTCTGAAGACATAAAGCAGTCTCCAATACCCAATGCTAAATAGCTAGCTACTGAAAGTAATGATTAACTGCTGTCACGAGTCACGAGCTATGAGCTTACGTCAAATTCTTATACTTCAATCATTCACGGTGGTCATTAATTTTCGTACAGGAATATAATTTCTCAAATTACTAGCGTGAAAGAGCTTTCTCCGGATAATTACAACTGTACTACCTTCCTGCTCGATTTTTCCGCTCTATGAATGAAGAGTTTCAAAATAATTATCGTACTAATGTCGTTTTTTGGAAGGCTGGTAATTTTGTCATTTATTTACTGAATCAGGAACCCCAACAGAAAAATTATAGGGGTTCTCTACAAAGGCAATTTGAGATTATTATAAATAAAGTTCGACAGATATTCTATCAATATTTACTAACTAATGAAAACAGAAGAAAACATTTTCAATTCAAATGATACAAGAAAAAAATCAATTCATATAAAAACAAAGTTGTTGATTGTAGCTTCATTTCATGAATTATAATGGTTTGTTAGATTTAAAAGCAATCAAATCGATTTTTCAAGTGGTCATTACAGAAACGCATTAATCTTGAAACGACAGAGTTGACAGAGTTTTAATAAACACCAGTTCGGGCTTTAGGTACGTAAAATAAGGTGTTATGACGATTATGATATTGAGGAACATTCAAAGTGAGGAAATTAATCAAAGGGTAGTTGTAATAATTATTCAAAATTCGGTACGAAAAGACACCATCAAATAGAGCACGTCTACCCTCCAAGCTTAAGATACGATATCGGCACAAGCTGACTTTATGATCACTTTGCAGCAAATTGCGATTAAATCTGTAATTTAAACTTTTAAAAAATATTCTCTGTACTCTCTCAATTCTCTCAATATGAACATGGTAAAAGGGTGACCAAATAGGTGTAGCATACTCATTTTAAAAGCTCCCGATACTATGCAATCCACATGAAGTGCATTCGAAAGTTTGACATCTAAGACAATACCCAAGTCCTTAATCTGTTCAACCCTAGTCACATTCTAATTATAGAGAGAAAAGGAGGTATGTATGATGTTGATGTTTTTTGTAAAGGTTATGTGCTGACATTTATCGATATTTAGTTCAAAATATAGGTACTTACAGAACAGAGAAAAGAGATCTAAATCCCTTTGGAACAACTGTGTATCAGTATGAGACTCAATTCGTTTGTTAATTTTCAAATCATCAGCAAAGAGTTCATGTGAAGTATTAGGAAAGCACTCAGAAATGTCATTGATACAGATGGCGAAAAGAAGGGGTCCAAGGTGAAAACCCTGAGGTACCCCTGATGTTACAAGGTGCATTCCTGAAGAGACCCCAGTTATCACTACAAACTGTGACCTATTCATCAAATATAATTGCAATCATCTTGTCATTGATTCAGCCATACCAAAGTCTGAGAGAATACTTAATAAAGTAGTATAGTGCACCTTGTCGAATGCCTCAGCCATGTCCGTATAAACCGCGTCCACTTGAACAGCATCATCAAGACTTTGAGACAAGAAATTGATATATGGGGTTAAATTCGTTAGAACTGATTTCCCTTTGAGGCAACCATGCTGATACCTTGTGATTCTAGAACTGCATAGATGAAAAAGTCGATCAGTTATAATCGATTCAAATATTTTACCAGAGTGACTTAGAATGGACACCGGCCTATAGTTTTTAATTAGATTTTTCTTACCATTCTTGAAAATAGGTACAATTTTGTCCAGCTTCCATCTATCCAGAAACACTCCCAGCCGAAGAGACTTACTGAATATTATTTGAAGAAGCGTCGATAAAGATGAGTAACATGATTTAATGAATATTGGTGGAATCATATCAGGACCAGGTCCTTTAGCAACATTCAGTTCAGCTATTTTATTTTCGATATCAATTTTTGTTAAATGATTGTTTGAGATAGATGATGATGCATTATATTTCTTTTTATAAATAATAGGCTTCTGTGGATCTTCGAAGACTCCAGAAAAAAAACCGCCAGAAGCATTTTCAATAGCAACACTGTCATCATAAACGTTGTCATTAAGATTCATTATAGGTGAAATTAGCTGAAAAATATTGTTAACACCCATTTGTAAAATGGATTAGGTGAAGTATGAAACTATTAGGATCATAATAGCAAAATTGTTGTTTGTTCCGAAATACACACGCCACAAAAATTGTCGCATCACCTGGTATTCTGAAATCCACAATCGATTTAGCATATCGATAGCAGTTTCTTTGTCAACATATGTTTTTGGACGTATGATCTCAAACACGTCTGAAACAAGAATGAGTTTATTTGACTGTCACTATTCATTCAATTTCTCTTCGTTTTCACGCTAAATTAATGCAAGTTTTATGTGTTTCTTGTTGATTCTAGAATCTTTGAATGTATTGTAATGGCTGCTGAACGTCCCGGACGCTATTTCAAAAGCAATTAATATGTGCCACGAAAAAGGGGAATATGGAAGAAGGGCAGGACAGGGAAGAAATCGGATAACAACACCAGTTGATAATCGTTGGCTTCGTTTAACTGTACTAAGAGTTCGGCATTGTACGGCTAGAATGCTACAAAATGAACTTGCACTTTCCAGAAATGTGCATATTTCTTTGCAAACTCTTAGGAACACGCTCAGAGAAGACGATATCATACCAAGGGTGGCTTCTACCGGTTAACGTCCCACCAGTGAGTATCGAGTTGCACGACTCTAGTTTGCGAGGGAACATGCAAATTGGGGTATTCCAGAATGGTCGAAAGTCATCTTTTCCGACGAGCCCAGGTTCTATCTAGTATCAAATGATAGACGCATGCCTGTATACAGACGACCTGGGGAACAGTATCAGCAATGCAATATCCGGCAAACTGAAAACTTCGGAGGGGGCTCAGTAATGGTGTAGGGAGGCATTTCTTTCCATAGTCGAACTGAGTTAGTCCTAGTGAATATTGGAAGAATGAGCGGTCAGATACATCGCAGATATTCTTGAACCCCATGTTGTACCCTTTGGCCCATTGATTGGCGAAAACTTCATTTACATGCAGGATAATGCTCGGCCTCATGCAGCTAGAGTAGTTACAGAATTTCTGCAAAATGCCGAAATCGATATTTTAAGATGGCGAGCCAGAAGTCCCGACTTGAATCCCATAGAACATGTTTGGGACAACATGGGGTGACGAATTCAGCAACGTAGGATGCCTTGTTGAACACTCCAACAACTAGATAATCTGCCTCCTGAAATTTGGAACTCAGTGACTCAAGAGTACATCCAAACTTCGTTTGTGGGGCTTCCGAGACGTATACTGGCAGTAATTAGCACCCGGGGAGGAAACACTCGATTTTGAGAATGATTAAAAACCATTCGATGCTAGATGATTGGTCTCTTCGCGAATGTTTGAAGATGGTAGAATTTTTTAATTTTTCATTAACACGAAAATTGTTGATATTTTTCATCAACAACTCATCTCTTTTGAATGATATCTTCTTATTTTACACTTCTGAAAGTTACCAAGCGATTCTTGAATGACCAACCTAAAAGTTTATATAGTATTGTCGTGAAAGTGCTGCGCACTATACACTTCTGGAATTGAGGCGAAAATAGATATGGCCCAAAACAATTTCTACAGCCTGCTGCTGTCATGCCAGGAACTAAAGCTAAGAAAAATTCATCCCGGTTGTTTACTTATTGATTTGTACTGTCAATATTCTTATGTAAAACGCAGGAATAGACTTTTAGATTTGCTACAATCGGGAAGCTTAGATACATCTAAGATGAAATTTTTAGAGGACTTCCAAAAATCTCTCAGACAGGCTATATCATATAAGAGAAAGACTACGAGAAATGAACAGAAACCAAGAATTAATACCATTAGTTATAATAATGAGAAATGATATTAATGACATATTTGATTTGAGGAAATTCATTTCAAAATATGAAAGAGAGACAGTTTTCGTCGTTTATTTGTTAATACGCGATTTTCAAGTGCCTCATACTAAGATACAAAGATGATTACAAGATATACAGGAAGTTTAAGGAAGACAGGGCAATATTCGAGGAGGTGACTGCTGAAGTCATTTCAAGAAAAAAGTTCATACAAGCAAATACTTCGTTACCGATTTACAGGGTGTTAGTTTAATCTATCGATGCAGTTGAATTTGGATTTTTCGTAAACCGCTTGAGATATTGAGATAAAATTTTCTGAGTGTCGAAAAATTTCAGAGCCGCATAATTTTCAACTTTACTGACATTTTTTTTGTACGACGCCCAATTTTTAAGTAAAAACATGTTAAATAGTTTTCTGGGAATCTTTGAGTGCCTATTGATAATACCTGTTCCACGCTCAGTCATAGATGTGTCCAAAGTAATCAACGTCAGTGTCATTTGAGTGTTTCTGTTTATCAATAATTTTGAATCTTTTGATTTGAATTTCAAATCGGATATCATGAATCGTTATACGAATGCTGAGCTGACCGACATGCACTTCATGTATGGACGTCCTGTCGGAAATGCGTTGTACATTGAAAGATTTTCTAAGCGTATTACTCCCGATTGAAAAACATTTTGAGCATTCATCGACGTCTTTATGAAAAATGCATATTGAGACGATATGAAGGAGCGAGAAGGCCAAAGGAAGTAAAAACGGTAGAACAGAAAAATTTGGTTCTTGCAAAAATTCGATCCTGGTATCTTCACTCGAAAAATTGGTTGTATCCTTCACACCTACAACGCATACAAGTACTTCTTCTTATCTATTTTCATGCCGATATTGAGTATTGCCAATGGCTTTTGATAGGTTGATTCAAATTCTTCAATTTCTTATGCTAATCCTGTTCACTAATTAAGAAATTTTTCAAGAAATTCCATTAGGAATTTCCATAATAATCATATGCGGTGTGAAGAAAATCCTTATCAAACATATGAAGATCTATTTCAAGATCATTTCTTGTTGTTTCGATCGGCATTGTGGGTGCCTAATTGGACCAGTATTTCTACTAATGAGACTTACGGGGGGGGGGTGGTTTGTACCACCACATCTTGGAAGACAAGCTTCCAGAACTTTCGGAGAATGTACCTCTTGCAATAAGACGAACGATGTGGTTTATGCACGATGACGTACCTGCTATTTTAATCAGCTTGGTCGTGACTTCCTAACTCTAGAGGATGGAATTCGCTAAATTGGTTGAGATGGACCTCAATTTTAGACTACACGGTCTCTAGACTTAAACCCCCTTGATTTTTCCTGTAACGTCATTTGAAGTCTTTGGTTTACACTGCCCCGTGACAAGTTTTGAGGACTTACGAAATAGTTTCCCCGCTGCGTGCAACTCGATAAGAACAGATCCTGTTGTTTTGAATGAGTTAGCCAATCAATGAGGAGAAAACTGAAATCTTGCATTCGAGCTAGAGGAGGTCACTTTGAACAGCTTTTGTAATTTTTTAAGAGTGATACTCGAAAGTCTCTGTTTTGCCCTTGAATTGAACTTCTGATTTTCGCGTATAGGTTATTCAATGATAAAAAGAAATACATTACGATGGTTCTTCTAGGCCAAAACTACGTGTCGTACAATGAAATGTATGGACTTTCTTCTCAACATATTTCCACTCAAAATTTTGGCATTGTACAAAAACCGTCAAGTGAGGTTTTTCTTGAGAAATTATTCGAAAATCGAAATTATTTTTTCATTTTCGAAAAAATCAGTAGCGTTGTAGTTTTTTTTTGATAATAACCTGCATAGTGCCCATACGCGCGCCACTGATGAGTCCAAAATATTGTTTTGTATTGAAAATTATGCGTCTTCGAAATTTTTCGACACTTCGCTAATTTTACCTCAATATCTTAAGCGGTTCAAGAAAAATTTAAATTTAACTGCATCTTTCGATTAAACTATTTGTGGACCTATGTTTAAATGAACCTTTTTCATTAAATGACTTCAGCAATCACCTCCTTAAATATTGCCGTTCTTTATCGAACTCCCTGTATATTTTCCTCAAATGTTAAGTAGGGAAGAATTATTCATTCAAGTTATCTGATAGTAGTATAATTTGAAATTTTTCTGAGTTTATTAATTTCCAAATTTTTCAACAGATTTATTTTACTGCCTATATTTCATTCGTATAGGACTTTGAGATTGTTTTAAACTATTGTATGGTTGGTTGATTTAATGTGTTCAAATATTGAGGATTTCTTGTCTGAACGTATATGTTCTTTGAACTCGCGTTCAAAACTTTATGGTAGCACTGAAAGGCTGAAAAAGTGGTTTCTCTCTTTCAGTATACACGAAGTTTTTTTTAGCGATGAGAATTCCAGGAAAAAATGAAATGTGAAAATATAATATTTTTCATTATTGGGGAGGATTCGTTATTCAAGGAGGGGTTCCTTAATTACTACGTGGAGTGATCATAGGTAGTATTGATAGAGAGACAGAACTTTGAGAAGAAGGTGTATTTGGTCGTACAAAATTGTTTGTAGATTTTTTCAGTGTTTTTTTTGCGTGATAGGTAGCACAGTACTTTCTCCATTCTTCAGTCACAGCTTTGTGTTCACGTCGACTCATATCTTCAACTGACTTTCTAGTACGTTTTTCCTTCTTTCTTTGGTAGTTTTGTTGTTCTTTTTCCTTCAATTTCTTTCTTTCTTTTTTCACATTGTCATTTTTTACCCATTGATAATTTAATCTTTCTACAATTCGTTTCTCCTACTTTATTGCCTTTTTGGTTTCAAGTTTCTTCTTTGGTGGCTTTGCCATTCATGTTCATAGAATTATAAGATTTTATATTTTTAAATACAACTAATAGAAATACTTAATAAAGTAGAATAGTGCACCTTGTCGAATGCCTCAGCCATGTCCGTATAAACCGCGTCCACTTGAACAGCATCATCAAGACTTTGGGACAAGAAATTGATATATGGGATTAAATTCGTGAGAACTGATTTCCCTTTGAAGAAACCATGCTGATACTTTGTGATTCTAGAACTGTATAGATGAAAAGTCAGTTATAATCGATTCATATATTTTACCGAAGTGACTTAGAATGGACACCGGTCTATAGTTGTTAATTAGATTTTTCTTACTATTCTTGAAAATAGGTACAATTTTGGCCAGCTTCCATCTATCCGGAAACACTCCCAGCCGAAGAGACTTACTGAATATTATTTGAAGAAGCGTCGATAAAGATGAGTAACATGATTTAATGTTAAATTTGTTAATGTTAAGTAGGGAAGAATTATTCATTCAAGTTAGCTGATAGTAGTATAATTTGAAATTTTTCTGAGTTTATTAATTTCCAAATTTTTCAACAGATTCATTTTACTGCCTATATTTCATTCGTATAGGACTTTGAGATTGTTTTAAACTATTGTATGGTTGGTTGATTCAATGTGCTCAAATATTGAGGATTTCTTGTCTGAACGTATATGTTCTTTGAACTTGCGTTCAAAACTTTATGGTAGCACTGAAAGGCTGAAAAAGTGGTTTCTCTCTTTCAGTATACACGAAGTTTTTTTTAGCGATGAGAATTCCAGGAAAAAATGAAATGTGAAAATATATATTTTTCATTATTGGGGAGGAGGAGCGGTTCCTTAATTACTACGTGGAGTGATCATAGGTAGTATTGATAGAGAGACAGAACTTTGAGAAGAAGGTGTATTTTGTAGTTCAAAATTGTTTGTAGATTTTTTCAGTGTTTTTTTTTGCGTGATAGGTAGCACAGTACTTTCTCTATTCTTCAGTCACAGCTTTGTGTTCACGTCGACTCATATCTTCAACTGATTTTTCTAGTACCTTTTTCCTTCTTTCTTCGGTAGTTTTTTTGTTCTTTTTCCTTCAATTTCTTTCTTTCTTTTTTCACATTGTCATTTTTTACCCGTTGATGATTTAATCTTTCTGCAATTCGTTTCTCCTACTTTATTGCCTTTTTGGTTTCAAGTTTCTTCTTTGGTGGCTTTGCCATTCATGTTCATAGAATTATAAGATTTTATATTTTTAAATACAACTAATAGAAACCCAACCGAATCATACTCGATCCGGAATGAGGAAATAACAGAGGACTGTTCTAAGTGGTTTTTAGACCGAATTTATGAAATGATTTTAAATATTCAATAAACTTGGCTCCTTAAATAACAGTTTATAGATTATGTTATTTAATAAACGAAACAATGCAGTAATATAACCAAAAAGTAAAAAAAAAATGCTCGGACCATGAATTTCCGAGACTATGTCTCCTTTTGCCCTTTCAAACTTTTTTGCAGTACGCCACTGATCATCGTACAATCAATTTTCGTTATCTTCGTTCAATTTGAAAATTCTTTTGACACTTGTAAGTTTTTCGTATCTCCAACCGTTTTCGAGTGAAAAATTATTGAATTTCAATCATTCGAATTGTATGTTATTCGCTAAGTAAAAAAAAATAATAGAAATACTCGACAGGTATGCCCAAAATCTGCTTTTATTTTGATAGCTCGTCTCATGAGTCTCAACTAAAAATAAGAACCATTAAATCTAATTAAATTGCTAGAAGTGTCCTCCACCTGCAAGAATACAGGCCTCTTTCCTTCTTCGCATATTATCACGCACCCTTTGAAATATTCCTGGGGTATTTCTCATTGTGTCGCAAGAGGTTATCATTCGATTTCTCAATTCTTCTGCAGTGTTCAGTGGAGTGGTAAAAACTAAACTTTTGAGATATTCCCATAAAAAAAGTCTAAACTATTGAAGTCTGGGGACCTAGGAGGCTAGCTTCTCCACTAAAATGTGCTGGTGCCCTGTCATGCATGAACCACATTATGTTTCTCACCTAAAGTGGCACATCCTAGAGCAATAAAAGTAATTCCTCCTCAAGAAATTGCCGATAAGCGGAACTGTTTACTCTGTTAGGCAAAAAAAATGGCCCAATCAAATAATTTCCAATTATTCCGACCCAGTCATTTAGTGAGAATTGTTCTTGATGATGAGCCTCTTCAATCAAATGGGGGTTTTCCTCAGCCCAAAATTTGTGATAGCAGTTCTCGAAAAGTTAACTTCGTCTGTAAACATTATTTCACTATCAAAATGAGCATTTTCTCTAATTTCATCTGAAAACCATCGGCAGAAATTCAGTCTTGAAGGAAAATCTCGAGAAAGTAGAGTTTGGACGCGTTGAATATGAAACGGGTACAATAAAAGTCGTGGAGAATCCAATACGCCAATTCGGCGTTAGTAAAATTAGCCATTTTTTCTCACAGCAATAATTTCAAAAGTCTTGAAACTATTCGGTAATTTACCAAGTAATTCGAGCAGACACTGGTTCAACTTCAGCAACTGTCAAAATAAATAAATAAATGAACAAAATCAAAGCCTACTATTCATTTTTTTAATTTGAAGTGCTTTCAATTCAGCGAATGCATATAATCGTTTAATAATTTTATGCTCGATAACGGTTGGATTGATTGTATGCTGATCAGTGCCGTACTGCAAAAAAGTTTGAGAGGGAAAAAGAAGACATAGCTCCGGAAAAGAACGCCTTGTAGAATCTAGTTAAAATTTAGAACGTTAAATGATGAAGGCTGTAAGAAATAGCTTGCGTTCCAAAATTGGGCTGAATATCCCAAAAACTGCAGGAGTTTTGAAAAAAAACCATATTTTCCGGAAATTTCAACAGTCTGTAGCTCCGTAACGAAGCTTTTGCAGACCTATATTTATATGTACTTTTTTTCCTTAAAATTGCTTGTAGATTTTTCCCCTTGAGCTGTGACATACTATTATGTAACACCCTGTATAATATATCAGCTCAACGAGTCTTATGAAGGTCGGCAGCTAAGATGTTGGAATCAAGACTTTTGAAGTCCCTATATGTAATGGTTCGTGGTTGAAAAAAAGGACACGCAAATTTTGCCAAACAGTGCACCAACTGGTGATTAGAACAAGCAATATCTAGAACTTTAGAATCCACAAAACATGATCAACAACGTTAGTTAAAATCGAATCTATGATCTACCAGTCTCGCTGGTGTTAGTGATTCGCGTAGGTTCCGTAATCAATTGCTGAAAGACATAAGACTCTGCAATGGAGCTGGAATCCGTTTCCACCAATGAGTTTTTCTAGAAAATCGAGCTCGAGAGATGGGGGGGGGGGGTCATTCTTCTCTATCTACTTTATTTCACATAGCTGCCGAACTGAAACATCGAATATGGTTGACCAGTCAATCAGATCAAAACTAATCACGCTTGTGTATGATAACTTTTCGCCTTGAAATTGAATAACGAATCCCCCAGAAAATATGGTATTGTTTTTTTACTTTGGAACAAAATAACATCAACAAAATTTCTGTTCTTCTCTTATGGGGATATCCGTTTCCTCCATTCGTGAAGAAAAGTTGTCAATATTTCGTACATTTGAAATCAATTTCCACACGTCATGAGTTTCTGAAACGAGGATCTAATAGACTGATAGGTTAGATTAGGAAAACGTTTCGTATAGAATGTCTCTATTACTACTCGAAGGTGGTCAGTACGAAAAATATTTATATCAACATACGCATAGAACGTGAGGACATTAAAATTTATTGTATTATTTAACTAAAATCATGTTACATCGACATCACGCACTAAGATTTTTTTCATAACAATCTACGAATTCAAATTCAACGAGGAGTCCTTGATAAAATCCGATAATTATAACAATATAGCAATGATTAATGAAGCAGGTTTTTGAAATAGTTATCTGAACTTTGTCTCTTGAAATAGGTCGCATCCTTAAACTCGTCCCCTAAAAATCTGGATAGTAATTATCAGGACTGGACTGGATAGAAAACTCACACCGTAGTACCCAAAAATGACCTTTAGATACTCAAACCTCTGAGAATATGCGACAAAGTTCATTTCATTGTAAAAACTTTTTTGATCATCTCATGATCAATCATCAATTTGTTATCTTCTTTGAAAAATCTGGAGAAACAATTTTACGATTCCTTGAATAAGGACATATCTCATTGGAGTCCGACCCTGCACTAAGAAAAAAGTCTCCTTTTCGTTGCAAGAAAACGAAAAATACTTCGAATTGATTATTTTCAGAAATTCAATTTGTCAGCTTCCGAATTGCATTTCTATCACCTCATTTAGGAAATCAATAATGAATTGACTAGACGAGATTTCCAATTTTTTTCGTGAATAAATTTTTTTCTGGCTGGCTTTCAGTGTGCCAAGTTATTTTATTGGTTTTTCTGAATCAGAAGTTCTTGTTGTTTTTTACTATGAGATAAATTTTTCAATATGATTCATACAGAGTGTTTTATATCCTGAAGCACTTCGTATCAATTCATGACGATCCGGAGCTGGATTTTTTTGAAATTTGATAGTGGTTCCGATTAGTACTTAACAGAATGAGGAACCTGCTTAGTTTCATAGAATTTGATGAATTGGTAACGAAGATATCGCCAATCGAAATTTTGACGAAATTCAGAAAACAACCTGTATCTTTATCACGAGTCTGCTGAAAACATTCATATAAGGTGTTACGAGATGCCCTCCATATCGGCAATCTACCATTAATTTTTTTCCACTCTTATCAGGAACATCCTGTATATTATTCAAATTAAACAGAGTGTAAAATTAAATTAAAAATTTTAAATTTTGACTGAGGATTCAGAGATTGGAGCCCCGCAATATTTGAGGGTACTTGTGACTCTACCGAGTAGTCAGGGCATTCTCTATAAAAGTTTCCATACCATTATAAATTAATATCATACAGACAGTTCAAAATAACCTCCTCCTACCTAGGGAATGCAATCTCGCATCAAAATATTAATCTCGGTATTAGCGAGATTCAAGAGTCAGAAATCATTTATATTTCTATTGGCTCCTATTGTTCCTCAGGAAGAGAATAGAGAAATAAAATCTCAAGCTAACCAGTAATTTATTCAGAAAGTTACAAATTATTCTAAAACTTGAAAATAACTCCTCAAAAAGCATAAAGTATCTAGGGTTTTATCTGCCAGCCGACCCCGAATGCTGCATGCCATGTAACCAGCTGAGGAAAACTCCCGTTCTGCCTCGACACTTGTTGGTACTAAGATAAAAGATATTGGTGAGCGAACTGTAGATTTTGTCCTTTTGACCCTCCTGATTCGTACAAATTGATTTATTTCGTCAAAATCATATCAAGTGACGATGACAAAGGTGCCACACGTTTTTGCGAACCATAAATGTTCTGCGTTCATTAATCAGAGCCCTCATGGATTCAACAAGTTTTTGAGCTACTGGTGTTCCGAGTTCTTCTAACTTTTTCACCATAAATGGCAGAGTAGTTTTTTGCAGTTAATAAATCTGAATTTCGACGACATAGTACTTTCACAGCCAGTTTTATAGGATGAAATACGAGTTCTAAATTTGATAAGGGCAGGATATTCTTCGTCTGAGAAACTATGATCAGTATTCGATCCAAGATTGCAATCAATCAGGGCTTTGCTTACACATTACTTCACATCACTGAATGTGGAAATCATATCTGCAATTCGTCCTTCATATATTTCTGACGAGTGTCATTCTTCGTTGGTGATTTTTTAAAAAGTTTGACTACTTGTCTTACTTTTATGATAAGGAGATAAAATTCTGGCACTAAGTCAACTTCATCTACAGTGGGTAATCTGCAGTCAAATCCTTCATTATCAATAATATCATCAAATTCTTCATCGTCAGGCTCCTCCACATCTGACAGAGCTACAACTGTACCTTTTGTACTTTCTTATTGTGTTTCGGTTCCACGTTTTGATTTGTAAATCACATCTATAACTCCCAATTGAATGCCGTGAGCGTAGCATAGCTGGTGAAGAGGATTCATGAGTCGCCCAACCTTTCATATTACACTGGCCCCATCCGTAGTAACACCTACTATATCTTCATCTAATGACAAGCCATATTCTGATGATTTCTTCTTCAAAATAGTTATGCAACCCACTGCAGGCATGCTTCCTACTATGTGCATAAGACCCAAATTCCAGAACATATTTTTATTCTATGAAAATTCACATTCACGAAGCGCTTGTTTTCGCATGAAGTCCATTTATCGAAAATAACTCTGAATCTATGGTTATCCTTTCTTAGATTCATAAGATCCTGCGAAGCTTCTATTTTCAAACTCATGCCATAATCCATATCAATCTGTTTTATGAATTTACACGATGCAGGGAATTTGTAGTCACAAGTCGCAAATAATTCTCTCTAATCTTTCGACGAGCAAAAAGATCTAAAAGTCATGCCATCTTTAGAAATCATCCTGTAGGGACGAAAAGTAATCAGATATTTCCGGCCTCTTCGTACCGGTTGGAGGAGGTAGCCTTACTGACGCGGAAGCATTGATCAGCATCGATTTGATGGAATCAGAGTCATGTTTATTGTCAATTTTTTATGAGAAGTACAAATTTTGTACTTTGGGAGATCGTGCCGTTGTTTTCAGGATAGACTTACACAGTTTGCACTTGGCAGTTTGTCCATTCTCTGCCTTCAGAAAGTATTTCCATACCTCTGATCCACTTTGAAACTCTTCGTAAACTACCTTTGTTGTCAATTTAACACAAAACGAATAGACCGATAGAACTTAAACACACAAGGAACTAATTTCAACTGTTATTGGAATAGTTTATAAATCTGCAGATTGCCATGCACTCTGACACGTCCAGGCTCGCAAAACAATGACAAATTTACTACAACCGGAAAACGTCTCGCCTCACTCACTCCTATCGCCCTGTGGTCCTAGCGCCACGTGTTGCCGTGTTGAAAGCTAACCAAAATTGACATAATACCAATCTTGCAAATCTTGCGAGATCGCGCATGATTTTGGGTGCGACATTGATCATGAAGAAGAGGTGCGAGATCTCGGTATTGCAAGATCTTGGTATACCGAGATTGCATTCCTTACTCCTACCTCCATTCAATTATACAAACGATTCCCGAATTTTGACGAACTTCCGGTGTCAAAAGTCTGCATTTGGTGCATAGGCCACAATCTTAAAACTGAGAAGAGCTGAGGAAAAGAATAGTCTTTTCTTCAGCTCTTCTAAGTTTTAAGATTGTGTAACAAAAACTCTCGATCTAAGATGACCCCATAAGAAGAAATCTAAAGGACCCAAATTGAGTGACCGGGTTGGCCACTCAACTATTCCTCTTCTGCCAATCCACCGACCTGGGAAATTTGCATTTGAATATATTCGCACACGAATATCGATATGTGCTGGAAACTATCCCATTTTTTGAAAGAGTTTCATCATTTTTGTGAGCCTGATACCTATCAGTTCTTCCATCAACTGCAAATACGATGGAGAAAGGTCCTACAATATGGTTTCCATAAATTCCAGTCCATTTAATTTCTACAAAATGATTGGATATCCTTTGAGTTGCTATTAATAGGTATTGAGCTATTTTGTATAATATTTTTTCTGGAAGGAACGCGATAAAGTTTTCATTAGGTCATTTAGAGTATGCATCATATGAATATTGAAAGCTATCCACTGAAAGCTATATCTGTATTAAAATATTTCAAACTTGATGTCAATAAGACCCCACCATTTCAAACTGAATTTTCGTTTCAGTTTATTCAAGAGGAAGTAGGTTACTATTCTACAATTATCCAAATGTAAAAGTAAATGAGATTCAATGTGTTTGACAATGTTCAAGTTTGAAGCAAAGAAAATAAGATCTCAAATTTGCACAAAAGGTAATAAGTGTTAGTTCCTTCTATTCATAATACATAGTTACTGTTTCTCAGGAAATTTTATCAAGGTTGTTGAATGAATGACAGGAATTCCTCATTGATTTGAAGTTGAAAGTATCTCTGTTATAGGTGTCTGATCTAACCTAACCAACCACATCATTCAATCAAGATTTATGAAAGTCACAGGAAACATGCTGCTGCTTATGTGAATTATATTTTGAAAATATTCAACTACTACATGGAGAATGCTATGCAATTTAACAATTTTTGTTATAGGTAGTTGTACTAAAGGTATTTTATATAATTGTGTGAAATGAGTACGTTCATCACGTAATATGGAAATATGAAGTTGTTTTAATGCAATTTCTTATTTCATTTTCATATCATAGTATATTATAAAGTTTCACAAGTAAATGAATTGAAAAAAGTAAATTTGAAGAATAGAAATTTCAATTATTAGAGAGCAAGTTTATAAGAAACTGACTGCTTCTTACCAATTGTCAACTCAACAATTAAGGATCTAGGAAATTAACAGTCACAAGAAACAGTTCCACTGAAACTGTGTAGTTAACATCATTATATATATATATATATATATATATATATATATATATATATATATATATATATATATATATATATATATATGAGGTACCATAATGTAATTTACAAATATGTGGATCTCATTTCTGCTTTCCACAAAAACACTTCAATTCAGAAGATGTTTGTTCTTTCTGGTAAGCAAATTGTGTAAATTTTGGTCAATTTGAATTTATACAAAATAGTTACGTATAGGGCAATCACATAAGGTGAAATTTCTATGTATTCAGTAGTGTTCCTTTATTTGATTATTAATTTCTCGCTTTTGTCTTTTGGAAATTTTAATTTGAGAAGAACTTTTATTTTCTATTTCATTAATATACTTGAGGTATTTCTTCCATCTTGCCGTTTTAAGCTCATATTTGTTTATTATAATTCATGAATCTTATTCGATTCTTATCTGATCTAATACGAATCAGAACTGTTGAGTAAACATTGGAAATTTGAAACTATAGATCTGCATATATCGATCTTTCTTAAGTATATACTAAAATTTGGAATAATGTGAATTAATATTAGAATTGTTGATGATTGAATTTCTATGCCTAAAGGGTGATTGCACAATTTATTTTTTGAATCAATGTTGGAATGTTTTTAATTTCATCTTATGCTAGCTTAATTGGGGAAAGTTAGGATTTTCAAATTGAATGTTTCCTTTTGAATTGGGATAGTAATGAATAGTGTTGAAATTTGTGTGGTTGATGTCAGTATCCATAAAACAATACTGTAAGCTGCGTTACCCTAAGGATGACTGAGGTAACATATAAGAAAGTTCCATGTAACATAAAGAAGTATTAAGTATAAATATGAATAATTGAGTGAATATAATAAGGCGTTCAGTATATATAGAGTTGGATATGAAAAGGCGTTCAGTATATTTGGGGTTAAGTATATTAGGCGTTTAGTATGAAAGGCGTCCAGTTTATTAGGCGTTTAGTATATTGGCTACTTAGATATAAAAGGCGATATTAATGAGCTCACTAGTTTATAATAAATCTCTTGTGATAATATAATACATAGTTTAATTTCCTATTGTCATTATGATTAACTATCACGTAGAAAAAGCGAAATAAATCGACTATTAGAAAATTAATAGATCTTCACGGAGATATGTCCCAATATTGAATTTCAACTAAGAAGTTGCAGAGGGAAGGGTTGATTTCACATGCTCCAAAACAACTCAGAAATTGGTCCCGCTTCAATAAAAATTTGACGTGTCACAGCTTTTTTTATTACAATCAGTCTTTCTTGACATAGGGAAAGTGGCAAATTTTCATTGGAATACAAACTTTCGTTGGCTTTGGAATTTCTTCAAAATCAGTCCAACTTGGAGGTAAATTTTCAATGGAACACACTATACTCACAGACATAGCATCCCCCTAATAGTAGGTAACAGAAAAAAGTTATCTATATCCTATTATAGTTCAACCGTTAAAAAAATTAATTTCTTTCTTGGCTTGAAAATTAGGTTAGATTAGTATAGAAGGGACAGACAGTTCTCAGTAAAGTTAAAACATCAATTTACCTCTCTTAATCTGCATCGAAATAATAACAAAGCTCGAAGAAAGGAACGAATTTGAAAGCAAGGTGAAAGGTCATGAGCAAAAGATGCCCGAGTTAGTTCATAAATATTCAGATGCAATTTTTCAGATGCGCTTGAATAGCAACGGCTGTTCCAACTGTAGTCGAAAGTTTGACGTCGTCTTTATCTAATACGATAAAGGCGAAATGAATGAGAGAAAGTTGAGTATTGACCCAATAACGACTAAATCATGATCAAAACTCGTGTTGATTTAGTCTTTTGTGTGGCGCGTGTCTTTTATAATTTGTTGTAGTCCAGGCGATTTAGGTTAAAAATTATTACAATTGGATGAGGATGTAAGTGTTCTAAATTGATGTTTATTATGAAATTTGCTAGAAAATTTCATTTCAAAATTCTTTCAAAGGTTAGTTCGATTTTCATTTATCACACTGGTCTACAATGGTTTTGTTGCCCTAGATATGAAAATGATTTTGGGTCTATTTATGCACACAATTCGTGAAACTATCAATGATTTTGAAGGATTCGCTCTGATTTCTTTTTAAATCTTTATTTTCATTTTACATAACAAAATCGTAAAACAAGAAACAAAATAACAGATATATTTATAATGTCAGTTATGTTTTGAGAAATTCGGATACATCGAAGTAAATAAAGAGGAAAATGTCGAAAATATATTTCATATTTCCATAAAACCCCTCTTATGAGCTTTGCTTCTATAATTTTTCAGGGGACAATCTCTTTTCAAAGACCAGCAGTAATCTGCCATCATGTGACAATCCCATCGACCTTGATACCTTTCTTCCATCACTTTTAGATCTTGAAACCGCTCTCCCTGTTCCTCACTATAATTTCCTAAATTATCCGGAAATTTATCTAGATGATTGCGGAGATAGTGTAATTTGATACTCATATTTGCTCCTAAAGTCTGAAAGTTTGTCAGCATATTTTGCACAATTTCTTCATGATTTGCTGCTTTATGGTTACCTAGGAAATTTTCGACAACCAACACAAAACTTTTCCAAGCTTTACTTTCCGGAACAGTTATAACTTTGATAAAATCTGAGTCTTTCATCAATTGCCGTATTTGAGGACCATAAAATATTCCACCTTTCAATTTTTCCATACTTAGCTTCGGAAATTTTCTGCAAATGTAATTAAAACAATTTCCGTCTTTGTTCAACGCTTTTACAAATTGCTTAATCATACTTAACTTAATATGTAATGGTGGAAATATGATTTTGTCTCTGCTCACCAGCGGCTCCCTTATTACGTTGGCTTTACCGACAGTTAAAGAATTTCTTACAGGCCAAACATCTTGTTCCCAATGAAGTTGCTTTGCTCTACTATCCCACATACAAATAAAGCAAGGGTATTTTGTATATCCACTTTGTTGGCCGAGTAAAAAATTAACCATTTTTAAATCCACACAGATCGGCCATTGATGCTCAGAGTATTTAATTTTCTCTAAAACTAATTTTACATTTTCATATTCTTCTTTGAGTTTCGTTAAATGGGCAATTGGAATTGATGCAAATTTATTTCCATTGTGCAATAAGACGAATTTTGAACTTCTTTAGCAACTATCAATAAAAAGGCGCCATTCAGTAGATTTGTACTCTTTTAAACCCATGTCTATAAGCAGCTTCGCGATATCATTACAATACACTAATCCTTCATTTTCACTAAAAAATTGTAATAACTCTTTTTCTCGCGTTCTGTATGTTGTAATTGTTACTGTTATTGCCAATAAATTTTTTTCCTTCAATCTTGAGGCTAACAGTTCTGATCCTTGTTTTGATAAATTGAGAACACGTATTAAATCACTGAGTTCATTTTGAGAAAATAACTTTGGCGTAGATGTTTCACCTTCCCATTCACTTCCACTAGTAGATGGTCCCGATTTCTGTGAATTTGGTAACGTCATTGTTTCTGAGGTCATGCGAATTACTTTTGAAATGTATATGGGCCGACGGAGATTTTCACTGTGTAGAACCGGACATTTCGTAGACTGTAAGTCTGGGTATCTCCACGTTTGATTTCGATTAAAACCTTTAACATCTACTACGTAAAAGTAACAATCATCTAAATGATTCGTAGGTTCCATCCAGATCATAGGAATACCAAAGTCTAATCCAGAACGTTAACCTTTTTTCCACAACCGTAAAGACTCAACACAGGACTTATAAACTTTATTAGGAACCCATGGTTTACCTAATTTGTCCATTTTGAAACCAAAATATTCAACATAAGTCTCCTTGACAAAGTCTGTGATATTTCTTTTTTGTTTTTTTGGTATATAAACACCGCAAATATAACAAAATAAATCACTACAATATTTACACTTTCTTCGTGCCGAACTCATATTTTAGACTAGAAGACAAATATATAAGAATGGACATTCAGTAATTGAAACAAAATATTAATCCATGACACTTTATCCAGATTTTCGTGTATATGTACTTCAATATTGTCAAATAACTGAGATCTGTTCTGTGGAGCAAGGGGTCTGAGAGTGGGGATCAGGTGATGTTTGTATGCGCGAAAAAGTTGACTGGAAAATTAAATTTTATTTCTAACAAGCTTATAATTGTTCAAAATATAAGAAATGCAAAAATCATGAAAATACGAGCACATTGTGAACTTTCATGAATATATTCGTAATCTGGGCACTTGAAAACATAAAAATTTGCGATGATATCCAGGGCAACAATAAAAAAAAATTTTTTTGTAGAGCTGTGTCATCAAATGCAAAGAGTTAATCATATCCAAAATGCTTTAATGCATCAAGATTCGATTCGTCGGATTTCATAATTATAAGTTTAAATTATTGAAAGAAAGTTAATACTACTTCGAATTGTATTTGAAAGTATGACGCCCTTCGTAACAACGGTCTGTATTATTGATTACCTTATTTTAATAATATACATTCTGTCGATCAAGTACCGGGAATCAGTCAATGGAACACAAAATATTCATTTTCAATGAAAAAAACTAAAATATTTAGGTTTTCACTATATTAACAAAACTATGACCAGTTTCACCACCCATCGGAGTTGCTTACTTTATGAATGGAAAAGATTGAGTAAAGGAGAAGGATTTAGATCTAATTGACTACAAGGCAAAAAGGAATGGTTGAAGTTAGACATCAAGTTTCAATACAGTCAACGAGACAACTACAACATCTTTTTAAAGGTTATCCATTCGGAGTTGCTTCAAAGATTTCATTCAGTAGAATTTGACATTTTAGATTCTGGAACAAGATTCAAAGTTCATTCATTAATTCACAAAAAGTATAGAATTCAATTGCGAAAATTAAATAAATTATTGAGTAATAAACCTGAAACTTCAAAAATCAAGTCCAAATTTTCCGATCGTCAATTTCATGAGAGGTTCAGTAAACTTTCAGATGCTAATTTTTCCGAAGATGAAGTCTCACTTCTAGAAAAGGGTTTTAAACACAATTTAGAGTCAAATAACGCTCGTCTCCATTTCGATCTGCTAGGAATTGAGACCGAAATAGCCTTAAATTATTCACCACAAGCCAAACACCTAAAACACTCTTCAGCGATACTTCTTCAAAAAGAGTTCAATAATTTTCAACCTAAGAAATTCAAAAATATAACTTTAACGTCCATTAAATCTAAGTCCGCATCTGAAGATATCATATTCACCAAAGCTCAGACACTCATAGCCTTAAATAAAGCAGATTATTTATTGAAAACCCAAAATTTCATTGAATCAGGTTGTTATGAAGAAATTGATAAAGATCCAACTAATAAATTTCAATCCATAGTAAAAAACGCTTTAGAATATGCCAAGTCTGTAATACCTACCTACCAAAAATATAAACTTTTCATTGACAACCCGCAATTACCAAAACATTACTCCCTCGTCAAACTCCATAAAACAGAGTATCCCATTAGACCAGTAGTTTCGTATTTTCAAGCTTCAGCTGCAAAACTTTCACGCTTTCTCATAGACATCATTCGACAGTACGCTAATTTTGAACCTAAATTCTCAATAAAAAACTCTTCAGTCCTAATAAATAAAATTCAGCACACGATACTACCACCGAACGCTAATTTTATATCATGGGATGTAGTAAATCTCTTCCCTAGTGTTCCACATAGTAGAAATCTTACACCTTTTAGAAATTTGTTTAAAACAAAATTATTTTAACTTCAATGGAGTCTTATATAATAGTAAAAGAGGTTTAATCATGGGCAATCCTCTGAGCCCTATGCTCGCTGAAATTTTCATGAATAATATTGAAAAAACTATCCAAGAACATCCGTTATTCAAACGCTTTATTTATTGGCTTAAATATGTCGACGATATCATTTGTTGTTTTACTGGCACAAATAGACAATTAGAGTCATTAAAAACATTCATTAACAAAATTCACGATAATATTAAATTCACGTTACAGATAGAAACAGAAAACTCCATTAACTTTCTGGATCTAACTATTAACGGCAAACATGATTTTTCTATTTTTCATAAACCATCGCATACAGATATTACTATTCACTGCTCATCTACACATCCTTATCCACATAAATTAGCAGCTTACAATAGTATGGTACATAGACTCATTAATATACCAATGTCACAAAATAATTTCATAAAAGAGTTAAATATAATTGAACAAATAGCAGTCAATAACGGTTACAGTCCAACTATAATTGAGAACATGATTTCATGCAAAAATTTCAAAATCCAATCCAGGAAGTATAAAAGTTCTCACACAAAATACAACAGCTTAACTTATATTGGTAATTCTAGTCTAAAATTCCCCATTATTATTTCAATATAGCATTCCGAACTGATAATTCTTTAGGCCGACATATCAAAAACTGCAAATCTAAAATTGATAAAAGTAATAAAGTAATAAATTGTTTAGAAACTGTCTTGCGGGGATTGTAATAAAACTTATATTGGTAAAACTTTCAGAAATTTCAAAATTAGAATCCGAGCACAAACGTAGTTTTAATTATCATGAATCGGATTCCCATTTTTCTACTCACTTATTCGAAGAAAACCATAACTTTAATGATAATTTCAAAATTTTACACAATGAAAATACCAGATAAAAACTCAATCTATTGGAAATTTTAGAGATCAACGAAGAAAAGAATTCAGGTAGGTTACTTAATAGTCAATTAGATCTAAATCCTTCTCCTTTACTCAATCTTTTTAATTCATAAAGTAAGCAACTCCGATGGGTTTTCCAACATACCTCTTGTACCTATTGTAATATTAAGTAGGAAATAAGACTAATATATAAGGAATAACTCTGTTCATTAGTTTGTATCTATCTGATGAAGCCACAGTGTGATGAAACCGGTCATAGTTTTGTTAATATAGTGAAAATCTAAATACTTTAGTTTTATTTCATTGAAAATATGTATATCGATTTTCATCAAGTAACGACCTCCTCAATCAAATTACAAAATATTTATTTTTCATAAAAATTTAATGTATCGCCTTCAAAGTAAGCACCTTCCGAGATAATACATTTACGCCAATGAATAATGCAATCATCAAAATATTTTTCAAATGCTGTTTCCGAAATCGACATCAGTGGCAGGCGGTCTCACCCCCGTCGCCTGGTGTGATATCACCACATCCAACTATAGGTCCCTTGAATTGGTCATCTGTGTGCCTAAGTTTCGGGATCTGGCGGATGGTCTGGTTTCCAGGGTGGGTTAGATATTTAGATTCAAGCCATATCGTTCTGAGTGTTCTTTAACCCTTTTTACTAGATGTTGCAGATCTGTTGAACTACTGGCTATGGTAGCAGTATCATCTGCGTAGCGGATGTTGTTTATAGGTAGTCCATTAACTTTTATACCTTGTTGACCTTCTAGGGCTTCACGAAAGATTCCCTCTGAGTACAGGTTGAACAGTGTCGGAGAGAGAACACATCCCTGTCGTAATCCACGACATATTTCTATTTCCTCCGAGATGTTCACATTATCCAATTTTACTATCGCACGCTGTTCCCAGTACAGATTGGTGATAACTCTTATATCCTTTTCGTCGATATTAGATGTTTTTAATATCTGGATGATTTTGTCGTGCCTGACATTATCGAACGCCTTGGAGAAGTCAATGAAACAAATGTGCACATCCTGGCTCATATCTCTGCATCTCTGGATTAGAACTTGCAACGAGAATATGGCCTCTCTGGTCCCAAGACCCTCACGAAAATCAAACTGCGTCTCAGAGATATGTTCCTCGCATCTGCTGTATATTCGTCGGTGGATAACATTCAGAAAGAGCTTAGTTATATGATTCATTAAGCTTATTAGTCGATAGTCGTCACATTTCCTAGTCGTCTTCTTTGGGATGGTCAGGAAAATCGAAATAAGCCATTTTCTGGGAATTTGGACAGTATCATAGACGTCGTTAAATAGTCCCGTCAAAAGATCCAGGAGTCCGTCATTTTCATCAAAGAGCTTTAACAATTTTATATAGATGTTATCTGGGCCAGGCACCTTCCCATTTTTCATTGTCCTCAGAGCATGTAGTACTTCATCACGAGTTATTGATGGTCCGGTGGTCGCTTGTGATGCACGTATTTCAGAACGAGTGTCTCCGAAGAAATTTAATATGTAGTCTTACCATATTTCTAATTTATCAGCGTCGTCTATAATGAACTTGCCGTCGTTGTCCATTAAGGTTGCTGTTTTATATCTGCTTTTCCACCATCTGTTTTAATTTTTTATGTACACCAGCATAGTCGTACTTTTGCTACAGTTCTTCTATTTCCCGGCAGTTTTGGTTCATCCATTCCTCCTTTGCTTGTCTTATTTTGATGTTAATGTCCTTGTTGATATTTTTATATAGCATCATCTCCAAAAGAGAAAGCCGATCTCTTTGCTCCCTTGTTCTCAAAGAACTCCGTGCTAGATTCATCTAACGGAATACCATCGAACATTCCACCTACAAATTCTTCCTTGGCAGAAATCAAGTTTAGAATCCGCACTGTGAGACGAGCTCTCGAGCAACTGAACTGCAAGAAGGCAGTTGGTCTAAACGAAATACCGCCACTGAGAAAGTGTGTGAAAGATACATCGAGATCTGCAGATGCCGAGTGTGATGGAGTTCATCAGAGAGATAGCGGTGAAAGCATTCCAAGCAGTAGACGACCACCTTAATCCATTGGTGAACACCCTAGGAGATTACGAGGTAGAAGAACCGAGAATTACAAGAGGTGCAGGATGCTGCTTCGAGAAGACCCGAATTAGCTATAAGAATCTTGTAAAATGAATATGTTAAGGCCGTCGTCACTAGGACGACAAAATGAATTGTACTTGATTAAATTATTCACATTCAGATCCTTCAGATCACGGTTTAAAAGCCAAAAGTTGTTCTATTTTTCCTATCAATCATCAAGAGATGTAAAGTTAAAAGTTGTAAAACTGGTGCTTGAATAAAGATTATGTTAAAGTTAAGTTAAATGAGTTCAGGACAGAAGTGATTTCACGGGAATACAGGACAATCTTAGTAGGCTCTTTGAATACAACTTTTACAATAATTTATTTCTAAATTTGAATAAGTGATGTAAAATAACTTTCAGCAGAAATGTCAACTTTATTGTAATTTATCACTCGTTCGGAAAGCAGCAACCCCAAAATGCGAATACCATTTTAGATAATCTCCCTTCTCTCTTGGACATTAAATTAGACAAGAAGAATAACACAGCTCTACAAAAAAAATTTTTTTATTGTTGCCCTGGATATCATCGCAAATTTTTATGTTTTCAAGTGCCCAGATTACGAATATATTCATGAAAGTTCTCAATGTGCTCGTATTTTCATGATTTTTGCATTTCTTATATTTTGAACAATTATAAGCTTGTTAGAACTAAAATTTAATTTTCCAGTCATGATTAGGCTTCTGCGCAACTTTTTCGCGCATACAAACATCACCTGATCCCCACTCTCAGACCCCTTGCTCCACAGAACAGCTGAGATCTCAGTTATTTGACAATATTGAAGTACATATACACGTAAATCTGGATAAAGTGTCATGGATTAATATTTTGTTTCAATTACTGAATGTCCATTCTTATATATTTGTCTTTTATTCTAAAATATGAGTTCGTCACGAAGAAAGTGTAAATATTGTAGTGATTTATTTTGTTATATTTGCGGTGTTTATATACCAAAAAACAAAAAGAAATATCACAGACTTTGTCAAGGAGACTTATGTTGAATATTTTGGTTTCAAAATGGACAAATTAGGTAAACCATGGGTTCCTAATAAAGTTTGTAAGTCCTGTGTTGAGTCTTTACGGTTGTGGAAAAAAGTTGAACGTTCTGGATTAGACTTTGGTATTCCTATGATATGGATGGAGCCTACGAATCATTTAGATGATTGTTACTTTTGCGTAGTAGATGCTAAAGGTTTTAAACGAAATCAAACGTGGAGATACCCAGACTTACAGTCTACGAAATGTCCGGTTCTACACAATGAAAATCTCCCTCGGCCCATATACATTTCAAAAGTAATTCGCATGCCCTCAGAAACAATGATGTTACCAAATTCACAGAAATCGGGACCATCTACTAGTGGAAGTGAATGGGAAGGTGAAACATCTACGCCAAAGTTATTTTCTCAAAATGAACTCAGTGATTTAATACGTGATTTCAATTTATCAAAACAAGGATCAGAACTGTTAGCCTCAAGATTGAAAGAAAAAAATTTATTGGCACCAACAGTAACAATTACAACATACATAACGCGAGAAGAAGAGTTATTACAATTTTTTAGTGAAAATGAAGGATGAGTGTATTGTAATGATATCGCGAAGCTGCTTATAGACATGGGTTTAAAACAGTACAAATCTACTGAATGGCTCCTTTTTATTGATAGTTGCAAAAGAAGTTTAAAATGCGTCTTATTGCACAATGAAAATAAATTTGCATCAATTCCAATTGCCCATTCAACGAAACTCAAAGAAGAATATGAAAATGTAAAATTAGTTTTAGAGAAAATTAAATACTCTGAGCATTAATGGCCGATCTGTGTGGATTTAAAAATGGTTAATTTTTTACTTGGCCAACAAAGTGGATATACAAAATACCCTTGCTTTATTTGTATGTGGGATACTAGAGCAAAGCAACTTCATTGGGAACAAGATGTTTGGCCTGTAAGAAATTCTTTAACTGTCGGTAAAGCCAACGTAATAAGGGAGCCGCTGGTGAGCAGAGCCAAAATCATACTTCCACCATTACATATTAAGTTAGGTATGATTAAGCAATTTGTCAAAGCGTTGAACAAAGACGGAAATTGTTTTAATTACATTTGCAGAAAATTTATGAAGCGTAGTATGGAAAAATTGAAAGGTGGAATATTTGATGGTCCTCAAATACGGCAATTGATGAAAGACTGAGATTTTATCAAAGTTATGACTGTTCCGGAAAGTAAAGCTTGGAAAAGTTTTGTGTTGGTTGTCGAAAATTTCCTAGGTAACCATAAAGCAGCAAATTATGAAGAAATTGTGCAAAATATGCGGACAAACTTTCAGACTTTAGGAGCAAATATGAGTATTAAGTTACACTATCTCCGCAATCATCTAGATAAATTTCCGGATAATTTAGGAAATTATAGTGAGGAACAAGGAGAGCTATTTCATCAAGATCTAAAAGTGATGGAAGAAAGGTATCAAGGTCGATGGGATTGTCACATGATGGCAGAATACTGCTGGTCTATAAAAAGAGATTGTCCCCTGAAAAATTATAGAACAAAACCTCATAAAAGGCGTTTAATGGAAATATGAAATATATTTTCGACATTTTCCTCTTTATTTACTTCGATGTATCCGAATTTCTCAAAACATAACTGACATTATAAATATATCTGTTATTTTGTTTCTTGTTTTACGATTTTTGTTATGTAAAATGAAAATAAAGATTTAAAAAGAAATCAGAGCAAATTCTACCAAATCATTTATAGTTTCACGAATTGTGTGCATAAATAGACCCAAAATCATTTTCATATCTAGGGCAACAAAACCATTGTAGACCAGTGTAATCCCTGTTCACATTGATCATGAAAGAAAGAAATGACAAATTCTTTTTAATCGAATACACAAAATTGGTTCATTCACAAGATATTTCCATAATATTAATATGAAATTTTTCAATAATTTCTCTGCTTTCTCTCAGAAATGATTCTTAAATTTTCATATAATCTAACTAGTTAATCTATACATATAAATGCAAATACAAGTTACTGTCAACTTAACTGGAATTACAACTTAAGAATTATCACTTCTTGCTCGAAGATGTAAAATTAATTATTTTCGATAAAATTTAATTAAAATTATGTTTATTCAATGATTTTTGCCCGCAACCTCGAAAGGGAAAGTCCATGTAGCATTTCTTTCGGTTCGTTGTTCACTTTCATCACTTTCTACTTCGAAGTAGGGAACGCGTAGAGTAATACTTCTTTCCATTTATACTTGCATTCTAACGGAATCGTTAGATTACCGGTGAAGAGTATGTAAGTATTAGTCTTCTTATATGATGAAATACGATGCAATGAGTGCATAACTTGCGGAAGTATCCAAATATTCGAAACAAATAGTTATATAGAAAAATACGGGGGGAATCGAGAAAAAATTTTAACTCATTTCAAAAGGTATTCATTTATCTATTATAGTTATGCTTTTTCCATTCATGCGAAATTTTCAACAATTTGTTTTTTGATATGAAAGGCAAGTCCTGCTTTTTCCACAGTGGGACTTTCTCACCGAAAATAAGAAGAATGTACAGTTTTTCAAATAGTATTCCTAAAGTCTTCATCAATAACTATTCGAGACCTTCCTGGAGAAGTTTTTGGAGGTTTCACCATAAATCCATTTTCAGATTTTCTTTCCTTGAGAAGCTTATATATTGTGGCTGTCCAATTCCCGTCATCTCAGAACACATTTTAACATTTTCAATAAGGTAGATGGCCTTGACGCCTTAAAGTATCGTATACATTCAATTTAATTAATTTTTCAATATGAAAGTGGAATATTTTCAGGACGTTTAACAGAGGCAAAACTAGAAAATTTTTCCATTACTTGTGAAATGAACAAAACGCTTCCACCAAATACTAACTGATGCATACAAATTATGAAACTACTTATTCTAACCCTTATCTGAGTGGTCATTTGTCTCAACATACCTGGCGGGCAGTGGTACATGTGTACCACGGAGTAATCAAAGCTGTTTTCTTCATTGTATAATGATCTCAGATATACGCTATTGTGTGTGTACTGTGTAGGATGAAAACGGTTTCCATATCAGTTAATGGGTATTCTAAGATGCTTATTAGTTTTTGATAAAAATAGAGATGAAACCCACCTGAATTGCCAATATTATACCCAGGTACCTCAGATTATAATATGCAAGAGGAATATAATTAATGGCACGTCTATGACCATCCTGTCACCTAGAGATTTATCATTCTTCGGCTTTACCAAATCGACTACAGTTCCACCAGCGTACATTCAATATTGCATGAACCTTTGGATGTCAAAAAGATTGTTTCGCGTTGGATCCCAAACACAATTTAAACCATTGTTAAAATTGCTCAAAAGATGGCTCGTGTCGGTTGGTGCAATTGCTTTCTGAAATCTTCTTCAACATTTCTGTTCAATAATAAATTCTCACAAATTTTCTTGAAATATATGCTACGTGATTTCTGAATGCATTGAGAGCGAGTTAATCATTTCTAAAGCTCCAAATTATTTCACACTTTTTCTCTTGGCAAATGATTTCGTAGACTGCACTGAAATTATCTTAAATTGATTTTGATCATTTAAACGCACATACTGAATTATAGCATTCATTTACCTAACTTGGAACATTATTGAAACGCAATGTAACTATTGTATATTGCATCCACTAACTAGATCACAATTTAATATGTTATGAAAATGAATAATGATTCGGATCTTGACTTTCATACTTCAGAAAATTGATCTGGTTGAAATGTTACAAAACTTTTATATTAATCCAAATCTTCTATTTTATAATTTGATGAAAGATACATTTCAATGTGAGAACCATTTAATATTGATTCTTATCTTTGCTTCTATAAATGGTCCAATTATCTATTTGAAATATCATAATCCATTTATTCAGTATTTACATTTATCTCATTTTAAAAGTCAGCCGAACATTTACTTGAACTGTAACGAAAATGCTAATAATTATTTTTCGTAATCGAGTGGTAAACTGTCCAACTATGGTGAATATTCTTACTCTCGAAATATTGATTTGATGTTCATTCTTCTAAGCTCAATAAGGGAAACTTTGCTTACATTTAAATGTAATTATCGTCTTCGAATTATAACCTGTCTCATTAGTATAAATAAATTGTTTTAGGGACGATACGCATGTACGAAACCACAGACATTCAGGCTTGTATGTTCAGTCTGTATGAAGGTTTCGGAGAATGTTTGAGTTGGTGGCATGTAAGTGATGTTTGTGGTACATAACGGTGTATGATCAGAGGACATGATTTCCTGGTTGGCAAATCACTGAATATGGGAATAGAGTATGTTTCGGAGTCAGTGTCACAATATGGTCTATGCGGGCTTACATCTAGTCCCATATACAGGGTATTACATAATGATATGTCATAACTTGAGGGGCTAAATCTACGTGCAATTTTAAGAAAAAAAGTTCATATAAACATAGGTCCGCAAAAGCTTTGTTACGGAGCTACAGGGAAAAAATTGATTCTTTCTTCAAAACAGTTTATGAGAAATTCAGCCCCAATTTGGAATGCAAGCTATATTTTACGGTCTCCATCATAACACGTCCTAGATTTTAACTGAAATTCACAAGGTGTTTCCTTTTCCGAGGCCATGTCTCCTTTTGCCCTCTCAAACTTTTTTGCAGCACGCCACTGATCATCGTAGAATCAATTTTCGTCATCTTCGCTCAATTCAGAAACTTTATGACACTTGTAATTTTTTTCGTATCTCCGACCGTTCTCAAGCAAAAGAATTTCAAACGATTGTATGCATTCGCTGAATTGAAAGCACTTCTAGTTGAAAAAATGACTAGTAGGCTTTGATTTTTTTCAGGAATATTTATTTTGACAAATGATAAAGTTGAATCAGTGTCTGCTCGAATTGTTTATTAAATTAACGATTAGTTTTAAGACTTTAGAAGACATTCCTGAAAGAAAGAATGGCTAATTTTACTAACGCCGAATTAACTGTTATCCATTACATGTACAGTCTGGCTGACGGAAACACAACAGAAGCTAGGCGTTTATATCAAGTGCGCTTTCTAAATTGAAATACAACAGACAGGCGAACATTTTCAAATATCCGCAGAAGGTTGAGGGAAACTGTACTGTAAATAATCATTTAAAAGGTGCAACTCAAACTATGAGAACTCCAGATGTTGAGGAAGCAGTTTTGAATTGTATGGATTTGAATCCTCATGTGAGTACAAGAAAATTTCGAAATCAGTTGAATATTTCACATGTTCTAGTTTGGAGGTTTCTCCACGACTTTTTATTGTACCCGTTTCATATTCAACGCGTCCCAACTCTACTTCTTCGAGATTTTCCTCCAAGACTGAATTTCTGCCGATGGTTTTTAGAGAAAATTAGAGAAAATGCTCATTTTGAGAGTGAAATAATGTTTACAGACGAAGCTAACTTTTGGAGAACTACTATCACAAATTTTCACAATAATCATTGATGGGCTGAGGAAAACCCCCATTTGATTGAAGTATCTTATCATCAAGAACAATTCTCACTAACTGTCTGGGACCGAATAATTGGAACTTATTTGTTCGTGCCATTTTTTCGGCCTAACAGACTAGAGGGTTCCACTTATCAGCAATTTCATGAGGAATTGCCTTTATTCCTTGAGGATGTGCCACTTTTGGTGAGAAACATAATGTGGTTCATGCATGACGGGGTACCCGTACATTTTAGTGGAGATGCTAGGAAATTCTTGAAAAATACATTCAACAACCGATGAATAGGTCAGGAAGACCTGAACCATGGCCTCCTAGGTCCCCAGACTTAAATAATTTAGACTTTTCCTTATAGGGATATCTCAAAAGTTTAGTTAATAATACTGCAGTAAACACTGTAGAAGAATTGAGAAATCGAATAATAACCTCTTGTGACACAATAGGAAATACGCTAGGAATATTTCAAGGACTGCGTGATAATATGCGAAGAAAGACAGAGGCCTGTATTCTTGCAGGTGGAGGACACTTCTAGCAATTTTATTTGTTTTTAATGGTTCTTATTTTTAGTTTGATGTTGAATACGTATAAGTTGAGTCTCAGAAGACGAGCTATCAAAATAAAAGCAAATTTTGGGCATACCTAGTACTTCTATTATTTTTTTATATAGCGAATAACATACAATTCAAATAATTCAAATTCAATAATTTTTCACTCAAAAACGGTTGGAGATACGAAAAATTACAGGTGTCAAAAAAGTTTCTAAATTGAACGAAGATGACGAAAAATGATTTTACGCTGATCAGTGGTGTACTGCAAAAAAGTTTGAAAGAGCAAAAGGTGACATGGTCTGGGAAAAGAAAACACCTTGTGAATTTCAGTTGGAATCTACGACGTGTAATGATGGAGGCTGTAAAAATAGCTTGCATTCCAAATTTTGTCTGAATATCTCAAAAACTGCAGGAGTTTGAAGAAAAAAACAATTTTTCCAGAAATTTCAACACCCTGTAGCTCCGTAACGAAGCTTTAGCGGACCTATGTATATTTAAAACTATTTTTAAGAGTGTAAGTAAATTTACTCCCTCAAGTTGTGATATACTATTATGTAACACTATTAAGTAACTTGTCCATAAACACGATGAGTTACTCATCCTTCATTTGAAGAAATAACTAGTCATGCATGAATTTCTTGAAGGAATCTCACAAATAAACCCATACTTTATAAAGCTATTTATTTCTTATTAAAATATAAAAGATTAGTGGACCATAATTTTTCGCAAGAAAATGAAAAAATATAGTATTTCATTGAATGGTCAATATAAGTCGTAAACATATATAAAATACTTTACGCAAACAATAATAAAGTGCATAATTCTATTTTTATTGAAGAATCTCAAGGAATTCTTCGCTACTACATCCGAGTCAACAAGGCCGAAGCATCGAATCAGACGCATAAGCTCGTTAAGCGTAGAATGATATACGAGCGACTGACTTATCACAACTTTTACTGCGGCGTTTTACTATTTCCTTCAAACTATATATATAAAATGGTTTGCAGCATGTCACCTAATTCATAATGAGTGGAAATAGATCGTTGCATATTTTTACGAGGCTGTTTTGGCCCGAATATTCGAATGCAGTTGTTGTATGTCGTGAAAGATTTTCTGAATTCATCATGCGAAAAGTGCGTGAAATTTCGGGGACAAGTTGTTCAAGGCATAAGCAGAAATAGTTTTGGAGTGTTGAAAGACGCCAAAATTAATAAATTCGTGCCCCCCGTTAAGATCGAGATGCCCTAACTCGCGAAATCATTATTTTCCTTGATTACATCATTGGGTGATCAAAAGAAAAGTTTTCATCGTGATTTTAGCTGCCATCGCCCCTACCCTAACCATGCACATTAAAAAACGGTTTTTCACATTTAATTTTTTTCCGATTCTGATCGATTAAATGATTCCAAAAAATTCATGAATCCAGTTAATCATTTCACGAAACATGCAAGAATTTTTCGTCATTATTGGCCCCCGGAAAGGACTCCAAAAAAACTGTTATCGTAAAAAATGTTTTTCCTGAACTTAATGGAGGCCCCGGCGAGTACAGTTCCTGTGGCGTCTGATTTCTATTATTGAAAAGCAACTCTCTTAATTTTTTTAGATTTTTCTTGATGGTGCGCCACTTCCAAAAACGCAAAAAATCAGTTTTTTACCTTTTGCATAAAATTCAATTTTTAACATGTCTGGCCGTGCGGGAAACACTGACGTTTCAATATTATAATATCCTACAAACATTATATCCCACAAAATATTTTTCTATTCAGAAAAATGTTTTAAGGGGTGATTTCTGGATATTTTTGCCATTAATCTTACTTTTCAGTCCCTATCAGCACGAAAAACTCATCTTTTCCGCTTCGGTGCTCACGGAAAACGATTGAAATAGTCTATACCATGTTATCCTACAAACATAAGAGCCAAATGCAGATCATTCAACACAAAAAAATTTTTAGTTACGAATTTTAATAATTTATGCTATTAATTATATATTTCAGCCTCTTTTAGAGAGAAATCCTCAACTTTACCGCTTCAATGAGTGCGGAAAATAACAAAAACAATCTAATATTATGTTATTCTATAAACATTAGATCCTACTGAAGATAACTTAACTCAAAAAAGATTTTCAGAAACGATATTCAGTTTTATTTGCCATGAAATTCACTTATCCGCCCAATGGTGTCGCTTCGGATTTATTGGTGAATAATTGTAGAAATCATGTTGCCCTTCATATGGATGTGCCATTTTTTGGCTGAGAAAAAGCTTTTGGACTACAGGGATGTTCAGTTCATGTTCAACAGGGGTGATTATACCGAAATGAATAGTTTTTTAGGCTCTTGTGATTGGTCTGTGGACAACAATGATATCGACAGGACAGTATGTAACTTTTATAATAATGTATACGAGGCAATTTATCGATTTATACCTCTAAAGACTTTTGCACCTAGTAGATATCCAAAATGGTTTAATACAGAGCTTATACATATGGTGCAGTATAAGAGGACGGGATCTCGTGAGGATTATTTGCGATTCAGAGAGCTTAGAGCTGGTTGTCATGAGCTTGGATCTTGTTTGTATTCCAGGTATATTGATTCTGTTGAGGCAGATATCAGGTCGAGTCCCCAGAACTTTTGGAGATATATCAATCAAAGTATTCGCATGAATTACCGAATACCTTGGAATACGGGGGTTTAAGCTCATCAGACGGAGGTGAAATAGTTAATTGTTTTGCTGATTTTTTCTCTAAAGTGTATAGTAAGGAGTTTGTCGTGCCACCCTATTTTGAATATGATAAAGTGGTGGATTTATCGTCAATACAGTTCACACAAAGCGAAATTTTTGAGTGGATAAGTGGGTCAAAGCTCAAAACTTCAGTTGGACCCGATGGAGTCCCAACTTTTATCTTGAAGAAATGTATTTTCACTTTGGTTGGTCCAATATGTGACCTTTATAATTTTTCGTTGAGAAGTGGGGCTTTCCCTTCATTTAGGAAGTTGAGTTTTTTGGTTCCCATATTCAAATCAGGCGATAAATCAGTTGTTTCTAACTATAGAGGAATATGCATTCAATCTGCGTTGCCCAAATTATTGGAGTGCATGATAAGCAATTATTCATCTTGGGTGTGCACATCAGTTATCATAAAAGACAACATGGGTTCCGTAAGCAACGCTCCACAATCTCTAATTTACTTCTCTTCACCAGTGATATCGTGAAATGCTTCGATGGGGGATACCAGCTCGACGCCATATATACCGACTTTTCCAAGGCGTTTGATGAAGTGAACCACTACCTGCGTATTGGTAAACTTTTTGCACTAGGGATAAGGGAGTCATTACTGGATTTGTAGTTTTTTATACTGCCGGAAGCAGATAGTTCGGTACAAAAACTTTTATTAAAAAGAGATTTATATGAGTTCCGGTGTTCCCCAGGGATCTAACATTGGGCTTTTTCTATTTAACATCTTTTTTAACGACGTTGGACGAATTTTGTCAACTGATTTCCTTCTCTTTGCCGATGATATCAAGGTTCATTCGATTGTTAAAAGCGTTTCTGATACTGAGTATCTGCAGAGTCAGTTAGACAGTCTTTATGAGTGGACGGAACAGAACCATCTCTATCTCAACCTTAGCAAGTGCTCTGTTATCACATATACACGATGCAAAGAGAAAATTGAATATCGGAATGATGTTGGAGCGCAGATTTTGGCCCACGTCAGCTCGTTTAGAGATCTGGGGATCACATTCGATGAAGCTCTGAATTTTAACGAACACATATCAAATGTTACGAAGAAGGCATTTCAAATGCTCGGTTTTGTGCTGCGTAACTCTGACAATTTCTCTCCCGATGTTCTGCAGCTGCTATACTGTTCCTTGGTACGTTCGGTGGTGGAATATGGTTGCATGGTTTGGTCCCCACATACCTCAGTTTCCATAGATTGCCTGGAAAGGATGCAGCGAATATGTCTTCGATACTTGGCGTTTCGATCTGGACTGTCCATCTGCGAGCGCTCAATAATGGTGATGAGTGAAAGATATAACTTGAAATCACTCAAATGTAGAAGAAGCATTTCTGATATGATAGATCAATTGAAAAGAAAGGATTTGAAACATTTTCCGTCTTCGAAAGCAAGGATTCCTCAGTTGTATTATGATGCGTATGAGGCTGAATTATCAAAAATTTTGGGACAATTCAAAATGCGTTTTTATGATTGTAGTAAATTGGCAAATATAGCAAATATATATATATATATATATATATATATATATATATATATATATATATATATATATATATATATATATATATATATATATATATATATATATATATATATATATATATATATATATATATATATATATATATATATATATATATATATATATATATATATATATATATATATATATATATATATATATATATATATATATATATATATATATATATATATATATATATATATATATATATATATATATATATATATATATATATATATATATATATATATATATATATATATATATATATAATATATATTACTTTAGTTTAATATAAACTCATGTTCTGTTGAAAATGAGTTGGTGCAGATTTTATCAGATATACATCTCAAATTACAACAACACACACAAATTTCTTCTGCAATGAAGATAATTAAGTGAAAATATCTCAATCGACTAACTCATATGCTACATGATTGCGATTAGCACTCAGTGGTTACGTACCATCTTATGAAAAGTATGCTGAGGACATGCAGAGCCACGCTTCAACATCCAAAGTCACTCCTTAGTTAAGTTTAACACCATTTGTTTTGTATCAACCAATAAACTCGCATTTTTGAATAACTGTGACTTTTTTCATTGATATCATAGAGAAGAACCTAACTAAACCTAACCTAAACCATTACTAAAATATTGTATATTGTGCGGAAAGCTATTATCTATATATGCTACGGTACACCCTACCTAGGTAGGTAGGTAGGGTGTATCGTGTATGTACGACAACCCTACATCACACATACTTGCAGCCTCTCAGAGTTGTTCGTAAGTAGTCTAAAAATATTGAGGTAGATCGCCAACAGTTCAAGTTTGAGCACCTCTGCTCTAAATGCATTGAATTCTATTGAATGAGCTGCGTTACTTACAACAAGGTAAAAATAATTGATATCGAATAATCTTTAGCATTTTTATAAGAGACAAGCAATAATCGCAAAATTCCAATTGAAAAATGCACATCTTCCTTTCGGTTGATTTCAGGTGGCAATGATACGAGAAAAAATTGTTCAGAATTAAGTGTTGTATAATAAAAAAAATAAAAACATACATTATGCCATTTGAAATAACAAAGATGTTGTCGGTATAATCGGAAGTGCCACAGCATTGAAAATATTTTAGGAACCAATAACATTCAAGACAAAAACAAAATTCTTCAATCGGTCGTTACTTTCTCCATAATCTTTTAATGTTACATCTCGCGTGGACACCCGGTTGTGACTATTCTAAATACTAGTGCTTGAAGTATGAATAAATGTCTGATTTGGATTTTAATTTTGAGTATTTATTTTTGTAATGGCCCTAATGTATTGTATTATTTGAGGAAGTTCCTTTTAGGATTTCGTGACGTCTTTATGATTCGTCAGAGCTGATAATGATCGTTTACAGTTCGATGGCGTATGTATTTGTTAATAATAATATATATATATATATATATATATATATATATATATATATATATATATATATATATATATATATATATATATATATATATATATATATATATATATATATATATATATATATATATATATATATATATATATATATATAACAAGCGAATAAATAGAATACCATCGGAAAAACCAGACCATGTCCATTCCTTAATCAAGCATCTGAACTCGTAGCATGCCTCGTACAATTGCCCCTAAAGTGTGAGCTCAGGAAAAGTAACAGGGGAATCAAACTATCTTGAGTATGATTCAAGAAACGAGTGAAAAATCCGGAGGAAAAAACTCGTTTCTCTGTCGCTATTGCAATAGCAATTGCTTGTCTGTTTATGTTGACTTCTTCACGAAGACAAGGGTGAAAAGGAAGGGGGACAGGAAAAAATCTGTAACAATGGAAAAAGAAAAACCAGCAGAAAAATATTTCATTAAAAATACCTAACTCTTATATGTCTAAACTCACATGAATCTAAGAACTTAACTAATGCTCCTCTGCTTTTCAACAGGGAACATCTCATACACCTTTTGAAAATGAAGCCCTATGGGGGTGTAGCCCTAGCCTTGTCTAAGAACTTAACTATGCTCCTTTTTTTTTCAACAGGGAACATTTCATATAGCTTTTGGAAATGAAGCCCTACGGGGTTGTAGCCCTTGCCTTGTCTAAGAACTTAACTATGCTCCGCTGTTTTTCAACAGGGAACATCTCATATACCATGGGAAGAAAGCCCTAAGGGGGTGCAGCCCTTGCCCTATCTAAGAACTTAATCTAATACTCCGCTGTTTTTCAACAGGGAACATCTCATATATCATGGGTATAAAGCCCTAAGGGGGTGCAGCCCTTGCCTTATCTCAGAACTTAACTAACGCTCCGCTGATTTTCAACAGGGAACATCTCATACACCTTGGGAATAAAGCCCTAAGGGGGTGCAGACCTGGCCTTATCTAAGAACTTAACTAATGCTCCGCTGATTTTCAACAGGGTACATCCCATACACCATTGGAATAAAGCTCTAAGTGAGTGTAGTCTTAGCCTTATCTGAGAACTAAACTAATGCTCTGCTGCTTTTCAACAGGGAACATCTCATACACCTTGGGAATAAAGCCCTAAGGGGGTGCAAACCTGGCCTTATCTAAGAACTTAACTAATGCTCTTCTGTTTTTTAGCAGGGAACATCTCATACACCATTCGGGGTATAGTCCATAATATCCTCAAGATTCAAAACTAATCTCCTAAATAGACTTGAAGTTCTCTCAAATACAAATAAGCGATGATTTCTACTAAAATATATTATTAAATGCTCGACGCGTTTCGATACACAGTATCTTTATCAAGAGCGAATAAATGCTACAAATATATCTTACAAACATATACTTATATATACTAAAGAGGCAATCCACTCAGAGCTATCCGTACTTGAACTAATGTTTAGGAAATAAATTGAATAAGGGTGAGTTATATACGTCTACCTGATCATTAGGAATTTTCGGTGAATATCTAAATATGCTAATTTCAAGTACTTCCAGAAGGTTGAGTTTTATACCTCTATTCTCAGATTGTAGGATTTTAAATTCTGAATTGAAAGAGTGACTATTTTCCCAAAGATGATTTGAATAATTTGAATCGGTTTTTCCATTGACGAAACTGCGTTTATGTTCAGAGATTCTAATATTAAAATTTCTTCCTGTTCTACCTTTATAAACACAATTGCAATCTGCACAATCAATCTATAAACACCTGATTTATTTTCTTTATCAATTGGAGATTTATAATTCTGATAAATTGAACCTAAATTTATTAATGTTTTGAACGCTATATTTAAGTTTGAATTTTAAGAAGGATTTGACATTATTGCTAATATTGCCTATATATGTTAAACTATTGAATTTCTTGTCTTGGTGGTCACCGATTGGATATATATGTTGTAAAGCTAATATTTGTTTTTCTTATGTAATATGCTGCTAACTAAATTTGCATCATAACCATTATTTATTGCGATCTGTTTTATCAAATTCAGTTCTTTGAAATAATTATCATTAGACATCGGTGTGTACAAGAGTCTATGTATATAGCTATTAAATGCTGAACTTTATGTTGGTAAGGGCGTGCCGATGTATAATGTGATGTCTGTATGAGAAGGCCTATAATAAATTGAAAACTGGTGTTTATTATTTGATCTTGTTATTGTTAGATCTAGGAAATTGATCGAATTGTTCTGTTTTATTTCAGAACAATTGGATCAGTTTCTAGACCTAACAATAACCAGATCAAATAATAAAACCAGTTTTAATTTATCATAAGCCTTTTCATACAGATATCACAATTCATCTTACATCGGCACATCCTTACCAACATAAAGATGCAGCGTTTAATAGCTATATACATAGACTCTTGAACACACCGATGTCTAATGATAATTATTTCAAAGAATTAGATTTGATAAAACAGATCGCAATAAATAATGGTTATGATGCAAATTTAACTAGCAGCATATTGCATAAGAAAAACAAAATTAGCTTTACAACATATATATCCAATCGGTGAACACCATGACAAGAAATTCAATAGTTTAACATATATAGGCAATATTAGAAATAATGTGAAATCCGTTTTAAAAATTCAAATTTGAATATAGCGTCAAAACATCAACAAATTCAGGTTCATTCATCAGGAATTATAAATCTCCAATTAATAAAGAAAATAAATCAGGTGTTTATAGATTTGATTGTGCAGATTGCAATTGTTTTTATATAAGTAGAACAGGAAGAAATTTTAATGTTAGAATTCTGAACATAAACGCAGTTTCATCAATGGAAAACCGATTCAAATTATACAAATCATCTTAGGGAAAATGGTCACTCTTTCAATTCAGAATTTAAAATCCTACATTATGAGAAGAGAGGTATAAAACTCAACCTTCTGGAAGTACTTGAAATTTAGGTATTCACCGGAAATTCTTAATGATCAGGTAGACATAAATAACCCACCCTTATTAAGTTTATTTCCTAAACATTAGTTCAAGTATGGATAGCTCTGAGTGGATTGCCTCCTTAGTATATATGAAAATTTGTTAGTAAGATATATTTGTAGTATTAATTCGCTGTTGATACAGATACTGTGTATCGAAACGCGTCGAGCATTTAATAATATATTTTAGTAGAAATCATCGTTTACTTGTATATGTGAAAATGGATTTCCATCACGTAAAAGCCTCGTCAATTGAATTTTTGAAGTTCTCTACCCAGTTAATGGAATTAACTGAAACAGAATGAATTTCTTGAAAACCACCCGTAAAATGGTAAATAGGACAATCGAGGATTGAATGTCGTTTTGTCTCTTGTTACATAAATAATACAGACAATTTCATAAACTAACTATTATGGAATTTCATTGACTATATTGAGGTTCAACAACCAATTCTTTCGCAAATATTATTGTAGGTCACAATGATGACAAACAGTCATATCGTTTAGTTGCTCAGATTTCGATTTTCCATAAAACATTTCAGATGATCATTAACTTATCGATATCATCTTCGAACTTATTGCAGGGTATAAACTCACGAAAAATGCGTAGGAAGAACACGCGTCAAGTTCAACGACACCTAAATAACGTCGATCCACCCCGTCAACCCACTGGGACCAAGCCTCCTAGGATATCGCCACAAGAATGTATCAGTTGCACTTTGTAAAAATTGACACAGAACGCCCACGCACGGTTCGGCTTGAATCTCCATAAACTAAACAATGAACGTTTTCACACGCGAGAAACAACAATGTGAACTTTGTAAGAGCTTTATCTTTTAATTTTAACGTTAGCTAGAATATATGCCACGAAGAACTCCATATATATATATAAATCATTTGCTGTTCGTTAGTCTCGCTAAACATTGAGAACGGATTTATCTTATCTTGGTCTTGAAATGTTCGAGGAGGTCTAGGGAAGGTTCAAAAGGTGAGAAAAATTCGAATAACTACCGGGAAAAGTATAAAAATTTCCATCTTTTATCTCCCAAACGTTTTCTGAATAAAATGTAGAATCAATTTCAATTTTATTGCTTTTAAATAAAATTCATATTAAATTATAATCTCACTGTTGTCCAAGCAATGTAGGTGCGTTCCTAACGTAAATAAATTCTCTTGTTTTATTATTATGCCATTAAATTCACTATTGTTGGTAGAATTTGTTTTATTATGAATCATATTTGACAAATTCCGAATAATTCTAAAAATGTTCGTTATTATTTTTATAATTGTGGAAATTGACAGTTGAAACCAGCGCCAACTAGATTAACTGTACCTTTCATCTGAAAATCCCGAGAAGTCCTATTTTGGTTTATTCTGTGAATAGTTGAGCAGAGATATTCTTATACCATTTGATAGGCTATAAAATTTTTTTGGGTAAATGAAAAAATATGGCAACGTATTTGAATTAATCAAGTTTTTGTGCTTTGAATTACCCATCTGATCATTTCCGATTCCTGCACACCCTGTATGACATGTGCAACATGGAGCAATTAAAATATCAACAACGATCGATTTTCCCGCGTCGCTGCCAATTTCGCTGAACCACCCCGAACACCCAATGAGCATCCTGAGAATGAAAATCTCCCCAGATTCCGAGAAATATCGAATTATCTGATGCTTAGATATAGTAACCTCTGACAAAACTGATCTTTCCTTGAACGCTCAATCCAAATATGCAACAATATATAAGGTGCTCCACCGAAAAAAAACACAACTTTGATAATTCCAAGGCCCTTGAGACACCCTGCATAATGGGAAAATAATTTTATAGAGTACCCACAATAGCTCCTCATAACACATGGATCAATAAGTCCCGAGACTGACCCAGAGATGGCGCTCGTAGTAAACCAGTAATCACGTATTTCTAGAGTACTAACCTTTGCTTGAAACGTGTCAAAATTTTAAGTCGATCGGTCCAGAAACAGCTGAGTTATCGAGGTTAGAGTAAAGTCGTTTTGTAGTTTGTTTTAAAAAATGGAAAAAACCGAGTTTCGTGTTCTGATAAAACATTGTTTTTAAATGGGTAAAAACACCGTGCAAGCGAAACAATGGATTGGAAAATGTTACCTGGACATTTGTCCATCAAAAGCAACGATTTGTTGGTGGTTTGCCGAGTTTAAACGTGATCGTACCGACAGAAATGACGCGGAACGCTCGGGTAGACCTGTGGAAGCCGTTACACCGGAAAATGTGAGTGAAGTGACAAAAATTATAATGAAAGATCGTAAATTGAAGCTCCGTGAGATTGCTGAGATGACACAGATATCCTATGGAAGTGTATTTACTATCCTTCATGAAAAATTGAGCATGAAAACGGTTTTTTCCAAGTGGGTGCCGCGATTGCTTTCGATGCAACAAAAACAGCAACGAGTCGATGATTCAGAAAGTTGATTATCGCTATTTACTCGCAACAAAACAGATTTCTTGCGTCGTTACGTGACCATGGACGAAACATGGATACATCACTTCACTCCAGAGTTTAAGCGGCAGTCATCTGAGTGGCGCACAGCTGGCGAAAGCCGTCCGAAACGTCCGAAAACGCAGCAGTCAGCTGGCAAAGTCAGTTTTGTGGGATACGCATGGCGTGATTTTCATCGACTACCTCGAAAAAGGTAAATCGATCAACAGTGATTATTATATTGACTTACTGGTGCGTTTGAAGGAGGAAATCGCAAAAAAACGAAGGCACATGCAGGGAAAAAAAATCCTTTTTCACCAAGACAATGCACCCTGCCAAAAGTCGATGAAAAAAATAGCAAAATTGAATGATTTGGGCTTTGATCTGCTTCCCCACCCCCCATACTCGCCAGATTTAGCCCCCAGTGACTACTGGCTCTTTGTTGATCTTAAAAAAATGCTCCAGGGAAAAAGATTTGGCTCAAATGAGGAGGTCATCGCTGAAACTGAAGCTTATTCTGAAGCGAAAGATAAAGTTTTTTATAAACATGGTATTGAAAAATTGGAAAGGCATTGGAACCATTGTATCACCCAAAAAGGTGATTATATTGATGAATAAAAAAAATTTTGCGAAAAAATGTTGTTTTTATTGTTAGTCTTGGGACTTATTGATCCATGTGTTATACTCCAGAAGGAAAATAATCCTACAGACCCGCATTCAGCTTACAATACCTGAAAGTATCTGGAGCGCTATTTCAAAACTATTCCAACTCATTGTTTATGATCACCTCAAGTTCATGTACATGATGATTTTGATTTTGAACGGTCAAAGTGTGGAGACTATTTTGGTACTATTTGTACAGTGACTTTAATTGCACCCCCAGGTTGATGTTATCTATATGGATTTCTCAAAGGCGTTTGATTCAGTCAAACATTCATTATGAAAAATCAAACTGCAATAATTTGGTTTTTGAGGCTCATTGTAGTGGTTAATTTGCTGTGTCTCTGATAGATCTTAGGTCGTCAACATACGAAATAATCTCTCTCGGGTAATTAGAGTACAGTGAGGTGTTCCACAGGGAAGCCATTTCGGGCCATTGCTCTTTGTTCTTTCTGTGAATAATATTTCGACTTGTTTTAAGTTTTGCAAATTCCTGGTGTATGCAGATGACCCCGAATTTTGTACAAATGGAATAAGTTGATTTCAAATATCAATAAATGGAAAACCATACATTTCAGGGGTGGGCTTAAATTTAATTATGTGTACTTTCTGATACTCCTTTGGAGGGGTTTGTATATTTAGCGATCTAACCTAACGTCAAAAAGTTAAGTTGCAATTTATTACCGCTGCAAAAAGTTCAAATTCAATCATATCTATCAAATTAGTCTTCGCGTGCGCGTTGGATCTTTTAATGTCGCGTTCCGAAACTAAACAAGAGTGAATCGCTAACTCGACAAAATTGCATAGTCACAAAATGTAATAGAACATTAGTAGTACTGATTTTAAATTTGATTCGCTTCGCGAAACTTAATTTTTGCTAACTTCAGTTGGTAAATATTGATAAATTCATTCACTCTACAGCATATGTATCAATAACGGTTACAGTCCAACTATGATTGAGAACATGATTTCACGAAAAAATTTCAAAAAGCAATCCATCAAGTATTTCCAAGCATAAAAAGTTCTAACACAAAATACAACAGCTTAACTTATATTAGTAATCCTAGTCTAAAATTAAAATCATTCCCTTCGCATTATAATTTCAATATAGCATTCCGAACTGATAATTCTTTAGGCCGACATATCAAAAACTGCAAATCTAAAATTGATAAAAGAAATAAATCCAGTGTTTATGAACTGTCTTTGGGGATTGTAATAAAATTTATATTGGTAGAACTTTCAAAAATTTCAAAGTTAGATCATTCGAGCACAAACGTAGTTTTAATTATCATAAAACAGATTCCCATTATTCTAATCACTCACTCGAAGAAAACCATAATTTAAATAATAATTTCAAAATTTTAAACAATGAAAATAACAGACAAAAACTCAATCTAATGGAAATTTTAGAGATCAACAAAGAAAAGAATTCAGGTAGGTTACTTAATAGTCAATTAGATAATTCATAAATTCATACCTCTTGTACCTATTATAATATTAAGTAGGAAATAAGACTAATATATAAGGAATAACTCTGTTCATTAGTTTGTATCTATCTGATGAAGCCACAGTGTGGTGAAACCGGTCATAGTTTTGTTAATATAGTGAAAATCTGAATACTTCAGTTTTATTTCATCGAAATTATGTATATCGATTTTCATCAAGTAACGACTTCCTCAATCAAATTACATATTTTGATATCGAAAGGGACTAACTTAATATCTTGGGAGATTGTGAGATTTGACAGTTTATGTATGAGTTCTTCAGAATTAGAATTAGTGTATTGTGCATGAAAATTCGAGAGGTCTAGAAATTTTTGATTCAAGAATTTTGCTACACTCGGAGGCAAAATTAGCGGAACAATTTAACCAAATTCGAAGTCCGATATTTTTCCTAATTCTCAACCGATTTCGATGATTTGTTCGGCAAGTTATAGATCAACTCTTCTGCTTTGTAGAAATTATAAGAGAAAACAAAAAAATTTGAAAAAAATTTTATACGGGGGCCAAACTAAAATTGTTTTTTTTGTCAAAAATTCGTAACACCCTGTGAAATTTCGTGGTAAGAGTTGAAACGTACAATATCATGGTCTGTCAAGACACATCTTCCTACAGTAACGCCCTTCTTGTTTTATGCATTTATCTCTATTTTTACGAGAGATATCCAATTTGAAGCGAAAAGTCACAAATTTCAAGAATTTATTTTTAATCTTGCGTAGGTGCATTTCATCGGAGGTTAGCAAAAAAATAAAATCAAAACTAGAGAAGCGGAAATCTAGCGAAATGAAAATTTTTGAAATTCACTGGCTAATTTCACGCTCCGGGAGAACTCGAAGTACACTGGAAAAATCGTTGATTTTGCACATTTATTTTTGAATTTTTTTATGTGACACTCTATAATAATTATCAATCCTGCCCAAAATTGAGAGCAGGTGTGTATCCTGGCGATACACTAATGAAATGAAATGAACATGTTGAGAAAAATGTTCATGATGACCCACAAAAAAAACATTTGATTTTAGTAGCGAGTATGACCCCCCCGAGCTCTTATCACAGCGCGCATACGATTTCGCATACTCCCAATGATTTTGTTTATCATCTGTTAAGGTATGTTATCCCACTCTTCCACCAAAGCCAATGTCAGCTCTTCAACGTTGCCTGGATTTCGTTGTCGAACCCTTCTTCCAAGAATGTCCCAAACGTGTTCGATCGGGTTTAAATCCGGTGACTGCGACGGCCAGTCCATTCGTGTGATCCCAACTTCATTGAGATATTCTATCACTATGCGCGCAGTATGAGGGCGCGCGTTATCGTGCATAAAAAGAAAATTTTTTCCTATGTAAGGAGCAAAAGGCACAACATAGGGCTCCAAGATTTCTGTTATATACCGATGGGCATTAAGTGATCCATTGCCAATAATCTCAAGTTCTGTTCGTACTCCCAAGCATATGCCACCCCATATCATAACTGACCCTCCACCGTATTGCTCAGTTCCTGCGAAGTTCGCTTGATTGTACCGTTCCCCTCGATGCCTCCGTATTCCTTCTCTACCATTCACGAAATTCACACAATTTCGGCTCTCATCACTAAATAAAACTCGTCTCCACTGATTGATTGTCCATGCTACATGCTCCCTAGCAAACGTCAATCTTTCTACCCGATGGGCTCTATCGAGTCTTGGTGCACTTGCTTGCGCGTATGATCTCAGACCAACTTCATTTAATTGTCTTCTGACTGTCCTCACACTGACGTTAATGTTATCCACTGCTTGTAAAAGGTTACGTGCCTGAACAGCAGTAAGACGAGGATTTCTTATGGTTTGATTGACGATGAAACGGTCATGTATAGCGCGGGTTGCCCGATTTCTTCCTTGTCCTCGCCTCCTCACGTACAATCCAGTTTCCCTGTAACGTCGGTAGATTCGATGGATAACCGACGTCGAGACACCCAACATGGTACCGACTGAGCGGTAGGTGCGCCCTTCCTCGATCAATGTAACTGCCCTTGCTACTGAGGTTGGTGGTAAATCTCTCATTCTGAATGAAAAATACCGTTTCGAATCGCAAACAGTAAAAGAATCACAAAACACCGCAACCGATCGAATTTGTATCAAATCAAAGAATGGAAAACTCTCATTCTTTAAACAAGTGCATATGTGGCCATATACAAAAAACGTGTGTTATATTTCATATTTGATAAAAAAAGGTGTGCACATGTGTAAATGAAAAGTTTTATCAATGGTCTCAGAATTCGGTTGTGTATTTTAATACCTACCGACTGTTATCTCCTATGAATTCCTAATTTTCACCAAATTAACCAAATTGTCATCAATAACTAATGCAATTCGAACATAAAAATCGCAAACGACAATTTCGACACGCCTGAGTGATAATAAGAAAATTCCAAATTGATAGACGAATTTTAATGACAATTTCTTGATTCAATGGAATTTCTCCAAAATGGTGATTTTTCACTTGAAATTAAATATATTTTGCAAAAAGAGAGATAAACGCATGAAACAAGAAGGGCGTTACTATAGGAAACTGTGTCTTGACAGACCATGATATTGTACGTTTCAACTCGGACCACGAAATTCCACATGGTGTTACGAATTTTTGACAAAAAAACACTTTTAGTTTTGCCCCCGTATAAAATTTTTTTCAAATTTTTTTTGTTTTCTCTTATAATTTCTACAAAGCAGAAGAGTTGATCTATAACTTGCCGAGCAAATCATCTAAATCGGTTGAGAATTGGGAAAAATATCGGACTTCGAATTTGGTTAAATTGTTCCGCTAATTTTGCCTCCGAGTGTAGTTTACCTGATGGTGTGTTTATATATGACACTACAGGTCTTGCAGATTTTTCTTCCCTATGTAGTTTGATCAATCCGTGCATTTTTGGAGCTTGAACATTCAAGTATATCCTGCATCTGAAAACAATGGATATCACCGAAATACCAAAAGATCCAACTAAAATGTTCATAAAAGAAATCAAAGAAGAGCTAAGTTTGTCAGAACACCTATCACACACAGAATGGGAGTCGAGGAAACTGATTCTAATGAATGTTCAAGCTCCAAAAATGTACGGATTGATTAAACTACATAAGGAAGAAAAATCTGCAAGACCTGTAGTGTCATATATAAAGACGCCATCAGGTAAACTAGCAAAATTCTTGAATCAAAAATTTCTAGACCTCTCGAATTTCCAAGCACAATACACTATCTCTAATTCTGTAGATCTCATACATAAACTTTCAAATCTCACAATCTCCCAAGATATTAAGTTAGTCTCTTTTGATGTCAAAAATATGTACCCGAACATTCCAACGAATGAGTGTCTTCCCCTTGTTACAGACATCTTATCCGAGTCTAACACACTGCATATATCACTAATGAATTTAGCAATCTTTTTCAAATATGCCTATTTCAAAGTTACTTTCAATTTCAATTTAAATTCAGGTCTTCCAATGGGTTCATCTCTTAGAGCTAAGTTTGTCAGAACACCTAGCACACACAGAATGACAGAAGAGGAAACTGATTCCAATGAATGTTCAAGCTCCAAAAATGTACGGATGGATTAAACTACATAAGGAAGAAAAATCTGCAAGACCTGTAGTGTCATATATAAACGAACCATCAGGTCAATTAGCAAAATTCTTGAATCTAAAATTTCTAGACGTCTCGAATTTCCAAGCTCAATACACTATCTCTAATTCTGTAGATCTCATACATAAACTTTCAAATCTCACAATCTCCCAAGATAATAAGTTAGTCTCTTTCGATGTCAAAAATATGTACCCGAACATTCCAACGAATGAGTGTCTTCCCCTTGTTACAGATATCCTATCCGAGTCTAATACACTGCATATATCACTAATGAATTTAGCAATCTTCTTCAAATATACCTATCTCAAACTTACTTTCAATTTCAATCTGAATTCTTCAAACAAAATTCAGGTCTTCCAATGGGTTCACATCTTAACCCTCTACTAGCTGACTTTTTCATGAACAATTTAGAGAAAAACGCAATATTAAACACAGAATTTGCTAAAAAAACACATTACTATTTGGTACAGATATGTAGATGACATTTCAGTTGGTTTTTGTGTTTCAAACAGAAAAATTCAGCAATTTTTAAATTTCCTAATAAAATACATAGCCCAATCAGCTCCACTTCTGAATTAGAAAATAATAACTTAATTAATTACCTCGACTTAACCATTACAAATTCAAATAACCAACTCACGTATAAATTAACAGAAAGGAAACATTCACAGACGCATCGATTCCAATGGAATCGTTCAGTCATTTAAGCCACAAACTAGCTGCAAATAACTCCATGATTCATAGAACTTACTCTGTTCTCCTTTCGACAGAAATATTTTAAACTGAACTTAATATCATCAGAAAAATTGCCTCAAATAACAACATACCACAACATTTTCTAAATACAATTATTAAACGCAAAGACAATGTACTACCTCTCATTAATATATAGCATCATAGAAACCCCGGAAAAGAGATACACTAGTCTCAGATACACTCTCTATCAAAATCAGTCACTACTTTTTCAAATTGAAAACATAACTACTTCATTCTCAAGCGGCTCTAACTTAGGCAGACTATTATTCAATGCCAAACAAAAGAACGATAAATTCAAGCAATCAGGAATTTATCAAATCAAATGCAATGAATGTCAGGTAGCCTATGTCGGACAAACAGGGAGAAGTTTTGAAGCTAGATTCAAGGAATATATTTCCTCAGATAAAAATTCGCCAATATTAGAACACATGAAATCAACTAACCACTCGATATCATTGAACAATCTTAAAATCCTTCATAAATGTAACAAAGGGAGAGAGATGATTTTGTTGGAAAGTTTGGAGATTAACAAACTATGTAAAAACCCACAATTTATTATCTTCAACAGCCAACTAGAGCAAAATGGATCCCCACTACTCAATATTTAGGATAAATTTCATTCTGTACTTGTACTTGCCTACTCATGTATTATATTGTTATTCACTTGAAAATGACGGTATGGTCGAAACCGGTCGTGATTATTGAATAAATTGTGGAAAAGTGACAAAAGTGTCTCACATCGTTTTACTGCTGATAATTGCTTGAAACCATATCAGTACAGTGGAAATTGAAGTGGCTAGTATCTCTAGTCATACAGATTTGTTTTAATTGGCTGCGAAATACTGAGATTGCAAAACTTAGTACGTTCCATCTAGTTAATTCGTTTCGCAGCGGAACAAGTAGATACTAAAAGCTTCGCGAGAAAGTTTGCTTAGTTTAAAGAAAAAAGGGAAGAAATCAACCAGTACTCATGTCAAAAATGTGAAGAATTTGTGTATTCAACAACAACACTCAACAAAATATTGATCTTCCCTACAACTTACAATTGTTTTCTATATAATATAGATCAGTTTCAAATGAAATGAATCTTTCAAATATTCCTTCTTAAAATATATGCAAAACTGAAAGAAATTTATGAAGTGTCCTTATGTAGCGACCGGAAGTGTAAGTATAACAATCTATCGATTAAGGTTTAATGCAGTTGGCAATATCTGCAGAACCCTTTCGAAGAATGAGTGAATCCTCGGTATTCGATCAGATGACTAGCGGATTGAGGTTTTTAGAGGTCGTGGAAAACCAGCTAAAGCAGCAAGACAAATTCCGAAATACCAAGGGGGCAGTGTGATGTGTTGGGGTAGCATTATGCTGGGAGGCAAAACAAATTTGATTTCGTTTCCTGCGAGTGTAAAGGCTAGAAATTAAGTGGACCTAGTGCTGAAACCCATAGTGACACTCTGGCGAGGTGCCCACGGTGAGAATCTAAGTTTTATGCAAAATAATGCTCCTCCGTATACCATCAACCACGCGCGACATTATCTTGAAACAGAGGGAATTGCTATTTCGGACTGGCCAGCTTGCTTTCCTGACCTAAATCCTATTGAACATTTATGGGATAATCGCTAAAGAAAATCCAAAAACCCCACAATAGCCACCACAGAAGAGTGGCAGAATATCACCCCAGAGGAGGTCGAAAACCTAATCCAGAGCATGCTTAGACGGATTCAGGCTTGTATCAAGGCAAGAGGGGGTAATACAAGCTACTGAGGTCGAGAAAAAAACACATTCTCCGTGAGAAAACAAACTTAAATTTTTTTACTACATGCGGAAAGTGTCTCTAATTTTCTTTCATTTGTTTCTTTCTTAAAATAAACCTTAATTTATTTCTTTTTCCAATTGAAATATCTCAAAAAGAGTCAGTTTTAACCATTCTTCGAAATTTTCAAAATCCCTTAGGTAATATTCAAAGTATTGGGTGATTCCATATAAATTTGGTTGTGCGTAAATTACCATTCCATATTTTCTGTATTCGCGGCTCATTTATGGAACATATACCTCTGGAAGAAAGAGTTCTATACTCTATATATCTTCAAATAAGTTGAATACATAACTTGTTTCCTGAATTAACTTTATACATTTCTATAAATTATAATTTATGGGTGCTACATTAATGATAATGAACAAAACCTGAGATCCTGATTTCGTTCATTTATCGATATCAAAACATAAATATGTCGGGCAACCTTCTTCTTAATAAATAATTTTGAAATGCTAATGAACATACAATTGATTGAATAAATCATTAGACATAGAAAAAAACAAGGACACGCACAATTTCGCATTCGTGCGTTTCTACCAAAAACGAAAGTGTGTCTCAAATATTCATCAAAGTTGCTCGCAGTCAAGGTTACCGCGATGAGTGTAAGAGATTCGTGAAAGACGATTTCGCGGTAGATTTTGAAAGTTTGGTTATGTATTATAATCAACATCGACCCACAGACGACTTCATGGTGGCGTATTCATGCCGAAGATCGCGTCATAAGTAGGTTACCTACATTTTAAGTGTTTCATTGTCAAGAACTGCTAATGAATCGAATTGGCCATGGCCATAGCCTACTGAATTTGCAGACACACATCAGCATTGACTCACCCGAATTTGCGATCGTTCTCTAGCGTTTCCCGCCTATGGCTGCTAGTCATGTTCGTTATTGGCATGTTAAATTATGTAAGTGGATTTGAATTCGGTTGATTTATGCATAATCGTGATTTAATCTCGGAGCACCTATGAGTGTGTGGATTAGCGAGAATATGTAACAAGCTCTATTCTTCGTGATGTATTGTTTTGATCATAGTAAACTGAATGTATGAAAGAGAAAAGACACTTTTGTCACTTTGCCAGTGATGAATACTAACTTAGGTACAAATATTATAACAAGATATATTTTTTCTTAAATGTTGAATAGGGGGAAATTATTGATTTCAAATTGTCTATTGAGAATTGTATAATGTGCGGTTTTCCCGATTTCATCAATTTCCAAACTTTCCAACAAATTCATTCTACTTCCTTCATTGCATTTGTGGATGACTTTGAGATTATTATACCTCAAGTATTGTGGCTTGTTGATTGAATCTGCTCATTTATTAGGGATTTCTGGTCAGAAGAAATGTGTTCTTTGAACCTGCATTCAGAATTTCTACCTATTTGATCTACATGAGCTGAAGGGCATTCGTTACATTTGATTATGTAAATAGCGGATTATTTGAGTTTATAAGCAATAAAAAGTAATTTGCTAGTATCAGGACCGCCAGAGATTGGGGTGGTTATATTGATTTTCGAGGAATAACATTTCATTTTATGAGAAAGTGTGTCTACATAATTGAAACTAGCATATTACTTTTTTCCGGTTTTTCTTGAATGCAATAAAATAATTGTGATGTTTGCGATTGTTCTTTTCGTCTAATGAGTTTAATTATAGTATTTATTTCCGTTTTAAATCTTGAATTGAGAGGGAGGTGGTAAAAGCTCTGGGGGTTGATAAAAGCTCTTCGGACCATAGAATTTTAGGCGGTGAGTTTTTGAATCCATGGGAATTGTTGGGGCTGTGAACAGTTCTTTTCTGTAGTTAAGTTAGGATATTATTCAAGTTCGTTATTGGTAAGTCTGGAAAATTTTTGGGGTTAGTTTCAACTTCAACGGTAGATTTTAAACGAACGTGAGTTTTATTGAGGAGGTTCAAAAATGTATCTTTGACTGCAGAAGTTCCAAAAGGGAAGGTGTTGCAATGTATACAGGAATATCCACCGGGACCGTCCATTAAAAACTTTTCAAGTTCCAATTACAATATCAAGCTGAAATTTTATACGCGGCCATAACTAGCGATTTCCAATTGGAGTGAAATATTTTCGAAGTGATACCATTTCCGGTTATACCGGAAGCGGGTCATCACTTTATTATTTCAAATAGCAATGTACCTTTTTCATTACACATCTAGAACCGATTTTTGAGCAAGGTATAAAATACCCAAGTTGTTGGCACTTATCTGTCGAAACTTTTGAGAGATTTAATTATTTTTGTTATCAACTCGATTTTTGAGGAACTTTTGAAAAAATTGTAGATCTTTTGCACTACAGACACAATTTTTGCTTGGGTGGATAGAAGAAGGATCAAGGAATTTTTTAAGCAATCTACACATGTCAAATGTTTATTGCGTTGTTTCGTATGATTTTTACAATTTGGCCTTTTTCAAACAGCAATAACTAAATTTCTTCAAATTGTACGTGCCAATTTTTATATCGCCATCAGATGAAGCGTCAAATTTCAGATGGAATTGTGTGAGCATGTACTATACTTACTTCTTATAGTTCAGAAATAATTTGGGAATATATTGAATTTTGATGATTTTGCAAGAACTTACAGCGACTGCTTTGAAATATTTGAATCAAGTAGCTGAACTGGCTACGCTCACCTGACAGGTGCCTAAAATTAATGTACTTGTCAGTTCGTTCATTCGAATCTGATATTTCAACAAGAATTGTCGTTATTTCAGATTGAAGATATCCAAAAAAATACAACACATTTGGAATAAAACCACTGGTTATTCAAACGAAAATATATTCAATCTTTTTTTAATTCATTTTAGAATGTCAAAAAGTAGTGGGTAGAAATTGCGGGCAATTCAATAACCAATTTCCAAATTTACCGTCTATGAGTAAAATAAAGTATTGAAGCATTAGAAGCAATTTTCTACAATTCGGAGGAACAAAAATTGTACGAACTAATCGAAAACCAATCATCGAAGATAATTACATTAATTCGAATAAATGATAGCAAACATCATAGGAGAAAACTAATTAACGATCTGAATAAATGTTCAAAATGGGCCCCATTTTGCTCCATACACTTGACAGCTCGTATACGAACATGATGAGTTGCCATCCTAGTTTCCTCAGGATCAATATTACAAAAAGCATTATGAATGCACTCTAGTAACTCTTCTTTACTTTTTACAGGTAAGACTGTTAAGCGGTAATCATCTAAAAAATTTGCTAATGTTCCTCTCAAAATTTCCAGGTATCTTTGTCCATTGAGATTTTCCTTATGAATGTGATAAGCCAGCAAATCATTCATTAAAATTGCAAAAACGTTCACGCTGAATTTATTTTGGAAATCAATAACCTCAATGAAATGTGGATTTTCTATGGCCCAAAAATGTCGATTTCTCCTCTTGGTTATTCCACTTTCATTGAACTTGGCTTCATCAGACCATATAATTTTTTTGCAGAATTGTCTCATCTTCTTGAAGCCGAATTAATAAATTTTCACAGAAATTTAGCTGCTTGGGAAGGTCAGTTGGTTTCAATTTTTGTAGTCTGATAAAAGAATACGGGTGCATGTTATGTTTCTTAAGGATCCTTTGAATGGAAGTATAACTCAATCCAATTGCTGATGCTGACTTAATGGATGCATGTGGATTGGCACGAAAATATGCTAGTTAATTAAATTGATTGTCGTCGTCCTCGAGAATTGGTTTTCTTCTAGTTTCTATGTATTTTGTCCCTCCAAATTGCAGATAATTGCTTCTAATCCTTCGAAATTTTGTTTTACTCACAGGCGCCAAATTTGGAAATTGGTTATTGAATTGCCTGCGAGTTCTATCCACCACTTTTTGACATTCGCCATGAATTAAAAAGAGCTTAAACATATCCTCGTTTGAATAATGAGCCATTTTATTATTAATCTGGTGTTTTTTAAAAATTTCCAATTCCAGTCAATTCAGCTACTTGATTCAAATATTTCAACGCATTCTCTGTTAGTTCTTGCAAAATCATCAAAATTCCGAAACTTATTCGGAAATATAAGAGATGGGTATAGTACATGCTGATACAATTCCATCTGAAATTTGACGCTTCATCTGATGGCGATATAGAAATTGGCACGTGCCATTTAAAAAAATTGAGTTATTGTTGTTTGAAAAAGGCCAAATTGAAAAAATCATACTGAACAACGCAATAAACCTGACTGCTTAAAAAATTCCGTGATCCTTCTTCTATCCACCCAAGCAAAAATCGTGTCTGTAGGGCAAATCTAAGAGCTACAATTTTTTTGAATGTTCCTCAAAAATCGAGTTTATAAGAAAAATAAATAAATCTGTCAAAAGTTTCGACAGATAAGTGCCAACAACTTGGGTATTTTATGCCCTGCTCAAATGTCGGTTCTGGATGTATAATAAAAAAGGTAGATTGCCATTTGAAATAACAAAGGGATGACCCACTTCCGGTAGAACCGGAAAAGGTATCACTTCGAAAATATTTCACTCCAATTGGAAATCGCTAGTTATGGCCGCGTATAAAATTTCAGCTTGATATTGTAATTGGAACTCAAAAAGTTTTCAACGGACGGTCCCGGTGGATATCCCTGTATAATAAATGGAATTGATTTCGAACCTGTTGAAGTCTCAAAGTTGGATAAATGCAATATATTGGGAATTCATCTTAGTGAGTATAGATACAACATCTATTCCATATATAGAGCACCAAAAAATGATAAAATTTCATATTTACATTGGTTCAGTAGGTAAAAATTCTTTTATAGTTGGCGATATCAACCTTAATGTCCTAGAAAACAAGAACAAGAATGTTAAGAACTATCTGGATATGATATCGACCAACTTCTACAAAATACAGAATGAAAATATGATCACGAGAAAGGAAAAGCACAGAGAAGGAATCAATTCAGACCACGTCATCACTCTAAAATGTATATGCTGTCAGGTGAGGCCCAAGAATATAACCATCTCCGACCACAAAATGGTCATCGTAACGGCCAAGTTGAATAAACACAAGCCCTTGAATATAACAAATAAAATAACAACAAAGACCGACTATACCAAAACGAACAACTTACTGAGTCAGAAAATACAACCAGACGACAATTTAAACAAACTCATTACTAAAATAGGTATTTCCAAGCAAGAAAGCACCACACAAAAAACACTGAAAAAAAAGTACGATAATGAATGGTTCAATATGAAAATACAAAAGGCAATGAAGAAGAGATATAGAGAACATAGAAGAATGAACAAATACCCACTTCGAAAAATGGAAAAAACTAACAAACAAATACATCACGCAAACCTCTAGTGATATGTGTCAAAATCTTTTATCGAGGTGTAATACATTTCGAGCAATTTCTTTGAAGCAATTGTTCATTTAATTCTGATGTTGAACGCTATTATATGAATATGTCCTAGTTGCAGTTTTATTAACATGAAAATTCTTTTAATTCTAATCTTAATATTTTACTCGCTGGGTCGCATAGAAAAATTGAAGGAGTGCTTTTTTCTTCTAAATTGAATGGAGAATTATGAATCGATTTTTATTTGGGAAAAAAAGGGGGTACCATTTTTTACTTCGAATATATCCAATTATATTTCGATATGGACATCAAGTTTGAAAATAATATTTTTATTTTTTCAGAAAATACTCCCTAGACGGCAATTAATACCTACAAAATTTCATCCGAATTTATGCAGTCCTTTGGCTGCAATTAATAAATTTGTTTTTTCTACCAAACTTGAACCCTGTATTTCTTTAACGAAGTTCATATGGTGAATTCAAATTATTTTTCATTTCTTCATTGGTCCTTGAGTTTTCCGCTATAGAAACTGGAGCACCTTGTATATAGAATAATTCTATTAACTCAGCCATTAAACGGATGAGATGCGAATTATAATAAACGAAATTATAAAGGTTTTTACAAAGACAAACTATAAATTCAACGTACTACAAAATTACTCTCGAAATATTCTCATATGCCAAAAACCCCCGAAAGTATTCACTGGGATTCAGTTTTTCATTCTCCTAATATCGTTGTATTTGGTTGATTGATTATATTGAATCCAAAATGAATAACGCCTAATTTACTGACTAATTTATTAGTTTGATCGGCGTTATATACTAAATCGCCCTATACAAACAATCTAAAACCCTTATCAGTCATTATTGAATAAGTATTTCAATGATATCTATAAAATACACATACGTCTACTTCCTGATCATCCACACAAGGTAAACTTTTCAGATTATATCGATGCGTATGACGTCATTTCGGGAAAATTAATTTCAATGCAATGTCATGCATTTTTTTCTAAATCAAAGTGTTATCTTTCTTCCTCGAACTATGGATTGATTTTACTCATTCAAGGGCAGTATTTTGATTTATTCGAATCGAGTAACATTTTTCAGTCATACGAGGGTCACTGGTATGAAAGTACTGGGATTAATAAACGAAATCGAATGATTTTATTGTGTTTCGAAATATTATGGAGCAAACACTAAAATTCCCAGTATAATCACATTATTTGCGAAGTATGTGTTCCATAAATACCGGGTGTTTGTGGTGAATTAGATATTGTTTCTTAGTTGTCATTCTGACATTAGATATTTAATCGCAACATTTAAATGTACGCTCGTTCTTTTAGTTTAATAAAGCCTTGTTGAAAGTCAATTTATCAATTCTATCATAATTCATTAAACTTCTTCTTCTTCAAGTGCCATCTCCGAGTCGAAGGTTGGCAATCATCATCGCTATTTTTACTTTAGAAGCGGCCGATTTAAAAAGTTGGTTCGAAGTGCATCCAAACCACTCTCTCAGGTTCCTCAGCCATGAGATTCTTCTCCTTCCTTTACTTCGTTTTCCCTGTATTTTGCCTTGGATAATCAGCTGTAGAAATTTATATTTTTCACCTCTCATAATATGGCCCAGATATTCCAATTTACGTTTCTTGAGTGTGTTAGCAACCTTTCTTTTCCTGCCCATGCGTCTCTGAACTTCTGCATTTGTTACTCGATCCATCCATAATATTCTAAGAATCCTCCTATACACCCACATTTCAAATGCTTCAATCTTTTTAAGAATCGCGGCATTCACTGTCCATGCTTCAGCTCCATAAAGGAGAGTAGAGAAAACTTAACATTTAGCTAAACTATGTTTTAATGCCATACTTATATCTTTACTACGAAAAACTTTGTCCATTTTTATGAAGTTGGTTCGGGCTTTTTCTATTCTTATTCTTATTTCTTGGGTGTATTCATATGTGCTGTTCACCATTGCTCCAAGGTAAGTATATTGCTCCACTCTTTCTACATTTCTGCCGTTTATAGTTAGACTAACATTTACTGAATTGTTCTTTGAGATTACCATGAATTTTGTCTTTTTTATGTTTAGTGATAACCCATATTCCTCACTGTAAGTAGATACTCTGGTCATTAGTCTCTGCAGAGCTTCGATACTCTCCACTAAGATTACTGCGTCGTCCGCATATCTTATGTTGTTTACCCGTGTTCCACCAACTGTTATCGCACATTCTTCGTTTTCCAGAGCTTTCTTAAGTATTTCTTCAGCATATGCATTGAAGAGTGTCGGCGATAGAGCGCATCCCTGTCTTACCCCTCGTTGTATTTCAATTTCTTCTGATGTGTGATTGTCCATGCATATTATAGCTTTTTGCTTATAATAGAGATTAGTGATGATCTGTACGTCTCTACTATCTAGATGTTTTGATTTAAGGATGTCTATCAGTTGATCATGACGAACCTTGTCAAAGGCTTTATTATAGTCTATGAAACACGCATAGACCACTTTGTTGACATCGAGACACCTCTGAGTCAACACGTTGAATGCGAAAAGGGCTTCACAGGTTCCCAATCCCCTTCTGAATCCAAATTGAGTATCGCTTATATCCATGTGAAGTTTATGGTATATTCGATTATGGATAACCTTGAGGAGCAGTTTGAGAGTGTGTGACATCAGACTGATTGTACGATGATCACTACATTCTCTAGCATGTGGTTTTTTTGGTAAGCAGATGAAGGTGATACAAACCATTCTCTTGGAATATTTCCAGTTCTGTATACTTTCTTGAATATATTGACTAAGAGACCGATATGATTGTCGTCAATTAATTTGAGTATATCACTTGCCAATTGATCTGGTCCGGGGCTTTTCCCATTTTTCATGTTCTTCAATGCATGTTTCACCTCTTCTTTAGTAATATCTGGGCCTATCTCTTCACAGTATGTGTTAATTTCTTCTGATTCAGTTCTGTTATCCATAAATAATTGTTCTGTGTATTCCTTCCATCTTTGTAGTTTATCTGCTGTATTCATTAAGATCTTACCCTCTTTATTTACAAGAATAGTGCTTTGATTCTTTCTCTGTGTGCCTGCAAGCTCTTTCACTTTTTTGTGTAGGTTGAACATGTCATATTTTCTGTCTAAGTCCTCAATTTCTTTGCATCTGTCTTCGTAATACTTTTCTTTTGCTTGACGAATCTTTACTATAATTTACTTTTGTAGTTGTTTGTACTTTTGAGTGTTCTGACTTTTATAAAGTCTTCTCTCGTTCATCATTTTCAATATTTCTTCAGTCATCCACTCCTGTTTCTTCTCTTTATCTTCAGTTAGAATCTCTGTACAAGGGTTAATTATATTTCTTTCTAATTCCTCCCATTCTTCGTTAATATTTTCGTGATCTATTTGTATTCTATTTAAGTTTTCATAGATTCTGTTTTGGACTTGTTCTCTAATGTTTGGCACTTGTAGTTTTGTTGTGTTGATCTTTGGTGTAGCTTTTGGTTTTTTAAGAATTTTTAGTTTCAGCTTCAGAGTGGCAACCAACGGATTGTGGTCCGAAAAAACGTCGGCACCAGGATATGCTTTTACCGACTGAATGGCATTCCTGTATCTCTCATCAACGAGAATGAAATCAATTTGATTTCTAACGATCTTATCATTAAGTCCAACTAAAGGAGCGCGCCATGTATAAAGTCTTCTCTTCGGCAGTTTGAAGAATGTGTTGGTAATGATTAGCTTCTTCTCTTGACACAAAATTCCACAAGGCGGTCTCCTCTCTCATTTCGTTCTCCTAATCCATAATCTCCAACTACTCCCCCACTTCTTCCGCTGCCAATCTTCGAGTTGAAATCGCCCATTAAAACTATAATTTCTCTATTATTTACTATTTTTAGAGCTTCTTGAAGCTGTTGGTAAAAGGTATTCAGTTCTTCATCTGTTGCCTGTGTTGTTGGAGCATACACTTGTATTAAATTTAATTTCGTATGGGCCGTTTCCAGTTGTATTATCATCACTCTCTAAGAAATTAGGACAAATCCTACGACTGCTTTGCTGGATGTTTTGTCTAGTATGATAGCTACTCCATGTATATGTTGATTGTCTTTGTTTCTAGAGTAATAGACTATTTTGTTGTTTGTTGTAAGTAGCCCTGAGCTAGGCCATCTAGCTTCACTAACACCTAGGACATTAATTTTTAGTCTGTCCATTTCTTGCATAATATTGTGCATTTTTCCAGGTTGGTACATACTTTGAACATTAAACTAAAAACTCTTTTACCAAAAGATTGAAAAAATCCTGGCTCCTGAAATATTTGATATCGATCCCGACTCCCCGACTACTGCAATCGAATGGGAACATTGGTATAGAAGATTCCTCAATTTCGCATTCGACAGATCAGACTCTGAAAAGTTTTATTTTCATTTATTATTTCATTGAAACTCTTACCCAGCTAACACTGGTATCAGAGTTGGTTAATAAAATACACTAAGATATAAAAACAAAAAACAAAATCATTCATTTGACGAGGCTTTTACGTGATAGAGATCCATTTTCACAGATACAAGTAAACGATGATTTCTACTAGAATATATTATTAAATGCTCGACGCGTTTCGATACACAGTATCTTTATCAAGAGCGAAAGAATACTACAAATATATCTTACTAACAAATTTTTATATATACTAAGGAGGCAATCCACTCAGAGCTATCCGTACTTGAACTAATGTTTAGGAAATAAATTTAATAGGGGTGTTATTTATGTCACCTGATCATTAAGAATTTCCGGTGAATACCTAAATCTGTTAATTTCAAGTACTTCCAGAAGGTTGAGTTTTATAACTCTATTCTCGGAATGTAGGATTTTAAATTCTGAATTGAAAGAGTGACCATTTTCCTAAAGATGATTTGAATAATTTGAATCGGTTTTTCCATTGATGAAACTGCGTTTATGTTCAAAGATTCTAACATTAAAATTTGGTTGCTGGTCTCAGTCTTCTTCAACACCTAAAAGAGAGAGATTATCAAGGCACAGGCACTGTTCGTGATAATCGCATTCCAAAGAACTGCCACATAACTGCCAAAAAAACATTGTCGAAAAGCGAAAGCAGCACATATGAAGAAAAAGAAACAGGAATAATGGTTGTACGCTGGGTAGACAACAATGTTGTAACAGTTGCCTCGACATGTCATGGCATTTCCCCCCATATCGAACCTAAAACGTTATAGTGCTCCACAAAAGAAAATTGTAATGGTTTCACGTCCATGTATGAAAGGCGAATACAATTTGCATATGGGAGGCACAGAGCTCATGGATGAAAATTTATCGAGGTACAGAATAAGTATTCGCAGTAAAAAATGGTGGTGGCAAGTTTTTACATGGTTCATTGACGTCGCGGTAATAAATGCCTGTCAATTACATAAAAAAAGTGGTGGGAGATTACCGCAACTTGATTTTCGAAGGGAAATTACAACAACGTATCTGCACAGTTTTGGAACCAAACCAAACCGGGGGGTCAAGTGTTTCAGTGAATAGAATTTCAGATGATGTGCGATTTGATGGAACCAACCACTTGGTAATTGAGACCCCGAACAAAAAGGGAAGAAGGATTGAGCGCGGAGGCTGCTCATCAAGGGTCCGAACCATGTGTTCCAAATGCAATGTAGGCATTTGTATTCCTTGTTTTTTGAATTTCATACTCAGTTATTATTTTTTTATAAGAACAAAATATATTCGTTCTTCATTTGTCAAGTTTATGAAAATAATAAAATTTATACGTTGAAGCCTAACGTTACCATATAGTAATGGAGTTTTTTGTTGAAACTAGTGAGCCACACATTCAACCTCAAAATTAAAAAATTAAAAGAAAGAAAACTTGGGCTTTAATGGGTTAGGTTGACATTCACATCTACAAGGCACACTATAGAATCAGATATGGAGGATAATTTTCGCCTGCGGCGGGACTATCGCCCCCGAACCCCCTGCAGCAGGAAGCACAAATCCACCTACGTTTTCATCTAATTCCCACATATTACACCCATGTCCCGTTCTCAGCAAGGAAATTTATGGTCACGTTAAGTATAATCAGAAGACTAAAATGTATTAGCATATTTTAGATCTTTTTGCCTAACGATCTTCTTTTATCGATTGATTATTTATCAGCGAGACACGATGTACCTACAATATTTGTTGACAAGATATGAAATGAAAATTGAATATTTTCAATAGTAAATTGCATCCTATCCTCGATATAATTATTACGATTATTATCTGAATCAGACAATGATTAGAAAATTTATAAACATTCAAGCAATAATGAAATATTTCTCATTGAAAACTTTTTTATCTGCCTATTTTATTTTTATTCGTCTTTAGGCAATGAATCACCCTACACCTTCAATTTGGACTTCGTTTAGGCCTATGTCAGTATTGTGCTTTTAAGTTTCACAATAACAAATCGCGATAAGAAACCCGTAGCACTTATAACCATAGCTCTCCAAAATGTCTATAACTATTTGTATTAAATCGACAACTCGAAACCATAAGTATCCTTGATAATTCTCAAGGCGCAGATATTTGAAAATTTATTGATAAAGGAACTAAATACTCATTTTACTGACACCCTTTAAAGGAATCTAAAATTCACCATCAGCTCCCCGCCCCGACGGCATCTGAAACACCCCCAACCCCGGTCTCTGAAAGACGATGAAAAAAGCATCGCTTTTATGTATATTGCAATACCTGAATTATCTTATTTTCTTCACATATTAATTACGCCTGAGACCAATTGAAATCGGTCAAATGAAAAGCCTTGTGATCGTCTAGTACCTGAACTTTCCTTGAAGTTCTCTTATATAAAATAGGACCCTTTTCTTTGTTGTGTTGTGTATTTGTAGTAACCTACTCGAGTTCTTTTATGTGAGGTTTGATGTGATACGACCAATTCTTCGTCGCTTAAGCCATAGGTAAGGAAATGAGAAAATCAAAACAGATTCGGTAACAATGTCTATTTGATCTTTGCAGCATTTGTATTAAATTCTTATCCTTGTATTCTTTGGCATCTTTTAATGAATTTAATGAAATATCAGATCATTTAGATAGAGACCCAATTTGCCCTCACCCATATTTTGAGTGGAAGTTGATACATTAGATTATTATATATAGACCTAATTGGTCCTCACCCATATTACGAGTGGAAGTTGGAATATTTTATTATTATGAACATACCTAATTGGTCATCACCCATATTTCGAGTGGAAGTTGGAATATTTAATTATTATAAACAGGCTTAATCGGCCCTCATCCATGTTCTGGATGGAATTCGGATATGAGATTATTATAGACAGGTCTAACCGGCTCTCACCCATCTTTTGAGTGGTAACTGACCCGATCTAAGGGTTTTGGTAATATGATATCATGTTTTCTGAAGAGGTCGTTGCCCTGATACTCCAAACTCTGAAAGATTTACTTTTAAAATTCTAAGGAACACGTCCACAGCTGACAACTTGCAATCGTTAATTCGCTCGCGTAATTTTAATCGAATTCAGTAATTCGTATAGTATTAAAACGTTTTATATGGAACTAGAGGTAAGCCCGTAAAGCCATACGTGATTCTTTTTGCTCAACTGAGCGCCAACGGGCAGTTTCATTATTATTTTATTGTGTCACTGTCTGCGGATCATATTCTATTTCCATATCGCGGATTTGCCAATCAGGGAATCATGCCCTCTGATTATACACCTGTATGTACCACAAACGTCACATACATTCCACTAACTCAGACATTCTTCAAGACTTTCATACCGACAACATACAAGCCTCAATGTCTGTGTGTCCATACATGCGTATCGTCCCTAAAGCCATTTATTCATACTAATGAGTAATGATATTCGTAGGTGATCATTACACCTGAAGGCAGGGAAAGTTCCCTTTTTGAGCTTAAGAGTATCGGACATCAAATCAATAATTTGAAAGTAAGATCTTCCCCATAGTTGGATACAATGAAATATAAACATCTTCGTTACAGTTTAAGTATGTTCTGCTAAGTTATAAAATGAGATAAATAGATATACTGAATAAAAGGATTATGATAATTCAAATAGATAATTGGCCTATTATAGAAGCAAAGATGAGAATCAATATTAAATGTTCTCACATTCGAACGTATCGTTCATCAGATTATAAACAAAATATTTGGATTGGCAGAATGGTCAGGTAACATTTCACTGAGATCAATTTTCTGAGTAATAAAAGTAAAATTTCACATCAATATTAAACCTCATAACATTTCAAATTCAAATAGTTCCCAAAATTGTTCGAATCAGTACACAATAGCTTAATAACGTTTCAATAATGTTGCCAGTTTGATAAACAAATGTTGAAATCATTATTAAAGAATTTTAGTATACTTCGAAATAATGTGTTAAGTTAAAATAACTGTCTAAATCAATACAAAATAAATTCAGTACATTTCAAAGTTCACCAAGTTACGGAAGCAAAGGTCTTAAATAAGTCTATGAAAATAACTCTTCAAAATAAATATTAGAAAATGTCAGTGCAGTTCAAATAGATCATTTTCCAAGAAAAAAGAATATGTGAAACTAATTTGCAATTTGAGAAATGATTATTTCAACTCGCCCTTAGTGCGTTTAGAAATTACGTAGCATATACTTCAAAAAATTCGTGAAAATTAAATAGTGAGCAGAAATATTAAAATAAATTCAGAAAGTAATCACCTGTGGGACACAGCGGGAACGGTGCTTCTTCTTTCCCTGTCCGGCTTCTCGAAAAGGAACAATCTGCGTCTTCCATTCTTCTGGACTCATGTTATGCACGATTAATTAACTTGAATTTAATTCCGATTCACACGAATGAGTAAATTCACTGAGCTTCGATAACTAAATAACTGAATTATAAGAGTAACTGCACACCTGACGAAAAATAACTCAATAATAATCATAATCATAATAATAAATAAATGATCCCTTAACGTCGCGATCGTGATCCTTATATATGCGTGACCCAGCAGCGCTTACACCCTCACTTCCCTCAGCCCTTGGTACTCAAGTACCTGTTACATAGTCTTTTACAGACGCGTTCCTTCGTCGCGACGTGGGAATTGCTGTTTTAGAAAATACCAGATGTGTGGAACCGTGGATATACGAAAAGGGTGCTTAAGAGCTTAGGTATTAAAGGCGAATATTGTTTTCGCTGGATTTCTTATCAGAGTTTGGATAAATTCTTTCGCCTCGATATTTACCCTTTTGGGTGATTTTAAGCTGCTTTAAAGATACGTAGGCATCACAGCTCGCCTACTCAAAGACTGTGCCTCTTCATTGTCTGTTCTTTTATCTAGAATCTTTTCTGAATCCATGACTTTCGGTTGTCTTGCATCCGCTTGACTGTCCGCTCAAGTTACCCACATCATTAAAAAAGGAGATAATTTGAATGCTGAGAATTAACGTCCAATTAGTCTTGCTGCAAAAATTTGCGGAAGGATAATTCGGCAAAAAGTATTGGAGTTTGCACTCCTGAATCAGATTATTCCTGAAGATCAACATGGTTCCATTCCTGGACATTCTTCTTTTCTGGCATTACAACCCTTGGTGGGCCAAAGCATCTCCAGTCGTCCCTATCCAACGCCCTGCGCCGCCAACCTCTCACTCCTAACCATTCGACGTTGTCTAGAAACCGGATCTTAGGTCGTCCTCGTTTACGCTTCCCAACTGGTCTGCTCAATAGTGCCGCTTTGGTTGGATGGGGTTCAGCCATTCTCAGCACGTGACCCATCCATATCAACCTACCGATATAATCACCTTCACGATATCTGGTTCTCGGTATATTTCGTAGATTTCGTGGTTGAGTCTTCCATAGATTCGTAATGTGTTTTTAATAATTGTGATTCGCAAAGCGTTTCATTACACCGTGGGTTCTTCAGACGAATGAACGGTGTGGGAAACGCGTTACGAATCAGAATTATTAAGTAAAATTCCTAAAAATACATTACATGTTTTTATTATTGATAATGGAATTCTACCAACCATATATTCGTCTTAGAACTTATCTCTCAAAGCTTCCCAATGCTTGCTGATCTTTTTTGGTCAGAGTCCACTCTGCACCGTAAGTTAATACAGGCCTAATGAGTGTTTTATATAGCTTGCATTTGGTCGGCCTTGAAATGTTCCGAGATCTTAGTTGTGACACAAGAGAGAAGTTTCAATCGTGTCCATATCTATATTTATATTTATAAGTTGTAATCCACGAGGTCTAGGGGTAGGAGCTGCAAACATGTATTTGGTTTTTTCAGTATTTATTTGCAGACCCATTGTAAGGGTAGCGTTTTTCAAGGCTCTGTATGCCTCCTTAACACCTCTCTCCGTCCTGCTCATAATATCAATGTCGTCGGCATATGCGAGTTTTTGTTCCGATTTGTTGTATATTGTTCCAATTGTGTTTATACCTGACAATCTGACGACCTTCTCAAGTGCAATATTGAATAACATGCAGGAAAGAGAGTCACCCTGCCTGAGGCCATTATACGTCACAAATGTTTCTAACAGCTCGTTACCTACCCTGACTCTGCACACTACCCTGCCCATGGTAAGCTCTATCAGTTTCACCAAGTGTGATTGTATCTAAAACCCTCTCATGGTTGCATATAGTTCCTGCCTCTTTATGGAGTCGTAGGCCGTTTAAGAATCCGAAAAAATATGGTGTGTTGCAACACCATACTCCAGTATTTGTCGTAGGGTACCAATTTGATCTATTGTCGATTTCCCACATGTGAAGCCAGTTTGGTACTTTCCTACTATTCTCTCGGCATGCGGTCTTAAGCGGTCACACAGGAGTTAGGCAAAGATCTTATACGCTGTGTTGAGAAGTGTGATTTTGCGGTAGTTTGTGCACTTCCATATATCTTCTTTTTTATGTATGGTGCAGATGATTCCTACGCTCCATTCATCGAGCAGTTCTCTTTTCTTCCAAATTTTCACTATCAGCTTGTGTACTGACTGACATTTCTGGACGTTCGGTTAATACAAATTTGTTGAAATGTGTCGACATTTGGACGTAGATGTTTAATGAGCTCACTCCAATCGATGTCGATGTCGTCGATCAAAGGCTCCCGCACAAACGGCTTCTATACAAGTTCGAAAATTTGGGCATTCGGGGCAGGCTACTGTCTTGGGTGAAGAGATTTTCATCGGGAAGGAGCTTTTGTGTTAGTGTGGATACTCCTCTTTTGTCTATGAAATCGGTTTTGAATGGAGTTCCTCAGGGTTCAGTTCTTGGACCCATTCCATTCGTCCTCTATACCTCTGATCTTCCATCTGTGCTACATTCACAATGCTCACTATTTGCCGAAGACACTAAGATTTTTGACAATCCAACTACGAATGCACAAACCAACCAGGAAGATTTAGACACTATCTCTAGATGGTCCGATGACTGAATGTTATCATTAAATCTCTCGAAGTGTCGTGTGCTTCATCTAGTCAAGAACAACTCCCGACACGTGCCCTCTTTTTCAGGCCAAAATATAATCAGCTGCAACAATCATTCTGATCAGGGCGTGACAATTTCACATGACCTTTCGTGGTTAGAGCGTATTCTTCATACCATTGCTAAATCCAAGCGCATCCTCTTTCTGTTGCGGAGGTCATTTTCCGGATGCGATCTTGCAACGTGTTCTTTATTGTACAAAATGTATGTACGTCCTATTCTTGAATTTGGTGGACCAGTTTGGTGCCCTACGCTTATTCGCGACATGCAGACTCTTGAAAATATCCAGCAACAGGCCACACGAATCCGAATGGTGTCCCATGTCCAGGTTATTGCGAGCGGTTGAATCTGCTCAACCTTTCCTCATTCGCCGATCGTCGCTCTCAAGGAGACCTAATAATACCTTATCGTGCTCTCCATTCGCTATTCTTTGTTGATATCGGAAATCTTTTTCACCTTAACTTGGACCAGCGCCTTCGTGGCCATTACCTGAAGTTGGGTGAGGAGAGTTTTGAGCATTCATCTCGGGAGCACTTCATTTCGAACCGAGTGTTTGGTTTATGGAACGGTCGACCTGAGGCTATAGTTAACGCGCCGGGGGTGAATGCCCATCCTTTTCTTTTTTTTTCGTTTTTCAAAATGTTTCTGTTTATGTTATAATCAAGTAGCACAGTGTTAAATTAAATGGAGTATTAGGGTAATCTTTCATCTGTTACACAGCACATATTTTGTATCTTTTTTTTTGTGTAAGTGAGTTCATAGGTTCATAACTAAACTCTTCTGAATACAATAATAATTATAACAATAATAATAAAATGATGTATACTACGCTAATATTGTTTGATCATTAAGATCGAGTTATATTTTTTGACTGAAATTTCTATTTTTCCAAAGAGGGTTATTTCAAGTCTCAAATGAATCCGGACATAGTGGTGTATGATAAGAGAGCCAGAACAGCAATGCTGGTGGATGTCGCTATACCGAATAATAACAACGTGCTGAACAAGTTCCAGGAGAAAAAGTCCAAATACACAGACCTATTGAGATCAAGCAGATGTGGCACCTCGATAAAATAGATATTGTTCCTGTCATCCTATCCTCGACTAGGTTAATACCCAAAATTTTGCATGATAGCCTCAAGAAATTAGAATTGCATAAGAATACCTATAAAGAAATGCAGAAAGCTGTAATTCCAAATACATGTTGGATAGTTAGGAAATTTGTGTCAAGTATATTGTAATCGAGCCTATTCCCTTTGATTGTTGAATCTGGGAAAGGTAAATTATATCCAGCTAACAGCTGAGATAATGCAAAAGCCCACGATAATGAATAATAATAAAATGATGTCTGCTACACTAACTCTGTTTGATCATTAAGATCGAGTTATATTTTTTGACTGAAATTTCTTTTTTTTTTTCAAAGAGGGTAATTCAAGTCTCAAATAAGGTTGATTTTGGAAACGACGATAGTAGTAGCGATTTTAGATGCATCATGAGGATTGATGAAAAAATACTCATACAGTGTGGTCCAACGAAAATTTGCCACCTCCTCTATCTCTAGATTGACTGATTTTGGTGGAAAAACTGAAGCTGAAGCACGTCTTTTTTTGATTGGAAGGAGAACAATTTCTGAGTTAGTTCGGAACGTGTAAAATCAACAACCTACCCTTAGTAGTATCTAAATCGAAATTCATTATAGCAAAGAATATCTTCGAAAAGGTCTCTTAAGTCTCTATTCAAAAATAGTATCTTTATGAATATTCAATACTACACAGAGAGTCCAAACACAGCGAAAGTGTGTATTCCAATGAAAATTTTACACCCCCTATATCAATAAGGACTGATTTTAGCGGAGAAATCTAACCAATTTCTGAGTGGTTTTGGAGCATGTGAAATCAATCCCCTTCCTTTAGCAGCTCCAAGTATTTGGAAACCTATTTTAATTTTCTATTCGAAAATTTTATCCCTATGAACTTTTAATATCATACAGACAGTTCAAACATGAAAGTTTGTATTCCACGAAAAACATGTTATAAACGATTATCGAAACATTTGAGGAACTTCAGGTGTCAAAGGTCTGTATTCGATGACGGTTTTTCTCCGCAGCTCTTCCAAGTGTTCAGGTTGTGTAAGAGAAACTGTCGATTTAACATGATCCCATAGGAAGAAATCTTAAGGAATCAAATCAGGTGACCTGGCTGACCGTTCATTTGTTCCACTTCTGCCAATCCACCGACCAGAGAAATTGTCATCCAAAAATTGTCGCACACGAACATCGAAATGTGCAAGAGCACCATCTTGCTGAAAAACGTATCTCATTCTGTGAAAGAGTTTCATCGTTTTCCAGAATAACTATGAGGCTGGGATTTATTCATTATTCCCACAACTACAAGGAATATTTCCATTGAGATTACATCCGATGAAGAAAGGCCTACAATATGATCTCCATAAATTCCAGCCCAACCATTCAATTTCTGAGTCGTTTATGTGTATACCAATGCTGATTCTGGGTATCCCAAATCGACAATCATGCCTATTTACTTCAATATCGAGAGTGAAGGTACTGTTATCAGAAAAGCTGATATTATACAAAATATTTCTTTAAAGCGTTGCCCAGGAATAGGCGAACCTGTTACACCACATGAGTGTTTACTCGCTTCTTGAAGAGTGCCAAAATATAGGATGTTAGGAAGATGTTGGACGGAAGCGAGTTCCACAGCTCAGCGGCCTTTAAACGAAGGAATTCTTATAGAGAGAGATTCGAGGGGTCATTAAATGTACCGCTATATGGTGAGAACTCCTTGCCAGCCTAGTGTTGTGGCAAAACATGAGTTTTCCAGGAACAAGGTCTTTCAGCTCCTTGGAGAATCTTCCGTGGAAGTATCTGTAAAACAGAGAAAGGTCAGCAACTTTTCTTCTGAGAGCGGGCGGTTGGAGATCGCGGGTGATCTCCGGGTGGTCAATGGGAAACACAGCTTGTTTTTGCACACTATCCAACATCCGCAACGAATGTTTGGGCGCAGACCCCCATACATGGAAACAATATTCCAAAGCTGGTCGAATCTGCGCCTTATATAGAAGCAACAGCTGAGATGACGTGAAGTATCGCTGGGCTCTGAAATGAAAACTAAGTTTAGCTGATGCCGACTTAGCTATTGTTGATACATGTTCATGCCAGCAAAATCCAGAGTTGATCGTTATTCCGAGAAGGTGCATCGAATCTTTGGATGCAATTTGTTGGCCTTACATCTTTAGAGGAGGTTCTCCAGCGCAGATCTTTCTATAAAACTTAATTGCTTGCATCTTGCTCGCGTTGAAGGTCACCAGGTTCAATATGTGGATTACTGTTGATATTTCCATTTGAAATTTCACAAAATTGCAAGCGGCGATCATCTTCGTTTATTTCACGAACTAGTTTCAGTTTATTACGATGAAATTGATGATGTTTCACGATCCTGTAGACTGTTGAAGCTGATACACCATACACACCTGATACGAACAGTTACAGAAGATGACAATCATAAAATCTCGTAATATTTTTTGTAGGTTTCTTTCCGGAAGAAATACTGAAAAGTAGAGTCATAGGTTATCTTTTTAGTTAATACTTTTCACAGTTTAATTTGATATTTCATTTATTTGTATATTTCAATGTAATTTAACACAAAAATGATAATATAATAGAATGATGTGTTGCTTGACTTAGGACCGCACACTGGATTCTTCAGGAAAGAAAGCCTCTGATACTAAAGAAAGCCTCTGATACTATTCTTTGGTACACTGATGCTATTGGCTGATTATGCTTTTATTTATGTATACTCTGGTATATTGATATATACAGGGTATCCACGCGAGATGAGACATATAAGGAGAAATGAATGACCGATTGGAAAAATCTTTTTTTGTTGTCTTTAACGTTATTCGAACAAAGTTCCGAAAAAAATTAAATGCTGTGGAACTTCCGGTTGTACCGGAAGTTGACACTTTCTTTGTTATTTCAACAGGCATAATGTATGTTTCAATATTTTTGTGGAAGAAAATTGAATTCTGAACATTTTTTTTTCATACCATTGCCACCTGAAATCAACCGAAAGAAAAATATGAATTTTCAATCAGAATTTTGGGATTTTTGAATATCATTCAATATCGATAGTATCTAGCTCGTTACAAGTAAAGAAGCTCATTCAGTAGAATTCAATGCATTTAGAGGCTTCACGGTATGCAGGGTGTTTCAAGAGCATGTGGCAAATCGCAGTGCATTCAAAGATACGAAAGTCCGTTTTTTCTAATTAGACTACCTTTTTTTGCACTCTCCATTTAGCTCGTAAAATTAATAGGCACCGATCTGTTATAGGTTTCCCTTATACCTAAAATGCATCGTTTTTGAGTTAATCGCTATTTTATCCCAAAAATTACGATTAACCGAGCGAGGATCTGAAATTCGCAGATAATATGACCTGAAATCTTTCTAATAATGCATTTCGATCTCTCAATACGAAATCCATTCCAAAATCTTCATCAAAGTAATTCTGGTCAGAATTCGGACAGAAATTCAAATACAAATTTATTCACGTATGTGAGTACAATAACCTACAATCATATAATACTTTAATTTACAATACTTATAACTAAAGAAACTTGTGATCAATAAGATAATATGAAAATGAAACTCACAGATAGAAAAAGAATACTGATATAATCTCTAAGTTTGATTTTTTTCATACTTGATAAAGACATGATAGAGAGAAAAAGATTTTTATTGATGTTGATGAATTGTTTTAGTTCAGATTTAGACGAGTTTTTGATTTTTTGTTTTTGGTGGAGAGCAACAGGGATTTCAAGCTCAAGAATTTTATGGCAAAGTAGAAGAAAGATCTTTGTCTGAATGACTTGTGGAAAAGAGGATGATCGAGAAAGTTAGCTTGTCTAGTTTTGTAGAATTTATTTTCTAACGTCGCATGCTTTTTAATTGTTTAATTCTCAGTATTGTATGATATATATATATATATATATATATATATATATATATATATATATATATATATAAGAACGAAAACAAAACAAAACAAATCAGAAAAAGTGCGAAATCAATTATTATTGAAGTGGATTGAATCTGACTTTTCGTTTTCTTTTTCTCTGTTAGGTTTTCTCGATTACATCAGTTACTTGTTAAGAAAGTCATCTTCGAATTGTTATTGATTTTAGATCTAGACGTTTTGAAATCCACAAATTGTCCTGAAACACAATATTTCAAATATTATTTCTCAGGTTAATACTCTTATATTTTTCGGCGTAATTGAAGGAATACGCCCATGGTTTTTTGGGTTGGCTATATTTTCAACGGTACCTACATCTTACCATAAAAAAAATTGACATGCTTCATTCTGCGAGGTATTTCTGGTCATTCGAATATGACTGAAACTGAAAACATAAATGTCCCGAACTATAAACTCCATTCGGAGTTAAAAATAGCACTCAAAACAAACTCAAGGATGTAACGGTGATAATTTATTCCAATACGCTCGAAACCAAGGAATCTTCAAACTATTTTTTATTCGATCACATAAATGCGTCTGTATTTTGATTCGACAAATTTATTACGATTACCTGAGTCCCAACACAAAAACCATACATTAGAAATTGAAATACCAGAATAGATTTCTTTTTGGGTCAATAGCACCTCACAGATCATTTGGAAGGAAACTGAACATCTGCCAGATTATTGTGAATATTTTATCTATGACTATTTCTGCGAATGTCAACAACCTTTCTATATTCATTTGTCTTTTTAACGATTACAGATCACGTGAATGTGTTTGAGATGTTAAACCTAGACTCTTTGGGCTGAGCGATATTATTTCGAGAAAATAATACAAAATGTATATATTTTGTATAAAATATTAATTTAATGTAGAATACTCCTTCAGCAGAAAGAAATGCAAGCATGGAGGTATACATTCTATCATACGAGGAGCGTTTTACAATTATCCCTCCTACCTTCATATATTTTGTCAATAAAGTACAAGGAATTGGTCAATGAAACACAAAATATTTTTTTCATCCAAATTTATTGAATCGCCTCCATAGTAGGCCCCTTCTGAAATAATACACACAACTGAATTTATATGGAATCACTCGGTATTTCACATTATTGATTGTTTTCAACCATGGATCCTTGACTACTTGTGAAGAATGAAGATTTTTATTGTAAAAAAACTGTATAGTGTGATAAGAAATGTTGAATTATCACCACATGTTCAGGATATTGTACTCAGTCGTCAATGAGATTTGAAACTGTGAATTTCAAAATTTAAAAAAACCTATAATCATAATTGAAAATGCCTTACATTGGATTGTCCGATGTGCATAGGAGTCGAATAATTGCTCTCGTTAAAGAAGGGGTGACACAGAGATATAGCGGCCATAGGGGTATCACAGGGGGTGATTTCAAAAACCTACGCCCGATACGTAAAGCTACAATCTCTGCAAGTTGCCTAGAAGAAGTCGTAGGAAGATCACTTCTAAAGAACAAGACAGCTCTTTGTGCCAAATTGCAAGAAGAGACCCTAGTTCGTCGGACCTCATACTCCAAAGGCAGTTACTGAAAGCAACAGGCATGAGTGTATCAGCCGAAACGATACGTCAAAGACTTTGTTCAAGGGGTTTATAGAGAAGAAGATTTTTCATAATTACCTTCAAAATTCGACAGGAAAACGTTCACCAAATACAATGTACAAACTACAAGAGCTAAGGTTCTAGACCACAGGCCCATGTTGAAAAAATTATGGGTCATTTGAACCACCAGGTGACCTATCTAGAACGATATAGGAGCATAAAGTAATAAGATTCAGCACTATGCCGTCACTTGTAACCTATCCAACTGAGTGCAGGTGAGAATTCGAAAGTATAGGTAGAGTGAGTACATTTTGGTCACATATTTTTGTACGGCATTCTTACCACCGATAGATCCATTAAAAATAATAAGAAAACGAGCAGTGCGCCACAAAGTCGGATTTTTTTCATATTCCGACAATTACAGGGGTAAATTTGGTCATTTGATTTTGTACGGCATCTGTGTCATACTATTTTAATACTGCTTCTAATCCATTATTCCGCAACGCCGTATAAAAATCATGCGACAAGAGGAAAAAATCGAGGATTGCAATCCGTAGTCCAGGGGTCGATTTGAAAGGAGGCGATTTGAAAAAGTATGGCTTTGGTTCCAAAACATTATCTAGCACTCAAAAGAACTATTAAAAATAATGCCGTAAAAAATTATTGTTCATTTGAATGTAATTATCTTAATTTTATCGTATCCTTGATTTATAGAGATATATAGAATCATTTGATCCTGTGGGGGAACTTTTTTTTTAACATGATATTGTAAAATACAATTGTTATATAGTATTGCCGTTCGAAAATGATGCCGTACATTTTTATGCAGACCATTTCTTTTAGGCCGATGAGGGTGACGCTACAATTTTAAGGGTACTTTATGGCCATCTGATACAGTACAGTATTAACATATTTTTGAAGAGAACAATAGATAATATGATAAAATCACTATGACGTCTAACTGAACTGAAACGGTGTGTATATTATGTCTTCTAAATTGAAACTGTCAATCCCAGTATCAACAGTTTTATATACTTTTTGGTTCGATATCCAGGGATATCCACTGGGACCGTCCGTTAAAAACTTTTCATGTTCCAATTACAATATCAAGCTGAAATTTTGTACGCGGCCATAACTAGCGATTTCCAATTGAAGTGAAATTGAATTGAAATTGAAAAATTTCGAAGATATACCATTTCCGGTTAAACCGGAAGTGGCCCATCACTTTGTTATGCCAAATGGCAATCTACCTTTTTTATTATACATCTAGAACCGACATTTGAGCAAGGCATAAAATACCCAAGTTGTTGGCACTTTTGACAGATTTAATTATTCTTGTTATAAGTCGATTTTTCAGGAACGTTTAAAAAAATTGTTGCTCGTAGATCTTTTGCACACCAGACAAAATCTTTGCTTGGCTATATAGGAGAAAAATCAAGGATTTTTTTAAGCAAACTACACATGTAACATGTTTATTGCGTTATTTCTTATGATTTTTGCAATTTGACCATTTCAAACAGCAATAACTCAATATTTTCAAATTGCACGTGCCATTTTTTATATCACCATCAGATGAAGCGTGAAATTTCAGATGAAATTGTATAAGCATGTACTATACCCATCTCTTATAGTTCCGAAATAATTTGGGAATATATTGAATTTTGATGATTTTGTAAGAACTAACAGAGAATGCTTTGAAATATTTGAAACAAGTAGCTGAACTGGCTACGCTTACCTGACAGGTGCCTGAAGTTAATGTACTTGTCACTTTGTTCCTTCGAATCTGATATTTCAACAAGAATTGTCGTTATTTCAGATTGAAAATATCCAAAATATACAACACATTTGGAATGAAATCACTGGTTATTCAAACGAAAATATATTTAATCTTTTTTTAATTCATTTTAGATTGTAAAAAAGTAGTGGGTAGATATTGCAAGCAATTCAATAACCAATTTCCAAATTTACTGTCTATGAGTAAAATAAAATTTGCATTAGAAGCAATTTTCCACAATTCGGATAAATAAAAATTGTAGGAATTAAGCGAAACGCAATCATCGAAGATAATTACATAAATACGAATAAATGATAGCAAACATCATAGAAGAAAACTAATTAACGATCTGAATAAATGTTCAATATGGGCCCCATTTTGCTCCATACACTTGACAGCTCGTATACGAACATGATGACTTGCCCTCCTAGATTCCTCAGGATCAATATTACGAAAAGCATAATGAATGCGCTCTAGTAACTCTTCTTCACTTCTTACAGGAATAAGGTACACTTTACTCTTGATTTTGCCCCATAAATAAAAATCAAGGGGCGTCAGGTCCGGAGAATGCCTAGGCCATAAATTTATTTCTTGATTACCCCACCATCTATTCTCGAACATTTCTGTTAGCTGCCGATCTACAGCTCGTGTTTTATGTGCTGGTGCACCATCCATTTGGTAATAGCAACCCCTCAGAATGTTAAGAGGTAATCCATCTAAGAAATTCCTCTCAAAATTTCAAGGTATCTTTGTCCATTAAGATATTCCTCATAAATGTGATAATCCAACAAATCATTCATTAAAATTGCAAAAACGTTCACGCTGAATTTATTTTGGAAATCAATAACCTCAATGAAATGTGGATTTTCTGTGGCCCAAAAATATCGATTTCTCCTGTTGGTTATTCCACTTTCATTGATCTTGGCTTCATCAGACCATATAATTTTTCGCAGAATTGTCTCATCTTCTTGAAGCCGAATTAATAAATTTTCACAGAAATTTTGCCGCTTGGGAAGGTCAGTTGGTTTCAATTTTTGTAGTCTAATAAAAGAATACGGGTGCATGTTATGTTTCTTAAGGATCCTTTAATGGAAGTATAACTCAATCCAATATCCATTCATGCTGACTTAATGGACGCATGTGGTTTGCACGAAAATACGCTAGCGTATTAATTTGATTGTCGTCGTCCTCGATAATTGGTTTTCTTCTAGTTTCTATGTATTCTGTTTCTCCAAATTGCAGAAAATTGCTTCCACTCCTTCGAAATTTTGTTTTACTCACGCCAAATTTGGAAAATTGGTTATTGAATTGCCTGCAAGTTCTATCCACCACTTTTCGACATTCGCCATGAATTAAAAAGAGATTAAACATAACCTCGTTTGAATAATCAGCGATTTTATTATCAATCTGGTGTTTTTCAAAAATTTTCATTTCAAATTACCAACAATTCTCGTTGAAATATCAAATTCGAATGAACGAAGTGACAAGTACATTAATTTTAGGCACCTGTCAGGTGAGCGTAGCCAGTTCAGCTACTTGATTCAAATATTTCGAAGCATTCTCTGTTAGTTCTTGCAAAATCATCAAAATTCAATATATTCCCAAATTATTTCGGAACTATAAGAGATGGGTATAGTACATACTGATACAATTCCATCTGAAATTTGACGCTTCATCTGATGGCGATATAAAAATTGGCACGTGCTATTTGAAAAATTTTGGGTTATTGCTGATTGAAAAAGGTCAAATTGAAAAAACCATACAAAAAAACGCAATGAACATTTGACATGTGTAGATTGCTTAAAAAATTCCTTGATCATTCTTCTATCCACCCAAGCAAAAATTGTGTCTGTAGTGTAAAAGATCTACGAGTTACAATTTTTTTACATGTTCCTCAAAAATCGAGTTTATAACAAAAATATTTAAATCTGTCAAAAGTTTTGACAAATAAGTGCCAACAACTTGGGTATTTTATGCCTTGCCCGAATGTCGGTTCTAGATGTAGAATAAAAAAAGGTAGATTGCCATTTGAAATAACAAAAAGATTACCCACTTCCGGTATAACCGGAAATGGTATCACTTCGAAAATATTTCACTTTAATTGGAAATCGCTAGTTATGGCCGCTAATAAAATTTCAGTTTTTTTTATAAAAAACTAAAAATGCAGCAGATGCGACGCTGCTTTATAATCATTTCATGTATTCAGTGTTTGAAATCAGTTATTTGGCACTTTGTTTTTGTTATAAGCACAAATAAAAGATTCAAGTTTTGTGATTCGACCATGGAAAGACGACATTTGACTAGAGAAGAGATGTTACGAGCCATTGGCATGCTTCAAGCTGGGAGCTCACAACGGGAAGTGTCCGAGTTCTGGGAAGTAGCCCAAGTGTCATAAACCGTTTATGGCCGCGTTTCAATGAAACAGTTAGCGTAGAAGAACGCCATACAGGTCGTTTCAGGATTACTACAGTCGCCCAAGACCGATTTTTGGTTTTACAAGCCGGGAGAGATCGTACTACCACAGCATCTCAATTAGCTCAAGCGCTATCACGTGTTCATAATGTACAAATTTCCGACCAAACTGTGAGAAACCGACTGCACGAAGGTCAACTCCACTCCAGACGTCCTTTAAGAGTTCCACAACTGACCCATGGAAATCGCGCTGCTCGTTTGGCTTGGTTCCAAGAACACGTAAACTGGGATCAAGAGAGGTGGGCCTCAGTTCTCTTCAGTTATGAATCTAGATTTAGTTATTATCCCGATTCGGGAAGAATTCGAATATGGAGGGAAAAGCAAAACCGTCTTCAGCATGCTCGAGAAGTTGTTATACAGGGAGGCGGATCAGTGATGTTTTGAGGAGGTATACGCCTTGGTGGAAGAACTGACCTCGTTTTCATACAGAACAACCTCACGGGAAATTCTTACGCAAATGAGATAGTTTTACCTGTAGTGGTACCGTATCTCCAAACAATGGGTCAAAATCCACTCTTCCAACAAGATAATGCCCCTCCTCATCGTGCAAGAGTTGTCTTGAATGTTCTTGAAGAGAATGATATCGATCTTGTACTCGGGCCATCCTGCTCCCCAGATCTGAATCCCATCTAGCATGTGTAGGACACCCTGAAAAAGAATCTCCTGCTTCAAAACGTCTTTCATCATGAACAGGAGCTTCGATTAGCAGTTCAGGGGGCTTGGAATGACTTAGGCCAAAATGTAATAGACAATTTAATATTGAGCATGCCGCGACGATGCCAAAGTGTCATTAATAACAGAGGTGGGCCTTCTGGGTACTGAAAAATATAAGTGCTTCCATATCGTTTCGAAAATATTAGTTCAGGGTTTTTTTTGTGTTTTACCAAATTTCGTCATTTTCAAATTTCGAATTTTTTTTTATAATAGGTGCTTTGGAGAAGTCGAATATTATTCTGTTATCTTGAGAATACATTATATACAATACATCCTAACAAAAACCGAAAGATTTCTTTAAATCATCAAATTCATATTTTGAAGATATTGGTAAGCGTTCCCTAGACTTTTTTGAGGTGTTTACCTGTAGGGTCTACATTACCACCTCCTCCTCTACTGGTTGTTTCTATTTTGTTTTATAATCAGCAAACAAAAAACTCGTGGAATTTTGAAAGGTAATTCTTTGTAGGTCTGTGATATTATTTGAGAAATTTAAAGAGATTTGAAACTTGAAATATTTCTTGATTTTCAAGACTGGTTTGATTTTTATTAATTCATTTAATGAAAGAGCGGTGAGTTAAGGATTAAAATAAAATTATTAGTTACTCGAAAAGTTATAAAAAGATCTCGGTGAAATTCGATACACTTCCTGTTAATTAGAGGCTATTCAATTTCAAACATGTTTCCCCTAACAAACACATGTCCCATTTCTTGAACATGTTTCTCGAGAAAGCCACTAAATCAGTGAAAATATTCTCGAATGCAAACTCAATGTTCGCGTATTATCTTACACTTTGCTTGTTGGATTAAATTGATGTAGCCATTATATAGAAATATTTCCAGCGGTGAATAAAACGTGTCAGAAAGCAAATATTTATTACTTATTATTTCAATAACTATCTATTCGCAATCTCCGCGAGGAGAAATTTCCCCTTCGAAGAAAAAGCAGTTGAATTAAATTCCCTAGCCGAACACCTACACCTTCGTCGTTCTAACGCGGTGTGCTCTGAGAACGGAGGCGGTCGTTGACTCGGGCATCTCTCCTGGCACCCTCGGTGCTTGAACTGACCTACCAAAAGATCCATATTACGTGCAAGTTGAATGCCTTGCTCGAGTGGAGATTAATGAAGAAGTAGGAAGGAAATGGCAATAATTATTATTATGAGGCTGATAACGATATTTTGTCTTCATTCAGTACAATGCTCTCGGAGCTTTTGCTGATCTAGCTACTCGGGGATGAACTACGCCGACTGTCCACCACCACATTAAAACACCGATAACTGAAAAAGTTGTTCTGAAGATTCTTACTTGATGAAATTATATTTTTCTTTCCCTCTAGCACATTATCATGGCAGTGATCTAATGCAGTGAAACTATATGTCTCCACAACCATTACTGAATTAAATAATTCTGAAATCATTTTTAATAATATAGTTCAAACATTCTCAACATTCAATTTAAATATTTATTCTAAAACACTTGACTCTAATGTGTCTTCATGTATTTTTATTCTATAACTATAGTCTATTTGGTAAATACATAGAGTAATGAAAGCTCATTAACCCTAAATCAGCAAACTTAGGGTAGACTGGGTACAGTTAAAGCATTTTAGCATTTATCATGCATAGCATCGGGATTTGTTAAGCAAGCCATGTTGGAAATATACTAAATAAAAGACCTTATATCTGTCTACTATAGGGCAATGTTATTTAAGATCACTGTATAGTATTTTCTGTGTACTCTTGTGATGATTCATTAGTTTCAACCATCCCCATGCCAGGGTCGGTTGAAACAGTGTCTGGGGTCAATTGAAACACATGCAAATAATGCAAAATATAGTCAATTATCATGTTTTATTAATCATCTAATAACATATTTCGAATCGTTATGGCCCATTTGACTATCACAAATATTTTTATTAAGTAATATTTAACTCTTTGGCTATATTTATGATCTAATATTATTTTAATCAGCCTTCAAAGTTTTATATTAAGTGCAACTTAAACTAAATAATAATCAGATGTTGGAGGCGATAATATTTTTGAAATTAAGTTACCAAGCAAACATGCTATTATATATGACATTCATCATATTTTTCGAATGACTGTCAAAATTTTTTCGCAAATTTTTCTTTAAATTAAACAAGTTCCACGAAGAAATAATATATGGGCGATGTCAACCCAGATTATTGGGTCCATAATGACATCTATAGATCATAATCGGCATCACTTGGAAGACTGAACCTGGCCATCGGGGCTCTCTCGGTCATACAGAGAGGGAATTTGAGGAAATATCGCAGGTTATGTATTTTTTTATTATCTCCTTAGCCCTTTTCATGACCTTGCTTCTTATGTAAAATCTTTTCTTAGCTTTGTTTAGACATATAAGAAGTATGATTGTTGAAAAATTTTTCTGCTAGTTTTCTTTTTCCATTGATACAGATTCCTGTCCCAAACCCTCCTTCCTTTCACCCTTGTCTTCGTTTAGAAATCATGGAATGCAAGAGAGAATGAAGCGGCTAAACAGAAAAATATTTGGTACTCTTTATGTACACACGACACTAACACAACATAAACAGACAAGCTATTGCTAGTGCAATAGCGACAGGGAAACGAGTTTTTCCTCAGGTTTTTTCACTAGTTTATTGAATCATATACAAGATAGTATGGTTCCCCTGCTACATTTCCTGAGCTCACACTTGTGTTTTTTTTGACACACACCAAAATTTTAGATATAAGCATTTATTGTAAATACAATTATTCAAATTTTGTAAATCCTCTCTTTTCAAAGTATATATATATATATATATATATATATATATATATATATATATATATATATATATATATATATATATATATATATATATATATATATATATATATATTTCTCAACTATCAACACTTTTGATTATAAACTATAAAAGCAAAAACATTAACTTTATTAATTAAATTTAAAATTTCAAACAAAAATACTTCAATTTGTTAAGCAAGCGATGTCGAAAATATACTAACTGAAAGACCTCATATCTGTCTACTATCCGGCAATGTTATTTGAGATCACTGTATAGAATTTCTATGTAAAATAAAATTAATAGAAAATGAGTCTTTTGTTTCAACCGCCCCCATGCCAGGGTCGGTTGAAACAGTGTCTGGGGTCAATTGAAACACAACACAAATAATACAAAATATAATCAATTATCATGTTCTATTCATCATCTAATAACATTTTTCGAATCGTTATGGCACATTTGCCTATCACAAATATTTTCATTGAGTGATATTTAAGTCTTTGGCTATATTTATAATCTGACATTATTTTTAATCAGCCTTCAAAGTTTTATATTTAGTACAACTTAAACTAAATAATAATCAGATGTTGGTGGCGATAATATTTTTGAAATGAAGTTACATGCTATTATATTTCTCAACTATCAATACTTTTAATTATAAACTATAAAATAAAAGACATTAACTTTATCAATTAAAATTGAAATTTTAAACAAAAATACTTCAATGGTTACGAGATGATTCGGAGTCACAATTGTGGCAAACATAAGTAAGGCTACCTTTTGTGCACTCTTCATGCGCCCACATTTTACATACGGTGCATTGTATCCATTTTTCCCTCGGTCTGCTTTCTGAATATGCTGACATACAAACAACACAGTAGCACTCCTTCTTCTGATGATGATTCTTGTTGCGTCATCGGGATTTGTTAAGCGAGCCATGTCGGAAATATACTAAATAAAAGACCTTATATCTGTCTACTATAGGGCAATGTTATTTAAGATCACTGTTTAGTATTTTCTGTGTAAAATAAAATTTAAAAAAATCATCATCTTGTGATGATTCATTTGTTTCAACCGTCCCCATGCCAGGGTCGGTTGAAATAGTGTCTGGGGTCAATTGAAACACATGCAAATAAAACAAAATATAATCATCTAATAACATTTTTCGAATCATTATGGCACATTTGACTATCACAAATATTTTTATTGAGTAATATTTAAGTCTTTGGCTATATTTATGATCTAACATTATTTTTAATCAGCCTTCAAAGTTTTATATTAAGTACAACTTAAACTAAATAATAACACTGAGCTAGTTCAAAATTCTAACACGCGGGAGACATACCTAGTAAACCTATATCGGGTACGCTGAATCCAGTGGTAACCACCGTTTTTTTAAACGGTTTTATTTAGCTCACCCCGTTTGTTTTATTTATTCTTGGGTCAAATTTAGTAATTCAAATTTCACCCTCTTCCTGTCAACCGATTAATCTGAAATTTTGTATACACTTTGGATTTTGGTGACAATACAATTATATTTATTCATTATCATTATAAATACAAGATGGCCGCCGCTACAAAATGGCGGATAATTTATGTTTTATTAATCCCATCAATATGGGTATCAAATGAAAGGGCTCAACAAGCAGAATACAATATACTATAAAAAATTGAAATCCAAGATGGCGGCCGCTACAAAATGGCGGATAACATAGCTTTTATCAATCCCATCAATATGGGTATCAAATGAAAGGGCTCAACAATCAGAATACAATATACTATAAAAAATTGAAATCCAAGATGGCGGCCGCTACAAAATGGCGGATAACGTAGGTTTTATCAATTCTATCAATATGGGTATCAAATGAAAGTGCTCAACCAGTAGAATACAATGTATCCAGCCTGAATTCACCACCCAAGTCAAGATTTTGTTAAGGTTAAAACGCGCCGAGAACTGTATGGCATTAGGGTGGATAAAAATGATATGCAATAATGAAGCACTAAATGAATTAAAAAGAATGCGAAATGAAAACTAAAAACTAGAAAATAAAAATAGGTAAAAAAACTTTTTAAGTTAAACGGTTTTATGTTAAACATACATTGCACTGTTTAAGGTAAATGTACTAAAACCAAAAATAATAAAATAGATACAGTCGTGGGAATTATAAACATATGCATAGACTAGACTAAAATAAAACCGTGGGGCACGTCAATTGTCTACAATCGTTGATTAAAATGTTTGTTTTGTAATGTTACACTATAATTATTAGGCAGTTGTGCAACCGACAACGATGGACGTGTGATAAGTAGGGCTAGAATGTGGAAACAAGCTAGCAAGCTCGATTATAAGCGAGTTTTAGGGTCTCATAGTGGTGAGCGAGTAGTACTTTTGTCATATGTTTTGTCGATTAAAGACAAACAACAAGCAGTGAAACGATTCCTCGCCAGCCAGCAGTGTGAATGTCCAACGATAAACTAGTTAAAACATCTCTTTTATTTACATGGAGTGTATAACTATTAGAATTTCCATGAGCAAGAAAATAGTAAATAATTTTCTCACCGTCTGCGGGCCAACTGCCTAACGACGAATTAAACGATTCTTCTATCGCACATTAAGTCGATAATTTGTAGACAATTGACGTGCCCCACGGTTTTATTTTAGTCTAGTCTATGCATATGTTTATAATTCCCACGACTGTATCTATTTTATTATTTTTTGGTTTTTAGTACATTTATCTTAAACAGTGCAATGTATGTTTAACATAAAACCGTTTAATTTAAAAAGTTTTTTTACCTATTTTTATTAAATTATTGGTCTCTCATCAAGCGTCGAATATCAGGTCCATTGAGTATGCCTGTATTAAAATAATTCGAAAAAGTATGTGTTAAATAATGAATAAGTTAGGTTGATTGTTACGTATATAGTTTCACACGAACCTTCTTTTATTTTCATTGCACTCAATCTTGGATAAATTCCCTCCAACTCATTGAATGCATTGGTTTCAGGATGTAGGGCCTTAATGAAATTTTTAACAATCCCAAGCTTGATATGCAGAGGTGGAAGCAACACTTTTGCGATGGGCACAAGTGGAATTTCAACGACGTTTTCTCGACGCAATCTGAACCCTTGTCTCATAAGCCAGCTTTTATCAGCATATTGGTCGCAGGCATATCGAGTAAACCATAAACATATAAAACACATGTTTTTCGTATATCCCGTCTGCATTCAAAATAGTTATCACCTTCAAATCTGAACAAATCTTCCAACGACGGTCTTCATATTTCACCAAATCAAGGATTTTTTTCAATGATTCGTAATTTTCTTTCGTTTTTGTGCTGATGGCAATCGGGACACTGCTTTTTGAAATTGTGACATGAAGCAAAACCGCCTTGAGACTACTTTTGGACGAACCGATGAAAAGACGCCAGTCTTCTGGTTTATACTCATGATGCATTTTTAATACCAATTCCTTGATATCAGTGAGCGAATGAATTGTCTTCGATGGATGTGAATAAAGCAGTGAACTGCCTATGACGGCCGATTGCTCCATATACTTTCACACCAGGTGCTAAGATATTCTTTTTTTTTCAATTCCTGAGTCAAAATAATGGACTGACGCTGCGATAATTTCAATCGACGAATAATTTTATCCAGATCTTTCTGAGAAAATTCGGCATGATTACACTGTGGAGATACATTTGATGGTACATAAACCGATGCAGACGTTTCGCCAATAGTATCAAAAGTGGATGGAATGTACTCTTCTGTCGGATTGGTCTTTTCGGTATTGGAATGGATTCCGAATTTGGTACCGACAACTGAACAAACCGAGTTCCTCTGAGTTCAACTTTACGTTTTTCAGCTCTGTTCAATCCGACAATTCCATTAACACAAGCAAAACAGTCATCTGGATTATGTTCTTGAGGATTTGTCCAAATTACTGCCAAAAGGCATGAGGTGGAATTCACCTGTAATAAAAATAGCTTCAATTGATATAATTTTGAAATAAATGATAAATCATTTCATTTTACCTCTTTTCCATCCGCTCAATCTTATGACACAAGCAGTACAAACGATGTTTGGAGCCCAGTTCACATCTTTGATTACAGTTTGGTAGAAATATTGTGTGTACGATTCAGCAATTTCTTCAGAAATTGAACGCTTGCTTGTCATTATAGTAAACTTTCCACAAATGTAGCAAAATTTATTAAATTTACTGCACGAATTCATTTTTGATACTTTACCAAATATATAACTTGTGTAAACAAAGAAACTTCAACAAGAAATGTCAAATTGAGAAATATCAAAACTAAGACTGAAAAATGGCACACAAATACATAGCAAAATACGTAGTAACATCAGTGACAATACTAATGAATACGTATTAACAGTGACATCTGTGAGGAATTTGAGTTAAAATCATGATTGTGCGTTTAAATTTTTGATTTAACTATAGGAAATGTGTTTTATTTTCTTATTTCAAGATTTTAAAGTGAAATTCTCTTGATTTTTCTATCATTTAGACGAAAATTAACGGAAGAATGACAAAGGAAGGGAGTTTTTTGGACATTTTGTTTAGAAACGGTGTTTGAATAACGTTTTTTATGTTGGTATATTTAGAAAAGTTGTTGGCCATGACAAAGCTAAAACTTTGCCGAAGACAGTAAAGCGATATTCCGAACGGTTTGGGAATTACAAGCATATAATGTACTGAAGTCATAAGCGACGAACCCTACTAAAATCAGCTAACTTCAAAGGCAAATATCTCCTAAACAAGAGACTTTATTTGGAGATTTTAAAAATAAAACAGAAATCATGTCTGCTAACTTCAGTTATCTCGTACGACTGTCACATGGCGTATTGAAGTCATGAGTCAGGACATGGCAGATAAACTAAAAGATGATATCATGAAATGTACATACTTTCCTTTACAGTTCGAAGAATCCGCCGATATGACAGACACTGCCAGATGTGTATTTTCATTCGCATCGTATTCAATGACATGATGGCTAAGTAAGGATTGTTGAAAATCATTTCTCTGAAGGGGAAGCCCGTGGCGAAGATATATACAGTAAAACCTCTGCTTACGGACACCTCCGAAATGCGGACACCTCTGAATATCGGACAGTTTTAGAATCCCAACATGTCAAAACGAATATTTCATGCCATTCATACCTCTCAAAAGCGGACACCTCCCTAAAACGGACCCGGACATCTGATAGATTCAAAATTTGCTCATAAACCAGTAAATTCACCTCTCTCTATCGGACATACGACCTTCTCAACGCTATTCATATTGAAATAATTGTCAACACTAGGGATAACAGGATTTACGATGGTTAGTGGAACTGAGGATAATAAAATGGTCATTTTAGTTCTGTGTAGGTAGGTACCTTTTATATTTTTATAGGTACCTATAGAAATAAAACGAGAATATTTGGAAACAAGAAATGCTCGGTTTTCCCTTATCACCAAAATTAAGATCCTAACCACCTGGAGGACCTTGATTTCCATTCAGTTTAAAATTGTAGGTTCTTGCAATATCATGGCTTCACAAAGAGAAAACGTTTGTCTATTAAAGAGAAGATAGATATTATTGATGAGAGTGAAAAAGTGGATTGAGTGTTCGGAAGCTGAGTGAAAAATTTGGCGTCGGAAAAACGCAGATAGGGGATATAGTGAAGAATGCTAGTGAAATAAAAAGTTGTTCCAGACAAGTGGAAATCTTCAACAGAAGAGGGCGTTCCCAAAACTGATGGCCTTGCAATTGATCAAGTCGTATTTAACTGGTTCTGTAAGGTTCGCAACAAAAATATTCCTATTTCTGGTCCCTTAATCCAGGAGAAAGCACTGGAAGCCGCCAAAAATTTGCAGCTGAATGACTTCAAAGCTTCTAACGGCTGGTTAGAAAAATTTTGTCAGAGACATAAAATTACTTTCAAAGCTATATGTGGGAATCTGCGCATGTTAACTTGCAGGATGTTTCTGAATGGAAGCAGAAGTTGAAGTTGATACTTCAGGACTATTCACCTAAGGATATTTACAATGCTGATGAGACAGGTCTTTTTTCCGCGCTCTACCTGCAAAAACTTTTGCATTAAAAATGATAAGTGCTCTGGAGGAAAGGCAGCCAAGGAGAGACTGACTGTTCTTTTATGTTCGAATATGGAAGGTCAAAAGAAGAGCCATTAGTTATTGGTAAAAGTAAGAATCCAAGATGTTTTAAGGGGCCCATGTCGATAAATTGCCTCTAGAATGGGTCTCTAATAAAAAGCGTGGATGACAATGGAGATCATGTCCTTTTGGTTGAGGAAATTCGATGATAAAATGAAAAGGGAAAAGCGGAAAGTCGTTCTCTTTTAGATAACGCAACATCGCACTCAAGTATTCCACTAGACAATGTGAAAATAATTTTCTACCGCCGAATACAACGTCATATTGCCAGCCAATGGACCAAGGAATAATTCAAAATTTCAAAGTAATTTATAGGAGCCTGCTCGTGAAAAGACTTCTATCGATTATGGATACAGAAGAGTCATTAGAAAAAGTGGAGAAAAGCATAACTCTAACGAATGCACTCATATGGATTGCTGCTGCGTGGAGAAAACTATCACCGGAAGTAGTGAAAACTGTTTTGCCAAAGCCGGCTTCCATAAAAGTGACAGTGCGGTACGCGATTCCGACATAGATCATGAAGATAACATCCCACTATCGCTTCTGTTCCCAAATATCGGAGAGACTTTTGCCGACTTGGAAGTGTATTCTTCAATTGATGACAATGTGTTGACAGAAAACAATGACGTTTCTATTGAGAGCTGTTGTCTCGAAGTGACTAATGAGAACATTGATTTAGATAGTGAAGATGAAGAATCATTAGTGACCACTATCTCTAGTTTGCCTGAGGTATGTGAAAAATTGAGAGATATAGAAAACTTTTTTATTATAAACCATCCACATCTAACCAAAAATATTTCCTCAACTCTTTTAGACTGTGAGTCTGAAATTTTCAAGAAAAATTGAAGACAGCAAAACAAACCACTATCCAAGATTATTTCAAACAATAAAATATAGTATAAATTTGTTGGTCTCAGTATTTTTTATTCATCTGTCCCTATCACGAACCTCCAAATAACGGACACCCCCCAATAGCGGACAACTTTTTGATCCCCGTGGGTGTCCGTTATTCGGAGGTTTTACTGTATGAAGTTTTGTAAAAAACAAGCTACCAATATATAAATTAGTGTGCATTACAACCGATGGAGCACCAGCAATCACTGGAAACAAAAACGGTTTTGTGGCATTTTATCAAGCTAAAGAAGATTTTCCTTCATTTTTTCATTCCATTTTATTATACATCAATAAGTTTTATGTTCAGAAGTTTAAAACACGGAGGAAATTATGGGCATTGCGACAAAAATTGTGAATTCCATCCGTGCACGTAGCTTGCTACGGCGGCTCTTTAGGTTGCAGTTGGGAAATAGGAAGTCAGCTGAACACATTGATTCAGTTCTTCACATGGACGTCAGGTGATTGAATCGCGGAGAATTCTAGAAAGATTTCAAGAATTATTGCCCGGAAGAACAGCTTTTCTAGACGAAAGAGGTGATGACACTCAGATGTTGAAAAACAAAAAATGGCTGACTGATTTGGCATTTTTGACTAACATCACAATGCACTCAAACACCATTAACTTGAAGCGTCAAGGTAAAGGAAAAACTATTATTGAGATGATTAGCGAAGTTTACGCATTCAAAAGTAGATTGCACCTTATGATAGATCAACTGAAAAAAAGGATATGAAACATTTTCCGTCTTTGAAAGCAAGAATAGAATAGTATAGATTTATTCGTGCTTGCACTGGTTTCACAAAGTAGTTTACACATGTCATAAGCTACAAATAATTAGTGTAAAAATAAAAAAGCATAGACAACAAAAATACAATTGAAAATTACATCTCAAAAGAGTTTACTGTAAGCGGACAATTTAAAAATTCAACAGTGGAGTAAAACTGGTTCACCAGCAAAAATTTTTTTAAGGTTTTCTTGAAATTATCGAATGAAAGTGATCGTATAGTCACCGGAAGCTTGTTAAGAAATATCTTATTATAATAGTTTCTACTAAACCTGTGGTGGGATAATCATAAAAATCTTTATGTAAGGAATGGCTATTAGCTCTTTTTCCCTCCAATAAACATTATAATATATACAATGAAGGAAATTTCATGATTTTGAGAGAGACAAAAGTGTCTCTAACACCCTCGCGGTATTGTTTATTTGAACAATTAGTATGACTTTGCGTTGTAAACCAAGAATTCGATAAACATGTGTTGAATGGCCCCAGCTTGCCAAAGCATAACATATGTGGGATTGAATAAGTGAAAAATAGGCAGAACGAATCACATTTCCCAGGAGCATCTTAATCAGGTTTCGAAGCAGAAAAATGCCTCCAGAAATCCGAGCCGCTAGGCAATCGACATGCTCCTCCCAGCTCAATTTAGAATCGGGTCTTACCCCAAGGAACTTAACGCTTGGTGGACTAACAAAATCGACCTTCCTGTGGGTAAATATAATCTTAGAGGTCTTATCAATGTTGACACTTAGTTCGTTAGCACAAAACCAATAAAAGAGAGCTGCTTGAGTGGCATTCATTTTATATAAAAGTTCTATCTTACTAGGGTCTTACTCGATCATGGTAGTGTCATCCGCGAACAACAGAAGATCTGCAGCGCCCACAGATTCTACTAAGTCATCAATGAAATTAATAAATAAAAAGGGACCCAATAGAGATCCCTGCGGGACGCCACTAACGACCTCACCGAGCTCGGATGCGACCCTATTAGCCAACAGGCACTGTACTCTGTTAGTGAGAAAAGAATAAATTAGATCGGAACTGGATGTTCTTTAATTGTAGTGACCAAGTTTTTTTGTAAAAATGGATGCGCTCATTAGATCAAAGGCCTTTTTTAGGTCATAGAAGTAATTACCCACAACGAACCCCTTCTCCATGGCGCGTACTATGGACTCAAGTAGCCTGTTTATTCCATCATACGTAGATTTAGACTTCCGAATACCAAACTGATTCACAAAAAAGGATTCCTCGGTTATATTATAATACCGATGCTGAATTATCAAATATTTTGGGTTTAATTCGAATCTCGTTTTTATGATTACAGTGAATTGGTAAACATAGCATCATTTATGCTTTATCCTTTTTCATGTAAAAACATTGAGGAATTAGCTACTGAAATAGCAAGTCAGTTTAATATGAACTCATGTTCTGTTGAAAATGAGTTAGTGCAGGTTATATAAAATATACATCTCAAAGCTACAGCATCTGATACAAATTCTTGGTGTTTTATAACTGAAGGTAAATATCCGAATCAAAGGCAAATCGCCCTTCAACTGACGGCAATGTTTGGGTCAACTTACTTGTGCGAGTCTGCATTTTCTGAAATGAAGATAATCAAGTCAAAATATCGCAATCGACTAACTGACGATTATATGTCAACATTCTTGCGATTAACACTCAGTGGTTGCGTACCATCTTATGAAAAGTATGCTGAGGACATGCAGTGCCGATCTTCAACATCCAAAGTCACTCCTTAGTTAAGTTTAACACCATATGGAACTCATTTGTTTTGTAACAACCAATAAACTCGCAACTTTGAACAGCTCAGGGTGTATCGTGAAGCCCAATATTGAGGGCACAATTTTTTTTTAAATGTTCCCAAATTTCAGAAAATATCAAAGATTTCGGAAACTATCTAGGATAGGGGTAGGAAAGTTCCAATAAAGTCACCTTCACGTTACCTAACAAAGTCAAAAATGAAACAAAATATGGGGTGTCCTATTCAAAAGATAATAGCTTTGGTATGTAACTAATTATGGAACACCGTTTATAGTTTGAAATATTTTTAGTTCGTAGGGCGCAAAAAAGGTTTCAAAATCAAATCTTCCGTCGCGAATGTTGTGAGTCACCCTGTATATCAACGACCGTCGCCTAAATGACGAAAACAGTTTTCTGTCAATAACATAAATCTCGCCCTCAAATAAGGCGATTTTATCAAGTAAATACTCTACAATTCAATCGTTACATTGAATTCCAAAGATTATTTCGTCAGGAGGGTATAGTTTCCAACGAATTGTTTTATGTGAATATCACAGTACCTAAGCTCAATTAATTGAAGTTCTAAATGTTTCCACAATAAAAATTGATACAAGATTGAATCAAATTTATCGGAAATAGCCTTGAGTTAAAATTCATTGATCTCGAACAAATTGAAATTGATTAATATAAACATTTTTGAGAAAATATGAGTCGGTCCTGTGACCACAAATCATAATCAAGCTTATAAACGTGCCAATTCATTCAATACGCCAGATATTTACGCAAAAATAAAAATATATTAGAAGTACCGTTCGATCTCGATTGTTTGAGAGTTGAATGACTCCGTTTAATCAAAAATTGATATTAGTTTATTGACCTGCCTTGAATATATAGGCGTCACTTATGCATGATAAACATTGCTCCCGATTTCGCTACATCACATATGGTCTATCAGTGAATTACATGTGTAAAAAAAATTTGGCAAATGAGTTCAACTTTCGCTCTTCTTACGAACGCCTATATCGTTATGAGACAAGAAGTAAGAGTGAATGGATATTTTTGTCACTTGACGCAAAACTACTGATTGGTTTAATTTAAGATGATGTACAAAGAAGTATTTACCTCTCGTATTACCTCATTTTGTTATTCCTTAAGACATTTCCTTTTCTTGTAGCGATTTCAAGTTCTCGTAATTTTCTTACTTTTTTTATGTCACGGATTTCAGTTGTAGAAACTGCAAGAGAATCAGGTGATATAGTACTGGAACGCTTGAACCGAATAATAATCTGATTCGTCATATAAAACTTTCGATATCTCTTCCAGCATGTGCACTTTTTTAACGAACGTTTGCGACAAGTCGAAAAAGTTCATATTACTTTAGCATAAAGAAGAACAGCAAATCATAACAACTCCAAGCTTCAGATCAGTGATTCCCAAAGTGGTCTATATCGACCCCCAGGGGTCTATGACAACTTGCAAGAGGTCTGCATCAGCGAAAAAAAAATAGGGGTCTATGAACTGAACACATACACCCATTTACTTACATCATACTATCTTATAATATAAAGACATATACATTGTTTATGAAAGTACCTATGAAGTGAAAAAAATGTTATAAAGGGATATCCACCGGGACCGTCCTTTAAAAACTTTTTAAGTTCCAATTACGATATCGAACTGACATTTTATACGCGGCCATAACTAGCGATTTCCAATTGAAGTGAAATATTGACAAAGTGATTCCATTTCCGGTTATACCGAAAGTCATCAGTTTGTTATTTCAAATGGCAATCTACCTTTTTTATTATACATCTAGAACTGACATTTGAGCAAGGCATAAAATACCCAAGTTGTTGGCACTTATCTGCCAAAACTTTTGACTGATTTAATTATTTTTGTTATAAACTCAATTTTTGAGGAACATTTAAAAAAATTATAGCTCGTAGATCTTTTGCACTACAGACACAATTTTTGCTTGGGTGGATAGAAGAAGGATCAAGGAATTTTTTAAGCAGTCTACATATGTCGAATGTTCATTGTGTTGTTTTGAATGATTTTTTCAATTTGGCCTTTTTCAAACAGCAATAACTTAATTTTTCAAATTGCACTTGCCAATTTTTATATCGCCATCAGATGAAGTGACAAATTTTACATGTATTATACCCATCTCTTATTGTTCCGAAATAATTTGGGAATATATTGAATTTTGATGATTTTGTAAGAACTAACAGAGAATGCTTTGAAATATTTCAATCAAGTTGCTGAACTGGCTACGCTCACCTGACAGGTGCCTGAAATTAATGTACTTGTCACTTCGTTCATTCGAACTTGATATTTCAACAAGAATTGTTGGTAATTTGAAGTGAAAATTTTTGAAAAACGCCAGATTGATAATAAAATGGCTGATTATTAAAACGAGAATATGTTTAATTTCTTTTTAATTCATGGCGAATGTCAAAAACTGGTGGATAGAACTTGCAGGCAATCCAATAACCAATTTTCAAATTTGGCGCCTATGAGTAGAACAAAATTTCGAAGGGTTAGAAGCAATTTTCTGCAATTTGGAGAAACAATATACATAGAAACTAGAAGAAAACCAATTGTCGAGGACGACGACAATCAAATTAATACGCTAGCGTATTTTCGTGCCAATCCACATGCGTTCATTAAGTCAGCATCAATGGACATTGGATTGAGTTATACTTCCATTCAAATGATCCTTAAGAAACATAACATGCACCCGTATTCTTTTATCAGACTACAAAAATTGAAACCAACTGACCTTCCCAAGCGGCTAAATTTCTGTGAAAATTTATTAATTCGGCTTCAAGAAAATGAGACAATTCTGCAAAAAATTGTATGGTCTGATGAAGCCAAGTTCAATGAAAGTGGAATAACCAACAAGAGAAATCGACATTTTTGTGCCACAGAAAATCCACATTTCATTGAGGTTATTGATTTCCAAAATGAATTCAGCGTGAACGTTTTTGCAATTTCAATGAATGATTTGTAGACTTATCACATTTATGAGGAAAATCTTAATGGACAAAGATACCTGGAAATTTTGAGAGGAACATTAGCAAATTTTTGAGATGGATTACCCCTTACCATTCTGACGGATTGCTATTACCAAATGGATGGTGCACCAGCACATAAAACACGAGCTGTAAATCGGCAGCTAACAAAAATGTTCGAGGATAGATGGTGGGGTAATCAAGGACCAAATTTATGGCCTCCGCGTTCTCCGGACCTGACGCCCCTTGATTTTTAATTATGGGACAAAATCAAGATTGAAATGTATCTTATTCCTGTAAGAAGTAAATAAGAGTTACTAGAGTGCATTCATAATGATTTTCGTAATATTACTAGGATGGCAACTCATCATGTTCGTATACGAGCTGTCAAGTATATCGAGCAAAATGGGGCCCATAGTGAACATTTATTCAGATCGTAAATTAGTTTTCTCCTATGATGTTTGCTATCATTTATTCGTATTAATGTAATTATCTTCGTTGATTGGTTTTCGCTTACTTCCTACAATTTTTATTCATCCGAATTGTAGAAAATTGCTTCTAATGCTTCGAAATTTTATTTTACTCATAGACGGTAAATTTGGAAATTGGTTATTGAATTGCCTGCAATTTCTACCCACTACTTTTTGACATTCTAAAATGAATTAAAAAAAGATTAAATATATTTTCGTTTGAATAACCAGTGGTTTTATTTCAAATGTGTTGTATTTTTTGGATATTTTCAATACGAAATAACGACAATTCTTGTTGAAATAGCAAATTCGAATAAACGAAGAGACAAGTACATTATATTTAGGTACCTGTCAGGTGAGCGTAGCTAGTTCAGCTAATTGATTCAATTATTTCAAAGCATTCTCTGTTAGTTCTTGCAAAATCATCAAAATTCAATATATTCCCAAATTATTTCGGAACTATAAGAGATGGGTATAGTACATGCTCATACAATTCCATCTGAAATTTGACGCTTCATCTGATGACGATATAAAAATTGGCACGTGCCTTTTGAAAAAATTGAGTTATTGCTGTTTGAAAAAGGCCAAATTGACAAAATCATACAAAACAACGCAATAAACATTTGACATGTGTAGACTGCTTAAAAAATTCCTTGATCCTTTTTCTATCCACCCAAGCAAAAATGGTGTCTGTAGTGCAAAAGATCTACGAGCTACAATTTTTTTGATTGTTCCTCAAAAATCGAGTTCATAACAAAAATAATTGAATATGTCAAAAGTTTTGACATATGCCAACAACTTGGGTATTTTATGCCTTGCTCAAATGTCGGTTCTAGATGTATAATAAAAAATGTAGATTGCCATTAGAAATAACAAAGTGATGAACCACTTCCAGTTTAACCGGAAATGGTATCACTTCGAATATATTTCACTCGAATTGGAAATCGTTAGTTATGGCCGCGTATAAAATTTCAGCTTGATATTGTAATTACAACTCAAAAAGTTTTTAACGGACGTTCCCGGTGGATATCCATGTATTAGAACAACGCGTTGTGCTAATATATTATCCTAGTAGAATTCTAAATCGTTTGATTTGTTTTTTATTTGATATGGAATTCTATCAAGTGAAAATGAAATACAATTCAAAAAAAAAGATTAATTCGAATTTTACGTATTCTTTCTACATTTATTTCTTAAAATACTTCATCGTACTTTTCCGAACCTTTTTGTGATGGACTTTTGAATGAACAGAAGGACGAATGCGAAGTAATCCTTGTGCAAGCAATATGAGTCAGTAATTATTTTTCAAATTCAAATAATTTTCCAGTTCTTAAGTTTAAACGAATGATATTCAAAATAGTCAAATTTAATGGTTCTGGATGAATTAAAAGCGGTCGAATGCTTTGGTAGTAAACTCCATTTTTCGGAAGCTTAAAAATCGTGGGCGTAAGTGTGAGTTCTGTATTAATGAGGGATAAAACAATAATTCCTAGAATCCGCATAGTTCAACGCTCCAGTTCTAACTCGTCAAACGTACAATGCGTGGATTGTAGCATCGTACGAATAAAACTAATTGTCTAGGAATTTCAATTTGAGGCAGAAATTTGGCATCATCCTTGCCTAGTAACATTTAGTGGTGGGTCTATCTTGCCAGGTCTAGACTATTTAAATTTAAATAAAGCTCATTCCGCCTCCTGTTTCGAACCGAGTTCATTGACCGCAATGTTATTGTTTTACTTCTAATTTCCAACAGGCAGACTATCTCCTCTATACGATGTAAATAGTTTTATATTATGGCCATTGTCTAAAAATATTTCCATATGCTTTTGGCGATTGAGTAATAGTTGAAGAGTCGATGATTTAATTGATGAGTCAAAAATAACATCCTTTTCTTTTTATAGTTATCATCGTTATCGTGGATGATAATTTTTGCGGAATCTTTGTTGGATTTTTTGTAACACGCTACCACGTGTTCGTATATTCGTATACATTAATTACTTTATAGTAGGAATCTCGTTTTTTTACCGATTCTTAAACATTTTGAGACGGTTATTCGAATTATGAAAACGTCTATTTAGATTATAAGGATTGCGAATTATACTTCCTAAAAAATATCACTGTTTAACATAGAAAACTTTGTTCAACATTATAGCTCAGGGGTGCTCAAACTTGAACTGCTGGCGATATACCTCCGTATTTTTAGACTACTTTCGATCGTCTCTGAGAGGCTGCAAGTATGTGTGATGCAGGGTTGTCGTACATACACGATACACCAACTATTACACAGGTCTGCAACAAAAATGCTGTCTGGATATTTTTAACTGATTTCTATGAATATAGGTGTTCTGAAAACAAAAAACATACTAAATGAATTAAATAACGTAAGGTTATTATACAAAACGCAAAATTTTATCACAAAAAACGGATTTTCTGGGCTAAAAAGGGATTTACTTGTAGTATAAGTGATAGGTTTTATTTTATTCTGATTACTATTTTAAAATGTTCACAGGACATAACTATCATTAATTTTTGAATAAGGAACACCCTGTTTGACCTACATTAACAAGTATAAACATGTTGTAACCTGAACGTGCGCGCTCCGATAGAGTAGAAGTGGCGCGGGACAATTATGTGTTAACTCATCATTGTTGTATAGATCTTGGTTAAATACAGTGCAATGTCGTCTATGCGGAAGTGTGTGAACTCTTCGGATAATTTCTGTTACATTTGTGGAGAATATATGACATTAAAGCATCAAGATAATATTACGGACTTTTAAAAAAAAGTATACTTCGCGTATTTTGGCTTTAAACTTGGAGATCAGGATAAAGTATGGGCACCTCATAAAGTCTGCAAACGATGTGTTGAAGACCTTTGAAATTGGTTTAAGGGCAAGAAAATAGCTTTCCGGTTTGCGATTTCTATGGTATGGCGCGAGCAAAAGGACCATAGTGATGATTGTTATTTTGTTCGTATAATGTGGAAGGGTATAATTCAAAACGGAAGCAGTCAATTCCATACCCCAATCTGCAATCAGCTGTTCGTCCCATCCCTCATGGGACCGAAATACCAATGCCCAAGGTTCCTGCTACCTTGGAAGAGGTTCCAAGTTCTGACGAAGATGGTGCTGTATCTACACCCGATGACCATACTTGTGAATTTGAAGATGACAGAAGTCCAAAATTGTTTTCCCAAGGCGAACTTAATGATTTGGTAAGAGACTTCAATCTTCCCAAAAACGCTGCTGAGTTGCTTGAATCAAGGCTCAAAAGCAGGAACTTACTTCTGCCGGGAGTGTCTTCCTCCTGGTTTAGATATCGTGAAACGCAGTATATTTACTACTTTGCCCAAGAGGACGAATTGGTTTATTGCACCAACATTGAAGGTTTGATGAATACATTTAAGATCTCATACGACCCAGAAGAGTGGCGTATTTTTATAGATTCTTCAAAGAGAAGCCTAAAAGCAGTTCTGCTTCACAACGGCGGTTTCTAGGCTTCCGTTTCCGTCACCCATTCCGTACACCTCAAAGAAACCTACAAGAACTTGGAATTGATTCTTTGTAAATTAAAATATAAAGACCACGGTTGGCAAGTGTGTGGTGATTTCAAAATCTAGGGCATGGCGCTCGGATGGCAATCTGGGTTTACCAAATTCCTTTGCTTTTCGTGTCTATGGGATAGTAGAGACCGAACAAATCACTGGACCAAAAAGTGTTGGCCTGCGAGGGAGCCTAAAGTTGACGAAAGGAATGTCCTGCATGAAACTTTGGTGCCTCCTCATAAAGTTCTTTTACCACCGCTTCACATAAAGCTGAGATTGATGAAGCAATTTGTAAAGTAACTTCCAAGGAATGGAAATTGCTTCAAATACTTAATATCAAAGTTTCCTGGCCTCTCGGAGGCAAAGTTGAAGGAAGGTTTTTTAGTTGGACTAGATATTAGACGGCTTATGGCTGATCCATATGACGGATCCTCAAAGAGAAGGGTGGATTGCCTTTAAGGAAGTTATAACAAAATTTTTAGGCAATAACAAAGACCCTAACTACAAACAAATCGTCAAAAGAATGTTAAAAGCATTTCAAGCTTTAGGTTGCTTAATGAGTTTAAAAGTACATTTTCTTCATTCCCACCTCGACTATTTTCCAGAAAATTTAGGAGACATGATGAAGAGTAAGTAACGATTTCACCAAGATATTAAGGAGATGGAAAAAAATACCATGGAAGATGGAGCGTCACAATGATGGCAGACTATTGTTGGACGCTTGAAAGAGACCTTACAGATGCTTCCCCACAAGCGAAAATGTACCAAAAGGAGTCTCACTGGGAAAAAGAAACATGTTTAGTGCTCACTAATTAATGTATTTCAGATAAGAAAATAAGTTTTGATACGCAGTTATAAATTACTTCATTAAAAAAAAATTATGTTTTATTTTAAGATAATAACTTATTTAGCATAGACACCTACATTGTCAGAAAACGTGACGTGCAAGGACAAAATGAAAGTCATTTTCGAATTGAGCACACCCAAAAACATAAGACTTACACAAAAAACCAAAACAGCTCTGAACTTTTTTTTTTTGCAGACTTGTGTTATTGACAGTTAACCAATCATTTGACTAACACGCTGATAGCCGGCTCGGTGGCGTATGGGATATGATGCTACGCAGAGTTACCTGGGTTCAATCCCCACAAAGTCGGTGCGATTTTTCGGATTCTGGGAATGGCTTGAGTGTTCATCTTTCGGAGGAGATGTAAAGCTGTCGGTGCTGTCTAACAGAGATGTGTTGTACATTGAAGATCCCTTCCCTCGACACGAGAGGGGTTCCGCAAAATTCCCGGGTTAGTGAGGTGACAGAATTCCCCGGCGTGTCATTAGCCGAAAGGCAGAAACAAAGCACGTTGAAGGAAAAACAAACAAACAAACAAACATGCTGATACAGAGAAACCAGAAAATTGTTTTCGTCGTTTAGGTAACGGTCATTGATAAACAGGGTGACTCACAACATTCGCGACGGAAGATTAAATTCTGAAACTATTTTGTGCGCACTAAAAACTAAAAATACTCTAGACTATGAAGGGTGTTCCATAATAAAATGTCATACAAAAGTTATTATCTTTTGAATAAGACACCCTATATTTTGTTTCACTTTCGACTTTGTTAGGTAAAATGAAGGTGACTTTATTGGAAATTTCCTACACCTATCCTAGCTAGTCAAATGGAGACTCACTATTCCGATTGAGCGTTCCTTTGGGAAAGTCCAGAACTCGAAAAGCATCAAAATTTCCTCTCAAACCACGATCCCCGCTTGTCTGCCATTTCGAAATCGGAAAGTATAGAATTCTTTCTGAAGAAAAATTTATTGGCAGACCTTCATTCCGATTCATACTTTTTTTAATAGAGTATCGCAGCTTCGAAAATATACTAATTTGTGTTACCTCATATATAGGGGGTTTCACCCCGACGAGTTGCCCATATATCTGTTCATGCAATCAAACTGATTTCATGAAAAAATATAAATCCACCACCCGCTAATTAATACCATTGCCAGGCAATGATTATAATCAAAACATATCCTGGAATAATTATATATTAAGGTAACGTTACATGTTATGAGAATATATCAATCTACCAGAATATATACATACTATAGCATCATCAGACAATGATATCAATGTACCAACGAGTAGTGTCAGAGGCTTTCTCCCGGAAAAATCCAGTGTACAGACCATAGTCAAATAACACTGAATGTTACTCATTAATAGTTTCCTTTGTGTGAAGTGGTGAACGATCGAATAGAATACTGCTCTGAATATAAATATGACAAAATTGTCAGTTAATTATATAACATTTATATAAACAAATAAATAAAATATGAACTGAGATTCTGAGCAGTATAAACTGAAGACAAAACCTATGACTCTACCTCATTATTTTTTCGGAAAGAAATCTACGAAGAATATTTCAAGATTTGATGACTGTTATCTTTTGTAACTGTTCAAACAAATTTTTCTTCAGACCCAAAATCTCAATACTTTTGTGAAGATTCCTAGGAATAACACCTGTTGTGGAAATAATAATCGGTAGAATAAAAATTATTTTCATTTTCCACATTTTTTAATCTCGTCGCCAAGCATCATATATTTAGAAATTTTTCATTGTATTTATTTTGTAAATTATGTGTGTCGGGTATAGCAATATCAATTATATATGTTATTTGATTCTGTTTATCAGTAAGAATGATGTCTGGTCTGTTGTGTTTCACAGCTCTGTTGCAAAAATTGTTTTATCAAAATAAAGTTATATTTGTCGTTTTCACAAATAATGTCAGGTTCATATTTGTAAAACTTTCTTCTTTTGGGAATAAGGTCATGTTTAATTCCTAAATTAAAATGAATAATATTAGCGACGGCATTATGTCTTTCTAAATAATCTGTTGAAGCAAGGACTGAGCAAGATGATAATATATGAAAAACTGTTTCTGAAGAACAGAAACATCTATATTTTGTTTGATGATGTGTTTTCTATAATTCTCTATAATTCTCTATAATTCCTCATGAAAACAACCTGATCCTGGATCGCAATTGCCAAGCCTTCTATTTCAGCAAACAATTCTCCAGAAACTAACCATTTATTCGATGCGATTATATATATATATATATATATATATATATATATATATATATATATATATATATATATATATATATATATATATATATATATATATATATATATATATATATATATATATATATATATATATATATATATATATATATATATATATATATATATATATATATATATATATATATATATATATATATATATATATATATATATATATATATATATATATATATATATATATATATATATATATATATATATATATATATATATATATATATATATATATATATATATATATATATATATATATATATATAATAGTTTCTCAGTCGTCCTAATGAAAGCGTATGATTTTGACTCTTACTCATCTTGCAGGGAACTAGTGTTTCAGCAAAGCTACTATTTATATATGTTATTTATGTCATTATCATACATATTTATCTGAAAAATCAGACAGATAGGTCGATTCTAATATGCAAGCAGACTTCATAATAATTTCTAAATCGTAGTAACGAAGGTGCATTCACTCTTACTGGCTGTAAAAGCGAATCAGTATTTGTACTTATAAATAAAATTTTGAAATTTATAGTTTATTACACTTATTTTAAGTAATGCAAATTAGATTTGTTTAAAGGAATCAACAAATTTCTTCAAATTACAATAATAACGAATTTGCTTTCATTTTGTTCTAACGAAACGTACTATTTCAAATGGAAATACAGAATGAATCAATTGAACATTGGCTAAAAACAATGATTCATTGTTCTTAGTCAAAACTGAAGACTTCCGTTGATTAAATGCAACACTCCACATCTTCATATTTCGCAAATTTTCATCGTCCTCGTCTTCAGAGATACTATATTCTGTGAAAATTTTCAGTTCAATTTGGGAGGCATTTTCATTATACACATTATACATTTTCATTATACACTATGTCAAGTACGACTCTATCAAAATGGAACTTTTATTCTGTTCCATAGAATTACCTAATGGACATTGGACCGAATTGGCTATGAATCCTGTCAGCTGCCATGAAATACATTCTTGTTGAAATATCAAATTCGAATGAACGAAGTGACAAGTAAATTAATTTTATGCACCTGTCAGGTGAGCGTAGCTAGTTCAGCTACTTGATTCGAATATTTCAAAGCATTCTCTGTTAGATCTTGCAAAATCATCAAAATTCATTATACTCCCAAATTATTTCGGAACTATAAGAGATGGGTATAGTACATGCTTATACAATTCCATCTGAAATTTGACGCTTCATCTGATGGAGATATAAAAATTGGCACGTGCAATTGTTTCTGTAGTACAAAAGATCCACGAGCTACAATTTTTTTAAATGTTCCTCAAAAATAGGGTTCATAACAAAAATAATTAAAACTGTCTGAAGTTTTGACAGATTAGTGCCAACAACTTGGGTATTTTATGCCTTGCTAAAATTTCGGTTCTAGATGTATAATAAAAAAGGTAGATTGCCATTTGAAATAACAAAGTGATGACCCACTTCCAGTTTAACCGGAAAATGTATCACTTCGAAAATATTTCACTCCAATTGGAAATCGCTAGTTACGGCCGCGTATAAAATTACAGCTTGATATTGTAATTGGAAGTTTTTAATGGACGGTCCGGTGGATATCCTGTATATATATATATATATATATATATATATATATATATATATATATATATATATATATATATATATATATATATATATATATATTGTCGCATCACCTGGTATTCTGAATTCGAATGTTGGATATGTGAGAGGAAAAATTTTATCTATGTAGAAACATTTGTTTCCATATGATCTCAAATACGTCTGAAACAAGAATGAGTTTATTTGACTATCAGTATTCATTCAATTTCTCTTCAGTTCTCACGCTAAATAAATGCAACTTTTCTGTGTTTCTTGTTGTTTTTCGAATATTTGAATTTATTGTAATGGCTGCTGAACGTCCTGGACGCTATTTGAGTAATCGTGAAGCGGTAAGAATTGTAACAGCTTTTCAAAGCTTGATTCATAGACTTATAAATATTCCGATGAACAAAAATAACCATGACACTGAACACAATAAAATCAAACAAATTGCGAAAGATAATAATTATGATATAGACCTAATTGACATAATGTGTAAGAAACTACAACAAGAATTATAAATGAGAATTTTCCAGTTTGTGAGAAACCAAGTTATAAGTATGTTTCATCACCATATATAGGTCCAATTTCGGTTAAAATTGGTAAAATATTAGAAAAGAATTACTATCATTTTATATAACTTCCATTAATATATCCTTAGTTATACGATGGTGTCCAAGGAATGTTCGTTGATTTTTTAAAGAAGATTACAATGTGTTAGCCACATAGTTTTTCATTTAAATAAAAGAGTTTTTACTGTGGTTTTAGTAAAAGTGGATATTCTGATTATTATAATTCCTGTTTAACGACTGATTTATAATATTGGCCTTGTATGAAGCCATGTTCCTTACAAGGACGTCTAGAAAAGCTTTATAAAAGTTAAGTTTAAAAATAACGATTACATCTAGAATAAAAAAGAAGTTTGTATGATACACAATAAAACAAAGTTGAAATTAATGATTAGTTTCTTTCATGTATCCGGTAAATGAACTAATAAAAACTGTTTATTCGTTAGAGTGGCCTTCCATGGACCACCCACTTTACTTTACACCCACACTGTATAAGAATATATCAGAATCAGCCTATGTCCAAACGGTTTTCTGTATTATGAAATAGTGAGGAATTGTAAATAATCATCTGAACAACCTGTATATTCTATCATAGAACAAAAAAATCTGGTATAGCTCAAAAAAAAACTCGAAGAAGGAATTATCGTTCACCCGCCAAGCTTTCACGCCAGGGATCTCTCGCAACTTGTTGGAAGGGCTTCGTGGTGTGCACGTTGCTGCTCTTGGATTCCGACGAGCAAAGTTAAATTGGAGTTGACCCATTTCATGCGAGTGCATGCCGTAAAGTTGAAGCGACCACACAGGTTCTTCACCTCACCTCGGTCATCCTGGCACGCCAGCCCGTACTAATCTCTCCACTCCACGTTCATCGGTTCTACAAAGTTTCTCCTGTCTCATATTATGCGAATTCTGCGTCGTAACCCGTTCAGGTTTACATTCAATGAAAAAACGAAAATTTGTAAGTACATGGAGAGTCATTTTTACAGTAGTATCTGGATGAAATTTACCTTTTCTAATTCTGCTGTTCACAAAATTGGGTTACAGGGTGTTCGCGGACAGAAGGGTCGTATTATAATGGGAGATAAATTACTATAGAACTATCAGCAAGATACAGGGTGATTTGTTTGTTTCTGGTAAAATATATGATTATTTAAAACTCTAGAAACCGTCAACTAAACTCCTATATTTTCGCTCATCTCTCTAACTCGAGTCAATAAAATAGATTAGAAAGTAAGCCCAATCCTCATATTTTCGGAGAAGTGATAATATTGAATATTCAAAAACAACAGGAAGTTTACTTTTCTGGTGGCCGAAAATAATGATTATCACCATAAGTAATGAAATCGTAGGAGACATTTATATATAATAACAAAATATATATCACAAGAGAATTCCCACATGAATGCCTCGACTCAATATTAATCACAATTTCCGAAAACAAAATCCCAAGATCAGTAAGCATAATCGACTAGTCAGCCTTATTAGTCATACTCTTAAAACCTTACTGAATGTAATTCAGAGCCAAATATACAATGAACGTGAATCAAAGATGCATAAAGAAATATCTAGATGTAGGAGCTTGATGGAAACTATCTGCTTCCACATTTTTCACTAGCTCATCCATGTATGACTCAAACGAAATCGGTCCCATTATCGAACCTTGGGGAACGCCAGTGCTAACAAGCCTACTGGATGGCACAGTTCCTTTTCACTCTACTACCTGTGTTGAGGAAAAAATCTTCTGAATTATGATGAAGTCCTAGTACGCCACCACATTCCAATTTCGCTAGTATTCTCACATGGTTGATAATCAAAAGTTTTGCTTAGGTCTAGGCATATGAGTCACAAAAATATTAACAATTATCTCGTTGTTATTGTCCATTTACTTTTCGGAATTCGTGCTGGTTAACGCACAGCATTACAACGATATATTACAGAAGGTCTGTTCATGAAAAAAGGGCCCTTTATAAAAACACTTCGTTGACCGTATGTCAATCTGTATGTTGTTCAACTGTCTATCAGCCTATGCCACAAGAACACCTCCAGGTATAGAGTTGAAATTGATGAAGCCAACAGAATAAATTTATGTGACATTTGGTGATGTATTTGCACATTCGGTAATCAACACCTATAGGGAAATTTTCGTTGACCAAGAAATATGGAATTTGGCGGGTAGTGATCTTTTATGTAAACACCTCAAAAAAGTCTAGGGAACACTTCTGAATACCGATATATCGTATCCAGAACGATCAATCTGGATGATGTTTTTTTAAGAAATGAACACCTGCATCAATTTCTCACCAAATTATGTAGAGTGCCGCAACAGCTTTCAATTTTTTTTTAAACTAAAAATGCAGCAGATGCGACGCTGCTTTATAATCATTTCATGTATTCAGTGTTTGAAATCAGTTAGTTGGCACTTTGTTTCTGTTGTTAGCACAAATAAAAGATTCCAGTTTTGTGATTCGACCATGGAAAGACGACATTTGACTAGAGAAGAGATGTTACGAGCCGTTGGCATGCTCCAAGCTGGGAGCTCACAACAGGAAGTAACCAGGGTTTTGGGAAGTAGCCCAAGTGTCCTAAACCGTTTATGATCGCGTTTCAAGGAAACAGGTAGCGTAGAAGAACGCCATACAGGTCGTTTCAGGATTACTACAGTCGCCCAAGACCGATTTTTGGTTTTACAAGCCAGAAGAGATCGTACTAATACAGCATCTCAATTAGCTATCACGAGTTCATAATATACAAATTTCCGACCAAACTGTGAGAAATCGACTGCACGAAGGTCAACTCCACTCCAGACGTCCTTTGAGAGTTCCACAACTGACCCATGGAAATCGCGCTGCTCGTTTAGTTTGGTGCCAAGAACACATAAACTGGGATCAAGAGAGGAGGGTCACAGTTCTCTTCAGCGATGAATCTAGATTTAGTTATTATCCCGATTCGGGAAGAATTCGAATATGGTGGGAACCTGAAAAGCAAAACCGTCGGATCAGTGATGTTTTGGGGAGGTATACGCCTTGGTGGAAGAACTGACCTCGTTTTCATACAGAACAACCTCACGGAAAATTCTTACGCAAATAAGAATGTTTTACCTGTAGTGGTACAGTATCTCCAAACAATCGGTCAAAATCCACTCTTCCAACAAGATAATGCCCCTCCTCATCGTGCAAGAGTTGTCTTGAACGTTCTTGAAGAGAATGATATCGATCTTCTATCGTGGCCATCCTGCTCCCCAGATCTGAATCCCATCGAGCATGTGTGAGACACCCTAAAAAGAAATCTTCTGCGTCAAAACGTCTTCCATCATGAACAGGATCTTCGATTAGCAGTTCAGGGGACTTGGAATGACTCAGGCCAAAATGTAATAGACAATTTAATATTGAGCACACCGCGACGATGCCAAAGTGTCATTATTAACACAGGTGGACCTTCTGGGTACTGAAAAATATAAGTGCTTCCATATCGTTCCGAAAATATTAGTTCACGATTTTTTTTTGTGTTTTACCAAATTTCGTCATTCTCAAATTTCAATTTTTTTTCACAATAGGTGCTTTGGAGAAGTCAAATATTATTTTGTTTTCTTGAGAATACATTATATACAATACATCCTAACAAAAACCGAAATATTTCTATAAATCATCAAATTCATGTTTTAAAGATATTGGTAAGTGTTCCCTAGATTTTGTGAGGTGTTTATGATGATGAAAATAGGCCAGAAGAAACTTAACTGAAGATCGACAATCAAGAATAGGAATCCATTCCAATAAGGAAGGGCGTGGAGCAGGGATGCGTCCTCTTCCCGATGGTCTTCAACTTATATTCTGATCATATTTTCAAAGAGGCTTTGAGAAACAGCACAGAAGGAATAAAGATTTATGGCCATTCTATTAACAACATCAGATATACGGATGAAACGGCCCTTTTCGCAGAGAATATTAAATTGAGTATATAACGTATGCAACATAATTGAACTGAGGTGAACACCGAAGAAACTAAATCAATGATAGTCAATAGAAATGAACAACCAGACACAGCATTAAATCTTGAAGGGAAAAATATTCAGACCATCTACAGCTTCAAATATCTCGGTACCCTCATCAGGGCGGATACAAGCCCAGATGTCGAGGTTGACACAATAATCACCACTGCTAGTACAGCTTTCATGATTCAGAATCAGATTTCTGAACTGCTATGTGTGAACCACCCTTCAATATGGCGTAGAAGCGTGGACTTTGATGATGAACACCATGAATCGAATATCTTGGGCAAGCAGAAAAACTAATGAAGAGGTTTAACAGCTGATGAAGACAGACATCCAACTCTTGCAAATAATTAAGAAGAGGAAAATTGAATATATGGGGCTTTTTATTCAAGGAAAAAAATACTGTTTTCTTCAATATTCAATAATAATTGAAGGAAATTTGAAGGCGAACGAGGTATCGGAAGAAGGAAGGTGTCCTGGTACTGCAACATCAAGGCATGGACAAGCTTCACATTCAAGCAACTCGGTCACTTCGCTCAAAATCGAGAAGAGTTCCGGAAAATGATCGCTAACCTGTTATCTCAGAGATGGCAACTGAAGAAGAGAAAGTCATCTTAGCCGATTAACACCGTCATCTCACCGTCTTTATGGTATGCCAAGACGAAAATTACTTTTTTTCAAGTTTTGTTCTCATGAATTAGTTAGATTAGTTAAAAAGTAAAACATATATTAACTGTGAGAATAAATTTAAGAATCAATGAAATAAGGAAAAACTAACTTGATTAACCAATTTACGTCAACCCTTTGAACCCACACAGCATTTTCCAACAGAATTTATAAATTATACCTATATGTCGAATAAGAGAACTGATGATAATCTCTACATGACTACTACCAGAGTAAGGACTACGTTACGGTATTTTGAAAGAAAAATCTTATGTATATGTCAGCAAGAGCCAAAATGAAAAACAGCATTCACTATGCAAATTCTTCAGGATGTTATCACAGTTCTTTCTCTACTTCACAATGAAATCATAACCACTTTCTTCTTCAACTAATGTTTGAAGTAGAAATTGAAGGCAAACGAGGTGTCGTAAAAAAAACGATCTTCTGGTACTGCAACATCAAGGCTTGGACAAGCCTTAAATTCGAACAACTCTGTCGCTTTGCACAAAATCGAGGGAGGATTCCGGCAAATGATGAAACAACCAAGAACAGAGGTGTCTTCTATTTCCGTTCGTTCTTTTTTTGTTGTTCTCAATTCATAGGAGGAGGCCATGCCTATCATGCCACAGCTGTGGCCGGCCAAGATGATTAAATGTGTGTTTACTCGCTTCTTGAAGAAGGCCAAATTGTAAGATACCAAAAAATGTTCGATTGAAGCGAGTTCCACAGCACACTAGCACTAGAAACAAAAGAATTTTAATAGAGAGAGGTATGTGGCATTGCCAGTAGGACCCTCCGCTAGTTTTTCTTTGGAATTGGATTCTTTGTGGGACCATTGAAGTATCTGTAGAAACAAGAAAGATCAGTAACCTGCCGCATTTAAGCGAGAGGAAGGAGATCACGCGTGGTGTCAGGTTGGTCGATTAGGCGTACTGCACCCTTCTGCACTATCCAATAGATGTTTCCCCATTCCGAACCAGGTCGCATATGTGTCTTATATAAAATAATCAGCTGTTATGAGGTGAACTACTGCTCAGCCTTGAAAAGAGAACTCAGATCAGCACAAGCAGATTTGAATATGGTTAACACAAGATCATGCCAGCAAACTCCGATGTCGTTGTATGCTCTGTCGGTATGACTACTCAGCAGTTGTAGTACCCTGACTAGAAAGTGACACCATGATACAGTCGCCCGTAAACCCAAATATTGAGGACAATGAAGTGCTGAGTAGGAGGTCGGATATAGCAACACCTAAAATCAACATGGAGAGGCCATTCCAGATCATCAGATCCAGAAAGGAATGGATCAGTTCCAAGGACTGTCTACTTGAGGGTCCCTGTTGGTACACGGATGGCTCAAAAACTGCAAAAGATGTTGGAGCTGGTGTCTACGGTCGAGGTACCGCCAAGGAACAGTCGATCTGTCTTGGTGGGCATGCGACTGTCTTTCAAGCAGAAATATTCGCCATTGACCACTGTGCTAATCTCTTACTTGGGGGGGGGGGGGTGATTAACAAATAGGTCAATTAAAATCCTTACCGATTGCCAAGCTGCACTGAAAGCATTGGTAGCAGAACCACTCGGGCATTGGAGGAAATGGGAAGGCGGACTCATTGGTCGCTCGAGGAACTAACCTGGAGTTTATAGCACTGGAGCCTAAGCTTGGAATTCCCCTGAAAACTGCAAGGATGAAAAACAACCGATGGATGGTAAGGGTACGTGAGCATTGGATGAGCCTCCTAGGTCTCAGACATGTTCGACGTGCCATCAGTGGACCTTCCACTGCAAAAGCCAATGCCTGGCTTAAACTCTCTAGGTTGGAACTGAGGGTTTTAACTGCTATACTAACGGAGCACTGCCGCCTCAGGAAACACCTTAATAAATTAGGATTGGTTGAGGATCCTTCATGTAGGCTATGTGAAGAAGATATAGAATCGATGGAACATGTTATGTGCGAGTGCCCAGCTGGGGACAAGGTCACGATGGAAGAACTTGGATCTTGCAAACTGGTGAGTGAGCTTATCAAGCTCTCATCCACGAAACTCGTATCCTTTACGAGAAGGATGGAGCTCGTAGATGAAATTTAGGACAGAGTGTGCCACAATAGACCACTGGGTCGCAGTGGCCGGGCTGCCCTCACTAAAAAGATAATATCTATCTATCTATCTAAGATACGAAAAAAATGTTCGATAGAAGCGAATTTCCCAACACACTAGCCCTGGAAACAAGAGAATTTCAATAGAAGAAGAAGAGTATTTGGCTTTGCCAGTTGGACCCTCCGCTAGTTTTTCTTTGGAATTGGATTCTTTGTGGGACCATTAAAGTATCTGTAGAAAAAAGATAGATCAGTAACCTGCCGCATTTAAGCGAGAAGAAGGAGATCACGAGTAGTGTCAGGTTGGTCGATTAAGCGTTCTGCACCCTTCTGCACTATCCAATAGATGCCTTAAATATTTTGGTGCGGAGACCCACACATGAGAACCCCATTCCAAACCAGGTCGCATATATGTCTTATATAAAAGAATCAGCTGTTAAGGGGTAAACTACTGCTCATTCCTTTCATGCTCTCTCGGTACTTTTGTCGGTATGACTACTCAGCGGTTGTAGGACCCTGATTAGAAAATGAGACACCAGGATACGCAGAAGTAAAACGTGCTTTGATAATATTTTCCCGAACTTGGACAAATGTGATTATCGCAAGGATACGTTCGAACTATACTTATCGGACCACTTGGCCCAAAAGATAGACATAATTACAGCTAGTCTTGAAAGTGATTTGCCTTGTCCAAAAGACTCTAGAATCAGAACAACTACTCTCTATTCTGAAACAGCATCTTCGAGAAAGTTACACGAATACAAGGAAAAGTCATAAAAGAGAACTTATACTGGCAGCAGATGATAAAACAAGAGCAGTTTGGAAGGTGATAAATGAGGAGAGTGGCAAAACCTGTCTAACACGTGAAAGCGAAACCACCTTGACAGAGAGTCAACTGAATGACTACTTCTCTTCAGTCGGACAATCTATACAAAGCCAGTGCTCGCCATCCAAAGAAAAATCGATGGAGATGATTAAAAATCGAAAAACACTTACGCCGCTCTTGTCTAGTTCCATATTTATTAGCCCGATTACTGAAAAGGAGCTGGCTGATGTAGTTTTGAATTTGAAGAGCAAATATTCGTCAGATGTATATGGAATGAATACTATGATACTGAAGAGAATTTTTCCTCCCATATCAAATTTCATGTGTAGAATGGTAAATCAGTGTTTGGAGCAGGGTGTTTTTCCCCAAGAACTTAATATTGCGAAAGTGGTTCCAATGTACAAGAAAGGCGATATAAACAGTTGTAACAGCTACAGGCTAATATCTGTTCTACCAATAATATAGAAGATTCTGGGACGAAGGCTTATTGATTTCTTCGATGAAATGCACATTTAAAATGATAACCAACAAGGCTTAAGATCAGGTAGGTCCACGACAACGGCTCTGGTTGGCTTGCTGGAGGGCATAGCTGAAGCTTTGGATAACCACGAATGCTCGGAGATCCTATCATGTGATTTGAGTATGGCTTTCGATTGCGTGATTAGGGGCCTACTGATGGATAAAATGGAATTTTATGGAATTCGGGGAACAGCTGTGTCTATCTTCGAATTGTATCTATCAAATAGAACACAGTTGGTCGTGTGGAGGAGCTGTCAGTCAGAGAAAGTGGAAGTAGAGGTTGGAGTTCCCTAAGGCTCAATCATGGGGCCTCTACTATTCATTTTATATATTATCGATATGCCATCTAATGTACCCTGCTAGAGAACTAGTGTGTATGCTGATGACACCAATTTTATGAACACCTATGGTATATTGTTGTGGGGATACAGCTCAGAAATTAACAGAGTGCTCTTGAAGCAGAAGGAAGCAGTGGGGGCTATATGTGGTACTTCAAGTATGACTTACTGTCGTTTCTGTGTTTATACTGAGCTGCCTAAGATATTTTTATGATAATAAGGAAAAATTTGCGTCCAATACAGAATTTTACACCTACAATACCAGGAGAAATAATGACCTCATTATTAAACATCACCGACTTAAAAAGACTCAGATGGGAGTCGATCGCCTGTGTATGAAACTTTTCAATATGCTACCTGATGAAATTAAGAATGCTGATAGGACCAAATTCGTGACAAAAATAAAAGACTGCTGTTAGGTTAGGTGTCTAATGGAATCACATTTTTGGTTTGTCTAATTTTGTCATATCATGTTGTGGATGTCCGTTTTCAACAAATGTCTGTTTCCTATGATTTATTAGTTTATAGTATGTCGTGTATTACACTGTTTTTATTTTTAGCGGTTTTATGTCCGCCTTTTTCATATTTTTAAATGACGTATCATGTAAATAGTTGATGATTAATAATACAAAAAAACAATCTGCAATAGAAAAAGAGTTGACAAGAGTATGGAGCCCTGGGGTACACCTGCATTAACCTGAAATGATTTACTTGTTACACCATCAATTACCTCTTGAATCGATATACTGAAGAGAAACCTCCTAATCCGAACTCGCAAATTTTCTGTGTGTTCGCTTAAATTATCCATTTGTTACTAGATATGTGCTCTGATTGAATTTTATTGTCAATTGTGAATTATGTATTATGTAGCTCTACCTGAAAATTTTTTTATATATTCCACCTGATTTAAAAACAACAGTGAAACTACGGTCATTTGCTAGAACTATTCAATTATATCATTTTGAACTCTAGATGTAAAGGCTTATTACGTTTTTTTAAAGCACCTAATAAATCATCCAGAAGCGTTAAAATTGTGTCCTTGGAATGAAGCCAAATTAGGAAAATGAATTGAGCAATATTTCCTTAGTTACTAAACACTCTTTCGTTCATTACAAAAAAAACTGCAGTATGTCGAAAAAATGCTGTGATAACATTTGAAATCCCACATTTACAAACGATCCGTCGAATAATCAGTTAAATTATGCGTTATTGTTATCTTATTTTAATACGAATAAAACTAAACTATCTCAACTATTCAAGTTTCATTTTTAAATGATTAATTCTCATAATGATATAATAGTGAATGAGTGAATGAAAATGAAAATAAGTTTATGGGTGATTGATCTTTTTAATTGTTCGTAAGTAATTCTATAACGAAGATTAATCCAATAACAAAGGCAGTCAAGAAATTGAAAGTTTCTGTTAATAATTTTCACCAATTAAAAAGAGTTTTCCATGTTTGAATATATTTACGACATAATTGCAGTGAATGCAAACATTGTGTGATAAAATTATATAAACATGGGAAACTTTTTTATTCAGTTACAAAAGAATATAGTTTTTGAAGAATGAGAGTTTCACGATGCTACTGTAGATTGAACAAGGATATATACAGTGTGTTTCAATGAAAATTCACCAACCCTCTATCTCAAGATAAATTTATTTTGGCGCAAAATGCTGAGACATGTCAAATTTTCATTGGAGATGAAAATATTTCTGACTTCGGAGCATGTAAAATCAACCACAGCAGTACTCAAATCAAAATTCATTATTGAGGAAGAAAGTCGAGTTGAATATCTTTTGAAATGCTCGCATCATTCTCTATTCAAAAATTGTATCTTTATGAACATTAAATATCACACAGAAAGTCGAAACACAACGAAAACTCTTATTCCAACTTTCATTCTTTCCGACGTAAATTATGTTACCGCTTCGATCTTGAGTGAGTTGTCGATAACCGTTGATGACGTAATGAATAAAATTACTAATTTATCCCCTGGGAAATCCTTAGGACCTGATGGTCTTAGTCCTGATGAGTAGAAATCAAGTTTCATAACGCCGATCTTCAAATCTGGAAATAAACAATGTGTGGCCAACTATTGACCAATTAGTATAATGATTGTAATACCTAAGATATTTGAGAGTATAGTTCTAGATAATGTCAATTTTTCCATTAGTCAAATTATTTGTGGACAACAGCACGGATTTATGAAGAGAAGATCTATCATGACTAATCTTATTTTATATGTACAATATATTTATGATGAGTTACAGAAGGGTGGCCAGGTCGATGGTAGTTACACTGACATAGTCAAGGCCTTGGACCAGGTGAACCACCAATAAAGGATTGTGTTATCGAATTTGCGGGTCTCATGGGTAGTCTTTTCAAGTGGCTGAAAAATTATTACAGGGGGCGTACAGAAATTGTCAAAATTAAGAACTTCAAATCATTCATTATTACTGTTTCCTCTGGTGTGCCCCAAGGAAGTCATTTAGGACCCATTCTTTTTCTGTTTTACATAAACGGAGTTCACATTGTTGTCCGTTATTCGATAGTATTGATATTTGCGGATGATCTCAAATTGTTCGAATCAGTTTCCACCCTGGCCGATGCTATTCAGCTTCAAGCTGACAAAGCTTCTTTGGTCAAGTGGTTTTCGGATCATATGCTCACAGTTAATATAAGAAAGTGCATATGTATTTATTCTCATCGTAAGAACGATCCTGTGATCTTCGACTACTCTTTCAATGGTATCAATGTTGAAAGGTCTGCTTGCGTTACAGATCTTGGAATTTTTTTAGATCGGTAAATCATTTTGATTATATCATTGATAGGTCGTTGAGGATGATTGGACTAATTTGTCTGCACTTGGCCAATTTTTCCGAGATCAATACCCTCAAGCTAATTTATTTTTCTTTCTGTCGATCTATTTTTGCATACGGATGTGTAATATGGTCACCGTTCTACCAGTCTGATTCGTACATCATCGAAAGAGTTCAGAACAAATTTTTGATGTATGTCTCGTATAAAATGTGTATTACACGGATCAATTTCTCTGCTTCTTGTATGAGATCTGAGCTAGAACTGAAAACTTTGGATAATAGAAGGCTGACAGCGGACTTGATATTTTTTTTAAATGCTTGAATGAATTTTTGGATTGCAGCGAGATACTTGAGAGGGTTACTTTTCATGTTCCTTCAAGAAGAACAAGAAGTGATGTAATATTTTCGATCCCTCTGTTGTCCTTCTGTTTTATTGAATAAAATTCAGTGTTTATAACATCTTAACATAGTATAATTTCTATATTTCTATCTTTTAATTATTTTTGCATATCCTGCGATTTATTAAAAAGAATTTGATGTCTGGACATTGTGGGCATCTATAATTCTTACTATGTATAAACGGGCCTTCCCGTATAATAAATAAATGAAATAAAATAAAAATAAATTTGCCACCACGTTTACGTCAAGAAAGGCTGATTGTAGTGGAAAAAACTGAGACACGTCAATTTTTTATAGGAGGGGGACGAATATCTCAATTGGATCGGAGCTTGTAGAATCAACCCCCTACATTCCTCCGCACCTGGGTCGAAATTCAATTGAGATATTGATAATCATCAATGTTTTGTAGGGAACGCACAATCGTTTTTTATGACAACCATCTGTTAGTGATAAATCTGTTTCACATTTGTCCTTCATTTTCGTAATACTTTCAATCACAGACAAATATTGAAGATGGTTTATTTAGCTGATGAGCGGGTCGAAATTGTTTCAATTCATTAACGAAATAATAGTTCTGCCAGAGAAACGGCAAGAATTTCCAATGAAACATTCATAAGAACATGTAGGACACCAGTATGTTTATATTTGATGAATAAATTTTTAACTACGGGTTCGGTGGCTTACAAAAACCATGAAACTCAACATCGGTCTATACGAAACAACATAACTTAAATCGTAAATTTGTGCTTTAGGATCGTCCAACCTCACCAGTTTTTGAAGTTTGGACTGGAATTTATGAAAACCATATTAAAGGACCTTTCTTCATCGTAGATTATCTCAGTGGAGATACTTATCTGCGAGATAAGACAAGAATTAATGAATTTCGGAAACGTATCTCATTCAGAGAATGAGATACGTTTCCAGCAAGATGTTTCTCCTGCATATTTCGATGTTCGTGTGCTACAATATTTATATGCCAAGTTCCCTGGATTGGCAGAACAGGCACAGTTGAGTGACCATCCAAGTGATTTAAGTCCTTTAGATTTCTTCTTATGCTTATGTTCATGCTTCTTATGCACAACCTGAAAACTTGGGAGAGCTGCGGAGAAAAATCGGCACCAAGTGCTGAGTTCACCAGCTGTTCTTCAAAATGTTAAAACACAATTCGAGAATCGTTTGTATCGTTGTGAGCAGGTAGAATAGGGAGATTTTGAGCATTGAACCTGAGTTTTGGCATTGTCTTCAAAGTTTCGTTGAAAATATATATATATATATATATATATATATATATATATATATATATATATATATATATATATATATATATATATATATATATATATAATAATAAATAATAGTAATAAGTTCTCTATTTCCTACAGGTAGAACCCAATCACAGGAAAAATTATAATATTTATATAACAAATCAACATTTCAAAGCGTAATCATAAATAATGAGTTAATATTAGTAAAAACCATGCAGCTATTCGAAACTTACTCGGTACATAAAATGAACAAATCAAAAAAAAATTGGAAAAAATGCTATGGCATGAAATGAAATAGAAAGAAAACACTCATGCCTTGAGTTAAACTGAAAAAATTTGAAAAATAGAAAAGTATGCAATATCTCAGATGCGCTTCAGAGAACATTGTCCAGATATCCACTACTGATAGTTGTAAACGAGTCGAAATTAATATCACACAATCTTGAGATGGACTTATAAATGGTACATACATAATATTGAAGATTGTTCTGGGCGTGCTCAGGAAAAACAGATGCCCATCTCTTGAGGTCGGTCTCGAAACTGAAATTTTCAGTTGGGCTATAATAGAGGGACAATCCAAACGATTATTCAGGAGGTTAAATAAAAATTTTAAGGCCAGAAAGCCTCTTCTTATATTCAGGATTGTCGCTCTGAACCTACTCAAGAGTGCACCATGATCATACCCTCTTAGAGGGTAGGCACCATCTTCTCGCCAGACAATGTATTTGAAAGATCTTCTCTGAATTGCCTCCAAATGATAATCATGACAATAATAGAAGGGATGCCAAATAATCGACGCATACTTCAACTTACTTGAAACAATAGTCTCAAAAAGATAAATTGAAGTATTTGATTTCGTGAAGTGCTTTCCATTTCGAATGATGAACCCATATAATTTCGAGGCGGATGTAAATAAATAGTTGATATGAAGAACAAAAGTGAATTTTTGGTCGAATATAAGACCAAGATCTTTTATATCAGTGGAACGTTTCAATACACCATTGTTCATAATATAATCAGAAAAAAGGATATTTTTCTTGCGAGAGTAAGTACCGACAGTGCATTTAGATACATTCAAGTCCGAACGATTAGTCACACACCAGTTTGACACAGAACTTATGACTTCCTGCAAAACCTCACAATCGCGTTCTGACGCTATCTTCAGATATATTTTCAGATCATCCGCATACATCAATTTGGGTATATTAATTATTTGAATTTGGGAGGCTTTTACTTGGTAAAATTTCATTATCAATAATAAAAAACAAGTACTGTGTTTTAAGGAATTTTACTTAATAATTGCGATTCGTAACGCGTTTCACTACACCGTAGCTTCTTCAGACGAATGATTATGCAGAAAAATATAAATGAGAATATAACTATAAATGTTCTTGAGTAATTAAAAGCTTATTGTTTGATTCTTCTTAAGTGGTTATTTATGACAGGTATATCCAATAAAATTAGGGAATAGATTGCTCCCCGAAAAGATTCAATAGAGGAGAAGGGCTTAAATCGACTTGTTCATTGATGAGTCTACCTGAGTGTTTGTTTTTATTTATTTCTAAAGTTTCCCAAAGATCTACCTTCCAATATTTATTATCTGTATGCAAAATTTCAAACTGTGGGACGAAAGAATGATTATTTTCTAAGAGATGATTCGCGTAATTTGAATCTGATTTTTATTTGAAAAACTGCGTTTATGTTCCGATATTCTAATATTATAATTTCTATGTGTTCTACCAATGTAGAAATTATCACAGTCATTGCAATTCAATCTATAAACACCTGATTTATTGTTTTTACCTGGTTTGGTTTTATTATTTTTTATACATTTGCCTAAATTATTATTAGTTTGGAAAGCTATGTTGAAATTATTGCTACTTAAGAATGATTTCAGTTTCTCACTTGTAATGCCAACGTAGGTTAAGGTGTTGAATTTTGTTTCAATTTATCGACAGGGTAAACTTCATTCAATGCGATTCTACTTTGTTTTTATTTAAAATATTATTTATTAGTTTGGGATTGTAACCATTATTTTTGGCTATTTGTTTAATCAAATTTAGTTCTTTGTTGAAATTTTCTGGTGATAGCGGGATGTTAATCAATCTATGAATAAAACTATTGAATGCTGACATTTTATGTTGATATGGATGACACGACGAGTTATGTATTATAATATCTGTATGTGACGGCTTATGGTAAATTGCGAAAACATGTTTTCCATTTTCATTCAAAATTGTTACGTCTAAGAAATTTATCGAATTATTGCTTTCTATTTCGGTTGTGAATGCAATTTTTGGATGTAATGAATTTATATGATTTTCGAAAATTTTCAACTGTCTATCTGTTCCTGTGAAGCAAATAATGATATCGTCTACATAGCGATACCAGTATAAACAATATTTACTGAGTGGATGATTATGAATTAATTTCTCTAAGTTATTCATGAAAATTTCTGCTAACAAAGGACTTAACGGATTGCCCATAATCAAGCCGTCTTCAATAGTATAATATTTGTAATTGAAATGGAAATAATTTTGATCTAAACAAATTTTTAATAATGAAAGAATATCTGATTTAATGATAGTATTGACATGATTCCTTTCTAATAATTCTTCAACTAAGTAATACGTATCTTTTGGAGGAATGTTGGGAAATAGATTCTTAACATCGAAAGAAATAAGTTTGGAATTAGGTGGTATAGTGGTATCTTTGATATTGTCAATGAGTTGGTATGAATTTTTGACCGAAAATTCAGATTTAAAATTGCAATGTTTCATTAGCAAGTCGTTGAGGAATTTTGAAAGTTTGAACGAAGCTGCCGTTACATAAGAAACAACAGGTCTAATAGGGTAATTAGGTTTATGAAGTTTTATCAACGAATATAATTCGGGGGATTGTGGATTGGAGTTAATGAATTTATATTTTTCTTAGTCTGTAATTGATGATTTTGCTGTCGAAATTATGTTTTTAACAACTTTCTGAAATTTTGCGGTAGGATCCTTAGTTGATGTTATATAGTTTCCGACTGTTAAGAATTCTTCAGTTTTAGAAATATAATCGATTTTACTAATCGCAATGACGGTGTTACCTTTATCTGCTTTAGTGAATACTAAATCGTTAAGTATTCACTAAAGCAGATTTAAGCCGATTTAAGCCCTTCACCTCTATTGAATCTTTTCGGGGAGCAATCTATTCCTTAATTTTATTGGATATACCTGTCATAAATAACCACTTAAGAAGAATCAACCAATAAGCTTTTAATTACTCAAGAACATTTATAGTTATATTCTCATTTATATTTTTCTGCATAATCATTCGTCTGAAGAAGCTACGGTGTAGTGAAACGCGTTACGAATCGCAATTATTAAGTAAAATTCCTTAAAACACAGTACTTGTTTTTTATTATTTATATTAATTATGTCCATGAGATCATCAATGAACATTATGAACAGTAATGGACCAAAATTGGACCCCTGCGGGACACTTGAAGTAGCAAAAAATTTGCGGGAGCGAAAACTTTCGAGCTGTACGAACTGTCGGTGGCCGACCAAGTAAGACTCCAAAAGAGCGGCTAAGGCTTCCGAGAAACCGAATCTGGACAGTTTCCACAGCAATATTCGATGATTCACTTCATCGAATGCTTTTTGAGAATCTGTGTAAATGACATCAACTTGACCGGAACAGTCCAAAATCTCGAGTATATAACGTGATAATACTACCAGATTGCTAATGCAGGATCTCGCAGGCATGAAACCATGCTGCTCATCATGAATCCTTCCCCTGATCGCAGGAAATATAGCGTTGTTTAAAATAATATCGAGCAGTTTTGAGAAATTGGATAGAATCGCGATGGGCCTATAGTTACCTATGATGGTAGAATCTCCTTTCTTCAAAATGGGAACAATCTTAGCTACCTTCCATGTCGAGGGGTAAATTCCACTCTTCAAGACAATATTGAAAATATGACATAAAGGATGTGCAAAGGCACGTTTGCAGTCCTTAACAACAAAGCTGGGTTTACCATCTGGACCAGCGGTAGGTTTGCTAGACAGTTATAATCATAACTGAAAATGTTTTAAGTTGTTGATGCTGATGTGCAGATGGGTCCAATAATTGCTCTTGTTGAAGAAGGGGTGACACAGAGGGATATGGTGGCCACAATGGGGGTATCACAGGGGGTGATTTCAAAAACCTACGTCCTATACGTGGAGCTACAATCTCTGCAAAATAAGTGTAGAAGAAGTCGTAGGAAGATTACTTATGAAGAACAATTGTGCCAAATTGCAAAAAGAGACCCTTATGCGTCGCACCCTATACTCCAAAGGAAATTGCTGGAAGCAACAGGCATTATCAGTCGAAACTATACGTCAAAAACTTCGTTCAAGGGGTTTTTACATCAGGAGGCCTTCAAGAGTTCCAGAGCTAAATAGACAACCAATAATTAACAGACTTAATTGGTGCATCGAGTACCAAAATTGGAATATTGAGAATTGGCGAAATGTTCTTTTTTCGGATGAGACCAGAATTGGTGTTCGATCAGATGACCGCCGGATTCAGGTTTCAAGGGGTCGTGAAAGACAATATAGACTCCGAGCAGCAAGACAAATTCCGAAATACCAAGGGGGCAGTGTAATTATAGGGGTGGCATTATTCTGGGGGGCAATCCAGATTTTTTTGTTTTTATTCTAATGATACATTCTTTCAATTTCATCTTCAATAATTCAAAGTCTTAGTCGTGTTGTTATTTATTATTATGACGTTTGTTTAATACGTATTTAAAACTTTTTTTTCACAAAATATACATAAAATTTTTTCTCGAGGCGATTTTATTTTGAAGTCCATTACTTCTTCTGTTTGTCTTCTGAAGCTAACACCATTTTCTTTACTTTCAACTATCTTCAGCATCTACCCGTGCGATACCGTATATTGATGATGAATGATCTTGCGTATGTTATAAAATAATTCATTCCAAGTAAGTCCTATAATCATCACGTAAATGTATTCATCATTAATTAACCTAAAATGAATAAGGAAATCGTTTTATCAGTATACCTATACACATCTATCCTAACCCAACATGACCATGAGTGAAAAAAAAATTAAAAATCATAACATTTTTTTCCTTTAAACTCAAATTTTGTGAATTTTCCCAAAACTCATAAATTCAATTAAAAATTGTTGATCAAAACTGGGAGAATTGATTTGATGTTTAACGATGAATTCCTCGTAAAGGCCTAACTTAATCGAAAAATTATTGAAGACCTTTTTTTCAGAGTGGTAAATTTCCAACAAAATTATGAGTTTTATGATTTACAATGATTTTTTTCATCGAGCTATAAAATTTGTAAGATAAGAAAAAATTACCTTCAAATAATCTAACTTAAACCGTTAATATCTTTTAAACGGTTTGGTTTATGTTTTTGTAGAACATTCAATTTCCTACGAAGTCTACGAAACGATATATTTTTTCAAGTAGTTAGAAGCGAGATAATAATAAAAGAAGTCAGAATTTTTTCGATAAAACAAAAATTCACGCAAGTTTTCCGATTTTATATAGAGAAGAGCCTATAGAAAGTTATTATTATTATTATTAAATATAATAGAGTGCTGAGGGGCAAGTCCTTCAAAAGCCCAAATAAAAATAAATTCTGAGAGCCACAGCAACTGAGCTGAGCGAAAAAAAAACAAAAGAAATAATCAAATACATTCTAGACCCCAAAATTAATTCTGCTCATAAAGTAAAATAACACTGATACTAAAGTAGGTAGCGGAGAGTTCACGATAAGAGAGCCCGATCGAAACCGCTCTTTAAACTATTGGTAGACGACGCGTCAACCACTATTTTTTCAATTTCATTTAATGGCCTCGCAGACGGGTATCAGAGCTGAGTTTGAATAAGCCTTCTGAGTGCGCGTAGTTAAATTCAATTATTTGAAATGTAAAGATCAGATCACCCCTGAGCATGCGCTGATTGAGCGTCAAAAGATCAGCAGCACTCAAATGTTCCTGGTACGTCGGTCTTGTACGCCCGTACGACAAATCCCGATCGTGCAACGAAACTGCACACCAAGTTGGAGCGGCGTATTCCATCAATGGTCGCACGTACGTTTTATGAACTTTGACGAACGTACTGAACGAAATCTCCGCGGAAGACCGACGAATAAGATAGAGCAGCGAGTAAGCCCTTTTTCACCCCGCACTTATGTGGTTCGAGTAACACAGATAACTATCAAAGATCACCCCCAAATCGACATGCGATAAAACTCCTTGTAATGTTGAGCCGCATAGGTTGTAGGATAGCTTCGGATTGTTCTTCCCCATATATAATACTACACATTTATCGATGTTCAAAGGAAGAAGCCAATCAATATACCACCTGCCAACGGAGTTCAAGTCGTTCTGAAGCTGCTGACTAAGCGGATTAGCATAAAGCTAGGAATCGTTGGCATAGAAGGCTTTTTTGCTCTTGATATGAAAAATCAGATCACTCACGTACAAAAGAAAGAGAAGGGGGCCGGGCATAGAGCCTTGAGGTACACCACTAGTAATGGACCTTGGAGCAGAATATGAACTCCCAACTCTAACCACGAATCGCCTACCGGTCAGATAGCTCTCAATCTAAAGCAACAGTCTCCTCTCACACCACAGTGATCAATCTTGTGAAGAAGCCGGCGTGGTGGTGTGCGATCAAAATCTCTTGCAAAGTCCAGGTAGATTACATCATTAGGCATTTTGAAGTCGAGGGATTTGGACCAGTCATTCACACAAGACAGTAGTAGACTTTCCCTTAACGAACCCGTGCTTTTCTTCGGATATGACATTATGACGATTCAGAAATATAGTAATTTCGTCCGCAATGATTGACTTCATTATCTTAGAGAGTATAGAAAGCAGTCTGATAGGACGATAGTTGCAAGGGTTTAGTTTATCGTCCTTTTTGAAAATGGCAGTGATGGAAGCAACCTTCCACGAAGAAGGCGAACAGAAGTGTTCGAAAGAAGAAGTCATAATCTGAGACAGTGGGTAGCAAAGAATGTCAGCATTGTTTTTAAGTAGGTCAGCAGTAATTTCATCCAGTCCTCCAGATGAGGAACCTTTGAGTTTAGAAATATACTTTTTCACCCTTTCTGCTGTGAACGATATATTTGATATTGTGTCCTCGACTCACGGCGATAGCAGTTTGGGAAGTGTGCCATGAGTATGTTCATCAGTGAAAGCCTCAGCAAAGGATTCAGCGAGCACCTCTGCAGACTCACCAGCCGTCGAGCAGAGACTCCCATCAGAACGACGTAGAAGAGGGATCCTCACTTTACTTTGCAAACCAGCTCTAATGTATTCATAAAGGCGTTTTTGGCTTTCTGTGTTCGTTCTTCAGGTCTCGCAATCACGTCTGGAAGACGTTCTTTTATATTTCTTCCAGAGGTTCCTCTTATGACTGAGCATCTTCATGAGTTCTTCATTAAGCCAAGGTTTTAAGGGATTAGTGAGAAGAACCTTTTTCTCGAATTCCCCCCCGTTTGAAGTAACGGCTAAAACCAAATGTTGCCACATTTCGTTGGGATCATCTCTGGGTCAAAGAACAGTAGGCCAGTCCACTTAAGACAGCTCTAGTTAAAACCATTTTCATATAACTTCGAAAACAAGCGAGATGTTAGTTTTCAAATGATTCAGAAAATTCTCAGATTTTGCAAATAACTCGAAAACGAATGATCTTAGCATGTGACAGGTTTGCGATAATGAATTCCTCACGCAAAAAGAATACGATGACATGGGGATGTCATTTTCTTCCATTAACGGTTTTTCACATAGCTGCATTGAAGTTTTCCCTGCTCAAAAATGACCACCCCTGCTGCGAAATCTAACGATTTGAGTAACATTCATCTCCTGCGATATTTCGACTAAATAAGAAGGAAAGTAGGCGTATATTTGAAGTAGAATTGGTTCAATGTATTAGACTGAACAATAACACAATGTCTGCAACGAGTAATAGTGTGTCTCCATTATCTTCTCTAATGTCAACGTGGAAGTACAGATGCTATAAGTTACGCATAATTTTTAAACATATGATCTATGGACAACCACTTTCTACTCCTACTCTCGATTGAATCTATCACCAGGCAACTACGTCTCAAGATGCACCATGCGTATCGCGATTACATCTTGAAATATCCTTATATTACATACGTACCATGACCACAAATTTCTACTTAAACATTCGTTGCATTGTGTACCTACACCACTTTTCCAGATAATTGCAACGATTGCAAGTGTATTCACCCTATGAAGAAAGTAATGTAGTGACGTGTTCATTTCACTTTCTATCGTTCGCCTACTGTGGGCAATGTCAATTACCCACCACCGATTCGCCAGATCGTAATAAAAATTACAACTCGATCACTTTTACGCATGTTGTTAATTACGATGATTATAATTCGTTTAGATATTTATATGAATGTTTGAAATGATGAATTACCTCAATACTGGTATCGTTTAAGAAATCGCGAATAAATACATTGTTGCGAGTGAATTATCAAAGTTTGAAATCTCTAAATCAGAAGCGTAACCAATTCAATCATTCATCAGGAATCTGAAGTGCATTTCATTTATCAATGGATAGTTTTTCTTTCTGTAGAGGTGTAATGATTCATCCGGGATAAAAAGAATGCAGTGGGTTTTGAGGAAATATGCACCAATCGTCTGTTTCACATTTCAATGAAAGGGAAGAAATGCCTACCCCAAAATTACCATCCTATCGTATTGTTGCCTACTATGTCATAATAATGGAAAGAATGATAAATGATAAGCTCATAAAATATCTCGAGTTACTGGGTATCTTAGTGATCAACAACACGGCATCCTCCTAGCATACGTTATTCATTTGTGGACATCAACAACGGAAAAGAATTTGGAGTCAAGAACCATTGCTGTTGATATCTCAAAGGTCTTGTGTAGGGTTTGGCATGCAGTCTTGAAGCTAATTGCATATGGACTTCTCGAAAAATTGCGTGGTTGGATTAGTAGCTTTATCTTCAGTAGATCGAGTGTAACGAGTGAATATTTGCAGGTGGCAGGCGGCCTCACCCCCGTCGCCCGGTGTGATACCACCACATCCAGCTATGGATCCCGTAAATTGGTCACCTGTGTGACTAAGTTTCGGGATCTGGCGGATGGTCTGGTTTCCAGGGTGGAAAGGATTGCAACGAAGTATGATGAGCTTTTCTGGGACAAAATCATCCGGAGTTGAAATAGTCTCCCAATCGGATATCCGGGGGACACTGCTTCGGGGGGTTCATGATGCAGGTAAGTCGAGCACTCCTCCGGCAAATTCACTAATTCATTCACGTTCTGGAAAAGAAAGCAAACTCTTGATAGAGTTCTGCAATATCAGAGCATCTGCAAAACACACAACCCTATGTGGTGGCCCTAACCAAAACCCAAATAGCCAGATCGGATGTTGCATGCCAGAGAGAGGACACGATGGAAGACGTGGTTTGAAATCTGTTTGCAGGATCCAACATTGTTTTTATGCTGTCTATATAGCTCGCCAAACGATATTCATTTCCCTAGACTGTTTCAGTATTTAGGTATTAAGGTGCATTGGATTCAGACACATCATCCGGCAGCTGAGATCATTGTACTGGGCGACTTCAACGTTCACAACTCCAACTGGCTCCGCCACTCCAATAGAACAGATGAAGCGGGATGACAGTCTGCAGCTTTCGCAACCAGCCATAATCTAACGCAGCTAGTCGACGAACCGACAAGAATGTCTGATCACCCAAACAATCTCCCAAACACCTTGGATCTCTTTTTGATTTTAGACCCAGATGATTTTGGAGTGGAGGTCTCAGCACTGCTAGGCAACTCAGGCCACAATCTTATATCTGCTACTGGAACAATTTTGCTACCGCTAAATCAAGAACCTAAACCAGTCAAACGTATTTGGCACTATAACCGTGCAAATTAAGATGAGCTGCGTGTTTCCCATTCAATGATGTTTGCCTTACACATCAATGTATACACTGAATCTGCTACAGAAAAAATTCATGCATGGAATGGATTTCTGCATCCCTCATTCCATGAAAAGAACAACAGCACAAAAGTCATGGTTCAACAAAGACTGCGAAAGAGCCTCTGCAGCCAAGAGCAGAGCTCACAAGTCAAAATGAATTCAGCAGAGGAAACAAGAACAACCTTCGTACGAATACGGAGCGTATGCAACCTGACAACTGCAAGAGCAAAGGCCAATTTCAACGAAGGGGTAACTTATAAACTCCTTGAATTGGCAAGCGGCACTAGATAGTTCTGGTCTTTGGCGAAGACTGTCAGTAGCAATTGCTGCAAATCTGTGTTTCCGCCTCTTGTTAGAGAAGACGGAAATATAGCATCAACTCCGAAAGAGAAATCAGATCTCTTTGCTCTCTTGTCGTCAAAGAATTCTGTGCTGGATTCATCTAACGAAATATCACCGATCATTCCACCTAAAAATTCTTCCATGGCATAAATCAAGTTCAGAGTCCTCACTGTGAGTCGGGCTCTCGAGCAGCTGAACTGCAAGAAGGCAGTTGGTCTAGACGCATTACCGCCAATCGAGAAAGTGTGCTCCCGCGCTGTCATCCATTCTTAACCGTCTGTTGCAGATTTCTTATGAAAGCCAGACTCTTTTTCAGCTGGAAAATAGCGAGAATTCAACCGATCCCAAAGAAAAGGAAGAAGAGCTTATCCCGAAACTACAGCCCTGTTTCACTTCTTTCCATTATGTCCAAACTGTTGAAGAGAGTAATAAATGATGAACTGATCAAATATCTTGACTTGTAAAGAATTATTTACGGTCGTCAGTATGGTTTTCGCAGGAAAAGATCGACAGGAGAGAGAAATTCTGTAACTACTCTAGCTGCAGAAGGCCGAGCATTATCATGCATATAAATGAAGTTTTCGCCAATCAATGGGCCAAAGGATACAATATGCGGTTCAAGGATATCTGCGATGTATCTGGCCGCTGTCATTCTTTCATTCTTCACTAGGACTAACTCACTTCGACTATGGAAACAAATGCCTCCCCACACCATTACTGAGCCCCCTCCAAATTTGTCGGTTTGCCGGATTATGCATTGCTGATACCGTTCCCCAGGTCGACTGTATACAGGCATGCGTCTATGATTTGATACTAGACAGAACCTGGACTCGTCGGAAAAGAGAACATTCGACCTTTCTGGAAAACCCCAATTTGCATGTTCCCTCGCAAACTGAAGTCTTGTAACTCGATGCTCTCTGGTGAGACGCGGGCCGGTAGATGCCACCTATGGTCTGATATCGTCTTCTCTGAGCCTGTTCATAACAGTTTGCATTGAAATACGTACATTTCTGGAACATTTGAATTTGGGAGGCTTTTATTTGGTAACATTTCATTATCAATGATAAAAAATAAGTAATTTAGGAATTTTACTTAATAATTGTGATTCGTAACGCGTTTCATTACACCGTAGCTTCTTCAGATGAATGAATGTACAGAAAATGAGAATGAGAATATAAATACAAAAGTTCTTAAGTAATTAGAAGCTTATTGGGTTGCTCCTTCTCAAGTGGATATTGATGATAGGTATATCCAATAAAATTAAGGAATAGATTGCTCCCTGAAGAGATTCAATAGAGGTGAAGGGCTTAAATCGACTTGTTCATTGATGAGTCTACCTGAGTGTTTGTGTTTGTTGATTTCTAAAGTTTCCCGAAGATCAACCGTCCAATATTTATTATCTGTATGAAAAATTTCAAACTGTGGGTCGAAAAAAAGACTATTTTCTAGGAGATGATTCGCATAAGTTGAATCTGATTTTTTATTTGAAAACCTTCGTTTACGTTCTGATATTCTAATATTAAAATTTCTATGTGTTCTACCAATGTAGAAATTATCACAGTCATTGCAATTCAATCTATAAACACCTGATTTATTGTTTTATCTGATTCAATTTTTATGTATTTGCCTAAACTATTATTAGTTTGGAAAGCTATGTTGAGATTATTGCTACTCAAGAATGATTTCAGTTTCTCACTTGTAATGCCAACGTAGGTTAAGGTGTTGAATTTTCGTTTCTATTTATCGACAGGGTAAACTTCATTCAATGCGATTCTACTTTGTTTTTTTTTAAATATTATTCATAAGATTGGGATTGTAACCATTATTTTCGGCAATTTGTTAAATCCAATTTAATTCTTTGTTGAAATTTTCTGGTGATAACGGGATGTTAATTAATCTATGAATAAAACTGTTGAATGCTGACATTTTATGTTGATACGGATAACACGACGAGCTATGTATTATAATATCTGTATTTGACGGCTTATGGTAAATTGCGAAAACATGTTTTCCATTTTCATTGGAAATTGTTACGTCTAAGAAATTTATTGAATTATTGCTTTCTATTCCGGTTGTGAATGCAATTTTTGGATATAATGAATTTATATGGTTTTCGAAAATATTTAACTGTCTATCTGTTCCTGTGAAGCAAATAATGATATTGTTTACATATCGATACCAGTATAAACAATATTTACTAAGTGGATGATTATGAATCAATTTCTCTAAATATTCATGAATATTTCTGCTAACAATAATAAATAAATAACAATATTTGTTAGCAGAAATATTCATGTAAATTTAGAGAAATTCATTCATAATCATCCACTTAGTAAATATTGTTTATACTGGTCATCAATCATCAATCATATAAATTCATTACATCCAAAAAATATACCTGTCATCATTAACCACTAAAGAAGGAGCCACCCAATAAGCTTTTAATTACTTAAGAACTTTCGTATTTATATTCTCATTCTTATTTTCTATACATTCATTCGTCTGAAGAAGCTACGGTGTAGTGAAACGCGTTACGAATCACAATTATTAAGTAAAATTCCTAAAAACACATTACTTGTTCTTTATTACATTTCTGGAACGACGATCATCAACTGGTGTTGTTATCCGATTTTTTCCCTGTCCGGCCCTTCTTCCATACTCCCCTGTTTCGTGGTACCGATTAATTGCTCTTGAAAAAGTGCTTTGGTTAACATTCAACAAGTAAGACACGTAACGTTGGCTAGAAGTGTTATAATTCTTACCACTTCATAGTCACTTAAATAGCGCCCAGGACGTTCAGGAGCCATTACAATAAATTTGAAGATTCGAAAATCAACCAGAACCACAGAAAACTTGCATTAAGTCAGAGTGAAAACTGAAGAGAAATTGAATGAATACTGATAGTCAAATAAACTCATTCTTGTTTGAGACGTGTTGGAGATCATATGGAAACAAATGTTACTACATAGATAAGATTGTTTCCCCTCAATGTCCAAAAACATATGCTGACAAAGAAACCTCAATCGAGCTGCTTAATCGATTGTGAAATTCAGAATACCAGGTGATGCGACAATTTTTTTGTTGTGTGTATTTCAGGATCGTTGCTGGTGGTACCCCACATAATTCAGGTTGCATGCAGTACATCGCGGCTATTGGTTTGATGGCCTTAGATATGAATCGTACCCTTAAAATTATGAAACTTTTGTTTTATATTGATTTTTTCTTGATTCAAACTCCTCCCCTCCCTTTTCCAGCCAAATCGACCATGAAGGTACGTATGGTCACCGGTTCCAGTCCCACAGAGGCTAACATGGATACTAGGTTATATCCTTGGTATAAATTCTGTTAGAAAGATTCTTATGCGATGTTATTACACAAAACACATTTTCAACACTATCTCTTATACCCTCGTATAATAATTACGTAATTAAATGCAACTGTTATTATACCAATAGATCACCAAATATAAAATTCTGCCTCGATTTAGAATTGAACTTGCAATGAATTTCGCAATTCATCCAGCTGTCTGATAACGCATTAACTCGATAAAACGCAGTCGTGTATCGAAGCGTTGCGATAACTACGGTCATATTGCATCTATAAATTCCCGACACACAGTGAGTGCGGCAAATTTTGTATGCAGTGGTGGACTCGAACTGTTTCCTTTAGACACATGTATTTACTAATTCGGGATTAATCAGCACACTTCTAAAATACCCAAGTGATCTTGTTAAAGCCAAGTTTGAAGAAGAGAAATATTTGAATTGATTGGTACACTTGATTGTTCTATATGACATTCGGCAGAGGGCATCAATGGTGCTGAATTCCTAGAAGAATTCATGAAACCGACTTAACCCTCACAAATACTATGTGCATCTCTCTTAATTGCCTTCAATCTCACCATTGATCATTTATCTTGAGTAAAACTCCATAGGATTCCATATCTTCACTTTGCATGTAAGGAAAAAGTGTTATTATGTCCTTCCCTATTCCATTCGGCATTTCAGCTTCTTCTTTTATAATTTCTGGATGCATTGAAATGAGTTTTTTTTGATCTATTTTTCATATTGAATATGTAGGGATATTGGCAATTTTCTTCGGAAAATAATTTCTTGTACTCTAATTTAATACATTGCTATTTTCATACCGTAAAGTGGAGTCACTTTGCTCCGCTTTTAGAAGTTAATTTTGAAAATGGCGAAAAAATACTTGAGATTATGGTAAGAATGGCATTGTTCTTGTCTTAATCTACAGGGATATTCACCGGAACCGTCCGTTAAAAACTTTTTAAGTTACAATTACTATCAAGCTGAAACTTTATATGCGGCCATAACTAGCGATTTCCAATTGGAGTGAAATATTCTCGAAGTGATACCACTTCCGGTTATACCGGAAGTGGATCATCACTTTGTCATTTCGAATGGCAATCTTCCTTTTTTATTATACATCTAGAACCGACATTTAAGCAAGGCATGAAATACCCAAGTTGTTGGCACTTATCTGTCAAAACTTTTGACAGATTTAATTATTTTTGTTACAAACTCGATTTTTGAAGGAACATCAAATGAAATGTTTATTGCGTTTTTTTGTATGATTTTTCCAATTTGGCCTTTTTCAAACAGCAATAACTCAATATTTTCAAAGTGCACGTGCCAATTTTTATATCGCCATCAGATGAAGCGTCAAATTCCAGATGGAATTGTATAAGCATGTGCTATAACCATCTCTCATAGTTCCGGAATAATTTGGGAATATATTGAATTTTGATGATTCTGCAAGAACTAACAGAGAATGCTTTGAAATATTTGAATCAAGTAGCTGAACTGGCTACGCTCACCTGACAGGTGCCTGAAATTAATGTACTTGTCACTTCGTTCATTCGAATTTGATATTTCAACAAGAATTGTCGGTACATCAGATTGAAAATATCCAAAAAATACAACACATTTGGAATAAGACCACTGGTTATTCAAACGAAAATATATTTAATCTTTCTTAATTCATTTCAGAATTTCAATAAGTAGTGAGTAGAAATTGCAGGCAATTCAATAACCAATTTCCAAATTCACCGTCTATGAGTAAAATAAAATTTCGAAGCATTAGAAGCAACTTTCTACAATTCGGATGAATAAAAATTGTATGAACTAAGCGAAAACCAATCATCGAAGATAATTACATTAATACGAATAAATGATTGCAAACATCATAGGAGAAAACTAATTTACGATCTGAATAAATGTTCAATATGGGCCCCATTTTGCTCGATACACTTGACAGCTGGTATACGAACATGATGTATTGCCCTCCTAGTTTCCTCAGAATCAATATTACGAAAAGTATTATGAATGCGCTCTAGTAACTCTTCTTTACTTCTTACAGAAATAAGATACATTTCACTCTTGATTTTGCCCCATAAATAAAAATCAAGGAGCTTCAGGTCCGGAGAACGCGGAGGTCAAAAATTTGGTCCTTGATTACCCCAGCATCTATCCTCGAACATTTCTGTTAGCTGCCGATCTACAGCTCGTGTTGTGTGCTGGTGCACCATCCATTTGATAATAGCAGTCCCGCAGAATGTTAAGGGGTAATCCATCTAAAAAATTTGCTAATGTTCCTCTCAAAATTTCCAGGTATCTTTGTCCATTAAGATTTTCCTCATAAATGTAATAAGCCAACAAATCATTCATTGAAATTGCAAAAACGTTAACGCTGAATTTATTTTGGAAATCAATAACCTCAATGAAATGTGGATTTTCTGTGGCCCAAAAATGTCGGTTTCTCCTGTTGGTTATTCCACTTTCATTGAACTTCGCTTCATCAGACCATATCATTTTTTGCAGAATTGTCTCATCTTCTTGAAGCCGAATTAATAAATTTTCACAGAATTTTAGCCGCTTGGGAAGGTCAGTTGGTTTCAATTTTTGTAGTCTGATGAATGAATACGGGTGCATGTTATGTTTCTTAAGGATCTTCTGAATGGAGGTATAACTCAATCCAATATCCATTGATGCTGACTTCATGGACGCATGTGGATTGGCACGAAAATACGCTAGCGTATTAATTTGATCGTCATCGTCCTCGAGAATTGGTTTTCTTCTAGTTTCTATGTATTTTGTTCCTCCAAATAGCAGAAAATTGCTTCTAATCCTTCGAAATTTTGTTTCACTGATAAGCGCCAAATTTGGAAATTGATTATTGAATTGTCTGCAAGTTATATCCACCACTTCTTGACATTCGCCATGAATAAAAAAGAGATTAAACATATCCTCGTTTGAATAATCAGCCATTTTATTATCAATTTGGTGTTTTTCAAAAATTTTCACTTCAAATTACCAACAAGTCTTGTTGAAATATCAAATATCAAAAACGAAGTGACAAGTACATTGATTTTAGGCACCTGTCAGGTGAGCGTAGCCAGTTCAGCTACTTGAATCAAATATTTCAAAGCATTCTCTGTTAGTTCTTGCAAAATCATCAAAATTCAATATATTACCAAATTATTTCGGAACTATAAGAGATGGGTATAGTACATGCTGATACAATTCCATTTGAAATTTGAAGCTTCTTCTGATGGTAATATAAAAATTGGCACGTGCCAATTGAAAAAATTGAGTTATTGCTGTTTGAAAAAGGCAAAATTGAAAAAATCATACAAAACAACGCAATAAACATATGACATGTGTAGACTGCTTAAAAAATTTCTTGATTCTTCTTCTATCCACCCAAGCAAAGATTGTGTCTGTAGTGCAAAAGATCTACGAACTACAATTTTTTGAAATGTTCTTCAAAAATTGAGTTTATAACAAAAATAATTATATCTGTCAAAAGTTTCGACAACTCGGGTATTTTATGCCTTGCTCAAATGTCGGTTCTAGATGTATAATAAAAAGGTAAATTGCCATTTGAAATAACAAAGTGATGACCCACTCCCAGTATAACTGGAAATGGTATCACTTCGAAAATATTTCACTTCAATTGGAAATCGCTAGTTATGGCCGCGAATAGAATTTCAGCTTGAAATATTAATTGGAACTCAAAAAGTTTTTAACTGACGGTCCCGGTGGATATCCCTGTATAGTGGTGATATCAGAAAAGCTCTTGCTAAAGTCAAATATGCTTGAAAATTTCACGGATAATTTTTTTTCCATGAAAAGTGTAGCAATGTCATACGAAGGGTGGTGTTACTAGTTAACTAAATCCGCTAACACTCTACTTTATGGGAATATGAGGTAAATTAATGCACGTTATTTCATCAATAGTAATGCATTACCGACATAGGGATAACGCAAAACCCAATATTTTAATTTTCGGTAACTTTATTGATGAAAAATCAAATCATTATTTTTGTTCTAATAAGTAATACACAGTCTAATCACAGACGAAATGTGAAGAGAAATAAAGAACATATGTATAACTAAAAATGGGCAAATAAAAAAAACTCAAAAAAAGAGATTTTTTCCTTAATTTTAGTAGATATTCGTATCCAACTCGGGAATGAGAAAATTCGCCTTTTTGAAATTGGCTTTGGGGGTTTTATGGAACCGAGAACATCTTTCCAGTTAAGACAAGACATCTCTCTTACTGGGCCACTTCCACATTTTCAATAATTCCTCCATTGAATTGATCAATACTTTCTCCTCATCGAAGCCTACTATCTCTCCAGAAAACATTTCGTTTTCGTAAGTGAAAACAACAAATTGACCTACTTCTCGATTAACAGCAGCAAATAGGGAATCATCTTTTTATTGTTCCGCATCAAATTCATCAAAATCAACATCATCAGATGAGTTATCATCTAAAATCAATTTCTGCATTCCTAACAGCAGCATTATTCTCTGCAAGCCAAATGCGACTGTGGTTCTCTTTGCTGTTAATCTCTGCATACTCTATCTCTTCTATATCCATCTCATCATTGTCGATCTCTTCATTTTCTGTATGTTTATTTTCACCCAAAGGATTTGATACTACACTTTTTCCAGCTGGAACATCCATCTTCTCTCTACGATTTCCTTGAGTTTTCGTGGCTTAAGATCTCTTTTTGGTAAGTCTCTAAAAGCAAATTTTCAACTTCCTCTTGAGTGTTGGAACATATAGTATATCCAGTGGGAAGATTTCACACTTTCTAAACCCTGCTTCCAGATTTTCAGCAATGTTTGGCTGAACAATATTCAACATTGTCGACATTAGAGGTGAAAATTTTTGTTTTTGTATGTTGGTACTAAGGATGCCTTCACCTATCTTTCCACTCGATTATACGCTTAGAACCTTCTTCCAAGCTATTTTAAGGGGTCGAAAAAACGCCACATCGAGAGGTTGTGTTAAGTGGATACTATTGGGTGGTAGGCATATAAGACTTTCTTTGCACAACTGATCGAAATGTACGGTCAAATGCGAAGAAAGGTTATCGCATAAAAGAATTTTTCTACCCTCTAATTTCTTCAGTCTTAGAATCATTGGGTTTCAAGCCATTCAGTGAAAGTCTGAGCATCAAACCATCTTGAGCTGGTTGAACTATATCGGCACCCCTTTGGCCCGTTTTCGGTCCAAGTTGGGCACGAGTTCGCCAGCTGCATTTCCAGCAAACTTATCCGAAATTCAGGTTTTCGATGCATAACGGATTATTTCTGGATATTTGCATCACTTTTTCACTAAAACTTTATTTTCCCTGGTTCGTCAGTGAAATTAGTCTCATCACAATTCCATATATTGGTCGAAAAAATGTCTTTGAACTATTCAGCCAAATTTTCGAAAAAGCTTCTTAATATTGACTCATTTACCGTCGCACGACTGTGTCTTACGTTTTCTGCGAATCGCTGGGATAACTCATGATGCCTCTGTATGAAACCTTTCACCGAGTTACAACCAGGAAAATCACCTTTGAAAATTTCAACGTTCCTTCCGGAACGGCTCAGGTAGTTTTTCATGATTTGTTTCAATTCTCTGACATTCACCGAAAACTCCAAATTTCCCATAGAGATTATAAAATCGACGAAAAGATTTTCCTCCTCTCGCGTGAATACGGGCTGCTGTCCGGGCTCTTTTCGGTATTTTCCCTTTAGTTCAGGGGTGCTCAAACGGTCAATCGCGAGTGATTACGTTATAAAATAACACTCTGATAGCGGCAAAAGGCTGCTTTATCAAAGGAACGCGTGATACTTGTCAGAGAAAAGCCGCGTTTTTTATTCTTGCGCTTGCAGGAATTGGAGTCATTTTGAACAGTAACAATAGTACGTCGATACAAAGTTTATTATCAAACAGTACAAAATGAGTGTAGCGAAGAAATCTGAAACGTACCATTTCCAAGGATAAGTGCATTTGTCTTATTTGTCGTGCGTCAGTTGCAATACCTAAGCTTAGAGAGGCATCATAAAACGGTTCATAAAAACTATGACAAGGATTTTCCGCCACAGAGTGAATTAAGAAAACGAAAAGTAGGTGATTTGATATCTTGTTTGAAGAAAGAACAAACCATGTTCACAAGACCAGCCAAACAATCAAAAGCTGCTAAGATCACGTCATTTGAAATATCTCATATATTGGCGAAACACAAGAAACCATCCGAAGATGGATCGGTTGTGAAGGAAGCATTCATTGAAGCGAGTGAGATTTTATTTGGAGATTTTAAAAATAAAACAAATATCATGTCTGCTATTAGAGAACTTCAGTTATCTCATCCGACTGTCACAAGGTGTATTCAAGTTATAAGTCATAGCAGATAAACTAAAATATGTTTATATTCCTCTGAAGGGAAAGACCCGTGGCGAAGATATATATGAAGTTTTCTTCAATTTTGTCAGAAACTACAAGTTACCAATATATAAATTAGTGTACATTACAACCGATGGAGCACCAGCAATGACTGAAAACAAAAACGGTTTTGTGGCATTGCGTCAAGCTAATGAAGATTTCCCTTCATTTCTTTATTCCATTTCATATACATCAACAACTTTGAGCACCCCTGCACTAGGGTAATAGCCGGCATGCCTCACGACCGCATACGCAACCGATCGTCGTATGTGGAAAGCCTCTAACAGCATGGTATCCAATGTTGAAATTAAACGAACTCAAGTAAAGTTTTCGTTACAGAAAAATATTCATCCAAAACCACACAGGTGTAATGCAGATTTCTCAACAACAAATGCGGCAGTTTTTGTTTTTTTTTTGTCCAGATTGCTTGTGTCTGATGAATGAAATTCAAATTAATTTGTTTGTTTATCTAGGTGATTTTCACACTTACAGCATGGAATATGTCACAACTCAAAAATTATAACACGTTTGTGTTGAGAATCAAAAGAGTTTTCCAATGAGGTATCGACCTATCTTCCCTATTCGAAACATTGAGTTTTGTGCAGCCCTGCTTAGGGGGTTGTTGTAAAATAAAACCCCAGTGTGTTAAAAGATGTCCCCCTTCAGACAGAAATTGACCTGTTTCTGCTTTTTGTCCAGAAACGAATAGTTTAGCAGTTATTGAGTCTTTTTCGTTTTAGTGGCCTAGGAGGCCATGGTTCTGGCCCAGCCCGACCTATTCATCGGTTCTTGAATGCAATATTTAAGAATTCCCACATTATGTTTCTCACCAAAAGTGGCACATCCTCGAGCAATGAAGGTAACTCCTCCTCAAGAATGTGCCGATAAGCGAAACCGTTTAGTCTGTTGGCCAAAAAAAATATGGCCCAATCAAATAATTTCCAATTATTCCGACCCAGGTATTTAGTGAAAATTGTTCTTGATGATGAGATTCTTCAATCAGATAGGTATTTTCCGCAGCCGAATAATGATTAATGTGAAAATTTGTGATAGCAGTTCTCAAAAAGTTTTGTCTGTGAACACTATTTCACTATCAAAATGAGCATTTTCTCTTATTTTATCTGGGAACCATCGGCAGAAATTCAGTCTTGAAGGAAAATCTCGAGGAAATAGAGTTGCAAACTCTAATTCCTCGAGATTTGAACATGTGAAATATTCAACTGATTTCCAATTTTTCTTGTACTCACATGAGGATTCAAATCAATACAATTCAAAACTTCTTCCTCAATATCTGGAGTTCTCATAGTTTGAGTTGCACCTTTCAAGTGATTATTTGCAGTAAAAGTACCAGTTTCCCTCAACCTTCTGTGGATATAATTTAAAATGTTTGCATATCTGCTGTTACTCGATTTGGAAAGCGAACCTGATATATTCGCCTAGCTTCTGTTGTGTTTCTGTCAGCCAGACCGTACATGTAATGATTCTCAGCAAATTCGGCGTGAGTTAAAGTATCCATTTTCTCTTTCAGCAATAACTTCAAAAGTCTTAAAACTAATCGTTAATACAATAAACAATTCGAGCTGACACTGGTTCAACTGTAGCAACTGTCAAAATAAATAAATGAATGAAAAAAGGAAAGCCTACTAGTCATTTTTTTAATTAAAAGTGCTTTCAATTCAGCGAATGCATACAATCGATGATATTCTGCTCGAGAACGGTCGGAGGTAAGAAATTATTACAAGTGTCAAAAAAATTTCGAAATTGAACGAAGATGACGAAAATTGATTGTACGCTGCGTACTGGCGTACTGCAAAAACATGGCCTCGCATTCCAAATTTGGGCTGAATATCACAAAACCTGCAGGAGTTTTGAAGATAAAACCAATTTTTTCCGGAAATTTCAACACCTTGTAGCTCTGTATCGAAGCTTTCGCGGACCTATGTTTATATGAACTTTTTCTGTTAAATTTGCACGTAGATTTACCCGTTCGGGTTGTGACATACTATTATGTAACACTCTGTACTGTTTCAAAATCATTTCAACACTTTATGCTTATGAACATTGTGAAAAATGTACTGTGACAAAATTTTCACGGCAGCGGTTCTAGGGGGGTCATAAGTTTCGGCACTTCTTGTGTTAAAACATCTGCTGGTGGCCACAGCTATGCCATGACAGGCATCGCCTCATCCCAAGAGTTCAGAATAAAGAAACTTTCACTCAACCATACGTTATTGACATTTCAATGTTAAAATTATTCAAGAAAACAAATCATGAAATCATTAGATTCCTTAAAACTGCAAGAAAATGGTACATTTAGTTAAACACGTGCCTGTGTTCCTTAGTTTCGAAAACATGCATAATAAGAATAGATTGTTTATAATCAACAAAATCGTCTGGTTCCATTTCGGCGGCTAACACATAAAAATTAACTTTCTTTAAAAGATAAGAGCTGCAAATACACTTACGTGTATACGTTCTTTAAACTGATAAGAAATACAAATAGGTACACTTGTTTCTAATCAGTAAGAACAAGAATTTCTTAAATAATCTTTATATCTATTCAAGAGACTCCTTTCTTCACAAACAAGAAAGATAATTCAGTAATAATGTTCTTGCATATTTTCAAGCAGGACACAATCTATAAGCTATTCTTTTTTTTATATCATTTCTTGTCTGGAAATTGAATGAAAAATATTTAATTAAAGAAGTAGGATGTATTCTACTATCAAATTGCAATTTCCGAAAACTTAAGTCAATCAATTAATTTCGTCGCCAAGGTCCCCCCTCAAACCAACTCAATATTTGTGGGTACTTGTTTTTCACATACACACGCGGAAAAGTTCAGAAGTTGATTCGTCATATAATTGTCTGGGAAAATTTTATAGGATATGAACATTCATCGAAACAAAATCCTTCAGTGACTGTAAGGGCTAAATTTATCACTTTCACATTATCGAATTGCATTATATTGTATCGATATTTGACTTTGTTTTTAATAAATACATTTATGTCATCATTTCTGTTCGCAACCCCCCATTTTACACAGCAATATATCCATGTAATCTATAAATATCAGGGTTGACTATTTGAAATTTCTCCGTGAGAATAATGCAGTCGAAATCCGTCTTGAATTGACTGAGTGCGACATTGAACTCATCAAAGTTTCTCGACAAACTCCTGACATTATTATGATAAATACTAAAGTCAGTCTTACCCTGCGAGTCATCGCAACACTCAATATCCACGCACACATTTATCCGGATAGAAGGTTGGTTAAGTTCACCAATATAAGGTTCCATTTTTTTTGCACAAATTCTTCCACCACCGAGAATTTCAAACACTCCCTAAACGACGACACATTTCGTACAATTGATTGGTTCACTTGTTTTCGCAAGGCGAAGGTCAAATATAAACAGGTAGATTCAAAATTAATGAAGGTGCAAACTAATTATGATAATAATAATAATAATACGTATCAGATACTGAAAAACAAGAGCAATGGTCAAGAAAGGAATTGCATGGACGACATCACCATGAGATTAATCAACCACACATCGACAAAGAAGCCTCCAACAAATGGTTGATGAAAGGAGAATTATTCGCAGAAACAGAAGGATTCCTTATGGCCATCTAAGACCAAGTGATCGCTACAAACAATTACAAAAAATTTATTATGAAGGACGGAACATTACAAACAGATAAGTGCAGAAAATGCCATATAAGATCGGAAACTATCCAGCATATTACGTCCGGATGCGAACAACTGGCCAATACGGAGTATCTTCACAGGCATAATCAAGTGTGCAACATTATCCACCAGAAACTTGCACACAAGTACAGACTTCTGAACACCTTCCAGCCATATTACAAGTATCAACCGGCACCCGTATTGGAAAATGACTCTATCAGATTATACTACGATAGGCCTGTTATCACTGACAGAATGATGACGAATAATAGGCCGGACATAGTGGTGTATGATAAGAGAGCCAGAACAGCAATGCTGGTGGATGTCGCCATACCGAATAATAACAACGTGCTGAATAAGCTCCAGGAGGAAAAGTCCAAATACACTGACATTGCTATTAAGATCAAGCAGATGTGGCACCTCGAGAAAATAGCTATTGTTCCTGTCTTCGTATCCTCGACTGGGTTAATACCCAAAACTTTGCATGATATTCTTAAGAAATTAGAATTGCATAAGAATACCTATATAGAAATGCAAAAAGCTGTAATTCTTAATACATGTAGGATAGTAAGGAAATTTATGTCAAGTATATTGTAATTGAGCCTATTCCCTTTGATTGCTGAATCTGGGAAAGGTAAATTATATCCAGCTAACAGCTGAGATAGTGCATAAGTCCACGATAATAAATAATACGTATGTTCTTCAACATCCCAGGAAAACACCCACTTTCCTAACACAAGGCTTAACATATATGCTACCTAAGAGCGATAAAACACAGGATCCGTCTCAATATAGACCAATCACTTACCTGCCAACACTCTACAAAATACTCACCTCATGCATATCCAATCTAATATACCAACACCTAGACGACCAGAATATATTAGCTGAGGAGCAGAAAGGATGCAGAAAGAAACACCACGGGTGTTTCTAGTCCTCGTTGAATTCTTGAAGACAATAATGAGACAATGGAGCAAGTCTCTGCAAGTCAACATGAACAATAAGCCAATTAAAACCGACGAGATATCCATACGTCGCGAAATTTTTCGAGGAGACTCTTCGAGTCCACTATGGTTCTATTTAGCTATTAACCCATTGTCCTCAATGCTCAATAGAACAGGATATGGATTCACGATAAGAACAAATAGGAACTATCATACAATCCCCCACCTGCTGTATATGGATGACATCGAATTATATGCTTCGAACAAGAAGCAATTAGATGATCTGCTGAAAACTGTCAGTAAGTTCTCGACAGATGTTCATATGAAATTAGTGATTGAAAAATGTAAGACCCTGAACATTCAAAGAGAGAAAGTCATAGATGGTGAAACATAACTTCCAAACGGTGACATTATACAGTGCATGAGGGATGGCGAAACGTACGAATATCTAGGATATCAATTAGCCAGATTGCTAGACCAAAAACAGTCAAAGAAGAAGATTCGTTCAGAATACAGTCAGCGTCTGAAGAATGTGCTGAAATCAATGTTGAACTCGGGGAACTCAAGGCAATTAACACATACGCCATTCCAGTGTTGCTTCACTCATTTGGAATAATCCGATGGACTAAGACAGAACTGGATGATATTCAAAGGCAGACCCGAACGATGCTGACAAAGTACAACAATCATCATCCAAAATCGTTTGTGATAAGAACAACTTTGACTCGGAAAGATGAAGGACGCGAATTAATAGATGTTGTCAATTTACACAACACTTAAACAATCGCAGAGAATTCTTCTCTGTAAAAGCTCTCACTTCTGACCTCCATAGAGTGGTATCCTTGACTGATAAGGGATAAACACCTCTAAATCTTGCTACCAGAGATGACCTGCTGAGTCTACAGTTCCTATCAGATACTGAAAAATAAGAGCAATGGTCAAGAAAGGAATTGCATGGACGACATCACTAGGACTAATCAGTCAACCACACATCAACAATGAAGCCTCCAATAAATGGTTGATGAAAGGAGAATTATTTGTGGAAACAGAAGGATTCCTTATGACCATTTAAGACCAAGTGATCTCTACAAACAACTACAAAAAAATTATTATTAAGGACGGAACATTACAAACAGATAAGTGCAGAACATGACTTAAGACCGGAGACTATATAGCATATTACGTCCGGCTGCGAACAGCTGGCCAATACGGACTATGTTCAAAGGCATAATCAAGTGTGCAACATTATCCCTCAGAAAGTTGCACACAAGTACGGACTTCTGAATACCTTCCAACCATATTACAAGTATCCACAGGCGCCTGTATTGGAAAATGACTCTATCAGATTATACTATGATAGTCCTGTTATCTTTGACAGAATGGTGACGTATAATAGGCCGGACATAGTGGTGTATGATAAGAGAGCCAGAACATCAATGCTGGTGGATGTCGCCATACCGAATAAAACAACGTGCTGAACAAGTTCCAGGAGAAAAAGTCCAAATACACAGACCTTGCTATTGAGATCAAGCAGATGTGGCACCTCTATAAAATAGATGTTGTTTCTGTCATCGTATCCTCGACTGGTTTAATACCCAAAACTTTGCATGATAGCCTTAAGAAATTAGATGCATAAGAATACCCATATAGAAATGCAAGAAGCTGTAATTCTTAATACGTGTAGGATAGTTAGGAAATTCATATCATATTATTAAATTATATTATTATATTTCCTTTGATTGCTGAATCTGGGAAAGGTATATAATATCCAGCTAACAGCTGAGATAGTGCATAAGTCCACGATTATGATTATAATGTGATCTCTTTCTGTAAAATCTCTGCGGCGGGGCCTGGCGGTACACCATCCATCTTTCTCAAGAATATCTCCGAAAGCTCCCAAAGGAAGCTTTTAGCATTGTACAACAACAATTAGATAATGAAAGACTTTCCAAACCACTGGCCATAATATATTATCTTGCCCTTCAAGAAAAGCGATAAGCTACCAACAAAACCTGAATCTTATCACCCAATCTAACTGACGTGCACAATGTACAAGATCCTGGAAAAGATTATGAATAAACGTCTATTATGGCATCTCGAAAGGCATCAACTCCTTGACCAACTACAGTTTGGCTTTAGACAACATCGTAATACGACAGATAACCTTGTATTGCTCCAAACAGATATTTCCAACGCCATAGCTAATAGAACACATGGAGTTGCTGCTGCGCTCGACATCGGCAGTGCATTTGATACGACTTGGATACCAGTCATCTTCAATGAATTAGATGAAATCAACCTGCCATGCAACATGAGATTATTCATCGAAAACTTCCTATCAAATAGAAGCTCTAACGTTCTTGTGAATGGACAGTTCTCGCAGTCTTTCACCGTGGAGAATGGAGCTCCACAAGGCTCTGTCCTGAGCACTATTTTATTCATGCTAACTATAAACGATATATGCTAGTCTGTCATAGAGTCAGTCAGGTAAAGTTATCTTATCTACAAGTGTCCTGCTCCAAAACACGCTCAATAAACTAGAGCAATGGGCTGAAACGACTTGCTTTCTTCTCTCTACTGCCAAATCTAAGATCATCACTTTCGCCAGAAGAAACAATAACAATGATCCTGAGATAACTCTTAATAGCGAACAGTTACAAATGGTGGATCATTTGAAAATCGTCGGACTTACATTTTATAGACAACTTAGTTGGAAAAAGCATATAATGGAAACAAAGAAGAGTTGCATGAACCGAATGAACATTCTCAAAACCTTATCGCACCATAAATGGGGAGCCGAAGAAGAAAATTTATAGAGCACTTTTACGCTCTAAGCTCGACTAGGCCAGCATAGTATACTCGACAGCTAGTATTTCTGTATTGAAGAATCTGGACACGTTCACAACACAGCTCTTCGTATATGTCTCGGTGCTTTTCGAACCAGTCTCATAAAATCACTCTATTGCGAGGCACACGAACTTCCCCTAGCATTACGTCGAGAAGAACTTTTACTATCCTATGCAGCCAGGGTATTAGGAAATCCATATCATCCTATATAAAACATCTTCAAATCAACTGAAATAAATTTACTAAATCCTTCGAAAAAACCAAAACCAATTCCACAAATTCTACAACCTCTACTCGGAACACTCCCCCTTGGACAATAATATTACCTACAATAAACAGCGACCTACTGAAATACAAAAAAGAAGATACTCCAAATACCCTGCTACAACAAGCTTTTTCAGAACTAATGAATGCAGAAACACATAATGAAGTATTTTATACAGACGCATCTAAGACTGATGGCAACGTCAACTGATCAGTAGCCTCTTCGACCGATATCATATCACAACATCGCCTCCCTTCTTTCAGCAGCATTCACACTGGAGAACTGTACGGTATTTTAAAAGTATTCGATCACATCTCGGGCACGACCAAAAATATTGCCATATGCAAAGACTCATTAGCCTCAATAAAATCCATTAAAACCATCTACTCGCAGAATTTTCTTGTACAGAAAATTCAAGAGATCATCACCGAACTCCACAATACTAAGAATATTCGAATTTGTATCATTTGGGTACCATCACACACAGGAATAGTAGGGAACGAAAAAGCTGACGTGCAAGAAAAGCCCTAGATTCGGAGCTCCCAATTCAAAATATTCAACTGCCTAAAGACTTAAAATATCACTTGAAACAGACCGTTAAACCAAATGGCAGAATATCTGGAGCAGTTCAGATTGTAAACTCTATAATATAACGCCTTCGATAAATTCACATCAAGTACCTAAAATGACAAGAAGAGAAAAAATTTTTAATCGTCGCCTAAGAATTGGGCATACCCATTTAACCCATGGTTATCTGATGGACTCTACCGCCCCTCCATATTGTCATCAATGGAACAGCAGCCTCACTGTGAAACACATACTCATAGAATGCCTATGCATGTGCCAATGGCCATAGTTGTCGAGGCACTCTATTGAAATGAATAAATAATAAATATGATAAAATTTTAATTATTTAAAGATGTCAAATAGGGACGGAAAAATCGGGACATACTAGTCGTTCAGAAGATTATCTCTATGAGGGTTTTGTTGTAGTTTGAACATTTCAAAAGATTCCAAGAAATCTAACTTTCATCACTCAGGTTTCTATGAATGATTTGAAATTGATCCATGGGGGGAAAACGATGGCCATTTTCGATACAATGTGAAGCAAAAGTAGATTCGTCCGTTCTCTGATGATTGTAATCTGATTGATGCTCTTTGTATTTAGTTTTGAATAAACGACCAGTCTGACCTTTACAGACACCTTCACAATCTATACAGGACAACTTGAAAACTCCAATATTGTCAAATTTATCAGTTTCATCTTTACTATTAAAAAATTCCTGGAAGAGTTTCATGTGGGTCTTGAAAGCTACTTTTAATTCTGTTTTGAAATTACAATTGCAATCTTTGCGCTAATATAGCCAAAATATGTTAATGAAGTATATTTATCTGTAATAGTTGATTAAATTTCAGGGATTACTATTGTTCTCAGCTATTTCTTTAATATTTAACACTTCCTGGACATATTTTCATGAGTGATTGTTAAGTTCGAAAAGTGAATCTGATTATCGTTCTCTCTCTCTATTTTGACTTTGATTTTGGGATGAATGTGATTGATGTAAGTTAAAAATTAATCTGGTTGTCTAGCGGTTCCTATTATACATGCTAGTATATCGTCTACATATCTAAAATGTTCTAATTTTGATTTTGTGGAATTGAATATGATTTCTTCAATATACGTCCTGAAAAAATCTGCTAATAAAGGGCTCAATGAAACTCTCCCAGAAATTTCTTAATAGTAAAGATGAAACTGATGAATTTGACAATACTTGAGTTTACAAGTTGTGTATGGATTGTGAAAGCGTCTATACAGGGTGCTTCAACGAAAAATAAACAGAGGCTATAACCACCAAGATATTCATTTCTGATCAAAACACAAAATAGGTCAATTTTTGTTTCAAGGGGGACATCTTTTGGGGTACAATACTTGTCTAAAGTATCAACCCTCTAAGCGGGGGTGGCAATCCTTGAACATTTTGAATAGGGAAGATGGGTCGAGTGATGACTCAAAATAAAGGTGGTACCTTTGTCTACCTTGCCTTGAACGAATTTCCATTTTCAATTGAAACTGAACTGCATCTGAAAGATAGGGAAGACTATTTCCCTGAGACTATTCAACTTTTAGTGAGGTAAAATGGAACAGATCCATGCTGATGAATGGCAGTCATCATCAAGTACCATCCTCATCTCGAATTTTAACCCCTGGAGCAGGGGTGACAACCTTTGAAAATTTGGAAAAGGGTAGATGGGTCGAGTGATAACTCCAAAGAAAGGTATTATCTTCCTCTGCATTCCCGTGAAAGAATTTTCATTTTTGATAAAAAACTGTACAAGATACAGAGTGAGCTACTGAAAAATAGAGAAGACTATCGCCCCAAGATTATTGGAGTATTAGTGCAAAAACTGGAACAGATTCATTTAGATCAAAGATGACAGCCTTTGATCTGAAATGAATCTGTTCTATTTTTTTGCACTAATACTTGAATAGCCCAGGGTGATAGATAGTCTCCTCTATTTTTCAGTAGCTCACTCTGTATCTTCTACAGTTTTCAAACAAAAATGAAAATTCGTTCACGGGGATGCAGACAAAGATAATACCTTTCTTTCGAGGTATCACTCGACCCATTTAGCCTCTTCCAGATTTTCAAGGGTGGTCACCCCTGCTCTAGGGGTTGAATTTGAGATGAGGATGGTACTTAATGATGACTGTCATTGATCAGCATGGATCTGTTACATTTTACTTCACTGAAACTTGAATAGTCTCAGGAAAATAGTCTTCCCTATCTTTCAGTTGCTCACCCTGTATCTTTTACAGTTTTCAATTAAAAATAGAAATTCGTTCAAGACGATGTAGACAAAAATACCACCTTTCTTTTGAGTCATCAGTCGACCCATCTTACCTATTCAAAATGTTCAATGATTGCAACCCCCGCTTGAGGGGTTAATACTTCAGGCAAGTATTGTACCCCAAAAGATGTCCCGCTTAAAACAAAAATTGACCTGTTTTTGCGTTTTGATCAGAAATGAATATCTTGGTAGATATAGCCTCTGTTTAGTTTTCGTTGAAGCGCCCTGTATTTGTCAGATTGGTCTTTCATTCAAAACTAGATACAGAGAGCATCAATCAGATTACAATAACCAGAGAACCGACGAATCTACTTTCGCTACGCATTGTATCGAAAATGGCCATCATTATCCACACATACATAGTTCCATTTCTTATTATCATCATGATTAACTATCAGGTAGTAGCGGCGGAATCGATTAAGTATTTGTCTTTTTTAGCTTTCTGAGCAAAGCTTAGAATCTTTAAACCAAATAGTGAATTATGCCAAAGATAGTTTCCGAATTAAAGTCACGGACGATAAGAAGAAAAATTTGATACAAAGATCTCTTTATAATAATTTCTTCATTGGGAATTTGAAAAATAATGAAAATCAGAAAGAGAATCTATTAGATGGCAAAAACTTATTGTAAAGAATTTCCAGTAAGTTTAACAACCATGCATTATAATTAATTTTCATTCACTGCTTCTAGACATCATGAATATATGAATTATGCAAATTTTATTGCAAATAAAAGTAAAATGTGCAGAAACATGAAGTACTTGTTACAAAGTAACTTTCACTGATTATCTTATTTTCCACTAGGTGTCTCATCGATAATTCCGAATATTCCATGAATATTTATAATTTTCTATGAACACTATGGGGAACATTTGAACATTAACATAAAATTTTATATCTGACCACCCTCCTGAACAATCAGAAAATTGTATCAACTTCATCATAGTAGTTAATGAGTTTTTCATTGCACTTAGCAGATTCGTATACCAAAGAGGCGAACCCTACACTGATATAACATAAGCAATCTATTAAGAATACATCACGCGAAGCGGCATCTTTGTGAATTACGCTCCACGGGGTGTTGCATAAAAAAGATTTATTAGCAGTGGGACTACTCGCATCTTTCCGGTACATACTAAACGTAATTATGTGATATAACACCTCCGAACAGGGTACCTTTATGCATTTGCATCGCCGGAAATAGTTCAATCAGATTAATTGAGGGCGCAGATTATTGTCTTTAGGTACTGTCATCGTAAATATACCAGGTGGTGCATTTGAAATTTTTCCCACAGATTTAATGTAAGCTATAAAGGGGATATAGAGGGTGTCCCCTAAGCTCTATGACGAACTTTGAGAGGTGATTTCTGAAGCAAGTTTAAGATAAATTGGAGAGAACAGCCCGGTTCTCATCTTCTTAGCTCGGGAAACAGTCAGCGTCAAAAATGTGACCTTCAAAGATCTGGAATCACAGTTTGTACAATTAGGTAGGTCAACTAGAACGAAAAAGATTCAATAACAGCTGAATAATTCATTTCTGGACGAAAATCAGAAAGAGATCAATTTTTTCCTGAAAGAGGACATCTTCTAATACACGGTGATTTTATTTAACATCAACCCCCTAAGCAGGGGTGCCCAAAACTCATTTTTTTTAATATGGAAGATAGATCGAGTGATACCTCATTGGAAAGCTCTTTTGATTCTCAACACAAATGTGTAATCATTTCTGAATTTCGACATATTCGGAAAAAAGATACAGGCTGGTTCGTCGGACGTAGTCCAACTCCTCGAAAATTTTATGACTTCAGTTCAATCTGACCGTCGATCTCGGCAACTTTCAAAAAGGTATGTCCGATTACACCTACCAGCTCCGCAAGAGATTAGGATGCGACCCTTCTGATAATAGGGGGTTATCAAATTAGAGCCAGGTACCTACAAACGGCAGATTTACCAGGACAAGAAAACTCAAACATACTAAATCAACTGGGTTCTTTATTTAATATACACGAATACAAAAGATTTGAAATATTTCACAAAACACAATGACTATCTAATTTTTCATTTCAGACAAAAATTGATGATGAATTCTAAATCATTCAAATCCTTATTTTCATAACTCAGTTTGAGATCTTTTAAAAGTTTACAATTATTACCTACTCCTTTATTTAACGAGGAATTCTGAACACTATTCATTATTGCATATGCGTCTAAATGAAACCTAACCTAACTTAACCTAACCGCCAGGTTTCAACATTGTTTTTCGACTTACATTCAAAGTGAAACTTGAAGTTCTCGTAAACTATTAAATCACGACCGTGCGGGCTTTTAATCAACTCCATTATACGAACACATGTATTCTCCACTACAAGTATCTATGAGAAATGTTCTAAAAAAAGTTCAGTTAAATTGCACAAAAATGATTATTCAATAAGACATGTGGTATCATTCACACATGCCCCAACAGTCAAGATTTCCAAATTTTTAATACATATTCTGGAAAAATGTTGTAATTTTAAACTGTCTTTTTCTATTCGTAATTCAAATGATTTGATAAGAAAAATAGGAAATATTGTCATTCCAAGTAATGCAAACTTAGTCTCTTTTGATGTCAAGAATTTGTTTCAAGTATTCCACCGAAAGATCCGTATAATATAATAAATAATTTGTTAACACAAAGTATGACAAATCCACGAATTGAATACGACATTATAGCTTTATTCGATGTTTGCATATCTCAAAATTATTTTTTATTCAACGATTGTTTTTATAAAAGTGATGAGGGACTTATAATGGGAAACCCCTTAAGCCTTCTTTTAGCAGAAATCTTCATGGATAACATAGAAAAAATTAATCATAACCTCCCGCTTAGTAAACACTTCCTATATTGGTATCGATATATCGACATTATTTCGTGTTTCACAGGAACAACCAGACAGTTCACTATATTCGAAAATTTCATCAACAACCTGCACCCAAGAATAAAATTAACTTCTGAAATAGAACAGGACAATTCGATCAATTTCCTAGCCCTATCAATAACAAGATCAAATAATAAACACCAGTTTTCAATTTATCATATGCCTTCTCATACAGATAACACAATTCATTATACATCGGCACATCCTTACCAACATAAAGTTGCAGCATTTAATAGCTATATACATAAACTCTTGAAAACACCGATGTCTAATGATAACTATTTCGAAGAATTGAATTTGATAAAATAGATCGCAATAAATAATGGTTATGATGAATATTTAGTTAGCAGCATAATACATGAGAAAAAACAAAATTAGCTCTACAACATCCAATCGGTGAGCACCAAGACAAGAAATTCAATAGTTTAACATATATAGGCAATATTAGCAATAATGTGAAATCCTTCTTAAAATTCAAATTTAAATATAGCGTTCAAAACATCAACAAATTAAGGTTCATTTATCAGGAATTATAAATCTCCAATTAATAAAGAAAATAAATCGGGTGTTCATAGATTGTATTATGCAGATTGCAATTGTTTTTATATAGCTAGAACAGGAAGAAATTTTAATGTTAGAATCTCTGAACATAAACGCAGTTCCATCAATGGAAAAACTGATTCAAATTATTCAAATAATCTTAGAGAAAATGGTCACTCTTTCAATTCAGAATTTAAAATCCTATATTCTGAGAATAGAGGTATAAAACTCAACCTTCTGGAAGTACTTGAAATTAACAGATTTAGGTATTCACTGGAAATTCTTAATGATCAGGTAGACTTAAATAACTCAGTCTTATTGAATTTATTTCCTAAACATAAGTACGGATAGCTCTGAGTGGATTGCCTCTTTAGTATATATAAAAATTTGTTAGTGAGATATATTTGTAGTATTCATTCGCTCTTGATAAAGATACTGTGTATCGAAACGCGTAGAGCATTTAATAATATATTTTAGTAGAAATCATCGTTTACCTGTATTTGTAAAAACTAAAATACTGGAAGATAGGGGTTGGTATCAATAACGAAGATGATCCTACACAATTATAACTACCAGGTTTTTCCAATGTGGGGCTGAGCGATGCGCCGGGGTCAGAACAGATCAGAAAAGAATGTTGGATTACTTCGGGTTCGTCAAAAGACGAGTTATTTTCAGTGATTGCAGATTCTGTCGATTTCGAATGAACATTTACCGAAATACTGTTAAATTTTGGGGAAAATATCTTCAAGCATTGGTGCGTCCACTAATCCCCCTCAGACACTTTTTCAGATGAGGGTGCCAACCTCTCAAATAACAATAACAATAAAAACATTATATTATCTAACATGTTCACAATTTAAGCCCATAGAAGGATTAAGCCTTCTACATGGAAAGGTTTTACAAAGAACATTTTCAAAGCTTTAATTATTTATAACTAACCAAAAAAATAAATAAATTATTTCCCTCCGAAATAAAATTATGAGTTAAACTCAACTTTTTACTAGCTTATTCTATGATCTCTGAGATTAAGGATATAGGCTGAAGTAATATCCAGTATTTCAGGCTCCTTTTGAAAATGGGCATCGTATTATTGCTCTTTAGACTATTCGGTAGTATATTAAATGTTCGTGGATCTGAAAAGTGGAAGAATCTCTGTCCAACTGATTTGAAGTCATACGTATTTTGTAACTTAAGCTCGAATATTAGTAGTTTCATGATTATGAGCTACTATATTCTTAATATTTTTGTATTTATAATAGTGCACTAATATCTTATGACAATATTATTGCCTCAAATCCATGAACTGAGATTCAGCATAAAGGCTATTCGATAAGTAAGTATGACTTCTGTTATATATAATTTATGTAATGTTTTTTTGAATTATACTCCCCACAAGAATTGTCGCATCACCCTACTTCTACGACAATTCTATATAAACTTTTAAGTTGGTCATTCAAGAGTCGCTTGGTAACTTTCGAAAGTGTAAAATAAGAAGATATCATTCAAAAGAGATGAGTTTGTGATGGAAAATATCAACAATTTTCGAGTTAATGAAAAATTTAAAAATTCTACCATCTTCACCAAGTTCCAAATTTCAGGAAGCAGATTTTCTAGTTGTTGGAGTGCTCTACAAGGCATCCTACGTTGCTAAATTTGCCACCCCATGTTGTCCCATGTTCTATCTATTTCTCTAGGGATTCAAGTCGGGACTTCTGGCTGGCCATCTTAAAATATCAATTTCGGCATTTTGCAGAAATTCTGTAACTACTCTAGGCCGAACATTATCATGCATATAAATGAAGGGGACAGAGGGTACAACAGTGCAAGTGCAAGTTCATTTTGTAGCATTCTAGCCGTACAGTGCCGAACTCTTAGTGCAGCTAAACCAAGCCAACGATCATCAACTGGTGTTATCCGATTTCTTCCCTGTCCGGCCCTTCCTCCATATTACCCTGTTTCGTGGTACCGATTAATTGCTCTGATTAGTGCTTTGGTTAATATTCAACAAGTTAGCAACGTAACGTTGGCTTCGCCCCTCCCCTAGAAGTGTTACTATTCTTACCACTTCAGGATCACTCAAATAGCGTCCAGGACGTTCAGCAGCTATTACAATAAATTCAAAGATTCGAATATCAATAAGAAACACAGAAAACTTGCATTTTTAGCGTGAAAACTAGTATTTTGGTGAATGTTCATTCGAAATCCACAGATTTTGCTATCACTGAAAATAACTCGTCTTTTGACGAATCAGCCTGTATCTTCTTCCGAATTTGTCAAAACTCAACAATTATAATACATTTGTGTTGAAAATCAGAATAGCTTTCTAATGTGCACCCCTGCTTAGGGGGTTGATGTAAAATGAAATCACACCGTGTGTTAAAAGGTGTCCTCTTCAGACAAGTTTCTGCTTTTTGTCCAAAAACGAATAATTTAGCAGTTATTAAGTGTTCTTTGTTTCAGTTGCCCCACCTGGTATATGGAATGAAATAGATATCTTTTTATATAGAAGGTCACATCCGTAACTATAGTAAAATGAATATCAAGAGTTATTAATGATACTGATATATTTATTTCGTGAAAATTCTCGCTGTTGCACCACTGTTTACTATACTGACGTGAAGTTTGAACGCGATATGTCATTTAGTTTATTTAATAAAGTGCTCGATCTTTTCAGTCCCACAAGTGTGTTTTGCGATTATGCAGACTTCCCGCAGGCAATGTTACCATACCTCAGTCTACTGCTTAGATATGCATTATATACCGTTTCTTTATTAACAACTCTTGAGAGCGTTCTCAGTGCATACACATACCTGGACATGTCTTGAGCAACGAAGTCAACATGTACACCCCAACTCAGTCGGTGATCCACAATGACCCCAAGAATTTTCAGAGTAGGTGTAGTTGTTATCCTACCGCCACTAGAGTGATAGGTTTTGTTCTCGCAATCTACGCTATAATCAAATTGTAGTAGCTGCGTCTTGTTCTCGTGCATCATCAAGTTATTATTTGTGAACCATGTTGTTATGGTATTCATGACTTCACTTACTCTTGTATCAACCGAAGTTTCATCAGTAAGTATCATTGTTGTGTCATCTGCATACTAATACCATCGTATCAGGTACAGCATCAGGTAGATCATTGGTATAAATGATATAGGGTAACGGCCCCAATACTGAACCCTGTGGTTCCCCCTTCCTAACAGGGATCGATTTAGATATAATCTCTTCATGTGTTATTAGGTTTCGCTGTTTGACATATTGAGTTCTGCAAGTTAAATATGGTTTCAACAGCTGTAGTGGCGTTCCTTTGATTTCCACTCTGTAAAGATACCAACATAATTCAGGTTTATGCTCCCACCTCCGAAGCTGATGATCAGGAGATCGAACAATTTTACGCCCAAATGGAAGTTCTCTTACAATCTATAAAAACACGTTAACCAACATTAATAATAGGAGACCTGAACGCGAAAGTAGGAAAGGGCAATGTTGGAGATAGCGTTGGATGTTTTGGTCTCGGTGAGAGGAATGAAAGGGGGGACCGACTTGTTTAGTTTTGCAAAGAGAATAATTTAATAATAACTAACACATTTTTCAGGTTGCCACCACGTAGATTATACACCTGGAAAGCACCCAGTGATTCACCCGATAACATAATACGAAATCAAATTGACTTCATCATCATCAACAAAAGGTTTTGTAATGCAATAAAATCAGCGAAGGCCTATCCTGGTGCAAACATTGCTTCAGACCACAACCCTGTTATTTCTCAATTTCAGATTAAACTCAAAAAGCTGAACAAAGCTCTCCCAAAGAACCGCATTGACATCAGAAGGTTAAGAAATGAAAATATCAGAGAACAAGTCAGGAATACAATTGGCACATGCTTGAGAAAACTAGAGGAAGAACAAGAAGCAACTCCAGGAGACAAGTGGGAAAACCTAACCAAAACAATGGATTTAACATGCAAGCAGTACTTACAGAGAGACAAACGACCAGACAGGGAGTGGATGACCGATGAGATTAAGAACATGATGGACAAAAGAAGAACTGTAAAGAATAGAGCCTCACAAGAATATAAAAATATCAACAAGGACATTAAAATCAAAATAAGGCAAGCAAAGGAGGAATGGATGAACCAAAGCTGCCGGGAAATAGAAGAACTGGAGCAAAAGTACGACTAAAAGTGGTGTACATAAAAAAGTAAAACAGATGGTGGGAAAAAGCAGATATAAAACAGCAACCTTAATGGACAACGACGGCAAGGTTATTATAGACGACGCTGATAAATTAGAAATATGGAAAGACTTAATATTAAATCTCTTCGCAGACACTCGTTCTGAAATACGTGCATCACAAGCAACCACCGGACCATCAATAACTCGTGATGAAGTCCTACATGCTCTGAGGACAATGAAAAGTGGGAAGGTGCTTGGCCCAGACAACGTCTATATAGAATTGTTAAAGCTCTTTGATGATAATGACGGACTCCTGGATCTTCTGACAGGACTATTTAACGACGTCTATGATACTGACCAAATTCCCAGAAAATGGCTTATTTCGACTGTCCTGACCATCCCAAAAAAGACGACATCTAGTAAATGTGACGACTACCGACTAATGAGCTTAATGAATCATATAACTCAGCTCTTTCTGAAGGTTATCCACCGACGAATATAGAGCAGATGCGAGGAACGTATCTCTGAGGCGCAGTTTGGTTTTCGTGAGGGTCTTAGGACCAGAGAGGCCATATTCTCGTTGCAAGTTCTAATTCAGAGATATGAGCCAGGATGTGCACGTTTCTTTCATTGATTTCTCGTACGACAAACTCATACAGATATTAAAAACATCTAATATCGACGAAAAGCATATAAGTGTTATCACCAATCTGTACTGGGAACAGCGTGCGACAGTAAAATTTGATAATGTGAACATCTCGGAGGAATCATCGTGGAGTACGATAGGGAGGTGTTCTCTCTCCAACACTGTTCAACCTGTACTCAGAGGGAATCTTTCGTGAAGTCCTAGAAGGTCAACAAGGTATAAAATGTATTGGACTACCTATAAAGAACATCCGCTACGCAGATGATACTGCTATCATAGCCAGTAGCTTAACAGATCTGCAACAACTAGTAGAAAGAGTTAAAAAACACTCAAAACGATACGGCCTGAATCTAAATATATCAAAAACAAAATATATGTTCGTAACCAAAAGAATAGGCATACCGACAGGGATATCTCACTGTCAATGGGGAGAGAGTACAGCAGGTCCACACATTTAGCTATCTGGGTATGATTCGTGGGACTACAAGGGAGAGGTATTGTGCTGAATTGAGAAGGCCAGAGTGACATTCTTAAGAATAAAAAAGATGTTTATTGCCAGAGACCTAACACTTAATCTTAAGATCAGAATGCTCAGGTGTTATGTTTTCTCTATTTTGTTGTATGGAGTAGAGTCGTGGACTGTCAATGGGACAATTATTAATAAACTGAACGCTTTTGAGTTGTGGTGCTACAGACGTATTCTCAAAGTTTCATGGACGCAGCATATTACTAACGAGGAGATCATAAATAGAATGGGCAAGAAGAGGAAAATTGTTCAAACACTGAAGGAACGGAAGCTTCAATATCTTGGCCACATAATGCGACACGACAAATATCGACTACTACAATTAATCCTTCAGGGAAAACTTGAGGCGAAAAGAGGCCCTGAAAGAAGATGAAGAACTTGTGCGATTGGTTCGGATTGACTACAACTCAGCTGTTTCGAGCAGCAGTTAACAAAGTGACAATTGTCATGATGTTAGCCAATGTCCGGAACGGATGAGGCACCCCTAAGAAGAAGAAAGCCTTTCTATAAGTTTCTAGTGGTTTACCGTATCGAAGGTTTTACTCAGGTCCAAGCATGCTAAGACCGTCACTCGACCATTATTCAGGCTGTTCAGTATTTTTGTAAGTGCTACGTATACGGCTCTTGTAGTTTTTCTTCCTTCTCTGAATCCATTTTGGTACTCAGATACTACTCTGTATATTCCAAAAAATTCAACGATTTTATTATGGATAACCCTCTCGAATACTTTGTTAACATTACTGAGCAGTGAAATCGGCCTATAGTTTCGCATGTCATCTTTGTTACCCATTTTATATACTGCCTTCATTTTGGCTACTTTCAACTCTTCACGGTATTTGCCTGGGGCGAACATTGAGTTGATTATATGAGACAGCACCGGAGATATGCGTTCCGCCACATGTTCGATGAGTGATACTGGTATACCATCACACCCGGTGGATTCGATATTCTTTAGTGATTTTATTACACTGTAAATCTCAACTGGTTCTACTCACTCTAGTACCAAGCTGTTGCAGAGACTGTTATGGTTGTGACTAATAGCTGCTCCATTACTATTGTCACCGCTAATAAAGTACTCGTTGACATCATTGAGAACATTCTGATAGAATTTGTGTTCCCTTTCATTAAGTATTGATACGTTTTTAGGCATACTATTAGTATATTCTCCAATGAGTTACAATGTTTCCTTTTGTATGTTGTTAGAGTTTGATATATCTGTTTCATGCATTTTCTTAACTCTTTGTACTATCTGCTTAAGTAATCTGCAGTAATTCTTATAGTAATCGTCTCTTATCGCAGATTTATACATTTTCATCCTTCTTTTTGAGGATACCTTTATACCTTTTGTAATACATGGCTTTCTACCTTTCAGTTTTAGAGTCCGTGCAGTGAATATTGGGTGGCTTAGATTCTGAAATGTGGTCAGAAAATTTTTATATGCCAAGTTGGGATCAGTTATCTGATACAATCTCTTCCAATAAATATTCTCAAACACTTCTTTGAAGCTTGTCATTTTAGATTCTGAGTAAACCATCTGTTTCATTGGTTTTTGTGAAGCAGTTACTTTTGCGGCTCTACATTCATGGTGAACAGCTGTGCATCATGCGACGACAATGTTGTCTCTACCACTGAACCAAGTACTGGAGTATTATAGTTGACTAAGATATTATCAATTGTTCTATAGGTTGGATCCAAAGAGTTTTTGCTGGAACCCATATGTGGAAAGGGGGTCCAACAGGTGGTCTCTAATATGGGAGCTATTTGCAAAATTTACATCAAAGTGTCCACATACATGTGGATTCTTTTTCTAGTCGAAATATTTGTTTCTAGGGCTTCATGTAGAGAGAAGGATAACCAGGAAGGTGAAATGCATGATTACAAAACGCTATGAACTCAGTCTTATCAATGTTTATTGTCATAAGCCTGCTATCGAAAAAATCCGCAATGAGGTGAAAGTCCTTTTCGACTAATTCCCTTAGGACGGCCCAAGAATCACCCTTAAAAAATACCACAGTATCATCCGCGAAACTGTTAAGGTCAGCCCTTGTAGGGAAAGAAAAAAGCGTGTTTAAATACACTAAGGACAATAAAAGGCCCAGAACAGTCCCCTGCGGAGCATCATAGAGCAAATGTACTTCAGTACTCACATTTTCTCCTATTTTAACACACTGCATTCTCCCGCTGAGATAGCTCCTAAACCAGGACAGGGCATGACAACAGACACTAGCACTTTCTAACACATCAAAGAGCATCTTGTGTTCCACGCTGTCAAAGCCTTTTGCCTACAAAAATCGCAAGGCAAGGTTTTGATAAGTGTAGGCCAGGAGTGCCCAAACGGTCGATCACGATCGACCAGAGTGTTTTTTGAGTAGATCTCGAGAAGAAAACAATTTTTAATGAGTAGGTAACTAAACTACAATAATTTATTACGTAATAAAATAACACTCTGCTAGCGGCAAAAGGAGCTTTATCAAAGAAACGCGCGGTACTTATCAAAGAAAAGTGGCATTTTTCATTCTTGCCGATTTTCTATAAAATTCAAGACATTCGCCGATATAAATGTTGCGCCTGCATTAATTGGAGTCATTCTGAATTGTAACTTGAAAGCAATAATACGTCGATGCAAAGTTTATTATTAAATAGTACAAAATGAGTGCAGTGAAGAAATCTAAGACGTATCATTTTAATAACGATTGGGAGGAAGAATTTTTCTTTTTTATGGTGAAGGATAAGTGCATTTGTCTTATTTGTCGTACGTCAGTTGCAATACCTGAGCGTGGTAACTTTGAGGCATCATAAAACAGTTCATAAAAACTTTGAACAGGATTTTCTGCCACAGAGTGAATTGAGAAAACGAAAAGTACGTGATTTGGTATCTCGTGTGAAAGAAGAACAAACCATGTTCACAAGACCATCCAAACAATCAAAAGCTGCTACGATCGCGTCATTTAAAATATCTCCTATATTGCCGAAACACAAGAAACCATTCGAAGATGGATCGGTTGTGAAGGAAGATTTTATTGAAGCGAGACTTTATTTGGAGATTTTAAAAATAAAACAGAAATCATGTCTGCTATTAGAGAACTTCAGTTATCTGTCCGATTGTCACAAGGAGTATTGAATTTATGAGTGAGGACATAGCAGATTAACTAGAATATGATATCATGAAATGTACATAGTTGTCTCCACAAATCGACGAATCCACCAATATAACAGTCACTGCCCAGCTGTGTATTTTTATTCGGATGGTATTCAATGACATGTTGGCTAAGGAAGAGTTTTTGACACTCATTCCTCTGAAGGGGTTCTTCTCTATAATATCAATGAAAAACTCATAGTTATTCAAAATTCCGAGTTTATTGGTTACTACAAAATAAAGAGTTACATATATAAACTTAACTAAGGATGTTGAAGTGTGGCACTGCATGTCCTCAGCATACTTTTCATAAGATGGTACGTAACCACTGAGTGTTAATTCTAACCCAGGGCGGAGATATATATGACGTTTTCTTCAATTTTGTTAAAAACCAATATATAAATTAGTGTGGATTACAACAAAATCGGTTTTGTGGCGTTGTGTCGAGCGAATGAACATTTCCCTTCATTTTTTTCATTCCATTGCATTATACATCAACAAGTTCTGTGTTCAAAAGTTTTAAACACGGAGGAAATTATGGGCATTGCAATAAAAATAGTGAATTCCATCGGTGGAGATAGCTTGCAACGGCGGCTCTTTAAGTTGCAGTTGGAACACAGGGAGTCTGCTGAACACACTGATTTAGTTCTTCACAAGGACGTCAGGTGGTTGAGTCGGGGAAAATTCCTAGAAAGGATTCAAAAATTTTTGCTCGAAATAACAGCTTTTCTAGATGAAAGATGTGATGACACTCAGATGTTGAGATAAGAAAAATGGCTAAGTGATTTAGCAATTTTTACTGACATCACAATGCACTTAAACACCATTAAATGCATTCAAAGGTAAATTTTAACTTATGAAAGATCAACTGAAAAGAAAGGATCTGAAACATTTTCCGTCTTTGAAAGCAAGGATTCCTCAGTTGAATTATGATACGTATGAGGCTTAATTATCAAATATTTTGGGACAATTCGAAATGCGTTTTTATGATTGCAGTAAATTGGCAAATATATCATCATTTATGAGTTATCATTTTTCATGTAAAAATATCGAGAATTTAGCTACTCAAATAGCAAGTCAGTTTAATATGAACTCATGTTCTGTTGAAAATGAATTTGTGCAGATTTTATCAGATAAACATCTCAAAACTACAGCATCTGATACAAATTTCTGGTGTTTTATATCTGAAGATAAATATCCGAATCTAAGGCAACTCGTCCTTCCACTGACGGCAATGTTTGGGTCAATCATTCTGCTTAGGATTAGCACTCAGTAGTTACGTACCATCTTATGAAAAGTATGCTGAAGACATGCAGTGCCACGCTCCAAGATCCAAAGTCACTCCTTAGTTAAGTGTTACCGTATTCACTACGGTATCTCACCATAGATCGCCCTAGGCCCCTCCGAATAAGCGTGTTACCGTGATAACCACGCTTTCTTAATCACAGACCGCCAAGTAGGCCCATCGACCAGGCGAGGCACAGAACGTACTCTGGGCCTACCTGAACCGAGGGTTTAAATATCCGTGCATTTCGGAGACTCGCTGACTTTCTCTTCGACGACCTCTACGAATTCACATTGTATCAGAAAACCGGCTGCAGCACGCGTTGCTACGAGCCGGCTTTTCCGTACCCACTCCATCGACCATATTGCCAAACCGCCGTTGTTTACCAACGAACCACGTGTTTTTATTTCATTTTAAATTTACGTTTATAAAAAGTGTTTGTGTTAACCATCAGTGTTTCCATCGTGTGTGTGACCCCATCCCGGTAGCATAGGTTTAACACCATATGTAAATCTGTTGTTTCGTAACAACCAATAAACTCGCAAAATTGTATAACTATGAGTGTTTTTCATTGATATTATAAAAAAACCTAACTGAACCTAACCCAAACCTTGACTAAAATAATGTATATTTAGAGGAAAGCTGATATCTATATATGCTACAGTACTAGGTAGGTAGATAGGTAGGGTGTATTGTGCATGAGTATATACGACAACCCTGCATCACACATACTTGAAGCCTCTCAGAGTCGATCGTAAGTAGTCCAAAAATATTGAGGTAGATCGCCAGCAGTTCAAGTTTGAGCACCCCTGCTCCAGACATTCATATAACTTCAATGTGAAATGATATAATAATAAAAAATAAATATTTAATGTTAGCAGAACAAAAATTTATAGGACAATAAAAAAATGTGAGGGATGTTAACTAAGCACAATTTGCAGAAATGTGGAGGATCTCGTATTTTGTCTGAAAACAGAGTATTCAGGCTCGTAAAAGAGTTCCAGAACCAGACTGGTATCTCGTCGAAAGGTAGGCTGCCAATTTGAGACAATTCAATTCTGTCTAAACATGGTATGAAATATCGAAAAAGATGTATACACAGGCGCAGCTCGAAAAGATACGAATATAATGCAGAGCTCCGTGCAGAAGGCATTTTGTTAGGATATCATGTGATCGTAATGGATGGTCTAAAATACTTCACTCCTCCATGGACAGCAGTCCAAATAGAGTGAAATTCAAAGAAAAGCAGAATTTACTGACAAAATTATGTATGGTGCGCGATTTCGATGACTGGAATTTCAACTCCCTATTTTAGCTATATTCGAGAAGATGCTATGGATTTTGATATTCATACCCTTCATACTAAAATTCTTCAATTTCTTCCATAGGCATCATCAGAACGTTGAAAATATTTTCTGGAATGTCCTTCAAGCCTGACTATTAGAGAAATTTTGATCGTTACTTAATCTTAGATGGTGTATGACAATGGTTGGGAGGCTCAAAATGAGCAACAGTTTCGAACTCGAATTTTCCGAAAAATTCAAGGAAAAGACCGAAAGATCGTCGTGAGGTATGTGTTAACCACAACGCGCGTTGTAGTGGACCATGGCCCACTTTCAATTATGAACTCTTTTTCCATGTTATCGAAAAACCTGGAATAGAAAATCAAAGTTCAAGGTTGCATAAAATTTTATTAATTTGTTGATAAACTTATACTCAAAACTTATGTCAAATACGTGACTGGTTCCCTAGACTTTTTCGAGGTGTTTATTACGAAACCAAAAAAAATAAGAACGCATCCTGTATTTTTTCTCTTTCATATTCTGAAATCGATTTCCACTAGATGAATGTCATCAATATCATTCTACAAAGAAACAAATTTTGTCAAAAACTGTGTTGACCATAACTTCCTAATTGAACTTCGCGTTTAAAAGATAAAACGAAATTTTAGTCAAACTGTACGGTTTCATCTGCAACTAATATCTAAAACTCATGGATTGATCCCTTATCTTTTTAATTAAGCATAACCAGTATCTTTAACACAGATCAATTCGTTTTTTTCCAGTTTGTACCATTAGTTGATGAAAAATTTACTAGATTTCCATGGAATCAGTGAGCAACTGTTCGATAACCAATATAGAGTAAATATCTTATGATTAAATCAAAATTAGAATACAACATCAAACAAACAGATGTTCAATCAAATGCATTCATCTAATGGCGAAAGTACTCTGCGACGATGAAAGTATATAGTAACTTTCCATAATACCTGGTGGCCATATTGTATTCCTTTAAACACAGCTCCGAGTGGATTTTGACCCAGTTTGCTCCTCAGTAGCAGTTTGTACATCGATTACTATAAACCTGCGTGGGCGGAATGATTACTGTTATATACAGGGTGTTACATAATGGTATGTCACAACTTAAGGGAGTAAATCTATTTGCAATTTTAAGGAATAAAGTTTATATGAAAATAGTTCCGCAAAAGCTTCGTTACGGAGCCACAGGGTGTTGAAATTTCCGGAAAAATTGTTTTTTTCTTCAAAACTCTAGCAGTTTTTGAAATTTTCAGCCCAAATTTGGAATGCAAGCTTTTTTTACAGCCTCCATCATTACACGTCCTGAATTTTAACTAGAACCTACAAGGTGTTTTCTTTTCCGGATTCATGTCCTCTCTTGCCTTCCAAACTTTTTTGCAGTAGGCACTGATCAACGTACAATCAATTTTCGTCATCTTCGTTCAATTTAGAAACTTTTTTGACACTTGTAATTTTTTCCTATCTCCGACCGTTCTGGAGCAAAAAATTATGAAACGCATTCGCTGAATTCAAAGCACTAGGCTTTGATTTTTTTCATTTATTTATTTATTTTGACACTTGCTAAGTTTGAACCAGTGTCTGCTCGAATTGTTTATTAAATTAACGATTAGTTTTAAGACTTTTGAAGTTATTGCTGTAAGAAAATTGTCAAATATCCACAGAAGGTTGAGGGAAGGTGGTACTTTTACTGCGAATAATCATTTAAAAGTTGCAACTCAAACTATGAGAACTCCAGATATTGAGGAAGCAGTTTTGAATTGTATTGATTTGTGTTCTCATGTGAGTACAAGAAAAATTGGAAATCAGTTGAATATTTCACATGTTCCAGTTCGGAGGATTCTCCACGACTTTTTATTGCACCCGTTTCATATTCAAGGCGTCCCAACTCTACTTCCTCGAGATTTTCCTTCAAGACTGAATTTCTGCCGATGGTTCTTAGATAAAATTGAATGAAATGCTCATTTTGATAGTGAAATAATGTTCACAGACGAATCTATCTTTTGGAGAACTACTATCACAAATTTTCACAATAATCATTATTGGGCTGAGGACAACCCCCATTTGACTGAAGATTCGCATCATCAAGAACAATTCTCACTGAATGTCTTGGTCGGAATAATTGGAAATTATTTGATTGGGCCATTTTTTTGCGTAACAGACTAAACGTTCCCGTTTATCGGCAATTTCTTGAGAAGGAGTTGCCTTTATTGCTCGAGGATGTGCTACTTTTGGTGAGACACATAATGTGGTTCATGCATGACGGGACACCAGCACATTTTAGTGAAGAAGCTAGGGAATCTTGAATAATACATTCAACAACCGATAGATACGTCCTGGTGGGCCAGAACCACGGCCTCCTAGGTCCCCAAACTTAAATAGTTTAGACTTTTTCATATGAGGCTATCTCAAAAGTTTAGTTTATACCAGTCCAGTGAACCCTGTAGAATAATTGAGGAATCGAATTATAGCCTCCTGTGACACGATGAAAAATACTCCAGGAATATTTCAAAGAGTGCGTGATAATATGCGGAGGAGGACAGAGGCCCGTACTCTTGCAGGTGGAGGACACTTCCAGCAATTTATTTAATTTTTAATTGTTTTTTTTTCAGTTTGATATTGAATAAGTATAAGTTAAGTCTCAGAAGACGAGCTATCAAAATTAAAGCATACCTATCGAGTATTTCTCCCATTTTTTTATTCAGCGAATAACATACAGTTCAAATAATTCAAATTCAATAATGTTTCACTCGAAAACGGTTTGAGATACGAAGAAACTACAAGTCTCAAAACAGTTTCTAAATTGAACGAAGATGACGAAAATTGGTTGTACGCTGATCAATGAAATGAAGAAAACACCCTGTAGATTCTAGTTAAAATTTAGGACGTGTAATGATGGAGGCTGTGAAAAAAAGCTTGCATTTCAAATTTGAACTGATTATCTCGGAAACTGCAGGAATTTTGAAGAAAAAAACAATTTTTTCTAGAAATTTCAACACCTTGTAGCTCCGTAACGAAGCTTTTGCGGACCTATGTTTATATGAACTTTTTTTCTTAAAATTGCACGTAGATTTACCCCCTCAAGTTGTGACATACTATTATGTAACACCCTGTTATGAGATAATCGACGTCCAGTTTGAAAGTTTTGGCAGAATACCAATGAATCGGAATAGTATTTCACGTTCTCGACAAACCATCTAAATATTCAGTCTATGGCTTGAAATTTATAGTTTTTAGAATTAAAAATTAATCATTACATCGTTACAAATAGAACGAAGTTTATAAATTGTCGGTAATAAGACAAATTTTTCAACTCTGAAGGTTTTCAGATCGACTCGGATATTTTTTATATAAGATTCATTTTAATTTGAAGACGAATCCCCCTTAGGGTATAAATTAGACATGGTTAATTACTCATACTTTTGCTCTTTATGTTAACTCAATAGTTTAAAGCTAATATCCCGTATTCGGGTTCATGTTTCATTCATTTTATGAGAACTTTATCTGATCCTGCTAGCCATGTTGATATAAATAGATTTGTAGAGCAAGAGCAAGTACCTTTTTTTTAGGGAGCCAACGAAACAAAATATATATCGACTTTCCGAAAAATTGCGTGGTTGGATTACAAGCTCTCTCTTCAGTAAATTGATTCGGGTGGTAGTTGAAGGTGTAAAGAGTGAATCTTTTCAGAGTAACACAGGAGTACCACAGAGCTATCGCCAACTCTTATTCCGTTTTGATTGATGATCTGCTCCCTTTACCGAAAGAGGAATATTTGGAATAAAAACAAGTAATGTTTTTTGGGGAATTTTACTGAATAATTGTGGTTCGTAACGCATTTCGTTACACCGTAGCTTATTGCTGCATGCACCAAAATACATGGCCAATAGAGAATCATTAAAGTATTTGCTTTTCTTATTTATCAGGATCTTAAAACAGGCAGGTAAACAGAGTTTTTATCTCTGCTTACGTTATAGGTGAGACGGAAGATTCCAAAGGGTAATAGAAAACATGGAGGGGTTATGTTACCCACTTATACTACAGGGTTATCCACCGGGACCGTCCGTTAAAAACTTTTTAAGTTCCAATTACAATATCAAGCTGAAATTTTATACGCGGCCATAACTAGCGATTTCCAATTGGAGTGAAATATTTTCGAAGTGATACCATTTGCGGTTATATCGGAAGTGGGTCATCACTTTGATATTTCAAATGGCAATCTACCATTTTTATTATACATCTAGAGCCGACATTTGAGCAAGGCATAAAATACCCAAGTTGTTGGCACTTATCTGTCAAAACTTTTGGCAGATTCAATTATTTTTGTTATAAACGCGATTTTTGAGGAACATTTAAAAAAATTGTAGCACGTGGATCTTTTGCTCTACAGACACAATTTTTGCTTGAGTGGATAGAAGAAGGATCAAGGAATTTTTTAAGGAATCTACACATGTCAAATGTTTATTGCGTTGTTTTGTATGATTTTTTCAATTTGGCCTTTTTCAAATTTTTATATCGCCATCAGATGAAGCGTCAAATTTCAGATGGAATTGTATAAGCATGTACTTTACCCATCTCTTATAGTTCCGAAATAATTTGGAAATATATTGAACTTTGATGATTTTGCAAGAACTAACAGAGAATGCTTTGAAATATTTGAATCAAGTAGCTGAACTGGCTACGCTCAGCTGACAGGTACCTGAAATTAATTTACTTTTCACTTCGTTCATTCGAATTTGATATTTCAACAAGAATTATCGTTATTTCAGATTGAAAATATCCAAAAAATACAACACATTTGGAATAAAACCACTGGTTATTCTAACAAAAACATATTTAATATTTTTTAATTCATTTTAGAATGTCAAAAGGTAGTGAAGTAGTGCAGGCAATTCAATAACCAATTTCCAAATTTACCGTCTATGAGTAAAATAAAATTTCGAAGCATTAGAAGCAATTTTCTACAATTCGGATGAATAAAAATTGTAGGAACTAAGCGAAAACCAATCATCGAAGATAATTACATTAATACGAATAAATAATAGCAAACATCATAGGAGACAACTAATTTACGATCTGAATAAATGTTCAATATGGGCCTCATTTTGCTCGATACACTTGACATCTCGTATACGAACATGATGAGTTGCCCTCCTAGTTTCCTCAGGATCAATATTACGAAAAGCATTACGAATGCGCTCTAGTAACTCTTCTTTACTTCTTACAGGAAAAAGATATACTTCACTCTTGATTTTGCCCCACAAATAAAAATCGAAGGGCGTCAGGTCCGGAGAACGCGGAAGCCATAAATTTGGACCTTGATTACCCCACCATTTACCCTCGAACATTTCTATTAGCTGCCGATCTACAGCTCGTGTTTTATGTGCTGGTGCACCATCCATTTGGTAATAGCAATCCCTCAGAATGGTAAGGGGTAATCCATCTAAAAAATTTGCTAATGTTCCTTTCAAAATTTCCAGGTATCTTTGTCCATTAAGATTTTCCTCATAAATGTGATAAGGCAACAAATCATTCATTAAAACTGCAAAAACGTTCACGCTGTCGGTTTCACCTGTTGGTTATTCCACTTTTATTGAACTTGGCTTCATCAGACCATATAATTTTTTGCAGAATTGTCTCATCTTCTTGAAGCCGAATTAATAAATTTTCACAGAAATTTAGCCGCTTGGGAAGGTCAGTAGGTTTCAATTTTTGTAGTGTGATAAAGGAATACGAGTGCATGCTATGTTTCTTAAGGATCCTTAGAATGGAAGTATAACTCAATCCAATATCCATTGATGCTGACTTAATGGACGCATGTGGATTGGCACGAAAATACGCTAGCGTAATAATTTGATTGTCGTCGTCCTCGAGAATTGGTTTTCTTCTAGTTTCTAGCAGAAAATTGCTTCTAATCCTTCGAAATCTTGTTTTACTGATAGGCGCCAAATTTGGAAATTGGTTATTGAATTGTCTGCAATTTCTATCCACTACTTTTTGACATTCGCCATGAATTAAAAAGAGATTAAACCTATCCTCGTTTGAATAATCAGCCATTTTATTATCAATATTGTGTTTTTCAAAAATTTTCACTTCAAATTATCAACAATTTTTGTTGAAATATCAAATTCGAATGAACGAAGTGACAAGTACATTAATTTCAGGCACCTGTCAGATGAGCGTAGCGAGTTCAGCTACTTGATTCAAATATTTCAAAGCATTCTCTATTAGTTCTTGCAAAATAATCAAAATTCAATATATTCCCAAATTATTTCGGAACTATAAGAGATGGGTATAGTACATGCTGATACAATTCCATCTGAAATTTAACGCTTCATCTGATGGCGATATAAAAATTGGCACGTGCCATTTGAAAAAAATGAGTTATTGCTGTTAATAATTAAATATGTCAAATGTTTTGACAGATAAGTGCCAACAAATTGGGTATTTTATGCCTTGCTCAAATGTCGGTTCTAGATGTATAATAAAAAAGGTAGATTGCCATTTGAAATAACAAAGTGATGACCCACTTCCGGTATAACCGGAAATGGTATCACTTCGAAAATATTTCACATCAATTAGAATTAGCTAGTTATGGCCGCGTATAAAATTTCAGCTTGGTATTGTAATTGGAACTCAAAAAGTTTTTTAACGGACAGTCGTCCCGGTGGATATCCCTGTATATCATTTCCTTCACTTTATCGATGTCAACTTCAGTTGAATATTTTGATGGCCGCCAAAGCGGGGCAAATCAAGACAGAATGTATTATTTACTTTCATCGTAGTAGTTTCCGATTGCATTCTTCCAAATTCTTTTTCATCATAAATTTATTATCCGAATAAAATATTTATCATATGTCCATAAATAAGGAATACATAAAACATTCAACATGCAAATTTATTTTTAAGTAAAGATCATTCATCAAATATCGATATTTATACACAGTTTTAGCTGTTAATGTCAAGTTCAACATACTCCGAAACGCCAACGTGAATGATCGATAATCCCGATTGCACAAAACCTATCAAAATCCTTTTTTCCCCAAAGACTTGCCCCTTGGAAATGAAAACAAATGAACTGATGACAAGAGTGACATCCGGAGGATCGCCGACCTACCTGATCGTCTTAGAAGATGGAGTAGAAGAAGCGGAGAGAGCATCCGAAGAGAGAGCTTTCTCGCGAACTGGCAATGTCCGGTCAATGGCCGTGCACCAAGCGAATGCATTGTGTGCGAGTCTCCGCCATTCTTCCTCTTGGACAATTAGTCATAACCGTCGCCGTAAAGCAATACCTAGATGCTGATATAAATCATAACATTTGATCCATTATCGTAAGAAATGAATTCATAACATGAAAATACTTTCTCTTAAAAGATAAATTTTCATTCATTCAGTCAAGTCGAATAAGCTTTAAAATATGAGAAAAAGAAGAAAATTAATATCTATAAAGCGGATTATATGTTAGGCCGAAATGTGAAGATATGTACATATAAAGGATGTCCGAGAATAAGGTATCAATCTCTCGGAATTTGATAGATCTCGTCAAAATAATGGCATCACTCCATATAAAGTTTTTTCCTAAAACGCATCCCTACCCCTAAAATTTAAAAGAATAAATTGTTTTCTAACGATAAAATCGCTGTCTGTAGTTTAGTTACCTACTTCTTAAAAATTCTTTTCTTCTCAAGGTCTACTCAAAAAGCACTCGCGATCAACCGTTTTAGCACCCCTGATTTAAATCAACCAACGCTCTACACAAATCTTCATTGAACTGTTTCTTATTTTTCTGCTCATTTTATGAGAGACAAATTGTTTGAGAAATAGCTTAGAGAAAGCTTAAGTATGCAGCTAATCTATTACTATACATCAAGACGTATAAGGGAAGTCCTGTAAATATACAGGACTATGATAGAGAATAAAGTCTAAACCAAATAAGTATCCGCAGATCAACTGAGGACATGACATAGGACAGCAGCTAAGTCATAACTGGGCCAACGCCATTGAAGATCGACTTTTCTGAAGGTTTAGCGGGAAAACAGAAAAAAAATACAACGCAATTCGAGAAATTGAAAATTTAGCTATTGAAATGATGGAAATAAGCGAGATGAGATGGCATCGCGCTAGTTAGTGCAATATCAATGATAATAGACTATACTATCCAGGCAGCAACGACGGACAACACCAAAATTGAACTGGCTGGTTCTGTGCAAAATTTTGTACCTATTTCAGAGAGTGCTTCTGATACAGCTAGATAAGCACCGATCAAGATCAATATCTTACGGGTATACGCCCCCACAGCAGATAGAAGCGACATTGAAGTAGAAGAATTTTAGGAAGAGATATGCCAAACACTCAAAAAGCTATGATTTCTGCTTAGACATATTAACATATTAAATGCTAGACGCGTTTCGATACACAGTATCTTTGTCAAGAGCGAACGAATACTACAAATATATCTTACTAACAAATTCTTTATATATACTAGAGGCAATCCACTCAGAGCTATCTGTATTTGAACTAGTGTTTAGGAAATGAATTTAATAAGGGTTAATAAGAGTTATTTATGTCTACCTGATCATTAAGAATTTCCTGTGAATACCTAAATCTGTAAATTTCAAGTACTTTCAGAAGGTTGAGTTTTATACCTCTATTCTCAGAATGTAGGATTTTAAATTCTGAATTGAAAGAGTGACTATTTTTCCTAAGATGATTTGAATAATTTGAATCGGTTTCTCCATTGATGAAACTGCATTCATGTTCAGATATTCTAACATTAAAATTTCTTCCTGTTTTACCCATATAAAAACAATTGCAATCTGCACAATCCAATCTAAAAAGACCTGATTGAATTTCTTGTCTTGGCGTTCAGCGATTGGATATATATGTTTTAAAGCTAATTTTATTTTTCTTATATAATATGCTGCTAACTAAATTTGCATCATAACCATTATTTATTACGATCTGTTTTATCAAATTCTATTCTTTGAAATAATTATCATTAGACATCGGTGTGCTCAAGAGTCTATGTATATAGCTATTAAATGCTGCATCTTTATGTTGGTAAGGATGTGCCGAAGTATAATGAATTGTGATATCTGTATGAGAAGGGTTATGATAAATTGAAAACTGGTGTTTATTATTTGATCTTGTTATTGTAAGGTCTAGGAAATTGATCGAATTGTTCTGTTCTATTTCAGAAGTGAACTTTATTGTTGGGTGCAGGTTGTTGATGAAATTTTCGAATACAGTGAACTGTCTGTCTGTTCCTATGAAACACAAAATAATGTCATCGACATAACGATACCAATATAGGAAATGTTTACTAAGCGGGTATTTATGAATAGTTTTTGCTATGTTATCCCTGAAGATTTCTGCTAAAAGAGGGCTTGAAACATTTCCCATTATAAGTCCCTCATCACTTTTATAAAAACAATCGTTAAATAAAAAAATAATTTTGAGTTATGCAAATATCTAATAAAGCCATAATGTCGTATTTGATTCGCGGATTCGTCTTATTTTGTGTTAACAAATTATTGATTATATTATACGGATCTTTCGGTGGAATATTTGGAAACAAATTTTGACATCAAAAGAGACTAACTTTGCATTACTTGGAATGACAATATTTTCTATTGTCGTCGAGCTCTTCGAAAAGTTTTCAAGTAATATCATGGAAAAATTGAGATGTTCATACTGCGTTTTGCGTAATTCCTTTGACACGCGGACACAAGGAAGAGTACTTCCTGTTGATATAAATTTCGCGAAAAGAAATGCATAGCTACAAAAAAACGAAAACTGTAAATTTAAAGGTATATCTCGAAACAGTTGTTTCACATTTACACAACAGAAATCAGAAACAGTAATACTATTCTTATGGTCTTTAAATCTCCTTCAATTACATTAGGCATTTACAGAATTGATCTTTTACTTTATTGCTTCGTTATGAGAAGCCAGCCACTGCATTCACCTCTGCGAGTTTTTCAAACTTCTAAGAAAATTAAGTACGACGATTTGCCTGTAACTTGTAGGGCCTAAACGTCATATCGAAATGTGCTAGAGATACTCTGATGGAAGATGAGGAAGTAATTGTTTCTTTACCAATGTTAATAATTTGATCCGAAGTACACGAATTTCAACGATTAAGTATACTTTCTGCAGTGTTTTACATACGTATACAGATCATGAGCTATACTGGGTGATTCACCAGTAGCGCGGTGCTCTGTAGCTCGTACACTCTTGAAGATTTCATTTTTGTTCGAACAGTATTGTATTTAGAAAGTAAGAATCTACTTCAGCAATTTATTTTGCAGTACACAAGGTGATCATTCTTGTATGAAAAATCTTGAATGGTTTTTTTCAGATTGGAAGACCTCTTTTTTGTTCAATATTCAGGAGCTGCCTAAACTTTGCTACAATGTCTTTAAGTAATGAATTTTTTTGCGAGTAGTTTCGTCACAATTTTTTTCTTCCGTAAAAATTCATGAAAATAGCCTCTAACATCATCGCATGCTCCTTCGGCCAGAGAGGATGAACACTTTTTTCCTTTCGTTTTCTTATTGCCCAAGCATAACTTTATTGATGTATTGAAATAGATTATCCTCATACAGGAGTGACTCAAAATTATTGAATATTGTAATTTTAAAAATATCATATCTTGATTTTTTCAAATGGAACACCCATTATTTTAATATTCATGTCAACGCATAGAATATTGTGCTATTTTTGCAGAAGTAACCTTATCATTTTCGAAATATTCGATTATTTTTAAAATTTTCGATGAAAATTCTACAAACCGTATCAAACTCATCAACATGCATCATTATTCGAACAGAAGTTTTTTTCTGTAATGATTCAAGTAAGGAAAAATGAAACCTACACAAGATAATTCTTTAACGAATGATAAAATCAAAACGATTAAAACGTAAATCGAGGTATGTGTTGATATTTTTTCATTTGTGCCTTCTGTCAGGTTTCCGGACATATCATATTCTGCATTTTACATGGTGAACTTATCAGTGTTTCGTTATTAAACATTGTTGAAGTGAGGTGCGAACCCAATTTTCTCAATTGACTGCCATGAAGTTCTCCAAAGAAGAAATGGTTGATGTGATTTTTATTATGGGTAAGTGTGATAGAAATTCTTTGTTGACAAGTAGAGTTTATGCACAAAGGTTTCCTGATGAGAGGCATCCTGATGCAAGATGCTTCGGAATACTCCTAATTAGATTTATCGAAACGGGTTATATCGCTTACAAAAAAAATGAAAAACCAAAAACTGCTACAGCTGAAGACAACCAGTTATCAGTTTTGTTGATAGTGACAGAGGACCCATATAAAAGCCAAAGAGAGATTTCTCAGTTAACAGATATAAGTCAAACTTCCATCCACAGAATCTTGAAGGTGAATACATTTCTTGCATATCATGTACAGCTGCACCAGGAACTGAACAATCATGACTATGAAAATCGAATCAATTTTCGCAATTGGGCAAGTGACAAAGTAGCGGGAAATCCAAATATGTTTAGCAGAGTTCTTTTCTCGGACAAGGCAACTTTCCACAAACATGGGCTTGTTAACAGGCACAACTTTCATTATTACGCCACGGAAAATCCACACCTCATGAGACAAATAGATCACCAGCATCGTTGGTCCTTGAATGTATGGGCCGCTATAGTGGATGGATATCTAATTGGGACGTCCTTTTTCAAAGGGCACCTCAATAGTGAAATGTATTTAGATTTTCTGCAATATCATCTACCAATGTTACTTGCCGATCTATCAGAGCCTATAAGACAGGATTTGTGGTTTCAATAGGATGGAGCACCGGCACATTACTCACATCAGGTTGGGGAGCATTTGAATCATGTATTTGCAAACAAATGGATAGGAAGTGGTGGTCCTGTTAGATGGTCAGCTTGGTCTCCGGACCTTACAAGTCTAGATTTTTTCTTGTGGGGTTATATTAAGGGCATCATTTACCAGATTCCTTCTACAACACAGTTGGATGTGAGACAGAGCTTAGTCGACGCCTCTCAGTCAGTTAATCCGCAAATGTTGTCGAGAGTTCAATGGTCTTTCTTCAGAAGGATTGAGATGCGTCTACAAAGAAATGGGCAGAATTTCGAACAATTATTGAAATAGTTCAACACCTTGTAGATCATCTCACCGAAAACCAATCTATTTCGTATTTCATACACGACTACCTTAAAATATCTCCATTTCTCTGATCAAGTATAATAATGATATGTATTAATAAAACTCTTCTTTCGCAACCTCTGATTTTATTATTTTAGTTTATTTTTTATATTTCGAAAATGGTCGAAGATAAAGATAAGGTTACTTCTGCAAAAATATGGCACAATATTTTATGAATAATAAATAATACTGGATGTTCCATTTGAAAAATCAAGAAATAATATTCTTAAAATTACAATATTCAATAACTATTTTGAGTGACTCCTGTATGAAATGAGCATACGATGTCTCACATCATCGCCAATTTTCATGAATTTGACGAAAAAAAAAATTTTGTGACGAAACTATTCACAAAGAACTTATTACTTCAAGACATAGTAGAGTTTAGGACGCTCTTGAATCTTCAACAAAAAAGTGGTCTTCCAATCTGAAAAGATCTCCCAAGATTTTCTATTGAAAATTGGTACTCCCTGTTTACTTCAAAATAAATTGTTGAAGTATATTTATATAAGTAAAGAGTTACGGGACAGTCTCCCTCTCTTTCAAACCGACCATACAGGGTATTCCAGGTTCGATGTTTCAGTATGGCAGATATATGAAATACTGCAAAAAAAGACAAATGACCCCACACGTCCATACTCGATTTTCGAAGAAAACTCATTGGTGAGCACAGATCGCGGTTGTTTTCGAGTTATTCCGGATTTACCGATTCTCTGGGATTTTGGCATATGAAAATAGCTTGTTTGCTATCCAAATCAGGTGAAAACTATTGAGATTCTACGGGTCCTTTTTTTTGAGTAGAATGCAGGGGCGTATTCAAAAATTTCTTGCAAACTGCAGGTGAATGTTTTCAGAAATGAAAATGATAGAATGAAAAATATTGTGTGGATTCTTCTAGTATGCTGTTTCGAATTTACACAACATCCTAAATATTCTCCATTCTATGCTCGCATCAATTAATATCAAAATTAATCCATTACTCAATTCAGCATTGTTTGGCTCACAAATAATCAACTTTTTAATTGAAAAATATTCGAGAATTTCGAAAACTTTGAAAATATCGACATGTAAAATGCTAGTTCAGAATGGATATGGTTGTGATGCAGCTTCAGAAAATTATTCTATTCGTTTTCCTCACTGGAGGTGACCAATCAAGTCTATATTCCAAAAATTGAAACGGAATCAAATAAACACTGTTTCTCTCAAAGTATTCAGAGAAAAGACACAATAAACAGGATAATAAAGATTTAGAATTGAAGTTTTGGGAACTATTACTACAAATTCTTCAATTTCATGTAAGCAACTTGAAGCTTGAATCCTCAGAAAAATAGGTTTCAAACTTAAAATTTGAGGAAATCTCGGCTTATAGAGCCAGAAGATTATGTGTGACGGTTAGAATTTTGCCGAGGGTGACCAGTGATGGATTAATCGATCACAATAATGATAATTACTGGTCGGATTTCAATCCCCATCAGAAAATGAATATTCAACACCGATTCTGCCATTCGGTTTTATGTTTGGTGTCCTTCATTGTACCACCGTATTTTGGCAAACGTCATTTATGACGAGAATCTTCGTTGGGAACTTATTATCATATATTAAATGAGAAGGTAGGGGAGGATTTTCTGAATGAAATTTCCAGGGCTCGAAGTGGGCAAGTATATTCCCAGCAAGACCATTGAACCTACACTAGACAAAAAATTTTTCAGAGCTTTTAAACCAGTCTCGGAGATACCTGGATGGAAACGAGAGGACTAGTGAAATAGCCCCCTTGATCACAAGATCTTACCCCGTTAGAATTCTTCTTTAGGCATATGTCAACTATCTTGTATATAGACGAACCTATAATGATATAGAAAAGTTGAAACAAAACTTCAGAAATTGTTTAGCTTCAGTGAGCATTCTTGCATTTTGTATAATGAAAATACTTTGGAGTGTTTGAAAGTTTCTACTGCTTTTTGTTTCTGTTTTTTGGATATTTCCTTTCTCATGAGTAATATCTAATTTTCGTTTGTTCTTAAAAATGGAGTTCATTGTTTTAGGCATAGAACTGAGAACGTTTGGAATATTCTGTATAAATTTACACCAGTATACTACTTAAGACCACAGATTTTTCATGAAAAGAAAAATATCATCTTTCCATTTCATCAAAAGTCGCCTTTGGTGAACATTAAAATAACACAACTTATAATATATAATTTATAATGTATAATATATAATATATAATATATAATATATAATATATAATATATAATATATAATATATAATATATAATATATAATATATAATATATAATATATAATATATAATATATAATATATAATATATAATATATAATATATAATATATAATATATTATATATAATATATAATATTATAGTTCGAAAAACATTGAAAAAAATTTATAAGTTGCAGCATTATACTCAAAAAACCAATAGAATGTCAAAATAGTTTTCATCTAACTTTAATTTATACCGAGATATTGACATATAACGGAAATCCGGAAAATTTAAATATTCGGAATAACTTCGATGGCTTCAATCTGTTTTCACCAATGAATTTTTCCGAAAATTGTGGAAGACGATGAGGCAGTCATTTTGCTTTATTTGCAATATTTCACAAAGCTGACATACTGAAACATCGAAAACGACACACCCTGCAAAGGTTATCGCACAAAATTATGGCACATCGCTCTTATATATACTCTTTGATGAAACACCATGATTTTTATGGTATTTTCGGATACTATGTCGAAATTGAAGTAATGTTGATTAAAATTTTCCTATACGTAAGAATAAGAGAAGTTTGAAAGAATCAGATTTCTCGAATGAATTATTAACTTCATAAGCTAGATGACTATTTTTGGCCGCATCGACCATAAATTAAGTGTGAAAAACAGTGTCAAATTTTCCCTATTGTCGAATAGCAATAACTTTCTTATTTTGAAATGAATACTCTCCTTTGTAGGTGTTATTCAAATAGAAAATTAAATTACGTTTTGGACTGTATGGTTTCCTATACCTACCTTAACTCATTGGTATTTATTTTAGGAATACTTTCTTGTAAACCAAATACATCTATCATTTCTTCGAGATTGAAATACATACTTCTATCAGCTAAATAGTTGATAGGAAGAAAAAGCGCATAATGGTATAGCATTAATTTATTGGGATTTCATTGTTACTCGAAAGATTTCCTGTTTTTCTGTTGAATATACCCTTATTAAATATTATTCATTATAAATGTTTCCTCTCTTCAAGATAATATAGGCATTGTTTTGGCTATTTATATTCGAAATTCGCATCTTTACTTCGATAGTTTATGCACTGAAATGGTGACCAAATAAATGTTCAATAGGATTTAGGTCTGGAGAGCAAGCTGGCCAGTCCCAAATAGCTGATTCGAGATAATGTCGCGCGAGGTTGCTGGTATGCGGAGGAGCATCATCATGCATAAAAGCAAAATTCTCACTGTGGACACCTCGCCAGAGTCTCACTATGGGCTCCAGCACTAGGTCCACGTAATTTCTACCCGTTACACTCGCAGGAAAGGAAATCAAATCTGTTTTGCCTTCAAGCATAATGCCACAGCTAAACATCCCACTGCCCCCTTGGTATTTCGGAATTTGTCTTGCTGCTCGGAGTCTAGCTTATCTTTCGCGACCTCTTAAAACCCGAATCCGGCGGTCATCTGATAGAACACCAATTCTGGTTTCATCCGAAACTCCAGTTCTACCGTTTCGACTGATACACTGATGCCTGTTGCTTCCAGAAATTGCCTTTGGTGTATGAGGTGCCACGCACTAGGGTCTCTTCTTGCAATTTAGCACAGAAAGCGGTCTTGTTCTTCAGAAGTGATCTCCCTACGACTTATTCTAGGCCTATTTTGCAGACATTGTAGCTTCACGTATCGGGCGTAGGTTTTTGAAATCACTCCTTGTGATACCCCCATTGTGGCCGCTATATCCCTCTGTGTCACCTCTTTTTCAAGGAGAGCAATTATTCGACCCCTCTGCACATCGGATAATCAAACGTAAGGCATTTTCAATTATGATTATGGCCTTTTCTGAATTGAAATTCACAGTTTCAAATCTCAGTGACGAATGAGTACAAAATCCAAAGCATGTGGTGATAATTCAACATTTCTCTAAACTATCCAGTTTTTTTACAACAAAAAATTTCACTCTTCACAAGTATTCAAATATACATGGTTAAAAATAATCAATAATGTGAAATACCGAGTGAGTCCATATAAATTTGATTGTGTGTACAATGATGATCTGGGTTATTATAAGCGTTAGCGGAAAGAGAGATTTGTAAATGCTGAAGCTTCAAGAATGAAATAATTTTGGCTGCTACTATATGATATGTAATTGACATTATGACAAATGCGAATATCATTACGTAAAAAGTATCACTGTTTAGGATGGAAAACTTCAACGTTATAGCTATTTCGAGTTTGAGTTCAAAACTAAAATACTTCTTTTTTTTTCAAGTGCCATCTCCGAGTCGAAGGTTGGCAATCATCATCGCTATTTCTACTTTAGAAGCGGCCGATTTAAAAAGTTGGTTCGAAGTGCATCCAAACCACTCTTTCAGGTTCCTCAGCCATGAGATTCTTCTCCTTCCTATACTTTGTTTTCCCTGTATTTTGCCTTGGATAATCAGCTGTAGGAATTTATATTTTTCACCTCTCATAATATGGCCCAGATAATCCAATTTACGTTTCTTGAGTGTGTTAGCAATCTCTCATTCCCTGCCTATGCGTCTCCGAACTTCTGCATTTGTTACTCGATCCATCCATGATATTCTAAGAATCCTCCTATACACCCACATTTCAAATGCTTCAATCTTTTTAAGAATTGCGGCATTCACTGTCCATGCTTCCGCTCCATAAAGGAGAGTAGAGAAAACATAACATTTAGCTAAACGATGTTTTAATGCCATACTGAGATCTTTACTACGAAAAACTTTGTCCATTTTTATGAAGTTGGCTCGGGCTTTTTCTATTCTTATTCTTATTTCTTGGGTGTATTCATTTGTGCTGTTCACCATTGCTCCAAGGTAAGTATATTGCTCCACTCTTTCTACATTTCTGCCGTTTATAGTTAGACTAACATTTACTGGATTGTTTTCTGAGATTACCATGAATTTTGTCTTTTTTATGTTTAGTGATAACCCATATTCTTCACTGTAAGTAGATACTCTGGTCATTAGTCTCTGCAGAGCTTCGATACTCTCCGCTAAGATTACTGTGTCGTCCGCATATCTTATGTTTTTTACCCGTGTTCCACCAACTGTTACATTCTTCGTTTTCCAGAGCTTTCTTAAGTATTTCTTCAGCATATGCATTGAAGAGTGTCAGCGATAGAACGCATCCCTGTCTTACCCCTCGTTGTATTTCAATTTCTTTTGATGTGTGGTTGTCCATGCATATTATAGCTTTTTGCTTATAATAGAGATTAGTGATGATCTGTACGTCTCTACTATCTAGATGTTTTGATTTAAGGATGTCTATCAGTTGATCATGACGAACCTTGTCAAAGGCTTTATTATAGTCTATGAAACACGCATAGACCACTTTGTTGACATCGAGACACCTTTGAGTCAACACATTGAATGCGAAAAGGGCTTCGCGGGTTCCCAATCCCCTTCTGAATCCAAATTGAGTATCGCTTATGCCCATGTCAAGTTTATGGTATATTCGATTATGGATAACCTTGAGGAGCAGTTTGAGAGTGTGTGACATCAGACTGATTGTACGATGATCACTACATTCTCTAGCATGTGGTTTTTTTGGTAAGCAGATGAAAGTAGATACTAACCATTCTCTTGGAATTTAGGCAAAGAGGAATGGATTATCAGAACTGGTAAAGTACATATTAGAAATTAACATTGGTTACTAATGCATAATTGAAAACTACTTAAAAATACCAAATATTAGAGAAAACATAATCAGTCAGGTCGTTAAGTAATATTTGATTATTGTTTGTATTGTGTTCGGCCTTGATTATTTCTGAAGATTCAAGATAATTGAGTTTTATACCTTTTTTGCTTGGTATCTGGATCTGTAGATTGCCTATTGATGGAAAAATGTGGTTGTTTCCTATGCAATGTTGTGCCAGAGTGGAATGTGTTTTTACAAAAATGTGAATAATGTTCCCTATATCTAATTTCACACGAGCTGCCTGTTTGACTTATATAAATTCCGTTACAATTGGGACATTATGTATTGATGTAAATATTTTCGATTGATTGGGAATTTGGATGTTATTTGCGTTTTTTTTTGGAAATCTGGCCAAAATAGGTCAATGAAGAACATTGAGTGCATAAAACAGTAAAAAACATAATCATACCCCCGTTTTCCAAAAATACCTAGAAAGTTTTCTAAAAGAAATCCCCACCTCTATTTTTAAAAACCAATCTGGTCTCATTAACATTTGAATTTGGGAGGCTTTTACTTGGTAAAATTCCATTATCAATAATAAAAAACAAGTACTGTGTTTTAAGGAATTTTACTTAATAATTGCGATTCGTAACGCGTTTAACTACACCGTAGCTTCTTCAGACGAATGATTATGCAGAAAAATATAAATGAGAATATAACTATAAATGTTCTTGAGTAATTAAAAGCTTATTGGTTGCTTCTTCTTAAGTGGTTATTTATGACAGGTATATCCAATAGAATTAAGGAATAGATTGCTCCCCGAAAAGATTCAATAGAGGTGAAGGGCTTAAATCGACTTGTTCATTGATGAGTCTACCTGAGTGTTTGTATTTATTGATTTCTAAAGTTTCCCAAAGATCTACCTTCCAATATTTATTATCTGTATGCAAAATTTCAAACTGTGGGTCGAAAGAATGATTATTTTCTAAGAGATGATTCGCGTAATTTGAATCTGATTTTTTATTTGAAAAACTGCGTTTATGTTCCGATATTCTAATATTAAAATTTCTTTGTGTTCTACCAATGTAGAAATTATCACAGTCATTGCAATTCAATCTATAAACAACTGATTTATTGTTTTTACCTGGTTTGGTTTTATTATTTTTATATATTTGCCTAAATTATTATTAGTTTGGAAAGCTATGTTGAAATTATTGCTACTTAAGAATGATTTCAGTTTCTCACTTGTAATGCCAACGTAGGTTAAGGTGTTGAATTTTTGTTTCAATTTATCGACAGGGTAAACTTCATTCAATGCGATTCTACTTTGTTTTGATTTAAAATATTATTTATTAGTTTGGGATTGTAACCATTATTTTTGGCTATTTGTTTAATCAAATTTAGTTCTTTGTTGAAATTTTCTGGTGATAGCGGGATGTTAATCAATCTATGAATAAAACTATTGAATGCTGACATTTTATGTAGATATGGATGACACGACGAGTTATGTATTATAATATCTGTATGTGACGGCTTATGGTAAATTGCAGCAAAAATCATCAAAGAAGACTTTTCGAAATTATCACCTCATTGCAATTCCGATTATAAGATAATAAAATCAATTCGTGAAAATAGTACCAAGAACGATTTAGTATTCACTAAAGCAGATAAAGGTAACACCGTCATTGCGGTTAGTAAAACCGATTATATTTCTAAAACTGAAGAATTCTAACAGCCGGAAACTATATAACATCAACTAAGGATCCTACCGCAAAATTTCAGAAAGTTGTTAAAACATAATTTCGACAGCAAAATCATTAATTACAGACCAAGAAAATATAAATACATTAACTCAATCCACAATCCCCGAATTATATTCGTTGATAAAACTTCATAAACCTAATTACCCTATTAGACCTGTTGTTTCTTATGTAACGGCACCTTCGTTCAAACTTTCAAAATTTCTCAACGACTTGCTAATAAAACATTGCAATTTTAAATCTGAATTTTCGGTCAAAAATTCATACGAACTTATTGCCAACATCAAAGATACCACTATACCACCTAATTCCAAACTTATTTCTTTCGATGTTAAGAATCTATTTCCCAACATTCCTCCAAAAGATACGTATTACTTAGTTGAAGAATTATTAGAAAGGAATCATGTCAATACTATCATTAAATCAGATATTCTTTCATTATTAAAAATTTGTTTCGATCAAAATTATTTCCATTTCAATAACAAATATTATACTATTGAAGACGGCTTGATTATGGGCAATCCGTTAAGTCCTTTGTTAGCAGAAATTTTCATGAATAACTTAGAGAAATTAATTCATAATCATCCACTCAGTAAATATTGTTTATACTGGTATCGCTATGTTGACGATATCATTATTTGCTTCACAGGCACAGATAGACAGTTGAAAATTTTCGAAAATCATATAAATTCATTACATCCAAAAATTGCATTCACAACCGAAATAGAAAGCAATAATTTGATAAATTTCTTAGACGTAACAATTTCGAATGAAAATGGAAAACATGTTTTCGCAATTTACCATAAGCCGTCACATACAGATATTATAATACATAACTCGTCGTGTCATCCATATCAACATAAAATGTCAGCATTCAATAGTTTTATTCATAGATTGATTAACATCCCGCTATCACCAGAAAATTTCAACAAAGAACTAAATTTGATTAAACAAATAGCCAAAAATAATGGTTACAATCCCAAACTAATAAATAATATTTTAAATAAAAAACAAAGTAGAATCGCATTGAATGAAGTTTACCCTGTCGATAAATTGAAACAAAAATTCAACACCTTAACCTACGTTGGCATTACAAGTGAGAAACTGAAATCATTCTTAAGTAGCAATAATTTCAACATAGCTTTCCAAACTAATAATAATTTAGGCAAATATATAAAAATAATAAAACCAAACCAGGTAAAAACAATAAATCAGGTGTTTATAGATTGAATTGCAATGACTGTGATAATTTCTACATTGGTAGAACACATAGAAATTTCAATATTAGAATATCGGAACATAAACGCAGTTTTCAAATAAAAATCAGATTCAAATTACGCGAATCATCTCTTAGAAAATAATCATTCTTTCGACCCACAGTTTGAAATTTTGCATACAGATAATAAATCTTGGAAGGTAGATCTTTGGGAAACTTTAGAAATCAAAAATACAAACACTCAGGTAGAGACTCATCAATGAACAAGTCGATTTAAGCCCTTCACCTCTATTGAATCTCTTCAGGGAGCAATCTATTCCTTAATTTTATTGGATATACCTGTCATAAATAACCACTTAAGAAGAAGCAACCAATAAGCTTTTAATTACTCAAGAACATTTATAGTTATATTCTCATTTATATTTTTCTGCATAATCATTCGTCTGAAGAAGCTACGGTGTAGTGAAACGCGTTACGAATCGCAATTATTAAGTAAAATTCCTTAAAACACAGTACTCGTTTTTTATTATTGGTCTCATTAATATGAAACCGGCTGCACCAAAACTCTATGGACTCATAGAAAACCATAACGAAAACACTCAGGTTCGTCGTGTTCTGTCATATACCATCTCCCCAACATACAGGCTGTCAAAAGAATTTCTCCGAAAATTTGACACCCTGTAATTCGAAAACAACATCTGAGAGAGTGTATGTTCTTGAGGTAATTGTCAATATTTTAAGATTTTCTATCATTCTGTGCATTCTGGTAGATTAAAACGGAAACATCCTATATATTCATATAAATAACTTCCCATATCTATAGTTTATAAGAGATTCCCATCTGAAGAATTGGATGAAGCATCTGCGACCGGCTTTAGGACGGCAACTTCAATCTCCGCGGAGTCTCTTTCTAGGATAATATCTCATCTTGACGTGCCGCTGCGCCTTCGCGGTGTGGTACAGGATAACGCTGAGTTTGCTAGATTTACGGAATGCATTTGACTTTGCAGAACTGTGATACATAACACTCATTGCGCTATGATGGTGGTCAATGCAGAACAATCTTCGCCTAGACGACAACGAAAAATGTTTCGTTATAAAAGTTGGAAGGATACCATTTCCAATCGTGATCGGCCATTTATCAACACATCAAAAGTTCCATAATTGGGATTTATTTTCAGCCGAAAATAATGAGATCAAGAAAATATTTATTCAAGAGTTGAAGCTTTACAAAAAAATAAAAATTTTGAAATAGGTGCTCGTTCTCTAAAAACCGATATTCATTAGTTATTGAGATGATAAAAAATAAGTACTGTGTTTTAAGGAATTTTACTTAATAATTGCGATTCGTAACGCGTTCCACTACACCGTAGCTTCTTCAGACGAATGATTATGCAGAAAAATGTAAATAAGAATATAACTATAAATGTTCTTGAGTAATTAAAAGCTTATTGGTTGCTTCTTCTTAAGTGGTTATTTATGACAGGTATATCCAATAAAATTAAGGAATAGATTGCTGCCCGAAGAGATTCAATAGAGGTGAAGGGCTTAAATCGACTTGTTCATTGATGAGTCTACCTGAGTGTTTGTATTTATTTATTTCTAAAGTTTCCCAAAGATTTACCTTCCAATATTTATTATCTGTATGCAAAATTTCAAACTGTGGGTCGAAAGAATGATTATTTTCTAAGAGATGATTCGCGTAATTTGAATCTGATTTTTATTTGAAAAACAACGTTTATGTTCCGATATTCTAATATTAAAATTTCTATGTGTTCTACCAATGTAGAAATTATCACAGTCATTGCAATTCAATCTATAAACACCTGATTTATTGTTTTTACCTCGATTGGTTTTATTATTTTTATATATTTGCCTAAATTATTATTAGTTTGGAAAGCTATGTTGAAATTATTGCTACTTAAGAATGATTTCAGTTTCTCACTTGTAATACCAACGTAGGTTAAGGTGTTGAATTTTGTTTCAATTTATCGACAGGGTAAACTTCATTCAATACGATTCTACTTTGTTTTTATTTAAAATATTATTTATTAGTTTGGGATTGTAACCAATTATTTTTGGCTATTTGTTTAATCAAATTTAGTTCTTTGTTGAAATTTTCTGGTGATAGCGGGATGTTAATCAATCTATGAATAAAACTATTGAATGCTGACATTTTATGTTGATATGGATGACACGACGAGTTATGTATTATGATATCTGTATGTGACGGCTTATGGTAAATTGCGAAAACATGTTTTCCATTTTCATTCGAAATTGTTATGTCTAAGAAATTTATCGAATTATTGCTTTCTATTTCGGTTGTGAATCCAATTTTGGATGTAATGAATTTATATGATTTTCGAAAATTTTAACTGTCTATCTGTTCCTGTGAAGCAAATAATGATATCGTCTACATAGCGATACCAGTATAAACAATATTTACTGAGTGGATGATTATGAATTAATTTCTCTAAGTTATTTATGAAAATTTCAGCTAACAAAGGACTTAACGGATTGCCCATAATCAAGCCGTCTTCAATAGCATAATATTTGTAATTGAAATGGAAATAATTTTGATCTAAACAAATTTTTAATAATGAAAGAATATCTGATTTAATGATAGTATTGACATGATTCCTTTCTAATAATTCTTCAACTAAGTAATACGTATCTTTTGGAGGAATGTTGGGAAATAGATTCTTAACATCGAAAGAAATAAGTTTGGAATTAGGTGGTATAGTGGTATCTATGATATTGGCAATAAGTTCGTATGAATTTTTGACCGAAAATTCAGATTTAAAATTGCAATGTTTTATTAGCAAGTCGTTGAGGAATTTTGAAAGTTTGAACGAAGGTGCCGTTACATAAGAACCAACAGGTCTAATAGGGTAATTAGGTTTATGAAGTTTTATCAACGAATATAATTCGGGGGATTGGAGTTAATGAATTTATATTTTTCTTGGTCTGTAATTAATGATTTTGCTGTCGAAATTATGTTTTTAACAACTTTCTGAAATTTTGCGGTAGGATCCTTAGTTAATGTTATATAGTTTCCGGCTGTTAAGAATTCTTCAGTTTTAGAAATATAATCGTTTTTACTAATCGCAATGACGGTGTTACCTTTATCTGCTTTAGTGAATACTAAATCGTTCTTGGTACTATTTTCACGAATTGTTTTATTATCTTATAATCGGAATTGCAATGAGGTGATAATTTCGAAAAGTCTTCTTTGATGATATTTGCTGTTTGATGTTTGGCTAAAATATTATCTTTGGAGTTTTTGAGAATAATTTAGGAGTCTATGCTAACTGTTCAAAATTAGTTTTATTATGTTTTGGATGTAAATTATGTTTGAATCCTTTTTCTAATAGATCTTTTTGTGGTTGTGTAAAATCGGTATCAGTTAAATTAGTGAATCTTTCAAAAATATTTATGGTCTGAAAATTTATCAGTTGAAGGTTTGGGTGGAGAAATTTTGAATTTAAGTGAATTCAACTTTTTCTGTTGTTGCTGAAACTTTTTATGAATTAAAATTTTGACATCGTTTCTGGATTCAGAGTCTAAAATATTGAGATAACTAGGTGTGTCATTTCATTTAATAAGGAACCAAATTCCGAAAGCAGAATATTATGATAACCTTAAAAGTAATAATAGCACAATGTGTCTCTTCCCATATGTTGAGGAAGAACTCTTTTCATTGTTGAATAGGAAATTGAAATCCAAAATTTCTTCGGTTATGATGACATTTCAGGTTTTCTTTTGACGAAATGTCTAAGACATATACACATTTTTATGCCATTGCTTCACTTGATCAACCTTTCTTTCTCTGATGGCATTTTTTCATCAGAACTGAAAATAAGTAATATCATACCATTGCATAAAAAAGGGGATCGGTAAAATGTGAATAATTACTGACCGATAGCCTTATTTTCTTCTTTCTCTAAGATATTACTGTTTTCTGAATAGACTAATGAAATTTTTAAATCTAACCTAAAAAATTATTCCAAAATCAGTTTGGTTTCCGTCCTGAGCATTCCACCGGGAACCCTCTTTATGCTTTCATACAAAGTTTAGTGTAACATATCGAGAATTTCCGGCTGGGCTTTTTGCGAGCTCAGTAAGGCTTTTGACTGTATTGTGCACTTCATACTCTCGACCAAGATTGATAAATATGGAATTTAAGGTAAGCATTAGCGTGATTGACAAGCTATTTGAATGAAAAGATGCAGTTTGTATCAATTAAACCGTTAGTAATGGTATTGGACAGGAGGTTGTTAACTCAGAAATGTTTGATTCCACCATGGGTGACTTCAAGGATCTATCGAAGGACCTGTTTTATTTATTTTGTATACTAATAACATAAGTGATTGTCTTGAAGATGCTTTGTTTCATTAAGCTGATGACACTACAACAGTGGTGTTTGCTAAGGAGAGTGTTTCATTGGAAAGCATAGTACAGCGGAGCTGTGATGAGCTCCAACAATAGTTTTCCAGAAGCTTGTTACATATCAATCCAACTAAAACGAGCTATGTGATATTTCGTAATTATAACAAAACTGTTAATATAAATGTGAAACTTAATGATATACCAGTAAAAGAAATTGATAGGGACAAGTTCGTCGGTGTGAAAATAAATGAAAATCTCAACTGGAAAGATCTTTGTACTGTATTGTCCTCACGGCTTAGTTTTTTTTGTTATTCATTGAGAAATCTCAAAAATGTATTACAACTGAACAACTGCTGTCTATATACCACGCTCATGTGTCATCAAGGCTGAGATATGGCGCGGTTTTGTGGGATGCTTCGTGGGCAGCTAGTGACGTTTTCTTACGTCAAAAAAGAATTATTAGATGTATGGCAGGTGTAAGTCAAAGGACATCTTGTAGACAGTTATTTATTAAGTTTAGGGTCCTTGCTCTACCATCTAATGTTAGTCTGGAGCTGGCTACATTCGTTCATAAAAATCAACAACATTCTTTGCAAAATAAAGATTACCACCAATATGATACACGAAATAATAGTAACCTGGTGATTCCTAAATGTAAATTTAGGATGGGTAGAAGAACACCTATGTTTCTTGTCATAAAGGTTTTCAATGGATAGGGTGAAGATATCAGAAGCTCTCCACGCTTGAATATTTTCACAAAGAAACTGAAGGCCTTCTTAATCGAAATGTGTTACTATAGTATAGATGAATTCCTTCTTCAATTGTTCGACTTGTTCTATAGTTTTGGAGTTTCATATGAGATTGTGCAATATTTCCATATACTTATATACTCATTTATTTTAGTCTGTTCAGTGCGTTTGACCTTCTCCATAGTCTCCCTTTTTTTGTGCACTCCACAGAAATAAGGTTATTATCACTATTATCGTGGACTTGTGCACTATCTCAGCTGTTAGCTGAATATAATTTACCTTTCCCAGATTCAGCAAATGAAGGGAATAGGGTCGATGACAATATAAATGACATAAATTTTCTTACTATTTTACATGAATCAAGAATTATTGCTTTTTGCATTTCTATGTTGATGTTCCTATGCAATTCTAATTTATTAAGGCTACAGGAAAACTTTTGGGTATTAACCCAGTCGATGAAATGATGACAGAAATGATATATATTTTATCGAGGTGCCACACCTGCTTGATTTCAATAGCAAGGTCTGCGTATTTGGACCTTTTCTCTTGGAACTTGTTCAGCACGTCATTATTATTCGGTATGGCGACATACACCGGCATTACTGTTCTAGCTCTCTTATTATACACCACTATGTCAGTGCCTATTATTCGTCACCATTCTGTCAGTGATAACAGGCCTATCGTAGTATAATCTGATAGAGTCATTTTCCAATTTGGGCGACGGTTGATCCTTGTAATATGGCTGGAAGGCAATCAAAAGTCAGTACATGTGTGCAACTTTCTGATGGATAATGTAGCACACTTGATTATGCCTGTGGAGATAGTCTGTATCGGCAAGTTGTCCGCAGCTGGACGTTATATGCTGTATAGTCTCCAATCTTATAAGGCATTTTCTGCACTTATCTGTTTGTAATGTTGCGTTCTTAATTTTATATTTTTTGTAATTGTTTCTAGCAATGACTTGGTTTTGGATGGCCATAAGGAATTCTTCTGTTTCAGCAAATAGTTCTCCTTTCATCGACTAGTTGTTGGAAGCTTCTTTTTCGATGTGTGGTTGATTAGTCTCATGGTGATTTCGTCCATGCCATTCTTTTCTTGGCCATTGCTCTTGTTTTACAGTATCTGATAGGAAAGGTAGAGCAGCAGGTCATCACTGGTAGCAAGATTCAGAGGTGTATATCCCTTATCAGCCAACGATACCACTCTGTGGAGGTCAGAAGTGCGAGCTTCTGTGAAGAAAAATTCTCTGAGATTTTTTATCTGTTTGGTGTGTAAATTGACAACATCTATCAATCCGCGTCCTCCTTCTTTTCGCTTCAAAGTTGTTCTTATCATAGACGATTTTGGATGGTGATCGTCGTACTTTATCAGCATCGTTCGGGTCTGCCTTTGAATATCATCCAGTTCTGTCTTAGTCCATCTTGTTATTACAAATGAGTAAAGCATTACTGCTTCACTCATTACTTGCTTTAACTGGATTCCAGAGTTCAACATTGACTTCAGCACAGTATTCAGAAGCTGACTCTACTCTAAACGAATCTTCTCCTTTGACTGTTTTTGGTCTAGCTATCTGGCTTATTGGTATCCCAGACATTTGTACGTTTCGCCATCCCTCATAAACTGTATAATATTACCCTCTGGAAGTTGTGTTTCAACATCTATACTTGAATGTTCAGGGTGTTTCATTTTTCAATCCCGAATTTTATATGAACATCTGCCGAGAATTACTGACAGTTTTCAGAAGATCATCCAATGGCTTCTTGTTCGAAGCACATAATTTGATGTCATCCATATACAGCAGATGGGAGATTGTATGATAGTTCCTATCTGTTTTTATCCTAAATCCGTATCCTGTTCTATTGAGAATTGAAGACAATAGGTTCATAGCTAAACAGAACCATAGTGAACTCAAATAGCCTCCATGCAAAATTCCACGACGTATGTGTATCTCGTCGGTTTCAAGTTTAAGTTGTGGATATTATCTATATCTGTGGACTTCCAGTTGTTGGTCGCTCTAAGCTACTGCGATTTCTTCCTCCGTTATTCCTTCGAAGTCCATATGTTTGATATCAAGGCGTTTTTATTCATTTATGATCTATTCAGCATCTTTATTGTGTTCTTTGGGGATAGACCATAACGATTACCAATAATCGGCCAAGCACTGTGCGTCCGGTACTTCTCTATTACTGTTGATCGCAGTTTTGTTATTTCCCTTATACAAATTGGCCAAGCTTTGGAGAAACCTTGCTTTTGCTTGGAGTTTCTGCTTCAAAGTTTCCATATACACGTCGATGTGTTGTTTGTGATCAGGGTGTTTTGTGTTCGTACCAATTTTTCTATGAATTTTGCGTATATGAGATTTCAAGCGCCTTGAGGTTTTATCGTAACTTGGGAATTCTGTGAGGCGACCGATTTCAGCTCTTATATTATCAATATCATTCCCATTTGTTTCTGCCATGGTGCTTTTATGATGCTTTTAGGCTCATCTCGAATCAGAGTTGTGGAGACTTGTTGTTTGTGTGGTCTAAGAACCACTACCGCTCCACAGTAGATCAAAGTGTGACTCTTCTCCAATGTGTTCTGGTCATTGTATTCTTCGAACACTCATATTATGCTTGGTAGGAAAATATTGGTGATCTTGTTCGTCTTGAGTTTGGGGAGTTCAGGTCGATCAGTTGGGTTACTACCACTGAATGCAGTTATTGCTCTATTGAGTTCTGATCTTGCCAAATACATAAATTCATTCTGCTCAAGAGGACGTTCTATGTTAATATTCGTTACTGTGGCTTCGATGCTATCTGCAACACTTTCATTTACTCCGCATGGTATACCGTTATGACTAACATCTTCGCTTCTGAGTTCCATTATGACCTCTTCTCTTATGCTTTGTAGCGTTTCTGAAGCAAGTAGCCCATTTTCAATGATTGTTCTTCGTTGATCCGAAATTCTCTACTCGGATATGTGCTGCCATTCCGGATATATTTCTACGAACGCAAGATGTAACGCGTATCTGTTTGCTGTCATTTCCACCGTTGAAATATCAAGAGCCGGTTGGATGGTATTGATGTTTTTTCCCATTTGTTTTTGTGTTGCAGTACCCCTACTCGATATCACGCTGCTTCCGTCGAGAGGGACTGTGACTCACTTTCCGAACAAGACCCTCTTCCTAAATCTTGAACGCGACAAGAGGTTATGGTGGTACAATGTCGATTCACCCGTTATATATATATATATATATATATATATATATATATATATATATATATATATATATATATATATAGGGGTTTTACCCCGACGAGTTGCCCATATATCTGTTCATGCAATCAAACTGATTTCATGAAAAATATAAATCCACCAGTATAAACTAAAGAAAACCTATAACTCTACCTCATTATTTTTTCGGAAAGAAACCTACGAAGAATATTACAAGATTTGATGACTGTTATCTTTTGTAACTGTTCAAACAAATTTTTCTTCAGACCCAAAATCTCAATACTTTTGTCAAGATGTCTAGGAATAACACCTGTTGTGGAAATAATAATCGGTAGAATAAATATTTTCCACATTTTTCAATCTCGTCGCCAAGCATCATATATTTAGAAATTTTTTCATTGTATTTATTTTGAATATTATGTGTGTCGGGTATAGCAATATCAATTATATATGTTATTTGATTCTGTTTATCATTAAGAATGATATCTGGTCTATTGTGTTTTACAGCTCTGTTGCAAAGAATTGTTTTATCAAAATAAAGTTTATATTTGTCATTTTCACAAATATTCTCAGGTTCATATTTGTGAAATTGTTTTCTTTTGGGAATAAGGTCATGTTTAATTCCTAGATTAAAATGAATAATATTAGCGACGGCATTATGTCTATCTAAATAATCTGTTGAAGCAAGGACTGAGCAAGATGATAATATATGAAAAACTGTTTCTGAAGAACAAAAACATCTACGGCAAGAATCATCTATATTTTGTTTGATGATGTGTTTTCTATAATTCCTCGTGAAAACAACCTGATCCTGGATCGCAATTGCCAAGCCTTCTGTTTCAACAAACAATTCTCCAGATACTAACCATTTAGTCGATGCGATTTCATCAATATAATCATTTTTCAATTCTTTAGGGTGCTTTCCGTGTAATTCCTTCTGCATCCAACTTTCTCTTTTAGAATTATCATCAAATATATCAAAATCTACCTTTTGCATTGTTTGAATTGAACTCAAGTTCCGAGGTGTGAGATTATAATCTGAAGCAACAACAATATCATGTAATTTAGACGTTCTCTGTTTATCATGAAAATGGGAACGTAGATGAAAAATCTGTTTACTATGAAGATTATTCAAATCAGTTAATCCACGACCACGACCTCCAAGATGTCTAGGTAGTGTAACTCTCTGAACAGCTGACTTTGGGAGGTGCTTATGATATTTACAAATCATTTTCCTCATTTGACATTGTAATTCATTTAGATCAGTTTTAGACCATTTAATAATTCCAAAAGAAGATGTAAGAATAGGAACTGCATAGGAGTTGATAGCTCTGAAAAGGTTTTTACTAGTTAAATGACTCTTGATAATAATTCTAAGTCTTTTGTAGTATGAACTTCTAATATTTCCTTTAGTGCTGCTATGGTTAATTGTCTTCTCTTGACAAAATCCAAGATATTTATATGTATCTCCTTGATGCATTGGCTCGATTTCGATATTGGAAATCTTTATATAATCAGAAGTGATCTTTCCTTTTCCAATAGAAAGATTTTTACATTTTGGAAGCCCAAATTTCATATGAATATCATTGGAAGAGTTGAAAGTAATCTCAAGTAGACTTTTTAGATGAGATCTGGTTCCGGCATATAATTTAATATCATATAAATAAATTGAGTGACTTAATTTGAATTCAGTTGATAGACTCTTTATTTTGAAGCCGAAACTAGTAGCACTTAATTCATGAGATAATGGATTAAGGCAAAGACAAAACCAAAGAGCACTTAAAGAATCACCTTGAAAAATGCCTTTTTTAATTGGAATTACTTCAGATTTTAACGATTGTTTTGAAATATTTAAATGAAGATTGGTTCTCCAATTTTTCATTACAAATTCAAGAATCATCAACCAATTTTATAAATTTCCAAAATTTCTTGAAGTCATGAATGGGAGAACTATCAAAAGCCTTTTGGTAATCAATGAAGGCTGTATATATATATATATATATATATATATATATATATATATATATATATATATATATATATATATTCACTGCTTAAAATGGTAGAGGAACAACAAGATTATTTGAATAATTTTAATGAATGCCACTCTGATATCTTTGTGAATACAGATTTTGCACCAGGTGGACTTACGTAGTTAATCAAAACAGCCGTGGATGTTGATTCAAGAAGATACATGTTTTCATAAAAAAATACAGATGTTGAAAGATACCGTTAAATGCGATATTTATTATTCTTCAAAAATCACTTCATTATTTTCTTTGAGTGATACAGAATGAGTTATGGTATTAGAAAATAATGCAACGTCGACATTTAACGCCAGATGAAAAATTACGTGCAGTGGTTATGATTGAAGGTGGTAGTTCTCAGAGCCGAGTAGCGGGTGAATTTGCGGTGTCAAAAAGTGTGATAAGTCGGTTATAGAGACGGTATCTGGATACTGATGATGTGAAGGAAAGACACACAGGTCCTAGAAAAAAAACTCCACCTGCCCAAGATAGATTTATTGTGCTTCAAGCCAGACGGAATGCTTCAATCACAGCTCGTGAAATTTCTAGAAATTTCCAAATTACACATGAACTAGCCATTTCTGACCAAACTGTCAGAAATCGTCTTCGTGAAGCATGTCTTCATTCTCATCGACCAATCAGAGTCCCTCCACTTAGACCTGACAATCGAGCAGCCCCACTAGCATGGGCACAGGAGCATGTTGTTTAGGGTGAACCAGAATGGGCCAACGTTTTATTCACCGATGAGTCTCGGTTCGGGTTTCACCCGGATAGTAGAAGGGTAAGGTTATGGCGTCAAAAGAGTCAATTGGAAAGGCTCAGGCACCTTCAGGAAGTACACAGTTATAAAGGCAGATCTGTATTGGTATGGAAAGGAATCGCAATGCATGATAAAACAGACCTCATTTGTATTCAAAGGAATATGGATCATTAAATCTTCACTGATAATGTTCTCCAACCTGTAGTTTTACCATTTCGAAACACTGGTGGAACAAATTCCTTAGATATGCATGACAACGCCCCTCCACACACTGCAAGCCCAGTACGAGAATAGTTTCAGAGGGAGAATATTAAGATTTTACAATGGCCACCACAGTCTCCCGACCTGAAACCCATAGAGCATTTTCGGGACATGCTTCAGCGGAGGCTTGATCACTTATGGCGAATATTCAAGGTCGTCCAGCTTTTGAAAATACCTTAATGGAACAATGGAATCTACAATTGATAATTGCATTCTAAGCATGCCAGAACGATGTCGTTCTGTTATTAATGCTCGTGGTGGTCATACAAGATGTAAGTTTGAGAAACCTTTATTTCATTTTAATTGAGAAATTCAAATTTGGTATACGATTGTTTATTTTCTCAAATTCACGGAATCAATATTCGTTTTGTATTCTATTTCGAATTTTTCACTGACTAGAAAGATGTATTAATTATACCATGTAAAAATTTGAAGTAGTTAATGCGACTCTTGTATGACTTACGCTTAATATTTTTACTATTGCTTAGACCATTTTGAGCAGTATATATATATATATATATATATATATATATATATATATATATATATATATATATATATATATATATATATATATATTTTTGAAAAGAGAGGATTTACAAAATTTGAATAATTGTATTTACAATAAATTCTTATATCTATAATTTTGGTTTGTGTCAGAAAAAAACAGAAAAAGTGTAAGCTCAGGAAATTTAACAGGGGAACCATACTATCTTGTATATGATTCAATAAACGAGTGAAAAAACCTGAGGAAAAAATTCGTTTCCCTGTCGCTATTGCACTAGCAATAGCTTGTCTGTTGTCGTGTGTACATAAAGAGTACCTAAGATTTTTCTGCTCAGCCGCTTCATTCTCTCTTGCATTCCATGATTTCCAAACGCAGACAAGGGTGAAAGGAAGGGGGTTTGAGACAGGAATCTGTGACAATGGAAAAAGAAAAACAGCAGAAAAATATTTCAACAATCAAACTTCTTATATGTCTGAACAAATCTAAGAAAAGATTTCGCATAGCAAGCAAGCACTAAGGAGATAATAAAAAAATACATAACCTGCGATATTTCCTCAAATTCCATCTCTGTTCGACCGATAGAGCCCCGATGGCCAGGTTCAGTCTTCCAAGTGATGCCGAATGTGATCTATAGATGTTTTAGAATCATTATGGACCCAATAAACTGGGTTGACATCGCCCATATATTATTTCTTCATGAAACTTGTTTAATTTAAAGAAAAATTTGCGAAAAAATTACGACAGTCGTTTATTCCGTAGATTGTACATCATTGGATTATTTGCATTTTATACCTACTGCCATATTATTATTATTATCATTTTCATACATAACTTCATTAGTTCAAAGAAGAAGCCATTTGAACTATCAAAATTCCTGATTATTGATCGAAAATGAGGAAATATTCCAAGTTCATATTAATAGATGAAACTTCTCAACAATTCAAAAATCGAAAGGTCGAATCTGAATCAAGTATTTTATTAATAATAACTCAATAATTTGGATTTGTTAATTCGCAGAAGGTCGATTAGCTGAATTCACATTTCAAGGTGTAATGATAATTACGATAGGAACTCTTTGAATAGTTGGCCTCAGATCGATTTTGGTGCTCAACCTTACCTCATTGACCTTGCACGATATGCAAAACACTAATTATTATTGAAGGAACTAAATTTGAATTAAGAGGTTAAATGTTACTCTATGTTAGATTTACGCATATGTTTTGATCATGTCTGTCAAAAATTAGAAAATCAATATTTTGAAGAACAAGTTCCTCAAAGCTGTTGTGAAGCATCGAAAACAAATGAAAACAAACATTCCATGTAGCTGAAAAATTTAAACTGAGAACTGTTATCATCAATAAATAGTTAACTATTATGAGTTGTATATTTTCTCTGTTGCGAAACCTGATCTTCAGAATTCAATACATTAAAGTTTCCAAAATCACAACATTTGAACCGTTTTATGATGCCTCTCTAAGTTACCATGCTTAGATATTGCAACTGACGCACGACAAGACAAATGCACTTATCCTTCACCATAAAAAAGAAAAATTCTTCCTCCCAAACGTTATTAAAATGATACCTTTCAGATTTTTTCGCTGCACTCATTTTGTACTATTTAAGTATAAATTTTGTATCAAGTTTTCAAGTTACAATTCAGAATGACTCCAATTTCTGCAGGCGCAACATTTATATCGGCGTGAACGAGTCTCGAATATTTCCGTCAAACGCGCTTTCCGAAATTTCTAGAAAATCGTCAAGAATAAAAACGCGGCATTTCTTTGACAACTACCGCGCGTTCCTTTAATAAAACCGCCTTTTGCCGCTAGCAGAGTGTTATTTTATTAAACGGTTTTATTTAGCTCACCCCGTTTGTTTTATTTATTCTTGGGTCAAATTTAGTAATTCAAATTTCACCCTCTTCCTGTCAACCGATTGATCTGAAATTTTGTATACACTTTGGATTTTGGCGACAATACAATTATATTTATTCATTATCATTATAAATACAAGATGGCCGCCGCTACAAAATGGCGGATAATTTATGTTTTATTAATCCCATCAATATGGGTATCAAATGAAAGGGCTCAACAAGCAGAATACAATATACTATAAAAAATTGAAATCCAAGATGGCGACCGCTACGAAATGGCGGATAACATAGCTTTTATCAATCCCATCAATATGGGTATCAAATGAAAGGGCTCAACAATCAGAATACAATATACTATAAATAACGTAGGTTTTATCAATCCTATCAATATGGGTATCAAATGAAAGTGCTCAACCAGTAGAATACAATGTATCCAGCCTGAATTCACCACCCAAGTCAAGATTTTGTATCGTGTTGAGGACTGTGTGGCGTTAGGGTGGCTAAAATGATACGTCGTTAGCGGTACACCACCCAAGTTAAGGTGAAAGGTTAGAACGCGCCGAGAACTGTATGGCATTAGGGTGGATAAAATGATATGTCGTTAGCGTTTTCCCCTCAAGACTCAGGCGCATCTTGTTGTACATAGCCTTGCCCCTTATTGGACCTCTGGGGGTCGACCGTTTAAATGTCCATTACTCGTGGGAACAAAATGGTAAAAAAATATAAAAATACAAACATAAATAAAACAGAAACTGCAACACAACGTAAACGAAGGCTTCAAAAAGCGAAAGAAAAGTATCAAGCAAAACGAGCTAAAGAAAGTGAAGGTGATAGAAAAAGTCGATTACAGAAACGACGGGAACAATTAGCGTCAAAAACACCTGAGCAATATGAGGCCAGGTTAAAAAAGCAACGTCAGCGATATACACAAATGACGGCGTCAGAAACGCCTGAAGAATATGAAGCCAGGTTAACAAAACAACGCGAGCGATATACACAGATGGTAGCGTCAGAAACGCCTGAAGAATATGAAGCCAGGTTAACAAAACAACGCGAGCGATATACACAGATGGTAGCGTCAGAAACGCCTGAAGAATATGAAGCCAGGTTAACAAAACAACGGGAGCAATATACACAGATGGTAGCGTCAGAAACGCCTGAAGAATATGAAGTTAGATTAATACAAAGCCGTGAAAGACAAAGACAGCAGTTGGGTTCAGAAACGCCTAAACATCGCGATACGAGGTTAAGTAAACAACGAGCGTACCCAGCAATGCAGAGCTAATAATCTGCAGGCATTCGAGAAAGCTATTAACACAATTTGTATACATGTCAAGCCTACGTGGCTCTTAGTAGAGTAAGATCTTTGCAGGGACTACGTATAGAGGAGTTGGATTGCAATAAACTAACGGGCAAGAAACCTTGCAATAATGAAGCACTAAATGAATTAAAAAGAATGCGAAATAAAAACTAAAAACTAGGTAAAAAATAGGTAAAAAAACTTTTTAAGTTAAACGGTTTTATGTTAAACATACATTGCACTGTTTAAGATAAATGTACTAAAAACCAAAAAATAATAAAATAGATACAGTCGTGGGAATTATAAACATATGCATAGACTAGACTAAAATAAAACCGTGGGGCACGTCAATTGTCTACAATCGTTGATTAAAATGTTTGTTTTGTTATGTTACACTATAATTATTAGGCAGTTGTGCAACCGACAACGATGGACGTGTGATAAGTAGGGCTAGAATGTGGAAACAAGCTAGCAAGCTCGATTATAAGCGAGTTTTAGGGTTTCATAGTGGTGAGCGAGTAGTACTTTTGTCATATGTTTTGTCGATTGAAGACAAACAACAAGCAGTGAAACGATTCCTCGCCAGCCAGCAGTGTGAATGTCCAACGATAAACTAGTTAAAACATCTCTTTTATTTACATGGAGTGTATAACTATTAGAATTTCCATGAGCAAGAAAATAGTAAATACTTTCCTCACCGTCTGCGGGCCAACTGCCTAACGACGAATTAAACGATTCTTCTATCGCACATTAAGTCGATAATTTGTAGACAATTGACGTGCGCCACGGTTTTATTTTAGTCTAGTCTATGCATATGTTTATAATTCCACGACTGTATCTATTTTATTATTTTTGGTTTTAGTACATTTATCTTAAACAGTGCAATGTATGTTTAACATAAAACCGTTTAACTTAAAAGTTTTTACCTATTTTTATCACGTAATAAATTTTCGTAGTTTAGTTACCAACTAGTTATAATGTTTTTTTCTTCTCGAGATCTACTCAAAAGGCACTCGTGATGTACGTTTGAACACCTTTGTTCTAAGGAGTAAACTCTATTTTTTATCTAACATAAAAATTAATGAGATTGTAGAAGCTAGAGCATGAGGAGTTTTTCCGAACAAACCTGAAATAGATAGTCGAATCATTTAGAAGAAATTAAAAAGTAAGAGCGGGACTTTGATAATGATATATTCTCTCAACTAATTCAGGAACCGTTCAACTCATATAATGAGAAGTGATAGATTCCCAGATTCTCTGATCCACGACCTCGGCAGATAATTTACTGGCAAGGTATTCAGCTCTATTTAGAACAAGTAAAGAACTATTGTTCTATAAAACTTATAATTCCGTTTCGGAACTTCTAAACAATGTGTTCATTAAAGGCCTCCAACTCTCATACTGAAAGAGAAAAGCATCATGCCACTTGAAAATGAATATCTGTGAAGAATTTGTAATAGTTTCACGCTGCAGCAACTCTGGAATACTGATTAGCGACCAAGAAAATAAAAATAATTATTTATTACGTGAATACTAGCGAATATAGTAGTACGATGCGGACAATATAATATGCATTCATTTATATTGCCGCTTGATACCTCGAGTTATCCTTGTTCGAAGTGCGGTGTAATCAGTGATCTTGGGAACATGATCTAACGATATGCAACAAAGGTCGTTTCCCGATCCACCTTGTGATATTCAAGCTCAAAGAAGTTATTATCTAAAGTTAATTTTTAGATTAAAATTTGGTTAACTGTTTCATTCTTGAAATCTACGATATGATATTTGAATAAATTTCCATTATGTAAAGTTGATGTAGAGGCAGAGAAAAGGTTTGTTGTAAATTCAAGAAATTTCGAAAATTAGGAGGAAATTTTATACAGGGCGTTTCATCTCAAACGACCCACCCTGAAGAGCTCTGGATCATGCGAATCGGCTCTTAGATTATCAGATCTGATATAATAATATAATAATGATAAATTTCATTCAAGTAAATGCAAATTCTTACTTCCCATTACTATATCATCTAACTGTATTGGTGCTCTAATAATAGAAACAGAATAATATTACAAGTGCAACCATTTCCTTTGTATGGACGCCTAAGTGGCGTTACACTCGTATATGACACAATACCAAACACAAATAATTATATTATTCCAAATAAAATAGTACTTAACATAATTATTATATTATTTCAAGTGAAATTCATTTAACATCTTAACATAAATATTCAATGGGGTTTAGGTCTGGAAAGCCATCTGGCCAGTCCAAAATAGCGTTTCCCTCTGTTTCAGGATAATGTAACGCGAGGTTGCTGACATCCGGAGGAGCATTATCTCACATAAGAGTGGAATTCTTACCGTGGGCACCTCGGCAGAGTCTCACTATGGGCTCTAGCACTAGTGAAAAAGACTACCCCACAGGGTAAGCACAGAGAAAATTTGACCAATAAGACTCTAATTCAAAAAAATTTGTCCCTGAGATCTTAGAAGGAAAAGTCAAGTAGTTTTACTCAGATATTTAATTAACATTAGAATTATCAGTTAAAAGTTATAGCTTAATCTAAATTTTTTTACAAACGAATGCTTCTTTTCAATATACAATTAATTACACTTATCTTGGTGAGTCAACAAATCTTGGTTCCTGAAGAAACAGACGAGGCAGAGATCGTTGTTCTTGAAGAAATAGATGAGGTAGAGGTCGTCTATGTGAGTTCAAATTCTGCGTATGGAGAGATCCTCAGCTAGGAATTATCTAGATTTCACACATGCTCATATTTTTCGAACGAATGTCAAAATTTTCTCGCAAATTTTTCTTTAAATTAAACAAGTTCCACGAAGAAATTATATATGGGCGATGTCAACCCAAATTATTGGGTCCATAATGATTCTAAAACATCTATAGATTATAATCGGCATCACCCAAATTATTGGGTCCATAATGAATATATATATGAGACTTAAAGTGTGGTGATTTTTGCACTTCTTTGCATTTGGCTTCTTTGGTAGGGTGATAAAATGCGACTCAAGCCAATGTTCTAGCAGCTTGACCTCCTTGTAAGCTCTATTCAATAGCCTCGTAAGGTATGTGACCGCACTGTTGTCCAAAAGCTTGAGAACCTCTCCATTAATGTCATCTGGGCCTGCAGCCTTCTTATTGTTGAGTTGTCTGATTGCGTAGCGAACCTCATCTTCAATTATGTCAGCGCCCGTGTTTGCTTCCTCCAAACCATGGTCTTCATCTCTAACATCCCAATGCAGCTGCTGGACATATTCCTCCCACAATATCTTCTTGTCCTGTATATCATTTGCAGGATTACCATCATTGTCTAGAAGCGTTTGTATTTCTCGCCCTCGTCTTTATCTAGGATTTTCGCGTATTTTTTTGTGAGGATTGAAGGACAACTGTTTCAGCTCCCTGCATTTCTCTTCTTCTCTTGCCTGCGTTTCCTCCCTAACTTTGCTTTGGATAATTCTGTGATACACACGATACTACGCTCGGTTATTCCACTTCTTTGTCTCAGTTCCATTAGATGAAGAATTTCGGGTGTCATCCATTCTTTATGTACTTTATCGGTTGATTTCAAGTCTTTCTTGCTGATTGAGATGATTATGTTCTTGAAATTGATAAAACGAGAACCTACTTCAATGAGAGAATTGGAAATAGACTCTTGGAGCTTACTAGTGGAACTCGTGAGTTCTGGTCTACGGCATAGGCAGTCAACAACAAGTTTTGCAAGTCAACCTTCCCAGATTAGAGAATACAGTTCTATCAAATCATCACCTGAAGCATCAAATGTAGTGAAATCATCTCACATGTTCAATCGAATATGTCTGAAATAGAATTCGGAATGGGTATGGTGAGGCGCGTTTTTCAACAATTGAAGTATGAAAAAGCAGTGGGTCTTCAGCGAATAACACCAACTATTTTGAAGGAATGTGCTCCAGAGTTAGCACCTGTTCTTAATCGTCTGTTTCAGATTTTGCATGTGAGTATCTCGTTACCGGAGTGTTGGAAAGTTACGAGATTACAACCGACTTCAGGGAAAGGGAAGAAACGCCTACCCCGAAATTACCAATTACCAATCGCATTATCCATTATGTCGAAAGTCAAAGAAAGAGAGATAAACGATGAGCACACAAAATATCTCGAGTTGCACGGTTTCATCAGTGATCGACTATACGGTTTCAGTAGACTACGAACAACTAGTAGCTTCATTCCTTTCGTTACGCATTTGTGGACATCAAGGAAAGAAAAGCATAGCGAAAGAAGAACTCCTGATATCTCAAAGGCTTTGGCTACAGCCTTGATAAATAAACAAATCTCATATGGACTTCCTGAAAAAAAGCGATCGAAAATTGTGCGGAAGAATTACGAGAAGAAAGTGATATAGAATTACGGACGGATGGTGCGGCAGCCAAATTCTGAGGAAAAGAGCAATAAGTGCGTGTTGAAAGTGCGGACGGAAAAGTACGGAAGTATTTAGGACTATGTTATAGCAATGACCATGCGAAGAGTGAGGGGGTAGAGCAAATGGAAGGTGCTGAACGAAAGTGCGTAGGGAAATCCGAGTAGAAAGCTCTAGAGAAATACCCGGATGGAAAGATAGAGAGGAACTTGCTAGAAGAGAGTTAGAATGAAATTTATTGGTGGAAAATGCTGGACAAAAGTTCGGGGGAACTACAAATGAAAGTGCAAGGGGAAAGTGAGGAATAGGGAGAGCGAGGATTGAGCTTTAGTAAACTATGAGAGGTAAGCACAAGAGAAAAATTTAGTAAGCTGTGCAAGTTTATATTTAAGAAAGCACGAGATTGGAAAAGCATTAAGAAATTTTGACTAGAAGAAGCGGGAAGAGAGCGGGACGTATGGGAAGAAGGCAATGTAGGTGGAATATACGGGAAGAAAGAATTGTTAATGAAAAATGCAGTTATAAAGGTTCTTATGAAGAGAGCTGAATCGAAGGACGGAAGGAAAGGATGAATGTTCGATAGGAAAGTGCGGAAGAAAATTTCGAATGGACCGAGAGAAAGAAAGTGCTGGAGTAAATTTTCTGGGAAAAGAGGAAGAGAAAAGAGCGAAGAGAAAGTGAGAGAACAAAGTTCAAGCGGTAAGATACGATGATAAGTGGGAAGGAATTGAGGTGATCAGCAAGGGAGCAAATTTCTTCAGAGAAGTGCGAAAGTAAGAACGAAAGTTCGGGAGCAACTATCTAAAGAAAAATGAAGGCCGAAAGTAGAAGAAGTTCAATAAAGAAATTTGCAGAGTAAATGCGGAAAGAAATTAAGGAATAATTTCGTAAAGGAGGTACGGCAGCCAAGAAGGGAGAAAGCAGATCAAAAATTCGGGCTTTACATGCTCGTGGACAATGCGGATGGAATTGCGTGGTTGCATTAGTAGCTTTCTCTTCCGTGGATCGATTCAGGTGGTGGTTGAGGGTATACGAGTAAATCTTTTCAGTTTGATGCAAGATTTCCTCAGGGCTTCATACCTTCACCAACTCTTTTTCTGTTGTAGATTGATGAGTTGGTTCACTACACCGAAAACAAAATATTTGGGTTTGAGGACGACTGTGCCCAGGTGTCCTCATTTACTAATCAGCGTTCTATAACTGCCGACGAATCACATGGACAGAGATACCAACAGAGCATGTCTCTCAATTCAGACTTTGAGAAGATATGAGAGAGGTACTGTTTGAACTTGGTCAATTTTGACGCAAACAAGACACAATCAACAGAAAAGTCACTGCTGGAGAATCTCTTGTAATCTTGCAAGGATATCCAATTTCCTCAGAAACGAACATGTATGTACTGGGCGCCACAGCCAACACCGGAGTTTGCTGGCACGACCATGTATTAGCCATTGCCAGATCTGCTTCTGCTCAACTCAATTTTGTTTTCAGGTTAGAGCAGTTATTTATGTCTTAAAAGTTGATGCTTATACACAAGCATCCTGGAATACTGTTCCTCACCCAACATTTATTACATCTATTGGATAGTGTCCAGAGGTGAGCAGTGCGCCTCTTCGACCACGATATCACACGTGATCTCCAGCCTCTCGCTCAAATGCAGCAAGTTTCTCTGTCTTATATATGCAGACGGTCCATTTTTTTTTATGCGCGCTTCCTAGGAATAGGCGAACCTGTTACACCACATAAGTGGGCACCTGGGAAGAATTGAGGTGCTGTTTACTCACTTCTTAAAGAGCGCCAAATTGTAAGATGTTGAGAAGATGTTGGACGGAGGCGAGTTCCACAGCTCACCGGCCCTATAAACGAAGGAATTCTTATAGAGAGAGGTTCGAGGAGTCGTTAAATGTACCGCCATAAGATGAAAACTCCTTGCCAGCCTAGTTTTGCGACAAAACATGAGTTTTCCCGGAACAATGTCTTTCAGCTCCTTGAAGCATCTTACGTGGAAGTATTTGTAGAACAGAGAAAGGTCAGCAACTTGCGTTCTGAGAGCCAGCGGTTGGAGATCCCGGGTGATCTCCAGGTAGTCGATGAGGCCACACAGCCCGTTTTTGCACACTATCCAACATCCGCAACGAATGTTTGAGCGCAGATCCCCATACATGGGAACAATATTCCAAAGCAGATCGAAGCTGCGCCTTTTATAGATGCAATAGCTTAGGTGACGTGAAATATCGCTTGGTTCTGAAAAGAAAACTAAGTTTAGCTGATGCCGACTTAGCTATTGCTGATACATGTTCATGCCAACAAAACCCGGAGTTGACCGTTATTCCGAGAAGGTGCATCGAATCTTTGGATGCAATTTGTTCGTCTTGCATCATTAGAGGAGGTTCTCCAGCAGGGACGTTTCTATAAAACGTAGTTGCTTGCGTCTTGCTCGCGTTGAAGCTCACCAGGTTCAAATTACCTCACTCAGATATCCTCTGTCAGAGGTACTCCTGCTTGCAACTGGAAACAATCAGATTTTATACCGTCGACCACAACTTGTATTGATCTATTCAGAAGCGACTGATCCAACCCCACAACTTTTCGGGAATCCTATGTGCATCAAGTTTATTCAACAAGGCAGCATGTCAAACCCTATCGAAAGCTTCAGAGATGTCGAGGGCTATTGCTCTAGATTCCCCACGCTTTTCCTTCGTTGATGTACAAACATGAATGACGTAGGCAAGTAGATCTCCTGTCGATCTTTGCCTGAGAAAACCATACTGATGGTCATTAATAATTCCCTGCAACTCAAGATATTTGATGAGTTCATCACTTTTGACTCTCTCCATCACTTTGGACATAATGGAAAGAAATGCAACAGGGCGGTAGTTTTGGAGTAAGGACTTCTTTCCTTTCTTTGGGATCGGTTGAATTCTCGCTATTTTCCACCTGCTCCGAAAAGTCGGGCTTTCATAAGAAATATGAAACAGACGGTTGAGAATGGGTGCCAGTTTGGGAGCACACTTTCTCAGGATGATTGGCGGAATTTCGTCTAGACCAACTGCTTTCTTGCGGTTCAGTTGCTAGTGAGTCCGTCTCTCAGTGCAGACTCCAAACTTGATCTCTGCCATGGAAGAATTTTTAGGTGGAATGAATAAGAGAGCAAAGAGAACGGCTTTCTCTTTCGGAGATGATGCTATACTTACGTCTTCTCTAACAACAGGCAGAAACGCAGATTTGCAGAAATTGGCACTGTTGAAGGAGTTTATTAGTTACCCCTTCGTTGTTCTTGTTTCCTCTGTTGGATTTATCTTTCATGACTTGTAAGCTCTGCTCTTGGCTGCAGAAGCTCTTTCGCAGTCTTTGTTGAACCATAGCTTTTGTGCTGTTGTTCTTTTCATGGAATGAGGGATGTAGAGATCCATTCCTGCATGAATGATTTCTGTAACAGATTCAGTGCACACATTGATGTCAGGATCTGAAAGACAAACATCACTGAATGGGAAGCACGAAAAGAATTCACGCAGCTCATCCCAATTAGCATGGTTATAGTACCAAATACAGTAGCAGATATAAGATTGTGGTCTGAGTTGTCTAGCGAAGCTAAGACCTTCACTCCAAAATTATCTAGATCTGAAATCAAAAAGAGATCCAAGGAGTTCGGGAAGTCGTTTGGCTGCATTAGATTATGGCTGATTGCGAAAGTTTCAGTATCTCTTCCATCGAGCATCTTTCCGATAACTTATAATTTGGTCCTCTTCAGGAGGCGAGTAAACACAGATATTAAATCATCATGGGCGACCACAGCTGTGGCATAACAGGCATCGTCTCCCTAGAGTTAAGAATGAAAAAATATAAGATATGCAATTAATTGAATTCAGCAATATTATTTTATAATTCCTTATTACGAAGATTCCCCTTATTTAAAACGACAATTCACATTTTTTTTAAATTTCATTCCCATAATTGCAAATAACTTATTAGCAGGATTTCCCAAAGGATTCTCTAGTAAGTAATTCTTGTTATTCTTCAGGAATGTGCGCATTAGAAACTCTTGTATATAATTCATTCCGAACGTATTTATCACTGGAAATGTAGAATATTGTAATTTAAATTCGCGATTGCCACTGCATCTAATCGAAGCACCTTCTATGCAGCATTTTCTCGGCGCTCTAGTGAAAGTTCGCCGTCGTCGCTCGTCCGCCGTGATAAGCATTTCGCGGCCGTCGTGGCCGCGCGGAAACAGACTGAAGGAAAGTTCGTTCACCTCTTTCCCGCCACAACTATCTTTTCCATTTTCTCGCTCTTTGGTTAGGTCTCGAAGTAATGGTGTAATGTTATTATTTTTATATTTGTAGGGAAGATAGGAAGATTTCAAGCATGCAACCTAAACTTGTATATGCAAACAAACTTATCAATAATGAAGAAATTCGACAGGGATCTTCTCGAATTATTTTACATTACTACGTGACAAATTCTAATGGAGCGGAACACTAATCTGATCGATGTGAATTAGAAATCACCAAACGTTTTTGATTCGACAAAAATCCTAATGAATTACGGTCTATAACTTTATACAAGGTGTCAATAAATTGGAATTTCGTTTTTGAAGGATAATACGAAATTTTCTTACGTTCAAAATTATTCCTTTAACACTGAACGCGAATTTTATGTTCTAAAGCTCATTTCGTCATGGGTCAAAACACTGTTGCAATGCCGTATTTATCGAGAAAACCCAGAACCAGGGTCTATTTTTTTTGGTTTTTGCTAACATTATCCGCATATTTCTTGATAACTATAACTATATATAGATGAAAACAAGAATATAAATACAAATGTATTTATATGTATTAGGTATTTAAACGCTTATGGAGTTTCTTCTTAAGTGGTTATTTATGACAGGTATATCCAATAAAATTAAGGAATAGATTGCTCCCCGAAGAGATTCAATACAGGTTAAGGGCTTAAATCGACTTGTTCATTGATTAGTATACCTGAGTGTTTGTGTTTGTTGATTTCTTAAGTTTTCCAAATATCTACTCCCCAATATTTATTATCTGCAGTAAAATTTTAAACTGTGGGTTGAAAGAGTTACTATTTTCTAGGATATGATTCGCGTAATTTGAATCTGATTTTTTATTTGACAAACTGCGTTTATGTTCTGATATTCTAATATTAAAATTTCCATGTGTGTGTTTCATCTCATTCGGTTTTATTGTTTTTAATATATTTGCCTGAGCTATTATTAGTTTGGAAAGCTATGTTGAAATTATTTCTACTCACGAATGATTTCAGTTTCTCACTTGTAATGCCAACGTAAGTTAAGGTGTTGAATATTTGTTTCAATTAATCGACAGGGTAAACTTCATTCAATACTCTGTAACTTCGAGAAGGTCTCCGAATCCCTCGTGTTTCCTCATTTATTCAATCTCGTGAAAGCGCAAATTATACCTGAACAACATGGTTTTTCCAACGGCAGATCAGTTGAAACAAATTTAATGAACTTTTGCATGAGTCTCTCGATAATCGCATTCAAGTTTACACAACCTATACCGACTTTAGCAAGGTATTCGATAAGTTGAGTATAGTTCATCAGGTTTTGGCTCTTGCTGAAGCAGGCGTTGTTAACCCATTACTTCACTGGTTCAGCTCATATTTGTCGAATAGATCGCAGTACGTTACTGTTGAGGGTTTCAAATCTGAATATTTTCTTACAACTTCAGGAGTTTCCCAGGGATCCCACCTGGGCGCCTTAATCTTTTTGATTTACATAAACAAGATAACCAACTGTTTCGTAAACTGTAAGTTTCTTCTCTTTGCAGACGACCTCAACATTTTCTGTCGAGTTGAGGATACGCAGGATTGCTTGATTATTCAGCAGGAGCTGAAAATCTAAATAAATTCTGTAATGAAAATAGTTTGTTTTAAGTGCCACGTTATATATTTTACCCGCAACAAAACTACAAAAAGTTACCCATACTGCATTGAAGATACCCAGCTCTCTAGGGTAAATGTTATTAGAGATCTCGGCATAATATTTGATGCAAATTTATCTTTCAATCGCCACATCGAATAGATAGTAAATCAAAGTAGTAAAATGCTTGGATTCACAATGTAAATACTTCAACGATCGAAAAGCTCTTATATCTCTTTATAATACTTGCATCTATTCAAAATTGAATTTGGAATCCCCAAAATAATATCCATATCCAAGGTAAAGAGAGCGTACAAAAGAGATTTGCGAGGTTTTTAAGTTTGAGGTGTAACTTAAGATTGACTCTGGGGGACCCCGAAAATTATCTAATCTCAAACACTTCAGGTTGTTGAGTTTGGAAAAACGTAGAAAAATTACAGGCATTTTGTTCCTTTCCAAACTTTCGAATGGTTTCTTCGATTCGCTGGATATTCTGCAGTGTGTTTCTTTTTACGTTTCACTTAGGTGTTTCAGGCGGCAGGATTTACACTCGGAGGCAAAATTAGCGGAACACTCGAAAATTTAACCAAATTCGAAGTCCGATATTTTTCCTAATTCTCAACCGATTCAGATGATTTCTTCGGCAAGCTATAGATCAACTCTTCTACTTTGAAGAAATTATAACAAAAAACAAAAAAAATTCGAACAAAAATTTTATACGGGGGCAAAACTAAAAGTATTTTTTTTGTCAAAAATTCGTAACACCCTGTGGAATTTCGTGGTCCGAGTTGAAACGTACAATATCATGGTCTGTCAAGACACATCTTCCTACAGTAACGCCCTTTTTGTTTTATGCATTTATCTCTATTTTTGCAAGAGATATCCAATTTGAAGCGAAAAGTCACAAATTTCAAGAAATAATTTTTAATCTTGCGTAGGTGCATAACATGTGAGGTTAGCCAAATAATAAAATCAAAATTAGAGAAGCGGAAATCTAACGAAATGAAAATTTTTGAGATTCACTGGCCAATTTCACGCTCCGGGAGAACTCGAAGTACACTGGAAAAATCGTTGATTTTGCACATTTATTTTTGAATTTTTTTTTTGTGACACTATAATAATTATCATTCCTGTCCAAAATTGAGAGCAGGTGTGTATCCTGGCGATACACTCGCGAAATGAAATGAACATGTTGAGAAAAATGTTCATGATGACCCACAAAAAAAAACATTCGATTTAAGTAGGGGGTATGACCCCCCCGAGCTCTTATTACAGCGCGCATACGATTTCGCATACTCCCAATGATGTTGTCTATCATCTGTTGAGGTATGTTGTCCCACTCTTCCACCAAAGCCAATGTCAGCTCTTCAACGTTGCCTGGATTCCGTTGTCGAACCCTTCTTCCAAGAATGTCCCAAAAGTGTTCGATCGGGTTTTAATCCGGTGACCGCGACAGCCAGTCCATTCGTGTGATCCCAACTTCATTGAGATATTCTATAACTATGCGCGCAGTTTGAGGGCGCGCGATATCGTGCATAAAAAGGAAATTTTTCCCTATGTAAGGAGCAAAAGGCACAACATGGGGCTCCAAGATTTCTGTTATATACCAATGGGCATTAAGTGATCCATTGCCAATAATCTCCAGTTCTGTTCGTAGTCCCAAGCATATGCCACCCCATATCATAACTGACCCTCCACCGTATTGCTCAGTTCCTGCGAAGTTCGCTTGATTGTACCATTCCCCTCGATCCCTCTATATTCTTTCTCTACCATCCACGAAATTCACACAATATCGGCTCTCATCACTAAATAAAACTCGTCTCCACTGATTGATTGTCCATGCTACATGCTCCCTAGCCAACGCCAATCTTGCTACCCGATGGGCTCTATCGAGTCTTGGTGCTCTTGCTTGCGCGTATGATCTCAGACCAACTTCATTTAATCGTCTTCTGACTATCATCACACTGACGTTAATGTTATCCACTGCTTGTAAAAGGTTACGTGCCTGAACAGCAGTAAGACGAGGATTTCTTATGGTTTGATTGACGATGAAACGGTCATATATAGCGCGGGTTGCCCGATTTCTTCCTTGTCCTCGCCTCCTCACGTATAATCCAGTTTCCCTGTAACGTCGGTAGATTCGATGGATAACCGACGCAAACGACAATTTCTACACGCCTGAGTAATAATAAGAAAATTCCAAATTGATAGACGAATTTTGATGACAACTTCTTGATTCAATTGAATTTCTCCAAAATGGTGATTTTCCACTTGAAATTGAATATATTTTGCAAAAATAGAGATAAACGCATGAAACAAGGAGGACGTTACTGTAGGAAGATGTGTCTTGACAGACCATGATATTGTACGTTTCAACTCGGACCACGAAATTCCACAGGGTGTTACGAATGAATTTTTGACAAAAAAAAACACTTTTAGTTTTGCCCCCGTATAAAATTTTTTTCAAATTTCTTTGTTTTCTCTTATAATTTCTACAAAGCAGAAGAGTTGATCTATAACTTGCCGAAAAAATCATCTATATCGGTTGAGAATTAGGAAAAATATCGGACTTGGAATTTGGTTAAATTTTCGAGTGTTCCGCTAATTTTGCCTCCGAGTGTATTTTACTTGTGTTTTGGAAATATTAATAGTGCTGCTCAAAACTATCCCTTGAGGAGAATTCAACATCTGTGCAATTATTTTAATCAAGAAATCGATTTATTTGGTCGTAAAAGGGAGTTTCTGAAAACTGAATTGAAGCTTATATAAAATGATAGTCTATAATGTATTTATATTGAGTGTCGCCCTCGTTTATTTCTTTTCTTTTCTTAACCTTTTCACTCAATTTTTAATTGTAACTTTTGATTGTAATTGAAATTAAAATAGTACTCATTATATCAATTTTTGTTGTAAATTCAGAAATGAAGTAAGAAGTTGGAATACAGTTTTTGGGTGTTAGTTCACCTGTTTGTATTCCTAATTCGTAAATAAACAAATAAATAAATACGATTCTACCTTGTTTTTATTGAAAATATCATTTGGTCTTTGGGATTGTAACCATTATTTCTATCTATTAGTTTAATTAAATTCAATTCTTTGTCGAAATTTTCTGGTGATAACGGGATGTTAATCAATCTATGAATAAAACTATTGAATGCTCACATTTTATGTTGATGCGGATGACACGTCGAGTTATGTATTATAATATCTGTATGTGACGGCTTATGGTAAATTGCGAAAACATGTTTTCCATTTTCATTCGAAATTTTACGTCTAAGAAATTTATTGAATTATTGCTTTCTATTTTGGTTGTGAATTCATTTTTGGATGGATGGAGTTTATATATTTTTCGAAAATTTTCAACTATCTATCTGTTCCTGTGAAGCAAATAATGATATCGTCTACATAGCGATACCAGTATAACCAATATTTACTGAGTGGATAGTTATGAATTAATTTCTCTAAATTATTCATGAATATTTCTGCTAACAAAGGACTCAACAGATTGGCCATAATCAAGCCGTCTTTGCAAGTATAATAATTGTTATTGAAATGGAAATGATTTTGATCTGAACAAATTTGTAATAATGAAAGAATATCTGATTCAATTATCGTATTGACATGATTCTCTTCTAATGATTCTTTAATTAAGCAGTACGTATCTTTCGAAGGAATGTTGAGAAATAGATTTTAAACGTCGAAAGAAATTAGTTTGGAATTAGTTGGTATTATAGTATCTATGATATTGGCAATTAGTTCGTAAGTATTTCTGATCAAAAATTCTGATTTAAAATTGCAAACTTGCTGAAATAAGTTTGCAATTTTAAATCTGAATTTTCGGTCAAAATACATACGAACTCAATGCTAATATCTGCGCCACGGGCGAAACATAAAAATATCGAACAGTCACACTAGTTTGACTATTCACCGCAACGCTACACACAGTGTCTGCAAGAATACGGTATCTCGAAGGACTACACTCCTGATTCATGCTGGTTGTCCATTGAATAAAATTTCATTGTGCCTACACATACAGTGATAATTTCGCGGATTATGATTGACAACCAGCATGAATCAGGAGCGTAGTCCTTCGACATATCGTATTCTTGCAGACACTGTGTGTAGCGTTGCGGTGAATAGTCGAGCTAGTGTGACTATTTGAGGTTTTTTGTTTATCTACTCTTCATTTTCAAGGTTTTCCCGTGGCGATGTGGTGTTGGTAGCTTCTGTGTCGGTCCGCAATAACATACGCATGTTTCGTTGCGCTCCAACGGATTGAGTTGAAGTAGGGGCGGTATGGACTGGTTGTTTCGAATAGATGGGTAGTGCTGACGAGGTCCAATTAGACCGAAACTGCAGTCCATTGCTCTTATTCGTGACAACTGGCCGTGCCGTACCACTTCATTGTGGCCCCGGTTGAAAGATATTTAGTATTCTACAGAAGGTTGAATATTGTGCCTTGAATGAAATTCTTCATTATGTCTACACATACAGCGATAATTTCGCGGGTTATGATGGATTAGATTTGAAATAAATTAAAGTTTATTTTAAGAAAGAAACAAATAAAAGAAAATAAGAGACTCTTTCGGGTTGTAGTAAAGAATTGAAAATAGTTTTCTCACATAGTAGGTGTTTTTTCTCGACCTCAGTAGCTTGTATTACCTCCTTTTTCCCTGATACAAGCCTGAATCCGTCTGGCCATGCTTTGGATTAGGTTAGACTTCCTCTGGGTGAATTTCTGCCACTCTTCTGTGGCGGCTTGGATGATCTATTGTGGGGTTTTTGGAATATCCTGGCGCGATCTAATTTTCCTTTTGAGATTATACCATAAATGTTCAATTGGATTTAGGTCTGGAGAGCAAGCTTACCAGTCCAAAATGGCGTTTCAAGATAATGTCACGCAAGGTTGCTGAAATGCGGAAGAGCATTATCTTGCATAAAAGTGAAATTCTCACATTGGGCACCTCGCCAGAGTCTCACTATTGGCTCCAGTACTAGGTCCACGTAATTTCTAGCCGGTACACTAGCAGGAAACGAAATCAAATCTGTTTTGCCACCCAGCATAATGCCACCCCAAAACATCATACTGCCCCCTTGGTATTTCGGAATTTGTCTTGCTGCTCGGAGTCTAGCTTGTGTTCCACTGTGGCGTGCTTAGTAACCACCAATACTTTAACTGAATAACCTTTGGATTAACACGGTGCAAGTTTAACACAGTGCAAGTCACTTTGATTATATGACCATTCATTCCATGAATAATCCCCTCTTACATCGGCGACTATCGAAGAATGACAACTGGGAGAACATCGGAGTTTCGTTTGAAGACTTCGTTGAAACAACCCGAAATTAACTAATCATAATAATTTGTGAATTGTTTGATAACCCTTTAAAATGGAAGGGGTAAGTAATAATCCATTGTCATCAGCTTTATTTCTTCATTTTCTTTTAATATTGAGCAAACATTGAATTAATACCTAGATCCCTCGCACAACTGAGTAATGATTTTCAATTTCCATCTTTAAATAATATTCTCAACATGTGCACAGATTTCTGAATGTCCATCCTCGAAGATCTTATATTCTCTTTAGATCACATTTACTTACAGTATGGATCTATGGTTTCTTCCTTCTTAATTCTTAATTTTCATAAGGAAATATTTTACTGCTTTGTTCATTTCCTTTCAGCATTACCCAACAACGCTTTTTATTATTTTTCATTCGTTTCATATTCATCTTATATTTCTTTTGCTTATTAACTTCATTCACTACTTGCTGACCGCTCTCCGGCTTTATTTGAATGGCCTAGAAAATGAGTGATATTTTTTTTATCATGATATCTAGATTTTCTCTTTATGATTGATTTTCAAGTCTGGTGTGTTTAATCACCATTTTATTGTCTTATTATATGTATATCTATATATTTATCTAGGCTATTTTTCATTTTCAATTCGTTAAAATCATTCAAAATTCAAATAAATGCATAGGAGAGGTCACTTGTACTTATCACACTTTTACAGTTTTTTGAGAGAACAAGGCACTGGCCATATTTGTTTGGGAAAGGACAGTACAAGAGCCATATATTTTTTTCCGGAGAGGACAAAACACCAGTTATATTTTTTTAGGGCGGACAACAACAGCTATTTTTTTTCCGGAGAAGACAAAACATTCCGATTTTTTTTAGAGAGGACAAAACGAGAGCCATATTTTTTTGGGAAGGACAAATTCAACATCTCCATTTTGGGCAGGACATAGGAGTTCAATTATTTTCTTGGATAGTCACCAACATCCGTCAGTTTTAGAAGAGATCAATCTTTTTCTTGGATAGCATCCAACCTGCTAAGATACTCTCCATTTAATCTGCTAGCACATCGCCATAAAGATGTCCATTTCTTAAATTTTATGGAGCCTAGATATTTATTGAATACATAATTTTAAATAAATTGGATGCTTGAAGGGAACTGAAAATCAACGACCCATCTAAAACGACTGAGCAGGGTAAACCATAAAGTGTGAACCTTTCCCAATTGAAGTCATTATTATCAGTTTACATCCTATTAGTATTTGGGCAGGTTACATCACAATTACTGAAAATCCAAATCCGGCAGTCATCTGATGGAACACCAATTCTGGTCTCATCCGAACAAGAAACATTTCACCAATTCTCAATATTCCAATTTCGGTGATCGATACACCAATTAAGTCTGTTAATTTTTTGTTGTCTGGTTTGCTCTGGAACTCTTGAGGGCCTCCTGCTGTATGAACCCCTTGAACGAAGTCTTTGATGTATCGTTCCGACTGATACACTCATGCCTGTTGCTTCCAAAAATTGCCTTTCGAGTATGGGATGCGACGCACTAGGGTCTCTTCTTGCAATTTGGCTCAAAAAGCTGTCTTCTTCTTCAGAAGTAAATCCTACAACTTTTTCTAGGCCTATTTTGTAGAGATTGTAGCTACACGTATCAGGCGTAGGTTTTTGAAATCACTCCTTGTGATACCCCCATTGTAGTCGTTATATCTCTCTGTGTCACCCCTTCTTCAATTAGAGCAAGTGTTCGACCCCTCTGCACATCGGCAGATCCAACGATAGGCATTTTCAATTATGATTATAGATTCAATTGACGCGGCTTTTACGTGATGGAAATCCATTTTCACAAATACAAGTAAACGATGATTTCTAATAAAATATATTATTAAATGCTCGACTCGTTTCGATACACAGTATCTTTATCAAGAGCGAATGAGTACTACAAATATATCTTACTAATAAATTTTTCATATATACTAAAGAGGCAATCCACTCAGAGCTATCCCTACTTTAACTAATGTTTAGGAAATAAATTTAATAAGGGTGAGTTATTTATGTCTACCTGATCATTAAGAATTTCCGGTGAATACGTAAATCTGTTGATTTCAAGTGCTTCCAGAAGGTTGAGTTTTATACCTCTATTCTCAGAATGTAGGATTTCAAATTGTGAATTGAAAGAGTGACCATTTTCCCTAAGATGATTTGAATAATTTGAATCGGTTTTTCTATTGATGAAACGGCGTTTATGTTCAGAGATTCTAACATCAAAATGTCTTCCTGTTCTACCTATATGAAAACAATTGCAATCTGCACAATCCAATCTATAAATACCTGATTTATTTTCTTTATTGATTGAAGATTTATAATTCTGATAAATGAACCTAAATTTGGTGATGTTTTGAACGCTATATTTAAATTTAAATTTTCAAGGAGGATTTCACATTATTGCTAATTTTGCCTATATATGTTAAACTATTAAATTTCTTGTCTTGGTGTTCACCGATTGGATATATATGTTGTAAAGCTAATTTTTGTTTTTCTTATGTAATATGCTGCTAACTCAATTGCATCATAACCATTATTTATTGCGATCTGTTTCATCAAATTCAACTCTTTGAAATAATTATCATTAGACATCGGTGTGTTCAAGAGTCTATGTATATAGCTGTTAAATGCTGCAACTTTATGTTTGTGAGGATCTGCCGATGTATAATGAATTGTGATATCTGTATGATGTATCAATTTATCATAAGCCTTCATACAGATATACAGATTGGAACATCAACATAAAATTCATTATACATTGGAACATAATTAATTAAATAAGTTATGATGCAACAGTAAAGTTGCAAAAATTTATATATCAAAATAGACAGGAAATGCAATAGTTTAAATAAAATTTAGGTTCATTTATCAGAATTATAAATAAATCCAATTAATAAAGAAAATAAATCAAGTATTTATAGATTGCAATTGTTTTCATATAGGTAGAACAGGAAGAAATTTTAATGTTAGAATCTGTGAACATAAACGCAGTTTCATCAATGGAAGAACCGATTCAAATTATTCAAATCATCTTAGGGAAAATGGTCACTCTTCCAATTCAGAATTTAAATTCTTACATTCTGAGAATAGAGGTATAAAACTCAACCTTCTGGAAGCACTTGAAATCAACAGATTTAGGTATTCACTGGAAATTCCTAATGATCAGGTAGACATAAATAACTCACCCTTATTAAATTTATATCCTAAACATTAGTTCAACTACGGATAGCTTTGAGTGGATTGCCTCTAAGTCTATATAAAATTTGTTAGTAACATATATTTGTAGTATTCATTCGCTCTTGATAAAGATACTGTGTATCGATACGAGTCGAGCATTTAATGAGATATTTTAGTAGAAATCATCGTTTTTACTTCTATTTGTATGATTATAGACTTTTTTAAATTTTGATATTCACTGTTTTAAATCTCAGTGGTTAAAACAATCAATGACGTTGTGATTCCATATAAATTTGGTTGTGTGTATCTACTGATGTATGGATTAGATTCGCGAATAAAGAAATCTTTAGCCATCGGGGCTCTCTCAGTCCTACAGAGAAGGAATTGTTTTGTTGAGTTTGAATATTGAAGGGATTTTGCGATTATACTCCAAAATTGGCAAGCAGGAACCGGGAAGTGATTATTTTTCAGAAGTCAAGTGTTTTTAGACATATAAGAGTCAGGTATGGTTGTTGAAATATTTTTCTGCTGGTTTTCTCTTTCCATTGTTACAGATTCCTGTCCCAAAACATCTTTTCTTTCATCCTTGTCTTCGTCTGTAAATCATGGAGTGCAAGATGAGAATTGAAGCTGCTAAGCAGAAAAATGTATGGTGCTCTTTATCTACACATGACACTAACACAACGTAAACAGACGACCATCTATTGCTATTGGAATAGCGACAGGGAAACCAGCTTTTTTCTCAGGTTTTTTCAATCTTTTATTGAATCATAAGAAAGATAGTATGGTTCCCCTGTCACAGTTTCCTGAGCTCACACAAACCAAAATTGTAGATACAAGCATTTATTGTAAATCCAATTGTTCGAATTTTTGTAAATCCCCTCTTTTTCAAAAGAATATATATATATATAAACACCTCAAAAAGTCTAGGAACACTTACCAATATCCTTAAAATATGAATTTGATGATTCGAATTTATAGAAATCTTTCGGTTTTTGTTAGGATGTATTGTATATAATGTATTCTCAAGAAAACAAACTAATATTTGACTTCTCCTAAGCACCTATTAAATTTGGTAAAACACAAAAAAAAATCCTGAAATAACATTTTCGAAACGATATGGAAGCACTTATATTTTTCAGTACCCAGAAGGTCCACCTCTGTTGTTAATGACACTTTGGCATCGTCGCGGCATGCTCAATATTAAATTGTCTATTACATTTTGGCCTAAGTCATTCCAAGCCCCCTGAACTTCTAATCGAAGCTCCTATTCATGATGGAAGACGTTTTGCCGCAGGAGATTTCTTTTTATGGTATCCCACACATGCTCGATGGGATTCAGATCTCGGGAGCAGGATGGCCACGGTACAAGATCGATATCATTCTCTTCAAGAACGTTCAAGACAACTCTTACACGATGAGGAGGGGCATTATCTTATTGGAAGAGTGGATTTTGATCCATTGTTTGAAGATACGGTACCACTACAGGTAAAACTATCTCATTTGCGTAAGAATTTCGCGTGAGGTTGTTCTGTATGAAAACGAGGTAAGTTCTTCCAACAAGGCGTATACCTCCCCAAAACATCTCTGATCCGCCTCTCTGTCTAACAACTTTTCGAGCATGCTGGAGACGGTTCTGCTTTCCAGGTTCCCTCCATATTCGAATTCTTCCCGAATCGGTATAATAACTAAATCTAGATTCATCACTGAAGGGAACTGTGGCCCACCTCTCTTGATCCCAGTTTACGTGTTCTTGGCACCAAGCTAAACGAGCAGGGCGATTTTCATGGGTCAGTTGTGGAACTCTTAAAGGACGTCTGGAGTGGAGTTGACCTTCGTGCAGTCGATTTCTCACAGTTTGGTCGGAAAATTGTACATATGAACTCGTGATAGCTCTTGAGCTAATTGAGATGCTGTGGTAGTACGATCTCTTCTGGCTTGTAAAACCAAAAACTGGTCTTGGGAGACTGTAGTATCCTGAAACGACCTGTATGGCGTTCTTCTACGTTACGTGTTTCATTGAAACGCGACCATAAACGGTTTATGACACTTGGGCTACTTCCCAGAACCCTGGATACTTCCCGTTGTGAGTTCCCAGCTTGGAGCATGCCAACGGCTCGTAACATCTCTTCTCTAGTCAAATGACGTCTTTCCATGGTCGAATCACAAAACTTGAATCTTTTATTTGTGCTTACAACAGAAACAAAGTGCCAACTAACTGATTTCAAACACTGAATACATGAAATGATTATAAAGCAGCGTCACATCTGCTGCATTTTTAGCTTTTTAATAAAAAAAACTGAAATCTATTGCGGCACTCTACATAATTTGGTGAGAAATTGATGCAGGTGTTCATTTCTTTAAAAAAATCATCCATAATGATCGTTCAGGATAGATATATCGATATTCAAAAGTGTTCCCTAGACTTTTTGAGGTATATATATATATATATATATATATATATATATAGACTTTATATATATATATATATATATATATATATATATATATATATATATATATATATATATATATATATATATATATATATATATATATATATAGGAATTGGATTGCATATTTTTCCCTCTCCGCGAATAGTGAAAACGCGAATGTGGTAGGTTCGAATAAGGAGCTTTTGCTGTATATAAAAATTATGATTTCTCCCCCATATCTTTCATACTAGCTATAAATATATTTGTCCATTAAATTTTATAGAATCCATGCACTTCAAAACATTTTACACAACTCGCTCTACACTTCGTTATCAAACACGATATGAAACAATATGGTATATACAATGAGATTTATGAGAAGAATAATTCATTGAATGTCCATTCAACGAAATAGCGATTTAACAATGCTAAAAGGGCTTTCCGTGGTGAGTTCAACAACACTCAACAATATGGAGCTCGAACTGGTTTACAAGATTTAAAAATTGTAACGGTATTACAGCTTGAGATTGGCGGGCAACAAACTGCAGGGGAACAATATAAATGTCCATTTATTAGCCACCGTGAAACGATTGAATTATTGAAATTAATCTCCCGTAATGACTAACTGGGTCAATCTTGAGGTTACTCTGAATGGATCGTAAATCACTTTATTTAATGAGATGGAGGATTGAGTTACAAAGTAGTATTTAACAAATCGATAGTTCTGCTGTCATTCTAAATCTTTGGACCAAAATGGTTAAGATAGTGAAAATTCCTCACTGGCGAATTCCTTTTTTCCTTGATTACATAATTGGTGTAACCGAAAGAAACTAAATATTACTACGTAAAAAATATCACTGTTTAAGATGGAGAAGTTTATTCGACGAGCTTTCGCTCATCATCAGATGAGTATGAGTTTCAAAATAAAATACAAAATCAGCAATTTTCTTATACTGGGTAATTCACCAGTGACGCGGTGCTCTTAGCTCGTACACTCTTGAAGATTTCATCTTTGTTTGAACGGTATTGTATTTAGAAAGTAAAAATCTACTTCAGCAATTTATTTTGAAGTAAACAGGGTGTCCCAGTGTTCTATAAAAAAATCTTGGGAGGTTTTTCCAGATTGGAAGACCACTTATTTGTTGAAGATTCAAGAGTGTTCTAAACTCTGCTATAATGTCTTTAAGTAATAAGTTTTTTTGGTGAGTAGTTTCGCGACAATATTTTTTTTTTTTGTAAAAATTCATGAAAATAGGCTCTCACATCATCGCATGATCCTTCGGCCAGAGAGGATGAATACTTTTTTCCTTTCGTTTTCTTTGCCCAAGGATAGCTCATTTTATACAGGAGTGACTTAAAAAAATTATTGAAAATTGTAATTTTGAAAATATCATATCTTGATTTTCTCAAATGGAACGCATAAAATACTGTGCCATATTCTTGCAGAAGTAACCTTATCTTTATCTTCGACCATCTTCGAAATGAAAATGAATAGACTAAAATAATAAAATCAGAGGTTGCGAAAGAAGAGTTTATTAGTACATATCATTATACTGGATCAAAGAAATGGAAATATTTTAAGGTAGTCGTGTATGAAATACGTAATAGATGGGTTTTTGGTGTTAAACTATTTCAATAAGTATTCGAAATGTTACCCGTTTATTTGTAGACACAACTCAATCCTTCTGAGGAAAGACCGTTGAACTCTAGACACCATTTTCGGATTAACTGACTGAAAGGCGTCGACTATTCTCTGTCTCTAATGTAACCCCACAAGAAAAAATCTACACTTGTAAGGTCCGGAGATCTAGTTGGCCATCTAACAGGACCACCACGTCCTATCCATTTGTTTGGAAATACATGATTCATATGCTCCCTAACCTGATGTAAGTAATTTGCCGGTGCTCCATGCTGTTGAAACCACAAATCTTATCTTATATACTCTGGTACATCGGTAAGTAACATTGGTAGATGATTTTGCATAAAAATCTAAATACATTTCACTATTGAGGTGCCCGTCGAAAAAGTGCGGCCCAATTAGATATCCATCTACTATAGCGGCCCATACATTCAAGGACCAACGATGCTGGTGATCTATTTGTCTCATGAGGTGTGGATTTTCCGTGGCGTAATAATGAAATTTGTGCCTGTTAACAAGCAGCCCATTCTTGTGGAAAGTTGCCTCGTCCGAGAAAAGAACTCTGCTAAACGTATTTGGATTTTCCGCTACTTCGTCACTTGCCCAATTGCAAAAATTGATTCGATTTTCATAGTATTGATTGTTCAGTTCCTGGTGCAGCTGTACATGGTATGCATGAAATTTATTCACTTTTAAGATTCTCTGGACAGAAGTTTGACTTATATCTGTTAACTGAGAAATATCGCTTTGGCTTTTATCACTGTCCACAAAACTGATAACTGTTTATCTTAAGCTGTAGGAATTTTTGGTTTTTCATGTTTTTTGTAAGAGATATTACCCGTTTCGATGAATCTAATTAGAAGTTTTTCAAAGCATCTTGCATCAGGATGCCTCTTATCAGGAAATCTTTGTGCGTAAACTCTACTTACCAACAAAGAATTTCTATCACTCACCTAGAATAAAAATCATATCAACCATTTCTTTTTTGGAGAACTTCATGGCAGTCAATTGAGAAAATTGGATTCAAACCTCACTTTAACAATGTTTAATAACGGAACACTGATAAGTCCACCATGTAAAATGCAGAATATGATATGTCCGGACACCTGACAGAAGGCACAAATAAAAAAATATACATACTTTTACGAATACTCGAATATTTCGAAAATGATCGAAGATAAAGATAAGGCAACTTCTGCAAGGATATAGCACAATATTTTATTTGTTGACATAAATAATAAAATACAGGGTGTTCCATTTGAAGAAATCCGGATATGTTATTTTAAAATTACAATATTCAATAATTTTTTGAGTCACTCCTGTATAAAATGAGGATAATCTAATTCAATTCATCAATAAAGCTATCCTTGGGCAATGAGAAAACGAAAGGAAAAAAGTATTCATCCTCTCTAGCCGAAGGAGCATGCGATGATGTGAAAGCCTGTTTTCATGAACTTTTACAAAAAAAAAATATTGTGACGAAACTACTCACCAAAAAAATTCATTACTTGAAGACATTATAGGAGAGTTTAGTCCGCTCCTGAATCTTGAACTAAAAAGTGGTTTTTCAATCTGGGAAAACCACCCAAGATTTTTTTATAGAAAATTGGGAAACCCTGTTTACTGCAAAATAAATTGCTGAAATATATTCTCACTTTCTCAATACAATACCGTTCGAACAAAAATGAAATCTTCAAGAGTGTACAAGCTACAGAGCACCGCGCCACTGATGAATCATCCAGTATAAAAGTACAGAGAAATGGGTTAACACAACAGGTGAAATATATATAATAGATCAACATTGAGTACTAATTTATAATTGTAGATTACTTAAAAATCCCAGATATTGGGGAATAACATAAATCATTCAATGAACGGAAGTATGGTCCAACGAGACGATACTTCAAATCATTAAACCGAACAAGAATAAAACAGAACCATCATCATATCACCCTATCTCACTCACATGTAATATGTGTAAATTACTAGAGAAAATACTTACCAATAAACTGGAATGGCACCTTGAAAAACAAAACCTAACCTAACCTGCCGGTCAACCTTAGATAATCTTATAGCCTTAGAATCGACAATCCTTACAGCTTTCAAAAACAATCACAGACTCGCGGCAATATTTTTCGATGTCATCAAAGTCTTCGACATGACATGGAAATACCCAATTATTAAGACTCTTGACAACTGGGGTATACAAGGAAACTTATTAGTCGTATGTATAAATTTAAACGGTACTCCTCAAGGGTCCGTTTTGAGCACTACCTCCTTTCTCATAGCAATCAATGACATACTTAAAGAGATCGATACTCCAATAAATATACGAAGACGACTTGATAGTATACACCACATTCACGAACACAGACACTGCGTCAGCAATACTTCAGACAGCCATAAGTAGCTTTTCGCTTCCGCCAAAAAAATCACATTATGTTCTATTTAGCAGAAAACACTCAAAAGATGAGCTTAACATTATTCTTAATGGCGAGCCACTTGGAGGTAGAGGAAGCACGAATTTCTTAAGTCGAACTTCCGACAGTCAGCTAACATGGTAAGTTTCGCCATCCCTCATAGACTGTATATCACCATTTGGAAGTGGTGTTTCACCATCTATGACTTTCCCTCTTTCAATGTTTAGGGTCTTACATTTTTCAATTCTCAATTTCATATGAACATCTGCCGATAACTGACAGTTTTCAGAGATCATCCAATTTATTCTTGTTCGAACCATATAATTTGAAGTCATCCATATACAGTAAGTGGGAGATTATTTGATAGTTCCTAACTACTGTTATTTAAATCCGTATCCTGTTCTATTGAGCATTGAAGACAATGGGTTCATAGCCAAACAGAGCGATAGTAGACTCGTAGAGTCTCCTTGAAAAATTCCTCGATGTAAGGGTATCTCGTCGGTTTTAATTGACTTTTTGTTCATGTTGTCCTTCAGAGACGTGTGCCAGTGTGTCGTTGTTATCTTCAAGAACTCTACCAGGGCTGGGTGAATTTTGTATATCAGCAATACTTCGACAAGCCAAGAATGCACGGTACTATCTATTGCCTTCAGATAATCGATAAAAGTTGAATGCACATTCTGATGCCCTCTGTGTGCCTGTTTCATTTTCACAGAATATGATGATTCGTTTCGAAATGTGAAGCAAAAGAATGAGCACTCTGTATACTGACTGAAATTCATACGGATATGTGTTATATCGCGCAGGGTTTCTTGTTTGCAAAACACCTTTCATTATTTTGGTAACTCACGCCCTTCTAGAGATATATCAATTTTTTCGAAAAGCAAACAATCGATAATTTTCGAGAAGAACTAGCATATTTCATGAACGGAACAAGCTAGACTTATGTACTAGGCGTTATCATGATTGGAATTACAAGTCATCAATATGCAGGGTATTGTTAATTTAATAAAAAAGTTGATATGCAGTTCCGGTATAACTGGAAGTGCCATTTAGGTGAAAATATTTGAGAAATAGATTTTCGGACCAGCTGAATCAACTCCCAAAATTTCAGAATGATAGCATTTTCAGTTCTCGATAAACGTCTAGTAGGCCACTCAACTTGAATACCTTGTAAGGTACCTGAGGCAATTAACGCCCTCTTCTAATAACGCCCAATCTACAGAAAACGTACTTTAATAAGTTTCATTCGCGTCAACGCTCACGCACACTTAGAATACACCAACAGGAACGGACCATCCGCGAGCGCTAGCCGCTCCCGCCGCCATCTTACTAGTGACCCACTGTGTTTCCGAGACTCCGGTCGCAGACGCCACTGTTGTAAAAAATTTCTCCACAAAACTGTAAGTTTCCATATGTTTTATTGTACATTTTTGTTTGCTTCTATATTTGTCATGTATTGTAGGTTGTTCTCCTTACATATTGTTCATATTTTAAAGAGAATTTGAATAGTTCAATGCAAAAACTTCCGAATACCAAAAACTTCAACTTGGGTATTAACGCCCAGCAAATGATCGTTGGGCGCTATTACAATACGTGGTCGCTATTGGCTTTCCTTACACCATTGGAAAAGTAGTAGATACCTAATTTAATTATATAGTATTTCTTCTTTAATAACTCGTACTTACTTGTATGTGCATTATGAAATTAAATCTTCAATAAAAATACACTTATTTTATTATTCTGCCCTTGCCTTTTCTTATAGCAAAGTATTTTGTTGAAGTATGTACTCATTTTAGAGAACACCAAAATGACACCACCTAGCCCGACGAGTAGAAAAAGGGGGAAGCCATTGACAGGAGAAGGAAGATCTCATAAAATTTTAAGTACTTGTTAGTGTAGATGACAGTGACTGTCAATATTGGGAATGATTTTCCTATTGTATGTTCAAACATAATATATTTTATTTGCATATAAACATTCGCTATGCTTATATTTTTATAATTGTTGATGTCAAAACTTAAAATTCTATGAAAAATGATTACAATTAAAAGCTTTGAGTTACTTTGTGAGTGTTGAGAAATGTCAAAGTTTATTATCAAATGTTGATAAACTTCATTCCTTGCTATCTAATGAAGAAATTCATAAATGACTCTTATGTTTTATTAGATTATTTAACCACAAAGATTTTTCTACTCGTGTAGTATCTGATTTTGCAATCGGTCGCTAATCAAAACAGTATTTTTAATAACGACCAAATTAAGGGTTTAATATTACGTTATCAGCGAGGAAATTCTAAATAATTACACTTCTCAACTATCATCTTTCAATTCAGAAATATATGTTCAATTTTCACATAACATGGTTGGGACCATTTCGTTATTAAAAAAAAATTATAAATTAGTTGGGCGTTAAATGCCTCAGGTACCTTATATGTATAAATTATCGTGGTTCAAAAACAGTGAACTTTCAACTATCCGATGAAGTGGAAATGTAGTTTGGCTTATTCTCATTTTATCTATTCGCAGAAGTTTAATTCCGTTGTTTTTGTTTTCACAGCATTTTTTTATGAAAGATTCATTTGTTTTTTTTAACTTATGGCTGGTTTCATTTGAAAATATACATTTCACTTTCACTCTTGTTCTTGTTCTGTATTTGTGTTTTCTTCAACAAATTTATGAATTCTTTTCAGATTCTTACGTGGAATTTCATCCAAATACTCGTCATTAAATATTCAGTATTCATGAAACCTTTTCTCTTGCCTTTATTGAATACAAGGAGAAGTTCAATGTTTTATTTGCACTTGTGTTCTGTTTTGCCATTCAAGAAGCTTGAATTTTCAAGCTTTTGTGAAATGAAAGCTTGGTTTGACTCAAATTCTGGAAACAAAAGCTGGACTTGATTTCAAGTCAAGTCAAGCAGCTTAATTTTCAAGTCAAGCTTTGAATCCGTAATCAAAAACGAAGGAGAAAATGTGGAAATAACTCGTTTCGAGTTCGCCACCAGATCGTTTATCTTTAACTAAATTGGTTCCGATCACTTCTGAAATACCCTGTATTTAATGCAGAGATATCAATTTGTTATATCTTGAAAGAATAATCTGGCGATCAATCTCGTGTCGGTTCTATATGATGAGTTAACAATTCTAGACACTTTCCTTAAACTATTAACGTCAGTGACCCTATATATTTTTGAAAGGGAACTCATTTTCTAGAAAGAACGCTTCAATTGTTACCTTCAGTATTGTTCTCCCAGTTTGCCGCGAGGCTTTCTATCAACGGAAAGTAAAAATATCATCGAATCCCTTTCCGTGAACGCGACTAAAGTTGCGCTACTACAGCGCATTGACCTCCTGACGTTCAGTGTCGTCATCGCCCTTATCGGTCAGGGCTCCTCTTACACCCAAAATAATCAACACTTTTAATTATAGCACAGCCGATTGATTAATCAGAAATTCTTCCAATTCTCTTCCCGTTTGTTTCTGTATAATACACATAATGTTCTATGGTTTGAAGTACAGGGTGGGCAAATTTCGATGTATTTGTACGGCAGCTATGTGAAATATTGCATATAGAGAAGAATTAACCACCCTCTGTCGATCTTATTTTCAGGGACTAGTTCAGTGGGGTCAAAATTTTGCTGATATCTCTTTCCGTTCTCGACTTATTAAACATTTCTTGAATTTTGGAAAAATCGTCCTTCGCGGATATCTCCATCATCATCAAAGTTACATAAAAATAAGTTTGATATTCTACAGGCACTTCTTCGAGTAAAATACAGTGCTGTGTAAAAAATTTTTCAAGATCGGCGGGTTTCGAGTTATAATAATAATAATGAATAATAAATAATAATAAAAATTTCCTCTGACTAATCGTATGGGAAAGTGTCAAAATAATTTACAAAATAACATATACAGAATGTAAAACACGAAACAATCGAAAACCTTCGGAGAACAACATAAACAATCCTCTTTCTGTGAAGTACTCGCTGATACAATTAAACGCTCTTTCAAGAAAAAAACTCTTGACCTGCAATTTAAAACATTTCTTGTTTTCAATATCTCTTATATGTTAAGGCAACGCGTTAAATATTTTTTTTACTATGAATTTTCGGTCCGCTTTGTACTTGTGATAGTTTAGTGAATGGAATATACAGGGTGCTTCAACGAAAACTAAACAGAGGATATGCTATATTCAAGCAATCAGCTATAGAGTTTTTGGTGCAGTACAACTCACAATTAATAACTATCTATTAAATATTTATAAGAATAGAATAGAATAGAATATTATTTAATCACCATCAAAAGAAATTACATGGTATGTCAGAAAAATATCACAGATAAATAATATAATAAAACAAACAACATTCATTGTAAGAAATTCAAGTACTCTTCTATACTGTAGAAGGCATTTTTTAATAAGAAATTTTCAATTTTTTTGTTAAAAGTATTTGCCTTAAGAAGATTGAAGTGGCCTGGTAACGTATTATACATTTTGATTCCCCAGTACTCATAAGAATTCTGAGTCAACTTTTTCTTGTGCAATGAAATAACCATATCTTCCTTATGTCTTGTATTATACATATGGTGATCACTTCCAGTGGCGATTTCTGCTTAATTTGCATGAAGTTGTTTTAGTGCTTCGAATACAGGGTGCTTCAACGAAAAATAAACAGAGGCTATATCTACCAAGATATTCATTTCTGATCAAAACGCAAAAACAAGTCAATTTTTGTTTCAAGAGGGTCATCTTTTGGGGTACAATACTTGCCTGAAATATCAACCCTCTATCACCCCCCTTAAACACTTTGAATAGGGAAGATGGGTCGAGTGATGACTCAAAACAAATGTGGTATCTTTGTCTACATTGCCTTGAACTAATTTTCATTATTAATTCAAAACTGTAAAAGATACAGGGTGAGCAACTGAAAGATAGGCAAGACTATTTCCCTGAGACTATTCAAGTTTCAGTGAGGTAAAATGGAACAGATCCATGCTGATCAATGGCAGTCATCATCAAGTACCATCCTCATCTCGAATTTCAACCCCTGCAGCAGGGGTGACAAGCCTTGAAAATTTGGAAGAGGGTCGATGGGACGAGTGATAACTCGAAAGAAAGGTATTATCTTTGTCTGCATTTTCGTGAATGAATTTTCATTTTTCATTGAAAACTGTAGAAGATACAGAGTGAGCCACTGAAAAATAGAGAAGACTATCGCCTCAAGACTTTTGGAGTATTAGTGCGAAAAACTGGAATAGATTCATTTTAGATTAAAAGCTGTCATCTTCCGAAATCACCCTCATCTCGAATTTCAACCCCTAGAGCAGGGGTAATATTTCGATCCAGTGATACCTAGTTTAAAGACACAATCTCTAGATCAGGGGTGCTCAAACGGTCGATCGCGAGTGCTTTTTGAGTAGATCTCGAGAAGAAGAATATTTTTAATGAGTAGATAACTAAACTACAAGAAATTATTACGTAATAAAAAAACACTCTAGCGGCAAAAGGAACGCACGGTACTTATCAAAGAAAAGCCGCGTTTTTTATTCTTGCCGCTTTTCCAGAAACTTCAGGGGAGCGTTTGACGATCGTTCATTCCGATATAAATTTTGCGCCTGCAGGAATGGGAGTCATTCTGAATTGTAACTTGAAGGCAATACTACGCCGATACAAAGTTTATTATTGAATAGTTCAAAATGAGTGCAGCGAAGAAATCTCAAATGTTTTATTTTAATAACAATTGGAAGGAAGAATTTTTCTTTTGTATGATGAAAGATTGCATTTGTCTTATTTGTCGTGCTTCAGTTGCAAAACCTAAGCGTGGTAACTTAGAGAGGCAACATAAAACTATAAAAAGAATTTTCCGCCACAGAGTGAACTAAGAAAACGAAAAGTACGTGATTTCATATCTTGTTTGAAGAGAGAACAAACCAAGGTCACATGACCAGCCAAACAATCAAAAGCTGCTACGATCACGTTATTTGAAATATCTCATATATTGGCGAAACACAAGAAACCATTCGAGGATGGATCGGTTGTGAAAGAAGCATTTATTGAAATGGGTGCGACTTTATTTGGGGATTTTAAAAATAAAACATAAATCATGTCTGCTATTAGAGAACTTCAGTTATCTCGTCCGACTGTCACAAGGCGTATTGAAGTCATGAGTCAGGACATGGCAGATAAACTAAAACATGATATCATGAAATGTAGATACTTCTCCTTACAGTTCTATGAATCCACCGATATGACTATACTACAAAATTTTAATACCTGATAAAATAACACACTGCTATCAGCAAAAGGCGGCTCTATCAAAGGAACGCGCGGTACTTGTCAAAGAAAAGCCGCGTTCTTTATTCTTGCCGCTTTTCTAGAAATTTCGGGCGACGCGTTTGATGGGAACATTCGATACTTTCGTTCACGCTGATATGAATGTTGCGCCTGCAGGAATTGGAGTCATTCTGTATTGTAACATGAAGGCAATACTATGTCAATACAAAGTTTATTATTAAATATTACAAAATGAATGCAGCGAAGAAATCTAAAACGTATCATTCTAATAACGATTGGGAGGAAGACTTTTCCTCTTGTATGGTGAAGGATAAGTGCATTTGTCTTATTTGTCGTGCGCCAATTGCAATACGTAAGCGTGGTAACTTAGAGAGGCATCATAAAACGTTTCATAAATACTATGAAAAGGATTTTCCGCCACAGAGTGAACTAAGAAAACGAAAAGTACGTGATTTGATATCTTGTTTGAAAAGAGAACAAACCATGTTTACATGACCAGCCAAACAATCAAGAACTGTTACGATCACGCCATTTAAAATATCTAATATATTGGCGAAACACAAGAAACCATTCGAAGATGGATCGGTTGTGTAGGAGGCATTTATTGAAGCGGGTGAGACTGTTTTAAAAATAAAACAGAAATCATGTCTGCTATTAGAGAACTTCAGTTATCTCGTCCGAATGTCACAAGGCGAATTGAAGTCATGAGTCGGGACATGTAAACTAAAACACGATATCATGAAATGTACATACTTTTCTTTACCGTTCGATGATTCCAATGATATGGCAGACACTGCCCAGCTGTGTATTTTTATTCGGATTGTATTCTATGACGTGTTAATACGGGAATCATTGGTAAAATTCATTGCAAAACATCCCTGGACGGCAGTTAACGCCTTCAAAATTCTATTCAAATATCTACAGTGGTTTGGCAGCAACCAATAATTTTGATTTTTTCTTTACCAAACTTGAACACCTTGTATTTCTTTAATGAGCATTTTTCGAACAGAATAATAATTTATTTCGTACTTTTGACTCATAAGGATGTACATGTCATTTGAAATAGATACTTTTTACAGTTTGCTTACAAAATAGAAACATCGAAATACAAGGAAAAATATCAATATCATTGCACAAGTGATGAAAATTACAATAACTTATTCATACTTTAGAATTCATCGAAGAAGTAGAGTGCTCTTCCTATCAAAAATTCTTTTATGGCAGTTCTGAACATTTCGTAGTTTCTTATTGACTTTAGTTCACCTGACAATCTATTGTAAAAGTAGATTGCAGAGATATATTGTGGTTTTATGCATAGGGACTGACAGGTATTACGAATAATTTCTGCTGTAGTTGAATGCCAGCTAGAGGCGTGGGGTCTCTTATCTTAAAGTGTTCGTAATAAATAAACAAAAAGAAATCTAATCGACAAGTATATTCAGGAAATATCAAAATAGGCAGAAAGTTCACCAAGAATCTATATTCAAAAAAAAATTGAAATATCACCTAAACTACTAAATACAAAATTGTCGAGCGCCACTAGTTTTGTTTTCTGTCAATATGTAGCTCTCGAGTATCAAATGTTAAAAACAAAAATACTGGAAAAAATATGTATACTTTGATGGAATGTATAAAGGAAATATACATTAAGTATTATTGTGTTTCGAGGTGATGAAAGGTTCAATGAATCTGAACCATTAATTCACAATCGATAGGTTGTAAAATTTTGGCCAAAACCCTTACATGTTCATTACAGAATAATAAACAGCTGAGAAATACTAAAACGTCAGTTTACCTTACTCAAGATATAAAAGAAAATATGAAACAGAACCGTAAATTCTGAAGTGAAAAATTATGATTAAAATTATTCAACCACCTGTATGTAATATATACAAAACATCTTATCAAACCGAAATACGTTAATATTGGAAGGTAAGTTCCAATCTCGGAAATGGATTATATTTTCCTACTTGCGTGAAGGTCCCACTATGAGCGATGATGTGTTTCCACACCCTGTTTATAAACACCTCAAAAAAGTCTAGGGATCACTTCTGAATATCGATATATCGCATCCAGAACGATCAATATGGATGATTTTTTTTAAGAAATGAACACCGCATTAGATTTCAGTTTTTTTTTATAAAAACTTAAAATGCAGCAGATGCGACACTGCTTTATAATCATCTCATGTATTCAGTGTTTGAAATCAGTTAGTTGGCACTTTGTTTCTGTTGTAAGCACAAAAAAACGATTCAAGTTTTGTGCTTCGACCATGGAAAGACGACATTTGACTAGAGAAGAGATGTTACGAGCCATTGGCATGCTCCAAGCTGGGAGCTTACAACGGGAAATATCCAGGGTTCTGGGAAGTATCCCAAGTGTCTTAAACCATTTATGGTCGCGTTTCAATGAAACAGGTAGCGTATAAGAACGCCATACAGGTCGTTTCAGTATTACTACAGTCGCTCAAGACCGATTTTTGGTTTTACAAGCCAGAGGAGATCGTACTACCACAGCATCTCAATTAGCTCAAGAGCTATCACGACTTCATAATGTACAAATTTCCGACCCGACTGTGAGAAATGGACTGCACAAAGGTCAACTCCACTCCAGACGTCCTTTAAGAGTTCCACAACTGACCCATGGAAATCGCGCTGCTCGTTTAGCTTGGTGCCAAGAACACGTAAACTGGGATCAAGAGAGGTGGGCCACAGTTCTCTTCAGTTCTTCTAGATTTAGTTATTATCCCGATTCGGGAAGAATTCTAATATGGAGGGAACCTGGAAAGCAAAACCGTCTCCAGCATGCTCGAAAAGTTGTTAGACTGGGAGGCGGATCAGTGATGTTTTGGGAGGTATACGCCTTGGTGGAAGAACTGACCTCGTTTTCGTACAGAATAACCTCACGGGAAATTCTTACGTAAATGAGATAGTTTTACCTGTAGTGGTACCGTATCTCCAAACAATTGGTCAAAATCCACTCTTCCAACAAGATAATGCCCCTCCTCATCGTGCAAGAGTTGTCTTGAACCTTCTTGAAGAGAATGATATCGATCTTCTACCGTGGCCATCCTGCTCCCCAGATCTAAATCCCATCGAGCATGTGTGGGACACCCTAAAAAGAAATCTGCTGCGTCTAAACGTCTTCCATCATGAACAGGAGCTTCGATTAGCAGTTCAGGGGGCTTGGAATGACTTAGGCCAAAATGTAATAGACAATTTAATATTGAGCATGCCGCGACGATACCAAAGTGTCATTAATAACAGAGGTGGACCTTCTGGGTAATGAAAAATATAAGTGCTTCCATATCGTTTCGAAAATATTAGTTCAGGATTTTTTTTTGTGTTTTACCCAATTTCTTCATTTTCAAATTTCAAATTTTTTTTTATGATAGGTGCTTTGGCGAAGTCAAATATTATTTTATTTTCTTGAGAATACATTATATACAATACATCCTAACAAAAACCGAAAGATTTCTATAAATTCGAATCATCCAATTCATATTTTAATGAAATTGGTGAGTGTTCCCTAGACTTTTTTGGGGTGTTTATGTATAAGCGACAGCTACTTGAAGAAAACTGATTTCGTTGCTTCAATGAATTCACTATATGGTGTAGAATGAAGTTCAATTTTCAGCTATACAGCCAAAACGACAGGCCAAGGACCGATCAGGATTCTCACTCAAGAAAATGTACGAAACTAATATGCCACACAGGCAAAAAACTCTAAGAAGTAGAAAACCGCGAATGAATAAACTGAATTGAATGTATGGAAATGAGCATTAACTGACCCCAAATTATTTCTGGAAGTTTTTGATACTACAGGATTCTTTGCACGAACAAAAAAACAATCCAAAACTACAATACTGAATATTGCATGAATATGAACTTCTCAAATACTAATTTATTCGCTTTCAATAAAATGGAATTAACTTCTCATTCATTCAGCACCAGCCAACAAACAACAAAATTTCTGAACGAAGTGGAATATCGAGCATTTTTATCTTCTCTCTTGATATGCGATACCCAAAAAACTGACGAACAACGTTTTTCTTGCTCGTCGGCACTCGCATCTGAGAAGTGAAGATACGTTCTCTAGATGGCATCCAGCAATACCTGACCCCAAATCAACCAATCAAATTTGTTCATCAATTAGAACAACATTCAAATATTGTTGTTAGGTTTAAATTAATTTTTTAAACGTAACAATGTAAGTTAAAAATCAACCAGGTTGTCTAGTGGTTCCTATAAAACATGTATATGGACTACATATCTATACTAAAAATGTACTAATTTTGATTCGAAAGAATTGAATATGATATCCTCAATATACGTAAATTGAAGATTTTAATATTACCAAATCTGTTCATTCTCCAGTGCCGTGTGTTTGCTCATAAAAATATAGACGAATTAGAGTTGCACAGTGATATACGCACCTACAAAAAAAAACTAACGAACAACATTTTTTTCGCTCGTCGGCACTCGCATCTGAGAAGTGAAGATACGTTCTCTAGATGGCATCCAGCAATACCTGACCCCAAATCAACCAATCAAATTTGTTCATCAATTAGAACAACATTCAAATATTGTTGTTAGGTTTAAATTAATTTTTTAAACGTAACAATGTAAGTTAAAAATCAACCAGGTTGTCTAGTGGTTCCTATAAAACATGTATATGGACTACATATCTATACTAAAATGTACTAATTTTGATTCGAAAGAATTGAATATGATATCCTCAATATACGTAAATTGAAGATTTTAATATTACCAAATCTGTTCATTCTCCAGTGCCGTGTGTTTGCTCATAAAAATATAGACGAATTAGAGTTGCACAGTGATATACGCACCTACAAAAAAAAACTAACGAACAACATTTTTTTCGCTCGTCGGCACTCGCATCTGAGAAGTGAAGATACGTTCTCTAGATGGCATCCAGCAATACCTGACCCCAAATCAACCTATCAAATTTGTTCATCTATTAGAACAACATTCAAATATTGTTGTTAGGTTTAAATTAATTTTTTAAACGTTACAATGCAAGTTAAAAATCAACCTAGTTGTCTAGTGGTTCCTATAAAACATGTATATGGACTACATATCTATACTAAAAATGTACTAATTTTGATTCGAAAGAATTGAATATGATATCTTCAATATACGTAAATTGAAGATTTTAATATTACTAAATCTGTTCATTCTCCAGTGCCTTGTGTTGGCTCATAAAAATATTGACGAATTAGAGTTGCACAGTGATATACGCACCTACGAAAAAAAATTCACGAACAACATTTTTTTCGCTCGTCGGCACTCGCATCTGAGAAGTGAAGATACGTTCTCTAGATGGCAACCAGCAATACCTGACCCTAAATCAACCAATCAAATTTGTTCATCTATTAGAACAACATTCAAATATTGTTGTTAGGTTCAAATTAATTTTTTAAACGTTACAATGTAAGTTAAAAATCAACCTAGTTGTCTAGTGGTTCCTATAAAACATGTATATGGACTACATATCTATACTAAAAATGTACTAATTTTGATTTGAAAGAATTGAATATGATATCTTCAATATACGTAAATTGAAAATTTTAATATTACCAAATCTGTTCATTCTCCAGTGCCTTGTGCTTGCTCATAAAAATATTGACGAATTAGAGTTGCACAGTGATATACGCACCTACAAAAAAAACTCACGAACAACATTTTTTTCGTTCGTCGGCACTCGCATCTGAGAAGTGAAGATACGTTCTCTAGATGGCAACCAGCAATACTTCACCCTAAATCAACCAATCAAATTTATTCATCAATTAGAACAACATTCAAATATTGTTGTTAGGTTTAAATTAATTTTTTTAAATTAAAATGTAAGTTAAAAATCAACCTAGTTGTCTTGTGGTTCTTATGAAACATGTATATGGACTACATATCTATACTAAAAATGTACTAATTTTGATTCGAAAGAATTGAATATGATATCTTCAATATACGTAAATTGAAGATTTTAATATTACTAAATCTGTTCATTCTCCAGTGCCTTGTGTTTGCTCATAAAAATATTGACGAATTAGAGTTGCACAGTGATATACGCACGTACAAAAAAAATTCACGAACAACATTTTTTTTCGCTCGTCGGCACTCGCATCTGAGAAGTAAAGATACGTTCTCTAGATGGCATCCAGCAATACCTCACCCTAAATCAACCAATCAAATTTGTTCATCAATTAGAACGACATTGAAATATTGTTGTTCGGTTTAAATTAATTTTTTAAACGTAACAATGTAAGTTAAAAATTAACCTAGTTGTCTAGTGGTTCCTATAAAACATGTATATGGACTACATATCTATACCAAAAATGTACTAATTTTGATTTGAAATAATTGAATATGATATCTTCAATATACGTAAATTGAAGATTTTAATATTATCAAATCTGTTAATTCTCCAGTGCCTTGTGTTTGCTCATAAAAATATTGACGAATTAGAGTTGCACAGTGATATACGCACCTACAAAAAAACTCACGAACAACATTTTTTTCGCTCGTCGGCACTCGCATCTGAGAAGTGAAGATACGTTCTCTAGATGGCAACCAGCAATACCTCTCCCTAAATCAACCAATCAAATTTATTCATCAATTAGAACAACATTCAAATATTGTTGTTAGGTTTAAATTAATTTTTTAAAATTAAAATGTAAGTTAAAAATCAACCTAGTTGTCTTGTGGTTCTTATGAAACATGTATATGGACTACATATCTATACTAAAAATGTACTAATTTTGATTTATAAGAATTGAATATGATATCTTCAATATACGTAAATTGAAGATTTTAATATTACCAAATCTGTTCATTCTCCAGTGCCTTGTGTTTGCTCATAAGAATATTGACGAATTAGAGTTGCACAGTGATATACGCACCTACAAAAACAACTAACGAACAACATTTTTTTCGCTCGTCGGCACTCGCATCTGAGAAGTGAAGATACGTTCTCTAGATGGCAACCAGCAATACCTGACCCTAAATCAACCAATCAAATTTATTCATCAATTAGAACAACATTCAAATATTGTTGTTAGGTTTAAATTAATTTTTTAACGTTACAATGTAAGTTAAAAATTAACCTAGTTGTCTAGTGGTGAGATAAAAACACAAGATTTAACTTTAATCTACACTTTATTTGAAAAAATTCGACGACGTTTCGCTGACACAGCAGCTTTATCAAGAATGAAAAATAGAATGAAGAGTATGGTATTATAAACAAATCGTAGAACAAGTTGGATGAATAACAGGAAAATCAACACCAAGCCATTGTACAGTTAGTATGAAAGATAATATAAACTAATTAAACAAGTTAAGTAGGGGTGAGTAATTCACATCTACCTGTTCATTCAAAAGCTTGTCCGAATGTTTGTATCTATTTATTTCTAATGCTTCTAGGAGATCTAATTTTGAACTTTTGATTTTATATGTAATATGTCAAAGTTTTCATTGAATGAATGGTTTTCTTTTATTAGGTGGTTTGAATAATTTGAATCAGATTTATTTTTATCGAAGCTACGTTTATGTTCAGATGTTCTTATGCCAAAACTCCTATAGGTCCTACCGATATAAATTTTATCACAAGAACCGCAATTGAGTTTATAGATTCCTGATTTACTTGATTTTTCAACACGAGATTTATTATTTTTAATATGTTTACCTAAGTTATTAGAAGTTTTGAAAGCTATACTAAGATTTTGTTTGACGAGAAAGGATTTGATATTTGTACTTGCAGAACCGCAGAATGTTAAACTGTTGAATATTTTATAGTCTTTATGAATAGGATATACTTCATTTATTGCTTTCTGATAGAGTTTTTACGAATGATTAGATCTATCATATTCGGATTATATGAATTATTAATGGCTATCTGTTTGATGATGTTTAACTCTTTAATATAATCTTCTACTGATAAAGGTAAATTGAGTAACCGATGTACCATGCTGTTTAAGCTGCAACTTTGTGTTGAATTGGATGTAATGAGTAGTTATGTATAATTGTATCAGTATGTGTTGGTTTACGAAAGACCGAAAAACATGATTATTATTTTGTTTAGTGATTTTAAATCCAAAAATTTATGAAATCGTTCTGTTCAATTTCTATCGTGAATTTAATGTTCAAATGGATGGAATTAATGAAATTAACAAATAAGTCTAATTGACGAGTAGTTCCAATGAAACATACTAAGATGTCGTCAACATATCTATACCAATAAAGAAATTTGGAAATGAGTGGATGTGTATGAATTTTCTCTTCAATATTATTCATAAAAATCTCTGCTAAAAGTGGACTTAAAGGATTTCCCATGATCAAACCATTTATACTACTGTAATAGATGTTGTTGAAAGAAAAATAATTTTGTTCAATGCAAACGTCCAACAGATTCAATATTTCTGATTTAATTATGTGGTTAACATGATTCGAATTCAACATGTTTTCGATTAATATTTTGACATCACCTGGAGGAACACTTGGGTATAAATTCTCAACATCAAACGAAATAAGTTTTGCGTTAGGTGGTAGGTTAACGTTTTTTATGTTATATATCAATTCGAAAGAATTTTTTATAGAAAATTTTGATTTGAATGAACAATGATTTTAATTATGTCTATAAGGTAATGCGACAATTTCACGGCTGGGGCTGTAACGTAAGATACGACTGGTCTAACGGGGTTATTTACTTTATGCAATTTAATGAGTGAATACTGTTGAGGTGGTTGAGGGTTTGGTAAAATTAATTTATATTTATCTATTGCTTTAATTAAAGATTTTGCGTCATTTATTGCAATTTTAATATTTTTCTGGAATTTATTAGTTGGATCTTTGTTTAAAATTGTATAGTTTCCGGACGAAATGAAATTCAGAGTTTTAAATAGGTAGTCATTTTTATTTAACGCAATAACAGTATTACCCTTATCTGCTTTTGTAAAAATAACTTCATTTAGTTGAGATTTTTGTTTGATGGCCTTCAAAATATTTTGTTCTTTACTCGGTTTAAAGTCAGCTAATGATTCATTTTTATAATGTTAGATGCTAAATATTTAAGGTGAGTGTTATTAGGAATATTTTTCAGAGAAATTTTTAAGTTGTTACTTAAAAATGCTATAAAATCCCAAAACCTGTGGTTTTTAACCACGTGTTTGAAGAGTGAAGTGTGTCCTAAATACATCAAACTCAAGACCAACAACAACAGTTATGCAGCTCGAAGAGCAGTTATCTCTGGACAGAAGATATGGATCAAATCAGAATGCAAGATTTTGTTCCACAAGCGAGACATCTACAATATTTATCTCAAGGTAATTCATACCGAGTTATTGTACAGACTTCATCCACTTGAATTCGATTCATTAGATTACAATAATAGATTCAAAATTAGATCAATAATACATAATAAATATACCATCCAATACCGCAAATTAAAGTTTCTCGTGTCACGAAAACCGAAACCTACTCCACGTAAAACTAAATTTTCTGACCATCAATTTTTTGATAGATTCGTTAACCTTTCTGATACTAATTTCACAACTGATGAAACAAATCTCTTGGAGAAAGGTTTCACAATATTAAATCAAACAAGATAAAATCTGATTTAGAGGAACTTGGCATAGATACTGAAATTTCTCTGAAAAATATTCCTAATAACACTCACCTTAAATATTTAGCATCTAACATTATAAAAATGAATCATTAGCTGACTTTAAACCGAGTAAAGAACAAAATATTTTGAAGGCCATCAAACAAAAATCTCAACTAAATGAAGTTATTTTACAAAAGCAGATAAGGGTAATACTGTTATTGCGTTAAATAAAAATGACTACCTATTTAAAACTCTGAATTTCATTTCGTCCGGAAACTATACAATTTTAAACAAAGATCCAACTAATAAATTCCAGAAAAATATTAAAATTGCAATAAATGACGCAAAATCTTTAATTAAAGCAATAGATAAATATAAATTAATTTTACCAAACCCTCAACCACCTCAACTGTATTCACTCATTAAATTGCATAAAGTAAATAACCCCGTTAATTAATTAATTAATTAATTAATAAAAACGTAACACAGAAGATCAAAATTCCGTGTCCCATTATTATGGAAATGATTTAATTTCTGCAGTTCATTGAGCCTCTTTTTTGCGAAAGATACAGCAGCCTTGAGAACGAATACAGAAGGAAAGGTCAAAATTTGCTGCCATTTGACAACATTACGGCATATTTCTAATGGAGCCAGTCCAAACATTAAACGAAGAATGTAATTTCTATAGCACTACTCTATTGGTCTCTAACTTTTTCGCTATAGAAACTGTATCACCCTGTTTATAAACAAAATCAAAACTCATTTCTTCTTAAAATTCGCTAAGCTCATAATTAATAACATTCTCGCAATTTCCAGGTATTTTATTCATCGTATAATTCCATAGATATCTAATTGAGATTAAGAAATTGAAATCTATATATATTTATTCTTGGAATTGACATATTAAAATCATGATCCACAGGTGCATCTCCAAATTTACGAACCGTAAATTTTACTTAATAACTTTGAACTCACCTGTAATGACGAAAAAAACAATCCAATCTTTCATGGCTGAAATAAATCACAGGAGTAAGTCCACATTTAGATTAGGTTCTTAAACGCACCCCGAACTTTCTCCTGAACACTTCCAACTTGACCGGTTAAGAAAGGTTAGGAATTTTCGTTCGCTAGGCCGCCAGCACGCGAAACAACAAACAAAAACGCGTGGCCACGTGCTGCTTGGCGCAGCCTACTGCGTATGGGATCACTGCCCTTGCATGCGTAAAAATGCCTGGAACGACGCCTCAGGATATTACACCAGCCCTTAGGAAAGACGATGACATTCACCTCACAGGTGACGTAGAGTTTAAAGCATAAGATCGATGTAGACGTGAAATATAGGGATTCTCTTCGAAAAATCAACCGAATAATTAAGGAAAAATGAAAGGGTGTCTTTATAATATTTATTTGTTTTTGAATACAATGAAAATTTGAACTGTTTTTCACATTCATACTTTGAACCGAAATTCATCTATATAAAAACTTGAAATCTACAGTTTCACAGATTTATCTAGAAATCTCCATGTCAATTTCAACTTAACCGGGGAACGGATAGGTGATTAAAAGATACAATTTCGGTCAAGTCAAGTGTGATTAGAAAACACAACAAGTTAAAAGGCATTGGTTTTTGCAATCGGTTCTTGTAGGTGTTTTTCTTGAAAAGAGAAATTATCATACCATATGTGCAAAGTGTGCAATGCACACGGGCGCTAAAACCCAGGGTTCAAAAACAATATTAAAATAAAAAGTGAAATTAAATAGGATGAGGTATAAATACACATGAAATTTTATTAGTATATCATCCAGTTACTGCCGATTCCTATGTTGCGAGAACATGTCAGGCGGCAGTTTCTTGATTTTTCCTGTTCAGACATGAATAAGAAAGGAGCGCTTCAAAAGCGATGCATCGCAACAGGCGTTTTTAAATCACTTAGTTCACTGGACAAGTGAATAAAAACAAGTAATCCAATTAATTTTTACATATGAAGTTATTTTTATTTTGTCAAGTATGGTGGTGTGTTGTGTAATATTTTGTTTACTATTTTTTTAACTAAGTGCCGAATACCTGCTGACTGCAATTTCAACGGCTTGATTTTTTATAAAATGGTAATTGTTCCCTACTTTATACTATCAACATAAACCCTTTATAGGATACTGGTTATAATTAATTTTTAGCCAAATGTCTTTTTATTAATCGAAATTTCATGTACAAGTTTAAAAAAGTAACTGGTTTTATCCATAACTCGCTTAGTTTTTCTGCTATTGATCTTTTCAAAAAACCATTTTGTAAGGTTTCTTAAGGGCTACAAGATCAAATTAGTTTAATATCTTTTTTGCCTTTATTTTTGAAAGGATTCAAGCTGAAGGGCTGGAACAGATTGCTCTTTACTCAAATATGCAAACTATAGTCGGCCATATGTAACTTAATAATAATCTGCCCTATAAAGGATAAAAACTATTGGGTACTTAGTTAACTTTTTAAGAATAATTCCTATCCTACCCACATGGTGCTTATTATTGTTACTGGTTGTTGGTGGTTACTTTAGAAGTTAATTCCTAATTCCCATGAGTACTAATTATTTCTTGTTCTTTTCAGGATAAAAGAAAAAGACCTTCAGGTGCGAAGTTTCGCGAGCAAAAGAAACTGAGACTACAAGAAAGGGGAAAAATGGTTGATGTTGGTGCGACCGAATCGTCCGAATCTCAAGATTCTAAATCCGTAATATCAACAACCGTGAGTGGACCATCTGAAATGTCAACAGTAACATCAGGTCCTGCAACAAATGGCAGCGGTTATAGCAGCAAAACAGCTTCTACTGATGCAGAGCCCGATGAAGCGGTGACATCATCCTCATCTACAGCACTTGAACAATCCTTTTCAGGTAATTCAGCTTATGTAAAAGTTCGGTAATGTCAGCAACCGAATTACCTGCTGCAAGTGACACTTTCGAAGAAGGCTGTAATGAGGCTAGTATCGATATAATTCCGTCCGACCCCGGTTTGTGGCCCGAAAGAATCACCAATGAGATGGCTAGAATATTGGTTAAACGTCGTCCTCCCTTGATAGACATCAGTTTTAGCTTTCCTAGTAATAAAGATGAGAGAATGTTTTCGTGCAAATACTTTGAAACAAATCTAGGCATTGGAGTAAAAGTCGAAAGGGCTTGACTTATTTACTCTATTTCTAAAGATTCTGTATTTTGTTTTCGTTGTAAGTTGTTTTGACAATGTAAAACTCCTAATGCTTTTTGTGATACAAATGGAGTATCTGATTGGCAACACTTTTCTATTTATCTACACAATGCTTGGCATTTCAAGGTTCTGCTCTATTGCTTCCCGAACATGATAATGGAAATTTTCTAATAGAAGCTGTTGAGATGATTGCCTCTTTTGATTCAGTGATGAGACCGCACGTTAGCCGAGTGTATAATGAAACATATATATATATATATATATATATATATATATATATATATATATAGATATTGATTCGTAGAGTTTCACGGATGGGTACAGATGTAATGTTTCTCCGGGAGTACATCCGAGTACATCCGTTTGTTAGATTGCTCTCCATTGAATGGAGTTTGCAGACGTTTCGCCTGCAAACCCCGAGGAGGCGGGGCCAACACCACCCAATCCAGAACGCCGATACAATCTTCGGCAACGACGAGGCTTAAATACCGTGAACAACATCGAAAATCCTCAGTTACCTTCCTCGACCACGCATTGAAAATGCCAAGTAAGATTTTGGCGAAACTCCATTCAATGGAGAGCAATCTAACGAACGGATGTACTCCCGGATAAACAAATATATATATATATATATATATATATATATATATATATATATATATATATATATATATATATATATATATATATATATATATATATGTGTGTGTGTGTGTGTGTGTGTGTAGACATTAGGCAATATTTCTGTTATTTGTTCCTAACAAAATGTTATTTTTAGTTATTTTCTAGTATTTATAAACAACGAGTCAACGTGTCTGTATCCCATTACTTAAGTAAATGTCTTAAAATGGGTGTGAACAAGAATTTATTTTGTAATGATTTTGTTATGTTTGTTTCATTTTGATATTTTAGTCTACAAATAAATATGACTTCTAAAGTTCAGTTTTTTGCTTTACTTCAATCACCTACCTACCTACCTCCTACCTAAAAAAACTTGATCCAAAATGCCTCAAGGAGCGCCAAAATCCTTTTTTGCACACAAGCGCCAATAGCCCTCACGGGGGCCCTGGAATTTATAATATTGTTTATTAATACTTTATTAATAATCGTATTATAGGGGTGCTCAAACGGTCGATCTCGAGAAGCAAAATTTTTTGATAAGTAGGTGACTAAACTACAAAAATTTATTACGTAATAAAATGACACTCTGCTAGCGGCAAAAGGCGGCTTTAATCAAAGAAACGCACGGTACTTGTCAAAGAAAAGCGGCGTTTTTTATTCTTGCCGCATTTCTAGAAATTCCGGGCGGCGCGTTTGTCGGGAACATTCGAGACTTTCGTTCACGCCGATATAAATGATGCGCCTGCAGGAATTGGAGTCATTCTGAATTGTAACTTGAAGGCAATTCTACGATTATACAAAGTTTATTATTAAATAGTACAAAATGAGTGCAGCGAAGAAATCTTAAACGTATCATTCTAATAACGATCGGGAGGAAGAATTCTTCTTTTGTATGGTGAAGGATAAGTGCATTTGTCTTATTTGTCGTGCGTCAGTTGCAATACCTAAGCGTGGTAACTTAGAGATACATCGTAAAACGGATCATAAAAACAATGAAGAGGATTTTCCGCCACAGAGTGAATTAAGAAAACGGAAAGTACGTGATTTGATATCTTGTTTGAAACAAAAACAGACCATATTCACAAGACCTGCTAAATAATCAAAAGTTGCTACGATCGCGTCATTTAAAATATCTCATACATTGATGGAACACAAGATACCATTCGAAGATGAATCGGTTGTGAAAGAAGCATTTATTGAAGCCGGTGAGACTTCATTTGGAGATTTTGAAAATAGAACAGAAATCATGTCTGCTATTAGAGAACTTCAGTTATCTCTTCCGACTGTCACAAGGCGTATTGAAGTCATGAGTCAGGACAAAGCAGATAAACTAAAACATGATATCATGAAATATAAATACTTTTCTTTACAGTTCGACGAATCAACCGATATGACAAACACTACCCAGCTGTGTATTTTCATTCGGATGGTATTCAATGACATGTTGTCTAAGGTATAATTTTTGACAATCTTACCTCTGAAGAGTTAGACTAGTGGCGAAGTTATATATGACGTTCTCTTCAATTTCGTAAAAAAACTACAAACTACCAATATATAAATTAGTGTGCATTACAACCAATGAAGCACCAGCAATGACTGGAAACAAAAACGGTTTTGTGGCATTGTGTCGAGCTAATGAAGATTTCTCTTCATTTTTTCATTCCATTGCATTATACATCAACAAGTTTTGTGTTCAAAAGTTTAAAACACGGAGGAAATTATGGGCAATGCAACAAACATTGCGAATTCCATCCGTGCACGTCTTGCAACGGCGGCTCTTTGAGCTGCAGTTGGAAGATAGGGAGTCAGCTGAACACACTGATTTAGTTCTTCACACTGACGTCAGGTGGTTGAGTCACGGAAAATTCCTAGAAATGTTTCAAGGATTATTGCCCGAACAGCTTTTCTTGACGAAAGAGGTGATGACACTCCGATGTTGAAAAACGAAAAATGGCTGACTGATTTGGCATTTTTGACAGACATCACAATGCACTTAAACACCAGTAACTTGGAGCTTCAAGGTAAAGGAAAAACTATTATTGAGATGATTTGCGCAGTAAACGCATTCAAAAGTAAATTGAGCACCCCTGCTGTAGTTTGTTGAAGCTGATACACCATACACTCCTGATATGAATATTTGAATTTGGGAGGCTTTTACTTGGTAAAATTCCATTATCAATAATAAAAAACAAGTACTGTGTTTTAAGGAATTTTACTTAATAATTGCGATTCGTAACGCGTTTCACTACACCGTAGTGAAACGTCTGAAGAAGCTACGGTGTAGTGAAACGCGTTACGAATCGCAATTATTAAGTAAAATTCCTTGAAACACAGTACTTGTTTTTTATTCCTGATATGAATAGTTACAGAAGATGAAAATCATCAAATCTTGTAATATTTTTCGGTTTCCTTCTTTCAATTTTCCAAAAAAATGCCAACTTGAAAACCAAACTTCCCAAAAATGTGCTGCAGAATTAAAACACACTCCTATCATCTCAGTAGATCGAAGATTTTCTTTATATAAACATATGTTTAGCGATGAGTGTCATAATTTCTCCTTCAAATGATATTTATACTTTACATATTTTCCAAAAGTTCTTACATATTATCAATTAATATATAATATATTAGTCATTATTGTGAAAAAATTAAAATATAAAAACGAAAATTCTTTGAAATATTCTTTCATTTGTTCGTAAACGTTCATGCTAAAACGTTGATAGCAGTTCCAATCTCCTTCAGCGTCAATAATAGCCTGGCATCTTCTAGGCATGCTTTCCACGAGATTCTTCACGTATTCTTGTGAAAACGATCTCCAAATCCTTTTAACACGCCGAACAAGCGGCTTCAAATTGCAAAGTGGGTTCTTCCAAAGCTTCATCTTCATTTAAGCCCAACCGTTTTCAATTGGATTGGCATCGAGCGACTCAGACGGCCAATCCAAAGTCATTTTCATTCTTCCACGAGCTACAAGCTTTGCTCCGGTGTTCTTTCTGTTGTTCTCGTACCACTTTTTAGTAGTCGGTAAAAAAACTTTCTTGTAAATTTCGTTCATTTTTGGGGCGTTTAAGTTGTCCGTAAATACGTATAAAGATCCGAATCTCTTTTCTGAGATGCATCCCCAAACATTAACTTTCACAGGGTGTTTAATGGTCCTTTGAATCAATCTGTTAGTGGATGTCGTCAAGGCATGCTTAATGATTGGAAATGCCCAAAAAGATGATTCATCAGTGAAAATAACATTGCCCAAACACGATCCAAATGTACCACTGGTCATTCGAGACATTTTTCAACGTGTTTTCCACTGAGCATTGGCTTTTGCATAGTACTATTTGCAAGCAAATGAAATGCGTGATATCGCACGAATAATTTCGTGCGATATCATCAAACGTTCTTTTGACAATTTCACAGCATCTGCACGTAGAGACGATGTTGGATTCTCTAAAAACAGAGCACAGATCATTTTTTCGACATTCACTACACCAACCGAACCGCGATTTGGGACATCGTCCACATTTTTTTCGGCTTTGGAACGGTTAACCCACTTGATGACAAAGTGTTTCGACTTATGCATGTACAGTACAACTTCATTAGTCGGGACACTCGCTATATCGGGCACTTCAGTAATTCGGGCACGCGACTCAATGAGAATTTAAGTCTATAATCCGGGCACTTCGACGCCGGTTGATATACAAACAATAATAATTTTCCTGTCTGTACATGTAAACACCTCAAAAAAGTCTAGGGAACACTTCTGAATATCGATATATTGTATCCAGAACGATCAATATGGATGATTTTTTTAAATGAACACCTGCATCAATTTCTCACCAAATAATGTAGAGTGCCGCAACAGATTTCAGTTTTTTTTTTATAAAAAACTAAAAATGCAGCAGATGCGACGCTGCTTTATAATCATTTCAACTATTCAGTGTTTGAAATCAGTTAGTTGGCACTTTGTTTCTGTTGTAAGCACAAATAAAATATTCAAGTTTTGTGATTCGACCATAAAAAGACGACGTTTGATTAGAGAAGAGATGTTGCGAGCCGTTGGCATGCACCTAGCTGGGAGCTCACAACAGGAAGTATCCAGGGTTCTGGGAAGTAGCCGAAGTGTTATAAACCGTTTGTGGTCGCGTTTCAATGAAACAGGTAGAGTAGAAGAACGCCATACAGGTCGTTTCAGGATTACTACAGTCGCCCAAGATCGATTTTTGGTTTACAAGCCAGAAGAGATCGTACTACCACAGCATCTCAATTAGCTTAAGAGCTATCACGAGTTCATAATGTACAAATTTCCGACCAAACTGTGAGGAATCGACTGCACGAAGGTCAACTCCACTGCACGTTTAGCTTGGTGCCAAGAACACGTAAACTGGGATCAAGAGAGGTGGGCCCCAGTTCTCTTCAGTGATGAATCTAGATTTAGTTATTATCCCGATTCGGGAAGAATTCTAATATGGAGGGAACCTGGAAAGCAAAACCGTCTCCAGCATGCTCGAAAAGTTGTTAGACAGGGAGGCGGATCAGTGATGTTTTGGGGAGGAGTACGCCTTGGTGGAAGAACTGACCTCGTTTTCATACCGTATCTCCAAACAATGGGTCAAAATCCACTCTTCCAACAAGATAATGCCCCTCGTCATCGTGCAAGAGTTGTGTTGAACGTTCTTGTAGAGAATGATATCGATCTTCTACCATGGCCATCCTGCTCCCCAGATCTGAATCCCATCGAGCATGTGTGGGACACCCTAAAAAGAATTGAAAACCGTGCCCTTTAAATGAATAGCGTTCCATTGAACTAAATACCGTACTCTTGGGGTGAATACCATTCCATTGGATAGAATACCGTAACCTTTGGGTAAACACCGTTCCATTGGGAGAGCCAGATCCTGCCTAGAGTATCTAGACGATAGGAAATACGCAAGTTGAGTTTTTCCCAATATATATTCAAGCAATCAGCTATAGATTTTTTGGTGCAGTACAACTTACAATTAATAACTATCCCATCGAGCATATGTGGGACACCCTAAAAAGAAATCTCCTGCGTCTAAACGTCTTCCATCATGAACAGGAGCTTCGATTAGCAGTTCAGGGGGCTTGGAATGACTAAGGCCAAAATGTAATAGACAATTTAATATTGAGCATGCCGCGACGATGCCAAAGTGTAATTAATAACAGAGGTGGAGCTTCTGGGTACTGAAAAATATAAGTGCTTCCATTTCGTTTCGAAAATGTTAGTTCAGGATTTTTTTTGTGTTTTACCAAATTTCGTCATTTTCAAATTTCAATTTTTTTTTTAATAGGTGCTTTGGGGAAGTCAAATATTATTTTGTTTTCTTGAGAATACATTATATACAATACATCCTAACATAAACCGAAAGATTTCTGTAAATTCGAATCATCAAATTCATATTTTAAAGATATTGGTAAGTGTTCCCTAGACTTTTTTGAGGTGTTTATGTATGTACTTGTACTAAGAGCGGCGAATATCGTTCTACAGTTGCATTTTGCATTTCAATCTCGCCGGTGGTGTGCATAATGGCTCCAACCAAGAGAAATCACACAGCGGTTATAAGACCCATTGCACATATGCATCGTTCGTATGGTGGACGAAAACATCAGAAATAACTACGCAAAACAAGCTGCAAAAACTGCAGCTGTTAGCGTGCATGGGCATAACAGGGGCTATGAGAAGCACCCCGACTACTGCCCTGGAGGTAATCCTAAATATCCCTCCTCTTCATATAAAATTGAAAAAGGAGGCGTTGATGGCGGGATTACGGCTCCAGGACACAAAATAAAGTTTACCTGGTGATCTGAAGGGGATTATGGGTTACATAGCGCCAGAAATCTTATCACAACCATCGGATATAATGCCGCTTAAGTCTATTTTCACACACCCTTCGAAGTGGCCATAGAAGACCGCTTCATCGTAAAGGAAAAAATAAATCAATTAAACCAAAAATCCTCCATCTGGTACACGGACAAATCAAAAACGATTGATTGAACAGGAGCAGACATATATGGACCCAAGTACTCTTCATCAGTGACTCTGGGCTCTATTTCCACAATCATGCAAGCAGAAACGCTTGCTGTAAACCTTTGCTGCCAGGAGGGACTACGAAGGAAACTCAAAGATGCAAAGATTTACATTTTAACGGGCAGTCAGGAAGTGATAAAAGCTTTAAACTCTTACAGTTATCGGAGCATCTCTGTCTGGGAATGCCGTCAATCCTTGAAGCAACTTGCTGAGGGGGACAAACTTCTCCTGTGGTAGGTGCCTGGCCACGAAGGCATACAAGAAAATGAAGCCGCTGACGAGCTGGCCAAATCAGCTGCTGGAATCCCACCCATCGGACCTGAACCGCTATGCGGTCTGAGTAAGCCACACAGACGACAGGAACTGGAACGATGGGAAGAATCTAGCAAAAAAGAATACTGGAGGAAAACACCAGGCCAAAGGCAAGCGAAAAAGTTCGTTGACTATTCGCCAAAGAAGACAAAACAGCTTCACGATCTCTCTAGGGACGAGCTGAGGATCATAACAGGCCTCCTTACTGGACACTTCCCACTGAGATACCATCTCAATAAAATGGGCAAATCGGAAACGGCAACATGCAGAATGAATAAACAGGGCGATGAAACTGTCGAATATATTATATGCAGTTGCATCGCAACTGTCCGTCAAAGACATATACACTTCGGTAGCGAGAAAGTAGAGCCGCACGAAGTAAAAGTCGAAAGCTCCCAGGGGGATTCTTAATTTTGTTAGGGATTTAGACCTACAGGGAAATGAGTAAGAAGGGTTACGAACAAAAGACCAATTTGGTCGCAGTTCGGAAGGGCTTGCAAAGCCAATCGACCCCCACGAATGTAATGTAAGAGAAATCATAGAACGCTCACACTGACGGAGAAACCAAAAATAATAGTTCTTTTTGATGATGGTATGAGTACCCGTCGAAAAGCAGCAAAGCTCACTATTCCAAAATCAACAGTGTTTGACATAAAAAAGAACAAGGACAAAATAAAGAGATTTATGTCCAAACCGTATCAAGGAATAGGTAGGAATTAGGGATGCACCGAGCAAGGAGTTTCACGAAAAGCTGAGTACCGAGCTCTCGGCCAAAGAAAATTACTGCAAGCCGAGTATCACGACCGAGAGCTCGGCTGGCCCAATCGGGCCCTCGGTGCATCCCTAGTAGGAATATTATTTTAAACCTTTCTCGAATTTATTCTATCCAAGGTGTTTCTGTAGAAAAAGAAAAATTATTAGAGAAGCTGAGAATCCTAATGTTTATATCGCATTCTATTTTCTGGTTTCCTCAAAAACGCAACGCACACGTACCAATTTTGTCAGACATATTGAGAGCAAAAGTCAAACAGTTTTATGAACAAATCACAAGAAGGAAAGGTTTTCTGGCTAGTTCGGGATGGTTAGATAAATTCAAGCTAGACATGGAATTCGTTTCTTGAAGATTTATGGTGAAAAACTTTCCAGTGATGTTTTCGCTGTGATACCATTTAAGAAAAAAATTCTATCGGTTGTTGAACAAATGGAATTAAGCAAAGAACAGGTGTATAATGCTGATGAATCGGCCATTTTTTGGAGATGTTTACCAGACACAACTTGGGTCCATCAGGGAGAAAAATCAGAACTAGGTCGAAAAGTGTCAAAAGACTGCTTAAGATCAATGTCATGCTGCAACGCGGCTGGAACTCACCAGTTACCTTTTCTAGTCTTGGGAAAAGCGGCAAAGCCATGAGCATTCAAAAACGTAAGTTCATTTCCAGTTGTCTACGAAGCATCTACCAAAGGGCGGATGACCATTATTTAATGAATGATTTGAAACATCTTTCATCCCCGAGGTGAAGAATTTTTTAACTAAGATTAACAACACCTGAGGAAGAGATTAATACTGATCCAAACTTCAGAGTTATGTTTTTGTCACTCAACTATACCGCCGTTCTCCAACCTATGGATCAAAATTTAATACAAAACATTAAAGTGTACAGAAAATGCCTTCTCAATCATATCATTTCGCATGAAGGTGAAGAGATAACTTCCAGTATAATTTGAAAGACGCCGTGAACAATCTTGCCCAATTTTGGAAAGCCATTACTTCAAAAATATTAGAAAAAGTTGGACAGCATTTTGGCATGACACTACAGAAGTAGAAGAATCAGATGATGAAAATATTCCACTCTCAGAGCTTCAGAAGAAACTTCGTCCAATCAGTGAAAATGTTTTGAAAAATATTGCGGAATCATTATGGGTTATCGATCCAGAAAATGACTAAACCATTGAGAACATTACTAACTGGACTGTTGGAGACAAAGAGTTTGTTATCGATTTGACTGAAGAAGAGCCTATACAGGATGCTTTAGGAAGGAATACTGAAAACGTAGAGGAATCTTCTGACTCAGAGGATGGTTTGAATAGTATGGTAAAAGTGAAACATGCAGATACTGTCTGCATGTCTACAGAAGATGTATTGCTCTTGAAAAGGCTCAAGGAAAAATCAGTTCAGATTGCAGCATCGAGAAAGGTTCAGAGTTAAATCGATGGATATTTTAAACGTCATAAGGAATAACATGTTATGTACACTAGCTTATATTTAAATTCTATATTTTCTATGAGGAAAGATAATAATGAATGGAAATTCTATAATTTGATTCTGTTTTATATTAGAAACTATTTTTTATTCAACTTTTCGTTATTTTTATAATAAACTCGGCTTTAACAGATTTTGGGTTGTTTCTATTTTGAAAATGAAACAAAATTCAAGTCATTTCAAAAATGCGGGCATTACGATAGTTGGGGCATGCGGCGGAACGATATCTGTCGGGAGTAGTGAAGTTGTCTTGTACTTTATAGCAGCCGTTTGTGTCATTTGTGGTCCTTTTGGGTGCAAGCACCAAAAAACTGCTTCGTAGCGCCACGCGTAAGCGGTACTCATTTTGGGAAAATACTAGGTGAGAATTAAAAACAACAGTCAGGATGAAGAAATATTCTGTCCTCTATAAGAGACAAAAAATTACAGAGTTTTCGTTGACTGATCGCTTGAAATCATGACTACGCTTTTACTAGACCGATTGTATGTACATATTTTCATATTCCGACCTCACATATAATCCACTCTTGATTCATCATACAAATTAATCAAGGTAATAAACTATCAGTGTGCCAAATTTCATGTAAATCCGTTCAATAGTTTTTAGGTGATTGAATAAAAACATCGAAACAATTCATAATTAAAATAAAGATTTCTGCAAATCAACGTATTAATGAAATTACCCATATATGAATATGAAATTAATATTCTATTATTTCTACACATGAATGTCCTAATTGCGACTAAACCCATCTTTCTATAGAAACATTAATATCAAAGGCAACTTTCAATGAAACATTGGTGTGTACGCGCTTTCATTTATTGGTATTTTCAATATAACATTGTATCTAACATTGACCCAGTTGTATGGTTTATAAGCCAAGATTAATGGGTCAAGTACGTTATGCGTATATTCTCTCAGTATAGAGCATTCGATACTCGAATAAACACTTTTTCATATTCATATCCATATCACAACTTGAATATATTGTCGGGTATATCTAGTTAGTGAGGTTTCAAATGATACTCTTTCCATGTATTAATAAACCATGATTAATACAGTTTGATTGATAATTTAGAGGTCGACTTTTTTTATTTCGTTGGATGTTTTGTGGAATGAATAGTGAATATTCCGGAGTATTTTAAATGATATATGATATTTATATAGGGTGTTACTTCTCAAACGCGTCTTTCTATATAGCTGGTAGTGATTAGAAAAATTTGCCGAAACACGTAGAATGATTTTGTTTGTTGACGTATACAGTAGAAGTTCCATATTCCCGTTTCCTACTTTTCGTAGATAAAATAAAAAAAAATATCTCGTATATTGGCAAAACACAAGAAACCATTCGAAGATGGATCGGTTGTGAAGGAAGCATTTATTGAAGCGGGTGAGACTTTATTTGGAAATTTTAAAAATAAAACAGAAATCATGTCTGCTATTAGAGAACTTCATTTATCTCGTTCGATTGTCACAAGGCATATTGAAGTCATGAGTCAGGACATGTAAATTAAAACATGATATCATGAATTGTACATACTTTTTTTTACAGTTTAACGAATCCACAGATAAGACATACCCTACCCAACTGTGTATTTTTATTTGGATGGTATTCAGTGACATGTAGGCTAAGGAAGAATTTTTGACAATCATTCCTCTGAAGGTGTTCTTCTCTATGATAACAATGAAAAACTCATAGTTATTCAAAATTTCGAGTTTATTGGTTATTACAAAACAAAAGAGTTACATATATAAACTTGACTAAGGATGTTGAAGTATGGCACTGCATGTCCTCAGCATACTTTTCATAAGATGGTACGTAACCACTGAGTGTTAATCGCAAGCATGATTACATATGATCGTCAGTTAGTCGATTTAAATATTTTGACTCAATTATCTTCGTTTCAGAAAATGCAGACTCGCACAAATAAGTTGACCCAAACATTGCCGTCAGTTAAAGGGCAATTTGCTATAGATTCGGATATTTATCTTCTGATATAAAACATCAAGAAATGTAGCTTTGAGTTGTACATCTGATATAACCTGAACCAACTCAATTTAACAGAACAGGAGTTCATATTAAATTGACTTGCTATTTCAGTAGCTGATTCTTCATGTTTTTCATGAAAAAGGATAACTCATAAATGATGCTATATTTGCCAATTTACTGCAATCATAAAAACGTATTTCGAATTGTCCCAAAATATTTGATAATTCAGCCTCATACGTATAATAATTCAACTGAGGAATCCTTGCTTTGAAAGACGGAAGATGTTTCAGATCTTTTCTTTTCAGTTAATCTATCATAATTTACTTTTGAATGCGTTTACTGCGCTAATCATCTCAATAATACTTTTTCCTTTACCATGAAACTCCAAGTTAATGGTGTTCAAGTGCATTGTGATGTCAGTCAAAAATGCCAAATCAGTCAGCCATTTTTCGTTTTTCAACATCTGAGCATCATCACCTCTTTCGTCTAGAAAAGCTGTTAATCCGGGCAAAAATTCTTGAAACCTTTCTAGGAATTTTCCGCGACTCAACCACCTGTCCGTGTGAAAAACTAAATCAGTGTGTTCAGCTGACTCCCTATCTTCCAACTGCAACTCAAAGAGCCGCCGTTGCAAGCTACGTGCATGGATGGAATTCACAATCTTTGTTGCAATGCCCATAATTCCTCCGTGTTTGAAACTTTTGAACACAAAACTTGTTGATGTATAATGCATTGGAATGAAAAAAAAGGGAAATCTTCATTATCTCGACACAATGCCACAAAACCGTTTTCGTTTCCATTCGTTGCTGGTGCTCTATGGGTTGTAATGCACACTAATTTATATAATGGTAGCTTATAGTTTTTTACAAAATTGAAGAAAACGTCATATTTATCTTCGCCATGGGTCTTCCCCATCGGAGGAATGATTGTCAAAAATTCTTCCTTGGCCAACATTTAATTGAATACCATCCGAATAAAAAAACACAGCTGGGCAGTGTCTGTCATATCGGTGGATTTGTCGAACTGTAAAGTAAAGTAATTACAATTCATGATATCATGTTTCAGTTTATCTGCCGTGTCCTGACTTATGACTTCAATACGTCTTGTGACAGTCGGACGAGATGACTGAAGTTCTCTAATAGCAGACATGATTTCTGTTTTATCTTTAAAATCTCTAAATAAAGTCTCACCCGCTTCAATAAATGATTCCTTCACAACCGCTCCATCTTCGAATGGTTTCTTGTGTGTCGCCAATATATGAAATATTTTAAATGACGCGATCGTAGCAGCTTTTGATTGTTTGGCTGGTATTGTGAACATGCTTTGTTCTTTTTTCAAACATGATATCAAAACACGTACTTTTCGTTTTCTTAATTCACTCTGTGGCGGAAAATCCTTTCCATAGTTTTCATGAACCGTTTTATGATGCCTCTCTAGGTTACCACGCTTAGGTATTTCAACTGACGTGCGACAAATATGACAAATGCACTTATTCTTCACCATACAAAAGAAAAATTTTTTCTCCCAATCATTATCAAAATGATAATTTTTAGATTTCTTCGCTGCACTCATTTTGTACTATTTAATAATAAACTTTGTATCGACGTAGTATTACCCTCAAGTTACAAATCAGAATTACTCAAATTCCTGCAGGCGCAACATTTATATCGGCGTGAACATCAAACGCGCCGCCCGAAATTTCTAGAAAAGCGGCAAGAATAAAAAACGCGGCTTTTCTTTGACAAGTACCTCGCGTTCCTTTGATAAAGCCACCTTTTGCCGATAGCAGAGTGTTATTTCATTACGTAATAAATTTTTGCAGTTTAGTTACCTACTTATTAAAATTTTTTTTCTTCTCTAGATCTTCTCAAAACGCACTTGCGATCGACTGGTCGATCGCGATCGATCGTTTGAGCACCCCTGATATACATAATACACTAATTAAAACTACTTGAGCAATGCCATTTATTCATAACAAAGACAAATTTAAACAGATATATAAAATTTGGGTTAAGGTCAGTCTTGCCTTGAAATTTTGATATCCAATCTATATTCCTGGAACTGTGTCAGGAATTCGCCCTCATCGAATAATTTTTTATGACCTCGCTTGTCGATATTATGGCATCGCATTCAAAGCTTTTATGTTGTAAATACATTAAATAATTTTGAGGAGTTATTTCGGAGCAATAAAAAACTGCTTATTGTTGAATTTGCCAGATAATTACTCACTATATTATATGAAATTAATCTGTTCCTATAATTATTTTATATCGAACTTTCTAGTTCATCGTCGACCATCTTACGGAAATTCATAAAAACTTTGTTAAGGGGAATTATGTAATGAGGTAGAAGCAGAATTCTATATATATTATAACTTTTATAACACTAGTTATGTAGGTACCTTTTACAGAATATGAGTGTTTCAGATTTTACTCAATAGGTGTCGGTAAACTATTAAATACGTTTTGTAGTTGCTTTCTTTCATGGCAATATTTTTAGACTACTTACGATCGACTCTGAGAGGCACAGAACAGACCTATTGGTAAATAAAAACTCAGTGCTTCGACATAGGAAACAATATGGCCGTCTCTGCATAGAAACTAGCGCTTCGCGTATCATTATAGGAAACTAAACCGAAAGGCTCCTTATTTGAATTCTAGATTTCCCACGATCGAATTTAACTTGACTGAAATAGTCTAATCGATGCAGAGTATTTCTGCCTCAATTAGACTGTTCAAAAATTGGGAAAATAATGAGTATTTTTTCACAAACTTTTATTTTAAAATACCAACAATCTCTTAAACCATATATACAGAAAACATTTCCAAAAATTAAATAAATTCTTAACACATGTGAATCAAAAATATAAATCACATATCACAGAAAACAGGTACATTCTAACATTCAAAATAAAAAGAAATCCTGAAATATTGTTGTCAGCCATAATATTTTCCCTACATTGCTACCATTGGTCCCCCGTTGGGGGTAAACTGCTTTCACTGCCATCTTCATGGCAGTTACCCCATACTGCTTCTGAAAAAAGGAAAAAAAACAAAGTAATAACTGTCTCAAGAAGTTTTTATTCAAATGAATTTGAGATCACTGAAAATTGTTGAATATGGTAAAAATGGGCAATTTCATTACTAATCTTGTTAACTAGGGTTGCATTAATATTCCTGATGAGTTCAATTGATAGGTTCATAGTAGAAATATAAACCAAATATATAAATAAGTTTCCGCACGCAGAACCTTAAGTGTAACCAGGGTGTAAAAAGGCCATTATAACAAAAAATATATATACTCTGAGTAAAATGAACTCAGAAAATTGAATGAATAATAACAATGTGTACAATGTCACAAAATAAACATGAGTTATAGATAACAAAGGGAATGTAGGGTGTAAAGCACCCAAAAAATTCAATTATTTGGTCACAGATCAATTTCTTTCCCCATGAGTAAAAGGTGCACGCAGGAAATTAAATAATATCAGAGACTCGAAAACATGTTTGGATATAAAACCCCAGACAAAACAACATGTAGAGTACCCCCGACCGTATAAGATCGATGGTAAATAAATAACACGCTAATAGTAGGGTGTAGATAACCCGCTCTTTGAAATCACGATAAACAGTTATTAATGAACCTATCAAAGATTGCTGTTCTACTTGTTTCTGAACCTTTTGGATTTGCTTTCAGTTCCAGAAGTAACAGTTTCCTTCTTTTTATACTTAATGAATTTAAAAATTAGAAGACTAGTAGCCCTTTCAAAAATTTCATCTTTCACCGAATGTAATAGACAAAAATCGAATTGAGAAAATTGAGATTTGTAAATATTTTTGAATCTCAAAGCAAGATTTTCCTGATGCCCTGATTATTCAGGAAAAATTTAGTTCATTGTGAATGTCTTCTAAGAATTGAGAAACTTTTGCTGAAGGATACAATAACTTATTATCACAAAATTCCTTGAATGTGATAAAGGTGTGCTGTTGTTGGCGCACTTCGCAAAAATATATACATACTTGACATTCTGGGACAATCTTTTCGCAAAAGGTATCCTGCCACATAATAGGGAGCGTAATTGTCAGTTATAGGAGTTGGTACATTTCCAAAGATCTCATTATATTCTTCATGAACAGAAAGTTCTGAATCCTCAGAATCAGTGAGTATGTTCTGTGAAATAGTCTGCAAAAGAAAGACAAAACAGTCAAATTCTCACAGTCATTTCTTTTACGATTTCCATTAATTATGGGTGATGTTGAGCATTTATGTTTTTAAAGCAGCAATAATCTGGTGGCAAGTAGGGTTTGTGTTCCCTACACCATGCAGTCTAGTAATACTAAATAAATTTTCTGAAGGATCCGGGTTGAAGGACCGTAATAAAAAATACAAGAGAATTTCTAAACTTGAGTCTATGACACCAGCAACGGAAATACCTGAAAAGAAAATGATTTTGGAAGCACAAACCGCAAAAATTATAAAAGTACTACTTTCTACTTATACTTAGATATTTTGAAAATTATGCAGATATTTCTAATAACAAATACCTAAGGAACTACGTTTTAAAATCAAAATGATAGATAGGTCTAGGTGCAATAGAAAAATAAAAGAAAGCTATTGTAGTAGCGATATTTTGCGAGATTTTGCTGTTGCAAATTCATTAATTACATCGCTAAAATTTATACCTTCAAGAATTTCTTGTTCAACTGCTAATATTGTTAGCCCAGACAATTTTTCTTGAATCATTGTCGATCTTAAATAATTTTTAATGATTTTTAACTTTGAAAAACATCGCTCGCCAGAAGCTACAGATACAGGCAATGTCAAAAAAATTCTTAAAGAAATGCTTACGTTTGGAAAGGTGGAGATTAAATTGTTTTCAAATATATATTGTAATATACTTAAAGGGTCAGTATCATCAAGTAATGAAAACAACTTTAACGTTTTGATTTCGTTAAACAGATCATTGGAGTCTATATCCTTATTATCCTGATCTATCAGTCGCTCTTCAAGAATGGAACAATGTTTTAAAAGATGTCACTTAATTTGAATATGTCGCTAAAAAATCCGAAAATATTATCATACTCATTTAATAAGTCGAATTGGTTTTTTAGAGAGCTTATAGTTTGATCTATAATTTTCAAGAAAAAACTAATTTTAAAGGCGGTTTTTGGATCATGAGGGGTCTCATCTCGGTGTTCATAGTCAAACAGTTTTGGTTTGAATTTCCTCTTAACCGTTGGTAATGGTGGAAACTCATCTTCAATTTCGAGAGAGGATGCTACTTCTTTCGCTTTCACAAGAATTTCTTGAAATGATTGGTCAGATCTATATTGCTGGAAGTGATCAACTAAATTTTTTAGGTAGGTTTGGCATACTTTAATTTTAATTGTAGCACCTTGCATTTATTTGCTGACAACATTTATATGGAATAAAACGTCATGTCAAATAATAATTCCTCAAATAAATTGAAAATTTTGTACACACGTTAAGAGGGAACTCGCTTTATGTCTTGCATCAATGTGAAAGGAATTATCTTCTAGAAAACTTTCGCAAACCTTAATAAAATAAACTTTAAGGGGCCTTATTGCGTCAATTCTGCTGGACCATCTTGTCTCAATTAGAGGCTTTAAACTTAACCCGGGGACATTTTTTCCCAAAACATACCACCTTCTTGTAGACGACGAAAAAAATTATATAACTCTTGCACAAGATTAAAAAAGTTAATTGTAGCACCGGACACCTTAGAAGCGTCATTTACTGTTAAGTTCAAAGTATAAGCCGCACAAGGTACAAAAAGGGCTTTCGGATTCGAATCAAGAATGCGTTTTTGAAGCCCAACATATTTTCCCTTCATATTTGTCCCATTATCATAGCCTTGTCCCCTAATGTGTTTTAATTCTAAATTTAATTTTTTTTAATTTTCTATCACAAATGTATACTTCCTTTCTCCTGTAGAGTACAGTATTGGATTAAACGCAATAAAACTTTCCTTAACTTTCACCTTTTTTGAAGTGGTGTTAAGGACAACATACCTCAAAACAAGACTAATTTTCTCAGTATGACTAGTGTCTGGTAAACAATTTAATATTACTGAAAAATATTTTGAACTGCGAACCATTTCTAAAATATTATTTCTTACTTTGGACGACAATAATTCAATTATTTCATTCTGTATTTGCACGCCTAAATAATAAGTCATTTTAACAGATTTTTTGGGAGTTATACACTCGGCTAACGTGCTGTCTCATCACTGAATCAAAAGAGGCAATCATCTCAACAGCTTTTAGAAAATTTCCATTATCATGTTCGAAAAGCAATTGAGAAAAACCTTGAAATGCCAAACATTGTGTAGATAAATACATAATAATCGCAATAATTCTTTCCAACACGTCTCGCCAATATTTTTTTCCGTTTCTAAAATTCGCAGATGATGAGCATTAACAGTCATAGATGTCGCCAACATTGTTTTTTAAATTTACCCAAGTGTTTATATAACTGTTGTGTTAAATTGACGTTTCGTGTCTCTTAATTAGCAAAGAGAAGTATTGCCAATCAGATACTCCATTTGTATCACAAAAAGCGTTAGGAGTTTTACATTTACAATACAACTAACAACAAAAACAAAATACAGAATCTTTAGAATTAGAGTAAATAAGCCAAGCCCTTTCGACTTTTTCTCCATTTGCTTGATTTGTTTCAAAGCATTCGCACGAAAACTTTCTCTTATCTTTATTACTAGGAAAGCTAAAATTGATGTCTATCAAGGGCGGACCACGTTTAACCAATATTCTAGCCATCTCATTGGTGATTCTTTCGGGCCACAAACCAGAGTCGGACAGAATTATATTGATACTAGCCTCATTACAGCCTTCATCGAAAGTGTCACTTGCAGCATTACCGAACTTTTTACACAAGCTGAATTATCTGAAGTGGATTGTTCGAGTGCTGTAGACGCGGATGGTGTCATCGCTTCATCGGGCTCTGCATCAGTAGAAGCTGTTTTGCTTCTACAACCGCTGCCACTTGTTGCAGGACCTGATGTTACTGTTAAAATTTCAGATGGTCCACTCACGGTTATGGATATTACGGAATTAGAATCTTGCGATTCTAAATCCGCACAAATGGTTGCCCCCGCAACCATATGTGCAAAGCGTGCCATCCTTTAGGGGCGACAAAACCCAGGGTCCAAAAGAAATATTAAAATAAAAGTTGAGAAATTAAATAGGATTAGGTATAAATACACACGAAATTTTATTAGTATATCATCCAGTTACTGCCGATTCCTATGTTGTGTTGTGTAAAATTTTGTTTACTACTATTTTTTTTTAAATTAAGTGCCTAATACCTTCTGACTGCATTTTCAACGGCTTGATTTTTTATAAAATGTAAGTATTCCTACTTTATACTATCAACATTAACCCTTTATAGAATACTGGTTATAATTATTTGTTTTAGCCAAATATCTTTTTATTAATTGAAATGTCATGTACGAGTTCAAAAAGTAACTGGTTTTATTCATAACTCGCTTAGTTTTTATGCTATTGATCTTTTTAAAAACCATTTGGTAGGGTTTTTTAAGGACTATAAGATCAAATTAGTTTAATATATTTTCTGTCTTTATTTTTGAAAGGGTTCAAGCTGAAAGGGCTCGAACAAATTGCTTTTCATTCAAATATGCAAACTTTAATCGGCAATATCTTACTTAATAATAATCTGCCCTATAAAGGGTTAAACACTATTGGCTACTTAGTTAACTTTTTAAGAATATTTCCTACCCTACCCACATGGTGCTTACTATTGTGGTTACTTTAAAAGTTGATTCCTAATTCCCATGATTACTAATTATTTATTTGTTTTTTCAGGATAAAAGAAAGAGACACTCAGGCGCAAAGGAAACTGAGACTACAAGAAAGGGGAAAAATGGTTGGATCTTCAACGCATTTTTTGCAAAACAATCGAGATTCCACGTAGACTATCGATGTTGGTGCGACCGAATCGTCCGAATCTCAAGATTCTAAATCCGTAATATCAATAACCGTGAGTAGACCATCTGAAATTTCAAGAGTAACATCAGGTCCTGCAACAAGTGACAGGGGTTGTAGCAGCAAAAGAGCTTCTATTGATGCAGAGCCCGATGAAGCGATGACACCATCCTCGTATACAGCACTTGAACAATCTTGAAATACCTGCTGCAAGGGACACTTTTGATGAAGGCAGCAATGAGGTTAGCATCTATATAATTCCGTCCGACCCCGGTTTGTGTCCCGAAAGAATCACCAACGAGATGGGTAGAATATTGGTTAAAGGTGATCCGCCCTTTATAGACATCAGTTTTATCTTTCCTACTGATAAAGATAAGAGAAAGTTTTCGTGCAAATACTTTGGAAGAAATCTAGCAAATGGAGAAAAAGTCGAAAGGGCTTGGCTTATTTACTCTATTTTTAAAGATTCTCTATTTTGTTTTTGTTGTGAGTTGTTTTGTAAATGTAAAACTCCTAACGCTAACAAATGGAATATCTGATTGGCAACACTTGTCGTTACTAATTAAGAGACTCGAAACGTCAATTCTACACAACAGTTTTATAAACACTTAGGAAATTTTTAAAAAAATGTTGGAGACATCTATAACTGTTAATGCTCATCATCTGCAGATTCTAGAAACGGAAAAAATATTGGCGAGACGTGTTGGAAAGAATTATTGCGATTGTTAAGTATTTATCTACACAATGTTTGGCATTTCAAGGTTCTTCTCAATTGCTTTTCGAATATGATGATGGAAATTTTCTAAGAAAAGCTGTTGAGATGATTGCCTCTTTTGATTCAGTGATGAGACAGCACGTTAACCGAGTGTATAACCCCAAAAAAAAATCTGTTGAAATGACTCATTATTCAGGCGTGCAAATATAGAATGAAATAATTGAATTATAGTCGTCGAAAGTAAGAATAATATTTTATAAATGGTTTGCAGTTCAAATTATTTTTCAATAGTATTAAATTGTACACCAGACACTAGTCATACTGAGCAAATTGTTCTGAGGTATGTTGTCCTTAACACCACTTCAAAAAAGGTTAAAGTTAAGGAAAGTTTTATTGCGTTTAATCCAATAGTGGACTCTACAGGCGAAGGGATATATACATTTGTGATAAAAAATTTGAAAAAATTAAATTTAGAATTAAAACACATTAGGGGACAAGGTTATGATTATGGGACAAATATGAAGGGAAAATATGTTGGGCTTCGAAAAAGCATTCTTGATGCGAATCCGAAAGCATTTTTTGTACTTGTGCGGCTCATAATTTGAACTTAAAAGTAAATGACCCTTCTGATGTGTCAGGTGCTACAATAAACTTTTTTAATCTTGTGCAAGAGATATATAATTTTTTTTCGTCATCTACAAAAAGGTGGTATGTTTTGAGAAAAAATGTCCCCGGGTTAAGTTTAAAGCCTCTAAGTGAGACACATGGTCCAGCAGAATTGACGCAATAAGGCCCCTTAAAGTTTATTTTATTAAGTTTGCGAAAGTCTTTTAGAAGTGGCTGAAGATAATTCTTTTCACATTCATGCAAGACATAAAGGAGTTCCCTCTTAACGTCTGTACAAAATTTTCAATTTATTTGTGGAATTATTATTTGGTATGACGTTTTATTTCATATAAATATTGTCAGCAAACAAATGCAAAGTGCTACAATTAATATTAAAGTATGCCAAACCTAATATACCTAAAAAATTTAGTTGATCACTTCCAGCAATATAGATCTTACCAATCATTTCAAGAAATTCTTGTGCAAGCGAAAGAAGTAGCATCCTCTCTCGAAATTGAAGAAGACTTCCCACCATTACTAAAGGTTAGGACGAAATTTAAACCAAAACTGTTTGACTATGAACACCGAGATGAGACCCTTCATGGTCCAAAAACCGCCTTTAAAATTAATTTTTATCTTAAAAATTATAGATCAAACTATAAGCTCTCTAAAAAACCGATTTGACTTATTAAATGAGTATGACAATATTTTCGGAATTTTAGCGACATATTCAAATTAAGTGACAGCGATCTTTTAAAACATTGTTCTTTTTTTGAAGAGCGACTGACAGATCAGGATAATAAGGATGTAGATTCCAATGATTTGTTTAACGAAAATAAAGCGTTAAAGTTGTATTCATTATGTGATGATACTGACCCCGTAAGTATTTTAAAATATATATTTGAAAACAATTCAATCTCCACCTTTCCAAACGTAAGCATTTCACTAAGAATTCTTTTGACATTGCCTGTATCTGTAGCTTCTGGAGAGCGATCTTTTTCAAAGTTGAAAATCATTAAAAATAATTTAAGATCGACAATGATTCAAGAAAGATTGTTTGGGCTAACAATACTAGCAATTGAACAAGAAATTTTTGACGGTATAAATTTTAGCGATGTAATTAATGAATTTGCAGCAGCAAAATCTCGGAAAATATCGCTACTACAATAGCTATCTTTTATTTTTCTATTGCACCTAGACCTAGTAAGGTCTAGGTAGTAGGTCTATATATATATATATATATATATATATATATATATATATATATATATATATATATATATATATATATATATATATATATATATATATATATATATATATATATACAATTCATTTTGTTATGATTTTGTTATGTTTGTTTCGTTTTGATATCTTAGTATACAATTAAATATGACTTTTAGTTCTGTTTGTTGCTTTACTTCAAGCACCTACCTACCCTGCCTACCTCCTACCTTAAAAGCTCTTTACATATATTTTTATTACTGCTGAAAGAATATTTTCCTCAAATTGTGAAATTGGGAGACAATGTTATGAATTACTATTCCGATGGCATATACTTGCATCCCTCAAAAAAATTTTCCTTTTGTAGAAAGCTCAAGCATACGTAAATTGAAAATATAAATTGCAATAATTTGATGGAGGAGGTCGTTACTTGATGAAAATCGATATACATATTTTAATGAAATAAAACTAAAGTATTTAGATCTTCACTATATTAATGAATTGTATAAATATAGTGAAAATCTAAATACTTTAGTTTTTTTTCATTGAAAATATATAAATTGCAGTCTTTTGGAAGTGGAATTTTAAGAAATGACCCTTATTACATTTACCGAAATCTAACCTCTCAGTACACGTTTGATAAATCGATAACGAAAAGTTATTTGAACATTGTGGGTTAGTGTAATGGACCACCAGCCCTTCGACTATTTATGTTCGTCGTCAGCTTGGCTGCGAATTATCGTAAGCAATGCCCCCAAGCTATTTACTCACATCTAAATCCTCCCGAATAAACAATTTTTGCTAGATTACAATGTATTAGTTTAAAGATTTCAGAGCATCCCAATGCAAAAAATACAATAAACATTCGTTCATTCAAGAAAATATTTGTAGAATAAATGAAATATAAATATTTGTTTTCTTTGTTATTTCGGTTGATAAACAGAAATTGTCGTACCGAGTTTTTTGATCTGTTATTATATGTTGCATCTAAAATTAGATATTCTGCCTTCATAAAAAGCAACCTCTTTCTCATTCCAGATTATTGCGACTTTTTTGTGTCATTATTATAACTGACAACTATTTTAAAGGGGTGTGTTTTTTATTGGCAAATGTAAACTGAATACATTACATGTAAATCTAAAAGGCAACAGCGATAGATTCAGTAGAGACATACAGTGTCTCATTTTTCAAACGTTTGAATGGTACCTCCACTACTATAAAATAGGGGCACCATTTTCATGATACTCTACTCTTTTATAAAACTCAGTGTTCTCTTAGTTACCGGGTGATTTTAAAATTCACCAAAGTGTGTTAAACCTCGCAATCAATAAAAATGAAATGAAAAGACTGATTGAATTTGTTACACTAGTTTGTATTTTAATTTGTTCTATTTAATTCATTGTAGAACCCTGATGAAGTACGTGAAAAACATTCGAAAGCTTGGTACACAAAGAAAGAGTATATATTGAGTTCCAATTACAATATCAAGATGGAATTTTATACACGGCCATAACCAGCGATTTCCAATTGAAGTGAAACCTACCTTTTTTATTATACATCTAGAACCGACATTTGAGCAAGGCATAAAATACCCAAGTTGTTGGCACTTATCTGTCAAAACTTTTGACAAATTTAATTATTTTTGTTATAAACTCGATTTTTGAGGAACATTTAAAAAAATTGTAGCTCGTAGATCTTTTGCACTACAGACACAATTTTTGCTTGGGTGGATAGAAGAAGGATCAAGAAATTTTTTAAGCAATCTACACATGTCAAATGTTTATTGCGTTGTTTTATATGATTTTTTCAATTTGGCCTTCTTCTAACAGCAATAACTTAATTTTTTCAAATTGCACGTGCCAATTTTTATATCGCCATCAGATGAAGCTTCAAATTTCAGATGGAATTGCATCAGCATGTACTATACCCATCTCTTATAGTTCCGAAATAATTTGGGAATATATTGAATTTTGATGATTTTGTAAGAACTAACAGAGAATGCTTTGAAATATTTGAATCAAGTAGCTGAACTGGCTACGTGTACTTGTCACTTCGTTCATTCGAATTTGATATTTCAACAAGAATTGTTGTTATTTCAGATAAAAATATATAAAAATACAACACATTTGGAATAAAACCACTTGTTATTCAAACGAAAACATATTTAATATTTTTTAATTCATTTTAGAAAGTTGAAAAGTAGTGGGTAGCATGCAATTCAATAACCAATTTCCTACAATTCGGATGAATAAAAATTGTAGGAACTAAGCGAAAACCAGTCATCGAAGATAATTACATTAATACGAATAAATGATAGCAAACATCATAGGAGAAAACTAATTTACGATCTGAATAAAAGTTCAATATTGGCCCCATTTTGCTCGATTAACTTGACAGCTCGTATACGAACATGATGAGTTGCCCTCCTAGTTTCCTCAGGATGAATATTACGAAAAGCATTATGAATGCGCTGTAGTAACTCTTCTTTACTTCTTACAGGAATAAGATACACTTCACTTTTGATTTTGCCCCATAAATAAAAATCAAGGGGTCAGGTCCGGAGAACGCGGAGGCCATGAATTTGGTCATTGTTGATTGTTTCTAAAGAAGTTTTTTTCTCTGAATCAAAAATAAATAAACATATGAGATACTACGTTTGAAATTCACATTTTTTGGTCATTTCCGGCTACACCGAAAACACTAGCGAGCAGTAAATATCAACACTGACTTCTTTATGTTTCTCAATGTAGGAATACTAATTTTCAAAAAAATCACTGAGAAGCGGTACCTTTGCCTGACCTTGTATATATATATATATATATATATATATATATATATATATATATATATATATATATATATATATATATATATATATATATATATATATATATATATATATATATATATATATATATATCTTAGGATTCTATTAAGGGCTCTAGACTAATAATTGAGTCTCTCATGTGGTACTCTCTCTTTATTTACCAAGCTTTCGAATGTTTTTTCCCAACTTTAATCAGGGTTCTACAATGAATGAAACAGAGCGAATCCAGCTTTCCAGAATACGTCAATAAAAATTCTCATGATTCAGATGAACAATTATAGATTCAAAAAACATAACAAGCAATTTTTCTTTCCACTCCACATGCAGCTGTCAAAGTAGGGTTGAATGAATGTTCTGTAGTTATTTTCTGTTTCTTCTTTTCTTCCGTCTTCTTTCCCTTTCCCTTAGCGCTATTCGCGAACTCAGCGTTTAATCACTCGTCCAATGGACCAAGGTAGATGTCGTTTCTCTTCCACTCCTCTGAAATAAGGTAAGTGTAAATAGCGCTTTACTGATTCGTGTCTGTCGTATTGTTTATCGTCTCCTCAAGCATATTTATGCCAAACATTTAGAAAATGAAAGACTCTTTTTCTTCTTCTCCAACTTTTGACTTTATTCAAGTCTTCTTGAGGAGTGCTACAAAATATGGCAACTATGATTAACTTGCCATTGAATAATAGTGAAGTACTCACAGAAACTGAGGTTTGTACTCCTAGGTTATCAACTAGCATTTTTGGGATGTGATTTGCTCACATTTAGGCAAAAATCTCCATTTAGACCATGCAGTGAAGTCGTTTTGGCAACCGGAAATCCTTTTCTAAAAAGTGCCATGCCTGTCATCCATGACAGCTGTCATTAAGTGATTGATCTGTTACAAATGATATACTGAGTAGTTTCCGTGCATAGATTTTCAAAGAGCACACCAACATACCAAGGTGAGTCAGAAGGTCCCATTTTCGTTAATTCATAATTACATATTATACAAAAATAGATTACATAAAAAGAGAAAAAAAACTATATATGTGAAAAACACTAACAAAATCCAACTACTACTTCTATTTCAGGAAGGGAGCTACTATTTTTCAATGACAACTCAATCATAATTGCCATATTTTGTAGCACTCCTGAAGAAGACTTAAATAAAGTCGAAAGCTAGAGTAGAAGAAAAAGAGTCTTTCATTTTCTAATTGCTGCTATCCTTATAATTAAGTTACTTCTTAATAAGTCAGCACAGACTGCCCTTATATATATATATATATATATATATATATATATATATATATATATATATATATATATATATATATATATATATATATATATATATATATATATATATATATATATATATATATATATATATATATATATATATATATATATATATATATATATATATATATATATATATATATATATATATATATATATATATATTTACCCCGACGAGTTGCCTATATATCTGTTCATGCAATCAAACTGATTTCATGAAAAATATAAATCCACCACCCGGTAATTAATACCATTGCCAGGCAATGATTATAATCAAAACATATCCTGGAGTAATTATATATTAGGATAACGTTAAATGTTATGAGAATATATCAATCTACCAGAATATATACATACTATAGCATCATCAGACAATGATAGCAATGTACCAACGAGTAGTGTCAGAGGCTTTCTCCCCGGAAAAATCCAGTGTACGGACCTTAGTCAAGTAACACTGAATGTTACTCATTAATAGTTTCCTTTGTGTGAAGTGGTGAACGATCGAATAGAATATTGCTCTGAATAAAAATATGACAAAATTGTCAGAATTATATTACATTTATATAAACAAATAAATAAAATATGAAATGAGATTCTGAGCAGTATAAACTAAAGAGAAAACCTATGACTCTACCTCATTATTATTTTCGGAAAGAAACCTACGAAGAATATTACAAGATTTGATGACTGTTATCCTTTGTAACTGTTCAAACAAATTTTTCTTCAGACCCAAAATCTCAATACTTTTGTGAAGATTTCTAGGAATAACGCCTGTTGTAGAAATAATAATCGGTAGAATAAATATTTTCTTCATTTTCCACATTTTTAATCTCGTCGCCAAGCATCATATATTTAGAAATTTTTTCATTGTATTTAATTTGTATATTATGTGTGTCGGGTATAGCAATATCAATTATATATGTTATTTGATTCTGTTTATCATTAAGAACGATATCTGGTCTATTGTGTTTTACAGCTCTGTTGCAAAGAATTGTTTTATCAAAATAAAGTTTATATTTGTCATTTTCACAAATAATCTCAGGTTCATATTTTTGAAATTTTTTCTTTTGGGAATTAGGTCATGTTTAATTCCTAGATTGAAGTGAATAATATTAGCGACGGCATTATGTCTTTCTAAATAATCTGTTGAAGCAAGGACTGAGCAAGATGATAATATATGAAAACTGTTTCTGAAGAACAGAAACATCTACGGCAAGAATCATCTATATTTTGTTTGATGATATGTTTTCTATAATTCCTGTGAAAACAACCTGATCCTGGATCGCAATTGCCAAGCCTTCTGTTTCAGCAAACAATTCTCCAGATACTAACCATTTATTCGATGCAATTTCATCAATATAATCATTTTTCAATTCTTTAAGGTGCTTTCCGTGTAATTCCTTCTGCATCCAACTTTCTCTTTTAGAATTATCATCAAATATATCAAAATCAAAATCTACCTTTTGCATTGTCAAGTTTTTTTTTATATATATATATATATATATATATATATATATATATATATATATATATATATATATATATATATATATATATATATATATATATATATATATATATATATATATATATATATATATATATATATATATATATATATATATATATATATATATATATATATATATATATACCGGGTGTAACTGGAAAGAGGCTCGCCCCTAAAACTTTTTTCCTATCCAATATTTTTCAAAGAAACTTTTTGAAATTGATTAAAAATTTACTTCAAGTTGAATGGCACTGACAGTTTATCTGAAACGCTTCCGGTTTCACTGGAAATGAGCCAAAGTTTCAATTTTTAAATGGCTCACCCTGTATATTTTTGGGAAATCGAATGAAACTCTCTTTTTCTATACATTCAGTATATTTAAAGATGCATTTGCCGAATTTTTAAATCATTCTTGATAAATTTGTTCTCAAATATAAGTGGCTATGACGACTCAGCTGGTTCTAAAATTGTAATGCACACAAAGCATAAACGCAAAACCTTAGCTTTATTTTGGCATGGCGCACATACTCATCATCGTACATTCCAGATGAATAAAAATTCAACAAGACACATAAATAACGCAAAATACACAAATGTACCATAGGTAGAATGTCATCAAATCAATTGAGCATAACTTAACAACAGGTTTTCGAAGAGACCCCCATTCTGTGCCTGACACATCCTATTGCGGCGAATGGTAGCCCGTACTACATTATGCATTTGATTTGGAATCATTTCATTTATTGCTCCCCGAACTCTGTTCTCTAAATCCTCTCGATTTTCTGAAGCAGTTTTATAAACACGATTTTTCACATGGGCCCACAAAAAAATCTAATGGGGACAAGTCGGGCGATCGAGCTGGCCATCTTGTCGGGCCGTTGGTGCCTATCCACCTTTCATTCAAATTATTATTTAGGTATTGAACAACTTCCCTGCAGTTGTGCGCTGGTGCTCCATCTTGTGGGAAAATTAAGTTATTAGCAACAACCAGTGGTAAACCATCAATCAAATCGTTTATTTCGTATTTTAAAAATCCTAAATATCTTTCTCCTGTTAATGGCCCATCAAAAATTATTGGACCACTGAGATGTCGCCCTACCATTGCCATCCATACATTAAACCCAAATCGCTCCAGGAAATTACCCTCACGTACTAAATGCTCGTTTTCGTGGGCCCAATAGCGCGTATTGTTTCTATTAAACATTCCGTTGTTAGTAAATCGGGATTCATCTGAATATGAAATTTTATAAGGATACCTTGGATCCATTTCCATCTTTTGAAGAAACTGGTTGCAATATTCTAATCTTCAGCCATTATCATTTTCATAAAGGTGTTGATGAAGATTGTATTTGAACGAGCGAAATTTATGCTTCTTAAGAATACTCCAAACACTCTGATGACTTATCCCTATTTCTTGTGCGATTTATCTGGTAGATGCCGTACAATTCAAATTAATGTACGCTAATACATCAATTTCAGAATTTTCGCTTACTATGAAATTTTGATTATCTGCAACAACCGATTGCTGACGAAACTTCATCACTTCCAGTTTTGGAAAATAGTGCCTTGAAGGATGTTGCCGTTCTGGATAGCGTTCAACGAATAAAATTGCTGATGCTGTAGAGTTTTCTCGGCATTCGCCATAAATGAGTAGCGTATCTACTATTTCATTCTGTGTGTACAGCATTTCGTCTGTTTTTCTGCCGTGAAAATTAAAAAACTCTGAACAATTTATACCAACTCACCGATTCAGAATCAACACAATCTTATCTTATGACATTTAAAATTGAATACAAAAATTCTATGACCTGTGACCTATCTGTTATAGGATTTCAATGCATTTCCAAAGCACTTCAGATAATGAGTTGAAAAACGAGTATTATACTATATGCAGGATTACGAATGGAAATTTTCAACGAAAAATTATCAATTTGGTATCAAAACATTCGTAAAAATATTCTGCGTATTATAGTGCTAATGAGCCTCTATTATACCTTGCGGAAATAAGATTTTTTTTAAGGAAACAATGTTTGGAATGTTACGAAGCCAATAACAGAAGGAATTCTACAGTTTCAGTGATGAATCCAAATTTACTCAATTTCGGTCGATAAATCACGCAGATTTTTTGTCGTCATAGCCACCTTGACTTGAAAACAAATTTATCAAAAAAAAAATTGAAAATTCGGCAATTTCGTCTTGAAATATGCTGAATGTTTGAACAAAGAGTTTTTGATTTGATTTCTCAAAAAATATACAGGGTGAGCCATTTGAAAATCGAAACTTTGGCTAATTTCCTTTGAAACCGGAAACGTTTCAGATAAACTATTAGTGCCATTCAAGTTGAAATAAATATTTAATTAAGTTCAGAAAATTTCATTGAAAAATACTGACAGGAAAAAGTTATAGGGCGAGCCTGTTTCAGTTACACCTGTATATATATATATATATATATATATATATATATATATATATATATATATATATATATATATATATATATATATGTATTTGTAATGAAAGCGCATGGTCCCAGATCAGCAAAGTGCTCCGCATAAAGATTTTCAGGTATAAATTTGAACGGATAACGATGGACGCGAATTGACATCGGGAATTTCAGGGCAGTTGTGATTTTCTGATTGAATGTAAATTAATACTACTTACCTGACCTGTGTTGCATAGATAACTACTTACTAACAGATATGTAATTAACGAAAAGTGCCTGAAAGATCATTACTTTACGTAATTTCGTTCATACTTAGGTACTCATACTAGAGATAATTAGTGAAATCATTTTCGGTGCACAAAATGAAACAACTTTTTAGAAATATTTCGCAAATTTAATTAACAAAAGCTGTAATTCAAGTGGCGTATTCATCATACTATGGTAACATCAAAAGAATGTTAAACCCAACAAAGACCCAAACGAAATATATAGTAGGTACAGAGAAATGATTGTTTAATATAAATGAAGAATTAAAGAGGTTCAATTCCAAAAAGGTCGTCATCCCTACCTGTATCACTTTCAACCTGTAAATGTATAATCATATCATCAACAGCAATGTCTATTGCTGGCTCCTTGTCTTCAAAAAAATTCTCAAATTTCTTGCGTGTTTACAACGACTTTTTCAGTCGTCTGTCGGACAGGAATTGAGTTTCTACAGTTTTCAAGTCAAATTTCACATTCCGCTCTGCGACATATAGCTTCATAAATGCCCATACCATCTCTATCGGATTCAGTCGTGGTGATAAGTCGAAGGACAGCGTGGCCACTATCTCCCATCATTTTATCTATTTCGTATGATTTGAATCGTGGTTTGTTACTTTTTATGATCTTAGAGTCCAATTTGCAACATGTATTTGGTGAAAGGCAGTCCACGCCGTCGGAGTCATACTTGCGTTTCTTCTTCTCTTGAAGCCATATTTTGACATTTGCTCAGTTGAACGTTATGGTATAGAGCATTGTCTATAACAAGAACACTTATGCTGGTAGATTGCCTTTGCAACAAACTCCTGAATTTTTGCAATTTTTATCCATGGTCTATTATTTCTTGCCTCTTTCTGCATGAAATGAATCACATTTGCTATCCCTTCTCTAGATTAGCCCGACAACACTTTATTTGCCGTTTTTTGTTTTGAATTCCATTTTCGAATACCTAATACCTAATAATTGTTGCTCATAGTGTATTTATCTAACCATTTAAAGGTGCTCCTCACTGCGCAACCTATTAGAAAGTCTATCTAAGGGAAGGGGAAACTTCAGATAAGTTTGTCGGCCTGTACGTGTTTCATCTTTTTTCTCCTATTTTTGTATTTGGATTCGTTCATTTATGAAATGATATTAAGGTTTACATTACATCCACAAGAATTTTTTCTGTCAGCCAGTATAATAATAATATAAAATCTCATGACAAAACTGCAACTTTTCTTCTAGGCCACATCCTCTTGGTATTATGAACCTCTTATCGTAAAAACGCCCATAAATAGAGTAGGGAAAATGGGATTGATAAAAGAAATTGTTTATAGATAAAAAAATTAAAATAATTCAATTAATCTTCTAAAAGATAAAATAAGGACATATAAGTATATGTTGAGGTTTGCATAGAGTTGTTTTGTATTTGATTAATGGCAAAGTCTATTCTTAAACTCGGAAACCAATTGATTATCAATTAGTGAGAATGATACCCTACGAAGAATAAAAAATGCTGTGAATTTAAGAAATGAAACTCAAAGGAGTCTTCGCAAAATGTAAGGTCTATTTACTTATTTTGACAATTACATCTTTATTGGTCCTACTTTCACTAGTTTTTAATAGGTTTGATAAAAATATTCATCAACTATAATCAAGTTCAATAATTGTTTTATCTACTCCTTTTAACTAATTATTAAGTTTCAAAGCAAGAAAAATTTTGAGCAAAATTTGTACAAGATTATTATCCAAGTTTTGATGTCAAAGTCGACAAGATATCAAAATAGATGAAATGCAGGAAACAGAAGCTTACTCATAACTCCTGATTATTCAATTGCTATTGTCAAAACAACGAAGATGAGATAAAATATATTTTATACTTTCCATAATCTTATTTTCACAAACACGACTGGTTTCGGCCGTCAGGTACTTTTCAAGTGGTCAACTACAAGAAATGAACTTACTTTTATAAATACTAGCCTAATTTGATATTAAGTAGTGGAGATATATTAATGTCTAGCTGTCTATTAAAGGTGATTTCACAAAGTTTATTGATTTCCAAACGTTCCAACAGATTTATGTTTATTCTCTTGTCGCAATTATAAAGAGTTTTGATATTATTTAATGTTAATGGATGTTTTGTGGTTTTTATAGGTTCACATATTGGAGAATTAGTGTCATAGTATAAATGTTCATTTAACCCGGCGTTGGTGTGGTGAACTTATGTTACATGTTTGGTGTTGTGGGGTGAAATTCACTCCATTTGGTTTTTCGTGTTAAAAAATTATTTTCACAATTTGTTTCGGGAATTTGATAATTGACTGCGTTAATAGACACCATATTCTTTCAGAAAAAAGTGCATTTGATTCACCCACCTACAGAATATGATAGAAGAAAAATTCCACGACATAATTTCAATGAAAAAAAAAAAGAACATTTCTTCTGTTCAGAATATTAAAAAAAAACGTATTCATTCAGTATTATCTGAATATCAAACAAATGAACAAAAATATATGATTCAATCAAAGAGAAAAACGCGAACTACAAATATTGAAAGATAAAAATTTTAGTGTGCTCTATTGATAGCAATTTTGACATAGACTAAGACTTCGCTCCAGACACAAAAAATCTTTACATTTGAGACACTACTTTTGTCACTTCCTATCTTTACCCCTGGGTCACATTCCACATCTTCCAATAGTTATCTGGCGTTTTGGCTCTCTGTCATTTGGTTCTAATTCGTTCCCATTCAATGAAGATTTGATTGAATTCTTCAATTGCTTAGGCAACCTCTCATTATCTCTACGAGACAGAAGATGTTTTTGCACAAGCTGCAAGCCCAAATCTAAAAGGAAGTCTCTTCTCTTTTGTATATTCTTAGTGTTGCTTTGATATATTATTCCAGCATTGATATCCCAGACGTTCTTCATTGAAAAAAAATGGTTAGTGGCCATCTTCTACTGTTACGTGATACGTCATAATTTGCGCGAAGTTCGTCGACCACATCTACTCCGCATTTGGTGAAATTATGAAAATCTATTATCTCAGGTTTTTTCGCTTCTCCAGTTCTGTCAGCTATTTCATCGTCGTGGTGAAGAGTGGAGGCAACCATTATTACTTTTTTCTTCTTCGGAATATATGATAATATGATAGTGTCCTTTTGAAAGCCAAATTTGGTAGAAAAGACTTCTTGATTTCTAGAATCTACAAATGCAGGTGGAAGCTCAGCTTTATTTTTTCTTATGGTGCCAATGGAAGTAAGTTTGTGGTTTTTCAGCAGATGGGTCATCAGCGGAAAACTGGTGAACCAGTTGTCGAAAGTCACATTTCGGTTAGTTTGACTAAAGGGTGCCACGAATCTGTCAACAACATCGAACGGTGAATAGGACACTTTGAATGGACCATCTTGTTGTTGACCCACATATGGTTCCATATTCACCACGTAATATAATTTTGCATGAAGTAAAGCGAATATTTTCAATCCGTACTTTGAAGGTTTATTTGGCATATATACTCGAAAAGGACATCGACCACGAAATGCAGGTCATCTATGGTGACGTACTCCATAGGAAAATAAGCGCCTTGACAGTTTTCAACAAGCTTAGTGAACAATGCTCTAATGTGGGTGAATTTATCAATTTGTAGCCTGATTTGTCTGTTTTCAGAGTAATTAAAACGCAAGCATCTGATTAGTAATTGAAATCTTTTCAGAGACATAACTCTTCTGAATATATCAATACCCAAACCATTAGTTTTACATAGGTCCTCTAGATTCAAACGATTCGTTTTATACGCCCCAGATAAGAAAAGGAGACCCAAAAAAGCACGAAGTTCGGTAGCATCCACTTCTTTGACCACATATTTGTGCTGATCATCATAAAGATCCCGAATAGTAGCCAGACGATGATTGGTATATCTAATAATACTAGTAAAAATTACTACTGAGAACTCAGCCCTAATTATGTTTTCCGATCTGGTTCGTGCTGCTCGGTTGGGGTAAATTTTTGACCACATGGTTTCCTTATCTCTTCCGATAAAGTTGTATTAGATGATGTTGTTCGATTATCATCTTGTTTATCTTTTGAATGAACGCCTATGTCATCGTCAACTTGTTCCGAATCATCTTCTGATTGAGAATCATGTGCACTTTCTTGAACTTTATCTTCATTTTCAGAATCCCTGGAATCGACAAAGTCTTCATCATTTTCCAGATCATGCCATAAGGCGAGGAGCTTCCTTTGTTGTTCTTCGTAACTCATTTCTCTAAATAACCAACAAAAAAATTAATATTACCTAAAAACTAACCCCACATCACAAAACATACCTGTATGTTTTGAAGAAAAAAAATAGTGTGGTGGGGTGATTATAACGAAAATTGTCTATAATCGATAACGTTAGTTGTGTGTTGTGTGTGTGTGTGTGTGTTGTGGGGTGAAAATCACCAAGTGGAACTTCGCACTCAAATAACAAATATGTTAACTCACTTAAAGCTAAGAAGCAACTTAGCAATATTCAGTTCAACATTTGAAGGTACTGAAGAGATGGGGGCGCTGACAGTCTCCGTGTTTTTGTGATGCACAATTGAATAACACTCTGAGTGATTTTAATCTGGTTTCGAAATTCCTACCAGCAACCCTACACTCATTTCAAACAATTTTGTAAACTCCTAATTTTTTTAATTTATTTCTTGTTTAGTATTGCATAATAATTTGCTCAAGTTTTTACCAGTTGAGTAAGAGGTGGTCATTTTGAATTTCGAAAAATAGTTGTTCAAGTTATTGGTAAAAGGACCATCATAGTTGGAACTAGCGTATTTTTTGAAGCAAATATCTTTTATGGAATATAACAATTGTGTTATTTAATGTTTTTCTTTAGGTTCGGTAATTTTGTCTATAAAACCCAGAGGAATTCTGTTATTTAAGGCAATTTTTCTGAAAGTATTCATTTCAATTTTGGAATGGAAAGGCCCAATGAAAATTGAATACTAAACTGCAAGTATGTTATTTAAATGATTTCACTCCTACATACAAAACGAACTGTAAAAGAAATTCAAATTCGAGAAATGCTGAACAGGGTCAGCTAAAACGCAAAGAGTTTTCTCAGCTTTATTTGAGGCCTGACAACGAAACGTGGTTTTCGAGAATGAGCTAGAAGAGACTACAAATAACAATCATCAATAGATGCAGATCCTATCATTACAGTCTTCGATACTCCCTGTTTAGAATTAATATTGTTGATGATCCTGCCTGCGAATGTTATAGTTATACGAAGAGCTTAGAGAAAGAATTATAGCGAAACTAATGAGAGCTAATGTGCTACCCCCTTATTGTATCAACCCTTTACTTTCTGAATGTAAATGTCCAATACTGAAAATTTTATGTACTTTCCTAGATTAGTGTAAATTATCACTGTAAGATAGGGGAGCTCAAACTTGAATTGCTGGCGATCTACCTCAATATTTTTAGACTACTTACGATCGACTCTGAGAGGCTGCAAGTATGTGTGTTGCAAGATTGTCGTACATACAAGATACACCCTACCTACCTACCTACCTAGGTAAGGTGTACCGTAGCATATAGTGTGTTCCAACGAAAATTTGACCCCCCCTATAACTCCGAAATGAGTAACATTAGCGAAAAACACCAAGACACGTCGATTTTTGTTTTGAGGGGGAGCATTTTTCGAAATAATTCGAAACTTGTCAGATCAACCCCCTACCCCCAGCAACCCTAATTTCGAAATTCATCATAGGGAATAAGGGTCGAGTGGCACCTTACTGTAAAGGTCTGTCAATTCTCCATTCTGATTTGTCATTTTAGAATTTTAAATTAACATACAGGGTGTCCCAACCGAGGGTAAATTTGAATTCCTGCAAATCCCAAATACTAAATGAAATAGATTTATTTTGGCATAATGCAAGCGCAGGTTTATGCTCGGTCTAGAAAAACGACCTACACTTGTGAATTTGGAGTTGGTGCAATCAACCCCTATTTCCAGCATCCCCAACTCAAAAATCATTCGATCGAAAATAGGTCAAGTGGCACCTCGTTGGAAAGGTATTTCAATTTTCTCTTCGAATTTGGTATTTTCGAAATTCAGAATCAGCATACAGGGTGTCCTGGAGCAGGAACACTGAAAACCCAAATAACTTTTTGAAACTGGTTCATTTCGGTATAATACGAGAACATGTTTATGTTTGATTCGAGAATAAGACTCTCTTGCGTGAATATGGAATTTTTGCAATCAATCTCTTCCATTCAGCATTCCCAACTCAAAAATCATACAAGTGATTACAGGTTGAGTGGCAAAGTTCCAGAAAGATTTTTCTATTTTCTGAATCACTGAGGCATTGGTTTCAGTTTGGCAATCGAGGTTTTCTGGCGTGAGGATCAGGATGAGGGGATGATGGAGAAACTGATTGGATGCTCATCTAAACAGGAAAACGAGATTTATTGAACTTGTATTCAATTGAAAACAAAAAACTAACTTGATTATTACAACAATTGTTCAAAATGACCTCCGCCCACCTCCATACAGTTATACAGACGATTTTCGAACTCTCTTCTCACATTAGCGAAAACTTCAGGAGTCAAAAGTCGGCATTCTGTGATAATCCTCATCCGCAGCTCCTCCAGGTTTTCTGGTCTTGTGGCATAAACTTTAGATTTTAGATGGCCCCACAAAAAAAATCTAGGGATTTAAATCTGGTGACCTGGCTGGCCACTCAACAGGTCCTCTTCTACCAATCCACCTTCCTGGGAAATTTTCGTCTAAATATTGGCGCACCCGAGCATCATAATGCGGAGGAGCACCGTCTTGTTGAAAACGCATTTCGTCCTCAGAAAGAGTTGGATCGTTCTGTAAAATTTCTGTCAATCTAGGATGTATGTGTTCCTCTAACAACTGTAGGTAGCCATTTCCATTCAGATTACCCTCAATAAAGAAAGGCCCAACTAGATGATTGCCAAAAATTCCTGCCCAAACGTTCAACTTCTGAGGCCTTTGCGTGTGGGCCTCTCTAAACCAATGAGGATTCTGTGTGTCCCAATATCGACAATTATGTCTATTCACTTCACCACTGAGCATAAAGGTGCTTTCATCAGAAAAACAGATGTTATTCAGAAAATTTGGATTAGCGTTTAGGTTTTCACTTAGATTTTCACAAAACTGTAAACGACGATCTGGATCATCTTCGTTTATTTCATGCACTAATTTTACCTTGTAGGGTGAAATTTGTGATGTTTCACGATTCTATGGACAGTTGTAGCTGATACACCAGTCAGACGAGATAGTTTTCTGATCGAAGTAGTATTCTCCATTTGTAGATGACCCACTACTGCCACTTCCGTTGCCTCATTTCTGACAGGACATGCCACTTCATGTTTTTGTTTGCCACCGAACCCGTAGCTAGGAATTTGTCAACCAAATATTTAACGTACTGGTGACTGACTCCTTTTCTTTCAGGATGGTTCCTATCGAATATCCTTGCCGTTTCTTTGGCACAACTGTTATTTCGAAAATACGTCGATACAATTTCGACCCTTTCCTCAGTGGAATAAACCATTTTCAGATTAATTTCAACTGACGAACAACAACAATAATGAGGAACTGATCTGAATAATAATAATATTTCATTGCAAAATGAGAAATAACAGATGACTGCACGCCAGATGGAAATGAAAAAATGTGAACATTTTCAATGCAGAAATCAGCTTTATTTCTTCGTAATTGATGCTCAACACATCGTACCCCAATACTTTTAACAGTTTCGAATTAATTTTAGTTGATAATTTCAAATGACGATATTGAATTTTTCGAAAGCGACATCCTGTATGGAGAGCCGAACTGAATGAAATGCTTTAATCATTCTGGAATTCAAAAACCTTTCTGAAGATATGCCACTTGAATTATTTGTATGATTTTCAAGTTGGGGATGCTGAATGGAAGGGGTTGATTGCAAAAATTCTATAACCACACAAGAAAGTCCTATTCTCGGATCAAACATGTTCTCGTATACCGAAATGAACCAGTTTCAAAAAGTTATTTGGATTTTCAATGTTCCTGCTTCGGGACACCCTGTATGATGATTCTGAATTTCGAAAATACCAAATTCGAAGAGAAAATTGCAGTACCTTTCCAACGAGGTGCCACTTGACCTATTATCGATCGAATGATTTTTGAGTTGGGGATGCTGGAAATAGGGGTTTGATTGCACCAACTCCAAATTCACAAGTTTAGATCGTTTTTCTAGACCGAGCATAAACCTGCGCTTGCATTATGCCAAAATAAATCTATTTCATTTAGTATTTGGGATTTCCAGGAATTCAACTTCACCCTTGGTTGGGACACCCTGTATGTTAATTTAAAATTCTAAAAATGACAAATCAAGGTGGAGAATTGACAGACCTTTTCAGTAAGGTGCCACTCGACCCTTATTCCCTATGATGAATTTCAAAGTTAGGGTTGCTGGGGGTAGGGGGTTGATCTGACAAGTTTCGAATTATTTCGAAAAATGCTCCCCCTCGAAACAAAAATCGACGTGTCTTGGTGTTTTTCGCTAATGTTACTCATTTCGGAGTTATAGGGGGGGTCAAATTTTCGTTGGAACACACTGTATATAGATATTAGCTTTCCGCACAATATACATTATTTTAGTCAAGGTTTAGGTTAGTTTTAATTAGGTTCTTCTCTATAATATCAATGAAAATTCATAGTTATTCAAAATTGCGAGTTTATTGGTTGTTACAAAAAACAAAAGAGTTACATTTGATATTAAACTTGATCATGGAGTGACTTTGGGTATAAAAGCGTGGCACAGCATGTTCTCAGATGGTACTTAGCGATTGAGTACTAATCGCAAGCATGATGACATATGATCCTCAGTTAGTCGATTGCGATATTTTGACTTAATTATCCTAATTTCAGAAAATGCAGACTCGCAAAAATAAATTGACCCAAACATTGCCGTCAGTTGAAGGGCAATTTGCCTTAGGTATTTATCTTCAGATATAAAATACCAGAAATTTGTTTCAGATGCTGAGCTTTGTGATGTATATCTGATATAATCTGCAGCAACTCATTTTCAACAGAACATTAGTTCATATTGAACTGACCTGCTGAGTAGCTAATTCCTCAATGTTTTTACATGAAAAAGGTAAAAAACTCATAAACGATGCAATATTTGCCAATTTACTGCTATCATCAAAACGCATTTCGAATTGTCCCAAAATATTTGTTAATTCAGCCTCATACGTATCATAATTCAACTGAGGAATCCCTGCTTTCAAAGACGGAAAATGTTTCAGATCCTTTCGTTTCAGTTGATCTATCATAAGTTGCAATTTACTTCTGAATGTGTTTACTGCGCTAATCATATCAAAAATAGTTTTTCCTTTACCTTGAAGCTTCAAGTTGATGGTGTTTAAGTGCATTGTGATGTAAGTCAAAAATGCCAAATCAGTCAGCCATTTTTCGTTTTTCAACATTTGAGTGTCGTCACCTCTTTCGTCTAGAAGAGCTGTTATTTTGGTCAATAATTCTCGAAACCTTTCTAGGAATGTTCCGCGACTCAACCACCTGACGACTGTATGAAGAAACTAATCAGTGTGTTCAACTGACTCCCTATCTTCCAACTGCAACTTAAAGAGCCGCCGTTGCAAGCTCGTGCACGGATGGAATTCACAATATATATATATATATATATATATATATATATATATATATATATATATATATATATATATATATATATATATATATATATACAGGATATCCACCGGACCGCCCATTACAATTACAATATCAAGCTGAAATTTTATTCGCGACCATAACTAGCGATTTCCAATTGAAGTGAATATTTTCGAAGTGATACCATTTCCGGTTATACCGGAAGTGGGTCATCACTTTATTATTTCAAGTGGAAATCTACCTTTTTTATTATACATTTAGAACTGACATTTGAGCAAGGCATAAAATACCCAAGTTGTTGGCCCTTATCTGTCAAAACTTTTGACAGATTTAATTATTTTTGTTTTAAACTCGATTTTTGAGGAACATTAAAAAAGATTGTAGCTCGTAAATCTTTTGCACTACAGACACAATTTTTGCTTGGGTTGGTAGAAGAAAGATTAAGGAATTCTTTAAGCAGCCTACACATGTCAAATGTTCATTGCGTTGTTTTGTATGATTTTTTCAATTTGGCCTTTTTCAAACAGCAATAACTCAATTTTTTCAAATGTTACGTGCCAATTTTCATATCGCCATCAGATGACGCGTCAAATTTCAGATGGAATTGTATCAGCATGTGCTATACCCGTCTCTTATAGTTATACTATTATTATATTGAATTTTTATCATTTTGCAAGAACTAACAGGGAATGCTTTGAAATATTTGAATCAAGTAGCTGAACTGGCTACGCTCACCTGACAGGTGCCTAAAATTAATGTACTTGTCACTTCGTTCATTCGAATTTGATATTTCAACAAGAATTGTTGGTAATTTGAAGTGAAAATTTTTGAAAAACACCAGATTGATAATAAAATGGCTGATTATTCAAACGAGGATATGTTTAATCTCTTTTTGATTCATGGCGAATGTCAAAAAGTGGTAGATAGAACTTACAGGCTATTCAATAACCAACTTTCAAATTTGTCGCCTATGAGTAAAACAAAATTTCGAAGGATAAGAAGCAATTTTCTGCAATTCTGAGGAACAAAATACATAGAAACTAGAAGAAAATCAATTCTCGAGGACGACGACAATCAAATTAATACGCTAGCGTATTTTAGTGCCAATCCACATGCGTCCATTAAGTCAGCATCAATAGATATTGGATTGAGTTATACTTCAATTCAAAGGATCCTTAAGAAACATAACATGCACCCGTATTCTTTTATCAGACTACAAAAATTGAAACCAACTGACCTTCCCAAGCGGCTAAATTTCTGTGAAAATTTATTAATTCGGCTTCAAGAAGATGAGACAATTCTGCAAAAAATTATACGGTCTGATGAAGCCAAGTTCAATGAAAGTGGAATAACCAACAGGATAAATCGACATTTTTGGGCCACAGAAAATCCACATTTCATTGAGGTTATTGATTTCCACAATAAATTCAGCGTGAACGTTTTCGCAATGTTAATGAATGATTTGTTGGCTTATCACATTTATGAGGAAAATCTTAATGGACAAAGATACCTGGAAAGTTTGAGAGGCAAATTTGCAAATTTTTTAGATGGATTACCCCTTAACATTCTGAGGGATTGCTATTACCAAATCGATGGTGCACCAGCACATAAAACACGAGCTGTATATCGGCAGCTAACAGAAATGTTCGAGGATATATGGTGGGGTAATCAAGGACCAAATTTATGGCCTCCGCGTTCTCCGGACCTTGATTTTTATTTAAGGGGCAAAATCAAGAGTGAAGTGTATCTTATTCCTATAAGAAGTTAAGAAAAAATACTAGAGCGCATTCATAATGCTTTTCGTAATATTCATCCTAAGGAAACTAGGAGGGCAACTCATCATGTTCGTATACGAGCTGTCGAGTATATCAAGCATTTATTCAGATCGTAGATTAGTTTTCTCCTATGATGTTTGCTATCATCTATTCGTATTAATGTAATTATCTTCGATGATTGGTTTTCGCTCAGTTCCTACAATTTTTATCATCAGAATTGTAGAAAATTTCTTATATTGCTTCGAAATTTTATTTTACTCATAGACGGTAAATTTGGAAATTGGTTATTGAATTGCCTGCAATTTCTACCCACTACTTTTCGACATTCTAAAATGAATTAGAAAAAGATTAAATATATTTTGGTTTGAATAACCAGTGGTTTTATTCCAAATATGTTGTATTTTTGGATATTTTCAATCTGAAATAACGACCATTCTTGTTGAAATATCGAATTCGAATATTTCGAAGCATTCTCTGTTAGTTCTTGCAAAATCATCAAAATTCAATATATTCCCAAATTATTTCGGAACTATAAGAGATGGGTATAGTACATGCTGATACAATTCCATCTGAGATCTGACGCTTCATCTGATGGCGATATAAAAATTGGCACGTGCAATTTGAAAAAAATGAGTTATTGCTGTTTGAAAAAGGCCAAAATGAAAAAATCATACAAAACAACATTTGACATGTGTAGATTGCTTAAAAAATTCCTTGATCCTTCTTCTATCCACCCAAGCAAAAATTGTGTATGTAGTGCAAAAGATCTACGAGCTACAATATTTTCAAATGTTCCTCAAAAATCGAGTTTATAACAGAAATAATTAAATCTGTCAAAAGTTTTGACTGATTTGTTCAAAATATCATTGGATCTTATTAATTACGGATTTCTTTCGTTTGCTATAAGTTTATTCTATATAAAAGTTTGGGTCTTTTATTTATCGATTGAGGGGGTACGAATTCTGTTGGGTCAGCTATTACTGAACAATAGCTTAAACTGATTTTCCGAATATATTAAAATAAGCTCTTGTGATTGTGTATTCTCTAATGACGTATCAATGAACATATTAAATATAATAATCGTCGAAAATATTTTTGCCCATTCCCACTCAAGTCGAATTCCATTCGGTCCCATAAAATACATTAGTAAGGTAATATTTATACAAGGTAACATCATTGGTAGATCGACAGTCAATAGATAATGTGGGACACTAGTACTACATGCATAAATTTAAACGCTCTGAAACAGAATGGTAAGGAGTCTGACTTTCAGTGTTGACCGTGACTTCCTGGTTCACTCTCGTAGAAATCGAATGATAGCCACAAGAATATAACGGTGAATTAAATCGGCAAACGATCAAATATAGGTCTTCTCTGAATAATGCAAATTATAATAAAATTGGAAATCAATGCTTAGTTTTAGTTCTGTTAAATGAAAATTGTGACTATAATTGTGACCTGATAACAACATGAGTAACGAAAGAAAATGTAAGTGGAATAATTAAAGATTTTCTTCCAACAGTTTTGTTTAATGTATGTATCGGAATTTTTCTAGAAACAAACAAGTATTTCTTCTCAAAACTAAAAATTGTTTCGTTATGAAGCAGGGATGAAAAAATTGTTATTCTAACCTAACTTATTTCGAAGAAATAAATTTTCCGCTAAGTCTGTACGACACTTAATAACGAAAACAAGTATTTTCTCTAGAGAATTGTTACTAATTATATATTTTTATATATTTGAATGAATGTTGTTATACCTCATTCACGAGGTATACACACAACCAAATTTATATGGAATCACTCGGTATTTCACATTATTGATTGTTTTTAACCGTGGATCTTTGACTACTTGTGAAAAATGAAATTTTTGTTGTAAAAGAACTGGATAGTATGATAATAAATGTTGAATTATCACCACATGTTCGGAATATTGTACTGAGTCGTCACTGTGATTTAAAATTCTGAATTTCAAATTTTAAAAAAGCCTTTAGTCATAATTGCGAGGGGATCAATGATCTTACCCCAGCTGTACGAATTCAAAAGGTTTTAGCAAAATACTTGGCCTCATTACGGAGCCTGGAGGAAATTATTCTAAAGACTTCGGCGGAACTTGAGGATACTGCTAAATAACCACTTCACGGACTCAAAAATACTCTCCATCAATAGCACTCAACAATAGGAGCTAGAACTGTATAGCTCCAGTAGAGAAAGCAAAAATCTAGCTGGCCGAATATTCACCCTAGATAGGGTAAAGTGAGCTACCAAAAGCTTCTAATTCTACAAATCATCTGGGGCGAATGGAATCTATCCAGTCATGTTGCAAAGAGGCAACATATATACAGTCTCATGTCTGAGAGCTATATACAAAGCCAGCTACTCACTGGGCCACATACCCCAGTCATGGAGAAAAGTCAAAGTATTATTTATACCAAAAATGGGCAAGAGGTCTTCAAATGAGCCTAAATCATATCGCCTGATAAGCTTAACCTCCTTCCTCCTAAGATCAATGGATAAAATTCTCGAAAACCACTTGAGAAGTTTCATAAAACTTCATAAAACACAATTTGCCTACCAACCGGGCAAGTCTATAATTGATGCCCTACACGATCTAATCAAAGGAGTGGAAGCCGCACTAGAGGCTACAGAAATAGCCTAAGTTGTATTTGGAGACCTTGAAGGAGCCTTCGACAATACCTCCTATACATCCATTAGCAATAGTGCAAACAACAAGGGTATCGAAACACCCACCATCAAATGGATCAAAGAAATGCTCAAGGGCCGGATCATAACGGCAGCTTCTGGAGACACTGAAATATCGGTGTCAGCAGTAAAAGGATGCCCTCAAGGAGGTGTCCATTTGCCGCTACAATGGTCAGTAGTTGTTGATGGCCTCTTAGAAAGACTGCACAACACTGGCTTCAACGCAAAAGGTTATGCTGATGCTCTAGTTATCACCATTAGGGGAAAACATGATGGAATCCTATCGAACCTGATGCAAAAAAGCCTTGACATCGTAAATGAATGGTGTACTGAAGAGTGGCTCAGCATCCATTCAAACAAAACCATTCTTATTCCATTCACAAAACGTAGAAAGTTGAACTGAAAGCCCCCCTTTCTGAATGGACATACTCTGAAATTTTCGGAACATGCTAATTATCTAGAGTTAACCCTAGATCAGAGACTCAACTGGAATTTACACATTGAAAAAACTCTTTCCAAGGCTACATCGTGCCTATGGACATGCCGTAGACTCTTTGGAAAGACCTGAGGGCTACAGCCAAAAATAACCTACTGGTTATACTCAGCGGTTATAAGATCCATTGTCACATATGCATCGTTCGTATGGTGGACGAAAACATCAGAAATAACAGTTGCTATGAGAAGCACCCCGACTATTGCCCTGGAGGTAATCCTTAATCTCCCTCCTCCTCATATAAAATTAAAAAAAAGAAGCGTTGATGGCGGCATTACGACTCCAAGACACAAAAAAATTATTACCTGGTGATCTGAAGGGACACCTGGGGATTCTGGGTTACATAGCGCCAGAAATCTTATCACAACCATTGGATATAATACCGCTTAAGTTTGATTTTCACACATCGTAAAGGGAAAAATGAATCAATTAAACCAAAAATCCTCCATCTCGTACACAATCAACAACGATTGATGGAACAGGAGTATGCATATATGGACCCAAGTACTCGTCATCAGTGCCTCTGGGCTCTACTCCCACAAACATGCAAGGAGAAACACTTGCTGTAAACCTGTGCTGCTAGGAGAGACTTCGAAGAAAAGTCAAAGGTGCAAACATTTACATTTTAACGGACAGTCAGGCAGTAATTGAAGCTCTCAACTCTCACAGTTATAGAAGCATTTCTGGGAATGCCATCAATCCTTGAAGCAACTTACTGAGGGGAACAAACTTTTCCTGTGGTGGGTGCCTGGCCACGAAGGCATACAAGGAAATGAAACAGCTGACGAACTGGCTAGATCAGCTGCTGGAATCCCACCTATCGGACCTGAACCTTTCTGCGTTCTAAGCTAACCATACAGACGACAGAAACTGGAACGGTGGGAAGATTCTAGCAAAAAAAATACTGGAGGAAAACTCCAGGCCAAAGGCAAGCGAAAAGGTTCATCGACCATTCGCCAAAGAAGACAAAACAGCTTCTCAATCTCTCTAGGGACGAGCTGAGGACTATAACAGGCCTTCTTACTGGACATTGCCCACTGAGATACCATCCCAGTAAAATGGCTAAATCGAAAACGGCAACATGCATGATGTATAAAGAGGGCAGTGAAACTGCCGAACACATTCTTTGCAGTTGCATCGCAACTGCCAGTCAACAAAGACATATACACTTCGGTAGCGACAAGCTAGAGCCACACGAAGTAAAAGCGAAAGCTCCCAGGGAGATTCTCAATTTTGTAAGGGAAGTAGATCTACAGGGAAATCAATAAGAAGTTTGACGAACAAAAGACCAACTTGGTCGCAGTTCGGAAAGGCTTGCAAAGCCAAACGACCCCCTCCAATATAATGTAATGTAATACTCGTAATTGAAAATGCCTTACGTTAGATTGCCCGATGTGCAGAGGGGTCGATTAATTGCTCTTGTTGAAGAAGGGGTAACACAGAGGGATATAGCGGCCACAAAGGGAGTATCTCAGGGGAGAATTTCAAAAACATACGCCCGATACGCGCAGCTACAATCTCTGCAAAATGCAAAATTCTCTGCCTAGAAAAAGTCGTAGGAAGATCACTTCTGAAGAACAAGACCACTTTTTGTGCCAAATTGTAAAAAAAGATTCTATTGCCTCGCACCCCACACTCCAAAGGCAATTTCTGGAAGCAACAGGCATCAGTGTATCAGTCGAAACGATACGTCAAAGACTTCGTTCAAGGGGTTTATACAGCAGAAGGCCTTAAGAGTTCCAGAGCTAACCAGACAACAAAAAATCAACAGGCTCAATTGGTGTATTGATCACTGAAATTGGAATCGGAGTATGTAAAATACACTATACTGAATGTGAGACATTCTTTATAAGCCAAACCGGAGGATGCATCGAGAAGAGGATTGAAGAACATAAAATATCTATTTTCCAAAATAAATATTCTACGGGTTTTTTTGGACCAGTGCAACAACAAAAATCATTTCATAGATTTCGAGAATATTGAGCTCATGCATCCAGGCAATAAAGGAAAAAGGATGGGCATCTTGGGGATTATTGAAATAACGTCCTCTCATAGGAAAAACTAGCCAATTTACAACGACCAACTAGACTTCAATTTACCTCCTGTTGTAACAACCAGAAAGATATGTCGAACATTTTTGGAAAATATTCGTGAAACCTTTGCCAAGTGATAAACCAATCATTCATTTACTATGTTTCACTAAGTGTTATGCGAGAATTCGATACAAATTCTAAAGCAACGTCTTGATATCATATTTACAAAGTATAACACAAAACTCATCTAAGTATAGGGGAGAGTCTGGTAACCTCGGCCACATAAATAAAACTCAGAATTACAAAAAAAACTCTGAGAAAAAGAGATCTATTTTCAATCTATATAATGAACAAAACAGATTCCTCTCAATACTAATGAAATAAGAAATAAAAATTCTCATTTTTATAACTTTAATGAAGTTTAGAAGACACTGTCAAATATTTGTCACAATCATTTCTGGGCGTAGCCCCGGACACAAAAAATTATGACTATGTCATTTTACAAACATCACAATAGTAGAAAGATGACGATGGATCAATGTCCACACATTATTCATGAGCCCATTTTTTGCACTTGTGACACTGAATCCTTCTTCATCGAAGGTTTCCCCACAAATGATGCATTCTTCCCTAATTAAACTGTGGATATTCTTTCTCGATCTCATTTGACTGATTGCTGCTTTTGCTCCATCAGTTGAAGCCTTTGATTTATTGGCTTAAGCCTTGTTTGCTACCAGTGCATCTTTAGATGGAGATGATGTCAGAATCTCACTTTTTTGGGTTTTTCGAGAACGGGCTGCAAGACGCTTCGGGCGTTAGGGAGAGGGGACAATTTTTGAAGCAATTCATTCAAACTAGGAGATGCAAATGGCTCTGCACTATTTTTCGCAGTAGGTAGCTGCGTGATACCATTTGTTGATGGATGTGATGCCCTAGAAGTGGTCGACTGCTGGGCGCAACTGGTGGATGGTTGCTGGGTAGAAACAGTTGATGGCTGTTGGATGCCGCTAGTGGATGGCTGCGGATTGAAACTTGTGGATGATTTTGATCTTATGCTGGTTGATGGCTGCTCAGGACTCTCATTCAAAACTGGTTCCTGTTCGATATTAGTCATTATTGATGGCAAAAAATCCGAATCAGTAAAAATCTCCCTATTGAATGGATAAATTCCGGTGCATTCGAACCCATTTTGTGCTATCTCTAGAATAGCTGCCTTAGTGAAAGCCTAATTGACAAGGGAAGCGATGTCATAGTCTGAAATTCTCGCTCCTGGGTTTTGTCTCATCCACATGGCACTTGCTGAACTGAATGCAGACTTGAACGGCTTGAAAAATTCCCGGTCTAACGGTGGCACTTTGTGAGTTGTGTAAATTGATGAGCATATGGTTGTGATTAGCACGATCAAACTTTATCACTGCCAATTCTTCATGGCTCATATGTCCATCTAGAATCAGAAAAACAGGATGTTCCCTCGGAGGCTGTGCGTGCTGTTTGAAGTGCTGGAGCCACTTTAGGAATATCTCACCATTCATCCATCCACTTTCATATGGAATAGCTATGCTCCAATCATCAATCGACCCATCCGTTTTCTCGGGAAGATGAAAAGAGGAGGTACAAAGTGACCAGTCACACTCATAGCTATCATCAAGGTGATGTTTCGTCACCTCTCACCAGATGTCAACTTATCTACTTGCTTTTTCCCTTGATAGAAAAATAACTTTCTCATTCTTGTGCCCGTCGAGAATCCCGTTTCATCAGCATTGTGAATTTTCGAAGCTGGATACTATACTTTTCCTGAAGCTGGCACAGCTGATCATAAAAATGATCGACTTGAGGTTTATTGAATCCAACGGCTCTCGCAATACTGGTTGACTCTGGAGTTCTGAGAGCAATATCTGGGAATCTTTTCGAAAAGTTGTAATAAAAATCTTTTCCGGCAATTTTTTTCCCTTGTTGAATCTATGAGGAATTTTTAGTTGCTCTGCGAATTGGATAGCCAGTTTCAAAAATTCCGCTTTCGTAAGTGACATCAGCGGATTATCTAGATCGATAACATGTTCATGAAGTTGCAAAGCTTGATTGTTGAAAAATGTGTATTCCAACCTCCCCAATTTCAGCTTGAACTCTGTTTCTTCTCCATTACCTATAGCTTTCATTTTATCCTGGAGCGTATTCTTGGAACACCATACCGTTCAGCAGCTCTTCTTATGGATAGATTCCTCTCCTGAATACTCCGGATCGCTCTTTTCATAGTATTTTCATCCCAACTTCCTATAGTTGTTTTTCTCTTTTTGAATGTTGGCATTTTCTGTGAAGAAAGCATCAGATTTTTACTTATTTCTTCTCTATTGCAGTACAAGAGCGACTTTAGCATAAAGATAAGCAAACGACTTGACATGACAGGGCAACTGCGATTAATAATTTCACTATTTCATCGATAAAATCCAAAAATTCACCATTCAAAAATGGCTGGGGCTATCCGACAAGCAAGTGTCCGATTCTACCTGACCGATTCGATCCAATGATGTCTATCGCCAATATCAATATGAACAGGTTCAAATATTTACCATATTTCTTAACTATAATAACAACCTTTCTGAATTAGTAAAATGCCATGGTAAGATACTTACATTGTACAGAAAAAACTGTGTTTGAGAAGTGTGCGGCACAGACAAAAGAACTAACACTAGTATATGATCAACTGTCACGCGTTGTTCACTGAACTGACACGGTTCATACACCTGCACGCATGGCTATATGTTGCTACCGTTATTTTGACGTGGCGAATATTAATGTATGTCTGCGGGATATTTTCTGGGACTGACTTTACCCGACTCTCCCCTATTTTATGCAATCAAAAAATTATTAAATGCTATCACTTGTAATTTCACAACAATTCCGAGTTCACTGTTCACGATGTATCATCTTCACAAGTGAAAAAAAATTTCGGTAGAATAATATTCTTTACATCCTTTGTTATTCATTCTTATCAGCTTGCATTAGGTCCTTTTATTTCAATTTTTCAGCAAATTCCGGAAAATCGGAGACATCAACTGAAGAATGGCTGGAAATCACTATAGGAAATTTTGGGAAATGGCAATGTTGGATATCATTTCTACTTTCACTTTTCAAGTTTCCTATCGCTTGGGTACAGATGAGCATCATTTTCTTAGCACGGTCAACGCAGTTTTGGTGTTCACAACCGATAGAATTCAGTAATATGACGGAACAACAATGGGTCGAATTTTCTAGACCATCAGGTGAAAAATATGATCTAGTAAGTATAATGACTCAAAATTTTCCTCCTTTTTCTTCCCTTTCCAATACTATCTTCTTCAAATACTTATGGAATAATACAAGAATACGAAGAAAAGTGAGAGTCCATAAATCGTAGAATATTGAATGGCGTTGGGATAAAAACGCATTCAATAGAAATATGCTCAGAAATCATTGAAAAGTTGAGAAGGACAGAGCAAGGTAAAATACAGGGTGCTTCAACGAAAACTGAACAGAGGCTATATCACCCAAGATATTCATTTCTCATCAAAATGCAAAAACAGGTCAATTTTTGTTTCAAGGGGGACATCTTTTGGGGTACAATACTTGCCTGAAATATCAACCCCCTAACATCCCCCTTGAACATTTTGAATAGGGAAGATGGGTTGAGTGATGACTTAAAAGAAAGGTGGTATCTTTGTCTACATCGCTTTGAACGAACTTCTTTTTTTAATTGAAAACTGTAAAAGATACAGGGTGAGCAACTGAAAGATAAGGAAGACTATTTCCCTGAGACTTTTCGAGTTTCAGTGAAGTAAAATGGAACAGATCCATGCTGATTAATGGCAGCTATCATCAAGTACCATCCTCATCTCGAATTTCAACCCCTAGAGCAGGCGTGACCACCCTTGAAAATTTGGAAGAGGGTAGATGGGTCGAGTGATACCTCGAAAGAAAGGTATTATCTTAGTCTGCATCCCCGTGAACGAATTTTCATTTTTGATTGAAAACTGTAGAAGATACAGAGTGAGCTACTGAAAAATAGGGAAGACTAGCTATTGCCCTGAGCTATTCAAGTGTTAGTGCAAAAAAATGGAACAGATTCATTCCAGATCAAAGGCTGTCATCTTTGATCTAAATTAATTTATTCCAGTTTTTCGCACTAATACTCCAATAGTCTTCTCTATTTTTCAGTGGCTCATGTATCTTCTACAGTTTTCAATCAAAAATGAAAATTCTTTCACGGGAACGCAGATAAACATAATACCTTTCTTTCGAGTTATCACTCGACCCATCTACCCTCTTCCAAATTTTCAAGGGTTGTCACCCCTGCTCTAGGGGTTGAAATTCGAGATGAGGATGGTACTTGATGATGACCGCCATTGATCAGCATAGATCTGTTCCATTTTACCTCACTAAAACTTGAATAGTCTCAGGGAAATAATCTTCCCTATCTTTCAGTTGCTCAACCTGTATCTTTCACAGTTTTCAATTAAAAATGGAAATTCGTTCAAGGCAATGTAGACAAAGATACCACCTTTTTTTTGAGTCATAACTCGACCCATCTTCCCTATGCAAAATGTTCAAGGGGGGTGTTAGGGGGTTGATATTTCAGGCAAGTATTGTACCCCAAAAGATGTCCCCCTTGAAACAAAAATTGTCAGGTCGAATCTGGGCCTTATATAGAAGCAAAAGCTGAGATGACGTGAAAAGAAAACTAAGTTTAGCTGATGCCGACTTAGCTATTGCTGATACATGTTCATGCCAGCAAAACCCGGAGTTGACCGTTATTCCGAGAAGGTGCATCGAATCTTTAGAAGCAAATTTTTGGTCTAGCATCATTAGAGGAAGTTCTCCAGACCTTTCTAGAAAACGTAGTTGCTTGCGTCTTGCTTGCGTTGAAGCTCACCAGGTTCAACTGTCCCCACTCAGATATCATCTGTAAGTCAAAGTTTAAGTTATGATCCATAGGGCCCGTTGTCACTAACAGACTTCAAAATTAGAATAAAAACTATCAGAAAAATTGCCTCAAATAACCAAATTCTTCTGGTGTTTGTAGACAAAATTATCAAATATTAAGAGAAACATAGAATAACACAATTATTTTATTCCATAAAAGACACTTTCTTGACAAAATACTCTATACTCGAGTTCCAAAATTGTAGGCAGTAAATTCCATTAAACGCTCTTCACTGATAAGGCTTAGCAGTTTTGTCGCTTTTGCATCTTTTTTTTTGAGTTCAACAATTATTCTGATATCCAACTGATAATATTAATTACCTGAAAAAAATATAATATCATTTACCATTTTCTTGAGTAATTCGTAATGAAGAGACACAGGATTCTGCCAATCTGACAACTCTCCATGTTCAATGATTGAGCTAAGGGCGAAACCGACCCGAGTGTTAACGATAGTGGGAATTGCATTATAAATCTGGAACCGAAATATTACGAACATATCTTGTTTTAGGAATTTAATTTCAATCTGTTTTACATTGAGAATCAGCTGCGTAGCTCAGAGTGAATGAGTAGTGAATCTTGAAAAAGTTCGAAAGAATTTGTTGTGATTTTTACTCTGGAAAAACTTTAGCTTGATTTTAGGTTTATTTATTCAGATTCATTTAGTCATTGTTTCAACTACTCTGGTCCTCTCTCCATAAACTGGAGTAACTATTTAACTAATCTTCCTAATTTAAAGTAATCAACTGAACTGAAGTTGAGCAGTCTATTATTCAATACTAAACAAAAATCAAACAAATTCAAAAAATCGGTATGGCAGCCTATGTTGGGCAGACTGGTAGAAATTTAGAAACCACATTTAGAGAATATTTATCTTATAAGTATAATTCTCTAATATGTAAACAAATAGAAACCATAAAACATTCAACAATATTAGATAAAATCAAAATTCCTCATAATTGCGACTAAGAAAAGAAAATGAATCTGTTGGAATATTTAAAAATCAATAAACTTTGTAAAAACCCAAGTGAAATCACCCTTAATAGCCAGCTAGATTTTAATATGTCTGCACTACTTATTACCATATTAGGTTAGCATTTATACAGGGTGGCCCACGAGTCACTGAAATGATGCCAAGAAAACGACGGATTTTGAAATTTTTTTCTCGCAATGTGATGAACTTCTGTTACAGTCACAATTTAAAAATAATTTCGTATATATAGGGTGTTCCGTTTCTGAGGAACAAATCAAAGTTATGTTTTTTTAAATAGAACACCCTATATATTTTGATGATTTTACCTTTATGAGATCAAATGAAAGTGAAATTGTTCGATATCCTCTATACCTTAGTTCAATGATTTTCGAAATATTTGAGATTTGTCGAAATTTCATGACTTTTTAAAAATTTGTTTTCTTCTCTCATTGTGACTTTCCAATTGTGATTTTGCAGAAATTATGTTATTAATACTCCATTTCTGAGTAACCATCGTTGGGAAACTCTGAAATTGATACAGGGTACACAGTACAAAATTTCCGCTTCCGACTTCCTTCAAGCCTCATTTTTTCAATTTTTTCAAATGACACACCCTGTATCTTATACTCTGTAATGATCGGTTATTTTTATACCTATCGAACGACACCTATGTTCTCTATACCTATCTTTAACGATTTCCGGATTTCTCGAACTTTACGATACTTTGTGTCTCAATATTCATCTCGAAATGTTTTCCTTCGTTTTTGAAGAGGGGTGCATGTCACTTGATAAGACAAAACAGGAGTTTGTACGATGTGCTACTCAGAACACCAGTTTTAAGTCTATAAATCGAAAATTATCAAAAAATCTCTGCATGGACCGATGCGAAGGCGATGAAAAAGAGTTGTACATGCCCAAGAGGTCAGTTGGTGTGTCATCACATGGCAGCATTGTCGATTTTTGGTTATCACAATATATCTGTAACAGATATAACTTGTACATGGAAGAGCAGAAAACCTCATACCAATACAGTACAAACTGGCTTCTTCGATACACTTGTCTGTGTCAAGTTTTATCTAGAAAATGAATTTTTTTAGTATGCTATAGAACACATTCGCTACTTTGGTCTCATACCTCTACTTTATATAAACGATCCCGCATGCTAGCATGAACATTGCCGCGAATGATGAGAAGTTCTCCATCAAATGCCATGTCTTTCACATGACCGGACTCTACAGCATTTTCTCCTCGAGCAACAAGCTTGGCATCGTCTTTAAACAACTCCAAAATTGAGGATAAATTGAGAACATGTTTAGATGTCATTGAAAATTCTTCTGAAATAGTTTCAAAAACACCAAATATGTAAAACGTATATAATCATCTACAGATCCTAACCTCACTAGTTCAATAACTAGGTCTAAATACATATTCTTACGAGCATAAGAATTGGCTATTAGTGAAATTCTTTAATTTATCACATAATTCAATCATAAAATGTACTCACATGTTCAGGAACTTCCTGGACAAAAAATAATCACGATTTGAAATTGTCCTTATGGAAATTAACACTGCTTCTAACTTTGCTTGGAAAGTAGACACTGACCTTTCCCAACAAAATGGCCGTCGTTACGTCATCACTCCTGTGGTCCATTGTGTCTGTTTACTAAAGCATTATTCTGGAATGTACTTTCATCAGAAGAAAGAAATGAATTCGGGAAATCCTGCGACCATTTCTAATATCCATATACAAAATTCGAGTCGTGGTTCATGATCTCTTTGTGACAGTTCTTGATGGGTTCCAACGTGATATGCATGAAAACCATGATTTTTCAATATTCTTCCCAAACTTTGTCTACCCAGACCTATTTCTTGAGCAATGTTCCGTTGACTTGTACTTGGTTGTTCTATCACAGACGCTAGAACAGTAAGTTCATTTTCTTCATTTCCAACAATTGGTTATTGTCGGTGGTATTTTTCATCGGACACACTACCAGTGGCTCGGAATTGTAGCTATTTTTCCAATGTTTCTTTTCTCGGATGTCTTAGGTCCGGATATTTTGCAGCGTAGCGTCTTTCAGCTAACAAACAGTTTTCCATAGCTTCTCCAATGGTCAGAATCATATCGACTCTTTCTCCCCGAGAATACTCCTTTTCCTAAAGGCTTTCTTCCTTCTTCTTTGTCAATATTGCTGAATTTAAGAACACACAATTACCACAGTAAGGGTTTACAAGGAGAATACATTTATGCATAGAACAGAATTAGAAATAGGCTCGAATTGAACAATTTTCAACTGCTCCGAACACAGCATTTTTTAAAACAAAATTCCATAAAATATTCATTTTCACCGCCTTCACATCGGTCCATACAGACCGATCATTTTCGACTTATTGACTTGAAACTGATGTTTTGAGTGGAACATCGTACCAACTCCTGTTTGTTTTCTCAAGTCACATGCACCAAAAACGAACGAAAACAATTCGAGGTATGGAAAACATGGGTATCGTTCGATAGGTACAAAAATTACCGATCATTACAGAGTATAACATACAGGGTGTGTCATTTGAAAAAATTGAAAAAATGAGGCTTGAAGAAAGGCGGAATCGGGAATTTTGTACTGTGCACCAAGTATCAATTTCAGAGTTTCCCAACGATGGTTACTCAGAAATGGAGTATTAGTAACATAGTTTTTGGAAGATCACAATTGTAAATTCACAACGAGACAAGAAAAAAATTGCAAACAAGTCATCAGATTCCGAAAAATCTCAAATATTTCGAAAACCATTGAACTTCGGTATAGGGAATATCGAACAAAGTCACCTTCATTTGACCTCACAGAGCTAAAATCATCAAAATGTATAGGGTGTTCTATTTGAAAAACATAACCTTGATTTGTTCTTCGAAAACGGAACACCCTGTATATACGAAATTATTTTCAATTGCGAGAAAAAAATTCAAAATCCGTCGTTTTTTTGGCATTATGCTACTTTCAGTGACTCGTGGGCCACCCTGTATAAGTTAGTTCATCTCCTGTAGTTGACCAGTTGAAAATGACTTGACGGTCGAAACCATTCATGTTTGTAAAAATAAAATTGTGGAAAGTCAATAATATATTTACTTCATCTTCATCGTCCAATTGGTATTTTCAATTCTATCCCAAAAATTTTCATTAGCAGAGCATGATCTGAATTAACCTCATAGTATTATTCACAGAATTCTAAGAAAAACATAAACTGCACCCTTATGAATTTTCATTGGTCAGTGTGAGATTCTCCTTCTCAGAATACAAGAGGATCCCGATTTTCTCGTAAGGTTTATCTGAACGGATGAGACCAAATTTTTTACTGGGGTTGTTTTTAACCGAAATAACTCACTCTTTTGGACCAACCAGAATCCTCATATTATGAGAGAACGAAATCCTCAAAATAAATTTAGATCCAATGTGTTTGCACTTTCGAAGGATAACAGATCGTCGTATTTTGTGTATGATAAAAACTTAAATTGTGAACTTTATATTGAGATTTTGAGGACGGTAGCAAGTGACTTCGTTGACACTTTATCACTAGCTGAATCCAGGAGTTGTTAGTACCAACTCGATGGGGCGCCAGCTCATCTCATACATGAAAACCATCAAATTTTAACTGATATGTTTGAAGATAGATGGATTGGAACGAACGTTCTGTCCTTGTGGCCTCCAAGGTCACCTAACCTAACGTATATGGATTTTTATCTTTGGAGAACGCTGAAAGATAAAAATATTCTGAACCTGTGACTTCAAGATATGTTCGCGTAATAGACTGCAAAATGCTTTCTTGTAGAAGGATGTGGGGGAACTGAGGCGAGATATAGGTTACCATTTAAAACAGCGAAGTTTTCGAAGTTTCTTAGTTTCGAAATGTTAGGCGAAAGAAGGAACACTTTGTATACTGAACGAGATTCAGTCGAATATAAGTTATGTCTCGCAAAATTCATTATTTGCAAAATACCTTTCATTATTCTGGTAGCTCACGCTGTTCTCGAGGTATATCAATTTTTTTAGAAAGCAAAAATTCAATAATTCTCAAATAAAACTGGGATAAGTTATGAACGAAACAAGCTAGACTTATGTATTAGCTATTTTTCTAATTAGAATAACAAGTGTTATCGAACCAGTCATTAGTATGCAGGGTGTTCTATATTAAATAACAAAGTTGATATGCACTTCCGGTATAACCGAAAGGTAAAAGTATTCTAGAAATAGAAGTTGAATTAACTACCAAAATTTCAGAACGATATCGTTATTAGTTCTCTATAAACGTCTAATGGGCCACTCAACTTGGGATACCCTGTATTTAAGACGGAATGTACAACTCTACGTGAGTATTAAGTGACAATTTGTAAACGTTTGGTGATGATAAAAATATCTAAATAGCTTTTACGTTTGTTAATTAAATATTGTCCACCTAATTTTATAAGCTTTGAAAAGTAAACCGAAATCACCGTATGATGATCAAATATCACTTAGTAACAGCGGACTCGATATCATTTTCAAATTATGCTATAAATGCTCCTATTAATAGAATGATGTAAAATGGAATCCAGTTTTATGAATATAGATTTGTTTCATAAGAGAATTAATGAATTGTAACATATACGCATATACGCATACTCTATTTTGCTCTCGTGGAATCCCACTTATCATATGGTATTATAGGTTGGGGGGGTGCTTACGAGAATCAACTAAAAAAGATCGAAACAATGCAAAAATGGTTGTTGAGGATTATTTTTGGGAGACCACTTACCTCTGATGCAGACGAACTGTATAGATTATCAGGAATAGCTGACATTCATCAGTTGTTCTCGGCTCACATTTTGTTTCACACATTTCAAGGAAGAATACAATTGAATTCAATAGAACATATTTATTCTACCAAAAACAAGAAAAATAGATTTGAAACTCCGAGAGCTGAGAAAAGAGTTGGGCAACGATCCTTTACCTATTTGGCACCAAGAATATATGCCATGTTGCCTCAAGAATTAAGAACAGCCTATATGTATAAGAATTTCAAGAGAAAAATAAGAAGATGGATACAACGAAGTGGCAGGCAAATCTTTTTTAATGTTATAAATCAGCTGCCTTAATCAGATATGTGACAATAAAATACCAAATTAGTGACTTTGATGCTGATAGTCTCTCTCCATACCGATAGTGACTTTTATACCGATCGTGACCTTTATACCGACAGTGACTTAACATAGTGATTTTTCACACCGATAGTGACTTTCACACCGATGGTGACTTTCCCAACGATAGCGACATATCAAGGGACATTGATAGTAACTTTCTTCGTGGTGACTATGAAATTTCAATGGTACTAATTAGAAATGTTGGTTTTGTTTTTTGTTGTTTGCTTATATTTTTATTTTTTGTACTTATGGGAGAAATATATTGTTTATTTAAGTTCAATTCACGTACAGACATTATGTAATGTCTCTGTGATTAAAAGTTTATTCAGACTTATAATAGTTATTAGGTAAGAAATTCATATTATTTGTTATACATTCTTCAAATCTGAATAAACTATATTATTATTATTATTATATTTTAATTCAGAAATCTACTCAAGCAATATTACCTAGATGGGAAACATGGCTAGATGCTGTGTTTTTTTATGCCGATCAATTTGTAGAAATGAAAACTTTGATCGTTAAACTATCTAATGAAAGTTGCCAAGCCAACTCGCATACCCAAGATTATTTTAAAAATGAACATATCCAACAGATACTGAAAGTAAATTACAGCTTTTTATTCAAGAAACAGAAATGTCACTTGTATCTAGGAAATGCAATCTTGCATCAAAATATCATTTATATTTCTATTGGCTCTAATTGTTCTTCAGGAGTAAAATAGAGAAATAAAATATCAAGCTAACCAGTAATTTATTCAAAAAATAACATATTATTCTAAAAATTGAAAATTCCTCAAAAAGCATAAAGTATCTAGGGTTTTGTCTGCCAGCCAACCCCGAGTGCTGCATGCCAGATAACCAGCTGAGGAAAACGCCCGTTCTGCTTCGACACTTGTTGGTACAACAAATAAAAGACATTGCTCAGCGAACTGTAGATTTTGTCCTTTCGACTCTCCTGACTCGTAAAAATTGATTTTTTTCTTCAAAATCATATCAAGTGACGATGACAAAGGTGCCACACGTTTTTGCGAACGCTCTTTCAATTCCATTTCCAATTCCTCATCAAGACTAAGAGAAGCGTTCGCCATTTCAGGCTCTAAATTTTTTTTCACTGCAGCTAATGGAATTGAATCGTTTGTTTTGTATATTGACTGCAATATTGTCATCTTTGGTACTGTTCTTGTGTAATCTTCCGATTAGCTTTATTATTTCTTTTTTGATTGAAGCTTTTGGAGGCACTTTGCACAATGCTGCGGTCATAAATGTTCGGCGTTCATCAATCCGAGCCCTCTTGGACTCAGCAAGTTTTTGAGCTACTGGTGTTCCGAGTTCTTCTAACTTTTTCACCATAAATTGCAGAGTAGTTTCGGCAGTTAACAAATCTGAATTTTACTGCTAGTTTTATAGACTGAAATACAAGCTCTAAATCTGATAAAGCACGTTATTCTTCGTCTGAGAAACTATGATTTGTATTCGATCCAAGATTGCAATCAATCAAGGCTTTGCTTGCACATTGCTTCACCTTATTGAATGTGGAAATCATATCTGCAAGACTAGACCAGCGTGTTTTGCAGTCCAGCACGAGTTGCACATTTTTGCTGAATTCGTCCTTCATATATTTCTGACGAATGTCATTCTTTGTTCGTGATTTCTTAAAAAATTTGACTACTTGTTTTACTTTTTTGATAAAGTGATCAAATTCGGGCACTGAGTCAACTTCATCTACAATGGGTAATCTGCAGTCAAATCCTTCATTAAAAATAATGTCATCAAATTTTTCAGCGTCAGACTCCTCCACATCTAACTGAGCTACCACTGTGTCTTTTGTACTTTCTTTTTGCGTTTCGGTTCAACTTTTTGATTTTTAAATCACATCTATAACTCCCAATTGAATGCCGTGAGTGTAGCATAGCTGAAGAAAAGGATTCATGAGTCGCCCAACCTTCAACATTACACTGGCCTCATCTGTAGTAACACCTACTATATCTTCATCTAATGACAAGCCATATTCTGATAATTTCTTATTCAAAATAGTTATGCAACTATCTGCAGGCATGCTTCGTAGATCCAAATTCCAGAACATATTTTTATTCTCTGAAAACGTATGAACATTCACATTCATGAAGAGCCTGTTTTCGCATGAAGTCCATTCATCGAAAGTAAGGCTAAATCTATGGTTATTTTTTCTTAGATTCATGAGATCCTGCGAAACTCTCATTTTCAAAATCATGCCACAATCCATAACAATCTATTGTATGGAGTTAGGCGATGCAGGTAATTCGTAGTCACTAGTCGCAAATAATTTTCTCAAGTCTTTCGACGTGCAAAAAGATCTGAAAATCATGCCATCTTTAGAAATCATCCTTGAAATTCTTTCCTCCAAAGAAACTTTTTGTAGGGACGAAAAGTAATCAAAGATTTTCTGCTTCTTCGTACCGGTTGGAGGAGGTAGCCTTACTGACGCGGAAGCATTGATCAGCATTGGGGAATTTGATGGAACCAGAGTCATGTTTTCTGTCAGTTTTTTATGAGAAGTATAAATTTTGTGCTTGGACAGTAAATGTACATGTAAGCCTTTGGTAGATGGTACCGTTGTTTTCAAAATAGACTTACACAATTTGCACTGGACAATTTGTCCATCCTCTGCATTCAAAAAGTATTTCCATACCTCTGATCCACTTTGAAACTCTTTATAAACTACCTTTGTTGTTATTTTAACACAAAACGAATAGACCGGGAGAACTTAAACACACAAGGAACTATTTTCAACTGTTATTGGAATAGTTTATAAATCTGCACATTGCCATGCACTCTGACACGTCCAGGCTTTCAAAACAATGACAAATCTAAGACAACCGGAAAACGTCTCGCCTTACTCATCCCTATCGTTCTGTGGCCCTAGCGCCACGTGTTGCCGTCGGGAATAGGTACATTGTTTACATACGTCAACAGCAACATGCGAAAGTACTAAAAGTTAACGAAAATTGAGATAATACCAATCTTGCAAATCTTGCGAGAGCGCGCATGATTTTGGGTGCAAGATTGATCTTGCAGAATAGATGCGAGATCTCGGTATTGCAAGATCTTGGTATACCGAGATTGCATTCCCTACTTATATCTCATATATTGGCGAAACACAAGAAACCATTCGAAGATGAATCGGTTGTAAAGCAAGCATTTATTGAAGCGGATGAGACTTTATTTGGACATTTTAAAAATGAAATAGAAATCATGTCTGCTATTAGAGAGATTAGAGTTATCTCGTCCGACTGTCACAAGGCGTATTGAAGTCAGGACATGTAAACTAAAACTAAAAAACATGATATCATGAAATGTACATACTTTTTTTTAAGGTTCGACGAATCCTCCGATATGACAGACACTGCCCAGCTGTGTATTTTTATTTGGATGGTATTCAATGACATGTTGGTTAAGGCAGAATTTTTAACAATCAATCCTGTGAAGAGGAAGGACCGTGGATAAGATATATAAATATACATAAATATATATATGGCGTTTTCTTCAATTTTGTAAAAAACTACAAGCTACCAATATATAAATTAGTGTGCACTACAACCGATGGAGCACCAGCAATGACTGGAATCAAAAACAGTTTTGTGGCATTGTGTCGAGCTAATGAAGGTTTAACCTCATTTTTTTCATTCCATTGCATTATACATCAACAAGTTTTGTGTTTTAAATACGGAGGAAATTATGGGCATTGCAACAAGAATTGTGAATTCCATCCGTGCACATAGCTTGCAACGGCGGCTCTTCAAGTTGAAGTTGGGACATAGGGGCAAGTTAGCTGAACACACTGATTAAGTTCTTCACACGGACGTCAGGTGGTTGAGTCGCGAAAAATTCCTAGAAATCTTTCAAGAATTATTGTCCGAAATAACAGCTTTTCCAGACGAAAGAGGTGATGACACTCAGATGTTGAAAAACGCAAAATGGCTGACTGATTTGGCATTTTTGACTAACATCATAATGCACTTAAACACTATTAATCCATTAACTTGGATCTTCAAGGTAAAGGAAAAACTTTCATTGAGATGATTAGCGCAGTAAACGCATTCGAAAGTAACTTGCAACTTATGATAGATCAACTGAAAAGAAAGGATCTGAAACATTATCCGTCTTTGAAAGCAAGGATTTCTCAGTTGAATTATGATACGTATGAGGCTGAATTATGAAATATTTTGGAACAATTCGAAATACGTTTTTATGATTGCAGTAAATTGGCTTATATATCATCATTTATGAGTCATCCTTCTTCATGTAAGAACATTGAGGAATTAGCTACTGAAACAGCAAGTCAGTTTAATATGAACTCATGTTCTGTTGAAAATGAGTTGGTGCAGATTATATCAGATATACACCTCAAAGCTACAGCATCTAATACAAATTTCTGGTGTTTTATATTTGAAGATAAATATCCAAATCTAAGGCAAATCGCATTTCAACTGACGGCAATGTGTGGGGAACTTACTTGTGCGATTCTTTGTTTTCTGAAATGAAGATAATTAAATCAAAATATCGCAATCGACTAACTGACGATCATATGTCATCATGCTTGCGATTAGCACTCAGTGGTTAAATCTTTTGAAAAGTATGCTGAGGACATGAGGTGCCACGCTTCAACATACAAAGTCACTTCTTAGTTAAATTTCACACCATATAATGAATCATTCTTTCAAGAAAGGTGTTTTTCCTTACGAGCTTAAAATCGCCATTGTTGAACCTCTGCATAAGAAGAGGGACTTTAACGTGATGGGGAATTACAGACCAATAAGGCTCCTATCTTCATTTTCAAAAGGTTTTGAAAAGATAGTAGCCAATAGATTGCTAAAATTTTTCAAGAAATTCAAGGGAAAAAATACAGAGACAGCTATTTACGAGCTCACTCAGTCGGTTGTCTTGGCTCTGGAGAGGGGGGAGGGTTAGGTTAGGTTAGGTTAGAACTCTTTTGTTTTGTAACAATCAATGAACTCGCAATTTTGAATAACTATGAGGTTTTTCACTGGTAATATAGAAAAGAACCTAACCTAACCTAACCTAAACATTGACTAAAACAATGTATATTGTGCGGAAAGCTAATATCTATATATACTACGGTACACCCTACCTAAGTAGGTGGTAGGTAGCGTGTATCGTGTATGTACGACAACCCTGCATCACACATACTTGCAGCCTCTCTGAGTCGATCGTTACTAGTCTAAAAATATTGAGGTAGATTGCCAGCAGTTCAAGTTTGAGTACCCCTGCCCTATACCAAGAATCCAACAGATCTTTAGTTTGCGTATTGCCTTTCAAAATTGAATATTTTATGACAGATACTCGATTTTATCATCCATTTTTCACAAAAAACTTACTTTGAACGACTGTTCCATAACTCGCCCAAAATGGCTGAAATTTTGGTAAGTAACTGTCAATAGATGAACAATGAAAACTTACTAGCTTTTATGTACGTGTGTTGCCATCTTCATGTAGAGGTCGGAAGCTTTTAAATAAGTTTCATGTTGTTTGATTTATTTCAACCCAAATTAACTAAGTTTTTGGGAAAGTCATGGTACACAATGATGAATTGCATTCCACACTTTATAATATGTTATCAACCTAGAAGATATGCAGTAAAATGACATTTTTTTATCAATTCTCTACGCTGATATCTTCAATTTCTACCATCTGGTATTTAAAAGACGTACACGTAAAATTAAAACCATATACAAGGTGTAACATAAAAGTATGCCACAACTTGAGAGGGTAAATCTACGTGCAATTATAAGAAAAAAATTCATATAAACATATGTGAGCAAAAACTTCGTTACTGAAATTTCCGGAAAAAATTGGTTTTTTCGTCAAAACTCCTGCAGTTTTTGAGATATTCAGCCCAACTTTGAAATGTAAGCTATTTCTCACAGCCTTCATCATTGCACGTCCTAAACTTTAACCAGCATCCACCAGGTGTTTTCTTTTCTGGAGCCATGTCTTCTTTTGCCCTTTCAAACTTTTTTGCAGTAAGCCACTGATTTTTGTCATCTTTCTTCAAATTAGAAACTTTTTCAACACTTGTAATTTTTTCGTTTCTCCGACTGTTCTTGAACAAAAAATTATTAAACGGTTGTATGCATTCGCTGAATTGAAAGAACTTCTAATCAAAAAAATGACTAGTAGGCTTTGATTTTTTTCATTTATTTATTTATTTTGACAGTTGTTAAAATTGAACCAGTGTCTGCTCGAATTGTCCATCAAATTTACGATTAGTTTTAAGACTTTTGAAGTTTTTGCTATAAGAAAAAATGGCTAATTTTTCTAACGCCGAATTGGCTGATATCCATTACATGTACGGTCTAGCTGACGGAAACACAACAGAAGCTAGGCGATTATATCAGGTGCACTTTCCAAATCGAGTAACACCAGACAGGCGAAGATTCTCAAATATCCACAGAAGGTTGAGGAAAACTGGTACTTTCACTGCAAATAATCGTTTAAGAGGTGCAACTCAAACTATGTGAACTCCAGATATTGAGGAAGCAGTTTTGAATTGTATTGATTTGAATCCTCATGTGAGTACAAGAAAAATTAGAAATCGGTTCAATATTTCACATGTTCTAGTTTGGAGGATTCTCTACGACTCTTTATTCTGCCTGTTTCATAGTCAACGCGTCCAAACTCTACTTCCTCGAGATTTTCCTTTTCAAGACTGAATTTCTGCCGATGGTTCTTAGATAAAATGCTCATTTTGAAAGTGAAATAATGTTCACTGGCGAAGTTAACTCTTCGAGATCTGCTATCACAAATTTTCATAATAATCATTATTGGGCCGGGGAAAACCCCCATTTGATTGTAGAATCTCAACATCAAGAACAATTAACATTAAATGTCTGGGTCGGAATAATTCGCAATTATTTGATTGGGCCATTTTTTTGCCTAACAGACTAAACGGTTCCGGTTATCGGCAATTTCTTGAGGAGGAGTTACCTTTATTGCTCGAGGATGTGTCACTTTTGGTGAAAAATATAATGTGGTTCATGCATAACGGGGCACCAGCACATTTCAGTGGAGAAGCTAGGGAATTCTTGAATAATACATTCAACAACCGATGGATAGGTCGGGGTGGGCCAGAACCATAGTCTCCTAGGTCCCCAGACTTATATAGTTTAGACTTTTTCTTATGGGAATATCTCAAAAGTTAAGTTTATACCGCTCCAGTGAACACTGTAGACGAGTTAAGAAATTGAATCTTGTGACACGATAAAAATACCTCAGGAATATTTTAAAAAGTGAGTGATAATATGCGAAGAAGGACAGAGGCCTGTATTCTTGCAGGTGGAGGACACTTCCAGCAATTTATTTAGTTTTTAATTGTTCTCTTTTTAGTTTGAAATTGAATAAGTATAAGTTGAGTCTCAACAGACGACAGATCAAAATAAAAGCAAATTGAAATTCAATAATTTTTCACTCGAAAACGGTTGGAGATACGAAAAAATTCCAATGTTAAAAAAGTTTCTAAATTGAACGAAGATGAAGAAAATTGATTGTACGCTGATCAGTGGTGTACTGCAAAAAAGTTTGAGAGGGAAAAAGGAGACGTGGCCTCGGAAAAGAAAACACCTTGTGAATTTGAGTTAGAATTTAGTTCGTGTAATCATGGAGGCTGTAAAAAATGGGTTACATTCCAAATTTGAGCTGAATATCTCAAAAAGTGCGGGAGTTCTGAAGAAAAAACCAATGTTTGCCGGAAATTTCAACACCCTGTAGCTCCGTAACGAAGCTTTTGCGGACCTATGTTTATATATACTTTTTTTCTCAAAATTTCACGTAGATTTACTTCCACAAGTTGTGACATACTATTATGTACCACCCTGTATTTACGAAGGCTGAATCAATTCATCAATTCTTTTCTCTTTCAAATTACAGAATCAACTCAATAATGGTTTCTGCAACATGAAAGATCTTAGTGGCGGCAATGAATCTCTGCCATGTTCTGATGGATATGACTACAACAGAACAGTGTTCGAATCGTCAATAATAACAGAATGGGACCTCATTTGTGGAAAAGAAAGGCTAGTAGATGTGTCACAAATCATCCTTATGAGCGGTATTTTAATAGGTAAGAAAATTTATAGATATTTGAAGTATTGCAACATAACATGTTGCCTAATATTCATGAACATACTGGGTATGAATTGAGTGTTTCACTTTCAGATGTTATAATATATGATGAATGACATGTGACGAAATATGATGGAACTTGGCGGTGTCATATCTGATTCGATATATTCGAGATTTTCCTACCGCTTCCGCGCAAAATTGCTGAACGAATGTGAATGAAATTTGACATACATATAGTTAACTATCTTGATTGATACTTATCACTACATAGTATAAAACAAAGTGGCTTTCGCTGTCTGTCCCCTGCTTAATTCTTTAAAACTAAGCAACTAATTTTGATGCGGTTTCTTAAAAAGATTCTGTGATTCTTAAGGAAAGTTTATACGTACATTCCATGCATAATATAATAAAGGAACACTAATATTTTTCGAGGTTTCTCATGTGATGTCCTAAATAAACACATTTTTTTTGCTCTTACATTTAAAACGCTGGTTCTACGCTACGATATAGATCAAAATAATATACTACAGTATTGTAAATTACAAGAGTTGAGGCTTTAGCCTATAAACTCAAAAGAATATAAATTTAAATATGAAAGAAAATATAAAAATCGACGACGAAGTGTTCCAAACAGAAAGAATACAGCGGCGAAATCGGGCATCGTTCTGATTGTTCGATGATGTCCATGCATCTAAACGGTTTTTGAATAGGTTGATATTTTCGGAGCCTACTATTGAATCTGGCAGGCGAAAACGCGGTTAGAAAAGAATCCCTGGCTCTGATTTTTTTGAAGTTTTCCTTGACAAGTTTAAAGCGATTCCCACGAAGATGATTGTCGTTCAACGGAAAGAGGTCTCTGATATCCGACTCGATGACTCCCCGCACAAATAAGTAGGTGAAGATGGGGTCGTCTCGCGTTCGTCGATCTCAAAGGAAGTCTTGTGCTTCAACGTTGCACCGCCTCGAGGGCAAACTCATCGCTTCTGAAGGTGGGCCACCAAACTGGACCAGCATACTCCATAATTGGTCGGACAAAGGTTTGATAAAGAAGTTTTGTAGTCTGTATGTTGCAGCCCTTGAAACTATGGTGAAGGCAATACATAATTCTCCGATCCTTTGAAGTGACGGCCGAGATATGCTTAGACCATGATAGGTCATCAGATATTGTCAGTCCGAGATCCGAGTCTCTTTTTAGAGGATGCCCACGAATTGCGTATGGTAGTTTCGGGTTCGATTTACCTATATGCAGAACTACACATTTCTCCAAGTTCAACGAGAGAAGCCACACATGCAACCAGCGATTGATGCAATCTAGGTCATTTTGTAGGGTGAGAGCGTCAGTTGTTGGGACATTGTATATTTTCGTCTCATCGGCAAAAAGGGCACAGTTTGTCTTGATCGAGACAGGGATGTCTGAAGTATACAAGAGGAAAAGGATTGGACCGAGAACTGAACCCTTAGGCACACCACTACTCACCATTCAGTGGTAGAAAATGCGTCTCCTGCTTTGACACGAAAAGTTCTGTCGCTGAGAAATACTCTCAACTAGTCCAGTAAGTGGCCTCTAATACCTAGATGTTTCAGCTTGGCGAGGAGTCATTTGTGTGGGACACGATCGAAAAATCTGAATAAAGCTCATCAATTGAAATACCAGCATCCCAAGCCTTCGTCCAGTCGTTGATGCATACAACCAGGTTAGTGAGCGTTGAACGACCAGGAAGAAAACTGTGTTGTTCTTTTGGAATTATGTCATTGGTTAGAGCAGAAGTAATGATTTTTTCGCATATTATCCTCTCAAGTACTTTCACTACAGAAGATGTCATGCTTATTGGGCGGTAGTTGTGAGGCGATGGTTTGTCCCCTTTTTTGAAAATTGGTGTGATTGTTGCCCTACGTCAATGGCGAGGGAGGGATGCAGAAAAGAGTGATTTTGAGAACAGTATGGAAATAGGCCTGGCGAGTTCTGCAGTACATCTATGAAGGAAATAAGGGGACAGACCATCGGGTCCTATAGCGGAGTCAGTTTTGATTTTTTGCGAGTGTTTTTCGACAAGTTCTTCGGTAATTTTGACTTGAACGAGATGGGTTCACGAAAGCTGGAATCTGGTCATTCGGTTTAATAGTGTAAGAGGAGGAGAAAACCTCCGCTACTGTGTCAGCTGAATGCGTCACGTCCTGACATATATCTCCTTGAAGGTTCCTGACTAGAGGAATACTGACTTTTCCGTTCATGCTTGATCGTAAGTAGTTGAAAAACTTTCTACTGTTCTTTGACAAGTCGTTCCCAAAGTCAATATTGGCCTGCTGGATTCTAGCTAAGAGAGAGTTGGAGAAGTATCGAATCGATGATTGTCGAAGTCAGATTCAGATTTGCTACGCAAATATCTTCGCCACAAGGAACGTTTTTCATGACACAACTCGATGATATGATGATTGATCCAGGGTTTAGTATTATTCTCGTAGAATAACCTCTCCTTGGTATTCGATTGACTATTGATAGAAAGTTATCCCAATCTTTTTTGATATCTTCAGCACAAAGGATAGCGCTCCAGTTGTATTCAAAGAGAGACTGACTGACTGTGTCATAATTTACTCTCTTTATTATTTTTGGTGTTTTGTTGGATGGGTCGTTTTGAGAAAACTGCAATTGAAAATGCAGCACTAAATGATTGGATTTGCCGAGAGAGAGTAAGTAGTCGATTTCAGAGAGCAAGTTGGAGTCCATCCGTGTATCTGGTTGGTTGTTCGAAGGCATGGTATAAACCACTATTCAAGAAAAAATTGGCATAGTCGTTAGATTGAGAATTAGGGGAAGGAAGCCGTTCATTTTTTTTATAGCAAGGTGCACTGCCTTGATGAAACAGCACTTTATTTTTCTCAAAAAGGACCGTTTCTTGGTGATTTGGTCTTTCAATTGATCCAATAACTCAATGTAGTTAGTGTTCTGGTTATTTTCAAGGTAATCGATGAATATAATACCCTGCGCATCCTATAAAACAGATGTCATAGCCTTTCCAGCTGACTACTGCGTTTTTGCACGCCTTGGATGCAGTTAACCTCGTTCAGTCCATTCGGCTGATTGTCGATTACTTTCTGGACTGTAGTAATGAATCCATGTTCAATCCATTGTGATCTACGTGTGAATGAATTAGTTTGTGTTCTGTTGAAGTGTTTGATTTGAACCCACAAATAATTTAAAGAATTGAAAAACGTTACAATATTATATTTTTTACTTTTCAGGCAACATACTTTTCGGACTTTATGCAGATAGATATGGTAGAAAAATCATACTCATCATATGCATAGTTATCCAAACCATATTTGGCTTTATAGCTTCTTGGTCCCCATGGTATTGGGGCTTTGTTATATCAAGATTTCTAGTGGCTGTTGCTAATGGTGGAACTCTTGTAGTTTCTTTCGTCATGTGTGTAGAAATAGTTGGAGGAAAATGGAGAGCTATAATACCAATTCTAGTACAAACACCATTCGGTATTGGCTATTCTTTCATGGGTGTTCTTGCTTATTACATTAGAAACTGGAGGCAATTTCAATATACCCTGTCAGCAATTTCTGCATTATTTTTGTGGTATATCTGGTGAGTATTAAATGAATAAACATGAATTTAATGCTCTACTAATTTTTGTCTTCTTATAGGTTAATTCCTGAATCTCCAAGGTGGCTATTTGTGAAAGGAAGGCAAATGGAAGGCAGACGAATCCTCGAAAAAGCTGCCAAGTTTAATGGAATTAAAACTGAAGTCTTCGAACAGAATTTTGAAAAACTCTCTAGTCTACCAACGGATACTAAAAAGCCTAGTTTCGGTGACTTGTTCAGTACACCCATTCTTGCAAAGAGAACCATTTGGCTGTGTTTGATTTGGTGAGTTAGCATATGGTATCTTGAACTATTGGCTTAAAACCAATTCTCAACTAATAAACTTTATTTTTATTAATCTAATCTACCTTGACGATGTTGAATAATGGTTTCGAGAATACAAATGCGATGATAAATACACATTTTGTTTTTTCGATAGATTTTAATATCTAACTAGGGAAAATCATACTATTTCACTTATCATGTTTACATAACTGCTGACTTAAATCAATGACACTCAAAAACCTTATCCTAGTATAAGATTTATCTATCAAGTTTAAAGAATTTAAAATTGTGTTTTGAAGATGAAAGTATTTTTATTCCTAACTCTTGGGTAGAGGCAATGGCTGTCATACTACAGTTGTGGTTGCCCAAGATGATTTAATATGTGTGTTCACTCGCTTCTTGAGAAGGGCCAAGTTGTAAGTTAATGGAAAGATGTTCTATGTAAGCGAATTTCACGATACACTAGCTCTGAAAACAAAAGAATCTTTATAGAGGTAGCAAGTTGGTTTCTACTGATGATAGTTTTTCGCGAGAATGCTTTTCCTCCGAACTGGATTCTTTCTGGAACCAAGCCTCTCAGTTCTTCAGAGCAATTACCAAGGAATTACCTGTAGAAAAGAGAACGATCGGCAACCTGCCATCTTCGATCCAGAGGATGGAAATCACTCGTAATCTCAGGGTCGATGAGCCACACTGCTCTCTTCTGAACATCATCAAATTGATTCAGATAGATACAGTATTCCAGACTAGGACACACCTATGTTTTCTGATAAAATCATCAGCTGTTATGGTGTGAAGTACTCCATAGCTCTGAAGAGAGAACTGAACTTAGCAGAAGCAGATTTGTCAATGGCTGATAGATGTCATACCAGCAAACTTTGATGTCCTTGCATGATGAGGGGACGTTCACCAACAGTAACTTTATTAATACTACATTAATTATTACGCCTTGTTCGCGTTAAAATTGGCCAAGTTCAACTGGCCTCACTCTGATATATTCTCCAAGTCTGGTGACATGCTCTATTGATATATTTGTTGGTGTGTCTCCTCAGTAATTATAGGACACTGAGTATAAAATGAAGACACCAGAGTGTAGTCATCCAGAAACTCATATATTCTGTTTTTGTTGGAGTGGAGCAGATCATTAATCTGCAAAGAAAAGAGTCGGTGAGAGTATAGAGCCATGGGGTACTCCTGCATTAACCCGAAAAGATTTACTGGTTATACCATCAACTAGGAGCTTTAAACCCTACAAATCACCAGGGGTGGACGGAATTCATCCGGTCATGTTGCAAAAAGACAACAAAAATACAGCTCCATGTCTGCGAGCTATATGCAAAGCCAGCTACTCACTGGGTTACATCCCCAGTCATGGAGGAAAGTTAAAGTATTATTTATACCGAAAATGGGTAAGAGATAAGCTTAACCTCCTTTCTCCTGAAATCAATGGAGAAAATTCTCGACAACCACTTGGGAAGTTTCATAACACATAAAACAAAATTTGCCTACCTACCAGGCAAGTCTACAATTGATGTCCTACACGCTCCAATCAAAGAAGTGGAAGGAGTACAAGAGGCTAAAGAAATAGCATCATTTCTATTTGGAGATATAGATGGAGCTTTTGACAATACCTCCTATATATCCATTAGCAATAGTGAGATATGGTTGTCGGCATTGAAGGGATACCCTCCAGGAGGTGTCCTTACGCCGCTTCTATGGTCAGTTGTTGTTGATGGCCTCTTAAAAAGACTGAATAACGCAGGCTTTAACGCACGAAGCTATGCTGATGATCCAGTTATCATCATTAGGTGAAATCATGATGGAATCTTATCGAACCTGATGCAAAAAGCCCTAAACATCATGAATGAATGGTGTGCTGAAGAGGGGCTCAGCATCCATTCAGACAAAATCCTTCTTATTCAATTCACAAAACATTGATTTCAGCATCCTGCTTTCCTGATTCTTCGAGTACAACTCAACTCCTAAGTACTTATAGTTTTCCACTTGCTCTATTTTTGTCCCCTCTATCTGTATATTCATGTCTTCATTTTCTGTTCCAATCACCATTACCTTAGTTGTGTCTTTGTTCATTTTCACACCAGTCTTCTCTAATTCTCAGATCCATATATTCTAGTTCTAGATCTTTTTCATTGCTGGTCATTATCATTATATCATCCGCGTATGCCCCTACTGATACTTCTACTTGCTGTAAGTTTCTATATCCAATCTGGATTCTCCTCACTTTTTTCGAGCAATTTTTTATTATTTCATCCATAAAGATCATAAACAACAGACTAAACCCCCCCCCCCTTTCTAAGTCTCTCCGTTGTCTGGAAATATTCCGATCTCCTGTTTCCGCTTATAATGCAATTTCTATTACTTTCATATATATTTATTATCAGTCTTATTATTTTTGCTTTGATTCCTCTTCTACGTGGTATTTCCCATACTCTTCGTCTAGGCACCCTATCAAAAGCTTTTTCTACGAACGCTAGGTATATTTTCTTCTCCATCTTGTTAGATTTTTCCATCGATATTTTTATGCTGAATGATCTTGAAGACTTCTTCCCTTTCGAAATCTACTTCATGTATCTCTCAATATTCTTTCAATAATTGGCCTCAGCTTTATATCTATTATTTGTTCATATATTTTCATAGCCGTGCATAATAACGTGATCCTCTGTAGTTGCTACATTCATGTTCGTCACCTGATTTGTGAATTGGGATTATCATTGAAATCTGCCAGTCTTCTGGGATTTGTTCTTCTTGCCATACCCTATTATATATTTTCAAAAGCACGTCTTCTCCATATTGACCCATATTCTTGATCATTTCGGTCGTAATCTTGTCATAGCCTGAGGCTTTTCCAATTTTCGAGCGTTTTATAGCTTCCTGTAATTCCCGTTCTGTTATCTTCTCTTGATCTCTATCTTCTTCTATGCAAACTTCACTATCCTTTAATCCGTTCCCAAGTAACTCTTGAAAATATTGCTTCCATCTTTTCATTAATTTCCTGTCATCTATGAATATTTCTCCATTTTTGTCCTTGATGTTATAAATGTTCTTTTTCCTTCTACACGATTTATCGATTTCATAGAATAGCTTTTGGTTTGCTTCGCTCTCGGCTTCTATTTTTTCCCCGAATTCCACCTATCTCCTTCTTTAAGATGTCAAGACTAGATCTTTCAGTCGTTTTCTTGTTTGTTTGTATAACTCATATTTCTCTATAGTTTTACAGTTGAGGTAATTTGCCATGCTCTCTTCTTAATTCTCACTTCCTCTCTAATTGCATCTGTCCACCATGCCGTTTGTTTTGCGTTATTTCTCTTTCTGCTGTCTTCCACATACTTTTTTAGCAGAATCGAGAAGAGTGCTTTTGAAATACTTCCATAAGTCTTCTGTGCTCATATTGTCTGTTGCATCTTCTATATTTTCTAGTTTCTTTGATATGGTTTGCTCGAAAATTTTGGCGTATTCTTGATAGCCTTTATCGATTCATGTTCGATTTTTCTCAACCGATATCTGTTTACCGTCGTCTTTCAGTTCCTTTTTGATACAAGCTACTAGTAAAAAATGGTCGCTCCCTATTTTAGCTCATCTTCTCACTCTAACGTCTTTTATTTTTTTCAGGTTGCTTTTCTCTACCAATATATAGTCTATTATCGATTTCTGGTTTCTACTTTCTACTTGTCTCATATATTTATGTATATTCTTGTGTTCGAAGATAAATAATCCCCAATATTTTATCACATTCAATCAATAACCCACCCAATAGTTTCCAGCGCTTGAAAACGACCTAAGGGTCGGAACCGGTCATGTATTTACAAATAAACTTGGAGAATTGACAAAAGTATTTTTTCATTTTTTTCATATTTTTAAATTGGATGTCCACAAAATAAATATGTTAAATATGTCATCTTTAGAAGAAGCTTTAGGAACTTGATGAAGCTCTATTCCATTGCTAAAATATTGTAGAAAGAATATTTGTCATTCCACAAATTATTTCAAGATAATTCCCCATCGTTAGTAATTCATATTATAAATCTTCTTACAGGTTTTTCGATGGAATAAGCTTTTTCACCATTACGCAATACGTGGGGCATGTTGGCCAAAATATCTTCCTGACAGTAATTGCTGGAGGGTTTTTAACCATTCCAGGACAGCTAATATGTTTGTATATGATTGATAAATTCGGCAGAAGAAATACAATTGCTTCATGGACACTTGTTAGCGCGGTCTGTTTCCTCAGCATTATTTATTTCCCAAAAGGAATGTATCCTCACGATTGGCAAAGATTGACATTGACTGGAATAGGAATCATTGGTGTTTCGGTAAGTTATAAAAATTTCCCAGCACAATTGATTCAGGACTTATATTTCAGAAGGAATGAAATGAAAATTTGAATCAATTGCCAACAACAAAGTTTAATTTAGAAATTCAAAATCAAGCACGCATTCACAACTACACGCATCCACAACTACACGCATCCACAACTACACGCATCCACAGTTACACGCATCCACAACTACACGCATCCACAACTACACGCATCCACAACTACACGCATCCACAACTACACGCATCCACAACTACACGCATCCACAACTACACGCATCCACAACTACACGCATCCACAACTACACGCATCCACAACTACACGCATCCACAACTACACGCATCCACAACTACACGCATCCACAACTACACGCATCCACAACTACACGCATCCACAACTACACGCATCCACAACTACACGCATCCACAACTACACGCATCCACAACTACACGCATCCACAACTACACGCATCCACAACTACACGCATCCACAACTACACGCATCCACAACTACACGCATCCACAACTACACGCATCCACAACTACACGCAATCGAATTTATATGGAATCGCTCGTATTGATTGTTTTTAACTATGGATCTTTGACTACTTATGAAGAACTGTATAGTATGATAAGAAATGTTGAATTATCATCACATGTTCCGGAGATTGTACTCAGTCGTCACTGAGATTTGACAGTGTGAATTTCAAAATTTAAAAAAGCCTATAATCATAACTAAAAATGCCTTACGTTGCATTGTACGATGTGCAGAGGGGTCGAATAACTGCTCTCGTTGAAGACGGGGTGACACAGAGGAAAATAGCGGCCACAATGGGGGTATCACAGGTGGTGATTTCAAAAACCTACGCCCGATACGTGGAGCTACTATCTGCAAAATAGGCCTAGAAGAAATCGTAGGAAGATCACTTCTGAAGCAAGGGCGTACCCAGAAATTCAGCAAGAGGGGGCAGGCACATGAATGTAATGAAAATTAGCCGAAAATCAAGCGCGAAAAGCTGCGGGGGGTTCGGGGGCGGTAGCTACCCGTATAATGCGCCGCCGGCAATAATTTTTGAATCAATAAGGTTAAACTCATTTCTGTCGAATGAAAATTATTCCTATTATCATATTTTATTTGATCTATCAGAAATTCAGGGGAAATATTCTCACACAAAAGAACAGATTAACATAGAAACTCATTTAATAATTGTTGCTTCACAACACAAGATAAAATTCATAGCATCAACTCACCATAACTTTTCCGAAAATGGAACTTCATTAAGTCTTAATCAATTAACACATATTAGGTATATATAATGTGTTTTTTCAAAACTCAGTTTTTTTGGACAGTGATCAAAATACGTTTTACAACTGGAAGAGTGTACCTCCTGTTTTTCGAGGGTCACGCCAGAACCTAAAAATTCTTAATATGTTTCTATGCCTGCATTTTATGAGTATGTACCAGATGTTGGAGAAACCCATGATGATAACATAAGTTTAGTAAATTTTCGTAGAATGCTGACTTTTGATTTTATTGTCTTTACTTATGGTGTGAAGTTTACTTTCAACCGTTCATTCCGATTTCCTCGCAAAACCTAGTTTATTGTGCCGGCGTAGTCCAGGGGGGGGGCAGCTGCCCCACTCTGCCCCTCGCTGGGTACGCCCATGTCTGAAGAACCAAAACCGCTTTTTGTGCTAAATTGCAAGAATAGACCCTAGTGCGTCACACCCCATACTCCAAAGGCAATTTCTGTATCAGTCGAAACGATACGTCAAAGACTTCGTTCAAAGGATTTATACAGCAGAAGGCCCTTAAGTGTTCCAGAGGTAACCAGACTACAAAAAATTAATAGACTTTATTGGTGTATCGAGCACCATTATTGTTAAATATTTTCTTAAATTCAAGTGTGTTTAGACATATAAGAGTCAGGTATGATTGTTGAAATATTTTTCTGCTAGTTTTCTTTTTCCATTGTTACTGATTCCTAACCCAAACCACCTTCCTTTCAAACTTGTTTTGTCTGGTAATCATCGAGTACAAGATGAGAATTGAAGCTGCTAAGCAGAAAAATCTTCGGTACTCTTTCTGTACGCACGACACTGACACAACATAAACAAACAAGCTATTACTAGTGCAATAACAACAGAAAACCGAGTTTTTTCCGCTCACACTTGTGTTTTTTCTGACTCACCAAAATTATAGACGAAAACATTTCTTGTAAATACAATTATTCTAATTTTGTAAATCCTCTCTTTTTAGAATATATATATATATATATATATATATATATATATATATATATATATATATATATATATATATATATATATATATATATATATATATGTATATGAAATGAGCTCAGTATGATATAAAGTTTCCCGTGTTTTTTCTCGATGGTTTCATGGGAGTATCTATGATTTGATGTGCTACGGGTTTTACCCCGTGGTCCATTTCGATTTTGGCGACGTTTCGACAAGTTGTCCCTTGTCATCTTCAGGCGTTCGGTAGACGATATCTCGAGCCTAACTGATAGCGGAGCGGTTTGTCGGTGGTTCTCCTTTTAGGTCCTCGTTGTGGGCGTCACATCGTCTACTGAACGCCTGAAGATGACAAGGAACAACTTGCCGAAACGTCGCCAAAATCAAAATGGAACACGGAATAAAACCCGTAGCACATCAAATCATCAATACTGGAAAATTGAGAATTGGCGAAATATTGTTTTTTCGGATGAGACCAGAATTGGTGTTCGATCAGAAGACTGCCGGATTCGGGTTTTAAGGGGTCGTGGAAGACAAGCTAGACTCCAAGCAGCAAGACAAATTCCGAAATACAAAGGGGGCAGTGTGATGTTTTGGGGTGGCATTATGCTGGAAGGCAAAACAGATTTGGTTTCGTTTCCTGTGAGTGTAACTGATAGAAATTACATGGACTTAGTGCTGGAGCGAATAGTCAGACTCTGGCGAGTTGCCCATTTCACTTTTACGATAATGCTCCTCTGTATACCAGCAACCTCACGCGACATTATCTTGAAACACAAGAATTCGCTATTTTGGACTGGCCGCTCGCTCTCCAGACCCGAATCCTATTGAACATTTATAGGATAATCTCAAAAGGAAAATTAGATCTCGCTAGTGTAATCCACGAACCCCACAACAGCTTGTCCAGGCCGCCACAAAAGAGTGGCAGAATATTACCCCAGAGGAGGTGGAAAAACCTAATCCAAAGCATGCGTAGATGGCTTGTATCGAAGCAAGAGGAGGTACTACAACCTACTGAGGACGAGAAAAAAACACCTACTCCGTGAGAAAACGATTTTAAATTCTTTTACAACATGCGGAAAGTCTCTTATCTTCTTTCATTTGTTTCTATCTTAAAATAAACCTTAATTCATTTTTCTTTTCAATTGAAATATTTTGAAAAGGCTCAATTCTAACAGTCTTCGAATTTTCCAAAATTCGGGTGATTCCATATAAATTTGGTTGTGTGTAAGTTTGCCTATTCTGTTTTTCTTTACTTTTTCATTATTTTATTTCGATACATACAGAGGTTAAAAAACACACGGCAATATTTGAGTAGGTAATTGATATATATATATATATATATATATATATATATATATATATATATATATATATATATATATTCTTTTGAAAAGAGAGGATTTACAAAATTCGAATAATTGTATTTACAATAAATCTACTTGCACGGATGGAATTCACAATTTTTGTTGCAATGCCGACAATTTCCTCCGTGTTTAAAACGTTTCAACACAAAACTTATTGATGTATAATGCAATGGAATAAAAAAAATGAAAGGAAATCTTCATTAGCTCGACACAATGCCACAAAACCGTTTTTGTTTCCATGATATCATGTTTCAGTTTATCTGCCTTGTCTGACTCATGACTTCAATACGCCTTGTGACAGTCGGACGACATAACTGAAGTTCTCTAATAGGAGATATGATTTCTGTTTTATTTTTGAAATTTCCAAATGAAGTCTCACCCGCTTCAATAAATGCTTCCTTCACTAAGGATCTATCTTCGAATGGTTTCTGGTGTTTCGCCAATATATGAGATATTTTAAATGACGCGATCGTAGCAGCTTTTGATAGTTTGGCTGGTCTTGTGAACATGGTTTGTTCTTTTTTCCAACAAGATATCAAATCACGTACTTTTCTTTTTCTTAGTTCACTCTGTGGCGAAAATTCCTTTTCATAGTTTTTAGGAACTGTCTTATGATGCTTCTCCAAGTAACCAAGTTACCACGAAAATGATTCGTTTTAGATTTCTTCCCTGCACCCACTTTGTACTATTCAATAATAAACTTTGTATCGACGTAGTATTGCCTTGAAGTTACAATTCAGAATGACGTGAATTCCTGCAGGCACAACATTTACATCCGCGTGAACGAAAGTCTCGAATGTTTCCGTCAAACGCGCCGCCCAAAATTTCTAGAAAAGCGTCAAGAATAAAAAAAGCAGCTTTTCCTTGACAATTTCCGCGCGTTCCTTTGATAAAGCCGTCTTTTGCCGCTAAAAGAGTGTTATTTTATTACGTAATAAATTTTTGTAGTTTAGTTACCTACTTATTCAAAATTTTTTATTCTCGAGATATACTCAAAAAGCACACGCAATCGACTGGTCGATCGCGAGTGCTGTTTTAGAGGATATACCTTCGGCGATAAGACAAACGATGTGGTTCATGAACGATGGTACACCGGTCTTTTTTAGTCAGCTTGCTTGTGACTTCCTAACTCAAGAGTTTGAAAATTGAAACCCCCTTGATTTCTTCCTGTGAGGTTATTTGAAGTCTTTGGTTTACACTACCTCCGTTACAGGTACCTCCGTTACAGAATCATTTCTGGATGCATCACGATAAGAACAGTTCCTGATGTTTTTTAAAGATTTCGCCAATCAATGAGAAGAAGGGTTGATACTCAAAAGTCTTTGTTTTACTCTTGAATAAAACTTGATTTTGAAAAATTTTATTTAATGATAAAAAAATACACTACGATGATTCTCTTAATCGAAGATTACGTGTCGTACAATGAAATATATGAACTTTCTTTTCTTATTTTTTTCAACATTTTTTTACTCAAAAACTTGGCGTGGTACAGAAAAATGTTCTTGAAAAATAATTCGAAAATTCAAAACCATTTTTCATTTTTCATTTTTGTAAAAATTAGTAGTGTCCTATTTTTTTCTATGAGAATAACCTGTATTGTGCCTGGTGGGTCGAAAATATTGTTTGTTATTGAAAATTATGTTGCTTGAGTTATTAGAGAGATGACCAGTGTAGTTGATACCAGCTTATTTTTTTAAGCAGGTACTTTTATGGTATATAATAATTGCGTTATTTCATGTTTTTCTTTACGTTGGATGATTGTGTCTGTAAAAACCATTGGAAGCAATGTTCATGATATTATTTATTTCAATTTTGAAATCTGTCGGTGTCCCCCAATAAAAAACCAGCTTATCTCCAAATTATTTTCAATTTCAATCAAAATTTTACCAACAAACATCAGGACTTCCCATAGGATGAGCTCGTAGCCCGTTTTTGCCGATATATTCGTGGTAAACTTAGAAGAAACAGTATTATTGAATAGCCACTTAGCAAAAAAGATGAAGTGTTCTGGAACCGATATGTGGATGATATTTTGGTAGATTTCCATGGTATATATATATATATATATATATATATATATATATATATATATATATATATATATGTATTTATAAAAATTTGAATAATTGTATTTACAATAAATGCTTATATCTATAATTTTGGTGTGTGTCAGAAAAAACACAAGTGTGAGCTCAGGAAATGTAACAGGGGAACCATACTATCTTGTATATGATTCAATAAACAAGTGAAAAACCTGAGGAGAAAACTCCTATCTCTGTCGCTATTGCACTAGCAATAGCTTGTCTGTTTATGTTGTGTTAGTGTCGTGTGTATTTAAAGAGTACCAAAGATTTTTCTGCTTAGCAGCTTTATTCTCTCTTGCATTCCATGGTTTCCAAACGAAGAGGGTGAAAGGAAGGGGGTTTGGGACAGGAATCTGTAACAATGGAAAAAGAAAACCAGCAGAAAAATATTTCAACAATCATACTTCTTATATGTCCAAATGAATCTAAGAAAAGACATAGACAACAACATAGCAAGCAAGGTCATGAAAAGGACTAAGGAGATAATAAAAGAATACATAACTTGCGATATTTCCTCAAATTCCCTCTCTGTTTGACCGAGAGAGCCCCGATGGCCAGGTTCAGTCTTCCAAGTAATGCCGATTATGATCTATAGATGTTCTAGAATCATTATGGACCCAATAGTCTGGGTTGACATTGCCCATATATTATTTCTTTGTGGAACTTATTTAATTTGAAGAAAAATTTGCGAAAAAATTTTGACAGTCGTTCGAAAAATATGACAATTGGCATATACAGAGGCTATATTGTCCAAGATATTCATTTCTGATCAAAACGCAAAAACATGTCAATTTTTGTTGCAAGGGGGACATCTTTTGCGGTACAATGCTTGCCTGAAATATCAACCCCCTAAGCGGGGGTTGCAATCTTTGAACATTTTGAATAGAGAAGATGGGTCGAGTGATGACTCAAAAGAAAAGTGGTATCTTTGTCTACATTGCCTTGAACGAATTTCCATTTTTAATTGAAAACTGTTAAAGATACAGGGTAAGCAACTGAAAGATAGGGAAGACTATTTCCCTGAGACTATTCAAGTTTCAGTGAGGTTAAATGGAACAGATCCATGCTGATCAGTGGCAGTCATCATCAAGTACCTTCCTCATCCCGAACTTCAATCCCTGGAGCAATGGTGACAACCCTTGAAAATTTGGAAGAGGGTAGATGGGTCGAGTGATAACTCGAAAGAAAGATATTATCTTTGTCTGCATTCCTGTGAAAGAATTTTCATTTTTGATTGAAAACTGTAGAAGATACAGAGTGAGCCACTGAAAAATTGAGAAGACTATCGCCCCAAGACTATTGGAGTATTAGTGCGAAAAACTGGAATAGATTCATTTTAGATCAAAAGCTGTCATCTTCCGAAATCACTCTCATCTCGAATTCCAACCCCTAGAGCAGGGGTAATATTTCGATTCAGTGATATCTTTCAAGTAAAAGATTTCGATTGCCTTCATGACTGCCCGCAATAATTCTATTCTCATTGAGTTCCATAGGAATTAGAGGATGCAAAACGGAAAAGTGACTGAAGATGAAATGCTTGGTATACCATCTATCTTCGACCAGTTTCAAACAGGGGTTGATTTTTCACTGCATAGACACCTTTTGAAAGACAGTTACTCGTTTGAGACATCCGGTTTCGAATGTAATAGATAAAAAAACTAATACCATGGCTGAATATAAAGAAGGGAATAAACGAAAGGAGAAAATTAACGAGTATAAGTTGTTATTTAATACCCGATAAAATGAACGGAACTGAAGTCACTAAAACTTAACGTAAATGTCCGAATTGTTGACCACCAACCTCCATGCACATAAAAAAATTTTGGATGAAGCGTTCACGGACATTCTGTAAAATTTCTGGTGTGGTTTGGTTACACTCATTGACGATGCGCTGTCTCAGGTCATTCAAATCAGCAGGTTCAGTTTTATAGATTATACTTTTGAGGTGGCCCCACAGATAAAAGTCTAATGGACTGAGATTCGGAGATCGTGGGGGCCATTCCGTTGGGCCTCTCCTTCCAATCTAACGACCAGGAAGATGATCATCCAAAAATACTCGAACTTGTTGTGCAAAATGCGGGGCGCTCCATTCTGCTGAAATACAACCTCGTTCTCCGAATAGCGGGAGTCATTCTCAATGATCTCCGTTATTGCTGGCTCGATAAATTCTTCCAATAGTTGATAATGCAAGATTTCCAGGAATGAAAAACGGTCCAATGAGGTGATCGCCTTAAATACCAACCCAAATATTTAGTTTTTGAGGCTGCTGAGTGTAAATTTCGTGGAATATTTGCGGCTTAGAATCTGCCCAATAACAGTTATTTTGGCGGTTTACGGTTCCATTCAGAAAAAATGTACATTCATCCAAAAAACACAAGTGAAATAAATGATGAGGATTGTTCATGACTCTCTCACTTATGGTCTCACAGAATTGAAGTCTTCGATCGAAATCATCTTCGTTCAGTTCTTGAACTAATGTAATTTTATATGGATGAAACTTATGCCCCTTCAAAATGCGGAAAATACTCGTTTGCTTTACACCACTTACATCTGCCAATTTCCGCAGGCTTAGGGTAGGATCAACCACCGCTTGACCAAGCACCGCCACTTCCACGGCTTCGTGTCTTACTGGCCGCTCAAATACACGCTTCTTATTTTGCACCGATCTAGTTTCACGAAATTTGGCAACTAATTCTAGTACATACTTCGAAGTCACTTTAGCACCTTCGTGGCGTTGTTTGAAGATATTAGCTGTTCTGTTCGCGCAACTATCAAAACTGAAAAATAGTTCAATCATTTCAACCCTCTCAGCTATCGAGTAAACCATGACGATTTTATGAAAACTAAATTTCGAATAGAAGAGAAACTATTTTGATGAATGCAACCGAATTTTCACAACTAATGTGGAATAAAATTGAGACGATTAAATTGAATACAAAAAGTACGAAAACAATGAGAATCAATTTTTTTGTTGAAAAAATCTGATCATAGTAACATCTGCGTTCCTGATTCGTAGTGTTGATTTGCATCGTCAAATAAGATTCATTTCACATGAGGACGATGATCATACAGTATCACCTGTGAAAACAAAAAAGTTTCCTCTCGGTCAACTGATAAAAACGCATGTACATGTGAACCCAACTCCAGATGCATTGCTCGCATATCGTACAACGAATGTTCAAAGATCAATGGAGTTATTATGCCTGATAATATTATCGTTTTCTCTCAAGATTCATAATCCTTCATAATCATTCTGATGTTTCAGCTGCTCTCCCAGTAATTTTGATGGAGAACGAAAACTTGCACACCATTGTGGAGACAAACAAAAATCCTTTCTCAGAAGGTTATAACTAGACCCCATATTCTGCTTTTAAAATAACACAGGGTGATCACCTCTGCTCTAGGGGTTGAAATTTGAGATGTGAATGGTGTTTCGGAAGATGACAGCCTTTGATCTGGAATGAATCTGTTCCATTTTTTGCACTAATACTTGAATAGCTCAGGGCGATAGATAGTCTCCATTATTTTTCAGTAGCTCACTCTGTATCTTATACAATTCAATGAAATTCGAGATGACGATGATTTCGGAAGATGACAGCTTTTGATCTAAAATGAATCTATTCCAGTTTTTCGCACTAATACTCCAATAGTCTTGGGGCGATAGTCTTCTCAATTTTTCAGTGGCTCACTCTGTATCTTCTACAGTTATCAATCAAAAATGAAAATTCGTTCACGGGAATGCAAAAAAAGATTATACCTTTCTTTCGAGGTATCACTCGAGCCATCTACCCTCTTCCAAACTTTCAAGGGTGGTCTCCCCTGCTCTAGGGGTTAAAATTCGAGATGAAGATGGTGCTTGATGATGACTGCCATTGCTCAGCATGGATCTGTTCCATTTTACTTCACTGAAACTTGAATAGTCTCAGGGAAATAGTCTTTCCTATCTTTCAGTTGCTCACCCTATATCTCTTACAGTTTTCAATTAAAAATAGAAATTTGTTCAAGGCAATGTAGACAAAGATACCACCTTTTGTTTGAGTCATCACTCGACCCATCTTCTCTATTTAAAATGTTCAAGGATTGCAACCCCCGCTTAGGGGGTTGATATTTCAGGCGAGTTTTGTACCCCAAAAATTGACCTGGTTTTGCGTTTTGATCAGAAATGAATATCTTGGTAGATTTAGCCTCTGTTTAGTTTTCGTTGAAGCACCCTGTATATATATTTTCATGGTACAAACAGCCAAAGTGATACATTTTTGCAGTTTTTGAAAGAAGTTCATACTAACATTAAGTTTACAGAAGAAATAAAAATTAGTATCTTGATAAGTTTTTTAGACCTGACAATAACAAAATCGACAAGCGATTCCATTTATAATATCTACAAAAAAGAAACCTTCACATACTCAACTATTCCCATGGACTCATTCAATCACTTAATCACAAATAAGCAGCTTATAATTCAATGAGCCATAGGCCCTTTTCCAATCCACTGTCACTGACTTCAAAATTGAAAAAAATAATATCAGAAAAATTTCCTTAAATAACAAAATAAACTCGGTTTTTATGGACAAATTTTAGTTACCATTTTCTCCCAACAAATGTGCTAACTGTATCTTCTCACGTGAGTTCCATTGCTTTGCTAAAGTATATATTTTGTTTCAGATATCATTGTGTGCTGTATATTTGTTCACAGGAGAGTTACTACCTACAGTAATAAGAAACACAGGATTGGGATTGTGTTCAGTTTGCAGTAGGATAGGATCAATGTTAGCACCCCTTATTATATCGCTGCATGACATCGCTCCTTTCTTGCCTCTTTTATTATTAGGAATATTCAATGTTATTGAATTTTTTTTACTTTTAATGTTACCTGAAACTGCAGGAACTCATTTACCAGAAGTTATCAGTGATCTAGAAGTTAAGAAGTAAGTACCTGCAAAACAAGTTTTCGTATCTCTACTGAATCCATAAATTTTCACAAATCTCATGATGAAGTTTCAGAATGTATTTTTTCAAACAGGAGAATCCTACAGGTAAGTTTTCAGACAGATTACAGAAAGATATTTGACTTAATACCAAAATCATCTTTCTGGAACGAATTTCTTTGGCTAAAACTGAGTTCCTTGTGTTATAATCTCATATTGCGGAATCCGTCTTGCTATAACCACCTGTCTTATGGTGCATATAGAATCTTCTCTAATTTTTTCATTTTCTGTAGCTGTAGGAATTAGAGCTTGTAGTCTCTTGAGAACCAAAGTTCAATGCTCAAGCAGAACGTGTTTCGTTGTTTCATCCTCAAAATCACATCGTAGTCATAGTCAGCTATTATAGATGAATTTTAATTTTATATAGGTGGTGATAAAGATCACCGTGCTCTGTGAGAAGACCGAGAGAACTTTTTATTTTTTCTTCTACCCAGTGGCAGCAGATCCCCAGTTTTTTCAGATATATGTTTTCTGGCATCGATTGCCAAGTTCAATTTTTGTCAACCATTTACACACTTCTATTCGTGCGCTTCCATAAAAAATGCCGAAGGCAAATTCCAGAGTCAAGAACGCTGCCTCCGATCCACTATTGTCCAACCCATCCTTTTTTTCATTACCTGCATGGTTCGAGTGACCAAGAGTTCACGCAATAGTTGCTGTTGTTCCGAGAAAAGCTTGGCGAGCTGTGCTAACAATCCCGTACTATTTTTGAAGTTATCCGGTAGAATTCAGGTGCTTGAACTGAAATTTAACTGTTAGTACGTACGAAAATAACTTTGTCATGGCTTTCTAGATCTATACTTTTTTGAGCACACTGAGCTCATCTTTTATCAGACACTGTCTGCAATGTTCAAAGAAGTTTTCCTACTGAAAAAGGCGAAGAACAATGCAGGATACAGAAAACACTTGAGATCTTGAAACTACAGATGCTGCGCTTATTGTGAACTCTGTGCTAACAGATGACTACTTTTCTGAAGGGAAAACTGGAAAGTGAAAAAGAGCTTTCTGGTAAACAATTTTTTTTCAACAAGGTTACTTCTCAGATGAACTTAAAATAGAGTCATCACATAGTATAAGAAGGACGATATCCATAAATGCGAGAATTACAGACCAATATCGAATCTGCTTGCTGATATGGCTAGATTGGTATGTATCTTGGAGTCGAGGTTATTTCTAAACTAAGTTCAACATGTATTTGGACAAGACAGATTAAGCCCCTTAGCCTTGAAATTTTGTGTTTTATTCTAAACGCCTTTGAAAACATGGAAGATGCTTACTTGTTCGGGCGTATGTAAACCACAGATCATTAATTCTCAAATTGGAAAATTTGGGAGTTCATAGACAGTCACTGAAACTGCTTTCCTTTTACCTTCAGGACAGATTCAATGTCGCTGAATGGAATGATATGAGATCAAAGAGGAATAAACATCAACTGCGGGGTTCCACAAGGGTCCATACTATGCCCAATTTTATTCGTCATATTCATAGACTGTATTAACTATAAGGTTTCCTATCAACAGGGTGAGAAAAATTCAACAGGTGAAGTCGGCTGCATCTAGAACGGATACAAAAATATGGGTTGGTGCTTATGATTTTTCCTTAAGTGGGCATTAAACACAGGAATTTTATCAACGAAAATACCAGGCAGTGTTGGTGAGGATCTGACACTTTTAGGTGTTACTTTAGACGCTACGTTATCTTGGAAAGATCAGATCGGCTAACCTAACATACTTCGTACTTTTTAATAGCGTTGCTATATATGGCATTCTTCTGTGGGGTTGCACAATGGAAATCAATCGGGTGTTCCTGAAACAGAAGAGAGCAATAAGAGTTCTCGCTGGACTCTTCACGACTATTTCACTCGAACTCGGAACACCTTCATATAACTGAACACCAATTGATAAGAACAAAAATTGTACCCATTTGCTACACTTTACACTTAGTTGCCCCCACAACTGAAACTACTGAATACTGAGTTGCCCAAAGCAAAAAATTAGCGTCTACTATATAAAAACGTTCTTTATTCTGTGGAGTATTTCTTGGACTTTGATTTTCGACTAATTTTGTCTGGTTCTCTTTGTGTTTCGGTTGATCTCAAAGTCGATGTATGTTTCATATATTTTTAAGTAATACTATAGTTTCATCGCAAATTTTATTATTTTAATTTTAATATCTATTTAAATACTATACTTTAGGATAATCTTTATAAGCTTCATTGAAAGAGATAAATTATTTCACATTACAATGGAACATACCTCAGCCAGGAAAACATAGCAGTGTCTATTTAGTTTTATGCTTATAGACTTTTCTAGAGTTGACCAGTAAATACCAGTATCTGTATCATGGTTAGTTTTGGAGCGATTTGTGTACCATGTCTTCAGGTTGAATGAACAAAACTAAATCTATCAATATTTCCCTTGAAGGAGGACAGTTTCTGAAAGACCCTAAATAGAACTCTAGTTCCATGTACCAGATGGTATAAGTATGCAATCATCCCCTATATCATGCTTCCAATGTCTTGTTTGATCAGTTTCAATACATATTTTTTGTTTTCTCTGCGATATATATGTTTAAAACTTATAAATCGAGTGATATGCTAGGATCATCGGTCAGGGTGCTAGACATAATCTCCTTAATACAAACACATGCAAATCTCTACACACTATCCAACCGGTATTTTGCAGTGATTTGGCTCTTCATATGCCTTATAACAAGTGTGTAAACCCTGCAAAATATCTTTGGTGTTCGCGTCTATGATGCACCTTCTGCCTTCCTGCATGCAATCAGGCAGTTATTAGCACCTCTCTAAGTGAGAGTCTAAGTAGATAGATAGATAAAAATTGAGCGTGGGTTACCTAAAAGCTCTGCCCCAGCAACCCGGTGGTCTTTTGTGATATACTATATCGTTAATTTCACCTACAAACTCCATTCTTCTTATAAGGGATATAAGCCTCGTGGGAAGGAGCTTAAGTAATTCAGTCAGCTTCAGTTTGTTAGATGCAAGTATCTCCAGCCTAATTCTGTCCCCTGCTGGACATTCGCACATGACGTATTCCATTGATTCTATCGCCTCTTTACATAACCTATATGTGGGTTCCTCAATCAATCCTAGCTGGGGTTTGTGATTTCTGAGGCGACACTGCCCCGTTAATATGGCATTCAGAACTTTCGTATCTAGCCTGGAGAGTTTAGGCCAAGCTTTTGCTCTCGCGGTGGAATGTCCACTGATAGCAAGTCCAAAGTAACTTCGACCTGAGAAGCTGAGCTAGTGCTCCCGTATCTCCAGGTCCTACCCCCGGTTATTTTCTATCCTTGCAGCCTACAGGAGAACTTCAACCTTAGACCAATGAGTCCGCCATTTTATTGCCCTCAATGCCCTAGTGGCCCGGTACCCACATCAGATGGAGCCTATTCTTTCCTCCCAGTTTGACGAAGGTTGAACGACATTTTTGTAATCCCCATGGAGAATATTTCTGCTTGAAGAAAACAATCGCAATTCCGCCAAGACGACTGTTTCTTGGTAGAACCTCGAACATATACAACAGCTCCAACACCGTGGGTAGATCTGGAACCGTCTGTAAACAAACAGCGGCACTGAAGTAGACGGTCCTTGGAGCTGGTCCATTCCTGTCAGCTTGGAATGATGATCTAAAATGGCACCACATTCTGGTTTTTCTGCTGGTATCGGGATCAGGGGGTATGAATGTCCTTTTCCTAGTAATTGGTGGCATAAGAGTTATGTGTGGGTTTATACTAAGTTTCTTACCCTCACACTACCCTTAGATAGCTGAAATAGCCTGAAGTATGTCGTCGTCACCAGAATGAGTATATGGTCAACGTACGTTTGTACGTAAACGCCAGTGCAACTATTATTGCCAGAAGGTCAACCAGCAGGGACCACAACAAAAGGGGTAAATCTCCTCCTAACCCCTGCCACCACAAAACTGACTACTTCCCTGTTAGGAAAGTGTTGATTACTCTGACATTCAACATGTTGCTAATCCATTCTGCAATAATGTTTGGTGCCCTCCTGACTCCCAAAGCCCCGCATAGCATTCTAAGTACAAACACGGTCAAAAATGATCCCTAAATACTAAGTTTCGTTTTACCATGTGAAGTTTATTCCGAATAGTCACTACGCTTACAAGTGAGCGGTACAATACTATTGGTCGTACTCACTTTTAGTTCTTTATCCAGACTCTGTTTTTTCACCGTTTTCAGAGTTATTTTTATCAGCTCAATGATTGTTGAGTTAAAAAATCTACAAAGGGACAACATGGAGGTACACGTCGGGTTACAACAGTTGAACAGGATCACTTATTCAATAAACTCTCTAACGGAGTCCCACTATAACGTGAAAGTCCATCTTCAGTCCAGAAGATTTTGGACTTATCAGCTCGTAACAAGAAGAAATTACGTAACTCGATTGAAATGGGCTCAAAGTCAAATGGAATGCGGTACTGAAGTTTCATTCTTAGATAAATCTTGGTATATACTACACTCCGATTCTTAGTGTGGAGACAACATAAGAATATTCGAAGGCATAGAAAAGTCCGAGAAGTACTCAGCTACAAAGGAAATACTTTGATGAGTTGAATTGAAATTTTCTCAATAGTAAAGCTGATCTGGTCTTGGTTAACATTTCTTAAACGTTAACGTTAATGATATTCTTCGATCCTCTGTGCTACCATATCTGCAGCAATAGGAGAAAACTTTCTATTCATGCATGGTAATAAACCTCCTCACATTCCAATTGATAAATCTGCGTGGAATCCATCTTATCTTTTGGCTTGCTCAATTGCCTTACCTGAATGCGATTGAGCATGCTTGGAATACATTCAAAAAGGCCTTATAGAAGATCCAGAGTTTCAGGAATTGCTTTATGCTCTCCAAGTGGCTTGGCACACTATCCCGTAAAAATCTCCGAATGATTTAATTTTGAGGAAGCAAAGATGATGTAATTAATTCACAAGAAATCATGTATTTTGGTAAAGTCACCGAAGTATTCATTTAATGGGATTTTTCGGTTTCAATATTATATAAAATTCTGTCTTTCGTTATTATCAGTGATTTATCATATTATACTTTAGTTCATTGTTCACAGTTTTTTCATCACCCAATATTAGTATTAATATTAGGAACCAAGAAAAACTTAATACATTTTTGCCCTGTATTCATGTACAGGGGGGACAGATTTCGGCATTTTAGTACTGCAGCTATGTAAATATTTCGAACATAGGGAAATGATCCCCTTTCTTGTACCTGAGAAATTGATTGCCTCAAACACATTCAAGCTAGTTTTCTTCATTCTCGAGATATTTGCAAATTTCGAAATTTTCTGAATCAGTCAGCTTGTTAATACCTTAGTTGTTCTCGAAGTTATCTAAAAAATTGATTTGACGTTCTACAGGCACTTTCTTATGTAGAATTGAGATACTTACGAAATTTTTTTGTCTAACGGTTCTTGAGTAACAATGTTAAATTGCTTTTTTTTGAACATGAACCATAGACAACTTTGATTTCGTTAAATAGAGTTCTTTCTTTCCAAAATAATATCACATGTGTACTCATTTTTTCATCCAGGACGTATTTTCATGAAAAACTGAAAATTCTATGAATTTTCCCTTGTTTTGTCCGGTAACCCAATGTCCATTCATCGAATTTACACAGAATCATTGAAATATCTTAGGTATATTCTGGGTTCTCATTATGAACAAATTTCATTTTTTGTGTAGAAAGAATATCTAGTTCGACAATTCACCGCAACGCTACACACAGTGTCTGCAAGAAAGCGATCTGTCGAAAGACTAACGCTCCTTATTCATGTCTGGTTGTCAACCAGATATACTCCAAATCTCATCAATCATAACCCTCGAAATTATCGCTGTATGTGTAGATATAATGAAAAATTGTATGCAAGGAACAATATTCAAATTTCCGTGTAAAGTGGAATGAATTCATTCACAACATCAGGCCAGACCGTCACCAACTACTAACTACCATCGCCCTTTCAGGGAGGGAAACTTTCCATGAAAGATTGAATATTGTTCCTTGAATAAAATTCTTCATTATGTCTACACGTACAGCGATAATTTCGCGGGTTATGATTGATGAGACTTGGAGTATATCTGGTTGACAACCAGACATGAATAAGGAGCGTTAGTCTTTCTATAGATCGCTTTCTTGCAAATAGAATATCGTTTGTAATGACAAAGCTATGCCGTATGAAAATTTTGAACTCAAATAGATTGAAGATTGAATGTTCCATCGCTAATGATGTGAAGTTTATCACTCTAAATTATTCCTCGGACAAACTGCGGACTTTTTTCAGATTCTTGCAGAAGTCACTTTGCAAAAATCTAATCGGTGTTGGAAATGGCTGGAAAAACCAGAACATTCTCATTTTATGGGGTTTATATCTATTTTTCTTGAGGATACTGAGCGCTCGACTCTTAGACACCCCTGTTTCCATTGCAATTTGCTCGCTGGAAATCAATGAGTAAGCAGTTTTACAACAATTATAGCACCTTCTCCAACAACTACTCCATATTCTATCATATCATATTAGAACGTTGAATGCACCCTCAAATTATCGCGTTTGTCGCTTTCAGGAAAACGATCTAAATGAGCGCCTTCATTGTTATGGTGAATATAACATTCAATCATATCAAAATTTTCGAAATGTGCGTACGGCATGGCCGCTTCGTTATTACAAACGATACTAAATTCACACAATACTTGCAACTTGATGAAAAACATTGAATAATTTATATGAATTGTCATTGCAAGAAACATTTCTCGAACTATCATAATGAGTGCACAGAACGTACAGCTATTTCAATCGGATCAAATTGAAGAATTAGGCAAGTTTGCATTACAACTCAGAAAGAGACAGAAAAAAATTCCGCTCGTAGTTCCATTCTACGTGAAATAGAGCCTCTAGAATATAAAAATCAGTTTTATATAACTTAAAAATCAATTGAGAGGCATTTCACTGAATTCGAAAATTTCCAAAACTTCAACTCAAAAACAAAAATTACACTTTGAATCTCTTTGCGGCAAAGAATCTCCCACGTAAAAAGAACACAGGGAAAGAGATTTTTCCTCTATTCACAATATTTGACATAGCTACAGTACTGAATCATCGAAAAACATTTTTGCTAAGGAAATGAATGAAAGGAAAACAAGAATAAAAAGCATGAAAAACAGTAACACTCACATCATGAATCATCATCAATGTGAAAACATCTTCTTCATTTCTTATATCTCCGTTTTTTTGAGCAGTGTGTATTCTAAGAGAAAATAAGACTCAAAGCAGTTAAAGAAAAGTCCTAGTTTTTTGAAAATTTTGTTTGAATGGATAATGAAGGACTCATTATCAATCTTCTTCAACATTTGAATGTCATTTGGAACTCAATGAATCACCTTTCATATATCGATGATAGAGTGTAATAAAAAGAAATAACCATTTGGGTGATCACCTTATAGGAACTTGTCATGTTTTATTATTGTTATTGCTTCTCATTTACCTTCCTTATTGAAGATTTTTCAGTAGCTACAGGTGTATAGCTAAACGGCTCTGTATTCATTGATTATTAAAGAAAATTAAGTATTTTCATATTATTTTGAGTGAACATCATATACCCATACCTTCGACAAATTGATACAATCATTATTGAATGATTTGTTTTTACAGGTACAAAAGCAAGAAACATAAAAATAACAACGATTACGTTGCAGTTCCAACCGTGGGAGACCCAAAGGTGTGATATGAATTCAAACTAACAATGTTATAGTATAAGAAAATACCTCTTGAAATAATAAAAATAAATAGATAGTTTTAATACTTTTTTCTGATTCACCTAACGAATTTAAAATGCATAAAAGAAATTAAAATATGGATCTAGTTTATAAGATTGAAATTGATTCGCATCAGCAATTTGAGGACATAATTCGCGAAGCTTGCCATGAGGTGCGAAATCGGCTTGAAGTTATCAGGAAATCTAATAACTTCCTCTTGATTAGGGCCAGAAAATGTGTTGATTATGACATATCGAACATTTATTGTGAAATTTGAAGATTGTGGTTATTTTTCACACTGGTTTGAATTTCATACGTTACTATAATTCTTTCGAGTTAGTTTGGCAGGATTTTTGTCATTTTTTTCCCGATTATTTACTTTTCCTCTGATTCCTTTGTGTGTTCCTAGTCTTTATTGTTTCAAAATGTTCACAAATTTCTAGAAATTTCGGGCGGCGCGTTTGACGGAAACATTCGAGACTTTCGTTCACGACGATATAAATGTTGCACCTGCAGGAATTGGAGTCATTCTGAATTTTAACTTGAAGGCAATATTACGTCGATGCAAAGTATATTATTAAATAGTACAAAATGAGTGCAGCCAAGAAATCTAAACCGTATCATTTTGATAACGATTGGAAGAAAGAATTTTTCCTTTGTATGGTGAAGGATAAGTTCATTTGTCCTATTTGTCGTACGTCAGTTGCGTGGTAACTTAGAGAGGCATCGTAAAAACTATGAAAAGTATTTTCCGCCACAGAGTCAATTAAGAAAACGAAAAGTACGTGATTTGATATCTTATTTGAAAAAAGTACAAGACCAGCCAAACAATCGAAAGCTGCTACGATCGCGTCATTTTAAATATCTCATATATTGGCGAAACACCGGGCCCCCTTAGGGGCGCCAAAACCCTGGGTCCAAAAAAAATATTAAAATAAAAGTTGAGAAATTAAATAGGATCAGGTATAAATACACACGAAATTTTATTAGTTTATCATCCAGTTACTGCCGATTCCTATGTTGCGAGAACATGTCAGGCGGCAGTTTCTTGTTTTTTCCTGTTCAGACCTGAATAACGCCTGGAGGGCTATAAAAACGATGCATCGCCACAGGCGTTTTTAAAGCAGTTAGTTCACTGGAACGTGCAACAGGTCAAAAAAAACAAGTAATCCTATTAATTTTCTACATATAAAGTTATTTTTATTTTGTCAAGTGTGGTGTTGTGTTGTGTAATATTTTGTTTACTACTTTCTTTTTAATTAAGTGCCGCATACCTGCTGACTGCAATTTCAACGGTTTGATTTTTTATAAAATGGTAAGTGTTCCCTACTTTATACTATCAACATTAACCCTTTATAGGATACTGGTTATAATTAATTTTTCTAAGCCAAATATCTTTTATTAATTGAAATGTCATATTCGAGTTTAAAAAGTAACTGGTTTTAACTCGCTATTGATCTTTTTGAGAAACCATTTTTTAGGGTTTTTTAAGGGCTATAAGATCAAATTAGTTTAATATCTTTTTTGCCTTCATTCTTGAAAGGATTTAAGCTGAAAGGGCTCGAACAAATTGCTTTTCACTCAAATATGCAAACTTTAATCTGCCATATTTTGCTTAATAATAATATGCCCTATAAAGGCTTAAAAACAATTGGCTACTTTCAAGAATATTTCCTACCCTACCCACATGGTGCTTATTATTGTTGTTACTTTAGAAGTTAATTCCTAACTCCCATGAGTACTAATTATTTCTTTGTTTTCTCAGGATAAAAGAAAGAGACCTTCAGGTGCGAAAATCTGCGAGCAAAAGAAACAGAGACTACAAGAAAGGGGAAAAATGGTTGGATCTTTAAAGCATTTCTTGCAAAACAATTGGGTTTCCACGGAGACTATCGATGTTGATGCGACTGAATCGTCCGAATCTCAAGATTCTAAATCCGTAATATCAATAACCGTGAGTGGACCATCTAAAATTTCAACTCACATCAGGTCCTGCAACAAGTGGTAGCGGTTGTAGCAGCAAAACAGCTTCTACTTATGCAGAGCCCGATGAAGCGATGACACCATCCTCGTCTACAGCACTTGAACAATCCACTTAAGGTGATTCAGCTTGTGTAAAAAGTTCGGTAATGTCAGCTACCGAAATACCTGCTGCAAGTGACACTTTCGATGAAGGCTGTAATGAGGCTAGTATCGATATAATTCCGTCCGACCTCGGTTTGTGGCCCGAAAGAATCACCAATGAGATGGCTGAAATATTGGTCAAACGTGGTCCGCCCTTGATATACATCAGTTTCAGCTTTCCTAGTAATGAAGATAAGAGAAAGAAGAGAGAAAGAGTTATTGCGATTGTTAAGTATTTATCTACACAATAAAATAATTGAATTATTGTCGTCCAAAGTAAGAAATAATTTTTAGAAATGGTTCGCAGTTCAAAATATTTTTCAATAATCTTAGATTGTACACCAGACACTAGTTATACTGATGAAATTAGTCTTGTTCTGAGGTATGTTTTCCTTAACACCATTTCAAAAAAGGTTAAGGAAAGTATTATTGCGTTTAATCCAATACTGGACTCTACAGGAGAAGTGATATATACATTTGTGATAGAAAATTCGAAAAAATTAAATTTAGAATTGAAACACATTAGGGGACAAGGCTATGATAATGGGACAAATATGAAGAGAAAACATGTTGGGCTTCGAAAACGCATTCTTGATGCGAATCCGAAAACCCTTTTTGTACCGTGTGCTGCTCATACTTTGAACTTAACAGTAAATGACGCTTCTAAGGTGTCAGGTGTTCCACTAAACTTTATTAATCTTGTTCAAGAGTTATGTAATTTGTTTTCGTCATCCACAAAAGGTGATATGTTTTGAGAAAAAATGTTCTCGGGTTAAGTTTAAAGCCTCTATTAAAGTATGCCAAACCTACCTAAAAATTTTGTTGATCACTTCCAGCAATATAGATCTGACCAACCATTTCAAGAAATTCTTGTGCAAGCGAAAGAAGTAGCATCCTCTCTCGAAATTGAAGAAGACTTTCCACCATTACCAACGGTTAGGAGGAAATTTAAACCAAAACTGTTTGACTATGAACACCGAGATGAGACCCTTTATGATCCAAAAACCGCCTTTAAAATTAGTTTTTTCTTAAAAATCATAGATCAAACTATAAGCTCTCTAAAAAAACGATTTGACTTATTAAATGGGTATGATAATATTTGCGGATTTTTAGCGACATATTCAAATTAAGTGACAGCGATCTTCCATAACATTGTTCTATTCTTGAAGAGCGACTGACAGATCAGGATAATAAGGATATAGACTCCAATGATCTGTTTAACGAACTTAAAGCGTTGAAGTTGTTTTCATTATCTAATGACACTGACCCCTTAAGTATTTCACAATATATATTTGAAAACAATTGAATCTCCACCTTTCCCAACGTAAGCATTTCACTAAGAGTTCATTTGACATTGCCTGTATCTGTAGCTTCTGGCGAGCGATCTTTTTCAAAGTTAAAAATCATTAAAAATTATTTAAGATCGACAATGATTCAAGAAAGATTGTCTGGCTAACAATATTAGCAATTGAACAAGAAATTTTTGACGGTATAGATTTTAGCGATGTAATTAATGAAGTTGCAACAGCAAAATCTCGGAAAATATCGCTACTACAATAGCTATCTTTTATTCTTCTATTGCACCTAGACCTAGCTATCATTTTTATTTTAAAACGAAGTTCCCTAGGTATTTGTTATAAGAAGTATCTGCATATTTTTTAAATATCTAAGTATAAGTAGAAAGTATATATATATATATATATATATATATATATATATATATATATATATATATATATATATATATATATATATATATATATATATATATATATATTTCTGTTATTTGTTCTTAAAAAATGATTTTTATATATTAGCTTTCAGATGTATATCTGATCAATGTGCACCAACTCATTTTCAACAGAACATGAGTTCATATTAAACTGACTTGATATTTCAATAGCTAATTCCTCAATGTTTTCACGTGAAAAAGGAACTCATAAATGATGCTATATTTGCCAATTTACTACAATCACAAAAACGCATTTCGAATTGTCCCAAAATTTGGGCAATAATTCTTCAAATATTATTAGGAATTGTCCGTGTGAAGAACTAAATCAGTGTGTTCAGCTGACTCCCTATCTTCCAACTGCAACCTCAAGAGCCGCCGTTGCAAGCTACATGCACGGATGGAATTCACAATTTTTGTTGCAATGCCCATAATTTCCACCGTGTTTAAAACTTTTGAACTCAAAACTTGTTGATGTAAAATGCAATGGAATGAAAAAAATGAAGTTAATTCTTCATTAGCTCGACACAAAGCCACAAAACCGTTTTTGTTTCCAGTCATTGCTGGTGCTCTATCGGTTGTAATGCACACTAATTTATATATTGTTAGCTCTTAGTTTTTTACAAAGTTGAAGAAAACGTCTTATATATCTTCGCCACGGGTCTTCCTCTTCAGAGTAACGATTGTCAAAAATTCTTCCTTAGCCAACATGTCAATGAATAACATCCGAATAAAAATACACAGCTGGGCAGTGTCTGTCATATCGGTGGATTCGTCGAACTGTAAAGAAAAGTAGGTACATTTCATGATATCATGTTTTAGTTTATCTGCCATGTCCTGACTAATGACTTCAATACGCCACGTGAAAGTCGGACGACATAATTGAAGTTCTCTAATAGTAGACATGATTTCTGTTTCATTTTTAAAATCTCCAAATAAAGTCTCACCGCTTCAATAAATACTTCCTTGAAAACCGATCCATCTTCGAATGGTTTTTTGTGTTTCGGCAATATATCACGTACTTTTCGTTTTCTCAATTCACTCTGTGGCGGAAAGTTCTCTAAACCACGTTTAGGTATTGCAACTAACGCACGACAAATAATACAAATGCACTTATCCTTCACCATACAAAAGAAAAATTCTTCCTCCAAATCGTTATTAAAATGATACGTTTTAGATTTCTTCGCTGCACTCATTTTGTACTATTTAATAATAAACTTTGTATCGGCGTAGTATTTCCTTCAAGTTACAATTCAGAATGACTCCAATTCCTGCAGGCGCAACATTTATATCGGCGTAAACGAAAGTCTTGAATGTTCCCGTCAAACGCATCGCCCAAAATTTCTAGAAAAGCGGCAAGAATGAAAAACGCAGCTTTTCTTTGACAAATACCGCGTGTTCCTTGGATAAAGCCGCCTTTTGCCGCTAGCAGAGTATTATTTTATTACGTAATCAATTTTGTAGTTTAGTTACCTACTTATTAAAAATTTTTTCTTCTCAAAAAGCACACGCGATCGACTGGTCGATCCTTAGAGCGCCCCTGCGCTAGAGAGTTGAGAATTTCCGAACTTAGAGGGCGACGCTGGGAGAGACAAGTGACAAATTCATATCGATCGACCGTTTGAGCACCCCTGATCTAGAACATTCCTCTCCAACCCATCAACATATATCCAAACTTGAAATTTCTGCTTTCAGGATGTGAATGAAATACTTTTCTATGGTATCACCCACTTTATAATAATAATAATAATAATAATAATGGAAACGAATATCAACATAGAGCGTCCCCCTGAGACGAACCAGCAGAACGTATTTATGTATTTAGCACGATCAGAACTCAACAGAGCAATAACTGAACTCAGTGGTAGTAACCCAACTAAACGACCTACACTTCCACAAACTCAAGACGAACAAGAACACCAATATCATCCTAGCAAGCATAAACTCAGTGTTTGAAAAATACACTGACCAGAACTCCTTGGAGTAAAATTCACACTTTGATTTACTGTGGAGCGGTAGCGGTTATTCGACTACACAAACAACAAGTCCACACAACTCTGATTCGATTTGAGCCAAAATGCGTCGAAAAACCACCATGGCAAAAACTACTGGAGGGGGATATTGACAATATTAGAGCTGAAATCGGTCGCCTCTCAGAATTCCTGAAAAACAAAAAGCCCTCAAGACGCTTGAAATCCCATATACGCAAAATTCATGGAAAAATTGGTACGAACACAAAACACCCTGATCACAAGCAACATATGGACGTATATATGGACAATTTGAAGCAGAAACACCAAGCAAACGCAAAGAGGCTCTCAAGATACATCAAGTGTACAGAAAGGAAATTCAAAACCGAAGGTTCCTCCAAAGCGCGGCCAATTTTCATAAGGGAAAGAACAAAACTGGGACCAACAATAACAGAAAAGTACCTGACGCACAGTGTTTGACCGATTATTAGTCATCACTATGGTCGAACCCCAAAGAACACAATAAAGATGCAGAATGGATAAAGAATGAAAAAGATTGCCTTGATAACAAACATATGGACTTCGAATAATAACGGAGGAAGAAATCACAATAGTAGTTAGAGCGACCAACAATTGGAAGGCCACAGGTATAGATAATATCAACAACTTCTGGTACAAAAAGTTTGTTTAACTCCGTGGAGCCATATCGAAACAGCTCACGTATGTTCTCCAACATCCCAGGAAAACACCCACTTTCCTAACACAACGCTCAACTTAGAATAGACACATTAACATAGAATACAACACATGATCCGTCTCAGTATAGGCCAATCACTTGTCTGCCAACGCTCTACAAAATACTCACCTCATGCATATCCAATCGAATATACCAACACCTTGACGACAACAATATATTAGCAGAAGAGCAGAAAGGATGCAGAAAGAAACACCACGGGTGCAAGGAACAACTCATCATCAATTCTGTGATAATGAAACAGGCACACGTAGGGCATCGGAATGTTCATTCTGCTTTTCTCCATTATCTGAAAGCATTCGATAGTACCGCCCATTCTTCGCTTGTCGAAGTATTGCAGATATACAAAATTCATCCTGCCCTGGTATAATTCTTGCAGACAATAATTACACACTGGCGTACGTCTCTGCAGGTCAACATGAACAAAAAGTGAACTAAAACCGACGAGATACCCATACTTCTTGGAATTTTTCAAGGAGACTCTTTGTATCCACTATGGTTCTGTTTAGCTATGAACCCATTGTCTTCAATGCTCAATAGAACATGATACGGATTTAGAATAAAAACAGATAGGAACTATCATACAATCTCCCACCTGCTGTATATGGATGACATCAAATTATATGCTTCGAACAAGAAGCAATTGGATGATTTGCTGAAAAATATCAGTAAGTTCTCGGCAGATGTTCATATGAAATTCGGGAATGAAAAATGTAAGACCCTGAACATTCAAAGAGGGAAAGTCATAGAAGGTGATAGTATACAATGCATGAGGGATGGCGAAGCATACAAGTATCTAGGATACCAACAAGCCAGATTGGTAGACCAAAAACAAACTAGGAGAAGATTCGTTCAGAATACACTCAGCGTCTGAAGACTGTGCTAAAATCAATGTTGAACTCGGGGAATCTAGATATGGCAATTAACACCTACGCCATTCCAAGGTTGGATCACTTATTTGGAATAATCAGATGGACTAAGACAGAACTGGATGATATTCAAAGGCAGACCCGAACAATGCTAATAAAGTACAAAAATCATCATCCAAATTCGTCTGTTATACGAACAACTTTGAAGCGGAAAGATGGAGAACGCGGATTGATAGATGTAGTCAATTTACACACCGAACAGATAAAAAATCTCAGAGAATTCTTCTCTGCAAAATCTCTCACTTCTGACCTCCATAGAGTGGTACCGTTAGCTGATAAGGGATACACACCTCTAAATCTTGCTATCGGTGATGACCTGCTGAATCTACCGTTCCTATCAAATACTGAAAAACAAGAGCAATGGTCAAGAAATGAATTGCATGGACGACATCACCAATAGATTAATCAACCACACATCGACAAAGAAGCCTCCAACAAATGGTTGATGAAAGGCAAATTATTCGCGGAAATAGAAGGATCCCTTATGGCCATTCAAGACCAAGTGATCGCTACAAACAACTACAAAAAATTTATTATGAAGGACGGAAACAGATAAGTGCAGAAAATGCCATATAAGATCGGAGACTATACAGCATATTACGTCCGGCTGCGTACAACTGGCCAATACGCACTATCTTCACAGACATAATCAAGTATGTAACATTAATATATAATATATTTAATCAGCACACAAGTATGGACTTCTAAAGACCTTTCAGCCATATTACAAGTATCAACCGGCGCCCGTATTGGAAAATGACTCTATTAGATTATACTACGATAGGCCTGTTATCACTGACAGAATGGTGACGAATAATAGGCCGGACATAGTGGTGTATTATAAGAGAGCCACAACAGCAATGCTGGTGGATGTCGCCATACCGAATAATAACAACGTGCTGAACAAGTTCCAGGAGAAAAAGTCCAAATACACAGACCTTGCTATTGAGATCAAGCAGATGTGGCACCTCGATAAAATAGATATTGCTCCTGCCATCGTATCCTCGACTGGGTTAATACCCAAAACTTTTCATGATAGCCTTAAGAAATTAGAATTGCATAAGAATACCTATATATAAATGCAAAAAGCTGTAATTCTTAATACATGTAGGATAGTTAAGAAATTTCTGTCAAGTATATTGTAATCGAGGCTATTCGCTCTGATTGCTGAATTTGGGAAAGGTAAATTATATCCAGCTAACAGCTGAGATAGTGCATAAGTCCACGATAATAAATATTTTATTGCATTATATAGAAATTAAACAATACAATAAAGTGAAAAACCTCACAAAAGCCAGAGACATATAATTTTTACACATATTTTGAATGAAATTCAACAGGAGAATATAACAATGTTACATCGACTAGGACAGTTTTGATTTCTCGAAGCAGAATACAACACAATAATTAGGTAGCCTAAGGTACAACAAGATCAACAAGACGCAGCTCACCTACAAGTAACATCATTTTTTACATCTATGTAATATGGGGTAGTATCTCTCTCTGTTGACGTTATCCATGTTCCTAAAGAGACTTTGAGCTTTTTGAGATTCACAATGCATTTGAGGTACGAAGGAAATTTATTGTTCAATCGCGGTGCAAGGTAATGGAAGCTTCTTTGACAAATTGTCTTTTCCATTTTTGGAATGTAAAGCGAAAATTGTCCATATTATGTATTTTTTACGTTTACAGATGTACTTTGATTTGATATATTAACTTTTAGATTATTTATAATAAAATAGCAGAATAACTGGTACACGTCCTATGTACCAGATAATTCGTAAAGAAGTATGCTGGGACATTGAATTTCTTTTTATATATAATTTTGAGTACACACTTTTGTTGAATTGATTTAGAATTTTCAGCCTTCGTTTGATAAATTAGGAAAACTCAAGAAATTCTCCTCAAGTTTTTCAAGAAATCTAAATAACGTAGAGTTTTAAAATATATTGCAATATCTTGTTTACTCACAGATTATATTAGTTATTATCATCTGTGTACGCATATTAATCGGTGGGTGTAACATTTCATGACAGTTTCCAGTCAATCTTTTGTAACAAACGAAAATACTTCGTACATTCCTTTTAATAGAAAAACATTGAATTGGAATATCCATATTTAGTTACATAGGATTAATTGAGATTCAGAAATGACAACCACGTAAGTAATATCCTTGTATTCTGAGTAAAAAGAGTTTTTGTCACAAATTTTCTGAAAATTCTATACATTTATGCTTACAATTGACTTTTTGCTACTATATTTACAAAACTGAAAAAATTTTGGATGAAATGTCCTTATTTAAACTCTGTATTTATGGTAATAGGTTCTCTATCATTTTAAAATACAGATTAACGTCGGAGATCGAGATACCTTTAAATAATCTAACGGTACTTACTAGTCTTACTTCTGTTGAAAGATGTAGGGTGGTCTGTTCAACAGTAAAGTACCTAAAATACAAAGCAACAGACCTCTATGTTTTTTATTTTGGTCAAAATATAGATTGGTTAGCTACATATTGGCATTGACAAATTTTTCATTTTCCTGAGGCTTTTTACAAAATATTGTCATTTCTGAAAAGGAAAAGAAATTTGATATTTTATCTCCGTTGAAAAGTAATAAAATATTTCTTTGCAATTGAAACGATTTCATGAAAAACTATCAACCACCCGGTAATTAATACTACTGCCAGGCTATGATTATAATCAAAACATATCCGTGGAATGATTATATATGAAGATAAGTTTAAATGGTATGAATATATAGCAATCTACCAGGATATACAGAAACTATATCATCATTAACCAATGACATTAATGTACCAACAAGTAGTGTCAGAGGCTTTCTTCCAGGAAAAATCTAGTATACAAATTTTAGTGTAGTATCACTGAATAAAATTACATAATTTTCTTTCTGTGAAGTAATCGAACTAGATACTGCTCAGAATATGAATAACAAAATCTTCAGCAAATTATATGACACTCATATATACAAATAAATGATATGTATTGTATTTAGAAAGGAAAATCTACTTCAGCAATTTAATTTGAAGTAAATAGGTGTTCCAATTTTCTACAAAAATTTTGGGAGGTTTTTCAGATTGGAAGACAACTTCTTTGTTGAAGATTCAAGAGCGTCCTAAACTCTGCTATAATGTCTTTAAGTAATAAGTTTTTTTGGTGAGTAGTTTCTTCACAATATTTTTTTTCCGTAAAAATTCATTAAAATAGTCTCTCACATCATCTCATGTTCCTTCGGTCAGAGAAGTTGAATACTTTTTTCCTTTCGTTTTCTTATTGCCCAAGGATAGCTTTATTGATGAATTGAAATAGATTATCCTCACTTTATACAAGAATGACTCAAAAACTTATTGAATATTGTAATTTTAAAAATATCATATCTCGATTGTCTTCAAATGGAACATCCTGTATTTTATTATTCATGTCAACGCATAAAATATTGTGCCATATTTTTGCAGAAGTAACCTTATCTTTATCTCCGACCGTTTTCGAAATAAAAAAATAAACTAAAATACAAAAATCAGGTTGCGAAAGAAGAGATTATTAGTACATATCATTATACTTGATCAGAGAAATAAAGATATTTTAAGGCAGTCGTGTATGAAATACGTAATAGATTGGTTTTTGGTGGGATGATCTACAAGGTGTTGAACTATTTCAATAAGTGTTCGAAATGTTGCCCGTTTCTTTGTAGACACTACTCAATCGTTCTGAGGAAAGACAGTTGAACTCTCGACAACATTTGCGGATTAACTAACTGAAAGGCGTCGACTATTCTCTGTCTCATATCCAACTGTGTTGCAGAAGGAATCTGGTAAACGATGACTTTACTATAGCCCCACAAGAAAAAATCTAGACTTGTAAGGTCCGGAGACCTAGCTGGCCATCTAACAGGACCACCCCGTGCTATCCATTTGTTTGGAAATACATGATTCAAATGCTCCCTAACCTGATGTGAGTAATATGCCGGTGCTCCATCCTGTTGAAACCACAAATCTTGTCTTATATGCTCTGGTACATCGGCAAGTTACATTGGTAGATGATTTTGCAGAAAATCTAAATACATTTCGCTTTTGAGGTGCCCGTCGAAAAAGTGCGGCCCAATTAGATATCCATCTACTATAGCGGCCCATACGTTCAAGGACCAACGATGATGGTGATCTATTTGTCTCATTAGGTGTGGATTTTCCGTAGCATAATGATGAAAGTTGTGCCTGTTAACAAGCTCATTCTTCTGGAAAGTTGTCTTGTCCGAGAAAAGAACTCTGCTAAACATATTTGGATTTTCCGCTACTTTGTCACTTGCCCAATTGCAAAAATTGATTCGATTTTCATAGTCTTGATTGTTCAGTTCCTGGTGCGACTATACATGATATGCATGAAATTTTATAATTATATGAAATTTAAGTCAACTTACCTATACGAAAAGTTTCTTCGTTTGGCCTTTAGAGGTCGCCAAATCCAAAGATTTTTTCTTATTTTTCGAATGATTCGAGAACGATCGATAGAAACCATATTTGGTATGTGTAATCTGGTACGTTATTCACGTTTTTGAGTGATTCACTCAAAGAACTTGACGTTTCACAAATGTCCCTAAAAACTCGAACGTGTTATTAATCAACCATAAGTTTTCAACTATCTGCGTTTGAGCAAAACTATTTTAGACATTGAGTAGCTAGGCTGAGTATCAAACTTTTTAGTCTCTTGAGAAATTTTGATATGATGAGCGGTTCAATCACAAATAAACTTTTATTAATTTCATGATTTCATTGCTTCAAGCACCTAGCAAATCAAAAATATCACATTTGACCATGTTGGCTTTGGATTTATTTCTGTGGTCTGGCAGATTTTCATTTTATGAGGCTTGACAACCAATTGTTGACACAACAGTGTTCCTGAAGTTCGGAATTAGGTATTTTGGTGATTTTTTTATCAGTATTAGGCACGGAGATGTACAGTAACTCTGAAATGGTTGATATGGTTATGGATCTGAAGGGGAGTTGATGCTCCGGCAAGTTGGCCAGCACGATCTCCCGACTTGACACCTTGCGACTGCTTTCTTGGGATTGCTTTAAAATCTAGAGTTTACTCTTCTCCAATTGACACCCGAGAAGAGTTACATAGGAGAATTTTGAATGTGGCGAACTTCTTCAAAAATGACCCTGAAGTAATCCAAAAGTCCAATTTAATTTCTTAAAGAGGAGTAACTCCTGTTTTCATATTTTTAAATAGCCATTGTGAAAAACTTCTTGAATGTTTTCTTCGAGTTTTTTGATTTTTGTACTACTGAACATTGAATTTCCTTTCTGCTTGATCCGATAGAGCAACCTAGAACACATCATTTTGTCAACAAGAGGTTTTCAAGCATAATAAAATGACAATCTGCCAGACCACAGAAACAAATCCGAAGCCCACATGGTCAATATGTCATATTTTTGACTTGCTAGGTGGTTGAAGAAATGAAATCATGAAATTGAAAAACTGTTTTTTGTGATTGAACCACTCATCATATCAAAATTTCTCAAGAGACAAAAAAATTTGATAATTAATCTAGCTACTCAATTTCTGAAACAGTTTTGCTCAAACGCTGACAATTGAAAAATTATGGTTTGAGCTTTTAGGGACAATTGTAAAACTTCAAGGTCATTGAGTGGATCACTGAACAACGTGAATAACGTACCCGATTACGCTTACCAAATATGGGTTCTATCGATCAAGTCGTTATCGAATTATTTTAAAAATAAGAAAGAAAAATCTTTGGATCTGACGACCTCTAGTAGCCAAACGAAGAAGGTAAGCTGGCCTAAATCGACTTATTTCAAGGGGGGCATCTTTTGGGGTACAATACTTGCCTGAAATATCAACCCCCTAAGCGGCGGTTGAAATCCTTGAACATTTTGAATAGGGAAGATGGGTCGAGTGAAGACTCAAAAGAAAGGTGGTATCTTTGTTTACATTGTCTTCAACTAATTTCCATTTTTAATTGAAAACTGTAAAAAATACAGGGTGAGCAACTGAAAGGTAGGGGAGACTATCTCCCTGAGACCATTCAAGTTTCAGTGAGGTAAAATGAAACAGATCCATGATGATCAATGGCAGTCATCATCAAGTACCATCCTCATCTCGAATTTCAATCCCTGGAGCAGGGGTGACAACCGTGAAAATTTGGAAGAGGGTAGATGGGTCCAGTGATAACTCGAAAGAAAGGTATTATCTTTGTCTGCATTCCCGTGAAAGAATTTTCATTTTTGATTGAAAAGGTAGAAGATACAGAGTGAGCCACTGAAAAATAGAGAAGACTATCGCCCCAAGACTATTGGAGTATTAGTGTGAAAAACTGGAATAGATTCATTTAGATCAAAGATGACAGCCTTTGATCTGGAATGAATCTGTTCCATTTTTTTGCACTAATACTTGAATAGCTCAGGGCGATAGATAATCTCCTCTATTTTTCAGTATCTCACTCTATATCTTCTACAATTTTCAATCAAAAATGAAAATTCGTTCACGGGGATGCAGACAAAGATAATACCTTTCTTTCAAGGTATCACTCGACCCATTTACCTTCTTCCAAATTTTCAAGGGTGGTCACCCCTGCTCTAGGGGTTGAAATTCGAGATGAGGATGGTACTTGATGATGACTGCCATTGACCGTCATGGATCTGTTCCATTTTACTTCACTGGAACTTGAACAGTCTCAGGAAAATAGTCTTCCCTATCATTCAGTTGCTCACCCTGTATCTTTTACAGTTTTCAATTAAAAATGGAAATTTGTTCAAGGCAATGTAAACAAAGATACCACCTTTCTTTTGAGTCATCTTCACTATTCAAGCTTTGTTTGATATTTCAAACCAACGCTCATGAAAAAGGTGTTGGTGTAACAACGATACTATATTATGGCAAACATGGATGCCAACAATTGATTAGAGGTAAACCCATCTGATATGGATTTAAGCTTTGGACGCGCAATGTCATATGGACTAAACCAAAACCCTTTTTCGGAACAACCTGTATCTGAAATTAAATTTAGGAAATCATTATCTTGACGAAGCAACAGCAATTATAAAAAATTGGGCACATCGGGTTATACGAAGAAGTCCGGAGATAGTTTTTTTGTCTGCTCTGTCGGACGATGAACTTGTGAATATTGTAAGGAATATACTGAAAAATAAGTGGAATTCTGGTCATGAGATTCCGTTCTTTTTAATAAAAAAAATGGTAACATATTTTGTTAAGCCTCTAGTTTATCTAATAAACTTAAGTTTTTCTTCAGGAAAATTTCCAACTGAGGTCGAAATCAATAGAGTGGTTCCCATTTTGAAAAGGATAATTCTGCCTCAATTAAGAACTACAGGCCTGTGGCTGTATCTTCAGTATTTTCAAAAATTTTTGAATATGCATTTTTGTCTAGGCTCCTGCCGTTTTTATCCAGATTCAGTATTTTGTCCAAAAATCAGCACGGCTTTTTGGCGGGGAAATCAGCTGATAGCGCTTCGGGGGAGTTCTACGAGCCGCTGTTGGTGACGGTTGAGGCGGGCGAGTGCCCTTTTGGGATCTTTCTTGATCGCAGCAGGACGTTTGACTGCATTAATTTGCAAGTATTCTCCGGGAAACTTTATGACTGTGGCATACGGGGTATTCCTCCCGATTGGTTGAACTCATTTACCAATGATCTCAGGCATATCTTACGGTGGATAATTTTCATTCTAATAACAGGAGGAGGATGTCGTCCGCTTATGCTGAGGTCAAGTCAGGCGTGCCGTAGGGATCGGTCCTCGGACCGATTCTGTTTATATCATACGTCAATGATTTAACTAATGTACTACCAAATAAGCACTTTACGACATGTGCGGATGACATCTCTGCTCTTGTTTCTCATAATTCCATCGAAGCTGTAGAGAGACGATGCGGTGAGGTCCTATCTAACCTATTTGACTGGTTCTGCTCTCATGATTTACATTTGAACGAACAAATCTCAGGCTGTCCTGTTTCAGATGCCTCGTGGATTAGGACCCATTTCTTTGAAGGTTGATCATTCTGGATTAGATGTGACAGATTCCGTGAAGTTCCTGGGCATCACAGTAGACCGATTTCTGTCCTGTAAGCCTCATTGCGTAGATTTATGTATAAAACTCAATAAAATTTACTACCAGTTTCGATCCTTGCGCCCTATTTTGACCATTAAGCAGTTGTTGAACCTCTATCGCGCCAGTAGCTTGCAGACTGACATATGGAATAAAGTTTTGGGGAGCTTCTGTTCTGTCTTCGAGCGTCTTCATTTATCAAAGGAAGATAATTAGAATTATAGCCGGGGTTTCCCCTGGTCACTCATGCAGACATCTTTTTGTCGACCAAGAAATTTTAACTGTGCCGTCGTTATTCATTTTTTGGATGTGTGTCCATGTATATGAGAATTTTTGAATTGTGGAGGCCGTTACTTGATGTAGATCCATGATATGAATGAGATAAAAAACACAAGGTTTAACTTTAATCTACACTTTATTTGAAAAAATTCGACGACGTTTCGCTGACACAGCAGCTTTATCAAGAATGACAAACAGAATGAAGAGTATGGTATTATAAACAAATCGTAGAACAAGTTGGATGAATAACAGGAAAATCCACACCGAGCCATTGTACAGTTAGTATGAAAGGTAATAAAAACTAATTAAACAAGTTAAGTAGGGGTGAAAAATTCACATCTACCTGCTCATTCAAAAGCTTGTCCGAATGTTTGTATCTATTTTTTTCTAATGCTTCTAGGAGATCTAATTTTAAACTTTTTGATTTTATATGTAATATGTCAAAGTTTTTATTGAGTGAATGGTTTTCTTTTATTAAGTGGTTTGAATAATTTGAATCAGATTTATTTTTATCGAAGCTACGTTTATGTTCAGATGTTCTTATGCCAAAACTCCTATAGGTCCTACCGATATAAATTTTATCACAAGAACCGCAATTGAGTTCATAGATTCCTGATTTACTTGATTTTTCAACACGAGATTTATTATTTTAATATGTTTACCTAAGTTATTAGAAGTTTTGAAAGTTATATTAAGATTTTGTTTGACGAGAAAGGATTTAATATTTGTACTTGCAGAACCGCAGAATGTTAAACTGTTGAATATTTTATAATCTTTATGAATAGGATATACTTCATTTATTGCTTTCTGATACAGTTTTTTACGAATGATTAGATCTATCATATCCGGATTATATGAATTATTAATGGCTATCTGTTTGATGATGTTTAACTCTTTATTATAATCTTCTACTGATAAAGGTAAATTGAGTAACCGATGTACCATGCTGTTTAAAGCTGCAACTTTGTGTTGAATTGGATGTAATGAGTAGTTATGTATAATTGTATCAGTATGTGTTGGTTTACGAAAGACCGAAAAACATGATTATTATTTCGTTTAGTGATATTCAAGTCCAAAAATTAATGGAATCGTTCTGTTCAATTTCTATCGTGAATTTAATGTTCAAATGGATGGAATTAATGAAATTAAGAAATAAGTCTAATTGAGGAGTAGTTCCAATGAAACATACAAAGATGTCGTCAACATATCTATACCAATAAAGAAATTTGGAAATGAGTGGATGTGTATGAATTTTCTGTTCAATATTATTCATAAAAATCTCTGCTAAAAGTGGACTCAAAGGATTTCCCATGATCAAACCATTTTCACTAATAGATAGTAATAGATGTTGTTGAAAGAAAAATAATTTTGTTCAATGCAAACGTCCAACAGATTCAATATTTCTGATTTAACTATGTGGTTGACATGATTCGAATTCAACATATTAATATTTTGACATTTTGTCAGTTTGTCACAAAGTTGCAGCTTTAAACAGCATGGTACATCGGTTACTCAATTTACCTTCATCAGTAGAAGATTATAATAAAGAGTTAAACATCATCAAACAGATAGCCATTAATAATTCATATAATCCGGATATGATAGATCTAATCATTCGTAAAAACTGTATCAGAAAGCAATAAATGAAGTATATCCTATTCATAAAGACTATAAAATATTCAACAGTTTAACATTCTGCGGTTCTGCAAGTGCAAATATATTAAATCCTTTCTCGTCAAACAAAATCTTAATATAACTTTCAAAACATCTAATAACTTAGGTAAACATATTAAAAATAATGAATCTCGTGTTGAAAAATCAAGTAAATCAGGAATCTATAAACTCACTTGCGGTTCTTGTGATAAAATTCATATCGGTAGGACCTATAGGAGTTTGGGCATAAGAACATCTGAACATAAATGTAGCTTCGATAAAAATAAATCTGATTCGAATCATTCAAACCACTTAATAAAAGAAAACCATTCATTCAATAAAAACTTTGACATATTACATATAAAATCAAAAAGTTTAAAATTAGATCTCCTAGAAGCATTAGAAATAAATAGATACAAACATTCAGACAAGCTTTTGAATGAGCAGGTAGATGTGAATTATTCACCCCTACTTAACTTGTTTAATTAGTTTTTATTACCTTTCATACTAACTGCACAATGGCTCGGTGTGGATTTTCCTGTTATTCATCCAACTTGTTCTACGATTTGTTTATAATACCATACTCTTCATTCTGTTTGTCATTCTTGATAAAGCTGCTGTGTCAGCGAAACGTCGTCGAATTTTTTCAAATAAAGTGTAGATTAAAGTTAAACCTTGTGTTTTTTATCTCATTTATATATGAGAATTGTCATAATTTTTCCCGGAACTCTTCAGTGCACGCCCATGACACCCGAGACAGGGGCGACTTTATGATCTCTCGTTATCGCCTGAATGTGACCGGTAGGTCCACTAACTTTTACGCCCCTAGGCTTTTTAACAAATTGCCTTTATCTATTAGGAATTTTACTAGTGTTAGGAGTTTCAAATCTGAGCTGAAGATGTTTTTGACACAAAAGTCTATTTATTGTATCAATGATTTTTTGACTTAGAGTCTAGATTCTTGTGTTTTATTGTCTACCGTTAATTTTCAAATTTTTATGTAATATACCTACTTACCCTACCTGGCACATTTCTACCAATTGTTATAATTTCAAGAAAATAAAGAATGCATACATACATACATACATACTGCATATAACCCTTCATGTGAAACTATGCAGAAGAGAGAATATGAATTCTCGTTTTTTTCCATTATTGCATAAAATAATTTCTCACAAATTAATATAATATACTTGAACGTCCGTGCAACCTCTGTTGAGCATGGGCGTAACCAGTAAGTCTTCACGATCTCCATCAAGGTTCAAAAATATCAGTGTGTAACGTGCATAATGCCCGTTACATTTTATTTACGCCGTACCTGATATATATTTATAAATATGCACAGTATAAATTTTGTTTCGGTGATCGGCATTTTGACACTTCCACCTCTCTCTACCAGATCGAGTTCGGTGTTCGAGGATTTTTAACATGAATATCACATGGAGTGAACGCCACACAACTTGTACGATTTAAGATCTATTTAATTACGAAGAAAGGAAAATAATTATTATATTTAAGAACCATCGTTATAAGTGAAAGAGTTCATAAACTTTTATTTATCGATCAGTGTTTATTTCTGTTGTAAAACGGGGTAAGTTCAATTTTCGTCTGCCATTTTTTGTTACTATCAAACTGCGTATTAATTCTTGTTTCAGTTTTTTCTATATTTCTTTAATTGTTTCTTGATTTAATATATTTTGTTTTAACCTTAGTGAACCACGTTCTGTCTACGTTTTTTTTGTGGCGCCCCACGTTGGGCGCCATTTGTAACAAGAGACTCTTTTACTTAATGGTGAAACTTAGAGGTTGTACATTTTCGGGGAAATCATCCGATTTAATTAAACTTGCAGACTATATTTGAATTTATACAATAAAAAAAACTTAACTTGAACAAATAACAGTGGTTCTGTCCTGTGCTATGGTCCCTTGGTACGTGGGCGGTTGTTCAATGCTTCCAGGTCTGGTTAAGGAATTCCTTGAGGTTTCTATTGCTTTCAACGTGCCCGGACCTAGTACTAATTCAATACATATAAAAAAACGGTAAACACAAAACTCTAATGAACATGACTGTCTACAGAAAACTATATAAAAAAACTGCATTAGAATTACAAAAAAAAACGCAGACATCACGTGGTTCACTAAGGTTAAAACAAAATATATTAAATCAAGAAACAATTAAAGAAATATAGAAAAAACTGAAACAAGAATTAATACGCAGTTTGATAGTAACAAAAAATGGCAGACGAAAATTCAACTCACCCCGTTTTACAACAGGAATAAACACTGATCGATAAATAAAAGTTTATGAACTCTTTCACTTGTAACGATGGTTCTTAAATATAATAATTATTTTCCTGGTTTTCTTCGTAATTAAATAGATCTCAAAGCGTACAAGTTGTGTGGCGTTCACTCCATGTGATATTCATGTTAAAAATCCTCGATCTGGTAGGTAGAGGTGGAAGTGTCAAAATGCCGATCACCGAAACAAAATTTATACTGTGCATATTTATAAATATATATCAGGTACGGCGTAAATAAAATGTAACGGGCATTATGCACGTTACAAGTGAAATGCAAAAAAAATATCATCTGCTGAAGAAATGACATATATCGAAAATTGCGAATTCGAATTCAACCATGTTAAATCGACTAAGCGTTCGAGTGTGTGTCCATTTAAGTTAGCAATCATTCACATATGCTGATGAAGTGAAAACTTTCCTTCTAGTATTGAAACCAATATCGATAAATTGACTTTATTTAATTAGGGTAGATAAAAATGCGATAGACGATTGATAAAGAAAACCAATTGATTCGTAGATTGCAAAATATAAATAATTCATTTAAACTTATAAAAAATGAAAACATATAAGTTTATCTGAGGTTTACACAGGATATTTTGTGGTTTATTAATAGCGAAATCAATTCAGGAAATTAATTCAATTTGAAATAGTGAGAATGACACTCTTCGAAGAAAAAGAAATGGTGTGAATATAATATATTAAACATGATACTCAAAATATACTTTGTGAAATGTGAGTTGTATTATATTTTTTGACATTTTTTCATTAGCTCACAGAGAATTTTGTTCAAAATATTCATCTTGTATATATAAGCAAGTTGAATAATGAATTTACCTACTTTTTCAAATAATTATTCACAAGGCCCCCGTGAGGGCTACTGGCGCTTGTGTGCAAACAATGGTTTTGGCGCCCCTTAAGTCGATTCACGGTAAGCCTTCTGTAACATTTTCAGCGATTCTGCACGCGAAATTCCATTTCCAATACAAAATTTGAGACAAATTCTTTGTTCGATATTTTTATCCATTGTAAAAATTTTTCTTTAAATGATCAATTCTCGGTACTTTTTATACAGAATGTATTTCAATCTAACGACAGTTAAGGAAGTAGAGATTTCTGTTTTGATAAACCAAGAACATTGAAATAAAAGAACTCAATTTATATCGAGAATTTTTTCATAAAACTGATTCATACAAGAGAATTATAAGAAAATATTTTCTTGGAGGCTAGGAATTTCTGGAAAATATGATCAAATGTTTTTCTTTCCATGTCCAAATTTATTAGACAAGAATATAGATCACGGAACTACCTACGAACGTGTGATATTTATGTTACGAATATTTTCTCTAACTAGAATAATATACAGATACTGTTATTACCATTCAGCGAATTAAGATGTTCTCAGAACTCAGAGTTAGCTAATGAACTATTTGTGACCAATCGCTGCGAAAATATTTAGTGCAGATGTTTGACATCACAAAATAAAAGTTCCATGTTATTTGTAAAGAAATATTAACCAGAAAACTTTATATCGTATCGTTTGATTTCGTTTCGATATCCATGACTTGTTATGATAACATTAATCGATTATTACATCAATTAAAATTAAAGTTGCACAGTAGAAGCATGAAAGCATATTAAAAAAGTATCAGTCAATTTGGAAATTTGTTGTCTCAAAATAATCATTATGTTTTTTTTCAAATTTGTTTAATTACGTTAAGTGAGTTCAGATTACAATCCTATACTATACGTGTATCATGTAGCATATGTACCAAGTTTTTTGTTTGTTTTTCCTTTAACGTGCTCTATTTCTGCCTTACGGCTAATGACGCCGTAGGTGCTTGAAGTAAAGCAAAAACTGAACTTTAGAAGTCATATTCATTTGTAGACAAAAGAATCAAAATGAAACAAACAGAACAAAATCATAACAAAATAAATTCTTGTTCACACCCATTTTAAAACATTTACTTAAGTAATGGGATACAGACACGTTGACTCGTTGTTTATAAATACTAGAAAATAACCTAAAACTAAAAATCACATTTTTTAGGAACAAATAACAGAAATATTGCCTAATGTCTACATATATATATATATATATATATATATATATATATATATATATATATATATATATATATATATATATATATATATATATATATATATATAATTAAGTACTACTTTCTACTTATACTTAGATATTTTAAAAATATGCAGATATTTCTAATAACAAATACCTAGGAAACTTCGTTTTAAAATCAAAAATGGTAGCTAGGTCTAGGTGCAATAGAAAAATAAAAGATAGCTATTGTAGAAGCAATAATTTCCGAGATTTTGCTGTTACAAATTCATTAATTACATCGCTAAAATTTATACGGTCAAAAATTTCTTGTTCAATTGCTAATATTGTTAGCCTGGACAATCTTTCTTGAATCATTGTCGATCTTAAATAATTTTTAATGATTTTTAACTTTGAAAAAGATCGCTGGCCAGAAGCTACAGATACAGGCAATGTCAAAAGAACTCTTAGTGAAATGCTTACGTTTGGAAAGGTGGAGATTAAATTGTTTTCAAATATATATTGTAAAATACTTAAGGGGTCAGTATCATCAGGTAATGAAAATATTTTTAACGCTTTAATTTCGTTAAACAGATCATTGGAGTCTATATCCTTATTATCCTGATCTGTCAGTCGCTCTTCAAGAATAGAACAATGTTTTAAAAGATCGCTGTCACTTAATTTGAATATGTCGCTAAGAAATCCGAAAATATTATCATACTCATTTAATAAGTCAAATCGGTTTTTTAGAGAGCTTATAGTTTGATCTATAATTTTCAAGAAAAAACTAATTTTAAAGGCGGTTTTTGGATCATGAAGGGTCTCATCTCGGTGTTCATAGTCAAACAGTTTCTGTTTAAGTTTCCTCCTAACCGTTGGTAATTGTGGAAAGTCTTCTTCAATTTTGAGAGAGGATGCTACTTCTTTCGCTTGCACAAGAATTTCTTGAAATGATTGGTCACATCTATATTGTTGGAAGTGATCAACTAAGTTTTTAGGTAGGTTTGGCATATTTTAATATTAATTGTGGCACTTTGCATTTGTTTGCTGACAATATTTATATGAAATAAAACGTCATGCCAAATAATAATTTCACAAATAAATTGAAAATTTTGTACAGACGTTAAGAGGGAACTCGCTTTATGTCTTGCATCAATGTGAAATCAATTATCTTCAGTCACTTCTAGAAGACTTTCGCAAACCTTAATTAAATAAACTTCATGGGGCTTTATTGCGTCAATTCTGCTGGACCATTTTGTCTCACGTAGAGGCTTTAAACTTAACCCGGGGACATTTTTTCTCAAAACATACAACAAAATTACATAACTCTTGCACAAGATTAAAAAAGTTTGTATTAGCACCTGACACCTAAGAAGCGTCATTTACTGTTAAGTTTAAAGTATGAGCCGCACAAGGTACACAAAGGGCTTTCGGATTCGTATCAAGAATGCGTTTTTAAAGCCCAACATGTTTTCCCTTCATATTTGTTATCAAAACCTTGTCCCCTAATGTGTTTTAGTTCCAAATTTAATTTTCTCAAATTTTCTATCACAACTGTATATACCTTCTCCTGTAGAGTCCAGTATTGGATTCAACGCAATAAAGCTTTTCTTAATTTCAAACTTTTTTGAAGTGGTGTTGAGGACAACATCCCTCAGAACAAGACTAATTTGCTGAGTATGACTAGCGTCTGGTGTACAATCTAATATTATTGAAAAATATTTTGAACTGAAAACCATTCCTAAAATATTATTTCTTACTTTGGACGGCAATAATTTCAATAATTTCCTTCTGTATTTGCACTCCTAAATAATGAGTCAACAGATTTTTTTGGGAGTTCTACACTCGGCTAACGTGCTGTCTCATCACAGAATCAAAAGAGGGAATCATCTCAACAACTATTAGAAAATATCCATTATATTATCATGTTCGAGAAAAACCTTGAAATGCCAAGCATTGTGTAGATAAATACGTCTCGACATAATTTTTTTTCCGTTTCTAAAATCCGCAGATGATTAGCATTAGCATACACAAATGTATAACTGTTGTGTAAAATTGAAGTTTCGTGTCACTTAATTAGCAAAGACAAGTGTTGCCAATCAGATACTCCATTTGTATCACAAAAAGCGTTAGGAGTTTTACATTTACAAAACAACTTACAACAAAAACAAAATACAGAATCTTAAGAAATAGAGTAAATGAGCCAAGCCTTTTCGACTTTTTCTCCATTTGCTAGATTTCTTTCAAAGTATTTGCACGAAAATTTTCTCTTATCTTTATTACTAGGAAAGCTAAAACTGATGTCTATCAAGGGCGGACCACGTTTAACCATTATTCTAGCCATCTCATTGGTGATTATTTCGGGCCACAAACCGGGGTCGGACGGAATTATATCGATACTAGCTTCATTACAGCCTTCATCGAAAGTGTCACTTGCAGCAGGTATTTAGGTAGCTGACATTACCGAACTTTTTACACAAGCTGAATTACCTGAAGTGGATTGTTCAAGTACTGTAGACAAGGATGGGTCATCGCTTCATCGGGCTCTGCATCAATAGAAGCTATTTTGCTGCTACAACCACTGCCACTTGTTGCAGGACCTGATGTTACTGTTGAAATTTCAAATGGTCCACTCATGGTTATTGATATTACGGATTTAGAATCTTGAGATTCGGACGATTCGGTCGCACCAACATCGATAGTTTCCGTGATATCTCGATTGTTTTGCAAGAAATGCTTTAAAGATCCAACCATTTCCCCCTTTCTTATAGTCTCAGTTTCTTTTGCTCGCGAACTCCGCACCTGAAGGTCTCTTTCTTTTATCCTGAAAAAAACCAATAAATAATTAGTACTCATGGGAATTAGGAATCAACTTCTAAGGAAACCACAATGCTAAGCACCATGTGGGGAGGGTAGGAAATATTCTCAAAATTGGGTAAAAAGCAATTTGTTCGAGCCCTTTCAGCTTAAATCCTTTCAAAAATAAAGGCAAAAAATATTAAACTAATTTGATCTTATAGCCCTTAAAAAACACTACAAAATGGTTTTTCAAAAAGATCAATAGCATAAAACTAAGCGAGTTATGGATAAAACCAGTTACTTTTTAAACTCGTACATGACATTTCAATTAATAAAAAGATACTTGGCTAAAACCAATTAATTATAACCAGTATCCTAACGACTAATGATGATAGTATAAAGTAGGGAACACTTACCATTTTATGAAAAATCAAGCCGTTGAATTTGCAGTGAGCAGGTATTCGGCACTTAATTTAAGAAAAGAGTAGTAAACAAAATATTACACAACACAACACCACACTTGACAAAATAAAAATGAAATGTCACAACTTGAGGGAGTAAACCTACGTGCAATTTCAAGAAAAAAGTTCATATAAACAAAAGTCCGCCAAAGCTTCGTTACGGAGCTGCAGGATGTTGAAATTTCCGGAAAAAAATTTTTCTTCAAAACTCCTGCAGTTTTTGAGATATTCAGCCCAAATTTAGAATGCAAGATATTTTTTACAGACTCCATCATTACACTTCCTAAATATCTACAAGGTGTTTTCTTTTCCGAAGCCATATCTTCTTTTGCCATTTCAAACATTTTTGCAGTACGCCACTGGTCAGCGTACAATCAATTTTCGTCATCTTCCTTCAATTTAGAAACTTTTTTGACACTTGTAATTTTTTCGTATCTCCAACCGTTCTCGAGCAAAAACTTATTAAACGATTGTATGCATTCGCTGAAACGAAAGCACTTCGAATTAAAAATATGACTAGGAGGCTTCGATTCTTTTCATTTATTCATTTATTTTGACAGTTGCTAAACTTGAACTAGTGTCTGCTCGAATTGTTTTTTTTTTTATTAACGATTAGTTTTAAGACTTTTGAAGATATTGCTCTTAGAAAAAATGGCTAATTTTACTAACGCCGAATTGGCTGATATCCATTACATGTACGGTCTGGCTGACGTAAACACAACAGAAGCTAGGCGATTATATCAGGTGCATTTTCCAAATCGATTTACACCAGATAGTCGAACATTTTCAAATATTCACAGAAGGTTGTGTGAAACTGGTACATTTACCGCAAATAATCATTTAAAAGGTGCAACTCAAAATATGAGAACTCCAGATATTGAGTTAGCTGATTGTATTGATTTGATTCCTCATGTGCATACAAGAAAAATTGGAAATTAGTTAAGTATTTTACATGTTCTAGTTTGGAGGATTCTCCACGACTTTTTATTGTACCCGTTTCAAATTTAACGCGTCCAAACTCTAGTTCCTCGAGATTTTCCTTGAAGACTGAATTTCTGCCGATGGTTCTTAGATAAAATTCGATAAAATGCTCATTTTGATAGTGAAATAATGTTCACAGACGAAGCTAACTCTTCGAGAACTGCTATCACAAATTTTCACAATAATCATTATTGCGCTGAGGAAAACCCCATTTGATTGAAGAATCTCATCATCAAAACCATTCTTACTAAATGTTAGGGTCGGAATGATTGAAAATGATTTGATTGGGCCATTATTTTGCCTAACAGACTAAACGGTCTCGCTTATCGGCAATTTCTTGGGGAGGAGTTACCTTTATTGCTCGAGGATGTGCCACTTTTAGTGAGAAACATAATGTGGTTCATGCATGACAGGGCATCAGCACATTTTAATGGAGAAGCTAGGGAATTCTTAAACAATAAATTCAACAACCGATGGATAGGTCGGGGTGGGCCAGAATCATGGCCTCCTAGGTCCCCAGACTTAAATAGTTCAGACTTTTTCTTATGGGTATATCTCCAAAGTTTGGTTTATACCACTCAAGTGAACACTGTAAAAGAATTGAGAAATCGAATAATAACCTCTTGTGACACGATAAAAAATACACCAGGAATATTTCAAAGTGTGCGTGATAATATACGAAGAAGGACAGAGACCTATATTCTTGCAGGTGGAGGACACTTCCAGCAATTTAAACACCTCAAAAAAGTCTAGGGAACACTTACCAATATCTTTAAAATGTGAATTTGATGATTCGAATTTATAGAAATCATTCGGTTTTTGTTAGGATGTATTGTATATAATGTATTCTCAAGAAAACAAAATAATATTTGACCTCTCCAAAGCACGTATTATAGAAAAATATTTGAAATTTGAAAATGACGAAATTTGGTAAAACACAAAAAAAATCCTGAAATAATATTTTCGAAACGATATGGAAGCACTTATATTTTTCAGTACCCAGAAAGTCCACCTCTGTTATTAATGACACTTTTGCATCGTCGCGGCATGCTCAATATTAAATTGTCTATTACATTTTGGCCTTAGTCATTCCAAGCCCCCTGAACTGCTAATCGAAGCTCCTGTTCATGATGGAAGACGTTTTGACGCAGGAGATTTCTTTTTAGGGTGTCCCACACATGCTCGATGGGATTCAGATCTGGGGAGCAGGATGGCCACGGTAGAAGATCGATATCATTCTCTTCAAAAACGTTCAAGAGAACTCTTGCACGATGAGGAGGGGCATTATCTTGTTGGAAGAGTGGATTTCGACCCATTGGTTGGAGATACGGTACCACTACTCATCACTATCTCATTTGCGTATGAATTTCCCGTGAGGCGTATACCTCCCCAAAACATCACTGATCCGCCTCCCTGTCTCTCCATATTCGAATTCTTCCCGAATCGGGATGATAACTAAATCTAGATTCATCACTGAAGAGAACTGTGGCCCACCTCTCTTGATCCCAGTTTACGTTTTCTTGGCACCAAGCTAAACGAGCAGCGCGATTTCCATGGGTCAGTTGTGGAACTCTTAAAGGACGTCTGGAGTGGAGTTGACCTTCGTGCAGTCGATTTCTCACAGTTTGGTCGGAAATTTGAACATTATGAACTCGTGATAGCTCCTTGAGCTGATTGAGATGCTGTGGTAGTACGATCTCTTCTGGCTTGTAAAACCAAAAATCAGTCTTGGGCGACTGTAGTAATCCTGAAACGACCTGTATGGCAATCTTCTTCGCTACCCTTTTCATTGAAACGCAACCATAAACGGTTTATGGCACTTGGGCTACTTCCCAGAACCCTGGATGCTTCCCGTTGTGAGCTCCCAGCTTGGAGCATGCCAACGGCTCGTTACATCTCTTCTCTAGTCAAGCGTCGTATTTCCATGGTCGAATCACAAAACTTGAATCTTTTATTTGTGCTTACAACAGAAACGAAGTGCCAACTAACTGATTTCAAACACTGAATACATGAAATGATTATAAAGCAGCGTCGCATCTGCTGCATTTTTAGTTTTTTATAAAAAAAACGAAATCTGTTACGGCACTCTACATAATTTGGTGAGAAATTGATGCAGGTGTTCATTTCTTAAAAAAAATCATCCATATTGATCGTTCTGGATACGATATATCGATATTCAAAAGTGTTGCCTAGACTTTTTTGAGGTGTTTATCCAGTTTTCAATTGTTCTTTTTTTTAGTTTGATATTAAATAAGTATAAGTTGAGTCTCAGAAGACGAGCTTTTTTGATTTAGCGAATAACATTACAATTCAAATAATTGAGTGCGTGATAATATGCGAAGAAAGACAGAGGCCTGTATTCTTGCAGGTGGAGAACACTTCCAGCAATTTATTTAGTTTTTAAATATTCTTTTTTTAATTTGATATTGAATAAGTATAAGTTGAGTCTCAGAAGACGAGCTATCAAAATAAAAGCAAATTTTGGGCTTACCTATCGCGTATTTCTATTTTTTTTTATTTATCGAATAACATACAATTCAAATAATTCAAATTCAATAATTTTTCACTCGAAAACGGTTGGAGATACGAAAAAAATTACAGGTGTCAAAAAAATTTCTAAATTGAACGAAGATGACGAAAACTGATTGTACACTGATCAGTGATTTACAGCAAATGAGAGGGCAAAAGGAGACATGGCCTCGGAAAAGAAAACACCTTGTGAATTTCACTTGAAATCTTGGACGTGTAATGATGGAGGCTGTAAAAAGTAGCTTGCATTCCAAATTTGGGCTGAATATCTCAAAAACTGCAGGAGTTTTGAAGAAAACCCAATTTTTCCGGAAATTTCAACAACCTGAAAAGAGAAGTAGTCCGTTTTGTGGATGGCAAGGGCTGCCGTCATTGAGAAGTATTATCCCCTGAGTTGTAGTCTCTGCTGGTTTATGAACTTCTGGCAATGATCCTGGATGTTTATGTAGAAGATTACGCTGACAATATAGTATTTCTTTCTGTCGGAGATAACGACGACGTCCCCGACTGACTTCAGTATGCTATTTCAGCTATCCAGGGGTGATGTGATGGAGAGAAATTTAGTTTAAACCCCCGCGAAACCTTTATGGTACCATTCACCAAGAAAAGGAAGATATTTGTTTTTCACTTGATCCTGAGTGGAGAGTTTATTCCAGTAGCGGAGGAAGCAAAATATCTGAGAGTTACCATGGATATTAAGCTCTCGTGGTATTCGCACCCGGAAAACATAATGTACAAGGCTAGACATTCCTTATGAGCATGTCAAATGACCTGTGGAAAGAAATGGGGTCTATAATTGATACAACGAAAGAGAGATTGTAAACAAAACAAACGCACGAGGCCTGAACGTGATATCACACCGGGTTGAATCCAGGGACTGGCTACCATTTGATCACGAAATTGAACTCTGAATTAAATAATGGACATGAATGATGTAGAATTTCATTCTAAAATGAAGTATTCACGTAATAGTTTCGGATATAACTGATTGAATTATCATAAAAACAGGCAATGTAATACGCAAATCATGTTGTAGGTATATTTTCTGGTAGTAGAACATTATTGAAACATATATATTACAAGAGTTACATAAAAAAGGACATCAAGGATTATCATCGTCATTATCAGATTCAGACGATGACCTTGAATCATTCTTGAGATTGACAATAATCGGATCCAGGAGTTCTTCTATTATGTGATCTAATTGCCACATTCTCGGTTCAACCTTCTCTACGACATGCTTAATGCAGTTTTCTTACTAGACACCATTAATCCTTTCAATGGATTCGGCGAAAAGCTTCTTCATGTCTTGGAATTTGAATGATGTGTTCTTAGATGCCACATAATTCTTCATCTCAGCCCAAACCAGTTCGATGGGATTGAGCTCGCAATGATAGGGCGGGAGTCGCAACACGATTTTATTTTGATTTCGAGCCATTTCATCTACTACATATTTATTATACGCTGGTTTGTGGGTTTTGACTATTCGAAGAAGCTCTGCTTTAATCAAATCATCCCCGAAAGCAATATTTTTTTAACGTAGCCATTCTTGAATAGTGGCTTTTCTACTGGCAGATGTCGGGAGTTTTTCTGTGCGTGTAGAATGATAAGACGCATTGTCCAAAACGATGACACATCCGTCTTCCAATTTCGGTAAAATATTTTCTAACCATTCTTCGAAGTTGGGTCCATCCATTTCTTCGTGTAGTCACCAGATTTCTTCGATTCGAATGACCACAGTGCGTCGGGAACGAATCCAGTACCACTTCCAATATTGCAAACGATGAGTCTCTTGCCTTTACCTGCAAAGACATAAGTATGATTTCTATTAATGATTGCATGTGTCTATTTTCATCTAACTTAATTATGTGGAATCTCATAATTCAAGAAAATACTTAATTTTGATAATTAGAGAATTGAGTTAAATCACCGATAAACCTTTTGACGACAGGTAGGTGGTACACAGCCTACTTAAGTTAATTTATAGTAGCAATAGAGATAAAGAAAAACCCAGAAGTTGCAACAGACCTATAATAAGATCCCATCTATTCGTCCAAATTGAATTATCCTATTGCTGTTGTAAATATAGATTGAAAACATGATATAGAACGTCCTTGAAAGAAAGCGGCATGCTGACAATTCGAAACAGGATTGTTGTGGTACCAGGTACTGGATAATGAACAGTTTGTATGGGTTTTACCCTATAGCATAATTTGCAAGGAATAACAGGAATATTTTCATAAAGGGTAGTTTTAGGTAAAACTTATGGTTTCAAAAATATGATGAAATACCTGATGACGTGTCTATTGTTGATACAGAGTAATCATGATTCAAATCAGAATAAAAATCAAATAAGTTTATCAAGAAATTAGCGATTTCAATCAAAAACGAACCAGCAGAACTTGTGTATCATTAAAAATGATGAATATTATATTATATTATACATGAATTATTCATTCATAATATAACTACCACTCAACTGTGGAATTCTTCAATCCAGTCGATAAACCTTCTTGGAAAGCCTGTCTGGCTGTTTTGACCCTTGCATCTACCCAAACACTTGATTTAGTGTGCCCAGCATTCACCCACGTTTCATCCAGGTAATAGATTTTTCTATTCTCTTCGCGGTAGTTTTTAATTTGTTTAAGATAGTCTCTCCTCCACAAGACTATTTCCTCTTTCTCCAATAATAAACCATTCCTCCCCCTCTTCTGGAATCTGAAGTCCATTTTTTTTAATATTTTACGGAATGTTGTTCTTTTAAAATTTGGCAGATCAACATCACTGTTCACTTCATTCAATATTTTATCTATTGTAGGTAATTCATTTTTATGAAAAAACTGATGCACTTTCCTACTAATCAGATTTTTGTCGAAATCAGTAACACTATCCGCAATTTTCACACTTTTCGGGTACGTCCTCGGTTGTGAAAAAGAATGATTCTCCTTATCCTCCTTTATGGGTCTTTAAACACTAGTTTTACTAAATCCCACAATATTTGCCACTTGTTCGACGATTTCGTTGATAGGTGCAGAATCTATTTGCATTTGTCTATTATAGACGTTGAAAATGATCTGTTTTTCATTCAAAGTAAAATGACCTTTCTTAGGCCGCTTTTTCTGAAAATAATTTTCAACAGTACTTTCATCTGCAGTATCCGTAGACCACATTATACACACAATATTTTCATTTTTCAACACTCCATCAATAACACTTCCAAAACAATATTGAAAATTTAATTTTCTATCCGATGGACCGAGACCGTACCTGTACAGACTGCTAACATTCAGATCCCACCCCCTAAACATGATTCGGCCAATTACAGAGCTACTAAATCTTCTGGCGTCTGCTGTATTTGTTTTGACGTGGTCTCTCTTTCGGTTGCCTAGAGTATAGTCCCAAAGCAACTTCAGTGACTATATGTGATGTTGGTGAGACCATGTATAACATATGGCTGCATTGCTCGGTGGGAGTGCAGCCATAAAAATCAATCCCAATTCAACCTCTCTCAATTGTATAGAACAACATGCATTCTGGAGCTTTTCGCTCTACATCCACTGTGACCATAGAATTGATACTGGGCCTCGACCCTCAACTGATGGTTAGAGGAACAGCTAGAATGGCTATCAAGGGATTCCATCACCTTTTCCGAGGTGGAAAAAGTATTTTTAGCTTCATTCTCGGTGCTTCACATTCTGGAATTGAGAACAACGAGATACTTGCAATACCCAAAACTAACATGAAGCTGCCATTCCAGATCATCATTCCTAGTATGAAGAAATATACCAGCTCAAGAACCGTCTACTTGAGGAACCTTGTTGTTGGTTCACAGACGACTCCAAAACTGCCCAAGGTATTGGGGCTGGTGTATATGCCCGAGGTGCCGCCATGGTACAGTCGATCTGTTATGGCGGGCTTGCGATTGTTTTTTCAAACAGAAATATTCCCCAGAGACCACTACTATGCAAACCTGTCGTTTGCGGTTAGATTAACAAGTAGGACAATAAAAATTATCACTGATAGTCGAGCTGCACTAAGGGCACTGATATCCGAGAGTTGCACGTCACTTCGCCAAACTGGAAGAAAGAAATAGGCTCCGTCTAATGTAGTAAGTCGGATATTTGGGCATTGAGCGCAATGAGACGGCGGACTCATTGACCGCTCGAATCCTTCGGACCAGAGCCTAGGCTCCCAAATTTCCCTGGAGACTTTAAGAATTGAAAATAACCGGTAGTTGGACCTGAAAGTACGAGAGCACACACTGAGTCTCACAGGTCACAGGTACTCTCGATTTGCTATCAGTGAGAGACCACAGGCTTAGCTCAAACTCTCCCGGCTAGCCCATAATAACGGGGCAATGTCGCCACAGGAATCACCTTAACAAGCTAGGATTGATTGAGGACCCTTCATGTAGACTAGGTATAGAGGAAATAGAATCAATGGAAGACGTAATTTGCGACTGACCAGCTAGGCACAGAGTCAGGCTTGAGGAACTTGGATTCAACAAACTGAAGCTGGCTGAGCTTATTGAGCTCCTATCCAAGTATTCTATCTTCGATGGAATGGAGCAGATCATTAATCTGCAACAGAAAAAGAATTGGTGGAAGTATGGAGCCCAGGGGTACTACCGTACTACACCATCAACTACCATCCGAATCGATCTATTGAGAAGAAAGCTAATCCAACCATGCAACTTCTCAGGAACTCCATTTTCATCAGTTTATTCATCAAGGCTGCGCGCCAAACCCTGTCGAAGGCCTCTGAGATATCAAAAGTTGGTTCTCAATGGTTCTCGTTTCGCCAGGCTTTTCGATTGTTGATGTCCACAAATGCGTAAATTATGCAAGGAGATCGCCAATTGATCGTTGTTTGGTGAAAACGTATTGTCAATCATTGATGATACCCTCTAACTCGAGATATTTTATTAGCTCATCGTTCATCACTATTTGCGATTAGACGATAGTTTTGGGTTAGGCATTTCTTCCCTATTTTTAGAATCGATTGTACTCTCGAACTTTCTAACACTCCGGAAACGTGCCGCTCGGATATCAAAATATGAAACAGACGATTAGAATCAGGTCCTAACTCTGGAGCACATTTCTTCAAGACAGTTGGTGATGTTCCATCGAGACCATCTGCTTTCTGACAAATCAATTGTCATATTCGATTGAACATCTGGGATGCGTTTGATGTATCTGAAACCGAATGTTGAGAAAACATTCTTGCAAAGAGATCTACCTTCGCTTTAGATGGTGATGCGATGGAACCGTCAACTCTAATCAGAGGTGGAAAAGCCGACTTGGAAATGTTGTTGGTGACTGCTTTCGTCATAAACACCTCAAGAAAGTCTAGGGAACACTTCTGAATATCGATATATCGTATCCAGACAGATCAATATGGATGATTTTTTTTAAGAAATGAACACCTGCATCAATTTCTCACCAAATTATGCGGAGTGCCGCAACAGATTTCAGTTTTTTTCTATAAAAAACTAAAAATACAGCAGATGCGACGCTGCTTTATAATCATTTCATGTATTCAGTGTTTGAAAACAGTTAGTTGTAAGCACAAATAAAAGATTCAAGTTTTGTGATTCGACCACGGAAAGACGACATTTGACTAGAGAAGAGATGTTACGAGCCGTTGGCATGCTCCGAGCTGGGAGCTCACAACGGGAAGTATCCAGGGTTCTGGGTTCAAGTGTCATAAACCGTTTTGGTCGCGTTTCAATGAAACAGGTAGCGTAGAAGAACGCCATACAGGTCGTTTCAGGATTGCTACAGTCGCCCAAGACCGATTTTTGGTTTTACAATCCAGAAGAGATCGTATCACCACAGCATCTCAATTAGCTCAAGAGCTATCACGAGTTAATAATATACAAATTTCCGACCTAACTGTGAGAAATCGACTGCACAAAGGTCAACTCCACTCCTACGTCCTTTAAGAGTTCCACAACTGACCCATGGAAATCGCGCTGCTCGTTTAGCTTGGTGCCAAGAAAACGTAAACTGAGATCAAGAGAGGTGGGCCATAGTTCTCTTCAGTGATGAATCTAGATTTAGTTATTATCCCCATTCGAGAAGAATTCGAATATGGAGGGAGCCTGGAAAGCAAAACCGTCTCCAGCATGCTCGAGAAGTTGTTAGAGAGGGAGACGGATCAGTGATGTTTTGGGGAGGTATACGCCTTGGTGAAAGAACTGACCTCGTTTTCATACAGAACAACCTCACGGGAAATTCTTACGCAAATGAGATAGTTTTACCTGTAGTGGTACCGTATCTCCAAACAATGGGTCAAAATCCACTCTTCCAACAAGATAATGTCCCTCCTCATCGTGCAAGAGTTGTCTTGAACGTTCTTGAAGAGAATGATATCGATCTTCTACCGTGGCCATCTTGCTCCCCAGATCTGAATCCCATCGAGCATGTGTGGGACACCCTAAAAAGAAATCTCCTGCGTCAAAACGTCTTCCATCATGAAAAGGAGCTTCGATTAGCAGTTCAGGGGGCTTGAAATGACTTAGGCCAAAATGTAATAGACAATTTAATATTGAGCATGCCGCGACGATGCCAAAGTGTCATTAATAACAGAGGTGGACCATCTGGGTGCTGAAAAATATAAGTGCTTCCATGTCGTTTCGAAAATATTAGTTCAGGATTTTTTTTGTGTTTTACCAAATTTCGTCATTTTCAAATTTCAAATTTTTTTATTATAATAGGTGCTTTGGAGAAGTCAAATATTATTTTGTTTTCTTGAGAATACATTATATACAATACATCCTATCAAAAACCGAAAGATTTCTATAAATTCGAATCATCAAATTCATATTTTAAAGATATTAGAAGTGTTCCCTAGACTTTTCTGAGGTGTTTAAACCAGAACTGTCGAGTTCCAATAGTCTGTCCCAGGAGTCTATTTTTTTTTCTTTCATTGAAATAGGTTTTCGCCTTAGCCGGCTCGGTGGCGTGTGGGATATGATGCTCGTCTCCCACGCAGAGTTACCTGGGTTCAATCCCCACAAAGTCGGTGCGATTTCTCGGATTCTGGAAATCGCTCGAGTGTCCATCTTTCGGAGGAGATGTAAAGCTGTCGGTCCTGTCTAACAGAGATGTGTTGGACATTAAAGATCCCTTTTCTCGACACTAGAGGGGTTCGGCAAAATTCCCGGGTTAGTGAGGTGACAGAATTGCCCGGTGTGTCATTAGCCGAAAGGCAGAAATAGAGCACGTTAAAGGAAAAACAAACAAACAGATTTTCGCCTTATCAATTGTTGAGGTACAAATGTTCCTGAAACACACATCTCAACTCTGTTTTGAACTGTGGCGGCTTTTTGTCAGTTTTTAGTGAACTAAGGCTTTTGTGTAGATTTCATTCATTATTTCATGTAGTTAAATCATTTACTTCTTAAGCAAGTTTTATAATCAAATATTTCGTTTCAGGTTTTCCAAAAATGGTTCTTGGGGATCACTTAAAGTACCATCCTACATATGGATGTTTTTATTCGGATTAATGGTGTTCTTACTTACTATCATCAACACGCCTCTGATCGAAAATATCATACCAAAATTAGAAAAAATACAAATTGAAGATTCTGGAAAAGGTTATTTAATAAAAACAGAGGGTTGTAAAATACCTGAACTGCCCATTACTTCAGATACGATTCGCAAATATTTCAAATATGAATCTGAAACAATACATTGCAACAAAGATAAGCCAGCGTTGGTTGAATCTAATTTGACATCGTTATTTATACTTGAAAATTCTTTCGAAAGTTATAATATTTCTAATAAGTCTTTATTGAATTGTTGTTATAAAGAACTCAAAAGAATCATTCCTGATGGACAACCAGATAAGCAATATGCATTTGGTTCAATATGTTTCCAATTTGAGTACAGTATTGCAGTCAATGAAGAATTTGTATTTGTAAAATGTGACTATAGTAATCAGGAGATCTATAACGATGTTTTCGCTTTCATACCAATGAAATCTAATATTTCTCGTGATTCAGAGCAAGAAAAATTAAATGTCCTGGTTATAGGAATAGATGGCATTTCAAGAATAAATTTTCATCGACAAATGCCTAAATTTGTGAGTACTCTGAAGGATCTAGAATTTCAAGAGTTCTTAGGTTATAACAAAATTGCTGATAATACATATCCCAATCTTATAACTGTTTTGACAGGACATGATGAAAGAACTATTGCTAAAACTTGTCGAAAAACTGGAAAATATTTTGATGACTGTCCTTTTATATGGAATAGTTTCAAAAATAAAAGTTACATAACTTTATTTGCTGAAGATTCAGCTTGGATGGGAATTTTCAATTATGTGAAATATGGATTTCAAAAACAGCCTACTGACTATATGTGGGGATTTTTCGATAGAGTAGGAGAAGATTTACTTGGAAACGAAAAAGATATGAACGTTATTCAATGCATTGGATCTAGAATAGGCTACAAAATGATAGTACAATACTTATTCGACTTTGTATATCGAATGAAATCATGGAATCTACCTTACTTTGCATTTTCCTGGAGTTCGAGCTTATCACACGATTACGTGAACAAACCTAGAATAGGTGATGAATTCTATCGAAATATTTTTCAAACAATGTTTGACAAAGGTTTTTTTGAAAATACAGTAACAATTGTGATGAGTGATCATGGAATAAGATTTGGTTCTTTTCGAGAAACTTACCAAGGGAGAGTTGAAGAAAGATTACCATTTTTATTCATTAGGCTCCCAGCAAATTTTGTTAGAAAATATCCAAGAGCTTCCTCAAATTTAAAAATGAATTTACGTAAATTGACTACTCCATTCGACCTTCATGAAACTCTGTATGATCTCTCTATTCCTGATAATTTGAATAGTGAATTCATTGAAGCGGGACATAGAAAATCAGAGACTAAGACTGGCTTGAGCCTTTTCCACCAAATAAAACCAACGAGGACTTGTGAAGATGCAGGAATTGCAAACCACTGGTGTGCCTGCATGAAAAGTACACCTGTGGAAATAACAGCTGAAATAATAGATACTACAAATTACGCAGTAAACTATCTTAATGGCCTATTAAAGGGTTATAAAGAGTGCGCTAAACTTCAACTGAAGAAAGTACGTAACGCTCAACGTTTATCACACGCCACGAAATCTCTCGAGTCTAAAATAGACGTCCAGGATTTCTTAGTAAGCTTCGAAACAGAACCAGGTGATGGCTCATTCGAAGCTACTATTAGAAAAACTGGAAAAAGAAAACTTGAGATTGTTGGCACTGTAAGCAGGTTGAATTTGTACGGAAAACAGAGTGCTTGTATAACTGATTTTCATCTAAAGTTGTACTGCTATTGCAAGAAGAAGTTATGGGAATGATTCAATGAAACTTGTCATGTTCTAGGAAGAAAGATGTATAAAATAGAATTCGTTAAATTGGATCTTATCGTACGTAAATTGATATCTGCCGATGCTGAGGTTTTGCAATACGTGAAAGACATACACGTAAATGATTCTATGAATTTGCATTACGTTGCATGATGATTATTGCTGTACTTGCTGATGCGTCAGCAACTTGGATTCCATTCGATAGTTTGATGATAATGTAGATATTATCAAACAGTATGGATGCCAATGGAAATATTGAGTAATTTGACCTGATTTATGAAAGTATTCATGAAGGAGGATGACTCTTCAATGAATGCTGTAGACGAAACAAGTTCAGGGAAATGAATAATTTGATGAATTCAGAATTCACTGTTTCAGATATTTTAGAATCTAAAAAACCATCAACCATTTGGTTAGATATGCATGGTGTGTTGTTTGGTCTGGTTGCTGCTTCTATCAATTTAATAAGCACAGGGCTGATAGCTAACCAAAATCATATTTTCATACCTATATAATTTTTCTTGTCACTATAATGCTGAAAAAGCTTTAATTTCATCACCTAATAATTCTGCATGTTAAAATGGAGGTTTTTTAAAGAATCAGAAAAACTATATTTTCGAAGTGTAAGATTTGACTGATTTAGGAACATTAACTCCGTTGACTGCTACTTGTTTTGAGTTCATGTCTACTAACAAATTCAATATTTCTCAGTTATTTATTGTGTTTTCTTACCAATCAAAGTATTAAAAACATGTTATACCTCATAAAATATTTATTACTTTAAGATAAAATTTTCAGAGCTTTTAAATAACTTTTGTCTTTTCAATGTTTTCAATGTTATGTTGATTATTTTTATATTGTTAAAATAAACAGAATAAACCTCATGAACTGAAATGGAATCAATAGTTATTTTGTATCCAATTTCTGAGTTAACTTGATACAGTCGTTCACTCAACTATTCTAAAGGGGTGGGTGGAAAGAAGATTTGCACTTTCACTTATTTAACTTCCATTATATTCTCAGAGGACATATCCTAACTTCCTAAATTAACGAATATTAACTAAGCAGTTCTACCATCTTGAAACCATGTATGATCTTTTTTTATCGATAATTTAAATAGCAAATTCAATGAATATACAAACACGAAAAGAAAAAAGAATTTTTTCCTTGTATGGTGAAGGATAAGAGCATTTGTCTTATTTGTCGTGCGTCAGTTGTAATACCTAAGCGTGGTAACTTAGAGAGGAATTATAAAACGGTTCATAAAAACTATGAAAAGGATTTTCCACCACAGAGTGAACTAAAAAACAGAAAATACGTGATTTGATATTACAAGAGCAGCCAAACAATCAAAACCTGCTACTATCGCGTCTTTGAAAATATCTCATATATTGGCGAAACACAAGAAACTATTCGAAGATGTAGGAAGAATTTATTGAAGCGAATGGGACTTTGTTTGGAGATTTTAAAAATAAAACAGAAATCACGTTTGCTATTAGAGAACTTCAGTTATTTCGTCCGACTGGCATAAGGTGTATTTAAGTCATGAGTCAGGACATGGCAGATAAAGTAAAACATGAAATGAACGTACTTTTCCTTACAGTTCGACGAATCCACCGGTATGACAGACACTCCCAAGCTATGTATTTTTATTCGGATGGTAATCAATGACATGTTGGCTAAGGAAGAATTTTTGACAATCATTCCTCTAAATGGGAAGACCCGTGGCGAAGATAAATATGACGTTTTCTTCAATTTTGTAAAAAACTACAAGCCACCAATATATGAATAATTGTGCATAACAACCGATGGAGCACCAGCAATGACTCTAAACAAAAACGATTTTGTGGCATTGTTTCGAGCTAATGAAGATTTTCCTTCATTTTTTTCATTTCCTTGTATTATACATCAACAAGTAGCTTGCAATGGCGGCTCTTTGAGTTGTAATTGGAAGATAGGGACTCAGTTGAACACACTGATTTAATTCTTCGCACGGACGTCAGATCGTTGAGTTGCGTAAAATTCTAGAAGGGTTTCATGAATTATTACCCGAAATAACAGCTTTTCTAGACGAAAGTCTAGAGTGATGACACTCAGAAGTTGAAAACGATAAATAGCTGACTGATTTGGCATTTTTGACTGACATCACAATGCACTTAAACACCATTATTTTGGAGCTTCAGGTTAAGGAAAAACTTTTACTAAAATGATTAGCGCAGTAAACGCATTCTAAAGTAACTTGCAACTTATGATAGATCAACTGAAAGAAAGGATCTGAAACATTTTCCGTCTTTGAAAGCAAGGACTCCTCAGTTGAATTATGATACGTATGAGGCTGAACTATGAAATATTTTGGGACAATTCGAAAAGTGTTTTTATGATTGCAGTAAATTGGCAAATAGCATCTTTTATGAGTTATCCCTTTTCATATAAAAACATTGAGGCGTTAGCTACTGAAATAGCAAGTCAGTTTAATATAAACTCATGTTCTATTGAAAATGAGTTGGTGCAGATTATATCAGATATACATCTCGAAGCTACAGCATCTGATTCTTATATCTGTAGATAAATATCCGAATCTAAGGTAAATCGCCCTTCAACTGACGGCAATGTTTGTGTCAACTTACTTGTACGAGTCTGCATTTTCTGAAATGAAAGACATGCTTTGCCACGCTTCAACATCCAAAGTTACTCCTAAGTTCTATATATATATATATATATATATATATATATATATATATATATATATATATATATATATATATATATATATATATATATATATATATATATATATATATATATATATATATATATATATATATATTTATATGTCTGCATTTTCTAAAACGAAAATAATTGAGTCAAAATATCGCAATCGACTAACTGACGATCATATAATAATGATAAAAAAAATTAATTTATTATCAATGACGGAACATTACAAACAGATAGATTCAGAAAATGCCATATTAGATCGGAGACTATACAGCATATCACGTCTGAATGCGAACAACTGGCCAATACGGACTATCTTCACAGGCATAATCAAGTGTGCAACATTATCCATCAGAAACTTGCACACAAGTACGGACTTCTGAATACCTTCCAGCCATATTACAAGTATCAGCCGGCGCCCGTATTGGAAAATGACTCTATCAGATTATACTACGATAGGCCTGTTATCACTGACAGAATGGTGACGAATAATAGGCCGGACATAGTGGAGTATGATAAGAGAGCCAGAAGAGCAATGCTGGTTGATGTCGCCATACCAAATAATAACAACGTGCTGAACAAGTTCCAGGGGAAAAAGTCCAAATACACATCCTTGCTGTTGAGATCAAGCAGATGTAGCACCTCGAGAAAATAGATATTTTTCCTGTCATCGTATCCTCGACTGGGTTAATACCCAAAACTTTGCATGATAGCCTTAAGAAATTAGAATTACATAAGAATACCTATTCAGAAATGCAAAAAGCTGTAATTCTTAATACATGTAGGATAGTTAGGAAACTTATGACAAGTATATTGTAATCGAGCTAATTCCCTTTGATTGCTGAATCTGGGAAAGGTAAATTATATCCAGCTAACAGCTGAGATAGTGCATAAGTCCACGATAATAAATAATAATGATATATCTTTATTGCATATGATTACAACCTATTGCTCAAACACTTTCCGTCTCAATTTAATTCTGGTTTATAAAATAACATCGAATTTTCCACACAATAAAGATCCAATAGGTACTCACAAAGGTTTATATACCTGTGGTGAGTGTTTAGTGTTTTTTTTAATTTTTCAAATCAAAGTAATATACTCACAAAATATCTGTATGCACATAAATACACGCAATCATAAATTAAAATCCTGTACACAATACTTACACACTAATACTTACACACTTACAGAAACAGAAGGGCATACAAAACAACGATAATAATAATAAAATGGGCACATGGGAGAGCTAAAGGAAGTCATATATTCCATTCAAATTTCATTTATTTACGTTCATGTTTTGATGAATGTTATGATTTGAGTTGTGATCTATGCATTATTTTTCAAATCAATTAAACTTGTGATATAATCTTTATTCGTATTATTTATCCATCTCTTTGAACTTGTTTTGAATTGTTTGATATTTTTTGTGATTCTTAGATTCAAAGGCAGTCTGTTGAACATTCTGGGACCAATGAAGGAGTAACTCCTCTGACTAATTGTCTTCACCATTTTTGGAACAACAAGTAAAAAGTTACTATGTCGAGTATTGGAGTCGTGTGTGATCAATTCCTGAAACTCCATATTCTTTCTTAAGTAATTTAAAATGGCCGAGCAAAACAGCTGTCTGCTGTCCCATACACCAGATATTTCATACATCTTAGATGGAAAAGAGATATCTTTCTGATATATAATTTTCAATATCCATTTTTGTTGAATATCCAACTGATTTGAGATATTTATAGGCACCACCCCATGCAATTATTCCGTAACGCATTTGCGACTCAACAAGAGCCAAATAAATAATTTTTAGGTAAACTATGTCAATAATTCCTGAAGGATGTTTGAATCTGGTTACTAGTCCCCTAAGTCTTACAATCAGTCTACTTACATGTGCATCCCAATTTAAATGAGTATCGATAATTACTCCAAGGTACTCGCATTGATATGTACAAGGGATTTCAATTGTAGACATTTCGTCACTTATAGAGAGGGGCAAGCCTGATGGCAGAGACCGCTGATCCAAACAAAAAGGAATATACTTAGTTTTCTCGAAATTGATAGTTGAAAGGTGTTCCGCCATACAATTTTTTATGTTTAAGAAATCTGACTCTACCAATAGTTTCAATTCTCTCCAGTTTTTAGCTGAATAGAAAATGAGTGTGTCATCTGCATATATCAAGATATCCCCGCTTGTCTGCATAATCAGCAGACCATTTAAATATATTGTGAATAGTATGGGCCCCAAGACGGTACCTTGGTGTATACCATACTTGAGCGTGCCCAACTCACTCACCATTCAATTTGACAAGTTGTTTCCTATCTTTGAGGTAACATTTCATCAAATTTAACTCAACAAAACCAATTTGTTTCAGACTTTCTAACAAGATACCATGCTCCACCGTATCAAAAGCCTTAGCCAGGTCAATCAAAACACACAGTAATACCTTATTCTCATTGAAAGCCTTATAAATTTTTTCAGTAAGTTTCGCGATGGTATCCTGTGTCGACCTTCCTTCCCAAAATCCATACGAATAAAATGTTGTTTCTAGTCATGTATACTGATAATCTCTCCTTAATAACCTTTCCAACAATTTTTGACAAATTATACAACAAAGAAATAGGTCTGTAATTATTACATTGCGTTTTTTCACCACCTTTATATAATGGTATTACTACAGCAGTTTTTAGTGCACTAGGAAATATACCCTAACGTAGAATCAAATTCACTAAATGTGTAATTAACGAAACTAAAAAATCGATTCCAGTTTTCAATATTCCAGCTGATATTGCGTCAAAACCGCTACTTTTCCTATTTTTCAAGTTCAAAATTATGTTTTTTACTTCTTCTATATTTGTAGGAGTTAATCGAAATTTATAGTCAAGTTCATTATAATCGATCATTTTTTTGTTGTTCTTAGCGTTTATTTTTTGCGCTAGATTTTTACCTACGTTAGTGAAGTATTCGTTAAGAACAGAGGCCATTTATTTAGGGTCCTTAATTATATTATCATCCACTTCAAGTTTATCTATATGGCTAATATTTTTCGGTTTTGTACATAGTTCCGATACAACCCTCCACATCTGTTTTGTGCTACCTCTACTGGAGCGCACTTGATCCATGTAAAATTGCGATTTCGCATATTTTATTGTTTGTTAAGCCTATTTCTATGGTTTTTGAAAATTTGCCAGGAGTCTGCATTTTTATTTTGTTCCCATGCTTCAAAGAGGTCATTACATTTATTGATGGATTTCAAAAATGCGTTGGTTATTCAGGTTTTTCTTTTTTATATCGTTTTTTAGGTTTGAAATAACTTTTTTTTACCTGTTCCTTTATAATATGTCATCATGCTTGCGATTAGCACTCAGTGGTTACGTACCATCTTATGAAAAGTATGCTGAGGACATGCAGTGCCACGCTTCAACATTCAAAGTCACTTCTTAGTTAAGTTTAACACCATATGTAACTCTTTTGTTTTGTAACAACCAATAAACTTGCAATTTTGAATAACTATGAGTTTTTTCATTGATATTATAGAGAAGAACCTAACTAAACCTAATCCAAACCTTGATTAAAATAATGTATATTGTGCAGAAAGTTAATGTCTATGCAACGGTACACCCTAGCTAGGTAGGTAGGGTGTTTGTGTATGAACGACAACCCTGCACATAAATGCAGTCTCTCAGAGTTGATCGTAAGTAGTCTAAAAATATTGAGGTAGATCGCCAGCATTTCAAGTTTGAGCACCCCTGATTTACGCTAACGAATAATCCAATCATCAAAACATTTTTCAAGCGCTTTTTCCGGAATTGACTTCAATTCTCGCAGCGAATTCTCTCTTATGCCTTCTTTCGATCCAAAACGGGTATGTCGAAGTGGTATTTTGAGTTTTGAACAAAAAATGTTGTCAGGGCCCATATCAGGTGAATACGGTGGCTATACGAAGGTATTTGTTGAGTTGTTGATTAGGTTAGAATAAATTTCTATTCACAATAATAGACTTGTTAGATGGTGCATTATCGTGGTGCAAACTCCATGAATTCTCTTTTCTCAAATTTGACCTTTTTCAACGAGTTTGCTCTGTCAAACGCTGCATAACGCTCAGATAATATTCTTTATTTACCTTTTGAGCTTCTGGCAAGAACTCCGAGTGCACAACACCGCGATAATTTCATGTCAAACTCATAAACCCATGTCTCATCACCAATTACAATGCGTTTTATGAATGTGTGGTCTGAATTGACTTGTTCTAGCACGTCTTAAGCGACCTTTACTATATTCAATTTTTGAAGAACTAGTTGAGCGGCAACGTGTTTCATGCCAAAACAATCGTTTAAAATGGTATGAATTGTTTCGTGAGACAAGGAAAGTTCATTGCCTATTTCTCAAATTTTAAAAGACGATTTCCGGAAACCATTTTCTTTACTTTATCGATGTTAACTTTAGTTGAAGGTGTTGACGGCCGACCAGAAAGAGATCTTCCACCACATCTCGGCCGTTGTTGAATGAATTGTACCACTCATATGCACATGTTTTTGATAAAGTCGATTCACCATAAGCTTTCTGTAACATTTTTGCAATACAAACTTCGACATATATTCTTCGTTCGATATTTCTATCCATTGTGAAGATCGCAAAACATACTTGTGAGAACTGAAAAAATCGAACTCTGTAAAGAAACTAGATGACAGTTCCCGTTCAAACGCAGCTCCAGTATAGAAAACTCTTGTACCCACTTAGCAACAATGAAAATTTTGACAATCGATTTTTTAAGTAATCAATTCCCTATACTTTTTCGACAGAAAATACAATTTAGCCTTTCTCAAGAAACGAGTGAACGCACACATTAATTTTGGATGGCATCGCCTCCTCCCGAGAGTAGAGTGTAAAAAATAATCAAGCAAAGATAAAATGACAGAATGTGTACACTAAACCAATCTAATCAAAATTTCTCAGAAAAAGTTTTCAATTCATGCGATTATATACAAATAGAAATTGAGAAATACTTGTTAACCGATTTTGCAATAGTAAAACCGAAATTAATTTTTTTCAAATATTGATCTACAAATCAAATCGTTAATCTTCATACTGCTTTCACAATTATTTAATCAGTTTATCTCAAAATAATTGCTTTGTTCAGTTGATTCACATCTTTCATATAACGCCAATTCTTAAAAAAGTAGAATTCGTGGAATAAGTTCTCTTATTTCTCTCAAATATACAGTGCATTCCAATGAAGACGAATCACCCTGAATAAATCGGCAGGTTTGATTGCTTTTGTGAATTTCTTGAAGCGGACAGATTGATTGGAGCAGGACATTTTTTATTACATGGTTTATTTACCTCCTATCAACCCCCCTCCACCTGGCAGCTTCTACCCCAAATTTTTGAATAGGAAAAAGGGGTCTTATGTTAAGTTTTTGAAAATATTATTACATCTTCTTTATCACCAAAATCGGCATGGTTGAATTGGATCTATCTCTTACCCCTATCAACTAACACTCCAAAAATTTTTATGATGTGTGTAACATCATTAGCCATTTCTCGTTATCACTTATTTCCTATGACCATTATATTTAATAATAATAATAATTCGATCTGAGCTAGAAACCGTCAGAAAACCACCATGGCAAAAACGACTGGAGAAGAATATTGACAATATTAGAGGTGAGATCGGTCGCCTCACAAAATTCCTGAGAAACAAAAAGCCCTCAAGGCGCTTGAAATCCTATATACACAAAATTCATAGAAAAATTGGTACGAACACAAAACACCCTAATCACAAACAACATATCGAAGTGTATATGGGGACACTTTGAAGCAGAAACTCTAAGCAAAAGCAAAGAGGCTCTCAAGATATCAAGTGTACAGAAAGGAAACATCAAAACCAAAGGTTCCTCCGAAGCGCGGCCAATTTTTATAAGTGAAATAACAAAACTGCGAACAACAATAACAGAGAAGTACCTGACGCACAGTGATGACCCATTTTTGGTCATCGTTATGGTCGAACCCCAAAGAACACAATAAAGATTCTGAATGGATCACAAATGAAAAACAACGCATTGATGTCGAACATATGGACTTCGAATGAATAACTGAGAAAGAAATCGCTGTAGCAGTTAGAGTGACCAACAGTTGAAAAGCAACAGGTGTAGATAATATCCACAACTTTTGGTACAAGAACTTTAATAAGCTCCATGGAGCCCTAGCTAGTGAAAAAGCTCACGTATATTCTTCAACATTCCAGGAAAACACCCACTTTCCTAACACAAGGCTTAACATATATGCTACATAAAAGCGATAGTACACAAGATCTGCCGATCACTTGTCTGCCAACGCTCTACAAAATACTCACCTCATGCATATCCAATCGAATATACCAACACCTTGCAGAGGTGCAGATAGCAGAGGTGCAGATAGCAGAGGAGCAGAATATATTACCAGAGGAGCAGAAGGGATGCAGAAAGAAACACCGCGGATGCAAGGAACCTCATCATCGATTCTGTGATAATGAAACAGGCACACGGAGGGCATCGGAATGTTCATTCAGCTTTCCTCGATTATCTAAAGGCATTCGATAGTACCGCCCATACTTGTCTTGTCGAAGTATTACAAATATACAAAATTCATCCAGCCCTGGTAGAATTCTTGAAGACAACAATGACACACTGGCGCACGTTTCTGCAGGTCAACATGAACAATAAGTCAATTAAAACCGACGAGATACCCATACGGCTTGGAATTTTTCAAAGAGACTCTTTGAGTCCATTATGGTTCTGTCTGACTATGAACCCATTGTCTTCAATGCTCAATAGAACCGGATACGGGTTTAAGATAAAAGCAGATAGGTACTACCACATCATCCCCCACCTGCTGTATAAGGATGACATCAAATTATATGCTTCGAACAAGAAGAAATTGGATGATCTGCTGAAAACTGTCAGTAAGTTCTCGGCAGATGTTCATACAAACTTCGGGATTGAAAAATGTAAGACTCTGAACACTCAAAGAGGAAAAGTCATAGATGGTGAAACACAACTTCCAAATGGTGAAATAATACAATGTATAAGGGATGGCGTACAAATATCTGGGATACCAACAAGCCAGATTGATAGAACAAAAACAGTCAAAGGAAAAGATTCGTTCAGAGTACAGTCAGCGTCTTTGGACTGAGCTAAAGACATTGTTGAAATCGGGGAATCTAGTCAATGCAATTAACACCTACGCCATTCCAGTGTTGGTTTACTCATTTGGAATAATCAGATGAACTAAGACAGAACTGGATGATATTCAAAGGTAGAAGAATTGTTCTCTGCAAAAGCTCTCACTTCTGACCTCCATAGAGTGGTATCGTTAGCTGATAAGGGATATACACCTCTAAATCTTGCTACGAGTGATGACCTGCTGAATCTACCGTTCTTATCAGATACTGAAAAATAAGAGCAATGGCCAAGAAAGGAATTGCATGGACGACATCACCATGAGATTAATCAACAACACATCGACAAAGAAGCTTCTAACAAATAGTTGATGAAAGGAGAACTATTCGGGAAACAGGAGGATTTCTTATGGCCATTCAAGACCAAGTCAACGCTACAAACAACTACAAAAAAATTATAATTAAGGACGGAACATTACAAACAGATAATTGCAGAAAATGCCATATAAGATCGGAGACTATGCAACATATTACGTCCGGATGCGAACAACTGGCGAATACGGACTATCTTCACAGGCATAATCAAGTCTGTCATTAGTCATTAATTATCCGCCAGAAACTTGCACACAAGTACGGACTTCATCCTTGCCATATTACAAGTATCAACCGGCGCTCGTATTGGAAAATGAATCTACGAGATTATACTACGTCTTTGATTCCTGAATCTGGAAAGGTAAATTATCTCCAGCTAAAAGCTGAGATGGTGTACAAGTGAACGATAATAAATAATAATAATAATCTTTATTTGCTGCAAAAGACTCAGATATGGCATACATCGTGTCAATACATTGATTTGAAAGTTACATAAAAATAAAAAAATATTCACACAAACATTTCCTAAAATAAAACTACATAGACTAAGTTGCGGGTACAATAAATAAAATAAATAATTCTGATGACTTGAACACTCTTTTACAGACACAATTGACTAGAGGGTATGAAATATATTTTCTCTCAAATAAAGATGTAATTTTTTCCTTCAGTTTATTTGCTGGCCATTTTCTTGCTTTTCTAGGAATATGGTTATATATTCTTACTAATATGTAGGACGCAGCATTTTGTATGTAGGCCAGACCAGTGCATGGAGGCCTCAGATCATATTGCCCTCTTATTTTATATTCATGGAACTCTCCTGAAAGAGATCTCCATTTCTTACTACAAACATCACCGACTCATATATGTAGAGGTTTGTGATAGTTGGAATTAATCTTTCTTTGAAATGCGACCTACAGGATTCCATTTTAGTCAGATTTAAAATCGATTTCAAGCATCTTTTCTGAAGAAAAAAGAGCCTGGAAACACACGACGAGCCACCTCAAAAGACAACACCATAGCGCAACCGACTTTCTACATATGCTCTGTAAGCTAAAATAGCAGTTTTCTCATTTATATGCGCCGATATATAACATAGGGCGTAGATGTGCCTCGCTTACCCTTCGCCAGATAATCTATGTGCTCACTCCAAGTTAAACGGTGATCCACCCTAACACCAAGGAATCGAAGGTGCTCTGAGGAGGTAACTGCTCCATATTGGTAAGTTTCCCTTTCCATTTCTCTGCCATAACCAAATTTTAATATTTGTGTTTTCTCCACGTTCACTCTGAGGCCATTCCAAGAAAACCATCCATGGACATCGGACAGCACATTTCTTATCTCTTGATCTATTGATTTAGGGTCTGACAGTATCACTGAGGTGTCATCGGCAAACACCCCCATAGGGCTTCACTCCCAAAAGGTGTATAAGATGCTCCTTGTGGAAAAACAGAGGAGCATTAGTTAGGTTATTAGATTCAAGTGAGTTTATACATATAAGAGTTAGGTATGTTTGATGAAATATTTTTCTGCTAGTTTTCTTTTCCCATTGTTACAGATTTTTCCTGTCCCAATCCCCCTTCCTTTTCACCCTTGTCTTCGTGAAGAAGTCCTAGAAATTATGGAGTGCAAGATGAGAATGAGAGAATGAAGCTGCTAAGCAGAAATATTCAGGTCCTTCTGTACACACGACACTAACACAACATACACAGACAAGCTATTGCTAGTGCAATAGTGACAGGGAAACGATTTTTTCACTCGTTTCTTGAATCATACGCAAGATAATATGGTTCCCCTGTTACATTTCCTGTGCTCACACTTTAGGGGCAATCGTAGGAGGCATGATGCGAGTTAAGATACCTGATTAAGGAACGGGCATGGTCTAGGGAACACTTCTGAATATCGATATATCGTATCCAGAACGATGAATTTGGATGATTTTTTTTAAGAAATGAACACCTGCATCAATTTCTCACCAAATTATGTAGAGTGCCGCAACAGATTTCAGTTTTTTTTATAAGAAACTGAAAATGCAGCAGATGCGACGCTGCTTTATATACATTTCATGTATTCAGTGTTTGAAAGTTTGAAATTTGAGAAGAGATGTTACGAGCCGTTGGCATGCTCCAAGCTGGGAGCTCACAACGGGAAGTATCCTGGGTTCTGGGAAGTAGCCCAAGTGTCATAAACCGTTTATGGTCGCGTTTCAATGAACCAGGTAGCGTAGAAGAACGCCATACAGGTCGTTTCAGGATTAATGCAGTCGCCCAAGACCGATTTTTGGTTTTACAAGCCAGAAGAGATCGTACTACCACAGCATCTCAATTAGCTCAAGAGCTATCACGAGTTCATAATGTACAAATTTCCGACCAAACTGTGAGAAATCGACTACACGAAGGTCAACTCCACTCCAGACGTCCTTTAAGAGTTCCACAACTGACCCATGGAAATCGCGCTGCTCGTTTAGCTTGGTGCCAAGAACACGTAAACTGCGATCAAGAGAGGTGGGCCACAGTTCTCTTCAGTGATGAATCTAGATTTAGTTAATATCCCGATTCGGGAAGAATTCGAATATGGAGGGAACCTGGAAAGCAAAACCGTCTGCAGCATGCTCGAGAAGTTGTTAGACAGGGAGGCATCAGTGATGTTTTGGGGAGGTATACGCCTTGGTGGAAAAACTGATCTCGTTTTCATACAGAACAACCTCACGGGAAATTCTTACAAAAATGAGATAGTTTTACCTATAGTGGTACCGTATATCCAAACAATGCGTCAAAATCTACTCTTCCAACAAGATAATGCCCCTCCTTATCACTCAAGAGTTGTCTTGAACGTTCTTGAAGAGAATGATATCGATTTTCTACCGTGGCCATCCTGCTCCCCAGATCTGAATCCCATCGAGCATATGTGGGACACCCTAAAAAGAAATCTCCTGCGTCAAAACGTCTTCCATCATGAACAGGCGCTTCGATTAGCAGTTCAGGGGGCTTGGAATGACTTAAGCCAAAATATAATAGACAATTTAATATTGAGCATGCCGCGACGATGCCAAAGTGTCATTAATAACAGAGGTGGACCTTCTGGGTACTGAAAAATATAAGTGCTTCCATATCGTTTCGAAAATATTAGTTCAGGATTTTTTTTGTGTTTTGAAAAATTTCGTCATTTTCAAATTTCAAATTTTTTTTATAATAGGTGCTTTGGAGAAGTCAAATATTATTTTGTTTTCTTGGGAATACATTATAGACAATACATCCTAACAGAAAGATTTCTATTTCTATAAATTCGAATCATCAAATTCATATTTTAAAGATATTGGTGTTACCTAGACTTTTTGAGGTGTTTATATATATATATATATATATATATATATATATATATATATATATATATATATATATATATATATATATATATATATATATATCGGCTAACTGAACCACCGCCTCTGAGACGACTTCAGATAATTCATTAGCATAGCATAGGCAATATATAGCAGGGGTCCCAGGATTACTCCCTGTGGCACTCCCTTATGAATAGGAAGTGTTTTTGAGGTAATAATATCACCAGTTTTGGGATGATACTCTACAACACACTGAGTACGTCCAGTCAGAAAAGATTTTATTAGATCTAAAGGATCTGACTTCCAGCCAGTATAATTTCTCCAGCAGCAGGTCATAACTAACACGATCGAAAGCCTAACTGATGTCCAGACAAATGAGTGCTGTCACTTTACCCTTATTTAAACTGTCTAGTATATGAGTTATTGCTTGAAATATGTCTCATTAACTCTTCTCGTTAATATTCACATAGATTATATAAACAACGCCTTGATTCAGCTACTGATAAAGTATTAACTAAGTCACTTACTACCGTCCTCAAATTATCCATATAAACTTCACCATTTCAGTTTTCATCATACACAAAATACGAAAATCTGTCGTCCTTCAAAAGTGCAAACATATTGAAACTAAATTCATTTCGAGGATTTCATTCCCTCGTAATACGAGGATTTTGGTTGGCCCATAACTGTGAGTTTTTACTCATCACGCCTCATCCGTCCAGATTATCCTTTTGAGAAAATCGGGATCCTCTTGTTCTCTGAGAAGAAGGATCTCACACAGTTCTATTTGAAGCTGTGGATCGTCAGCTTGTAGAGTTTAGACTAATGAAAATTTATAAGGGTACTGTTTATGTTTTTTTAGAATTCTGTGTATACTACTAAGAGGTAAATTCAGATCATGCTCTGCTATGCAATTGCACGTGGATTTACATCAAAATAAGCTAGAACGGCAATTTCATTGTCTCAATTGTTGACTACAGGCAATGAAAATGTTATTTTATTCTGGACTGTTCCGAACCAAAGAAAATTTGTAACGTATCTCCTGAATTTTTTAGCTATCATAACGGCATATTTGGATATAATTGCTTAAATCTCCTACAAGCTCTATTCACATTACGTCTCTCATCTCCATGAATGAAAAATAAATTTGACACATTATTTTTAGCTAGCCATTCTGTTAGAATTAATTCGACTGACAGTTAAAATAATAATAATTTGTTATCTATGATCAGGAGCCTATCTATGCTCTGGAACATGTCTATGCACGTCCGAAATCTAAGCCTCCTTCGTCAACTTCAGGTAGGTACGTAAAATCCGTTTTTTCGCCATAACTTGAAAACTTGAAGTCTCAGGTACAGAGTATGTAGGGGAACTTCGTTTAGTTCCTTACGGCGAATCTAATGAATTGAAAAAAAATATAGGTTACAACTTGAAAAACGTAGTTTTCGATATTTCTTCGTTTCGAAATGTGAAACGGAAAAAAGAGCACTCTGTTTACTGACTGAGATTCAGTCGGATATGAGTTATGTCCCGCATTGTTTCTTGTTTGCAAAACACCTTTCATTATTTTGGTTGCTCACGCCGTTCTAGAGACATATCAGTAAAATTGATCGAAACAAAGTAGACTTGTGTTTGGTGTTTCTGTAATTGAAATAACAAGTGTTAAGTGTTATCGAACTAGTCGTGAATATACAGGGTGTTCTATATTAAATAACAAAGTTGGTTCTACCGGAAGTGCCATTGAGGTGAAAATATTTTGTAAATAGAGTTTCGGACTAGCTGAATCAACTACCAAAATTTGTCCAAAAACATCTAATAGTTCACTCAACTCGGGATACACTGTATATAACTGCATTCGACGAGGAGCTTTGAGGAAAATTTTTTTCACCTTGCTTATCAATTCATTCACGAATGGTAATTTCTCTCGAATAATTTCAGCTATTCTGTTAACTCCATGAGCCAAACATCCAACTCTGTGAAGGACAGGCGATATGGGAACATATTTTCTAACCTCTCCAAATTTCATTATTTTCCTATTTTTGGCTCACTCATGTTCTCTTCAATGTTTCATGAAAACAAGAGAACATTAGCATTCAGTGGCGTAGCTAGCATAGGTGGCACCCGGGGCGGATTTTATAGGTGTCACCCTAAAACTCAATCGAAACTGTTGAAATGAAAAGGGTTATAATCATTTACGTTTTACTGAAATACGAGTACTTATTACAAATATTTGTATATTATGTGAAACAAATTTAGTTTGTTAAAAATTAAAATTTCTTCCTTCTAGCTTTGACACTAGCGAACTCCGAAATCACGTCTTGGAAATTTATATTTTGTGTTGCTTCATGTTCTATCGTTAAAATACCAAGATTGTTTAATCTGGTTCAGTGATTGTAGACCGCAAATAATTTTTAATTAATTTTAATTTGCTGAAACTTCTCTCACATGAAGCAACTGATGCACATATTGTTATAAATAACTTTAATTAGATTCTCTAAAATCCCATTCCACAATAAATTTCAAAAAGTCCAGTGTCACCCAATTAGAGACAGTAATATAAGCCGCTTTTAAATGTCTTCTCAATCTTGATATTTCTAAAACGAGTTCTGTTTCTGATACTTCATCGTAAAGGTTAGTAAATATTGATATAGCAAATTTTAACTGTTCAGTGTTTGTCGAAAGCAAGGTCTTTGACTGCATAACCTCAAACAATGAAGCTACGTCTTTAATGTACTTCACTCTTGTTTCGAGTTCAATATTGAATCTGTCAATACATTCTAACATGTCCTTTTGAAGTTCCGCTCTAAGTGTAAGTCCAGCATCGGTGGACGATGCTAACTCACCGGGCATGCGTTTCTTGCGACGAATTCGTCGTTCCATCGAAATGTTGTATTTTTCCGATTTTTGTACAGCAAAATCTATTGCCTCTTCTGCTAGATGCAACCGTTTCTCTCCAATGAATAGACGAAGTGCTTCTAGTTTTATGATTATTTCATCAACACATAAACCTTTACTTTGTAATGCAATCTGAGCCTTGTTCACTTCCCTTAGCACATCATTCCAAAAGAGAAGGAAACAAAGAAAGGAGAAATTGCACCCAGCAGGCATAAGATTTTGTGCAGCACCTCTAGTTTCTAAATTTACGTCTTGGTCACATAGTTCCTCAATTGCAGATATTATCCCATCAAAATCTTCAGCCAATACTTTTACTGCACTATAATGAGCACTCCAGCGCGTTGTCTAAAGTCTTTTAACAGATGCTTTGCTGTGATTGAGGAACACTTCCCAACGGCTTGTGGAAGTTGAAAAAAGGTTGAATATTGTTTCCACTGCTCCGAAAAATGTAACGCAAGTCACATTTTGTGTGAACGAATGTTGGCCGCATAAATTAATTGAATGATCTATACAACCAATAAAAATTGCTTTATTGTTTTTTTCTTTTATAATAGCTTGCACTCCTCCGTGTATACCACTCATAACTGCAGCATTATCATCACCTTGAGAACGACACATCATAATATGTATCATCGTTTTCAAGCTTCTTTAGTATTTCAGCGCTTAAATCAGCTGCTTTTTTTCATGTAAAGGAAAGAATCCTAAGCATACTTCTTTGACTTCTACTTTTCTATTATTAATTTTCACATAACGAATCACTTCAGACATTTGATCGACATGTGAAACGTCAGGTGTGCTATCAAACATGATTCCGAAATATTTGGCCGATTTAATTTCGTTGACAATCTGACATTTTACATGATTAGCTCAAAACATTTATGAACTCATTTTGTATTTCTGGCGATAAATATGTTACTTTAGGTGATTTTTCCTGCACCAAATATAGTATATGTTCTTTGAGTACTGCATCATACTTTGACAGCAGTTTAACTAGTTCTAAGAAATTACCTTTATTAGACGACCCTTGGGTTTCATCATGTCCACGGAATGCTAGGTTTTGTTTAGCCAGGAATAATGTTATATCTAATAATCTAGATAAAAGATTTTTCCACTTCTGTTTTTCCGTATTCATTAATTGCAAGGTTGCATCATCTATTGTGGTGTGAGATTTTAAGCTTATTTCCAAAGTTTTCCACTTTTCAAAATTTTCTAAATATTCACATGAAGTTTCATGATCCAATACTTTAGGATCTAGTTTCCACCACTTCTGAAATCCAGTTGTAAATGTTGTTTGTATGTTACTGATAGTAAATAAACGACAGCAAAAACAGTACAGGTTATTTGATTTAGGAGAAAATACCATCCATGATCATAGAATTTTTTCACCACTAGCCATCTGTTTATAAAAACATTCCTGTGAAATATGACGAGAATCACCTTTAATCTTTGAACCATGACGAGATACAGTAGGAAACGGTCCATCTTGTTCTGGAAATGTTCACTACCCTTTTTTATTATGTCAATGCGAACATTATCAGTTACCGGTAAACTCCGATGTGAAACATCTCTCAAGTGTTGAACTGATTCTTCGAAGCTATCTCATTATTTATTTTGATTCCGTCAAGGTCCTGGGTCGTCTTCATTGATGCTGTATTGTCGATGTTGCTATCTGAATGTGAGTCTCCAAGATGTGAGTCACTTTCGTCAGCAGGAGACTCGGGTACTTTACTTGAACTTTGGCCGCTATCTGCTTTTGTGACATATTTGAAAAGAGAACCGGACATGCTCTGAATTTCATGCATTTTAGCCTTTTTGGCTTTTCTCTGTTGAAACCCGCTTTGTCTTTTTGAAGTATGAATTCCCTGAGGCATATTTCGTTCTGGGTATTCTAAAAAATATTTTTAGTTAATAAGTGATACGTTGATTTTATAAACTAATTATAACAGTAAATAACCACCTACACGTTACGTAACTAGCTTTGTGAAATATATTTTTCCCAGACGCAGGATTGTTAATTTATATTAACAATCCTGCGTCTGGGTGTAAATATAAATGTAAATTTGAAATTTAAGTATTATTGAAAAAAATAGTTAAATACTCTACCATTGATTATGATATCCGTGCCACGAGTGCTCGAGCTATTCATCTCGGAGCAAAATCAACGTACGCGAAGTTGTATTATATGATTATGATTACTTTAAATCAAATGTATTGTATTCCGTTTTTGTAAAGAAATCCCATTACTATTAGATCGGAAAATAATAAGTTAGAAAATAATAAATAAGCATATTATTTAAAATTAAACATCATTACCTAAAGTAATATCGTAAAACGTGTAGAAATTTAAATCAAATCTTCTTACGCCAGCAAAGCCTTTGAAACCTATTTTAATAAATAAATACCTTTAGTAGATAGTAATACCTGCCCAGGCTAAACAAAAAATATTACTACAATACGTCTAAAATACCTTCTGTAGGTAGCTATTTATCATTTAGGACGGCTCAATAATATAGTTTTAAAATACACAGTAATTAAAAGACAATAAAATAATTGAAGGGTTTTCCAAAATAATCTAAGTTACTGTTATTAGATACTAAATGAATTAAAAACGTAAGTATTACCTGTAATAACAAAAATACTTCACTTACCTAGTTTATTTTCTTCAGCAATCGACTATATTAAATCGGTTTTTATACAAAAAATGTTGTTTATAATATCTAATAATTAACAAACACTTTGCACTAGACGTTCATACGTTCACGTAAGCGAATATTGAAATGAATGCGGTCGGAAACAAAAGAAATGGCTCAATCCACAATACAAGTGACGAGCGCTATATCGAGGGAATCCCCTGACTAGAGTTGGTTATGCGCGAACGGGGTAATAAATTTTGGTTAGAGGAATCCCTGATCGATTGACACTGTGCACATTGTTTTTTTCTTACATATCAATTATTATGCTCGTGGTACGATATTATAGTTACCTAGATAATTTTATTAGTGGCGGTTGTGCTCTCTGCGACAGATTTACGATTGTTTATAGGTAGAAAGAACTATAACTGATGGTCATAGTCGGGCTCGGCCGCCCCCGCCGCTCCCCCTTATCTACGCCACTGTTGCATTACAAAAATTTTATTGCAAATAATTCAGGAAATGAAGTCTACCTCAATATTAAAAACGTACATACCTATATGAGGTTAGTATCAAACTTCGTGAGGAAAATAAAATCGATATCACACATACTACAAGCCATTTTGGAGAAATTTTGAATTCAAGATTTGAAACCGGGAAAAATATCAAACTTAAAGACAGAATGCCTGGACTGCACATGTTTTTGAATCATACTTGAATGGTGAAATTATCAAGTTCACTGAATATCTGCCTGTGAATAGTGAGAAAAACCAATTATGATCCCCACCGTGAACGCGCTCTCTGCGTTAGTGGCGAACAGACGTTTTCAGAAATACCGATTTCACGAATGAAAACGCCGCCCTCACGCGGAATATTTGTGACGCACGTGCCGTGAGATCTTGAACTACCTCTACGTCAAAGTGTTGTAAGAACGTTTAGGTTAAAAAATGTAAATATACACAACGCAGTTGTCGGATAGGAGCTGTCAAGGGTGAAAGTGCCAGAGGCAACATTTAGAAGGCCACCTGCGTACAGTGAAATATGGATCTTCGTTTTTTTGGTTAAAATATGTAAAATAGGGTAGACCGAGGCGAATCGGATCACAGGGCGAATCGGATCAAAATAAGAAATCTGTTGATAACTCAAATGTCGTATGCATTAAGAACGCACTCAACAGGCGTTCTGCGTACCCCTCTCACCCCGCACCATCCGACATATGCATTATTTCGACCGCGCTTGCGAATCAGTGTCGTCGCCGCTTGTCAGCGACTTGGTCGTTTGTGTGTGTCGGAATTTTGGCGCTCATCTAAGGTACGTACTTACGATTTCTTTGTGTTATTTTACAGATTTGTGTTAAAACTCAACCATATTGGTTTATATTGAAGAGCAAGGTGTCTATTTTAGAGAACCAATTCGCTTTTAGGTATTATCTTAGAGGTTAACGTCTAAAATATTCATTTAAAAAGTCTTGATTATGGGGCTAATCGGATCATATCGCCAGAGGTGAATCGGATCAAACTTTTTAACTGATTTATTATATGTTTCTGGTTATTAATTCATATTTATTGTATTATAGATGGTTCGCACGTACCAAAGAAAGACTAATGGCGGAGAATGGTCTCAAGAAAAAATGAAACAGGCTGTAAATAAAGTACAGAACAAAGAGTTGACCTTACGTAAGGCTGCTGAGATTTTTGCAGTACCGTACACGAGTTTGCAGAGACGAGTTAATTTGTCGAGGGGTATTGTTAAGCGTCGAGGTGGACAGCCAGCCTTAGATGAGAACGCAGAAAATAAGTTAGCTGACCGGCTATTGCACTTGGCAAGTCATGGTTTCGGAATCACACCGAAAGCAGTACGTAAGTACGCGTTTGAGTTTGCAGATCGTCAAAACATAAAACACAAATTTGACAAAAGTTCTGGAATGGCTGGTCAGGACTGGTTTCATCGCTTTATGCAATAAAATAAAAAATTAACTATTAGGAAGCCGGAGGGTCTGTCACGAGCAAGTATTGATGGTATGAAGAGGGAAAAAGTGGCAGAATTCTTTAATACTTTGGAAACAGTAGTAGATGGCAACAGTTTAAGAGGAAGACCTGAATGTTTATACAACGTCGATGAAACGGAGATGCCGCTTAATAACCGCCCACCCAACATTATAGCCCAAAAAGGTGCTAAAGATGTTGTCAGCATGGCCAGTGTTGAACGAGGTGAAAATGCAACCGTTCTAGCCTATATGAATGCAGCAGGACAGTACATACCTCCATTTGTTCTATTCAAAGGTGTGCGTAAACGTGACGATTTTCTCCTAGGTATGCCAACTGGTACTGAAGTTGCCATGACCGAAAAGAGCTGGGTCACCGAAGAAGCATTTAAGTTGTGGCTGCAGCATTTCAATCGCTATCGAACCCCAGATAAAGTAGTTCTAATTTTGGATGGACACGCGTCTTACACCAGCTATTCAGTGATGGACTTGTGCGACTCTTTTGAAATTGAACTTGTACTTCTTCCTCCACACACTTCACATGCCCTGCAACCTTTCGACGTATCGTTTTTCAAACCGCTCAAAACCTATTATCATCAACAAGCTACAGCATGGCAACATTCACATCCGAATCGAGGTATCACCAAAGTCGCTTTCGCAGCACTTTTCCAACGGGCTTGGAATCAGGCTGCTACTGTTGGGAATGCTACAAAAGGATTCGAAAAGACTGGAATATTTCCACTCAATGCCAATGCCATACCTGACCAAAAGTTCATCGGTGATCAAGAGTCAGACATTGTAGAGTCCCAAGATCAGTCTCCAAGTTCCCAACAAATGCAGCCACAAGACCAAGTCACAAATACAAAACCGCCTGATAATATTGTGCCATCCACAAGTTCGCAATCTGTGTAGAAATAATCAAAGAAATTCTTCCATCACCTTTAAAGTCACCAACGGCTTCTAAAAGAATTCGTAAAGTTTCAAAACCGACCTTGCATTTAACATCACCTCAGAGTAAGACTAATCTTCTCGAAAAAGAAACAAAGAAGAAATTTAAGGTAGACAACAAAACCAAAGAAACTAAGGGTAAGTCTGTGGGCAAAGAAAATCTTATGAAGACGAAGAATAAAGCAAAGCCTGCGATAAAAATTAAGTGTTCATCTTCAAAACAGAGAGAGTGACACTGTATTTACTGTTCCGAAATATTCGTTCATCCACCATCAGAGGATTGGATTCAGTGCAATGGTTGCGAAGAATGGTGCCACGAAAAATGTGCTGATATGGGGGGGGGATAAGGACCATATATATGTGATTTATGTGCCGATAATTTAAATTGATCTCATTGTTAATGTTTTATTGATTCCAAAGTTATAGTGTTAAGAAACTTAAAATTTTCTTACGTATTGTGTACGATGCGATTCACCCCGAATATTGGGGCGATTCGGATATTTTTCTTTTTAGTTTTGATACCTAATTAAAGGAATATATGTATGATTTAAGTTTTCAAATGTTTATTTCATAGCTGATTGTTACTTCTTACGATTTTAACAATAAAAATGACATTAAATAACACTTTAGTATGATTTGCTTATCCTCAAAGAAAAATTGATCCGATTCGCCTCGGTGTACCCTATATAATTAACATATAATTCGCTCTTTACTAATGGGGTATCATACCACCCCCTTCTCATTATGAAAATTTTCGGGTTGGTACTTGATAGAGGAAAGAAGGGATATGCAAACGTTTCAATAAGTAAAAAAATTCTTCCAATTCAATCAAATCGAATGTTTTCCCAAACAGAGATAGTACGGATTCATGAAAACATGAAATTTTTCCAAAAATTTTCTCGATTTCAATTCGTCACGTTTTTCTAGGAAGTAAATATATACATGGACGGATAGAGAATGGAATCTCCTTTTCAAAAAAGTTGCACACGACATGTTTTCTCTATCCAAAAATTTGTAGCAGAAGCTTCCAGGGGTAGGGGTTGTTAATAGGAAAACGAAACATGTAACAAAAAATGTCCCCCTCAAATCAATAATTGACCGATATCAGGAAATTCACTGAAAAATCAAACGAGCCGAGTAATTCGGGGCACTATATATTTGTTGATTTTTCAACAAGAAAACCGAAATAAAATTCTACTAATATTTACCTACAAATGCATTTTTTATTGTTTACGCTGCTATATCAATTATTTTATCAACTTATCTTCAAACCCTTGATTTGTTCAGTAGGTTATGACATTATTAATAACGCATATCTTAAAATTACCTAGTAGAATTCCCGAAATTAGCTATCTTATCCTTTTTTAAATATATAATCTCATGAGTACACATGTTTGAATATGTACCCAGACTTACAACAAATTAATATTCGGCCACACACCAAGTGTCGAATATTCCAGGGTCTATATTCTGTCAAAAATGTACAGAAACCGTGAATATGGAAAAGTAAGGACCAGGCACAAAATGCCCTAAAAATTGCATTCAGTGAAAGTTCACCAAATTTTCGTCAATTGTACTTCGAAACACCCTGATTACAATTCTGTAATAAAAAACATACCTCAATGGATTCGTTTTTCCTAACTCCCCCTTTTTCAACTGTAAATTCTGTTCAAAGTATTTTTGATCAGAAAAAAAATATTTTTCAACTGGGAGGTCATAAAAGTGTTGATAAATGCATTGGAAGACCTGTCTTTGTACACAGGGCGGACCATAAAAAAATCGTGAAATTGAAAATGGAATATCTCAGTTTCCTTTCAATGGAAAACTACAGAACGGCATGAATTTATTAGAATCTTCACTTCGAGCGTTCTTATGCTGGAGATCACACAAATGTGACTCTCCTTGAGTATACAGGGTATCTCATGAATTGGCGAATTTAAAAAAAAAATTCTTGGGAGAATTTTTTTTTTAATGAAAACATCATTGAATTGTAATGCGAAGGAATAGTGTTGTGTGTGTCCGTATGAGTCTGAATTCTTTGATTCAGATGTTCTTGATATACAGGCTGTTTGAGTTCGATGGCTTGGAGCGGATTTTCGCCAACTTCACTTTTTCAACCGTAAAATATGTTTGGGGTATTCTTGGACAGAAGAAAAAAATTTTTCAGTAAGAGATCATAAGAGTGTTGACGTATGCAACTAAAAACTTGTCTCCACATACAGGGCAGACCATAAAAAATTGTGAAATTGATATTAGAATATTTTGGTTTTCCAGGAATGAAAACCTGCTAAGAGCATCAGTTTATTTTTATAATCTCTTTCGAAGTTTTTATGTTACTACTGAGAATCTCCATAATTATACAGGGTGTTTCATAAATTCCTGGTTCCCGAATAATACTAATTTCTCCGAAATAAAATTTTATTTAATGGAAACATCTGAGTATTATAATGGGTTGGGATGGTGTGTGAGTGTGTTATTTACTCACATACAATTTGTGTGTATGTGAGGGTGTGTGAGGGTGAGAGGGTGGGTGATTGTGTGCTAACAAATTAACTTATCAGCTATGTTTTCAGTGTTGCTAAGTGCAAATATAAAAATGACATTATATACAGGTCGGACCAAATAAAAGTTGTAAAGTTGATAATGAAATATTCATGTTTCCATGAGAAATATATACTTGAAAGCCATTTTAGATTCACTCGAAAACTCAAAAAAATAGGGGCCGTGTATATCTAGTATAAATGTATCCAGGGCTTCAAGAGGTGCAGGTTTTATTAAATGTCGCCCTTTGTGCATACAATAAGATTGTACTGAAAAATTGCTACTTCTTTCTATGTAGGAATGCCGTCGATAAAAACAATTGGTTTTGGATCGTTTTCATCTTCGTTGAAAAGAATATTTGCGATGTCTGATACATGGTTATTTATGTACTCGTTTCGGGTGATAGCTTGTAATTCTATATTGCTCGGTACAAAACGTGCCATCAAAGATTGTCTTACATTATTGACTGCCATGCTTACCGCTTGTCGACTGCTATAGTTGAAAATGATTTTCAGAAAGTCATCACTCAAACCTTGTCGTAATTTTTCTATGTTCTCTTTCTCCATCTAAAGGTACAGGATCGCAAAATGTAAGCATTTCATTGAAATGATTTTTCGATATTGGACTAATTAAACTGAATTCATCGTCCGTTAGCGAATCAGCGTCGGCTACTTCCGTAGGCTTTAGAAGAAAAAAATCACGCAAGGCGGTTAAAAAGTTTTATAACATGACCCCCTCAATCTTTAGAAATCTATTTAATGACAACAGTCCATCTGTAAGAGCCGAAAATACGAAACCTCCTGAATTAAGATGATGTGTACAAACTCGAATATTTTCTGGAAAATATATATTATTTTCCATGAAAATCTTCGCCCTTGCTGACGTAAAGAGGGTATGCACATTTCCATCCTCTCGACATATGAAACATTGAAGGACAGTGCAGCTTTTTAGTACATTCAATTTTATGCAATTTGGATCTTTACTAAATTCGAACTCATTTTCCCCTATTAAGTGACAGTTTATGCATAAACGCGAGCCATCATGAATATTTTCCAAGAGCATGCGGAGTTCTCCGCGGAAACGGAAAGCTATCTCCTGTTTTTCAAGAACATTTATCCCAGTTATGCGTCTCAACGTTATTGAGTATTGCACCCATAGCAACTTCTTCGCACTCGAGCAGCCATTGCGGAAAGTTTATCAAATAAAAAAAAGTTTCACACTTAGATAAGTTCACTTCGATCGAAAATTAATACTTCAAGGAGCTAGAACACTCAGCTTGAGTGAGCACTTCCCTTAAAAATGTATCTAAATCTATAAGAATCGAATACCTGCTAACATTTGCAATTCTCTAACAACTGTCGATTTTTTTTTGTTCTTTGATTTTCAGATCATAGAAATTGAAAATTCCTAGTCTTGGAAACGTCCATATTCTTTCTGTCAGCAAGAGCAAAGATATTCCTGGAAAATAATAAAGGTATTTATAAACACCTCAAAAAAGTCTAGGGAACACTTACCAATATCTTTAAAATATGAATTTGATGATTCGAATTTATAGAAATCTTTCGATTTTTGTTAGGATGTATTGTATATAATGTATTCTCAAGAAAACAAAGTGATATTTGACTTCTCCAAAGCGCCTATTATAAAAAAAATTGAAATTTGAAAATGACGAAATTTGGTAAAACACAAAAAAAAATCCTGAACTAATATTTTCGAAACGATATGGAAGCACTTATATTTTTCAGTACCCAGAAGGTCCACCTCTGTTATTAATGACACTTTGGCATCGTCGCGGCATGCTCAATATTAAATTGTCTATTACATTTTGGCCTAAGTCATTCCAAGCCCCCTGAACTGCTAATCGAAGCTCCTTTTCATGATGGAAGACGTTTTGATGCAGGAGATTCCTTTTTAGGGTGTCCCACACATGCTCGATGGGATTCAGATCTGGGGAGCAGGATGGCCACGGTAGAAGATCGATATCATTCTCTTCAAGAACGTTCCAGAAAACTCTTGCACGATGAGGAGGGGCATTATCTTGTTGGAAGAGTGGATTTTGACCCATTGTTTGGAGATACGGTACTACTACAGGTAAAACTATCTCATTGCGTAAGAATTTCCCGTGAGGTTGTTCTGTATGAAAACGAGGTCAGTTCTTCCACCAAGGCGTATAACTCCCCAAAACATCACTGATCCGCCTCCCTGTCTAACAACTTCTCGAGCATGCTGGAGACGGTTTTGCTGCTTTCCAGGTTCCCTCCATATTCGAATTCTTCCCGAATCGGGATAATAACTAAATCTAGATTCATCACTGAAGATAACTGTGGCCCACCTCTCTTGATCCCAGTTTACGTGTTCTTGGCACCAAGCTAAACGAGCAGCGCGATTTCCATGGGTCAGTTGTGGAATTCTTAAAGGACGCCTGGAGTGGAGTTGACCTTCGTGCAGTCGATTTCTCACAGTTTGGTCGGAAATTTGTACATTATGAAACTCGTGATAGCTCTTGAGCTAATTGAGATGCTGTGGTAGTACGATCTCTTCTGGCTTGTAAAACCAAAAATCGGTCTTGGGCGACTGTAGTAATCCTGAAACGACCTGTATGGCGTTCTTCTACGCTACCTGTCTCAGTGAAACGCGACCATAAACGAATTATGACACTTGAGCTACTTCCCAGAACCCTGGACACTTTCCGTTGTGAGTTCTCAGCTTGGAGCATGCCAACGGCTCGTAACATGTCTTCTCTAGTCAAATGTCGTCTTTCCATGGTCGTATCACAAAACTTGAATCTTTTATTTGTGCTAACAACAGAAACAAAGTGCCAACTAACTGATTTCAAACACTGAATACATGAAATGATTATAAAGCAGCGTCGCATCTGCTGCATTTTTAGTTTCTTATAAAAAAAACTGAAATCTGTTGCGGCACTCTACATAATTTGGTGAGAAACTGATGCAGGTGTTCATTTCCTAAAAAAATCATCCATATTGATCGTTCTAGATACGATATATCGATATTCAGAAGTGTTCCCTAAACTTTTTTGAGGTGTTTATGCTCCAGAAAATGTTCGAAGCTCCTACCGGTAGACTGATGTCATTGAATAGATTCCTCAAAATGGGAAGGTCACTGCACAGAACTATTCAACTTAACTTTTTTCCTAAGCCCTCGGATTCAGTCGAAACAGATTCGGTGAAAGACTATGAATTCAGTTCAATAAAGTGCTGATACTTTGCGATCCTGTTACTCTAGATGGAGTAAGCGGACATAAGTACTCAATGAAAAGGACCTACGAATATTTCTCTGTGAATTGCGACAAGGTTCAAGTTTCTGAAAACCATTTTACACTATAGTAGCTGACAAAATCACAATGTAAAGAACCAGTATTTTTTCAGGAACCAGGCATTAATGAAACACCCTGTATAATTATGGAGATTCTCAGTAGTAGCATAAAAACTCCGAAAGAGATAATGATAATAAACTGATGCTGTTTGCAGGTTTTCATTCCTGGATAACCAAAATATTCTAATATCAATTTCACAATTTTTTATGGTCTGCCCTGTATATGGAAACGAGTTTTTAGTTGCATACATCAACACCCTTATGATCTCTTAGTGGAAAAATATTTTTCTTCTGTTCAAAAATACCCCAAACATATTTCACGGTTGAAAAAGTGAAGTTGGCGAAAATCCGCTTCAAACCATGGAACTCAAACAGCCTGTATGTCAAAAACATCTGAAACAAAAAATTCAGACTCATACCGACACACACAAACACTCACACTATCCCTTCGCATTACAATTCAATGATGTTTTCATTAAAAAAAAATTTCCCAAGAAATAATTTTATTTCATTCATGAGATACCCTGTATGCTCAAGGAGAGTCACAGTTGTGTGATCTCCAGCATAAGAACGCTCGAAGTGAAGATTCTAATAAATTCATGTCTTTCTGTAGTTTTCCATTGAAAGAAAACTGAGATATTCCATTATCAATTTCACGATTTTTTATAGTCCGCCCTATATACAAAGACAGGTCTTCCAATTTATCAACACTTTCATGACCTCCCAGTTAAAAAATATTTTTTTTCTGTTCAAAAATACTCCTAAACAGAATTTACAGTTGAAAAAGGGGAGTTAGGAAAAATCCGCTTCAAATTGAGGTATGTTTTTTATTACAGAATTGTAATCAGGGTGTTTCGAACTACAATTGACGAAAATTTGGTGAACTTTCACTGAATGCAATTTTTAGTGCATTTTTTGCGTGGTCTTTTATATGTTCTGTTTGTTTACATTCTCCAAAACACAGATCGCAGCGAAGGCGGCTCATAACAAAGGAAAAGCAGGACCAAAAATAGCAGCAAAATAGCTTAATCTGCAGAAAACATTGTAATTAACTTATCTAATGAAACCAAATGGACAGTGACAAAAGAATTACTGAAAGCATAAATGGGTAGATAGATATTATCTTCGAGTGAGGGCTGCCTAGCAGCCCGGACACTGTGACCCAGTGGTCTATTGTGGCACAATCTGTCCTGGATTTCACCCAAAAGCTTCATCCTTCTTGCAAAGGACATTAGCTTTATGGATAAGAGCTTAATAAGCTCAGTCAGCTTCAGTTTGCAAGATCCAAGTTCTTCCATCCTGACCCTGTCCCCTGCTGGGCACTCGCACATAACATGTTTCATTGATTCTGTATCTTCTTCACATAGCCTACAAGAAGGATCCTCAACCAATCCTAATTTATTTAGGTGTTTCCTGAGGCGACAGAGCCCCGTTGAAATGGCAGTTAAAACTCTCAGTTCCAACCTAGAGAGTTTAAGCCCGGCCTTGGCTTTTGTAGTGGAAGGTCCACTGATGGCACGTCGAGCGTATCTGAGTCCTGGGAGGCTCATCCAATACTCACGTACCATCAAGTCCAGCCATCGGTTGTTTTGCATCCTTTCAGTTTCCAGGGGAATTCCGAGCTTAGGCTCCGGTCCTATGAAGTCCAGGTTAGTTCCACGAGCAGCCAATGAGTCCGCCTTCTCCCGAGTGGCCAGAAACCCATATTAGACGGAGCCTGCTCCGCTCTCCTAGTTTGGCAAGGGTATAGCGACATTCCTGCATCATAAGTGAAGTACAGGTATCGGATGACAATGCTTTCAGTTCAGCTTGGCTATCGGTGAGGATTTTAATTGACCTATTTGTTAATCCTCCCGCAAGCAAGAGGTTAGCACAGTGGTCAATGGCAAATATTTCTGCTTGAAAGACAGTTGCATACCCACCAAGATAGATCGACTGTTCCTTGGCGGCACCTCGACCGTAGACACCAGCTCCAACACCTTTCGCAGTCTTTGAGCCATCCGTATACCAACAGGGACCCTCAAATAGACGGTCCTTGGAGCTGACCCATTCCTGTCTATCGGGAATGATGATCTGGAATGGCCTCTCCATGTTGGATTTAGGTGTTGCTATGTCCGACCTCATACTCAGCACTTCATTGTCCTCATTGTGAAAAATGAGAAAGGATTTCTCTTAATCAACTCTCAAAACCTTGATGGGACGAGTTTGGAAAGGACATTTATTCACAAATTTTGGTTTGAAATATTCAGAACAACTCTTGATTGGCCGAGACCACTTCGAAAGGAAAGGTTTTTTTTCGCGAGTTTCAAAAAACCTCATCATCTGCTCCTTTTTTCCCAACAGTCTGAGAGTATGTGTAGAAAATTCTTTTGTCGGGCCGAGGACGTGAATATTGAAAGTATACTGTCCTTCGTAATACTCGTCCTTAGAACTCATACTGGGAACAGGTCGATTTTTTGGTAGTCCATATACACAGCTTAATGTCAGTTTTGCACAACTTCTTGAGTTGTCGTTTATTTTCACAAAAAGTTTCAGCTTTCAACTTGTAGAGTTTGTTGGCGTCAGAAAGTTTCCCCATCGTTTTTCCAGTGCCTATATTGAAGGTTAGTCAGTAAGTGAAGACATATTCGATTTTCCTCTTCCCAAAGATTTAACTTTCACTAAGAATTCATCGCATGTACTGAATGTATCCGTCCTTGGATACCCGAAAGAAATCTTGAAATCTGTATCAAATATTGATCTGTAACTCTCATAGGACACATGATTGTTTTCAAATTTCTTTTGTATTTTTCATGCATCTTTGTTGCATTCAGGTCTTCAGATAAATCTTATTTAAAGGAATCCTTCAAAATGCAATGGGACCTATTCCTTTAAATGAAGAAATCTACTGAATTACAGCATGCCTTGTCTCTTGAGACAGTTTTTTAGACGATTTGTATTCTTGCCCTTCAAACTTTTCGACGCTGCTCCAGTCAAGTTGATTGAACGTTGGGGAATCTCCAACTTCTTCCTGCCTATCCCATGATTTGACAAAAAAGGTTTGGAGCATACTGAAACCTCTGCCACTGCATTGTCTCTTTTGAAACGCAACCATATGAATAAGCAGAATCATGCAGTTTTAGACTTGGCGAGATCGGCGTTGCTTTATAGGTAGTACGGATATTAAACCACAAAGGTATAAATTTTCTTGGTCAACTGATTCGAGAAGATTGAACTGGCGGATTATTGACAGTCCAGAAGAACTACATCAAAACAACGGAATCGTTTACTCTTACAGTCTTTTTAAGCACTTCGGGCATACCGCCGATGAACGTTCCACATTCTACCTCATTACCGCTCGCTTATTCACTATTCATATTAAAATCTTCCATCGTATAGCATAATTATAAAAGTAATTAGGAACTTCAGTCAATTCTATTCACTTCAATAACACAAGAACACACGATAAAAATGAGAAATTTGAGGGAAAGGAATTTGACATTGCGCCTTCTTTCCATAACCGAGACTGACGTTGCGTGTTCTCTGCACCTAACGTTCTCTTCCCCAGAATGAAAGGTACGATTGTAGATCTTCTAATTCTCAACTAGATGGCACTATAATATTATTTTTTTCCGTGGCTTGACAATGCGCTTTCTTCCCCTGTGCCCTTCATTTAAAAAGCGCATTTCTACATCAGCAAATCATGCTAAATTTTCGGATACTTAATTTTCGAAAGAATTCTCCATATTCAGTTCCAACTTCTTTATAGAATTTCCTCAAATTCCTGATCAATTCTATAGAAATCAGTGGATGCAACAACGACAATTAGGCACATCTTTTCTTTTTTCTTTCATTGAAATATTGGTATAAAGGAGGTATGAAGAATAGATTTCTTCATACATTTTTTTCTTCATGAATACGAGATTCAATACCGTATCTTAATATCCTCGAAATCAGAGCTGTCCAGCTTTAAGGCCCTCGACGGGCCAATTGAAATGAGCTTTGAAGGGCCGCATTATAACAATCAGTTCGTATGCAATTTAATCAATGAGTTTCAATAAGTATGAAATAAAAAAGATGTTTGAAGTATTATTTCATTTATGAAAAAATTACCAAACGTCAAACAAAATAGTGAAAAGTTTGAAGATGTTGATTTCCACTTGCTAATAATTTTAGTATTATACCAGGCCGCAAAAAATAGGATTTTCGGCCGCATGCTGCCTGCGGGCTTCATATTGGATAGCTCTGATCTGAATTATACATATCCACAATTCCGCTTTAGTCTGGGTAAACCTGTTGTACAGAAACCCAATAATTTTCTAATAGCATTAGTATAAGAAGAAGCGAAAAGAAAATGCTCATTTTGTGGTTTCAATAAAAGCACAGAATCGATTCCATAATATGTGTGTGTGTTTTGGAAAATGAATTTTGCATTTGTGCAATTAAATGTTTGCAACCCTCAATAATCATATGTTCGTTGTTCAAAAATAAAAACATACTTAATTACTTAACACCATGAATGATTTAATAAATAAGAATAATGAATTTTTCACTATATACATCCTTCTTTGAGAGATAACTTCTTAAAGTTATGTCGAGATGGAAGAATAGGTAAGGTAATAAAATTGTTTTCAGAAGTATTTACTTATTTAAATATTTATTTAACATTCATAACAGTTCTAACCATTATATTAAAACAAAACTGCTATTCTCTTACAATTTTGTTTTAGGATTGGTGCCAATTTCAATAAATAATATAAGTCGTTTACAAACCAAACTCATTGACTCGAAGTATGCATACCACTTCAAACTACAGATACCTTATGCTGGCAAGAATCTGGGTTGGGAAATTATATTTGATCCTGAAGACCTAGAGTTTGCTCCTGATTTTGACTTCAGCGATGACGGATTTCCCCAATTTTCTAATGTAGATGATATTACTGAAGAAATTCCTACATTGGCTAATTGGAATTTAGAAAATTCGACATCATTAGAAGCAGTACTAAAAGAGTTTCTTCACTTATATAGAAAATACCAAGTAATATATTATACTGCCTTCCAAGTATACAAGGTCACTAATATGGAATTTTGTTACAGATTAAAGAGCTTAGTGTCAATAATATTTATTCTCGAATTTTAGATGAATATCAGTTACTTATGTCATTGCAAGATATAGCTCCTTCAGATATTGAACTTTTGATTGACACTAATACTGTTCAGTTTCTGATATCAATAAAGGTGGATATATCCAGAATACCAGAATATATTCAGTAAGTTTTATTAAAATGGTTAAGTACAATTTGATGAAATTTTAAATTACTTTTCTTTGAATTTGAATTGATTGGGAAGATTTTGAGGCTATAAAACTTACGAGTTTCTTTTCATGAAAAAAGATACCATTCTTCTCTTGGAGTTTCATTTTTGAGATTGATTCAAATGTAATTTGTAATACGTTGCTAAACCATAAGTTGGATAAAACACATAGTGATTGTACAGTGTAACTTAGTTCTTCAGATCAAAATGCATAGGTCACTTTCCTCTATTATAAAACATGTCTTACATGCAACAGAGTATAAAACAAAAATGGTCTACAGTCAACCTAGTACACTGATGTGAATATTCATGGTTACTATTTGGCAACACTGCATTGTTTCAGCGTAAGTCTTGATTGCAGCCACGGTTTCATGCCCTTACTAATTTTCAGTTCAACTATGGTTTTTTATAAAAATTGACTATTCTTTTATCGTAATCAATTCATTAAATTTGTATTTCATCTTTTTATAGAATGAGTGCAACAAATATATAGTCTTCCGAGTTTTTTCTATATGTTTTCCATTCCAAGTGATGTGCATGATTTTTACTGTCAGAATATTTTTTTCTGTATTGAAGTGCTCGTAATAGTTACAGAAATTTCAATGTCACCATTTAGGAAATGAACCACGAATTTTCTAGTTTTATTACTCTAGGTACGAAGAACATATGAAGTTCTCACTTTTTCCACCATAATTTCCATTCAAAGTGATGTGCGTGGTTTTCGCTATTGCCATATTGTTCTCTATAAAAATAGTATATCGACCACCTGCAGGGGATTACAACATTTTTAGACAGGCTATACATGAAGCCCTAGAAACCTTTGGAAGAAGAAGAACTAAAGCGATGTCTATTCAACCAGAATCACCATATTGAAGAAAATGCATCAATCCAACTGAATGATGCACGGACTTCTTGAAGGCATTTGACCGAGTAAACCACAATATTCTGGTAGCAAAGTTGAAAGCTATAGGTATATCTGGATCACTATTTGCTTGGTTCAGATCCTCCTTATGCGGTCGTTCCCAGGTTGTGCGCTATAAACAGTTCTTGCCAAGAGAGTTCGAAGTGTCCTCAGGCGTGCCTCAGGGGTCACATCTGGAGCCACTTTTATTTAATATCTTCATAAACGATGTAAAGTCCATCCTGAGTGTCAAGTTCTTGTTGTTCGCGGATGACATGAAACTTTTTTCTGTGATCAGAGGTGCGACAGATGCTCTAAATTTGCAAGGTTCTATCAAATCATTTTTCAATTGGACCGTTATTAACTGTTTTGGTCTTTATTTACAAATATGTCACACCATCACATTTCATTGATCACTGAATCCAATAAATTTCCAGTATTCTCTGAATGATCAGAAACTTGAAAGGTCAAGTAAAGTGAAGGATTTGGGTGTAACTCTTGATTGCAAACTCAATTTCAAAGAGCATATTACTCTAGGTACGAGGAACATATGAAATTCTTACCTTTTCCGCCATAATTTCCATTCAAAGTGATGTGCGTGGTTTTCACTATTAACATATTGTTCTCTATAATAATAGTATATCGACCACCTGCAGGGGATTACAACATTTTTAGACAGGCTATACATGAAGCCCTAGAAACCTTTGGAAGAAGAAGAACTGAAGCGATGTCTATTTAACCAGAATCACCATGTTGAAGAAAATGCATCAATCAAACTGATTGATGCTCAAACTTCTTGAAGGCATTTGACCAAGTAAACCACAATATTCCGGTAGCAAAGTTGAAAGCTATAGGTATATCTGGATCACTATTTGCTTGGTTCAGATCCTTCTTGTGCGGTCGTTCCCAGGTTGTGCGCTCTAAACAGTTCTTGTCGAGAGAGTTCGAAGTGTCCTCAGGCGTGCCTCAGGGGTCACATCTGGGGCCACTTTTGTTTAATATCTTTATAAACGATGTGAAGTCCGTCCTGAGTGTCAAGTTTTTGTTCGCGGATGACATGAAACTCTCTTTTGTGATCAGAGGTGCGACAGATGCCCTAAATTTGCAAGGTTCTATCAAATCATTTTTCAATTGGACCGTTATTAACTGTTTAGGTCTTAATTTACAAAAATGTCACACCATCACATTTCATAGATCACTGAATCCAATAAATTTCAAATATTCTCTGGATGATCAGAAATTCGAAAGGTCAAGTAAAGTGAAGGATTTGGGTGTAACTCTTGATTGCAAACTCAATTTCAAAAAGCATATTCAAAACATCACCGCTAAGGCATACCGGATGCTCGGTTTCATAACTCGGAACTCGGGTGAATTTCCTCCTGACACTTTCAAACTATATTGTTTCCAAATTAGACCAATTTTACAATATGAATCGAGCGTCTGGTTGCCTCATTATAAGTGTGATATTGATACGATTGACAGAGTGCAGCGGAAATTTCTACGCTGCCTGTGTTTTAGAATGCACTTGAGGTGTGATGGTGCAAATATTGAAGGTATGTCAACCCATTTTAACCTGGACACTCTTAAAACCAGACTATGTGTCCAGGACTTGTGTATTTTTCATAAGATTCTGAATGGCATCACAGATTGCCCAGATATTTTGGAAAGGGTTGCTTTTAATATTCCTGGGCGATTTACTAGATGTGTCACGCCCATGTTTCGGGCAAGAACTTATAGATGCAATTATGGTTTGAATTCATTCTTTTACCGCTGCATTTCCTTGATCAACGGATTTGGTTCTGAAATGGATTTTTTTTGTATTACTCTATATAGTTTCAAGATGAGGGTAAGGAAATTGTTAGCCAGTACTATATTGCTTCAATTTTGGTTTTTTTTTTGTAGTTTCAACTTGTTTTTTTTCTATATTTCGTAACTTTTTTAAAGGGGTTTCCGTAAATTTCATTCATACAATACAATACATAACTTGTATGTTGAAATAAATAAATAAATGATAACAGTTAAAAGATGAAAGTGCGTTACATGGCAATTATAGAAGTAGATCACAGGACATCTACCTCTTTGTTGGATAAGGGGTTTATGTGCATTTATTATGACACTCATCAAATATTCGAGCATATTAGCATCACAAGATGTTTTAAGAACAAGAACAAGAAATTGTGAATGCAGTAGCGAAAATATGAAATGTAAAAATTGTGAGTCGTACAATATAAGGTTGGCTTAAATTTTAAGGTGGATCATCACATCTTTGATAGGAACTGCGAACTATTTGTGGAAAAATTGAGAATGTTGGAAGACTGTGTGATGCTGGTGGGGTGATGCCTGGGAAGTTCTTTATTCTGCATTAGAATTTACAGAGACTTAATAATAAAGTTGGTGAAACTGAGATATTTCTTGAAAGCCTGGTAAAAGAGGCTGTTATTGATGTTTTTGCTGCAACAGAACATTTCATGAGACAAGGAAATGAAAAGCATGTCATTTTGCAGGGATATAAGATGGGTTCTCACTTAACTCAGAACGGGGGAGCTTCATGGGGCTCGTGTATATTCATCAGAGATAGTATCAGTTTCCGAGAAACATTGCTGAAGCAAAAAGTGTTCAATCTATAATTGATATTAGTGCGGTGGAAATAGTCAAAATATCAATGTTATTAACGTCTATCGTCCACCAACGAATATAGTCGATGTGATACACCAGTTTTTTGATATCCCGGAAGAAATAACCTGATAACCAAATCACCAGGCCGCCGATTGATTCTGACTGGGGATTTCAATTTAAATTTATTCGAAGAGAGGAATAGACATATTAAAACTTTCAACTATCTGCTTTCGTCTCTTGGACAGCATCCAACTATATATGAAGCTACAAGAATACAAAATGGAAAAGGTACACTCATAGATAACATATTGATATGACGTGATGCTCTGGTAGGGTTGTGAATAGCGCTCTATCGGATCATAGTGCCCACTTGCTAACAACTGAGATTGTCAAACGTACGGAGGTTCCTGTGGAATCATATTACAGGTGTTTTAATAACAGGGCAGTGGTTCTGTTCGGGGAGGTTGATTGGTCGAGTGTTTTGGCAGATAAGGATGCGGAAAAATTTTATGAGAGCTTTCAGTCAACTCTTACACAGATAATGGATAAGATATCTCCGAAGCGTCTTCATAGAAAAAGAACTTCTAAATCAAAGCCTTGAATCACCGACAGCATAAAAGAAAATTCGGCCACTAAAAGACTCTTGTTTGAGGAACTGTGCAACTACGTGACCAGTATAGACAATTTTGCAAGGATCTAAGTAAAGAAGTAACGCAAGCAAAGAGACTACCTAATTCCAAATACATTGCAGAGACTGATAACAAGATGAAAGCTATTTGGAAAATTGTGAACACTATAGCGGGGAAAAGAAAGAAACTGATTTAGATATATCAGCTTGCAGCCAACACGCAATTTTTAAAAGAATGCTTGAATTCTATAAATCAACACTTGATTGGAGCATGCGCTGGAAGAAATAATCTTAACACGGCAAATACATGGTTGGTCAAACATAGCAATCAGACTATCTTTCTTCAGAGTACATCGCCATCGGAAGTCTACAACATTATACGATCCCTTAAGAACACGGCCGCAGTAGGATATGATGAGATTCCAATAAAATTGATTAAGCACTGTTCAATGCACCTGATTGACCCATTGTGTTATATTATTAACTTGTCGTTGGAATCAATTGTGTTTCCAAACAATCTCAAAAAATCTAATAAAACGTATACATAAGAAAGGTGATAAAAGTTCTATTGACAATTACAGACCGATCTAAAATTTTTGAAAAAGTTTTACTAAAAAGACTTACTCGATTTTCTTGGGAAATTTAATGCATTTGGAAACACGCAGAATGGATAACTGAAGGGGAGGTCAACCACGAGCAGTTTACCAACTAATCTCTGCGATCTTGGGTGCATTGAACAGGGATGGAAGAGCTCTGGCACTTTTCATGGATTTGTCGAGGGCATTCGACAGCATAAATTATTCTATTCTTCTTTCGAAAATACAGAAGATGGGGGCCGAGGAGTTGCCTATAAGTTGGTGAAATCTTATTTGGAGAACAGACTGCAATGCGTTCTATCAGTATCGTCAACTTGAAAAGAGAATGTGTCAGAATGGAGGGAGATTGAGAAGGGGGTTCCTCAGGGCTCGATCATTGGTCCTGTGTTGTTCCTGATGTATATTGGAGATATGCCTAACGTTTTGGAGTACCTAACAGTTCTGTTTGCCGATACATCGGTTGTAGCACATCTCCAGCAGATGAGTGGAATACATCCCCTGATAGACGAGATTATGATATTGTCGAAGACATGGTTTGCAAAAAATGATCTGAGACTAAATATCAGGAAAACTGAAGTGATGGTCATACAGTGTTTCATCTAACCTTACCTAACCTAGTTTGCCTATGAGGGTCTACGCAGATAAGGAGATTATCGAGTAAGCCAGCAGTACTTCGTTCTTGGGCCTAAAAATTGATTCTCAGTTGAACTGGAAGGAGCATATTAACCTCACGGTTATAACCGGACATAATTTATCAAAAATGGATCATAATAAGTGACATGTCACTGTAAGGGAAGCCATTACAGCCGACTTTTTTATAAAGAATTTTATATGAAAACCAAACTTCGTAGTGTAACAATAAACGGATTCTACTGTATGTGTTTTATAATAGTGAAAACGCAATTCCAATGTTTTTGTTACCATCTCAATTTGACCACACATTCGTCGGCAGACAATGTTAGAGTGTAAATTTACGTATTGATAGTACATAAGCTTCTACTACTAATGAAATTACAAAGATACAATTATACGAAGCAATACCCAACTTCGAATTATCATAGGATAAGCTCCATTCCAAATATTTGCCTGAAAAACTTCAGCGCCTGCAGCAAATCGATATCAGATTTCTATATTAGTTGGATAACTTTGTAATTTACAAAATTATGTGTATAGTCGTTTAAAATAGGAATTTTTTCAGGGAACCTGATGAAAATGGTTCATTGTTGAATCCGAAGGAAGATTTTGCTCTGCTATTTTTACTTTTCCATAAATTAGATGCGTCCAGAGTAAGTGTAGAATTGCAACTGTCTCCTAGACTGGACCAATTGATTGGAAATACAAAAACACTTCGTATTCCTAACTACAAAAAGGATGAATCATCTTTGGTTGAATTTGTACCTTTAATTACAAGTCTGATTCAGCAACAAGTAGATAAGGTAGCTTTCCACTATCAATTCAAAAAGGAATTTGCAACCAGTTTAGTAGCTCTACGACAAACAAGTATTATAGAATATGATTCGTTCAGTTTTAATAAAATTACATTTTTGAGCATGGTTGAGAACTATTATGTGCTAGTCCAGGTTATCATTGGTAAGAATTTTTTTTCCTTATTAAGACATTTTTTACATTCGAATAAATATTCTTTAATGCAATGCTTTTAGGTGAAGAATTTCCTAGTGAGAAACCTTTTGTTAAACTAAGCTCCCTGTATTGTAGTAATCCAAAGTCTAAAGTACCATGTGAGAGAACCCTTGAATATAAATATATGCCAAATCTGCCTGCTGATGAAATGGCAAAATATCTACTAGATCAATTAAAAAAGGCTATTCCTGAATTTGAAATGCATTCACATTCGGGAAGTGGTAACGAGAGATTGAATGTTTCTTTCAAATAATGTATTCTAATTTTGTTTCATCGTTCTTTGGTTTTTCTAGAAGATTTATTCATTTTATACAGTTTAAAACATACATTTAACCAATGCTCTGCATTCTGAGAAATAAATATTGTTATTATGATTCAAATCTTTTATTTTCTTGACTGCAAATATTTCTCTGAATATCTCTTTAGTTTAAAATTAGGTAAAAATCTTAACTCGCCATTCCACGTTCGTAAAAGTTCAAATTGTTCAGAATTCATTAGATCTGGAATTTCTAAAACAAAAGTCAATATGAATGATTAAAAGATAAATAAATATTCACTCTACCTAAGCCACATGTTTTGTATTCCTCAAATTCTCTTTTCACTGTAAGTTTTATAATATCTTCCCTACTTGCATGTTGACGATTCTTGCGTACACCAACAGAATGTTTAATTTTAATTTGTTCTAATTCTTCATCAAATCGTGAGAGATATCTAAATTAAATGATTCAGAATTAAATTTCATTATTACTTTTCAAATTTACACATAACTAACTTCCTTATCAATTCCTCAATCAGAGTTACAGAACAATTTGTTGTGATGGCTGGAAGATTTTCTTGAAACCATAATAATTTTTCACCTATCAGATTACTTTTCAGGTTGCCTCGAATTTTCTTCTTCTCTTTAATATTTGTTCTGAAATAATATGTTGATATTATGGGCAAAATGTTTAAAAACTAACGTACTTTTTATCTGTTTCTGAAGAGCTTTCGTCTTACGACTATTTGGATGTTTACATTGCGTGATATCTTTGACTTTAACCTAGAATGAAGACTATAAAGACATGAAACCAATTAATAATAGTACCAACCATTTCGTCCTTAAAATTCCAGAACTTTTCATACGAATTATCAAGTAGATATTCTTACCAAAGAAGTTTTACTTTTATCATGAAACAAAGATGATTTATATACTTGGTCTATGTATGAAATTACGAAGATGAATAGGTTAGAATAAAATAACCTATATCTGTGTGAACATAGATATACTTGGTCTATGACAGACTATAGAGTGTTGTATCTTTTAACAATAATGTGCTCGGAAACTTTGCCCATTTAAACAGTAGACCTACAGCTTATAGTGGATTCCGAACCACTCTCCTAGACCGTGTACTGACAATTGCCACCACAGGATTACAAGTTATTTAGTCTTCGGAAATCTATGCCTTCTTTAGGCGACTCTATCCAAGTATCCCTTTTTGTTCAAGGACAACATCCATAACTTGAACCAGACACCTCGGCTAAGCATATTTGTTCCATATAAACAATAAATTTTCGTAGAACACGTCACTATAAACAAAATCGTTTAAGATAAAGTATAAAACAAGGCAGTATGAACAAGTTGCCGGGAGCACAAAAATAAGACAGACAGTATAAAACATGACAGGTAGCACAAAATAAGACAGTCAGTGTAAAAATATATACAGTATATGACAATGACAGGCAGGATAAAAACATGATACGACTACAAAAATATGACAGATAGTGTAAAAGTAGGACATACAGCATGAAAACAGGAATCAACTTAGACTAATGCTATCTGCAAAATACTCCTGGAGTGTGTAATATGGTTTGTGCCTAAGGTAGGTATTCAATTTTTTTTACTCAGTTTATTTCGTGACCACTTTCGCACCTCCAGTGGAATATGATTGTAAAATTTCAAGGGTGTAGGTAGCATTCTTTTGCAGGTAAGTATATTTGAATTTCGATATCTTCAGATCATCTTTTGCTCTTGTGTTAATGTTCGCCCTCGGCATCCTAAAATAAATCTCTATTGTTTATTACAAACATAACTGCCTCATAAACATATAGGCTCTCAACCGTTAGTATGGATCTTTCTGCAGAGTGAGTCCTGCAAGATTTTGTTCTACTTAGCCTAAGGACTCGGTGAATGCATCTTTTCTGCAACAAAACTAGCCTCAAGATATCAGTGGAATTCCCCCATATAGCGATCCCGTACCTCAGCCTACTATCAACATATCCATTCAGGGAAAACCAAGCACCAAGATCAGCAAACACTGCGTCTACCGTCGCATCCAACGAAACCTGATCACCAGCACCAGAGAAGTGTCGTCCGCAAACTGGACCATGAATTCAGGCGTACACCGTCTTTCCAGTTGATGGCTCTTGTTCAACCACATATTGCGTCCTTCCTGAGAGATAAGACCGGAGCAAATCCAGGGGCCTACCTCTAATCCCAACTGCATACAGTGTTTCAGCCAGTCTCTCATGGTCTACGCTGTCAAAGGCCTTTTTGAGATCTATAGACATCAGTGCTGTTATTTCACCAATGTTCAAGTAAGACAGTATCTTGGTAATGGTTGTTATACGGCTCTTATCGCAGTTTTACATTTTCGAAAGCCATTCTGGTATTCTGAAAGTACCTTGTAAGTCTCCAAGAAGTCTACAATTCTGTTGTAAATGGCTGCTTCAAATATCTTGCTCATGTTGCTGAGTAAAGATATGGGTCTGTAATTTTCTATTTCATGTTTGTTCCCCTTCTGGTACACCGCTCTAACCTTTGCTATTTTAAGGATATACACCACTTTCAAATGTGACATTTATTAGATGGATCAAAACAGGGGAGATCTCATCCACAAAAGACTTGATCAGTTGAACAGGAATTCCATCTGATCCCACAGACTTCGTATGCTTTAAGGACTTGATTATACCAATGATCTCATCAGAGTCCACAGAGAAGAGCACAAGGCTACCACAAGGGTAAGTTTGAGATTGGTACCATGTGTAGAAAATATTAAAATGTTTGTACAATATTTTGTATGAAATAATTCAAACTTTTGATAAAATATTGCGTAAATAGAAAAATATTGTGAACAAACATCTCGGCAGATTGTATCTTTAAAAACTATTCTGCGGTTTTTATCAACATGTAATCGAATGCGTAATGTCATCGGATCTTCTTCACTATGGCAACTATTGCGCTTCGATATAATTAAATTTTTTACACAAATCTTAATTTTGTACGATAATATTGACCGTCTTCAAGTCGCCAGCAAACTATTTCACAACGATATGTTATACTCCAAGATTGCTAATGGAAACTGGTAAACGGCTAAATCACCACGACAAGGTACCTTTTCATGGGAGCATTTTGACGCTCGTTTCAAGCCTCAAAATGGTCATGTGAGTTATTTTTATATGAAATCTTGACGCTCCCATGAAAAGGGGTTTTCAGCGTCAAAATATGTAATTTGTCAGTTATTTTAAGTGGAAACGCATATTTGATAAATATGAAATCTATTTTTATTGATTTTGTGTCATTTCTGGAATATTGTGTTGTATATTAAGAAATTTTTTTTTTCAAAACCACTATGTTGTTCGAGTATGGAAAGCAAATTTTGCGCAATAACTAGACTACTATGAAAAGAGACTTAGCCATTTCATATCGAAGAAAACCAGGTTCCTTAGGTTTTTTTTTATTTCTTGTTTGTTTGTTATTCTATTAACGTGCTCTATTTCCGCCACTGTCACGCCAGGTAATTCTGTCACCTCACTAACCCGGAAATTTTGCCGAACCCCTCTCGTGTCGAGGGAAGGGATCTTCAATATCCAACACATAACTGTTAGACAGGACCGACGGCTTTACATCTCCTCCGAAAGATGGACACTCAAGCGATTCCCAGAATCCGAAAAATCGCACCGACTCTGTGGGGGATTGAACCCAGGTACTCTGCGCATGGGGACGAGCATCATATCCTCTACGCCACCGAGCCGGCTTTGGCAACTCTTCAAGACCGAAAATATAGAGCTGTCACTTGTCTCTTCTAGCGTTTGCCGCTATAAAGTTCAGAAATTCCCAACTTTCTAGCGTCAACGCTGAATATCACGTGTCCTTCCAAATCAGTGTCAAACCGCTCTTGTGAAAAGGAACCTTCAGATTAAATATCTGAAATCTAACTTACAGAGTTCAATTAAATATTAAACATTGTAGGTTCGTCCCAACTGGTTCCAATGTATACCGCTCTCGAACGGTATCTCTTCTGCTCTAACTCATTTTCGGATCGTCTTAGAACGGTCCCAAGGCAGTAATTTCAGTGCTCTCCCAAGAGATGGAACTATCTGAACTGACTTACGCAGTTGATTCATTTATCGTATCTGGCAATTTTAGTATAGAAATTTATCGATCTTTTATATGTTACTCTTTTTATGCAACGAAATTAGAGGGTTTATTGGTTTGCCATTAATTTTGGGTTTATTAGTATTTTTATGTACTTATTTATTTTATGGCTTCACTTCATTGTGGCAAAATTATTCTCGTATTTTCCTTTAATACACGAATCCCGGGTTAACAAATATTAGTTAAGGCTCAAATAATAACCAAAAAGAATCAAACTAAAAGTAAAAATCAATTGAATTAAAGAACAAAGAGTAAGGTTGGCAATCACGAAAAATAAAAACTGAAGGGTTGGCAAACACGATATGTGTTTAAACCGATTCCGAAATCGTTTCAACTGAGGAAAAATTTTGGTATCGTCCCAGAACAGTAAGAATCGCGCTCGCGATTAAATTAATATTAATGATTCCCGAAACCGTTCTGAAATGTGTAGTTGGAACAAACCTTATATTTCTCGAGGAAAAAGGAATATTCTGCGTGCGCCTGTCATTTTGAACAGTTATTTGAATATTTGAAATAATATGTACCTGCGTTCCATGATATTAGTTGTTTCTGTCTCACTTTCTTCATGTCACCTCCATTTATGGGTATTAACAATATAGGAATATTACATATAAATAATCCACATTGCACAATATTTTTACCCAGCTATAGGTTGCATTGGAAAAGATTGATGATAGATATCCAATTTCTGATATTTGGATATCATTTGAGTAGAAAAACAGGGATCGTCATTAGATGAACTCAGCAAGTATAAATCTGATTCAGTTTTGTGTTTTCTTTATTCTGTAAAGAAATAAAGAACGTATAATCTACATTCCTTGACATATTACTCAATTTTGTTCATCAGAGTTTTAGACATATTGTGTGGGAACAGTGGAGGTACAGAATAACGATTATATTCTGTGTCACGAATGCACCTCATCTAATTATTAACATTAAGAAGAAGGAGATTTCATATATTCTGAATTTATTTTCTAGATCTAGAAGTGATTTCCTATAAATATGCGTGTTCAACATTTCTTAATATTAGTATTACTATTTGCTATTGAGATCTATGCCCATAATAAATATAGCAAAAAGCAAATACTCCAGAAACTCCTAATGACGATTTGGATTTCAGGCCAGCCTATTTGAAACATTTAGATAAACCTTTTCGAATGGCAAAATTAAATCTTTTATGGTCGAAAGCAGTAGTCGTGAGTATATACATAGAGAAATGTTCGCACTATTTATAATCATTCTTTTTGAATACTAATTTTTTCAGAGATTATCTGAACCTAAATTAAAATCATTGTTCAGCGAATTAAAATTACATGATAAATTGGAAATCACTTATAAGCATGAAAAAGTTGGAGGCAAAGATAAGGATGGTTTAAAGGAAGCTGAACTTAGAAATAAGCTCACCCAAATCATGAAAAATTATAATTTATTAGATCAAGCAGATGCTGTTGATGATCCATCGAAATACCAAGCTCACAAAGCAATGAATGTAGCTTCTGATAAATATATAAATAAGAGTATATTCCGTGATAAAAAATTGAATAAGTTGTGGGAGAAAGCAGAGCATGCTGGTTTCACTGCTGAAGAATTAGACACTTTAAAAGAAGAATTTTTGCATCACCAGAACAAAATTGATCAGTATTATTCCTTACTTCATGATGTGAAAAATGGCCCAAATGAGGATGCACATGAAAGTAAGTTTTAACTCTATTGAAGAATTAGTATAATTCATATTATATTTCAGATTCCATTGATGAAAACTTAGATAGATTCAATGAAATTGATAGGGCAGAAGAAAGTTCGAAAACAAAAGATTATATAGACAAAGCGAATCTAATAAGGGATCAGAGCAAGGATATTAAGGAGGGTTTCGATAAATTGGTGGTATTAACGGCTAAAGGTCCTAGTAGTAAAGATTTTGTTGAACCTAAAGTACAAGGATTGTGGAGAATTGCTCTCGATTCCAATTTTACTGCAGATGAGTTAGAATCTCTGAAAGTGGAACTGATTCACTATGAAAACAGGCTACTAAAATTAAGACATCTGCAAGCAGATACAGCATTGAATGAGGAAAAGTATCGAATTCACAAAAAAGCTGTGGGAAGTAAACCTGTTGAAGAGTCTTTCATAAAAGATCAAATCAAAAAACATACAAGAAAAGTAGAGAAAATTCATCTTGATATCGAATCTCGTATACTGGAGAGACATGGAGGGGAGTTGTAATAGATTTTGATGTTCTTTATTTTGGTAATAAGTATGACGCGAATGGATTTCCCTTCTTAAAAGGTAATAATTCTTGAAGTTCTAACATTATTCTATCAATATTTTTATTTTATTAGTATCCATCCAGACCTTCACTTTTCTGAGATTTTCGGCAGAAACTTTCTGAATTTGTTCCATATATTCACTCTGATGCAGCATTGATCTATCATCCGCATATAAACATAGTTTGCAGCCAGGAACGTTAGTTGGTAGATCGTTCATTTAAATTACAAACAAGACTGGGCCAAGGTCCGACCCCTGTGGTACTCCATTTCTAATGATCAGCCTCTTTGAATTTTCAATTTTCGGCCTCGACAGCCTTTTTCAGGGAACTTGTCGACTCTGAGTCACGTAACTTTTTCGGTGCCAATGTTCTCTCTCTAATTGTAACCATCGGAAAGGACGCCTCAAATATTTCCTGAAACGATAAATGAAATTTCTCAGACGTCTCTTCCGAGTTCGAACAAGGCAGTTGAGTCCAGTCGACTCTTTGTAGTTTTACTTAAATTTACTGATGTTCCTCCTACTCATTGAGTATTTCGACACAGATCCTTGCTCAGCTGTTTCAAGGTGGACATCACAAATCCATATCTGCGCCCTATGATCAGAAAGGATCGCCTCGATTGTATGGCACTGGTAATTTCTTTGGTCTATATTAGTGAACATACTGTCAATGCATCTATCTACTCTGCTTGGTCCATAAAATGACTGCCGGAGTCCAAATGAATTCATCAAATCCAACAGCCTATTCCTCTCCACCGTGTAAATCAGCAGATCGACATTCACATAGCCAGCAATACAGATTCCACCAAAGGAGCCCCCTGTGATGGTCTCCAAGCTTATAGAGAGCCGATCTATAAAAGTGTCGCAATTCCTTTTTGGAGGTCTGTAGACACTTATAATTACGAAATTTCTAACCAGAATACGCACTGCAGCCACTTCAATATCCCTTTCAACAGAAAGCTCCCTTATTCCATCCTCTTATTCGAAACTTGACAAGAATGGCTGACCCTCCAGACTTACATCTCGATTGAAAACATCCAACATGGTAATCGCCCAAGTTAATTCTACAGAGAACATCTTTACTTGCCCAGTGCTCTGTAATGAAGGCTACGTCAGGTTTATGTTTTTGCAAAAATTTCTGAAAATATCTATTTTATTATTTATTGATCCCAGATTACTGTTTGTAACAGTAAAACCGTTTTTTGATATCAAAGGTGGATCATCCTCCAATATATCTTATTTTGTTTGAATATTATTGGAGAAACATAGATCATTCCTACTCAGTTGGCAGTTGCCTTGTTGGAGCGGCGTTGAATATTCTGAAAATGGTTAACAACCAGACCAATACGGCCACATCTCAGATGTTATCGCATCTTTGACTTCATTTGGAACTCTCATCTTAAAAGAGCTCTTATGACTATCTTTTTTTGTTATCATTTTTCTCATCTCAGTTTACTGTATCATTTATCCCTCAGAAAGGTGAGCAGCTGCCCAGGAATTGTTTCACAGCTAAGACTTGCCAGAAAGATCCATGATAGTTTCTTGGCTGTAGTTAAATTACCCAGTCTCTGATCTGACCCCAAATCTGGAGTTGGTATGATGGTCTGAGCATTCTACCTTGCTCAGCTTTATGCTCCATGGTAACTTTAGTCACTCTGACAATGTTAGATTGGGTGTCTTATTTATTACTGGTTCTGCTGCTATACTATCGTCTGCTTTGCCTTGCCCTGTTTTGGGGAGCTTATTCTTTTTCCTTACTTTGTCGGCATACCTGACAACACCAACCATATATATCAATACAGACTTCATTTTGGAGGTATTCCCATAAGAAAAAGATCCAATGGAGTGAGTTTCGAAGATCTTGCTGGCCAGTTTAGATCTCCAAAGCGAGATATAACTTTTACCAGGAATATTTCTGAACGAATTTCAATGTCGCTCAGGTTGAATGTACAATACCTCCATCTTTCTGAAATCATGATGTATCCTGATGGAACCATAGAATTCTTGCAGCTGATATACCAAAATTCCCGAAGCTTAATATGATGAAGATCACTATTAACAGTTTTGGCTGTATAAACCAATAATTCCGAGAAGTGTAGATCAGAAACACGTCCTTCAGGACATTTTGTGTTTCTGCTTTGGATTTTCAGAATATTGTTAGTTCAGCCATTGGAAAAAATATGCACTCATTTTTGTATGATCTTAATCGATCCACTATCAAACAACGCTATCTATACCCTGTTATGTTACATTGTCGCCATGTTATGCAGGTTAGTTAAGAAAAGGAAATCCATTCCTAGACACCATGTGGCTTCAAAAAACTAATTGTTTTTTCAATCGCTAAGATGCTAAAATTCGAATTTTTTGTACTCTCTAATGTTTTAAATTATTCAAAAATTATTTTGATGAGAGATCGAACCAGTTCTCATAAAATGAGTGACAAAAAATTGGTATTCGAAAAACATTTTCATTAATTCCTATTTTATTGTATATTTATATCAGATCTTTTAATTCATTTCAGAACATATTACATTTTGGATTCGTATTCAAGCCTGAAAAATGACATAAAAAATCATTGCTTAACTTCTAGATTTCATATCTTGTTTAGCATAAAACAGATTCAATTATAACCAAAATAAATTATATATATATATATATATTTGTTAGTTTTAATTCCAGTGCTCAAGGAATAATTCTGTATTCATCATGCAGCTTCAAATTCAAAATAATATATTTTGTATATATCTTTTATTTTGTAAAATATATATCTATGTTTGTGAATGAATCTGTCTGTTTTTCCTTTATGTATTATCACCTATCTCGAAACTTTGGGAAGTTGTTGAGTTCACCCTCGCGAAGGTTTCGGGCATAGTACATCGATCCTTTTGTTCATTATTTATTTATTATTCCTCTATAAATAAAAATCAAAGTAAAAAAAACATCTAAAACTGATTCAACATTATAGAGAACGCACATGGTTGGAGGCGGGGAAAAGCTTTCTATCACCAAGTTATGGAATTATAAACAATATTACAATGTAGAAATTCTATCGTATGTCTATATAATGATTACATCCGAAATTTATCGCTATATGTGTAAACACATTGAATACATTTATTCAGGCAACAATATTCCACCTTTCGCAGAATGTCAAATATCCTTCCCTGAAGGAGATGGCCTAACAGCCAGACAAGCTCTAGAGCGTTAGCTTTGGACAAACTGCATCCAGCAGGCACAATGTGTAGCGTTGCGGCAGACAGCCGAACAAGTACATATACATGTACCTGACGCGCCCCAACGGATTAAGATGTGTAGGTGGCAGTCTGGCGTGGTATAGTAATTGGGTGTGCAACACTGATAAGATCAATCGAGACCGAAACAGCAGTCTGTTGCTCCTATTCATGACATCTCAACAGCTTGTACCACTACTATATGGCCCTGGTTGATGATGATTATAAGAGTGGATCGGAAAACCAGCTCCTTCAAAGTAGAACATTTAACATTCTTGAAGTAAATACACAAGGACAACAGATGGTCAGAAGACAAAAGTTTTTAGGAGGCATTAAGCTATGAAAACAATAATCAATATGCCAAACCATAAAAATAAATATAAATAACTGATATGACTATTTTCATTACAATTTTGTGACTTCATCCGATAATCGGAAAATAGATACTAATGAAAATATGTACTACAACTTCATAAAAGTAAAAATAGTTGCTTCAGAAATGGCAATATTCTAAAGAAAATTGTTAAACATCTGATTCCAGAGATACACAAGTTCATAATCAAAATATACAAATATTGTCCAACAAATCAAATCCTAAAATATGAAAAACATGATTTGTTATAACAGTTCAAAAGCCCAACACCGCAGAGTATAGAATTACAGGCCAAGTACCATCCTACTGAGCAACTGATGACAACAGCATTGAAATTAATAATACAATATGCGACTTCTGTTCTCAAATATCTCCGCAAGTGTATAAAATATTCTGCCACAACATTCTTACAGAAATCATAAAAGACTAATACATATTGAAGACCTAGTAACAAGGCAACAGTCGAAAAATTTTAAAATTCTCTAGCTCCCTGTCGCTTCATCAGGCGGCTGACTTTAAATTTTTCCTCGAGTCTTTCAAGAATGATACTCGATGCCAACTGAATAATCTCCGAAGCCAAATAGTGGAAATGAACAATAAGTTAACTATTGTTCTATTACGGGGCGTCCCGGAGACTCCTGAAAACTCTACCTCGGGATAAAATGATGAAAAGTTGAAAGTTAAGGAAGCCCTCACTGTGGCCAAATGCATTACTACGCCAATAAATTTTTTTCGTGTTGTCAAGAAAAAGACAGTCAAAAACACCCACGAATGATTAAAATAGTCATGCCACACGAGCAGTATGTTCGAGATATTCTGAGAAACAAAAAGAAATTTCTTGAATCAGCTCGGACAAGGAGCTTTACATTCGTAAGTGATTATACCCCTCTTCAACGGTAGGTATTGAAGGATCTACGAGATGAGTTGGAGGACCGGAAGAACAAAGGTGAAGCAAATTTGAACATCAAATACTCAAATGGCACTCTGAAGATAGTGAATACCTTTCAAAATTGAATCACCAAATGTTACTCGTACCCCAATTGGTCTATCGTTTTTTTATACAAACTTAAACTCTTTTACTGTCCAAGTTCGATGAATTTATCTGTTTTATAAAAATTTCCAAACCTAATATCATATCCATTACGGAAACTCGGCTAACTCTCAGCTTGACATTAAAGGATATACTATCTACAGATGTGACAGACAAGATCGTAGGGGTGGAGGAGTTTGTGTTTACCTTAGCGATTATATTAGCACAAGCTTCCAAACTTATACCGAAAAATTAGAATTCCCGGCATCGATGTTATATCAATTTTACCTTTATCTATAGGCCACCTGATATTACCAGAGAGGCATACTCTAAACTGGTCCAGTATCTTAATCTCATCACCTACAACAAGGTTGTTGTTGGTGATTTCAACCTTCCTGGAATCACCTGGCCGATTCCGCTAATTCCTGACTGTAATTCCAACAACGCTACCTCAATCTTTACTCGTTCATCTGCTGATTCGAATCTTTTGCAGTTTATATCTAAGCCTACTCGATTTCGAACTGACAACGGGCCTTCTATCCTTGATCTTATCTTCACCAACGACGAACAACTCTTGACTATTCCAGATTTTCACTCGCCAATAGGTATCGCTGATCATGTGGTCATTACGTCTGATATTCAAATCCTTTCACTTCCCTCACACTCCATTGCTAAATCACTGTTTACAGTTACTAACTTCCATGCAGTCAGCAGAGAGCTGTCTGAAGTTGACTGGCCTACTATTCTTGTACCCAGAGATGACCCCAACGAAATGTGACAAAATTTTCTTTTAGTCGTCACTTCAAGCATCAATAGGAAATCGAGAAAAAAGGTTCTTCGCACTAATCCCTTAAAACCTTGGCTCAATGAAGAACTCATGAAGATGCTGCTTCATAAGTGAAACCTCTGGAAGGAATATAAAAAAAACGAAGAGTGCTACTGATTATGCAACACATCGCAATTGCTCGAATTATCTCAGGAACTCTATTCGCTCTTCCAGACGTGATTACGAGACCTCAATAGCGAACTCTGAAAGTCAAAAACGCCTATATAAATACATTAGAGCTGGTTTGCAAAGTGAAGTGGGGACCCCCCTTCTACGTCGTTCTGATGGGAGTCTGCTCGACGGATGGTGAGTCTGCGGACGTGCTCACTGAATCCTTTGCTGAGGCTTTCACTGATGAACCTACTGATGGCACCCTTAACCAGCTGCTGTCACCTCGAGTCGAGGACACAATATCAAATATATCGTTCACAGTCGAAAAGGTGAAAAAGTATATTTCTAAATTTAAAGGTTTCTCATCTCCAGGACTGGATAGAATTACTGCTGACCTACTTAAAAACAATGCCGACATCCTTTGCTATCCACTGTCTCAGATTATGACTTCTTCTTTCGAACACTCCTGTTTGCCTTCTTTGTCTTTACAGAAAGGGTGATAAACTAAACCCTTGCAACTATCGCCCTATCAGCCTGCTTTCTATACCTTCGAAGATAATGGAATCAATCATTGCGGACGAAATTACTATAATTTTGAATCGTCATAATATCATACGCGAAGAACAGCACGACATTAGGATTCCAAAAAGTGACATCTTTTCTTCTTTTGTCACTGCTGATACAGTTGGTGAAGAATCTGCATATTTGCTGGATTGCTTCATAATTTCATAGTTCGTGTAAAGTAAAATTATATCTATAATAATAATAAAACGAAGAGGAGAAAATAATCAAATGAAGATGAACATGTTTTTGATCCACCTCTGCTTACAGGAATAAAATGGATGAGACAAATTCTTTTTGATTTCTGTGGCTACATTTTAAGACATACCTCTTATATTTTTTTGCTGCCATTAATCAAGTTATCGAAATGTTATCATCATATGAACTGTCATCACCAACTGAAGGATCATCAGATAACTGGTCGATATCTCAATCAGGTGTTTCCGAGTGGTCTTCTTCTGGATTATCTTATTCCGCCTGTACAACCCCTTCAGGTTCACTAACAACGTCACAGGAATCTTCAAACTCTAAATTATATACCTCTTCCCAGTCTTTATCCTAATCATTATCTGATCCATCCATAGAATCGTCTTCTCCTTCTATTATTTTCTGAACTTCAAGTGCCAGCTCCTTGTTAGTCAAGGGTCTATGTCTTCGATCCATTTTATAACGAATTAACACGTTGTGGCCCGGGTGGCATCAACCTGATGCCTCACGTCATACGACCTCCAGGACATCGTGGCATCAATGTTATACCACACAGTCGATTTTCTTTCAGATCGCATGCCACTATTGATACCGCACGCTCTAGTGCAAACTTCATAGAAATTGAAAGCGCCCGGTTTGAGGAACAAAATAGTGTTTGCTGTTTGGGGATAGCTCGATAATTTTGAAAGTTATATAGATTGTTATTAAAACAGCAAAAGAATTCAACATAAAAAAAGTATTTCATGAAAAAATCGTAGAAAAAGGTAATAACTATAACTTATATATTCAAAGATGAGTTATGTTTTTCAAAAAAGCAAGAAACAAAAATTTTTTTTCTTACAAATATAACATTGATATTTTGACCGACTGGCTTTGCTTTGGGCTTCTTTTCGGCCAGCTTCGTTCTTCATTTTTGCATAGCAGACAAAGCACCTATTCTTTTAGCTTCTATGAGTTTATGTTTTTGTTCTGCATTAGATTTTATTGAATCCGCAACAGAAAAGTCTCCAAGTAGACCTTGAGCAACTTGCCTCTTGAAGCCTGTGATGGAGATCTTACTCTGAGTTATTTCCTTATACGTTATATATGCATTTACTATAGCGGAACCGAATAATAATTCGATTGCTAACTTGCGGTACCATTTATTCCCCCTCCACAAGCAATGGGAATATGCTTTTATTAGATCTGATAAATCGATGAAAGCTTTAGATTCATTGTAATCAATGACAATTATAGGCTTTTCTATCTCTCTGCCTTTTTGTTGAATTTTTCTCATTTCGTCTGTATGTTTTGTGCTGAGCATGAGCACATCTCTTTTATCCAACCATTTCAACATCGTTATGCCTGTATTACTCTCGCACATATTTCATTCTTTTTCAATTTTTTCTTTGTAACATCGGTGCAATTGAATTTCCTATTTGATCCTACAGTACCGACCAGATGAGTTTTCCTCTTCATCAGCTCATGCGCAAGGGTTACACTTGTATAATAATTGTCAGAGTAGAGGGGCATACCAGAGTCAAATAAATTCTTCATCAAAGACATGACTATTACAAGACGTATTTCCAAACTGTGAGTATCTCTTCTGCAATAAACTTGCAAATCATATGTGTAACCACTTTCTAGACATAGTTTATACAATTTGATGCCAAATTTGTGCTTTTTATTTTTTATATACTTCCTGAACTTGAGACGAAATCGAAATGGTACCATCGTCTCATCTATACATACATTTTGACTAATAACGAATTGGAATCGTTCAATGAGTTTTTCAATCAAAGGCGAGATTTTATGAAGTCGTTCCAGTTTTCTGAGTTTCATTATCATTGAAATGGAGCATGGATAGAAGTTTCGATTTCGAGTCATCACTTTTCCAATATTATTATGATACAAAAAACTCTTACACCAATAATCTCGCAATTGAGGGGTTTTCAGTGATCCCAAAAAAACGTTCCATTTCTTCGCAATCGGTAGGGAACCACGATTTCGATTTAGCCTTCGGATTCATTGGCTGTTGCGCTAGTTTTTGCTGAGCATAAATATTTGTTTGCTCAACAATATAGACGATAATTTCATCAGTGACAAACAGTTTGAAAAAAAAATAAGGCTCTCTATTATATTCTGTATAACACTCGGTTTTTATGCCCACTTCTTCGACAAAATCAAATTTCTTTAGTTTGGACCCATCAACAGTATCCCAGTTCAAGTTAGAAACACTATTTTCGTCGTCTTCTTGCTCTGATTCATCGGACTCTATAGTGAAATTTGATATGATAGATTCAATGGTCCTCTGAATATTGGTGTCCTAAGCAAAAAGAAACACCGATAGTAATGATAGTAAAAAAGTCGAAAAAATTTACCGCAGTATGAGGAGGTTGATCATCAGAACCGTTTGATGCTTTAGCACAATTCGAAACACCTGGCTGATCATCTTGTGTGCTCTCGTTTACTTCTGATTTTTTCAATCTTTCAGCTTTTTTAGGCAGTACTTTATAATCATTAGAGCTAGCTTTCACTCTCGCTAGGTTCATATTCATCAGATATGTTACAGTCGGCGTACGGATCAGCCACATCTATATCTTCATCCGACATAAGTTCATCATACAGTTTCTGAAGATATTCCATCTCCTCTTCATATGATCTACTCATTTTTATTGCACATTCATGCCTCGCTATTTATAAGGAACACATTTGTGTTCAAACCGCGATGTATCAATGTGATGCCTCATTTTTTTCTAATTTACAGCCGTAATTTTTCTTTTTTGAAAAAATTCATCCTTGATATGAATTTCTGACGATTGCATGAACTCTAAACAGCAATAAAGAATTACAGGTTTTTCCATGCCGGCTCAACATAAATCAATCAATTCATAAAAAAACGAAATAACCTCGATCTCACCTACAAAATAGATTCGCTGCTTATTTTGAACAAATAACAGTAATACTAATTATTCGTAAATTTTTCGACGATCCCACTTAACTCAGTAACTGGGCGAGTGATAACGATGTGGACGAGGGTACGTCTAACACACAAAACAGTCCTTCAAGTCTAACACAACATTAATTAGGAAGGTAATCAGTCGTTGAGCTTTTTTCAATCAAGTCATCATTGCGAAATCTACCGAAGAGACCCGAGCGTCGTAGAAATTACGATACATTAGCATTTTATGGTTCAATTACGTGAAAATATTGTTTTTACCTGACACTTACTCCTATCATGCATGACTTCGTATTTATAAAACTTACAAGACATATCCGAAGTTATTTCACATTGAAGGGTGACTTTAGACAAGAGAAAACCAAAAAAAGGAAATAGTTTTGTCTTCAATTTGTCACTAACTAATATAAATACGTTCAGGATGGTCTGTCATAGCAAATTTTGATTTTTTTATACGTTTAGAGAAAGTTATCACAAGAATCTCGAAAATTATCCACAGGAAACCCATTTTACGGTGCATATCGTACTGGCATTTTATATTTTTAAGAGCATTGAAGTGACAAGAACAGGCTGGCGTGCCTTTGTGTCCAACTACTTCTCTATTTTAGTGAACAGTCACAACACACGTTACTGCAATTCAATTTGGAGTTTGAAATAAATGGTTTCCAAACATTTGTCCTTAGTACATCTACTTGTGCAGCACTTACAAATAAGTGAATTCGAGTTACCAAAACCAGGAACAAGTAGGTAATGAAGCAGATGGTTTATGAAATAAACATTCAGGTGCATCAGAATTTCAGTATCATTATATGGAAGAATTGAAAGACTAAAAATATTAGATAGTTTTTGCACCTCTTATTTGGAGACTTCGTTATTTTCTGCGCATGCGCTCTTCAAAAGTTGTACCCGAAAACTCTAATAACGATAAAGAATTGCCGTTATTACGGCAGAATAAGAGTTGGTAATTATTCTCAATTACCATGTGCAACCTAACCTAACAAAAACAAATCGGCCGTAGTAAAATGACAATTTTTATGGCGTCTATTGAATAACTACATTATTCTGTAAGGTTGCAAAACTCTATTTGAAGTGAGCGTTATTATCGTATATATAATTAAAGTTAACGGTAGAATTAACGAAATCGTCCAGAGTTCCAAAAACTCTCTATTGTCCACTCTTGATTATTTCAATGGGGTCAAGAAAATAAATTGATTATAATTCATATTTCTCTATTATATGTCTTTCAGTTTCGATAAAAGTATTCATAATCGACAGTAAAATAAATACTGGTTCTATTATTCATAATTAAATAAGATAACTATTTCAAATGATATTCTGCTTTAACGCTGCACCCTGCAGCAGCTAGTAGAAAATAAATTTCTATGGTTGTATCACAGAGTAATTAAAATGTATAGATTCTATGATATTGTTCTTTGATTTCCAATAAAATGTTTTTGAATGAAAAATTCAACTTGTCAATATAGGTCTCATTAATAAAACATTGGTATGGAGTATCATTAATACATGATTGGTATGATCCAATGCAAATGGATATTTCAACTTATTTCAAAAATCTTTCATCATCTTTTGAACTGATTCATCATAATTCCTAATCAATTCGGAAGTAATATGCCTAATTTGTTGAGCCACTATGTTTTTAGAATCACTTTCATACGAACTTGTAGGAATATTTGAATACAAATCGCTCATAATTTGTTTTGTACTTTTGATAAAACTATTCCTTTCGTCAGAAACAATAGTATCTAATTTGACGTTTTTCAATTCAATATTTTCTTGAAGCTGTTCAAGAGTAATTTTGAACTTATTAGATAATTCATTATCCTTAATATTTTCATTCATATTTTTAATTCTTTCAGATCAACTTTTACTGGATTTAAGGAAAGACGATTTATTAAATCTAAAAGTTGTATGAAATGAGCTTTTAACTCAATTTCTGATGCAAATAAATCTGTTTGTACACAGCAGTCAATACTTAATTCTTTCATTTGTTTTCCTTTATTACTATTAGATTCTTCAAGTTTTGATGATAAATCTATGGTAATTTTATGCAACTTATCATAATTCTTTTGATATAGTTTCAGTTCACTTTCAAGATTTTCTGTTTTGAGTTGGTAAGCCCTGAGTTGAGATTTTAACTTATCATTTGTTTTGTCTTCATTTTTAGTTGAATTTGTCATTTCATTAAGTTTCAAGGTCAACAAAGATAAATGCTGTCGTAATTCAGCATTGTTCATTCGATTTTCAGCCAACACCAAAGCCATTGGGTCGATTTCTCTCATTGTATTTAATACTTGAATTCTATCATTTTGTTGATCTAGTGTACAATTCTCAAAACTTTTAACAGCTACAATATCATTCCTACCTATCTCATCAATGCTACTTTGATGACTTGTATCCTTATCAACCTTTACTTTATTTTTCACTTCATCAATACTTTTTTTTTCTGAAAAGGTTTTAATATCACCTTTCATTATACTGCTATTTTCTTCTTCTTTCTGGAATGTTGGTAATTGTGGCAAACCCATTTTTGCCAAACGTGCCAAAATATCCTCTTTTTCTTTTTTACTATCATCTGTTTTATCGACAGAATCTTCTTTACTTTCTTCAACTGGGTCTAAAATGGAAGAATCAGCCAACTGGGGTAATTGAAATTGTAAGGATGTATTCTTCTCAATTGAAACTTTTTTTGATGGAGGGGTTCTATCAATTTCTTGGTTATTTTCAATCTTTCCTCCAAAATTGCAAAACTCTTTGCAGAATTCTGTGAAATCATTGATATTATCAAATTCTAATAACCATTTTCGATCATTAACCTCTAAGTTCAGACAAAAACTCTTAGTACATTTATGAATAGAAACACAATTTGTAGTTCCACGTATTAAAATATTTTTTTACTCTGGTAAATAAGCATTTCAGAACCATTTGCCTCTGATGTTATTAATGCTATGATATGTTTTCCGAACAGCTGATGATTGACACCAATACTAAAATGAATACATCCTATAAATTTTTGGAAAGAATTTTATGTGAAGGTTAACTGTTTTTGATATAAACAAAATAATATCCCTTTTTTCAATAAAGCTTGTTTCAGAAAAAATTACTGGTTCTGATAACTTTTAGTTTCTCATTTAGATTTAAAATTTGCAGGTTTCACTACCAATGAAAGATGAATTGCGAAAACTAATTTTAATGGGACCAATAAATTTAAAGACGGCTTGATTTTTCAAATTAGAATTCAAAACAATCAAAAAAAGTTAACCTACAGATTAATTTTAGTAGTGAAATACCACCACTTACATTTCATATAAATTTATATACTTGAAGAAGAATTTAGTAGTTGAATTCTTAGGCGTTTTAGATTCAGTAGCAAGAGGCTGTTTTGGAGCTTTATAAATCAGATTTGAAACACCAGACCCATGATTTCCATCTTTCTCAAAAAGCCGAGATAGAGTAGAACTAAAATTCAGGAAATCATTATTTGATAATTAGGTAATTTAAATGACGAATTTCGATACTTTTCTGTAGAAGAGAAATCATAATCATCCGACTCAGTCATTTTGTTATTGAATTCAGTGGAAAACTAAACTCTTAAAAAGTAGAAAAAGTTAGGTTATTGAAATGATGAGTTGATTTTTTTGTCATGGGGACTAATCATTTAAACGAGTACCCAGTATCTATATATGTTTCCTAAAAATCAGAACATTGAATCTGAATACAGATAAAGCATCGACTTTTACTGTGATAATTACAAATTAGAAGCTCAACAGATATACAAGGAATTAGTTTTAATTTTTGTAACTAGAGGTGAGTTGTGATTTCGCTAATTGCTACTTTGGAGCAGTTACGGAAGATGAGCAGTCGCAGTCTGCTCCGGCCAGAGAACAGTAGCAGCGATTTTCTGTCGCAGTTTAAGAAGCTGTTCAGCGTTCGGAGCATTTAGCTTTCCTAAGCAATATCGTATGAATATGCGCCATGGACTTGCTCCGTTCCGAAATGTAAACCGAGAGAACGGATTCAGACGTTGAGAGGAAGAACGTCATGAAACAAGGGTTTTTATCCTGAATTGTCAAGAAAGTGCGATAGTAAAGTACAAACAAGGGCTCTTTGTATGTGTCTAAAATGCCGTTGATTATAGGTTGATTATTTTCTGAGTATGATTTAAATCTAGAAATATCATGACTTTGCGGAAACAACTTACAATTTTTTTTGCATTGGTGGTATCCTTAGAATTTATGCATTCCATATGGCTATGGAAACGAGCTACTTTTTGCCGTAGATCGCATGCTTAAAAATTCGAAAAGTGAGGACAGACATACGGAGAATACTATTTTTGAAGAGCGCATGCTCAGAAAATAACGAAGTCACAAAATAAGAGATGCAAAAACTCTCTATTCTCTAAACGATGAACTTGTAGTAATAAAGGAATTAAATATAGAATGTGCCAACGTGAGCTTGTTGCATTTAATAAAACTCTACTACCATTATCATTCATTTTCGCAATATCTACGGTTTCTTCATTCATTATCAATAACGTAAAAATTTCTTTGAAATATAATTCTGGTAATGAAATTGTTCACTCGTTTATTTTATGGAAATTTCTTTGAATTATAAAACGAAACACAGTTTTGTCTACTTTTCGTATTTTATTTAAAAAAAGCCGTAGTCAACGCTTAGGTCATTATTCACATAATAGGAATCTACTTGAAAATGATATGAGTCTAAACGGGTTGTGCTTGTAAAAACATATTCTAAAAAGTAAACAGAACTGTCTTATTTCGTTTGATGACTATTGTGAAGGTTAGTTTTACGTCATTTCGAGTAAAATATACTACAGGTCAATGTTAATATAATTTCCGAAAGGAAGTGATAAAATAATAATATCCAAAACACTGCATTACTATTACGAGATAAGTCTTCAGTAATAAGTGAATATGATGTATTGAATTATTTGCTTTCGATAGAAATCCAAGCGAAAACAATCTAACGGACATGAGTCAAGAATAAATGAATCGACGGAGCAGTCTAGTCCCGTCTTTCTCATTCGTCTATTAAAATCGCAGTCGCAGTTTATACCCCAGTTCTAAGCGCTGACTAGGCGAATCGAGCTCCAGTTAAACTGCTCCGGTAAAATCGCATACTGGCCCACCTCTATGTTTAACTATATTCTGTGATAGGGTTAACAAACTGATATAAATAACCACAGAAACGAAGCTTGATCTGTGTTGCTGATATACAGAAACTTCAACCATACCAGAATATAAGACAGAAAGAAAAACAGAAAGCAAGATCTCCCATATCGTATTTTTGTTTTCATAAAAGTGTTTTTGATGAAAATCTGTTTTGACAAGTGAAAAACGTACACTTTTCCTCGTTCCACCTCATTAGTGTTTCGAAAGCTACCTACAAATTATGGACTACACTTTTCACCTATAATTAAAGGTTAATAATTGGATGATAAATTGGAATATTTGTGAAAAATGGCGAAATGGTTCATTAGAAAACATTAAGCAAAATATCAATGCTACAAAATAAATTCAGCACTGTTTATAGGGGCACCATTAATATTAGCATGCAAGGAATATAGGGTTATTTGCTACTATTCAGAAACTATGTACTATAAAATGCATCATGAGTGGAAAATCTGAAAACTGCAATTAAATATTGATATAATGTCCAGAGGTTATGGGAAATATCGTCGGGGGGCTCACTCCCATGCAAGTTTTCAGTTTGATAATATTTTCAAAGAAAATAGCAATAAGCCTTCTGCTGCAAGATCAGCAGCCACTGTGGGGAAATGGGGAATAACTTCATTTACTTCTATACGTACTGTAAATGGTAAGTCTGTTCAATTGCCTAGTAGATGTTTGAGATGCATTATTCAATTGTCCAGTTATCCTAGATGTGACTATTGAATTATCGAATGCATGACTGCTGCACCTACGGACTTACGAAAATATGTGTCGGTGCAGTAATTCGATATAGGTTAGAGCAAAAAACTTATATTGTTAATACCTATTCAGTTTATGAATCAATCAAGATTAGATAATCAAGACATAAATGAAATGAATAGTTTTTTGCAATTGAGTTTTGGTTAGAATTATCTAGTAACTCAGAATTAGTGCGACTACTAAATTTTATAATTTCTCATTAGATGATATATTTATGTCATTTGTGGTTGTTGAAACTAGAAATAGTGTAGCTACAATTATGTGTATTTTTTATGTAGAAGCTCCAAAATGATGTTGAAAAATAAAATTGCATCCTAGCTATTATTCTAGATTTTGCTTTTGCTCTACTCATTCAGTTTTCATGCCTGATCAGTTTTTGCAGTATTGACGCAATTTAATAGAATGTAAATTGTTCATTTCTTAAAGAAGCCGTCAATTTGTCAAATGTAAAGAAAGTATAAGTCGAATTATAATTACTATAAAATATTTGTTTATTTAAAGTTGTAGTTTTAAACTTTTATTATATGCATCTTCATACATTTCCAATTCAATTGAAACATGTTTTTCTTGCTGCCTTTTGAGAAAAGTCAATTTTAAATTTATATTGAACTTTATATTGTAGATCCGAAAATACCTTAAAAACTGAATCGAGTTAATAGATTATTATGAAAGGAAGTTATATAATTGAAAGAGAAATTGTATCAATACTGGGAATGTAATCACAATATTTTGTCGCAATTAATTGAAGGAGAATATTAAAAGATTTGAAGCATTATCTAACAGTTTGCTAGTTAAACGGTAGTAGTATTTCAATGTGTAAATACTTAAATAGGTGAAATGTATTTAGAGTTTATTGGATTATCTTGGCCAACTACTAAAATACTAACACCAATAGTTACCAATCAATTTGTTGCCTAATGACTTCGAAATTTGGGAGCTATGTTCATTTGTTTTCTGTTTGTTTGCAATGTTAGTTTGGTGTCCCCAATATAATAGGTATCAGCTGTTTAATATTTTAGTTCATTTTCAATTCATTTATTTATTTATTCGAATAAAAGAAGAGACTATATTCAGAATTGTAATTCATTTATTGATGCCAACATAATAAAAATCACATAAAATACATTACTTGCACAGGTCAGACGAATAAGAACAAATATCTAAAAACTATTCCCGAATTAATAAATCTCAAAACATTTCATGACAATTAAACACAAAAATTTGACAAGTCAATCCTCTCAAGTCACAATTAAAATAGTTCTGAACATTGTAGAAGACTTTATCACATAGAAAGTTTTTCAGTATTTGCTTGAATCTATTTAGTGGTAAATTTCTGACATTTAATGGCAATTCATTATAAAATTTAACTGCCATGTACTTTGGATTTTCCTGGCACTTCTTAAGTCTACTAAAAGAGGGCACAAGATCACTCTGTCTTGTGCCATATTCATGAACATCACTGTGGGGTGTGAAGAGACCAAAGCGATTCCTCACATATACCAGACTCTCGTGTATAAACGCAGATGGTAATGTCAGAATTGAGAGTCTCCTAAGTGCTGATCTGCAATCATCCGTGTAGCCTAGTTCTGCCAAAACCCTAACTGCTCTTCTCTGCAGTCCAAAGATACGCTCAGCAGAGGCAGTCCTGCCTCACACCAGAAGTCCATATGTCATGGTTGAGTGGAACAAAGCATGATACGCCGATAAGTGAGTCGCAAAGGACATACAGTTGAACAAGTTGCGTAACAGGTATATAGACCCTCCAAGCTTTTTCGAAATTTCGTCAGCATTAATGTCCCATATAAGTTTGGGAGTTAGATGGATTCCCAAAAGTTTCACACTAAATGGGTTCTTGTGAATATCTAAATGTCTTTGTGTGAAACTCATCATCTGAGTCTTCTTTTTGTTGAGTTTCAGTCTATTTGCACTGAACCACTCACCAACACTGGACTGCACCTTCGAAGCCATGGAAACAACAGATTTGATGTTGTTATCCCTGATAGATAGGGTGATGTCACAGCAAAAAGGGTGAATTTAGCTCTTGTGTCGCGCAACGGAAGGTCATTTTTGAAAATCAAAAAAAGAATTGGTCCCAGGACAGAACCCTTAGGTACCCCGATATTAATTTCCCTTTCCACAGAAGACACCCCCCCAAACACCACCGATTGACTTCGGCTGCTGAGGTATGATCCCAAAAGTGATAAGCTCTTGGTATCAAATTTATAATAATCTAACTTTGCTAGCAGAATATTGTGGATTACACAATCAAAGGCCTTGCTTAGATCATAGAGTAAGGCCATATCAAACTCCATAGTCTCGAAAGCACCCATTATGTCAGAGAGAAAGTCAAGAACAGCCAGGACTGTATTTTTCTCATCTGAAGCCAAACTGAGCATCATTGAAGAGGCCATTAGTCTCAAAGTGGCTCACAATCATTTTTGCCATGCACTTTTCTACAATTTTAGACAGAACTGGCAGCAGTGAGATAGGTCTATAGTCAGTTATTTCATTTTTTCAATCTTTTTTTAAATACTGGCGTAATTCTGGCTCCCTTCAGAGTTGCAGGAAAGACACCCTCTGCAAAACATTTATTGATCAACCTTGTCATGGGCGCTATAATGATGTTCTTTACAGATTTGATCATGCTCACAGTTAGGCCATAGATATCTGAGCAGTTTTTATTTTTCAGACCATTTATAACCCCTCTCACAAACAAAGGGCTCACTGGCTGGAAAGAAAACGTCATATCTGGGATCGTTTGATTGTTCATATAAGAAAGAGGGTCTTTTGTGGTGTTTGTAGGCTAATGATAATTTTATAAGCAATTTCCGCGAAAAAGTCATTGAAGTCGTCAGGATGAATATTACAACCTCCTCTAGAATTTTGAGGATTTCTTCTTTGGCTATTTATAATTACCCACATGGCCCTGATCGGGTTTTTTGCAGACATAATTTTTTATCATTTGCTTGTTTTTTTGCCTTTGTAATTGCTTGTCAATATTTGATTTTGAAAATTTTGAACTCCCCCAGATTAGGAGAGCCACACCGCTTGCACACATCTCCAAGAAAGCTCAGGTGATCTCTCATTTTTCGAAGCTCATCACTGAACCAGTGTGTAATATAGGTCTCTATTACAATAAGTCCTCTCTGGAAATGCCCGCAAGCATTCCTCCACTAGTATATCCGTGAAAGTACGGAATTTGTCTTCAACACCAATATTCTCATCAATGAAACTCTATGAATACGACTCAAAGATGTTATAAAATGCCAGAAGTCCCTCCCCAGTGATAGGTCTAAACGTTGTTTTGATATTTGGAGTGCTCTTAGATGTACGAGTAACTGCAATATTTATTAACTGTCCATCATGGTCCGATATATTGAAATCTCTGGCTTCTATTGTAGCAGAGTCAATCTCAAAGTTCAGAAATAGGTTGTCTAGACAGGCTTCTCTTCTTGTATTGTTTTTCACAACGGGTTGAAAACCATAGCTTTCCATCACATCACAAAGCCTCATTGTTTCCCTTTAACTGATGCCGAACGGGACATTGAAGTCGCCCGCAATGATAACCCCTCTATTCATGTTGACTCTTTGCAGTGCATCCTCCATCCTCCCCAGAAAGACGTCATATATATATATATATATATATATATATATATATATTTTTTTAAACCATCTGGATAACGAGATATAGAAAAGTCCAAAACTAGAAACTTCCTGAGTAGCATCTCAGGAGTTTATTGAAAACAACGTAATTCCATTTACTTTGTCAAAGGGCTAACGCACCGAAGCAGCGCGCACAAATGAATTTATTAGATAAAGTTTGAGAGTATCATTCATATATTAATTGAATAAGGTGCAAGAAGGGAACCCTGTGGATGACCATTTCACTTCTTCATGCGTCCTTATGGGAGCACTCAGGCTCTTTGGCCCATTGTGCTAACTGTGCTGTGTTGTTGTTATCAGTCTCGCAGAAACTTTTTGATGACGTTTGCAAGATTGTTGTAGGGGTCCTCCTGGATCATCTGGGCACTAGGTGCTTCAGTGCTCAATGGTCGCTTTATTAGCGGGACATTCGAAGAGTATATGTTCCGTTGTTTCATAATTTCCTAGGCAACCCTGGCACTGTGTGGTTTCCGACAGTCTCATGACTGTAGTTGTTGAGTTGGTGTCCAGTTAACAGGTCAAGGATCGTCCCAATAGTTCATGTACCCTTTCCTTTGATTGCGGCCCTTTTATTAGCCTTTTTGACTGTCTCAGTCCGAAGATGCCTGCCCAATAGGTCCTGGTACCATCGGCCTAAGCGCTGTTGCATTTTTGCTAAGGTTGTCTGCTTTCTTATTTCCTTTGATACCCTGATGGGCTGGGCGTCAAAGCAAAGTAACTCTCTAGTACAGAGTTTTTGAAGTGCTGCTTTGCATTTGTCAACTAGTTTGAATGTGACCTTGGATCTTTAAGATATCCTAGGTCGTTCTGGCAGTCAGAGTATATGTAGATTTATGCGTCTTTGTAGTTCCTGATTAGGTTTTGCGGCACGCATCGGAGAATGGCGTATATTTTTGCATGTGTTACGGTGACGTGGTCTAGAGCAATCGTAATAGTTGCCCTCGAGACGTGGACACCCATATATGCACCTATCCCGGTTTTGGATCAGTCTGTAAACCAGGAGGGGGCCCTGTGGGATGTGGACCAAATTTCTTTTGGTGGAATTATGACCTTAAAAGGTACGTCAAAGTGGTAGGTGGCTCTCAATTAATCTCCTCTTGTGAGAAGGTCAGGTCGGAGTTCTCTAATTTTATAGAGGGATGTAGAGTGCCCAGAAATCGGATTTCTGTCCCTCTACATGCCTCCTTCCCACAGTCTCAATGAGGCTCTCACGATCGTCTCCTCCACCATTATGTGTAAAGGAGGGACGCCCAGCAGTCTCCGTGGAGGCCGTGGGTGTGGATCTCTAAGCTCCCATGAGTGCTAGACATGGTTGCCTTTGGATTTCGCCTTTTTGTTCCGTTTTGTCTCCCTGTCCAGTGCAGGCCACCATACCATGACCGCATAGGCCAGGACCGGGTGAAAGACCATTAGTAAGAGTGCGAAAACAACTACTTTCTTCTTAATGGAAAACACTAAGTCTTCTGTCGGATAACATATTCTCGATCAATAGATGTGAAGGCATGATGTACATTTTTTACTATCAGAATGAGTTCATCAAAAATCTGTATTCAATTTTGTGTAAAATTAAGTGCTCCAACAAACTCGAAATATCTACTTTGTGCAAAAATGAACCTTTAGAAGTAGTACAGCGTCTTACGTTGTGCTATGGAAGACCTCAACTCTTTATGGAAAAGTGGAATCCAAAATTCAGAAATACTCGCAAGATTGGAAAAAATAAAATGTCCCTATTTTATTTGAACATTTTTTCTAAAGTCAAATGAAAGGTCGTTCATTACCTACTAAGAGTGATGATGCATATTCAACTGAATTTGGAGGGATAAGCTTATATAAAAATAGCTACAATTAACTATAAAAAAATTATGAATCAAAGATTAAACAAATGTAATATAATATTAGAGAGGAAATACAATTCAAAGTAAAAATTAATTCGCTTTCACAGTTAGAAAAATTTACTCTGTGTTATAACAAATAATATATGCATTTTTAAATGAATTACGTTGTCTTTATATTAATATATTAATAATATTCCATCAAACTAGGTACTTGAGCATTGTTGTTGTTGTCATTCCCCAAACAAGTACAAATATAATTTGATCTTATATATAATATTGAACGAATAACTCTCAATTCTATAGATTGAAAACTTTGGTCCTTCAAGTGCAAAATATTAATTTTATGGTACAAATTATTGAATAAAAATGTGATACTATCTTTTGATCTATTTTATAGTTCATAGATTAATTAAGATAATTTTATATTGTGATATGCGAAAATCAGAAAAAATATCGTTAGAAAATGGGTGCTGATAGTTAATAATAATATTGAGTTCATTAAACTGATACAACTTCCTTAGAAAATAGTGCCAATTCAAGTTGTATTTATAAATATTTCAGAAATTTTGATGAGATGTTATAAATACAAACCTCAATTCGTTTTCTTTAGACACCAAAGGAACTATTCGAATTTATAATTTTCCACAAATAATTATTATAATTTATATTGGTAAGCAGTGGAAATTTGGGTATTATTTTTGCAACATTCCATGAAACATAGATTCTTAAAATAAACTTCTAAAAATATAAGTATACAAGGAACTGTTTATTTTTTGCAAATACACTTCATGAAATAATTTTATGAAAATCTCCATTATATAAGTATGCATACTAGGGTGGAATACGAAAATCGTTTTTTCGCTTAATACTCTGAAAAATAGGTTCCTAGACAGCTCTAAGGAAGTATGAGCTCTTGATTGTAATGGAAAGCCTTACAGTTTTCTATTTTTTTCTTATCACATAGAAAAATTGATATCTCGCTTCAAACTACTCAAGAAAATATATCGTTTTATAGATTTCGTAGGAAATTGAATGTTCCACAAAAAAAGCCACTTACGAATTTTTCGTAAACTGTTTGAAAGATTTTATGGTTGAAGTTTGATTATTTGAAGATAAATTATTTCTTTTCTTATGAATTTTATAACTCAATGAAAAAAAATCAGTATGAATCATGAAACTCTACAAAATGGTCTCTTATAATTTTTGGATTAAGTTGAGCGTTTACGAGATTTCATCGTCAAACATCAATGCCTATAAATTTTTCCAGTTTTTGATCAATAATTCGAAAGATTTTAATTTAATTTATGAGTTTTGGGGAAATTTACACAAATTTGAGTTTCTATTATAGAATCCTATAGAAGTTTTATGTTCGAAAAATTTATTTGAATGTTTTTATTCGAATAATACTTTTTTCAATTTTATCTTTAATAATTCAAAATTTGTTGTTTTGTTATTTATAGTTATGACGTTTGTGCTTATTTTAAAAATTTTCCACAGAATATACATAATTTTTTTTGAGGATCCATTACTTCTTTTGTTCGTCTTTTGAAGCTAACACTATCTATGTTTTTACTTTCAATTATCTTCAATATCTGTCCGTTTAATACCGTATTTTCAATCATCTTGAAACTGATCATCTTGCATACGTAATAAAATAATTCATTCCAAATAAGTGTTATAATCACAGAAATTTATTCATCATTAATTAACCTACAATGAATAAAGATTTGAATTTGGGAGGCTTTTACTTGGTAAAATTCCATCATCAATAATAAAAACAAGTACTGTGTTTTAAGGAATTTTACTTAATAATTGCTATTCGTAACGCGTTTCACTACACCGTAGCTTCTTCAGACGAATGAATGTACAGAAAATGAGAATGAGAATATAAATATAAATGTTCTTGAATAATTAAAAGCTTATTGGGTTGCTTCTTCTTAAGTGGTTATTTATGACAAGTAAATCCAATAAAATTAAGGAATAGATTGCTCCCCGAAGAGATTCAATAGAGGTGAAGGGCTTAAATCGACTTGTTCATTGATGAGTCTACCTGAGTGTTTGTATTTATTGATTTCTGAAGTATCCCAAAGATCTACCTTCCAATATTTATTATCTGTATGCAAAATTTCAAACTGTGGGTCCAAAGAGTGATTATTTTCTAAGAGATGATTCGCGTAATTTGAATCTGATTTTTTATTTGAGAAACTGCGTTTATGTTCCGATATTCTAATATTAAAATTTCTATGTGTTATACCAATGTAGAAATTATCACAGTCATTGCAATTCAATCTATAAACACCTGATTTATTGTTTTTACCTGGTTTGGTTTTATTATTTTTATATATTTGCCTAAATTATTATTAGTTTGAAAGCTATGTTGAAATTATTGATACTCAAGAACTTCAAGAACATGTAGTGAAACGCGTTACGAATCGCAATTATTAAGAAAAATTCCTAAAACACAGTACTTGTTTTTATTAATTAATATAAAAATCATTTTAATCGGTATACCTATACACATCTAACTTAATTTATGAATGAAAAATACTGAAAATAGTTCATAACATTTTTCTGTTCCTAAAACTCAAATTTGTATAAATTTTCCCAAAACTCTTGAATTCAATTAAAATTTTTGAATTATTTATAATTATTGATCATAAACTGGAAAAATTGATAGGCATTGATGTTTGACAATGAATAGAAGAGTTTTTGCAACTTAAATGAATTTCGTTAATTTTACCGTTAACTTTAATTAGATTTACGATAATAACGCTCACTTCAAATAGAGTTTTTGGCAACCTTACAAAATAATATAGTTATTCAATTGATAGTTTGTCACTGTAAAAATTGTCACTTGTCATTTTATCACGGCCGATTTGTTTTTATTAGGTTAGGCTACACACGGTAAATGAGAATAATTACCAGCTCTCATTCTGCCGTAATAACAGCAATTCTTTATCGTGATTAGAGCTATCGGGTACTATTTTCAAAGAGCTCATGCGCAGAAAATGACGAAGTCTCCAAATAAGAGGTACAAAAATTCATTATCTCGTAAACGTGTAACTTAATCGAAAAATTCAAAGAGACCATTCTTGTAGAGCGGTAAATTTCCTATAAAACCATGAGTTTTATGATTTATAATCATTTTTTTTCATCGAGTTATAAAATTTATGTGATGAAATTTACCTTCAAATAATCAAATTTCAACCGTTAATATTTTTAAACGGTTAGGTTTGCGAAAAAATTGTGGAAGGCTTTTTTTGTACAACATTCAATTTCCTACGAAATCTATAAAACGATATATTTGTATATCTGTCCGTTACAATTAAGAGCTCATACTTGGAGAAACTTTCTTACAGGTGTCTAGGTACCTATTTTTCAGAGTACCAACCGAAAAAAAAAATCTTTTTTTTTGACTCGCCTTAAGCCTTTTTGTAGTTTTCTAGGAATAAGCCTATGCTTTTTCGACTTGCAATCTGATTTATGAAACGAAGGTTTGTGACCATTGATAACTTGCTCAAATAAATAGAATTATTATCATTTTGGTAGACGGGGAAACAGAAAAAGAAGAAAAAGTTTTAACTCACAAAACGTCTGAGAAATCCACATATCCAGATTACAAGGGTAAATTGGTTAAGGGAATTCCTATAATTGCAGAAATATGAATCGCAAAGTTGTAGAAGGAGAAACTAGAAAGTTTATTAGTATTTTTGATAGTAGAAGTAATAGTAACTCAATAAAATATAAACGTAAAAGAAACTCTTGGATTTCGAATAATTATGAATCAATTCCTAGTTTTGATTGTGAGATTGAAGTATTACATTCTTGCAGGATTGGCCCAGAGGGAGCCGGAAAAACCATCGCCAGGCTTGGATATTGTTCCCAAACCAAAGAAGTTCTTCAAGAGTCGAAACGCTGATCCGCCTGACATCCATCAGTCTCCGAACGAATCCAAACGTTCAGAGCAGACAAACGCCACAAAAAGATTGAAAACCTCAACGGATAGTACTGAAAAACCAACAAAAACCTCAAATAGAAAATTTTTCTCTTCAAAACACAATTCTGAAAAGACTGTCTTAAGTTCAAATGTAAATATTCCGAAAAGTAATAGTGACGGAAAGCCTCCGATCGTCTTGAGAATATTTAGGGGTAAATCGCAGCTCGTGAGTGATACCGAGGAAACGGAGAGCACGCCAACCCCTAGTTCCACTTCTTCCAATGCTACCTCACCTAGAGCTCTAAGAGATTTGCCTCAACCTCAAGTGAGTTACATATTTAAGAATATTGAAATTATTTTGAATCAGTTTTGGGTTATTTTTACTATTCAAATTTTAAAAATGAAATTTATGAGGAATGCGAATATTACTACATGAAAAATATCACTCTTTAAGGAGTTATTCCACTTGCGAGACAGAAAAAATACGTTTCTTGAGAATTTTTCATGAGCAGGCCTTTTGTTTTATAAATAAATAGAATAAATGTTCATAAGGAAAATTTAATGTACTTAAACAATCAGCGATTAATTTTTAAAAACATTTGATTCTCTTGTCCCTATAGCCGATCTCCAGAAGGACCTACAATAAAGTCTGGCGGTGTGGAAGATATTTTGCTACTTTAAATTATCCGAAACCCAAAAACCAACGAAATTTTGTGAATATGAACAATTATTCTAATTCCATGAATACACTAATAATAATAATAATTTATTGTTTATAGCTGCTGATAAAAAATTACACATTTAGTACTGATGTGAAATATTCACGCACATCAATACTTACATAAACACTACAATATTTAAAATTTTTCCCCATAAATCATATGAACAAACTATGCCCGATTAGGAATTTTTCTCCTCAAAACTTAATACAGTTCTTTCTAAATATTTGAGCGGTTTTACATCCTTTAACATAATCTGGCAACTAATTATATTCAATGAATCCATTATGAAAGAGGCTATTTTGACTGAAATTTGTAGTTACCCAATCAATATATAGATTATTTTTTGAACGTGTCCAATAATCATGAACCTATGAACGAAAGTTATATGTTCATATAGGTGTTGCGGGCACAGCCCATTCACAATCTTGAAGACAACAGTCTTGTGTCCCGTGGTTTCGAGCATACAACTAGTTCTAGTATACCAGTCACATTTCAAAATAGAACGTGACATCTGGTTCTGTTTGGTTTGTAAATTATTCAATTCAGTTCTATTCAACAAAAAAAGTATGCTGAAACAATAATTGAAATGAGGCAAAATTATAGTCTTATAGATTAATTTTTCGACCAGGCAGATAGGCATTTTCCAATTCTATTGACAAGATAAATTTTATTCGATATTTTAGCTGCTACATATGTATAGCATGATCAGAAAAGTTTAAGTTTTCATCTTTAACTACTCCCAAATATTTACATTCTTTAATTTTCTCTATTCGTTCTACTTCAATATAAATTCCTGTGTGGTTATCTGTGTCAATTGAACTATACCTATTTTTGATAAGCATAAATTTCGTTTTCTTAATATATTAATCACTGAAAGTTTCCTATTTAAAACATCAACGATCCTTTGTGAATCATCTCCAACACAGAAGAGCAATGTGTCGTCGGCAAACAACTGTACAACACACTCACTAACACACCGAACAAGATCATTGATATACAGCAAAAAAAGGTCCGGCCCCAACACAGTCCCTTGAGGAACTCCAAACTCCGACGCTAAAGATACTGATATTTTCTTTCCAAATATAGTAGCCTGTGAACGATAATTCAGGTATTCTTCCATCGACTTCATTACAGTCTTGTCGAAGCCAATTTTTTTCAATTTCCCTATGAGCAACAAGCGAAGGCCCTTCTAAAATCCAAAAATACGACTCCAATGATTTTCCTATTTTCCATCTGGTGAGTAGTTTGTTTTTCTCGATGTAATCAACTATCTGTTCGTTTACTACTATTTCCAAAAACTTCTCGAGAACGGGCATCATATTGATAAGCCTGAATTCTTCGCATTTATTTGTATTGGACACTTTTCCAATGGGGACAATCGTTGATAATTTCCACGCTTCTGGAAATGTTCCGGTTTTCAAGCTGCTGTTTATAAGCTCTAAAAATCTGTTTCCTATGACATCGAATGCTAATTTCAGTATTTGGGTATTTATACCATCCACACTGCTTTTTTTATTTTTCATTTTCCCAATTATATTTTTGAGATCAGCAAAACTTATCAACCTAAACTCCTCCAAGTTGCATTCAACTTGCGGGATCATGTCCAATATTTTCTCAATTTTATTTGGAGTCGTCGTAGGAACAATATCATTTATACTATCTATAAATATTTATTGAACTCATTAGCTATTGCATTATCCTCCCTAACCGGGATTCCATTGAAAACAATTTGCTGTTTTTGTGTATCTTTGTGAAAACGGACTAATTCTTTTATGGTTTTCCACATTTCTATAGAAGTTCCATTGTTTTCATCGATTTTTTTCATGTATTAATTATCGTCCCTATGGGTTTTCCTACTTTGATTCTTCAATTTCAATTTGGTATATCGGTTAGCAATTTAACTGTCAGTAATTTGTGATCAGTTACTTTGGGTGTCAAATGATTTCCTACATTCAATTCCGTATCGTTTGTAATTATCGGGTCTATCATGGTAGATGATTCTTTAGTTAATCTTGTATATGAATTAATTTTCTGATATAATCCGTAATACATACACCCTCCATTCCAAAAGTAACCAAGCTGTTAAAAAAAAAACAGTACTACTAGTGTCATCTGTTGTAATATTGTATACGTCGATAACTTGGTACTTTCTTGACAGCTGTTAAAAATTTCATGGCATTTGTATGTAAACAACTTGAGTTATTGCCTCATGTTTGTTAGTGCGTTTAGTACATCGTTCGGAAAATGAGTTTTAAAAAAAGAGATCCAATTGAGTTTAGTGTTGAACTTGGTGAATCTTTTACCGAAACGCACTAAATGCTACAAACTGCATATGGTAATGTTTGTATAACCCGTGCGCAAGTGTACGAGTGGTTCACGCAATTTATATCGGTTAGGAAGACCCTGAATGATGATGAAAGATTAGGCCTCCCCAAAACTGTATTATCGGAAGAAAAGAACGAAAAAGTGCGTAAATTAATCAAAAACAATAAAAAATCATCGGTGAAGTTTATTGAAATGGAATTAGGCATTCCTCAAACAACTGTATACTGCATTTTGACCGAAGTGAACCTTACGAAGGTTGATTCGAGGTTTGTACCCACAAATTCACAGACGACCAAAAACTTAATCGAATTGAGCATAGCAAAGACATCATTAAAAGTGCTTGGAAGGACCCAAAGTTCTTGAAAACGAATATGACTGGTGACGAGACGTGGTGTTTGCAGTATGAGCCCGAAATAAAGTGGCAATGTGTTGAATAATAATAATAATAATGTATATTTATCCACTGACCACATTTTACATAGTATCGGATATGTCAAATCAAATTAATTTAAAATTTACACTGATTGAAATAAAACAATACAAATAACAATACAAAACATCAATGTATATATGAAAATCTTAAAAAATTAAACGTTAACATCACTCAAATCTTCTCGACACTGTAGAATGCTCTCGACAACAACATATTTTTAACAATACAGAACAATCTCAGTCCCTTAATGGCTTGAATGTGTGGCGGCAACTTGTTGTATTACTTAATCCCCATATATCTAGGACAAATCTCATAAACAGAGTAGCATTGATGGGGTGTAACAAGGCTATTCGAGTTACGTGTTGAATAATTGTGATTGAAGTTATTACATTCAAATGATTCGATGTTCTTCTTAACATATGTGAAAAGATCAAACATATATATGCATGGTAGCGTCAATATTCCACTTCTTTTTAACAGATCTCTACATGATGTGCGTCGAGAAACACCTAATATATTTCGAACTGCTTTTTTTCTGCATTTTGAATGCTCTTTTGCTATCTTGAGAGGCACCCCAGAACATGACTCCATAAGATATTCTAGTAGTAAATAGTAGGAGAGACGAGTTATCATGTTGGCAATCTTTAGCAGGCGATATAAAGCATAACATACGGTGCTTAGTCTATTACACATTTCTTGAATATGGGGTTGCCAGTTCAAATTCTTGTCCACTATGAGTCCCAGGCTCCTGATACTATCTACCTGCTTAATTGACGCTCCTCTCACTTTCAACAAGAGGCTTTTGTTATTTTTTTGTATGTTTCTCAAAGCAAAGTTAACAAACATCGTTTTGTTCACGTTCAAAAACAGGCGATTCCCATCAAACCAATCCGAGCATCTCCCTAAGTTTCGACTTGCGGCATTCCGGATTCACCCTCTGTTTCTCCTCCACAAACAAAGGTAGTATCATCCGCGAACAAGATCAAATTGTCAGGATTTTGCAAAACCGATGGCAAATCATTGATAAAAATCAATAAGAGCAAGGGACCGAGCACTGAACCATGTGGTACGCCAGAAGTTATGGCCAGCCTGGAAGATTTTTTTCCATTCAATTCTACAAATTGGTAGCGGTTATTAAGATAAGATCTTATTAATTTATTTATTTGACCTCTCATGCCAAGAAAATCCATCTTACTCAAGAGTGGTTCATTGGATAGAAGATCAAAAGCCCTACAGAGGTCCATGAACAAACCAAGGCACTCCAAGCCGTCATCTAAGTTTTCATACACTCCAGTAAGGAAGTCCATCAGAGCAGATTGAGTCGCTCTTTAATTTCTAACTCCGTGTTGGCAATCGGAAAAAATATTGTTTGTTGTAATAAATGAAAGCATTCTATCATACATTATTCTTTCAAGCACTATGGACACAGCTGACAACAATGATATAGGTCGATAGTTCTCCATTAAAGTTTTTTCACCTTTTTTGTAGATCATTATGACTCGAGCTGTTTTGAGGATGCTAGGAAACGCTGCTTTATCAAATGAGAGATTGATAAGGTACGTCAAAGGCGCTGTTAAATAGTGGCAATTTTTTTTTAAGCAGGTTGTTGCTAATTCCGTCGGCACCAGAGGAATAAGAATTTTTAAGTCCATGGATGACATTGAATACTTCCGTCTCTGTAACAGAATAGAGGTACATGGTGGAATCAACGGTTTTCATATTGATAGTCACGTCCATGTATGATGTGTCTGGAATATTGCATTTTATTTTATTAAGTATGTTAACCAAGTACTCATTGATGTGCTTGGAAAGCAGCTCTGGGTCCTTCCCAAGCTGCTCATTCACCACAATCTCCAAGTTTGCTTTTTTATTTTCAGACAGACCACACAAATTTCAATTGATGATATTCCAAACTGCTCTGCATTTATTGTCAGCCTTCTGAAACACTTCATCATTATGCAACCTCTTCGCTGCCGTTATGGTTCATTCATAGATTTTCTTAAATTTTCTGTAAGCGATTACATTATCGGGATGTGGGTTGGACACTGTCAAAGAATATAACAATCTCAACATCTGTGAGGAAGTCCTAATGCCCTTTGTAATCCAGGACTTATCATGGCCACCTATTTTCTTTTTAACTTTATATAGTGAAAATGATCAGTGTAGGACATTATTGCATTTATGAAATTCCCAAACCCCTCGTGAACGTTAGAAGTTTTGTAGACATCAAGCCAAGTTTCTTTAGAAAGAAAATAAAGTATATTATAATTTTCAGAGCTGAATGATTTAGTATAAATTGGCAAAGATGAAAATACGCCACTATCCAGATTACAAATCAGCATCTGTGAGATGTGATCCGACGGTCCATTAAAATCCACTTTTGCATATTCAATGGCAGACTCTGACAAATTAGAGCATATATAGTCAATACCACTATTTTTAGTAACATGGTATCTTGTATGTTCATTGATTGCAGTTTCAGACCATATGAGGCAAAAATATTCATCAGCTCACGTTTGGGAAAGGAATTATTCATGTGATCAATATTCAGATCACCACATAAAATGACCCGAATATTATTTGTACATATTTTATTGAGGCAGTTCTCTAATTCATAGAAGAAAGTCTGTAGATTTTGACTATTAGGTGCTCTGTGAATGGTAAGAATGATGATTTTGCAGCTATTTGGAAGGGCCAGCTGGACCCCACAAATCTCAAACACCTGATCAGTCGATATAGGATCAGGCAGAAACGACAAATTTTTCACTTCTGCATTCAATTCATGCCTAATAAACACAGAAACATCCCCGTTTTTCATAGTTTTTCTACAGTATATAGAGTGCAGATCATAATCACACACGCCCACAGATCTTGACTCACCCTCAGTCAGCCAGTGCTCTGACAAACAACCTCTTGCGTGGAAAGCATGACTTCAAACAGGTCGGTTTTGTTCCTAAGACACTGCACATTTTGGTGTAAGATTTTTAGAGGTTTATATGCAGATTTTTTTTCTTTGTTCATTATGTGTTTGGGTCTTGTGTTGTTAGTTTCTGAAAATTCTTCACTACGAGAAGTTGCGGCCAAAATGTATTTTTTAGTTAATAATAGAGACCTGTTTGTGGGGACTAAGCGTGAACATGAGCATAACACGAGAGTTAAGAACGATATTAGGCTACCCAGATTTAAGCATACTTACCTTCAGAACAACTCTGTTTATGCTTTGGTAAAAATTTATAATCACATTCCACTGGGAGGCACGAGGGTGGCCACAAAATAAATTGAGAAGAAGATTAAATACTTACCTTAGGAGGACACCATACTACACTCTCCAGGAGTATTTTAAGGACAATATTAGTCTCAGCTGATTTCGTCTCTTATTGTTAGGTCTTTATTCTGTTTACACTGTTTGTTTTTTTATGTATTTTATGTTTATGATGACGTGTTCTACAACAATTTATGTTTTTATGGAACAAATAAATGGATTGATTGATTGATTGATTAGTAATTGTGAGCTGTAGTTAGCCGGTACTCATATTTTAAAGCTTTTATATTCTCCCGATTTCACTTTCAACTCTTCGCACTTCACTGAGATGTTTGGTATTTTACTCCTCACAAACTCTAGAATGTCCTGCTGTTTGTTTTCTAGTCCCACTTTTGATAAGTGAATATGAGAATATGGTTCATAGGCCTTCATCTTGCTTTCCTCTTGCAGTACACCATAGATGCCAGGTCTTCTCTTTGATTTTTTTATTTTCCATTCTTCTGTATTTTTCTCCAAAACATCTGCAGTTTTAGAGTCTGGTGTTCTAGCTAGAGGAGTCGTATTGCTTGTAATTACTTGGGGATTCTCCTGGCAGTTCGTGTTATTGTTGAATATAGAAACTTTTTTCAACAGGGATGATAATAATTTTGTCGGGTTGAGGTTTATTAACCTTAGGGAGCGCAACATCCGCTTCAAAATTAATTATACTATTCAGAAGTTTGCGTCTATTCATAGGAGATTTGTTATCTGTAGGTTTTTTAGTATAGGAACCTGGGCCTTCTTCCACTATCTCAGCCTTGTCTTTCGTCTTCACATAAGTAGTAGTTTCATCTGTCAAGTTGGCACTCATTTCATTTCTGTTCGAGGAATGGAGAGCGTTGGATGGAGGAAAACCCAAAAAAAACGCAAAAGTCGAAAGTGAAGGTTATGCTGATTTGTATTTACGATTGTGGAGGAATTATCCTCAACGAATTTGTTCCACGCGGCCAGACAGTCAAAGGAAACATTCGCCCTATTCACCTGATGTGGTCTCTTGCGATTACAATCTGTTCCTCAAGCAGGATTTGACGATAAAAGGAAAGCGGCACAATTCGTTTGAGGCCATTGAATGTGCGGTGACCGACGCGCTAAAGACCATTCCGAAAAAGGAGATAGAGAAGTCGTTTGATAACCTGTTGGCACGTGCAAATTTGTGACAATGCAGAAGGCAAATACATTGATTAAAAAAAAGATTTGTATCAAAATTAATGCTGGCTGTTTCTATTTTCAAAAAGTTCGGTTACTTTTTTTACAGTGAGGATGTGGTTGTTCCGAACCAGATTGTTTATGAGCAAATACTGAATTTGAGCGATTGTCAATTTTCATCTGGGGAGGTGTTTGAGTTTATTCAGGGACTCAAATCGAATTTGTCAGCTGGTTATGATGGATTGCCAAGTTTTTTATTGAAAAAATGTATATGCACCTTATCAACGCCTATAAGCAAACTTTTAACATTTCCCTCAAGAGTGGACAATTTCCATCTATGTGGAAATATAATTTCATAATTCCAATCTATAAGTCTGGATCTAAATCGGAAATCAGTAATTATAGAGGTATTTGTATCCAATCTGTGATACCAAAAATGCTCGACAGCTTGGTATGTAATTTCTTATCATGGCACTGTTACTCAATTATATCTAATAAACAACATGAATTTCAGAGGGGTCGGTCCACTGTCACTAATTTTATGTTATATCTATCCGATATAATTGAATGCTTCGAGTCGGGTCATCAGATGGATTCTATTTATACAGACTTTTCCTAAGCCTTTGATAATGTGAACCTTAATTTGCTAGTGACTAAGCTTGAGGCTTTGGGAATTTCTGGATCACTCTTGTCATGGTTGAGTACTTTTGTATATGGTCGATCGCTTATGGACAGATACAAGAATTTCTACTCAAGAGAACTTTCGTCCCCATCGGGTGTTCCACAGGGCTCACATCATGGTCCTGTATTGTTCAATATTTTCATCAGTGATGTGGAAGAGACCCTGTCAGTTGATTTTCTGTTGTTCTGGATGGTAATCGGCTGCAGTCAAATGTTTTTATGGTCCGAAAAGAATTACTTGAAATTGAATGTTGAGAAGTGTTGTGTTGTTACTTTCCACAGATCGGCGTCACCAATACTATATCAGTATTCTCTAAATAACCAGAGTCTTGGTCGGTCCTCTTCGGTTAAGGATCTAGTTGCCACCCTGGATAGTGGGTTGAGTTTTAAGGAACACCTTGGAAAGATTACTACTAAGGCCTATAAGATGCTCGGTTTCATTCGAAGAAATGCCTCTGAATTCTCTACTAGGACAATCAAGATTCTGTACTGTTCATTGGTGAGATCAGGTCTTGAATATGCCTCATCGATTTGTCTCCCTTATATAAATGTGATATCAATTGTTTGGAGAGGGTTCAGAAAAGGTGTTTGAAGTTTTTGGCTTTCAAGTCTGGCGTGGTTGGTGATTCTCGGGGTCTACAATTCGTACAGATGACGTTTGGCCTGGATACTCTTGAGAGCCGTAGGAGGATGTCTGACCTGTGTTTTTTTATTCAAGATTCTCAATGTTGACTGTCCGAATCTATTAGGGCTGATAGATTTCAACCTTCCTGGGAGGTTAACGAGGCGGACCCCTCTGTTCCGACTTGTGACATGCCGTCAGAATTATGCCACGAATTATTTCTTGAATAGATGTTTGTCATTGATAAACAGACTGGGTACAGGTATCGATTTTTCCATGGTTCTGCACATACATTCAAGTTGAGGGCGAGACTATTGATGAATGTTGTATAGTATAGGTTATCATCATTTTTTAGTGTTTGCAATGTTCTGTTTTCCACTTTGTAACAGTTTTTTTGCTTTTATTTCACTCAATATTTGACAAAGTTTTATTGTGTAAGCTACTCTTTTTATGTATTTTATTTTTCTTTGCTTTTAATATTGTAGAAATGGAAATATCCGTCTAATGTACAAATAAATAAATAAAAATATTTTTGGAATAGAAGGTGTAGTAGTAGTTGTTAACTATACCCAATCAATGGTCCATACTAGGATCAACGGACGATATATAGAAAAAAAGAGGTTATCACTTTCCACTATGTCTGCGCAAATTTACTTTTCAACATATATAGATGGTTTATGTCGTTCTTAAGGTATTATAAATATAGCAAATGAAAAAATCAATTTAAAAGTTTTCATGTCATATTTCCAATACACTTTTTATTAAACATGTTTCGTGATGTTTGAGAATGTTGAGAGTTCATGAATGTTTTTCCAGGTTCAGAGATCGCCTAACTGTCGAATCACCAGATCTGCAAGAAGAAGTATGCAGCAAGATAGCCCAGCCACGGCAGATACTGCCGGTGAATTCTCGCTGTTTATGTCGCCGAAAAACGATCTCGAATCATCTCCGCAATATATTCCCGCTGAAAAGTACGAGGCAGAAAGGAGGGCCATGTACGATAATCTTCTGAAACCGAGTCCGCCTGTAAGTTCGGGAAGTGAAAATCACATAGTAAGTACAGAAATGTCAGCGACGGAAATAAACGAAGAAGTTTCGGAAGATGTCGACATGGAAACAGAAACCGAAATGACAGAAATTTTAGAGTCATGTGAGTTTTTAGTTTATCAATAAAAATTGTATATTTATTTGACCAATAAGTTTGTTCTTGTTACCTACACTTTTATTTAAAGTGTACATTTCTTGTTGCTGGAGATGACGACAATAGTTGCTGTTCTCGCTACAAGGCACCAAGTGTAATATCCATTACACTTTCCACTCCTGCTCGACAGAAGGTTTAAAGTGTAGGGGTGTTTGAAAATTTGGATTGATTCCGTAAAGCCTGTTGACAGATATCTATAACTCTAATATACTGGTTGATTCACCAGTGGCGCAGTGCTCTGTAGCTCGTACACTTTTGAAGATTTCATTTTTGTTCGAACGGTATTGTATTTAGAAAGTAAAAATCTCCCTCAGCAATTTATTTTGAAGTAAACAGGATGTCCCAATTTTCTATAAAAAACTCTTAGTAGGTTTTTTCAGATCGGAGACTACTTTTTTGTTGAATATTCAAGAGCGTCCTAAATTCTTCTATAATGTCTTTAAGTAATAAGTTTTTTTGGTGAGTAGTTTCGTCACAATATTTTTTTTCTGTAAAAACTCATGAAAATAGGCCCTCATATCATCGCATGCTTCTTTGGCCAGAGAGGATAAATACCTTTTTCCTTCCGTTTTCTTATTGCTCAAGGATAGCTTTATTGATGAATTGAAATCGATTATCCTCATTTTATACAGGAGTGACTCAAAAAAATTATTGAATATTGTAATTTTGAAAATATATCTTGATTTTTTCAAATAGAATATCCTATATTTTATTATTCATGTCATCGCATAAAAATTGTGCCATATTTTTGCAGAAGTAACCTTATCTTTATCTTTGACCATTTTCGAAATAAAAAGAATTAACTAAAATAGAATCAGAGGTTGCGAAAGAAGAGTTTATTAATACATATCATTATACTTGATCAGAGAAATGGAGATATTTTAAGGTAGTCGTGTATGAAATACGTAATAGATTGGTTTTTGGTGAGATGATCTACAAGGTGTTGAACTATTTCAATAAGTGTTCGAAAGGTTGCCCGTTTCTTTGTAGACACAATTCAATCCTTCTGAGGAAAGACTGTTGAACTCTCGACAACATTTGCGGAACTGACCCAAAGGCGTCGACTATTCTCTGTCGTATATCCAACTGTGTTGTAGAAGGAATCTGGTAAACGATGCCCTTAATATAACCCCACAAGAAAAAATCTAGACTTGTAAGGTCCGGAGACCTAGCTGCCATCTGACAGGACCACTATGTCCTATCCATTTGTTTGGAAATACATGAATCAAATGCTCCCTAACTTGATGTGAGTAATGTGCCGGTGCTCCATCCTGTTGAAACCACAAATCTTGTCTTATATGCTCTGGTACATCGGCAAGTAACATTGGTAGATGATTTTGCAGAAAATCTAAATACATTTCGCTATTGAGGTGCCCGTCGAAAAAGTGCGGCCCAATTAGATATCCATATACTATAGCGGCCCATACATTTAAGGACCAACGATGCTGGTGAACTATTTGTCTCATGAGGTGTGGATTTTGCGTGGCGTAGTAATGAAAGTTGTGCCTGTTAACAAGCCCATCCTTGTGGAAACTTGCCTCGTCTGAGAAAAGAACTCTGCTAAACATATTTGGATTTTCCGCTACTCTGTCACTTGCCAATTGCAAAAATTGATTCGATTTTCATAGTCTTGATTGTTCAGTTCCTAGTGCAGCTGTACATGATATGCAGGAAATTTATTCACTTTCAAGATTCTCTGGACAGAAGTTTGACTTATATCTGTTAACTGAGAAATCTCTCTTTGGCTTTTATATGGGTCCTCTGTCACTGTCAACAAAACTGATAACTGGTTGTCATCAGCTGTAGCAGTTTTTGGTTTTTCATGTTTTTTGTAAGCGATATTACCCGTTTCGATAAATCTAATTAGAAGTTTTTCAAAGCATCTTGCATCAGGATGCCTCTTATCAGGAAACCTTTGTGCATAAACCTCTACTTGCCAACAAAGAATTGCTATCACACTCGCCCAGAATAAAAATCATATCAACCATTTCTTCTATGGAGAACTTCATGGCAGTGAATTGAGTAAATTGGGTTCAAACCTCACTTTAACAATGTTTAATAACGAAACACTGATAAGTTCACCATGTAAAATACAGAATATGATATGATATACTACTTGAATCATCACAGAAAAAAAAAACTTCTTCGCGAATAATGATGCATGTTGATGAGTTTGATACGGTTCGTAGAATTTTCATCAAAATTTTTTACAAATAATCGAATATTTCGAAAATGATCGAAGATAAAGATAAGGTTACTTCTGCAAAAATATAGCACAGTATTTTATGCGTTGACATGAATAATAAAATACAGGGTGTTCCATTTGAAAAAAATTAGATATGATATTTTTAAAATTACAATATTCAATAATTTTTTTGAGTCACTCATGTATGAAATGAGGATAATCTATTTCAATTCATCAATAAAGCTATCCTTGCGCAACAAGAAAACGAAAGGAAAAAAGTATTCATCCTGTCTGGCCGAAGGGGCAAGCGATGATGTGAGAGCCTATTTTCATGAATTTTTACGGAAAATAGAAAAATGGTCTTCCAATCTGAAAAGATTTTTTAATAGAAAATTGGGACACCCTGTTTACTGGAAAATAAATTGCTGAAGTAGATTCTTACTTTTCAAATACAATACCGTTCGAACAAAAATGAAATCTTCAAGAGTGTACAAGCTACAGAGCACTGCGCCACTGCTGAATCACCCAGTACATTGGCGTAATTTCTTACAATTTTTTTTGAAGACAGATTTTTCAGAGCGTGTGTTACAAATTACCTGGAGAATCGAAAGTAAGTTTAATTCACTCACTTTATGAAAAGCATTTCAATGAATTATTATATCCGAAAATTATTACGGCTCATAAATCAGGAAAAATGAGAAACAATAACTACAAGTCTTATTTTTGTAGGTTAGAAAATAAAAATATAAAGATGAAACACGAAACATCATGTATAAGTCTACGCCAAGTGTACACTATTTTGGTTCTTGTTACCCTACCTGCGCGCCCTCTACACTTTGAATAATTATTTACATTTGATCTACATCCACTACATAGTAGGTGTAGAAAGTGTAGTAACGAAAACAAACTTAATATCTTTATGTTCTATTTATTGAAAAACTCAGTTTGCAGTTTGAAATTTCCCCCATTCAAAATTAAATTTATCCCTTTTTTTTTCAGATGATGAACCTCAGACAAAAACGGAAAACGAAGAAAACAATCAAAATCAAGATTTAAATATGCTAGAAGAAGAAAATAATCATGAGGACATAACCGAAGAACCAAGTCAAATTCCCGCTGCCCTGTCGAAGAAGAAGAGAAATACAACCAAGCCTCCTCGATATCGAAAGATTGGCTGAGCGACTCTGACAGTAATAGTAATAGTACAGCTCCGGATTCGGATAAAATAATAGAAAAATCGGGTTCGCCTAGGAAACCTATATACGAAGCGATACCTGTGCCTCCCGAAAAAACTGCTGGGGAATCAAACGAAGCCCCGGCACCCGTTAAACTGGTTATTTCCAAGAAAAAAGGCAGTATATTCAAGAGCAGAGCGCTGGTTCCGGATGGGACGAAGAAGAGAAGGGCGATTTACAGACATAAATGGAGCGACGATAAGGATGGAACTCCGAAAACGCAACCGAACTCTACGGATGTCTCGATCCCCGATGAATTTAATTTTGGTTTCAATGAAGCTTTGGACGATAAAGATAAGAAAGATGTAGACAGCGACTCTTTGGTTGTCAATGATGTGAAAAATGATGCAGCAGCTGTGAGTATTTATTTAGAATGATTTTATTGTTATGCTGAATGTTTTTGATGATTTACATCCTCCATTCCGAAAGTAACTGAACTTTTTGAAAATAAACAACCCGTATTCATTTTGATACAAATCTTTTTTATTAATCAATGCATTCGCCTTCTGCATTGATAACAAAAATTTGCATGAGCCAACAGGCTGTCAAACGACTTCTATATCCCTTTTGGAATGGTCTTAATCGCGCCGCAATTTCATCATCAAATGCAACTTATTGAACAGATAGTTAATAATAATAATAATGTATATTTATCTACTGACCATACATTGTAAATGGTATCCGATTTGTCAAAACCACATTCAAAATTACAGATTTACACTTACTCAGTTAATACAATAAAATTAAAACACAGAAGCATCAAATATATATATATATATATATATATATATATATATATATATATATATATATATATATATATATATATATATATATATATATATATATATACAGTGCGGCAAAAGTCCAAGCACTGGGTCGACATCTTTGAAACTAAGAATAGAAACTGAATTGAGTTATATTTGAAATTTTCAGCTAATTTGGGGTGGGGGTAGGTAACCCCAAAATTTCAAATGGCAACCCCTATCGTGTGATACATTAATAGAAAGGTATTTGAAATACGTTTTCAAAACAGTCCTTAAAACTGAAATCGGATAATTATTCAGAAGTTACAGTCAAATATTTGTTTTTTTCCGGTTCTCTTAGCTTTATTCAAAATATTTTCTACATTACTTTAGCTTGGAGTTGCTGAGGCTCAATCCCTGTAGAAAGTTCATTCTACAAGATTGAATACTCGCTAGGGCTCTCAATTATACAAAGTGTTTCGAAAGAAGCCGCCAAATCGAAGTACATTCAAAGACTCAAAAGTCCGAATTTTTAAATGAAAATACTCCTATTTTTAACCATTGTTGGATTCTTATTTTCAATACGCTTGTTCTGGAAATTGACAGTCAAAAAGATCTTTGATATACTATTTCGGACAAATCAGTGAAAATGAAATTCAATATCCAATTCAGAAAGCACAGCAGAAAATCGGAAATTCAAGAAATTCACTAATTCCCGCTGTAGGTCACAAATACATAACTTAGTTTTGAGTATGTTATGGACGTCGTGTTCGCCTAACTGAAAAGATGTACCTTTAAGTTAACCCGTGAATTTAATGTCATCCCTATAGCATTACCAGAAATATGGAGAGGAAAAGAAGAGAAATTAGATTATGTTAGTATGCTTTTAGTTATTTATTTTGATAACGACCAAGTAGAGTAGGTAAAGAATTTCAAAATTGTTCAAAATGACCGCCATTTTGTTGTTCAAATTTTCTTCCCAAGCTTCATTTACATGTCGTAGTACTTCTGTACAATATTTCGATATTATCGCAGGGATAAATACAGGAAAAAATCATATGAAGTTAGGTCGGGGATCTCGCCGGTCAGTGGATGGGGCCATTTGCTCCAATCTAATTATCACCAAATTTCTGGATGAGCCATTCTGTCACCACCTGAGAGGTGTGTGCCGGAGCACCACCCAACATAAATAATGGCTCAATGTCGGCGATTGCATCTAATAAAGGCTGTAAAACAGGCCAGACTTGATCATTGAATAGATTCCAACATGACGCACCTGTTAGATCTCCTTCAATGAAAAAGGGCCCTATCAAAATATTGTCCTAGATACCCCACCATACATTCAGTATTTCAATCACTTGCGTATGGGCTGGTAGCACTTCATGGGGATTTTATCGACTCCAATGTTATGTCCAATGACGACTCACTTGTCCATGCTTTATGAATGTGCATTCATCAGTAAAAATTATCCTTCTGCCAAAATGTGGATTTTCCTCGAATTGTTGTAGAGACCATTGTACTGAGTGGATAGAAAAGAATCAAACTTTTCGCCCCTAACTACCTTATGATTAGGGTAATCTCTTTTAAATTTGACTTTACGACAGGTAGTTATCTGTAATCCTTCATCCTTAGTGTAACTCATTTACACTTAGGTATACCTAAATACAAAAATGAAAACATAGAGATTCAAGGATTATACCTACCTGGCGAAATTCGTGGGTTAACTTATAGTAGACGAGCATTTCAGTTTATACATCATACTAAGTAGTTCCTGATATTAATTTCTTTGACAATCTCAAGGAAACTCTGTGAGAACACTTTATTTGACAGAATTATCCTATTAACAATCTCTCAGGATCTCAGTCCAGTTGCAAGAAAAATGTTCTGAGGCCTTATTTTGTGTGTACTTGTTTCTCGTCTATCTTATAATTTTTACAGTATGCCTGGTACAAAAAAAGGTAAAGAATACTTTTTTACTCTGAAACTTCTGGACAAAGTGAAAGCGTATACAACTATCGCATATATTCTGTGGCATAGGTAATCGCAGCGAAAAGTGGTAATAGAACTGCGATTTATCAAGAATTTTAAGGTCCCTGAATGTTTGTTCACGAAACAATATTGCCTAAAATGTTCCTCATAATCGTATCAAAGTTCAAAATCGAAGTTCAAGGCGTTCAAGTGCTATGATAACAGATATTTTGTTCAGAGCATCAAATTCTGTATCGTGTATCTCGAAACCAAAATATCCCAGATATCTTGTGCTCTCATTAAATGCTTTGAAAACCATATGTCGTTCGGAAGCCACAGGAATAATTATTTAACTTGATACTATATGGTCTATTCAAAAACCTATTTATTTATATTTGAAATATCCGGTGTAGATATTCTAGCGTAAATGAGTGTTCTAAACATTGGTACGAGTTTCTGACAGTACCTTCACGGCTACATACAGGCTCACTTACAGGTTTTTGTGACCTACAGTTGCAGAATTAGTGAATTTCTTGAATATCCGATTTCAAGCGTATTGAAAATAATAATCCAACGATGTGAAAAAATTGGAGTATTTCCATTTAAATTCGTCTTTGAATGTACTTCGATTTGGCGGCTTCTTTCGAAACACTTTGTATAATTGAGAGCCCTAGCGAGTATTCAATCTTGTAGGATTAACTTTCTACTGGGATTGAGCCTCAGCAACTCGAAGCTAAAGTAATGTAGAAAATATTTCGAATAAAGCTAAGAGAACCGGAAAAACCACATATTTAACTGTAACTTCTGAACTAATTATCCGATTTCAGTTTTGAAAACGTATTCCAAATACCTTTCTATTGATGTATCCCACGATAGGGGTTGCTATTTGAAATTTTGGGGTTACCTACCCCCAACCCCAACCCAAGTTAGCTGAAAATTTCAAACATAACTCAAATAGGTAGCCCCTCCTGACAAATCACAACTCCGTTGACAGAAATGAGTATCTATTCTTAGTTTCAAAGATATCGACCCAGTGCGTCGATATCTATATATATATATATATATATATATATATATATATATATATATATATATATATATATATATATATATATATATATATCTTTTCCGATTTTTCATTTTTTCATCCCCGTAACTGCAATCCCCTACCGGGGGTGAGAACAACCCCCTGATTTTGAATAGGGATGAGGGGTGTTGCGATACCTCATTTTGAAGATCTTATCGAGTATCTGACCCTGAATTTTTGCTTCAAAATTTTCATCGTTAACGAAATGGCAGTAAAAAAAGTGGAAGACTGTGTGATTAGTTTATTAAGTGCTGAAAATGGGCACCATTCACTTCCATACAGTAAAATAAGTTATGCTCAAATCGTTCACGTACATTACTCAACATTTCTGGTTCAATTTGACGGCATCATTAATGATCCGAATTCGCAAATCATCCAGTGACTCAGGTTGGGTAGCGTAAATCTTAGATTTCAGGTGACCCCATAGAGAAAAGTCCAGGTGATCTGGGTGGCGACTCAATATGTCCCCTTCTTCCAATCCAGGCCTGAGGAAAATTTTCATCTAAGAACTAACGAGGTTGAACGAAATTAGGTGGTGCCCCATCTTGTTGAAAAATGATCGTTTCATGGTCTTCTTCATTCTCCAATACTTGCACGAGGGCTGGATAAATAGCGCTCTGTAATAGTTCTAAATAAATCCGGCCAGTGATATTACCGGGTATAAAAAAAGGGCCTAAATAATCTCGGATTTTCATCTGACCAGTACCGACAGTTATGCCTGTTTACAGTGCTGTTAAGTTAAAATGAACACTCATCCGAACAAATCGGCGATCAAAATCATCCTCATTCAGTTCCTGAACCAATCGTACCTTAAAAACTTATGTTTTCTTAAAATTCTCATGATTGTTGTGCATGAAACACCAGACACATTCGACAATTTCCTAGTACTAAGGGTCGAATACATCGCTACGTCACCTAAGATAGCCACTTCCCTCGCTTCGTCTCCTTCATACACCCTCATTTTGTTGCCGACTGAACCAGTAGCGTAAGCAGCGGATACATTTTTTTCAGGATGTCGTTCGTTAAATAAAGCCGCTGTTAATCGCGCAGAGTCGTTATTTATAAAAAATAATTTTATCATTTCCACCGTTTCTTCTACGGAATACTAAGACTAAACTAAATCAAACACATGGTCTGTCTACTTTGTCGAACAAAAAAGTAAAAAATAAATAAAAACATTGCATATCTCGAGGTAAATTCAACATAAGCTAGGCATACATTTGCGTTCTTTACTGCATGGTGTCCATTTTCAGCACTTAATATATAGTTCATTGTAGATGTTATATGTGTTCCTAAGTAATAATGATAATTTTTTCACTTTCAGTATACTAGGGTGAAAAACGTGAAAAAAGCTCACCAGATTCAAGAAATAGGCGAATTCCAAGAATTCAACGACGACGTAGAATATATATTAGATACATTGCAGGACAACAATCCCATTAGCACGAGATGTCTTTCGGCTATATCACTCGCATCGAAGTGTATGGCCCCTGCATTCAGAATGCATGTGCGGGCACATGGTACTGTTACTAAATTCTTTAAAGCCTTACACGACGCCACCAAAGATCAGGTAAGTTGGTATTAATATTTTTCTCCTAATTAAAGATGCCTCTATTTCTTTAAACGTATTTTTCGAAAATTTCGTTACATTTATTCATACGATCTATTTAATTTCAGAGTTTGGGCTTATGTACTGCTACAGTGATGTTCGTTTTGAGCCAAGATCGGTTGAACATGGACTTGGACAGGGATTGTCTGGAGCTCATGCTGAATCTGCTTGATTCTGATGTCAGTTATCAACAAGCTCTAGATGTCTGTGGTCTTAGTTCTGGCCAGCTCGAGAAAAATAAACAGCGGGTTCGGGAATTATGTGCAGAGATCCAAAGTCAAGGACATGCGATGCATTTGAATTTGGATATGATTACGGTAGGTACTTTTGCATACTATTCCATAATAGTTTGAAAAGTTTTAAAGATGAATGATATTGAATTGAGTATCTCTTTGACGGTAAATTGTTTTTCTTTTGTAGAATACCTTAATTATTTTGTATGATCATTGCAAAAATTATATAACGCATAAACCTCAAACAGAAACTCCGATTCCTTTTGTTTTCATTCTTAACACGTTCAATGAGGTAAGAATAATAAAGATTTGCAGCTCGCTCCAGGTTCTCGTAATATTTGATTTTAGCTTCCCTAAGTAAATGCCTATAGTTGAGCTTAGCTGTACTATATACTCCCGAGGAGTTTTCCGTTTTTCAGTTTGTTTTCATTCAGTATAATATTTTTTCTCATAACTTTCCTTGTAATATGCGGGTTTTTGGGATTCATTAAAACGTCGGATCGTCCATTATTATTGTATATATTCACTACTCACTACATGCATCCCAACATACTATATTGATTATTCCTATGCTACTACGCTACATGCTACCATAATACTTCTATCTAACTTATATGATACTCCCTGCATTCACTCACATATTCGTACCCATCCTCTATGACCTACTTAATTAACTTATGTTAGAATTATATCTAAAGCCTATATCACACTAATTCTACACCTATTACACCTCCCCGGTTTTTTGAACTAATTTTCATTTTCAAAGAAGTGAAAATTATTTTTCTGAAAACTGCGAGATGTACTCGGATCATTATTTATTTAATTATTTCAACATACAAGTTACGTATTGTATTGTATGAATAAAATTTACGGAAACCCCTTTTAAAAAGTTACGAAATATAGAAGAAATAAGTTGAAAATACAAAAAAAAAAAACGAAACCAAAACTACAGCAATATAGCACTGGCTATCAAATTCGTTACCCTCATCTTAAAACTATACAGGGTGCTTCAACGAAAACTAAACAGAGGCTATATCTACCAAGATATTCATTTCTGATCAAAACGCAAAAACAGGTCAATTTTTGTTTCAAGGGAGACATCTTTTGGGGTACAAAACTTGTCTGAAATATCAACCCCCTAAGCGGGGGTTGCAATCCTTGAACATTTTGAATAGGGAAGTTGGGTCGAGTGATGACTCAAAAGAAAGGTGGTATCTTTATCTACATTGCCTTCAACGAATTTCCATTTTTAATTGAAAACTGTAAAAGATACACGGTGAGCAACTGAAAGATAGGGAAGACTATTTCCCTGAGACTATTCAAGTTTCAGTGAAGTAAAATGGAACAGATCCATGCTGATCAAAGGCAGTTATAATCCAGTACCATTCTCATCTCGCATTTCAACCCCTGGAGCAGGGGTGACAACCCTTGAAAATTTGGAAGAGGGTAGATGGGCCGAGTGATACCTCGAAAGAAAGGTATTATCTTTGTCTGCATTCCCGTGAAAGAATTTTCATTTTTGATTGAAAACTGTAGAAGATACAGAGTGAGCTACTGAAAAATAAAGGAGACTATCTATCGCCCTGAGGTATCACTGGATCGAAATATTACCCCTGCTGTAGAGAGTGAAATTCGAGATGAGGGTGATTTCGGAAGATGACAGCTTTTAATCTCAAATTAATCTATTCCAGTTTTTTGCACTAATACTCCAATAGTCTTGGGGCGATAGTCTTCTCTATTTTTCAGTGGCTCACACTGTATCTTCTACAGTTTCCAATCAAAAATGAAAATTCTTTCACGGGAATGCAAAGATAATACCTTTCTTTTGAGTTATCACTCGACCCATCTACCCTCTTCCAAAATTTCAAGGGTTGTCACCCCTGCTCCAGCGGTTGAAATTCGAGATGAGGATGGTACTTGATGATGACTGTCATTGATCAGCATGGATCTGTTCCATTTTACCTCACTGAAACTTGAATAGTCTCAGGGAAATAATCTCCCCTATTTTCCAGTTGCTCACCCCCTATCTTTTACAGTTTTCAATTAAAACTGAAAATTCGTTCAAGGCAATGTAGACAAAGATACCTCCTTTCTTTTGAGTCATCACTCGACCCATCTTCCCTATTCAAAATGTTTAAGGATTGCAACCCCCGCTTAGGGGGTTGGTATTTCAGGTAAGCTTTGTACCCCAAAAGATGCCCCCTTGAAACAAAAATTGACCTGTTTTTGCGTTTTGATTAGAAATTAATATCTTGGTAGATATAGCCTCTGTTTAGTTTTCGTTGATGCACCCTGTATAGAGTAATACGAAAAAAATCCAATTCAAAACCAAATCCGTTGATCAAGGAAATGCAACGTTGAAAGAATGAATTCGTCACGAATGTGGTGATCCACGCGGTGGAGCAGAAGTAAACTCTGCGAGTGTTTACAAATGAATTTCAACTATTGATCTACAATGTATACTAACACTGGTATGGTAATTCATTCATTATTTTGTAATCTTCTGTACCGCCAGAATAGAACAGGGTATAGTGACAAACACTTCTGCGCAACAAATAAATAGATGTTACTCTTTTTCAGGTTGGTCAATTGGCTATGGAAACCCTACTAAGTTTAACATCGAAAAGAGCGGGAGAGTGGTTCAAAGAAGAGCTTAGAGAATTGGGTGGATTGGAACATATTATGAAGACAATATGTGAATGCTGTCGTCAAGTTTCGGACTATGTAGTTTCTTGGACTGATGTCTTGTTAGATAAATTAAGAAAAATTGATAGGTGTTTACGAGTATTAGAAAATGTGAGTATGATTCATGTAAATCAAAGATATATTGCTTCCTTACAAAGTTATAGAAAAGAAAAATGTTGAAGATCAGGAAATTTTGCAGTTTTATACAAGATTTCTATTTTACTCACTCACTATCAATAATAAGTCTTTAACCTTCAGGAGGTATTGTCCAAATAGAAGGTTCGGTCAAGTCGAATCCGACTAATCTTCATTTTAACCCAGCGTCATGGGGGTGGAAAATTGTTACACGGACGTGGGGGCTGGGTCATCATTACCCAGATAAGGATTTCTGTATGTATTTGAGAAAAACGATAGTTTTTTTGTAACATGCAATAATTTACTATTACAAGGATAATACAAAACCATAAACATAGTGAAAATACAAACTTTTATTAATAGGAACAAGGTTTTGAAAACTATTCACTAAAAATCAATAAATTTGGCTTTCCTTAGCAAAACTTATTTTTAAAAAATATTAACCAGTCTTTGGTTTTCTAATAAAGCCCTTATATATCTTCTTAGATAAAATGATAAAAATAAATTAGTCAGACTCATTATTACCAATACAATTAGCACAGAAAGGCACTATATGTTGAGGGCAAATATGCTTGTTGCATCTTCCACATACGTGTGTAGTTTTGCGATCTTTGCTTGCAGGATACACTTGACACCTCTTACGAGCATTTGTTTTTTTGCTGAGGACTCCTCTGTAGATTCCCCTGAAAATTGGCAAATTTTTTTACGAAGTTCTCGTGGCAAACTTTGAACATTCCGGCGGACTTTCAAGTGATCACTAACAAGAGCAAGGCCTAGGTTTTTCAAATAACGGCGTCGTTTTATGTTTGACTTATTGTTTATGCTATGTATTATAAGTCCATTAATTGCCGTCATGTTTAACATGGCATAAAAGATTGTCAGCGGCCACTTCTTTGAGTTACGACACACGTCATACGAAGCGCACAACTCATCTGCAACGTCAACTCCACATTTTGTTATGTTGTAATAGGTGTTTATCTCTGGTTTTTTCTTTTCGCCAGTAGAACTATCAATACTGTCATCATGGTGAAGGCTTGACATCAGCAACACTATCTTGTTCTTTTTGGGTGTATGAGAAACAAGAGTTATTTCTTTTTGGAAGGCAAATTGAGAGGTAAAAACACCTTTACGCAATTTTGTGAATTCAGGTGGTATTTGCTTCTTGTTCGTACGCAGGGTACCAACTGACGTCAATTTATGTTCACTAAGCAAATGCTGAACAAGTTCATAACTGGTGAACCAATTATCAAACGTCACGTTACGATTTGTCTTGGATATGGGCTGCACGATTCGATCTACTATATCAAATGGCTTGTTACTTGAAGAATATGGACCATCAGGCTGCTTTCCAGGATATATTTCAAGATTTTTGATGTAAAATTTTCGTGCATCTACTAAAGCAAATATTTTTAATCCATATTTGGCAGGCTTCGATGGAATGTATTGGCGAAATTTACAGCGGCCTCGGAAAGCTATTAGCATTTCGTCAATTGTTAGACAGTCACTTGGAACATAAGATTTCTTGCAGTTTTCAACAAAGGCTTCAAACAGTTCTCTAATTGGTGCTAAGTTATCAAATTGTCTCCGTTCTTCGCGAGTAGAAAGATTGTCAAACGTCAAGCAGCTTTGAAGAAAATAAAAACGCTGCTTAGACATTACTAATCTATAAATGTCTACTCCAGTGCCATCAGTAGACCACAAGTCACTCAAGTTTTGTCTACCAGAGCGGTTTAAGCCAGCAAGGTAAAGAAGGCCGAACAAAGCTTTCAACTCTGCCATACTACATTCTTTTATATGTGTATTTTGATAAGTTATTGCACAATGCTATTTTAGGACGAATACGTTCACTTGTATATTTTAGAATAAGTTGCAACGTCTCATCAGTAAAAAATAGGTTCCAGCTCGCAAATTCCGACAAAGCAGCCTTAGCTTCCGGAGCTACCCCCGGCAACTGGTGGATTATATTTTCAGCTCTTGTTCGAACATTCTGTCGAAGAGGCTTTCGAAACCAAGCCGTACCATCTTTACCAAAATATTGCCGTGTGATCTCACAATCACGAGTCAACAAACTTGTTGATGCATATTCTTCCTGATGCAGATTTGCTTCAGACTGTACCCTACGTCTAATTGTCGCGAATGGAACCTCGTCGTCATCCGAAATCTCTTGCTCCGTATTGGTTGCTTCACTACGCTCACTCACGTGGTCATCATCCTCTCCAGATTCCTGATCAGACGGTATAACATCCGAATCCGATTCTTCAAGTACCGCCATAATACGACGTCTTTCCAGTTCTTCGCGATCCATTATTACTCGTACTACCTACCGTAAAAATAAAAAAACGTCAAAACCTCAAAACAATGTAGTAACACTAATACAAAGCATCATAAACAACAATAAATCATGTAAACAGTAATTGAAATACATGGCTTAAAACAGTTACACTGAATACAGGTATGGGTCATATTTACCTTTTTCCCGTGACAACACTTGTAACTCTCAACGCGGCCCTTGCCAAACTGATTTCGCGGGATAAACGTGTAGAGGGACTCGACAACTCCAGCTACTGGGAAGAGCGGCAACGTCGCGCGCGTCGTTGTAAAATAACAAGCGAACTACAAAAGTGCGGGTAATTTTGACCCAGCCCCCATGACGCCGGGTTAACACAACAATCGTTTTAAGCAGATTTTTTAAATAATCAATTCTTGGTACTTTCTTGACAGAATATATGTCCATTTTATTTTAGTTAGGAAACACTGTATGATATTTTGCTTTTATTTCCAGGTAACCCATAATAATGAGGAGAATCAAATGTACCTGTTAAAATATAACGATGGCGTAATGTTGGACACGTTGGTCAATTTGTATAAGCTTTGTGATAGAGAAATACCATTGTATCCGGTGACGGATATTAGTGATAAAGAATCGACGGGCACCATTATCAGAGAAGCGTTGTTAGTTACTTTGAAATTGTTCATCAATCTGACTCATCATTTTAACCCAAGATGTAAGTGAAAAATTGAAATCGTTACTTTCGTTTCAAGATGTTTCAAAATTTCTTCGATTTTGGATTCATCTTCTTTCGCCATTGGCCCTTGGCGCATCTGAACATTTACTATCTTAGACAGTCAGTCACGTTACGTACCTGTTTTCAAGCCATTAATTTGTTTCTCCCAAAAGTTTTTAACATAAATCAAAAAATATGGTAGTAGCGTATAATATAAAAAATCCGTAGAATTGTGTTTTGACAATAAACGAAAAACTGAAGATCGTAGAGAAAAATGTGAAATATTGAGGATGTAGATAAAAACATCTATCGATTTCTTCATATCTGAAAAACTGTCGAAAATCTTGTAAATTAACGTTTCGTAATTTACTATTCGATATAGATGTCACCCACTGCAAACCAAAACGGTAAGTTATTTTTTCATTAAAAGAATCAGAACATTTTTGAGATATATTAATTTTTCGTGAAAAGGATTTGATTAAGTATGTTACTAATCCATTCCGCAATATTATTATTACTCGCTACTAAAATCAAATTTTTTTTGTGGGTCATCATGAACATTTTTCCCATTTCATTTCATTTCACGAGTGTATCGCCAGGATACACACCTGCTCTCAATTTTGGACAGGAATGATAATTATTATAGAGTGTCACACAAAAAAATTCAAAAATAAATGTGCAAAATCAACGATTTTTCCAGTGTACTTCGAGTTCTCCCGGAGCGTGAAATTGGCCAGTGAATTTCAAAAATTTTCATTTCGTCAGATTTCCGCTTCTCTAATTTTGATTTTATTTTTTGGCTAACCTCCGATGTTATGCACCTACGCAAGATTAAAAATAAATTGTTGAAATTTGTGACTTTTCGCTTCAAATTGGATATCTCTTGTAAAAATAGAGATGAATGCATAAAGAAAGGCGTTACTGTAGGAAGATGTGTCTTGACAGACCATGATATTGTACGTTTCAACTCGGACCACGAAATTCCACAGGGTGTTACGAATTTTTGACAAAAAAAAAACACTTTTAGTTTTGCCCCCGTATAAATTTTTTTTTGTTTTCTCTTATAATTTCTACAAAGCAGAAGAGTTGATCTATAACTTGCCGAAAAAATCATCTAAATCGGTTGAGAATTAGGAAAAATATCGGACTTCGAATTTGGTTAAATTTTCGAGTGTTCCGCTAATTTTGCCTCCGAGTGTAGATATATATGATCGCCAACGTCCAGTAAGGATATGACACAGTAAGAAGAAGAAGAAGATTATCAAATAGTAATTTTAATAAAAGTTTTAAGTAATTGATGAATCAAGTGATTGAAAAAGCTGTATTATTATCTGGGAGGTCCATAAATTTATGTTATTTTTTCAATTTCAGCAATAGGAGGAGGTTTAATAGGAATTCGTGTAGGTATAATAGATACAAGTTTGCATCTTCTTCTCCAAGTGCCCCATTATATACCTGAACAGAAGAAATTCGAGTTAGGAGTTCTGGTAAGCATTTGAAAGTAATTTAGAAAAATTTGAGTTTGATATTTCATGTATTGAAGCATAGTAATTAAAAATAAATGATGTAATTTGCAGGTACTTATGTTCCTGATAAACTTGATTCAAGATAATGACGCAAATCAAAAATTACTTTTGGAAGCTAAGGCTCCTCCACAGTCTGAAAGTATTTATTCTAGTAAGTATATGTTTCGATTTATTGTACAGTTGAAGTCTTTTGTATGATATAGTCTACCTAATCTTTTGAAAGAGGGACATAAAGTTTAGTGATCTCATTCTTAGAATTCTTACGGGTTTTAAAATGGAAATAATCTGAGCTCTTTTTTTTAATCGGGAATGTTACCTGAAGTAAGCAAGTACACAACAATAGCCAACGTAAATCATTTTTCTCCATATAGTTGAAGAATTCTGGGTATATAGCATTGAACTTTATGTACTGCCAATGATTTCAAAGCACCTTTGAGCTCTTCAAATAGGAATGGTTTTGATTAAATGAGAAAACGGAAGTTTTCCGTTGTTTATGAAAAATGCATTTAGTTCTCTTGATATCATCTTCATTTATCTGAATACTGTTGGAAGCACTCAGAAGTATAGATATTGTAGAATCAGGATTGATAATGGTTGTACTTTTTGAAACCGGATTTGGGTTAATCAATTTACTCAATAAATCCTAAGAACTTCGACTAGAGTGACAGAAATCCATATTATTTATCGATTAGGTCCGTTTTATCAGGGAGGAATTTTGTTGCTAATCTTCATATAGAATATTCGATTCCTGTAACCAGCGAGGTATAAAGTGCTTTAATGTCATAAAACAAAGAATTTTCGTTTCCTACCTATCCTGAGTGGAGTGTGTCTTCCGGTTGCAGAGGAAGCACAATATCTGTCTTGGGATAGTAAGCTTACGTAGAATTCGCATCTGGAAAACATAATACAAAAGGCTAGATATTCCTCATGGGCATGTCAAACGACCTGTGGAAAGAAAAGGTGTCTTGCCTGAAAGCATCTTCAGTGGCTATATGGGATAGTGTTGAGACCACTTATTAAATATGGCTGCAACTCAAGTTCTCTAAATTGGAAAGAACGGCCTGCATGATTGAGCTTTTCGCTCTACACCTACTTCGGCTATGGAACTGATACTAAGCCTTGCACCTCTTCACTTGGTGATTAGAGAAGTAGATAGAATGGCTACCTACAGATTCGATCACATTTTCCGAAATGAAACTTCGTGTCCGGCGCTTTACAGTCTGAAATTGATGACAACCAAATGCTGAGTATGAAATCTGACAGCAATACCCAACACTAACATGGAGCTGCTATTCCAGATTATCAATCCTAGCAGACAGGAATGGATCAGCTTCAAGGACCGCTGTTGGTTCACAGATGGCTACAAAACTGCCCAAGGTGTTGGAGCTGGTGTATTTTGTCGAGGAGTTGCCAAGGAACAATCGATCTGTCTTGGCGGTGTCTTTCAAGCAGAGATATTCGCCATTGACCATTGTGGTAACCTGCTTGCGGTGGATTTACAAGTAGGTTAACAAAAATCTTCACCGGTAGCCAAGCTGCACTGAAGCCATTGGCATTCGACAACTGCACGTCACTTATTGTGCAGGAATGTCGTTCAACCCTCGCCAAACTGAGAGAAAGGAATATACTCCGTAAAGTGACGGAATCATTGGCCGCTCGAGGAACAGCCTTGGGATTCACTGGGGCGTAGGCTTGGAATGTCCCTGGAGATTTAAAGAAGAAAATAACCGGTGGTTGGACCTGAAGGTACGGGAGCACTGGCTGAGTCTCACAGGTTTCAGACACTCTCGATTAGCTATCAGTGGACCTTTCACTGCGCGAGCCAAGGCTTGGCTAAAACTCTCCAAGCTAGACCTAAGAGCTGTAACTGCCATATTTATGGGACACTGTCGCTTCAGAAATAACCTAAATAAGTTAGGATTGATTGAAGAAGCTTCATGTAGACTATGTGATGAGGAGATAGAAACAATTGAACAGGTCATGTGCGAATGCCCAGCTGGGGATAGAATCAGACTAAAGGAACTTGGATCTAAGAAACTGAAGCTGACTGAGCTTATTAAGCCATCATCCACAAAGCCTATAGGTGAAATATAAGACAGAGTGTTGCACAATAGACTACAGGATTGTAGTGGGAGCACTGTTAAGCAGGCCACTCTCAATTTTATATCTCTCTATCTAGGTATACAGGGTGTTCTAAAAAGACACGGCAATATTTAGGGAAGTGAAGTAATTTTATGAAAAAAGTTCATATAAACATAGGTCCGCAAATACTTCATTACCGAGTTACAGGGTGTTAAAGTTTAATCGAAATATGCAGTTAAATTTGAAATTTTCGTGAACCGCTTGAGATATTGAGGTAAAATTTTGGAGGTGTCGAAAACTATTTTTGAATTTTCCAGTTATATTTCAAGAAAAAAAGTTTTCTTGACATTTTTTTATACGACGCAAAAAGGGGCGAAACAAAGACTTGAGTATTACCAATAACTCTTAATTAAAAAATTACATAAGCTATTCAAAGTGACCTGCTTCAACTCGGATGGAAGATTCCAGTCTTCTCCCCATTGATTGGCGAACTTTTTCAAAAATACCAGGATCTGTTTTTATCGAGTTGCACCCAGCGATTATTCTATTTCTTAAATCATCAACATTTGCCACGGGGGTAGTGTAAACCAGACTTTAAATGACCTCACAGGAAGAAATCTAAGTGGTTTCAGTCTGGGGATAGTGCAGGCCAGAATTGAGGTCTACCTCGACCAATCCAGACATTTTCATACTCTTGAGTTAAGAAGTCACGAGCAAGCTGACTAAAATGGGCAGCTGCGCCATCGTGCATACACCACATCGTTTATCTTATTACCAAATATACAACCTCCAAAAATTCTGAAATCGTGTGTTTCAAGAATTGGCGGTAAGTCTCAATGGAAATACTGGTCCAATTAGGCAGTAATCCACAATGCCGATCCAAGCGTTCAACGAGAACTGATGTTGATCTTCATATGTTTGATGTGCATATTCTTCACAACACATATGATCATTGTGAAAATTCCTTACGGAATTTCTTGAAAAACTTGCTTCATCAATGAACATAAGAAATTGAGAAATTTGAATAAACATACGCGAAAACCATTTATAATACGCAATACGGACAGGAGAATCGGTAAGAAGTGCTTGTACGCGTTGTAGGTGGAATGGATACAGCAAATTTTCATGAAGAATTTGCCAAACAGTTCATTGCTGCCACCTAAAGTCTGAGCAATTTTTTGAATGGAGGGACCAAGATGGTCTTGAATTACTTAAGAGCCTCATTTTCCAGCTCTACCGTTCCTACTTCCCTTGGTTTTCCAGTTCCTTCATATCGTCTCAATGTTTCTTTTTCATATAGGCGTCGATGAATGCTTCCAAAATTTTTTCTATCAGGAGCTATACGGTTTGCTACATCCGTCCATCCATGAAGTGCAAATAATTGGAAAATTCAAAAATATTTTTTATATTTGAAAAAATCAGTAGCGTCCTACTTTTTTCTTTGAGAATAACCTGCGTTGTGCCCATTCGCGTGCCAATGATGAGTCCAAAGTATTGTTTCTTATTGAAAATTGTGCGTCTTTGAAAGATTTCGACACCCCCAAAAATTTTACCTCAATATCTCAAGCGGTTTACGGAAAATTCAAATCAATAGCATCTTTCGATTAAACTTTAACGTGTATTTGCGGACCTATGTTTAACATTTGAATTTGGGAGGCTTTTACTTGGTAAAATTCCATTATCAATAATAAAAACAAGTACTGTGTTTTAAGGAATTTTACTTAATAATTGCGATTCGTAACGCGTTTCACTACACCGTAGCTTCTTCAGACCAATGAATATACAGAAAAATATAAATGAGAATATAACTATAAATGTTCTTGAGTAATTAAAAGCTTATTGGGTTGCTTCTTCTTAAGTGGTTATTTATGATAGGTATATCCAATAAAATTAAGGAATAGATTGCTCCCCGAAAAGATTCAATAGAGGTGAAGGGCTTAAATCGACTTGTTCATTGATGAGTCTACCTGAGTGTTTGTATTTATTGATTTCTAAAGTTTCCCAAAGATCTACCTTCCAAGATTTATTATCTGTATGCAAATTTTCAAACTGTGGGTCGAAAGAATGATTATTTTCTAAGAGATGATTCGTGTAATTTGAATCTGATTTTTATTTGAAAAACTGCGTGTATGTTCCGATATTCTAATATTAAAATTTCTATGTGTTCTACCAATGTAGAAATTATCACAGTCATTGCAATTCAGTCTATAAACACCTGATTTATTGTTTTTACCTGGTTTGGTTTTATTATTTTTTATATAATTGCCTAAATTATTATTAGTTTGGAAAGCTATGTTGAAATTATTGCTACTTAAGAATGATTTCAGTTTCTCACTTGTAATGCCAACGTAGGTTAAGGTGTTGAATTTTTGTTTCAATTTATCGACAGGGTAAACTTCATTCAATGCGATTCTACTTTGTTTTTATTTAAAATATTATTTATTAGTTTGGGATTGTAACCATTATTTTTGGCTATTTGTTTAATCAAATTTAGTTCTTTGTTGAAATATTCTGGTGATAACGGGATGTTAATCAATCTATGAATAAAACTATTGAATGCTGACATTTTATTTTGATATGCATGACACGACGAGTTATGTATTATAATATCTGTATGTGACGGCTTATGGTAAATTGCGAAAACATGTTTTCCATTTTCATTCGAAATTGTTACGTCTAAGAAATTTATCGAATTATTGATTTCTATTTCGGTTGTGAATGCAATTTTGGATGTAATGAATTTATATGATTTTCGAAAATTTTCAACTGTCTATCTGTTCCTGTGAAGCAAATAATGATATCGTCTACATAGCGATACCAGTATAAACAATATTGAGTGGATGATTATGAATTAATTTCTCTAAGTTATTCATGAATATTTCTGCTAATAAAGGACTTAACGGATTGCCCATAATCAATAGTATAATATTTGTTATTGAAATGGAAATAATTTTGATCTAAACAAATTTGTAATAATGAAAGAATATCTGATTTAATGATAGTATTGACATGATTCTTTTCTAATAATTCTTCAACTAAATAATACGTATCTTTCGGAGGAATGTTGGGAAATAGATTCTTAACATCGAAAGAAATGAGTTTGGAATTAGGTGGTATAGTGGTATATTTGATATTGGCAATAAGTTCGTATGAATTTTTGACCGAAAATTTAGATTTAAAATTGCAATGTTTTATTAGCAAGTCGTTGAGGAATTTTGAAAGTTTGAACGAAGGTGCCGTTACATAAGAAACAACAGGTCTAATAGGGTAATTAGGTTTATGAAGTTTTATCAACGAATATAATTCGTGGGATTGTAGATTGGAGTTAATGAATTAGGTAGACTCATCAATGAACAAGTCGATTTAAGCCCTTCACCTCTATTGAATCTTTTCGGGGAGCAATCTACTTCTTAATTTTATTGGATATACCTGTCATAAAGAACCATTTAAGAAGAAGCAACCCAATAAGCTTTTAATTACTCAAGAACATTTATAGTTATATTCTCATTTATATTTTTCTGTATATTCATTCGTCTGAAGAAGCTACGGTGTAGTGAAACGCGTTACGAATCGCAATTATTAAGTAAAATTCCTTAAAACACTACTTCTTTTTTATTATGGACCTATGTTTATATGAACTTTTTTCATGAAATGATTTCAGGAATCACCTCCTTAAATATTGCCGTGTCTTTTTCTTCAACACACTGTATAGTTTCTGCGGAATGCTTTAGGGATGAACTTTTTATCTTTATTGTCAAGGATTTTCGAATAATTACTGGATGTTGGAGAAATTGATCTGAGGTCAGTCTCTACCTGTTTGGAAAAATAACGCCATGAGCCTTCTTAAAGTTCCATCATATGAACAGGGGTAGACGTTGTGCTAGATGTCGAAAATATTACACGATAAAGTAGGGTACTTTTCCCTTCAAATGGGTGCTTTCTTCGATTCAAATATATAATGTTAAATGAGTTGTTGTCTCCTGATAACCAACCATCAGCATTTTAAAAATAGTATTAGAAAGATATATCAGTAGTGGAGTAATTTGCAAGATTATTCACTATCTTGATGGCCTAGATCTAGTCTAGTAATTAGAAAAGCAACATGATACGTTTTAATAACATTAAAGACTTCATTTTAAAATCACTATGAAATAAACGTAGCACTAAAAACGGAGAAAACAGCTATCTGATTGATAGAACATAAACGCAAGGTCTATATTTTCGGTACATAAAGCGAGTCAATTCATATAAATATATAAGGGATGTGCTTAGAGAATCGATATATAGTTGGCGCAGTTTCCTTTAACGTGTTCTAGTTCTGCCTTTCGGTTAATGACACGCTTGGGAATTCTGTCGCCTCACTAACCCGATCCCCTCTCGTGTCGAGGGAAGGGATCTTTAATGTCCAACACATCTCTGTTAGACGGGACCGACGGCTTTACATCTCCTCCGAAAGATGGACACGCAAGCGATTCCCAGAATCCGAAAAATCGCACCTACTTTGAACCCAGATAACTCTGCGCAGAAGACGAGCATCATATCCTCTACACCACCGAGCCGGCTGCAGGAAGGAATGCGACAAAATCAAAGATGAAACTGTTTGCCCAATGTTTCGTTAACTAATCCAAAAACTGGGTCATAGAGGATTATACCATAATTTACCATTTAATTTTAGTTTTCTTGACGCAATTCCATTCTCCTTACGACGTATAAAATCGCCAAAATTGTTCCTATCTCACCTTCTATCAACCACTTTATTTACAGGTGTTTTCAAATTTTGTGAATTAGATTATGTTCTGATAATTATATGAGAGATTTATCTACAATTGAATTTTCAGGAGAAGAAAGTGCGGTGGAAGCGCTGATCACGCAATTCTATCATTGGGAAGGATGTGCGAAAATTGCAGAAAAACGAACGAATGCAATTTTGGACGGAGAAAAGGACGCTGAAACGGAAAAAACTCAGTATAAGAGCAACGAAGAGTTCATTGAAGAAACCGTGGCAAAATGTAAGTGAACGTTGTATCCATGGAATAAGAAATTTGAATTGTTTATGCCATTGTATTAATTTTTGAATGGTTTTAAAACTAGTTTTATCTCGTGAAATTACTTAGTAATTCTCATTTACACCCTCCATTTCAAAAGTAACCGAACAGTTCGGTTACTTTTGGAGTGGTACAGTACGACTAATGCCATCTGTTGTAATATAGTACCCGTCCATAACTTGGTACTTCATGGATAGCTGTTGAAAATTTCATGACATTTGTATGTAAACAAATTGAGTTGTTAAGTCATATTTATTAGTACGTTTATCAAATTAGTTTTAAACAAAGAGCTGCAATTGAGTTTTGTGTTATTGAAACGCGCCAAATGCTACAAACTGCTAGATTTTTTACGTTTTCTGCCATATTTGTATCTGTGGTGTCTCCATCCCATGCTGTATCTATTATGTCCAACTGAAAACTAAGCTCATCGTCCCTATAGGTTTGCCTATTTTCATTCTCTGGTATAGCGGTTAGCAATTTAACTGTCAGTATATTGTGATCAGTTACTTTGGGTGTCAAATGATTTCCTATATTCAATTCCTTATCGTTTGTAATTATCGGGTCTATCATGGTAGATGAATCTTTAGTTATTCTTGTATATGAATTAATTTTCTGATATAATCCGTAATACATACACCCTCCGTTCCAAAAGTAACCGAGCTGTTAAAAAAAAACTAAAAGTAAAAGTACTACTAGTGTCATCTGTTGTAATATTGTATAAGTTGATAACTTGGTACTTTATTGACAGCTGTTAAAAATTTCATGGCATTTGTATGTAAACAACTTTAGTTATTGCCTCATGTTTGTTAGTGCGTTTAGTACATCGTTCGGAAAATGAGTTTTAAACAAAGAGCTCCAATTGAGTTTAGTGTTGAACTTGGTGAATCTTTTACCGAAACGGACTAAATGCTACAAACTGCATATGGTAATGATTTTCTATCCCGTACGCAAGTGTTCGAATGGTTCAAGCAATTCGAATCGGGTAGAAAGTCCCTGAATAATGACGAAAGATCAGATCGTCCCAAAACTAGATTATCGGATCAGAACATCGAAAAAGGTTTGTTCCACACAAACTCACCGACGACCTAAATTTTAATCGAATTGAGCGTAGCAAATAGATCATTTAAAGCAGGGGTTCTCAAACTTTTTTGTACCACGCCCCCTCTCTGGTTATTTGGAGACCCCCCACATCCTCCTTTGTACGTATGATGAAAATTAAAACAAGTATTACATGAAAAACTATTACAATTACTGATACAAATTTTAATATTGTAACACAGATACATTTTCAATTTAAGGAAGGTAAAGCAATAGGCCTACTTACAAAAACAAAACATAAAATGTAATTTAGTGAGATGGGTGCGCTTGCAGGTTCTGGATAAGTTGACAGATCCTGGATTGAGTTTCAGAAAAAGCACAGCGTGTGTCACTTTCCACATCAAGTTTGTTGCGTTACTGGGTTTTGATCGCCACAAGAGTTGAAAACGCTTTTTCGCACATGTATGTTGTTGAAAAAGACAAGTACATCTGAACAACTTTCTCTGAAACACTGGGGTAAACTTTTAAGTAGTTTAACCAAAATGAGTCCTTGTCCATTTTTTCAAAATCGTATCTTGTAGCAGTCATTTTTTATTTATATTCAATCATCTTGCAACTCTTCTGGCAGTAACTGTATGTCCATGTTGAAGGGGTCGGTTGATAGTTTGTAAAACTCCTCTGACAAGTTAGGAAAGTTCCTGCTGAACTCCTCCTCGAGGTTCTTCAAATGGTCAATTATCAAGTTTTTCAAAAGCGGTCCTTCAAAAACGTCCTCAAAACATGCTTCTTCTGAGACTGACACTACTTTGTTGAAACCTGAATAGTTGCTGGGGTTCATTGACACTTTACGTATCCAAAGTTTTAGTTTCCCAACGTACATATTGATGGCATCCCGATGTGTTACTATATTTGAGTCTGCACCTTGCAGTCTCAAGTTTAGGTTGTTTAATGTGCCAAAAAGTCTGATAAATAGGTCGAATTCACTTGGTTACTGAGTTTTTTGAACTCTACACTAAGCTCGTTTTGTTTCTGCATTGCCAAAAACGTAATCACTTCATCACGGAGCTCAAATAGTCTTCCCAACATATTGCCTTTTGATAGCCATCGTACTTCTGTATGAAATAGCAGCGTTCTGTGGTCACTTCCTAAATCTACACTGTTCTTTACGTAGTTGACTAATACTGTAATACATAGCTTTAAAACAGCATTGAGTTCGTTTGGAAGCGTTTTTGCTGCCAAGGTTTGGCGGTGAATAAAACAATGAATCCCAACCACTTCAGCATTTTTCTGGTTGACCAACTGCACAAAGCCTGAGAGAGAACCGAGCATTGAAGGAGCACCATCTGTACATATACCAATAAGTTTTTGCCAAGAAAGTTCGTGTTTCTGAAAAAAGTCTGATACTGCTTTCATCACATCTACAGCTTTAGTAGTGGTCACCAGCTCAGTAGAAAACATCAGTTCATCCTTCATTCTTTCATTTTCAATGTAACGAACATATACAATCAAATGAGAACATTTTGCTTCGTCTGTACTCTCGTCAAGCTGGATGGTAAAAAACGGGGATTTTTTATTGCATCAACCACCTGGTTTTTAATGTCCTCGGCCATATCATCAATTCGGCGTTTTACGGTGTGTGACTTTTCTTTTCCTTAGCAATAAGAAGAGATAATTTATGAAAAGCTTCAAGCACTTTTAGAGATGACTGAGCAGCAGATCCAGTGCTATCTAACATGCGCTTTAAATTCTGAGATTTTGCTGCGAAAAACTCTTTAGTTTTGTCCTTTAAAAAAGCATGTTTGGTTGACAAATGTCTCAGAAGACAATTTGGTCTCATCGCGTCATTGTTGAATACTTCATAGCAAATAACGCACTGAGGGTGATGAACATTATCTTTAAGCAAGGAAACAAACCCATATTGAATATAATCGTCAATATACTTTCGTTTCTTTGCCGTGTTCATCTTCTCTGATACTGCTTCCCACATAACTCACACAACACAAAAACAATTACTCCAATTCAAATGTCGCAACAATTATAGAACACCCACAATACAGCAAACACGCTGACTGATATTTCACACTCGCACTTACACTATTAAAACTTTACAAAAACAATTATGAAAACTCAGAAAGACTTTATTTCAAAGATTTAAGGAAATTATTTTTATACTTTTTTTATTTATTTCATTTGGGTGTCACGCATTCCACCCCCCCGGACTTTCTCCACGCCCTCCAGGGGGGTTAGATTTGCCCAAATTGAATTATCGTTTGGGCTGTTCACGAAAGCGCGGTACCTTTTTGTCCTCGCTGGGAACAGCGGGACAGATACCCTGAAAGCGGGACGTATGGTCTCGTTATGAATGGAGAACGTTGAATGAAAGAAAACCCCAAAAAAAGTCGAAAAATATGGATTCACCCTAATAACGTATATTTGATCTTTTGATGGCACGTATCAAATATATGACATCATCGACGTTTTTAATTAATTCCAATATATGATGAGTAGTACAGCATAGGAAACTTCTTGTTTTATTCTGTACGTTTCTAGATTTGTTCGACTGTTGTGCCTATCCAAAATGGCGACCGTTCAATTGTGGAATTTTTTCTCTATGTGATGTCAGTAAAGAAACAACTCTTACTTGTTCTGTCAGAAGAGTAAACATGAATATGGTGTTCTGTGTGATAAAAATATTTCAAAACAATCTTCTAGTATTAGTTATATTGCCTACTGAATATCCTTGCTATAGTCATCATAATAAAGAATTATAATATCACATTTTTTTTGCAGTACTTCAAAAAGCCGGAACCCACATGGAGTTCACGTTCTTGGCCTCGTATATCGTTATGTTAATCGGATTTCTAATCATGCAGAATCAGGAGTATCAAAATAACGTCCGACATTTCTTGAAGGGGAATAACTTTGAAGATATGGTAGATATTCTGAAGAAATTCTTTAATTTTATGAAGATGACTGCTTCGGTAAGTATTCCTGAAAATAAATAAATAACATAACCAACATGTTGCTATCTCCATCCTGTCAAAAAAATACCGGGAATTTTTCAGTCATTCAAATTTATTGTGTCGCCCTCGAAGTAGGCCCCTTCCGGAATGAAACATTTACGTCAACGAACAATCTAATCATCAAAACATTTTTCGAACGCTTTTACCGGAATCGACTTCAGTTCTCGCCGCTAATTCTCTTTTATGCCTTGTATCTATTCAAAACGGGTACCTCGAAGTGGTAATTTGAGTTTTGAAAAAAGAAAAGTCGGCCGGAGCCGAATCAGGTGAATACGGTGGATGTTCGATGGTATTCATTGAGTATTTGGTCAGACACTCATTCACAACTAGTGAGCCCAGTAAAATCGCCTTTTATATCTAACTAGCCAATATACTAAACGCATAATATGCTGAACGCCTTATATACTAAACGCCTTATATACTAAACCCCAAATATACTAAACCCCAAATATACTGAAGGCCTTTTCATATCCAACTCTATCTATACTGAACGCCTTATTATATTCACTTCATTATTCATACATCTTTATGTTACATGGAACTCTCTCATATATTGCCTCAGTCATCCTTAGGGTAGCGCAGCTTCCAGTATTGTTTTATGGATACTGACTCATACCCACACAAATTTCAACACTATTCATTACTAGTTTGCTAGTTGAGCTAGCATAAGATGAAATTAAAAACATTTCAACTTCCATTCAAAAAAACAAATTGTTCAATCACCCTTTGGGCATAGAAATTCAATCATCAACAATTCTAATATTAATTCACAATATTCCAAATATTTTAGTTCCAAAAGTATTAGATAATTACTTCAGAAAGATCGATATATGCAGATCTATAGTTTCAAATTTTAATTTTTACTCAACAGTTCTGATTCGTACTAGATCAGATAAGAATCGAATAAGATTCATGAATTATAAAAACAACAAATATGAGCTTAAAACAGCAAGATGGAAGAATTACTTCTCAAGTATATTAATGAAATAGAAAATAAAAAATCTTCTCATACTGAATACATAGAAATTTCACCTTATGTGATTGCCCCATACCTAATTATTTTGTATAAATTTAAATTGACCAAAATTCACACAATTTGCTTACCAGAAAGAACAAACATTATGGACCCTCATATACAATACAATGATGTTAACTATATATCAGTTTCAGTGAAACTGTTTCTTGTAACTGTTAATTTCCTAGATCCTTATGTTGGCAGTTGGTTTCGAGCAGTCAGCTTTTTATAAACTTGCTCTCTAATAATTGAAATTTCTATTCTTTAATTTTACTTTTCTTCAATTCAGTTTCTTGTGAAACTTTATAATATACTATGAAATGAAAATGAAAGGAAGAAATTGCATTAAAACCACTTCATATTTCCATATTACGTGATGAACATACTCTTTTTACAACTATATCTTTTACACAGTTATATAAAATACCTATAGTACAACTACCTATAACAAAAATTGTCAAATTGCATAGCATTCTCCAAGTAGTAGTTGAACTTTCTCCAAAATATGATTCACATAAGCAGCAGCATGTTTCCTGTGACTTTCATAAATCTTGATTGAAAGTTGTAGTTGTACAAAATGAAACTTCGTATGCAACTCCTACATATTTGAACATCATGTTTCCCACTATCAAACGCCTATAACAGAGAAACTTTCAACCTCAAATCAATGAGGAATTCCTGTCATTCATTCAACAACCTTGATAAAATTTCCTGAGAAACAGTAACGAGTTAAGAATAGAAGGAACTCACAATAATTAACTTTTGTGCAAATTTGATATCTTATTTTCCTTAAATCAAACTTGAACATTGTCAAACACATTGAATCTCATTTACTTTTACATTTGGATAATTGTAGAATAGAAATGTACATCCTCTTGAATAAACTGAAATGAAAATTCAATTTGAAATGACACGGTCTTATTGACATTCAGTTTGAAATATTTTAATACAGATATAGCCTTTAGTGGATAGCTTTCAATATTCATATGATACATACTCTAAATGACCCAACGAAAACTTTATCGAGTTCCTTCCAGAAGAAATATTATACAAAAGAGCTCAATATCTATTAATAGCAACTCGAAGGATATCCCATCATTTTGTAAGATCCCCCAATTGATTAGTTAAAAAATCCTAGTAATTCCAGGACATTTTTCAACGCATAGAGGTTAAAATAACTCTGAAAGAAAAATGAAATATGTGAATTCTGAGTACATTTCTTGAGCATGCTGAAAAAATATACATTAAAATACATAAAAGAACGTCAAATTACATTCACTTACCTTTTAAACATTATTGTAAGCCTCCTCAACTCCTTTTTATTATAACATTCCGTTTGAATCACATTGTTTATGTTAGAATAACCACAAAATGTTAAATTTATGAATTTTGAAAGTTTGTCGTTTCTTTTCTTGAACAAAATATACATAAAATGGATGAAGTAAACATCAAATTACGTTCACTTACCTCTAAAAGTTTATTTCAAGTTTCGTCAAACTTCTCATTCAAATAAAATTCGGAATTATTTATTTTGACAGATCGAATATAAGACAATTGAAATAAGGTTAGTTTCGATTGTCACCAGAGAGAGAGAGAGAGAGAGAGAGAGCACTATATTCTAGATGTTGGTAGTACCGAAATTATGTTCGTGAAAATAAAAGTTACTATTTCCATCTCAATATTTTCATTCAAAAGAGAGAAAGCATTGAATTTTATACGTTGGTAAAGCTCACTTCCGACAGTAGGAGAGTGGCTGGCTCCGTCCCCGTATTTGCGTTCTTTTCCTTGAAATTCTAGGTCTCAAAAATTGTCCCAAATTCGAGATTTAAGTAGTAGAGTAACGATTTCTCTTCGCGGATCCAACCTCGAGATATGAATAAGTAGGACGGATGCAAGAAAACCACTTATTTTGACAGCTCGAGGTTAGTTAATTTCTGGCCGCCAGAGATATGCGGAATGAGGAAAATGGAGCGAAATTTTGCAAAAGTCCGCCGATAGCCCTTCGTTGAATCGAAGATTTTCCAGTTTTCTCGTCGTTTAACGGGAATGAAACTATTGCGGCGTAACATGCGAAACTCGAGGCTTGCTCTTTGTTCAGGTTTTGAAACGATCGAACGCGATGGAAAAATTTGTATAGACATAAAGGTCCGACGAAATTAAACCCACCACTCGCGAAAAATCGGAGACCTTTTTTATTTTCGCTTTTTCGTGGCGTTATTTCTGAATTTTCGCTCGGTCGATCGTTCCGAAGAAATCTCGCCGTTTCGACTTTCCGTTCGCTCTCGGCGACGTTTCGGTGAAAATTTTATAAAAATCCCCAGGGCTCCGTCGTTCGAGGTAGGGGCTCCAAATTTGGCAAGGACTTTCCTCAGACCTTTCCCCTCCTGAAAAAAAATACTGGCGGGGGCTTTCGGCCGCCAATTTTTCGCTGCGTCGCTTCTCCGCCCGGTTCAAACTACCGTTATCCCCTCGGATTATTCCCGAAAAAAGCCTTACGGCTTCAATAGTATAGATGATAGCCTTGTGAGATGGTGCACTATCGTGGTAAAAAATCCATGAGTTTTCTTTCCACAAATCTCAAGTAATATTCTTTATTCACCGTCTGACCACCTTCTGACAAGAATTCCTATTGCACAACACCGCGATGAAAAAGTCAACATCACCTTGACTTTTGATTGATTTTGACGTGATTTTTTTCGGTTTCGGTTCAGTTGGAAGGAGCCATTTCGAAGATTGTTGACTGGTTTTTACGTCAAACTCATAAATCCATGTCTCCTCACCAGTTACAGTGCGTTTCATGAATGTGAGGTCTTCAGCGACCTTTACGCGGCTCAATTTTTGAAGAAAATTCCGGTCTTTTGAAACTAGTAGAGCGGCAATGCGTGTCGTGCCCAAACAATCGTTTAAAATGGTACGAATTGATCCTTGAGACACAAAAATTTCATTGGCTATCTCTCCCAAACTTAAAGGCCGATTTTCAATCACCATTTCTGTCGCTATATCGGTGTTAACTTCAGTTGAAAATGTCGTTGGCCGACCAGAGCGAGGCAAATCTTCCACCGTATCTCGGCCGCTGTTGAATGCGCCACCGTTGAACCCACTGTTGGAAGCACACCCTGTTTTCTTCAGCGCATCGTAACGAGTGGTGAAAAATGGATTCATTACAGCAATCCAAAGAAAAAAAAATCTTGAGAACTGCCCGTTCATGCTTCTACGTCATCGCCTCGGCCGAATATTTACGCTGGGAAAGTATTGCTGTGTATTGGGTGGGACCATGTCGGTGTTATTTATTATGAGCTGTTGAAACCGAACGAAACCATCACTGTGGAACTGTATCAAACTCAATTGATGCTATTGAGTAAAACACTGCGCGAAAAACGGCCACAATACGAGCAGAGACACGAAAAAGTAATTCTACAGCATGACAACGTTCGGCTTCACGTTGCCAAACCCGTTGAAACATACTTGGAAACGCTCAAATGGGAGGTCCTACCGCACCCGCCATATTCCCCAGATATTGCACCATCCGATTATTACTTGTTCCGTTCGATGGCACATGGTCTGGCTGATCAGCAGTTCCGCTCATATGTAGAGCTCGAAAAATGGCTTGATTCGTGGATAGCCCCAAAAGACGAACACTTCTACTGTCACGGTATTCGAGCTCTGCCAGAAAGACGGGAAAAAGTTGTAGCTAGTGATGGGCAATATTTTGAATGATTCATTTGTTATCATCTTTCACAATAAAGTTGTATTTCCATGAAAAAAAACAACAAGAACTTTGTTGCGGACCTAATAAAAAAATTGAAATTTATTTTCTCACGGAGTATGTGTTTTTTTCTCGACCTCAGTAGCTTGTATTACCTCCTATTGCCCTGATACAAGCCTGAATCCGTCTAGGCATGCTTTGGATTAGGTTTTTGACCTCCTCTGGGGTAATTGGATGAGCTGGTGTGGGGTTCTTGGATTATCCTGGCGCGATCTAATTTTCCTTTTGAGATTATGCCATAAATGTTCAATATGATTTAGGTCTGGCCAGTCCAAAATAGTAATTCCCTCTGTTTCAAGATAATGTCGCGCGAGGTTGCTGGTAGGTTAGCACTAAGTCCACGTAATTTCTAGCCGGTACAGTCGCAGAAACGAAATCAAATCTGTTTTGCCTCCCAGCATAATGCCACCCCAAAACATCACACTGCCCCCTTGGTATTTCGGAATTTGTCTTGCTGCTCGGAGTCTAGCTTGACTTCCATGACCCCTTAAAACCCGAATCCGGCGGTCATCTGATCGAACACCAATTCTGGTCTCATCCGAAAAAGAAACATTTCGCCAATTCTCAATATTCCAATTTTGGTGCCTGATGCATCAATTAAGTCTGTGAATTTTTTGTTGTCTTGTTAGCTCTGGAACTCTTAACGGCCTTATGCTGTATAAACTCCTTGAACGAAACGTATCAATTCGACTGATACACTGATGCTTGTTGCTACTAGAAATTGCCTTTGGAGTATGGGGTACGAGGCACTAGGGTCTCTTCTTGCAATTTGGTACAAAAAGCAGTCTTGTTCTTCAGAAGTGATCTTCCTACGACTTCTTTTAGGCCTCCATTGTGGTCGCTATATCCCTCTGTGTCACCCCTTCTTCAATGAGAACAATTATTCAACCCCTCTGCACATCGGACAATCCAACTTAAAGTATTTTGAATTATGCCTTTTTCAAATTTTGAAATTCGGTTTCAAATCTCAGTGACTACTGAGTACAATATCCCGAACATGTGGTGATAATTCAATATTTCTTATCATACTATCCAGTTTCTCTACAACCAAAAACTTCATTCTTCACAAGTAGTCAAGGATCAATGGTTAAAAACAATCAATAATGTGAAACACCGAGTGATTCCATATAAATTTGGTTGTGTTTACTTTGAAGGCGATACATAAAATTTAGATGAAAAATATACTTTGTGATTCATTAACCAAATCTGCAATTTTGACAATGTATACTATGATGTGGAAAAAATCGATTTATAAATGAACACGTATATTTAATTTTTCAAATAAATTATTGATGAAGATGGTAGTAATTATTACATATCCTTTTTCAAATCTCTGGTTTTCTCACAGGGTGTTATAACTTTCTATTTTTTTATTTCAGACTGAGGCCTCCAGTGTATGTGCTATAAAAACAACAGAGAAGATTATAAAGTTTTTAGAAGAGTGTGATAAAGAAGTGTAAGATTTTGACTAACGGATTTTGAAATGGCAGCCTAACGAATTTGAGCTGAACCTTGTGAAACTGTTGCACAATAAAGTTTTGATTTATCTCACTGAAGTTGAATTGTGTATAATAGTTTCATCTACATCACAAATTTACCATGTCATGACTTAAATTTCCATCGGCCTGAGTACAATTAATTTTTGAATTGATTTACATGAATGAAATTCTGATAATTTATACGGATTGTAGATGATGTCCCAGTTATTCATCAGTTTGTAATTAAGTATTCAATTCGGTTCCAAAGGGGCCATTAGAGGCATTCTCCAAAGTGACTGAAATAGCAAATGTCCCTAAAAATAATTTTATAATTTTGTACATATGAAGTTGTTGGGGTATATTTGTAGAAAAAAATCAGGTGAAAATCTTGAATTTCCAACAGTACTATCTCCGAAAAGACATTCTCATAGTTTTTTAGATTTTACTGTCACAGAAAACTGTAATTTCAAGAACATGGTAGTATTATATTTTCTTATAAATATTTGATTTAATTTTAAATGTAAATTTGACGATTATATTAAATATAAATAGGTTGATTTTAAATTGTAAGTTTGTAAATATTTCCAGAAAATTCCATATAAATAATAATTTTGCTTTATTTATTTCACATTTTAAAGATATGTATGTTCAGGATTGTTCAAATTATGTAAATACAATTCACTTTTTAAAGGTGTTTTTATTACATGAAAAAAACTGATTTGATTATTGCTTCATTGCAGAGCATTTCATTGGTTTTTTTTGGTCAACATTTGTTGAATCTAATTCAATTCTGCTGAGTTAGTTTTAGCAATATTCACTTAATTTTCATGAACTTATACAGGGTGTTACATAATACTATGTCACAACTTGAGGGGGTAAATCTAAGTGCGATTTTAGGAGAAAAAGTTCATATGAACACAGGTCCGCAAAAGCTTCGTTACGGAGCTACAGGGTGTTGAAATTTCCAGAAAAAAGGGTTGTTTCTTCCGAAACTTCTGCAGTTTTAGAGATATTCAGCCCAAATTTGGATTGCAAGCTATTCTTACAGCCTCCATCATTACACGTCCTAGGTTTTAACTGAAATTCACAAGGTGTTTTCTCCGAGGCCATGTCTCTTTTTGCCCTTTTCAAACTTTTTTGTAGTACGCCACTGATCAGCGTACAATCAATTTTCGCCATCTTCGTTCAATTGAGAAACTTTTTTGACACCTGTAATTTTTTCGTATCTCTAACCGTTTTCGAGTGAGAAATCATTAAATTTGAATTATCTGAATTGTATGTTATTCGTTAAATAAAACAAAAAAAAAAATAGAAGTACTTGATAGTTATGCCCAAAATTTGCTTTTATTTTGATAGCTCGTCTTCTCAGACTCAACTAATACTTATTCAATATCAAACTAAAAAAAAACAATTAAAAACTAAATAAAAAATTGTCTGGAAGTGTCCTCCACCTGCAAGAATACAGGCCTTTGTCCTTCTTCGATTATTATCACGTACTCTTTGGAATATTCCTTGGGTATTTCTTATCGTGTCACAAGAGGTTATTATTCGATTTCTCAATTCTTCTACAGTGTTCTGGAGTGGTATAAACCAAACTTTTGAGATATCCCCATAAGAAAAAGTGTAAAGTATTTAAGTCTGGGGACCTAAGAGGCCATGGTTTTGGCTCACCCCGACCTATCCATCGGTTGTTTAATGTATTATTCAAGAATTCCCTATCTTCTCCACTAAAATGTGCTGGTGCCCCGTCATGCATGAGCCACATAATGTTTCTCACCAAAAGTGGTACATCCTCGAGCAATAAAGGTACCTCCTCCTCAAGAAATTGCCGATAAGCAGAACTGTTTAGTCTGTTAGGAAAAAAATCAAATCAATCAATCAAATAATTTCCAATTATTCCGACCCAGACATTTTGTGAGAATTGTTGTCGATGATGAGATTCTTCAATCAAATGGGGGTTTTCCTCAGCCCTATAATGATTATTGTAGACATTTGTGATAGCAGTTCTCGAAAAGTTAGCTTCTTCTGTGAACATTATTTCACTATCAAAATGAGCATTTTCTCTAATTTTATCTAAGAACTATCGGCAGAAATTCAGTCTTGAAAGAAAATCTCGCATTGAATATGAAAAGGGTGCAATAAAAAGTCGTGGAAAAATCCTCCAAACTAGAACATGTGAAATATTCAACTGATTTTCAATTTTTCTTGTACTCACCTGAGGATTCAAATCAATACAATTCAAAACTGCTTCCTCAATATCTGGAGTTCTTATAGTTTGAGTTGCACCTTTTTAATGATTATTTGCAGTAAAAGTACCAGTTTCACACAACCTTCTGTGGATATTTGAAAATGTTCGCCTGTCTGGTGTTACTCGATTTGGAAAGCGCACCTGATATACTTGCCTAGCTTCTGTTGTGTTTCCGTCAGCCGGACCGTATATGTAATGGATATCAGCTATTCGGCGTTAGTGAAGTTAGCCATTTTTTCTTACAGCAATAACTTCAAAAGTCTTAAAACTAATACTTAATTTAATAAACAATTCGAGCAGACACTGGTTCAACTTTAGCAACTGTCAAAATAAATAAATAAATGAAAAAAATCAAAGCCTACTAGTCATTTCTTTAATCAGAAGTGCTTTCAATTCAGCGAATGCATACAATCGTTTAATAAATTTTTGCTCGAGAAAGGTCAGAGATACGAAAAAATTTCAAGCGTCAAAAAAGTTCTTAAATCGAACGAAGATGACGAAAATTGATTGAGCAGTGGCGTACTGATTTTTTCATGTAAATTTACTGGCAATAATTCTCTTTTTTCCATATTTTCTTCAAAAGAAATATTTTTATCCGTCAGCCATCTGATGTCTGTTTTACTCCATGAAGTTGTTGGCGTTAATTCAATCTGTCGCGAATGGTAGCTTGCGTTATCCATTACTGTAACTAGAGGAATTAAATCCAACAACTGTACAATTGTTCTTCAAAAATATCCGCATTCAGGTCCTCATGTTAGTCTCCAGTACTTCTACCTTGAAATTATGATATCCCCCCCATCTACAAAACCTATATGCGTTTTTATTATACGTCGTTCTTTTCCTGACGAAGCCTGAAATCCTGTAGACAATCCTTGGAGGAAAGCTTATCGAAAATCTGTTATGTTTTTATCATACCAAGTTTTCTGAACCGTGTATTCTTGATTAACCCAAGTGTCATCCAGATAAAAAATTTTCTTATTTTCAGCACGATATTTTCTAATTGCTCTTAAATAATTTCTTCCCCAGCAAACGATTTCTTCTTTATCTATGAGAACTGACTGCCTGTTGTGCCTTTTCCATGAGAAATTCAATTCATGCAAAACTTGCAACAACTTGTTTTTTGATCTACGATCTACGAGCACAGCGTGTAACTTTTCCACGGTGGGAATTTCTCTCCGAAAATAAAAAGAATACACAGTTTTTCGAATAGTATTCCTTAAGCCTTCATCAATAACTATTCGGGGCCTTCCTGGAGAAGTTTTTGGAGGTTTCACTATAAATCCATTTTCAGATATTCTTTCCTTGAGAAGCTTGTATACAGGGTGTTATATAATAGTATGTCACAACTTAAGGGGGTTAATCTACGTGCAATTTTATGAAAACTCCTGCAGTTTTTGAGATATTCAGCCCAAATTTGGAATGCAAGCTATTTTTCACAGCCTCCCTCATTATACGTCCTAGCTTTTAACTGAAATTCAAAAGGTGTTTTCTTTTCCGAGGCTATGTCTCCTTTTGCCCTTTTAAACTTTTTTGCAGTACGCCACAGATCAGCGTACAATCAATTTTCGTCATCTTCGTTCAATTTAGAAACTTTTTTGTCACTTAAAATTTTTTCGTATCTCTAACCGTTTTCGAGTGAAAAATCATTAAATTTGAATTATCTGAATTGTATGTTATTCGTTAAATGAAAACAAAAAAAATAGAAGTACTCGATAGTTATGCCCAAAATTTGCTTTTATTTTGATAGCTCGTCTTCTGAGACTCAACTTATACTTATTCAATATCAAACTAAAAAAAAAATTCAAAAATAAATAAAAAATTGGCTGGAAGTGTCCTCCACCTGCAAGAATACAGGCCTCTGTCCTTCTTCGATTATTATCACGTACTCTTTGGAATATTCCTTGGGTATTTCTTATCGTGTCACAAGAGGTTATTATCCGATTTCTCAATTCTTCTACAGTGTTCTGGAGTGGTATAAACTAAACTTTTGGGATATCCCCATAAGAAAAAGTGTAAACTATTTAAGTCTGGGGACCTAAGAGGCCATGGTTTTGGCCCACCCCGACCTATCCATCCGTTGTTTAATGTATTATTCAAGAATTCCCTAGCTTCTCCACTAAAATGTGCTGGTGCCCCGTCATGCATGAACCACATAATGTTTCTCACCAAAAGTGGTACATCCTCGAGCAATAAAGGTACCTCCTCCTCGAGAAATTGCTGATAAGCGGAACCGTTTAGTCTGTTAGAAAAAAAATGGCTCAATCAAATAATTTCCAATTATTCCGACCCAGACATTTAATGAGAATTGTTGATGATGAGATTCTTCAATCAAATGGGGGTTTTCCTCAGTCCTATAATGATTATTGTAGAAATTTGTGATAGCAGTTCTCGAAAAGTTAGCTTCGTCGGTGAACATTATTTCACTATCAAAATGAGCATTCTCTCTAATTTTATCTGAGAACCATCGGCAGAAATTCAGTCTTGAAGGAAAATCTCGAGGAAGTAGAGTTTAGACGCATTGAATATGAAAAGGGTACAATAAAAAGTCGTGAAAAATCCTCCAAACTAGAACATGTGAAATATTCAACTGATTTCCAATTTTTCTTGTACTCACATGAGGATTCAAATCAATACAATTCAAAACTGCTTCTTCAATATTTGGAGTTCTCATAGTTTGAGTTGCACCTTTTTAATGATTATTTGCAGTAAAAGTACCAGTTTCACATAACCTTCTGTGGATATTTGAAAATGTTCGCCTGTCTGGTGTTACTCGATTTGGAAAGTGCACCAGATATACTTGCCTAGATTCTGTTGTGTTTTCGTCAGCCAGACCGTATATGTAATGGATATCAGCTATTCGGCGTTAGTGAAGTTAGCCATTTTTTCTTACAGCAATAACTTCAAAAGTCAGACACTGGTTCAACTTTAGTAACTGTCAAAATAAATAAATAAATGAAAAAAATCAAAGCTCACTAGTCATTTTTTTAATTAGAAGTGCTTTCAATTCAGCAGATGCATACAATCGTTTAATAATTTTTTGCTCGAGAACGGTTGGAGATACGAAAAAGTTACATGTGTCAAAGAAGTTTCTAAATTGAACGAAGATGACGAAAACTGATTGTACGCTGATCAGTGGCGTACTGCGAAAAAGTTTGAAAGGGCAAAATAAGACATGGCTCTGGAAAAGGAAACACCTTGCAGATTCTAGTTAAAATTTAGGACGTGTAATGATGGAGGCTGTAAAAAATAGCTTGCATTCCAAATTTGGGCTGAATATCTCAACAACTGCAGGAGTTTTGAAGAAAAAACCAATTTTTTCCGGAAATTTCAACACGAAGCTTTTGCGGACCTATGTTAATATGAACTTTTTTTCTTACAATTGCACGTAGATCTACGTCCTCAAGTGATGACATACTATTATATAACACCTGTATGAAGTGCGGACCAATATTTCTGTTATAAAAAGCGGTTTGAAGACATGGGAATCATATGAGTATTTTATGTTTGTTAGGTTTTCTTTTCCAGTGATTCCAATGATTGAAGCTGAAATTTGTGATATTTGCAATACATATTTTGATGTTTTTATTAGAAATATTGTAGGTAGTTTGCTCTTTGAAACAATAAAATCCTATTTCATCCTTGTTATATAAAAAAAATTAAATTTCCACTCATAGGAGAAAATATTGTATAAGATCGTTTGAATAAGCTGTGAATGTAGACATCCAAGTAAATTTATCAGTTACCTACCTATTCAGCAAGAACAAGAAGCTACAGAGTCTCTTTTGATAAGTATAATGTGTGTTCTTTTATTTGGTAACTATGAGTGATGGTAACAATATTAACAGCTGTATATTATAAATTAACACTTTATAAACTTAATTCCTAGCGTTCTATAAACTAAAGTCCGAGTGCCTATACCTAATTCCATTAACATCAATCCTACTACATAAACTATTTGTCTGAGAATTAGTAGAACAATATTTAAAAGTTGGTGATGACATGAATCCATAGTGTTGATTTGGGAAAGTATTATTAAAGTTATTATTGTAAAACTCATGTTGGTATTGAGAACACTTCCATGGTAGAACGTACTGTATTTCGTTGTTGATGGCAGTTAATGTTGAAGGTCGGAAAATTGATTTTTCAGCTTCTTCTGGTCGGTAATTGAGAGATTGAGTCTTGACAATTTTTGATTCACTATTGCTTGAATTCAGTGGAGTACTTAAACTTCTTTCATTCCTTCGAAATTTTGCTCTGCGATTTTGAAACCACACCTTAAGAGAAATATCAAGAATTAGAGTTTTGAATACTGAACTCAATAATGAGTTGAAACAAATTAAATTTGGAATCTTCAGAATTAGAGTTTTTGACTCTTATCTGGAAGATTTGTATTTTCATTAGTTTCAATGAAAATCTAATCGAAAGTACATGTACCAGCATCGAAGGAAGTTGATATAATTGTAAATAATAAATTGAAACAATTTCGACCCGATCATCATTTAAGTAGGGTCAACTATCCCACAGTGAATCATGTCCCACAGTGAACCATTTCAGCATAGGTTAAAACTATTCACACTTGAAACAAAACAAAAGCGGTAGTATAACCACCACACGCTATCGCGTCCAGTCCCCAATCAGTAGTATTCGAACACTCGACTGAATAGTTCGTACGACAATTCAAGGTATTTTTTCAAGTAAGTAAAACTTTAAAATATTTCTAATTTTTGTTCCATCACTGTAATTATATTACCTAATTGTGTTGTTAAGTTTTGATTAGGAGCATTATTCTATGCGGAACATTATTCAATTGTATAGAACTCAGTTAAAAATAATATAGTTTTGATTTTTAATCTCTAAATAGTTTTCTACCTCATGTCCGACAGTAAACCATAGCGATGCGGTACGCAGTTAATCATGGTTCACTGTGTACTTTATACTGAATATCTTTTGTTACCTGTTATAACTTATGTTATGTTAGTTTTCAGGATGGCACTCACCAAATGCCTCGGAAAATAGGAATACATTCAGAAAACATGATAGCTGCTTTGAAGCTAATAAAGAGCGGAAAAAAAAGGACGCGGCTAGAATTACAGCGATTCCTTACCCAACCTTAAAAAGATATCATTTAACCCCTAACCGACGTGGTGCCAATATTTTGCGTTAACTACATTGTTCAAATGCTAAAATTTTTGTCTCTGTTCAGTTTTGTGAGATTCTTTTTATTGTGATTCAAAGAAAACATGACAAGGTAGTAGACATTAATTTATTAGTTGCAACTACTGTAACAAATCAACAACAAAAATAAAAATAAAATATTCGAAATGAATTGTGCGAATATTGAAAATGATGAAGAGAAAATCAACGAATAAATGACTTAAATTGAAATTCTAAACTAGAACGTATTTTATGGAATGAATTTTCAATATGTAGGTACTTTCACAAAAATTTCTGCAATACCTAAACATGAAATACATTCAGTAGGTCATTTTAGCTCGTTTACGCAAGTTACACATACTTTTGCACTACACTGTAAGCAAATGGCTCTTTTGCAAATTTTGCACAGGTAACTTGTCTCTCTTTTCAGTTTCGGATCACATAGATAACACACTTTCCTTGCATTTCTTGGCAGCGTATCGGAATCATTTGGAATTTCTGGGACTTTAGTACTTAATAATCTATGAACGCTCTGTTCTCTTGGGAGGCGAATGTTATTTGCCCTTTCTTTCAGAATAGGTTCATACAGTTGCTTCGCCAAAAGTTGCAGAAATTGCAATCTTGTGTACTGCGTTTTTGAAACGCTTCTGTGGACTATACAGGTATATCCGTCCGTTAAAAACTTTTTGAGTTCCAATTACAACATCAAGCTGAAATTTTATACGCGGCAATAACTAACGATTTCCAATTGAAGTGAAATATGTTCGAAGTGACACCATTTCCGGTTATACCCGAAGTGCGTCATCACTTTGTTATTTCAAATGGCAATTTCCCTTTTTTATTATACATCTAGAACCGACATTTGAACAAGGCATAAAATACCCAAGTTGTTGGCACTTATCTGTCAAAACTTTTGACAGATTTGATTATTTTTGTTATAAACTCGATTTTTGAGGAACATTTAGAAAAATTGTAGCTCGTAGATCTTTTGCACTACAGACCCAATTTTTGCTTGGGTGGATAGAAGAAGGATCAAGGAATTTTTTGAGCAGTCTACACATGTCAAATGTTTATTGCGTTGTTTTGTATGATTTTTTCAATTTGGCCTTTTTCAAATAGCAATAACTCAATTTTTTCAAATGGCACGTGCCAATTTTTATATCGCCATGAGATGAAGCGTCAAATTTCAGATGGAATTGTATCAGTAGGTATGTACTATACCCATCTCTTATAGTTCTGAAATAATTTGGGAATATATTGAATTTTGATGATTTTGCAAGAACTTACAGAGAATGCTTTTAAATATTTGAATCAAGTAGCTGAACTGGCTACGCTCACCTGACAGGTGCCTAAAATTAATGTACTTGTCACTTCGTTCATTCGAATTTGATATTTCACCAAGAATAACACAACACAGATCTCAATGTCCGTTAATTTTCACCTTTTTTGGTTTCTTTTTTTTCGTTTATGTGTTTGTGAAGAATAACAAGTTATGTTCCTAAGGATGTTGCTTATTTTATGCCAATTATAATGTTTCATGAAGTTATTTGTTTTATTTCAACCATGGTTCACTGTGTCCACAACATAGTACACAGTGAATCCATGGTACTGTTTTAAAAATACATAAAATGTATCTTACATAATATATTTATTCGTCAAATGATCATATATTTAATAGGGCAATAGATGACAGTTTCAGATAAGCATATTTTTGAAAAATAATCTATTGAAATTAAGAAGTAAAAACCTCCTTTGTAAAAATTGGTTCAATGTGGGACAGTTTACCTAAACCATTTTCGTTTGTCTGACAAACGACAACTGTGATTAACAGTATTGCGAGAATGAGAGACAAAATTGAAACAGATTGAAACTTGAAATTTGATTTGATGTTAAAAATTGTCAAATTTTCGTAGGAAAACAAACTTTTGTTGTGAATGATGATGAATTTCAACTTAGGAGCTGCTAAGGGTAGGTGGTTGAACCAACTCAGAAATTGGCAAATTTGCGTTGGAACACACTGTATTCAAATTATGCCCTACAATCCAACGTTTAGTAAAAAGCGATTAACTAGAGAAAAACTTCTTTTAATAGTTTTTGTAACTGAATTAATTAAAATATGACTGAAACACTTTCCTTCTGCTTGAGGAAACTAGTGGGAATTATATTATTTCCTTTCTTGATTAAAGTCCATTTGAATATTCGCAAAAGTTTGTCACTTATATTTCTCAAGATGGGATTTTGAAAACTATGACGAGAAACATTACAAAATTACAAACATTTCTAGAACAATATATACCTGCACTCTAGCCTCCGTCAAATTAACTCTGTTCGCTAAATCTTCTCTCACGAAGGCATCTGGATAATGAGTCTTTTCGAATACTCTCTCTAACGCTGTCAACTGAGCTGTTGTGAAAGTCGTTCTGTTTCTTCTAGGTTTCTTTTTGTCTTCTTGTAGTTGCGAATCTGATGAGTCTGAAACTAATAAAATTAAATTAATGAACATTCACGAAATACGATGAAAAGAAAATAATCTATGAAATATACTGCCGAAACGTGAATATTCATAATGTATGAATAGAATTAAGATTAACGTTTTGAAAGATTTGTTTGATTCCATAAGCATCTCATTTCAATAAATTCTTTGGTTGAGTAGCATATTTTCATAATGTTCCACCTGAATCTCATCAGGCTTTCTCAAAACATTAGTATTTTGCCAGTGGATTGAAGGATAGAGCAGCTGATTTCAGTTTTGTTCTTTTTAGGGCTCCCAATTTCCCACCATTTCGTCGAAATTATATCCAAACTCTACAGTTACGCGCACGTTCATGTTACAACATATTTATGTTCGTTAATTTAGATCACACACATATTCAGAAGTAATGATAGTTATGGTCTGTATACATAAAAACAGCAATCCAGATAAAATTGTACGTATTATTTATATTTTTTTTGTAATAGCGCTATGCGTTCTGCGAAATAATCAGACGTCATCACATCATAAGATGCCTTAGACCAGTGTTTTTTAACCTCTTTATAGAATGAAAAATTGTCACGACCCCCTTAAGACATATACCGGGTGAGTCAATAAGGCGAGGAACTTCTATATCTCGGAAACTGTTTGAGATAGAAGCAACATTTTTATGTATGTGTGCATTCCTTAAAATTATTTTCGTACATACAGGGTGTTCCATTTTTGCTCCAGGGGCAAACATGGATTTTTTTAAAAAGCACGCCCTGTATTTTTTATTATATTCTGATTACAATTTGGATGCTCTCTTCAACGATATCTGTTTTGTGCCCAAACAACTATCGGTAGATTTTAAATTATTTAAAATATCGATAATTTCGGGAATGTGGAAGTTTTTTCAAAAGTTCTCGAATGCCTCATTTCGCATAATTTACTTATGATTTTTTTTTCTTGGAATAAAAGTGTTGTACCTTATTATCAAATGAAGAAAAAAAAAGTTTTTTTATACCGAGTGTTCCTAGTAACCCGGCGAAAATGAAATTTTTCAAACATGAAAAACTTTTTTTTTTCAAATGTATCTGTATTTTTTTCACGTGTTTTGTTCCCACTCGAATAAGCTTTACAACGATACCTTTTTTTCAAAAATCCGAGATGGAGATCTCCCAGAAAATTTCGAAATTAGTGTGAGGTTTAGGTATTTCTTGCAATAAACTTGATAAAATTCAAACATTAACATATACAAATTTCAACACAAAATTAGATTCTTTGCTGTTCAATGAAACTCAAACATCAAAACTCTCAAGGTGTATCGAAATTTCTCCACAAGAAAGGATTTATTTGCGATTTCATCAGTTGTGCTCAGAGCTAAGTCTTCACTTAATCGAAATTACTCAGTTCGAAATTATCTCAATAAATGTTCAAAAAGTCGAAATATCAAATAGATCGAGAATTTGGAAGGTTTTTCAGAACTTTTCACAATCTTCATTCCGTATCATTTGAGTGTGACAATAATTATTCTCTGAAGAAAATATGTTCCTCATCATCGAAGTAAGAGATCAACTGTTTTTTCATACCCAGTGTTCTTGGTGATCCAACGAAAATAGAATTTTTCGAGATAAAAGAACTTTTTTCTAAATGTAGCACCCTATTCTTTTCACTGCACTTGTATTACTTTCACAATTGCCCAAAATATTCCGGAATTTTCATTAAGAAACGAAATTGAACTGCTTGTCGTGAATGAAACATCCACTGGAAAAAATGCAAATCAAAATCATAAACACCAATTAAATTCTATTTCAATAAGTTTTCAAATCAAATTAGATGTTCGAAATGTCCCCCATTTTGACGAATACATTCTCGAACACGATTGCTAAATGATTCGGTCACTCTCTGGAGAACATTCGGCGTTATACTCCTAAATGCTTCTATAATTCTCTCCATCATATTTTCCCTGGTTCTAGGAATTTTCCGCGACTCAAACACCTGACGTCCGTGTGAAGAACTAAATCAGTGTGTTCAGCTGACTCCCTATCGTGAAATTGCAACTTAAAGAGCCGCCGTTGCAAGCTACGTGTACGGATGGAATTCACAATTTTTGTTGCAATGCCCATAATTTCCTCCATGTTCAAAACTTTTGAACACAAAACTTGTTGATGTATAATGCAATGAAATGGAAAAAATGAAAGGAAATCTTCATTAGCTCGCCACAATGCCACAAAACCGTTTTTGTTTCCAGTCATTGCTGGTGCTCCATCGGATGTAATGCACACTAATTTATATAGGTAGCTTATAGTTTTTTACAAAATTGAAGAAAACGTCATATATATTCGCCACGGGTCTTCTCCTTCAGAGGAATGATGGTCAAAAATTTTCCTTATCCAACATATCATTGAACACCATCCGAATAAAAATAGAGAGCAGTGTCTGTCATATCGGTGGATTCGTCGAACTGTAAAGAAAAGTATGTACATTTCATGATATCATGTTTAACTTTATTTGCCATGTCCTGACTCATGACTTCAATACTCCTTGTGACAGTCGGACGAGATAACTGAAGTTCTCTAATAGCAGACATGATTTTTGTTTTAATTTTAAAATCTCCAAATAAAGTCTCACCCGCTTCAATAAATGCTTCCTTCACAACCGATCCATCTTGGAATGGGTTCTTGTGTTTCGCCAATATATGAGATATTTTAAAGGACGCGATCATAGCAGCTTTTGATTGTTTGTCTGGTCTTGTGAACATAGGTTGTTCTTCTTTTAAACAAAATATCAAATCACGTACTTTTCGATTTCTTAATTCACTCTGTGGCGGAAAATCCTTCTCATAGTTTTTATGAACCGTTTTATGATGCCTCTCTAAGTTACCACGCTTAGGTATTGAAACTGACGCACGACAAATAAGGCAAATGCGTTCATCCTTCTCCATACAAAAGAAAAATTCTTTCTCTCAATCGTTATTGAAATGATACGTTTTGGATTTCTTCGCTGCACTCATTTTGTACTATTTAAAAATGAACTTTGTATCGACGTAGTATTGCTTTCAAGTTACAAATCTGAATGACTGCACCTGTGCTGTATTTATTAGATCCGAAGTTTGACATTGTATATTTAACATGAGATTACACCAGCATAAAACTGAAATGTTAAATATTCAACGAATCCCTATTCATTCTCACAAACAGAAAGCCCCTATTCTGCAAAATAGTCACTAATTACAGCACATTCCATCGATACATAACTGCCACGTGGTCTAGAATCTCGTGAAATAATTAAATAAAGACATGGCCGACTACGAAATTTTTCTGATATGACACGGGCCATAAATTAAGCGAGCATTTCCAATAATTTATTTCTTCGTTGAGGTTAATTTATTACGGAGGATGGGCATGCCTTCTGATCTATCCTTTGATCATTTTGTAGATGATATATTTACCACTTCTGTCATACCAAGTATTTCGCGACCGTCACACTAAATTGTAAGATATATCTACATTTGAACGCTTTTAAGATATTGTTTTTCTTGTTGACGCATCGTTTCATATTCTAATTCATTCTTGGACTAACCCTTTCGTGAAAATAGTACGTGGGATTTTTTGTAGATCAAATCAACATTAATTATTTCAATATTGAAGAAAAAGATTAGGATACTGTTGGAGCAGTTGTAAGTGATGCTAAGAGTTCGAGGGTTCATCAATAAGTGCAAGAAAACTCAAAAATAATACAAAAATATAAACATCATCTACCTTCAGAATAATCATAGAGAATACGGGTGGAATGGCACATCTATATGAATCGATAATATTTTTGAGTTAAATTTTCAGTGCAGGGTGATACAACTACAAAAATACCTATATTATCAATTATATAATATATATTTTCAATGAAATAAAACTAAAGTAAACACCTCAAAAAGTCTAGCGAACACTTACTAATATTTTTAAAATATGAATTTGATGATTCGAATTTATAGAAATCTTTCGGTTTTATTAGGATGTACTGTATATAATGTATTCTCAAGAAAACAAAATAATATTTGACTTCTCCAAAGCACCTATTATAAAAAAAAATTGAAATTTGAAAATGACGAAATTTGGTAAAACAAAAAAAATCCTGAACTAATATTTTCGAAACGATATGGAAGCACTTATATTTTTCAGTACCCAGAAAGTCCACCTCTGTTATTAATGACACTTTGACATCGTCGCGGCATGCTCAATATTAAATTATATTTTGGCCTAAGTCATTCCAAGCCCCCTGAACTGCTAATCGAAGCTCCTGTTCATGATGGAAGACGTTTTGGCATAGGAGATTTCTTTTTAGGGTGTCCCACACATGCTCTATGGGATCCAGATCTGGGGAACTGGATGGCCACGGTAGAAGATCGATATCATTCTCTTCAAGAACGTTCAAGACAACTCTTGCACGATGAGGAGGGGCATTATCTTGTTGGAAGAGTGGATTTTGACCCATTGTTTGGAGATACGGTACCACTACAGGTTAAGCTATCTCATTTGCGTAAGAATTTCCCATGAGGTTGTTCTGTATGAAAACGAGGTCAGTTCTTCCACCAAGGCGTATACCTCCCCAAAACATCACTGATACGCCTCCCTGTCTAACAACTTCTCGAGCATGCTGGAGACGGTTTTGCTTTTCAGGTTCCCTTCATATTCGAATTCTTCCCGAATCGGGATAATAACTAAATCTAGATTCATCGCTGAAGAGATCTGTGGCCCACCTCTCTTGATCCCAGTTTACGTGTTCTTGGCACCAAGCTAAACGAGCAGCGCGGTTTCCATGGGTCAGTTGTGGAACTCTTAAAGGACGTCTGGAGTGGAGTTGACCTTCGTGCAGTCGATTTCTCACAGTTTGGTCAAGAATTTGTACATTATGAACTCGTGATAGCTCTTGAGCTAATTGAGATGCTGTGGAAGTACGATCTCTTCTGGCTTGTAAAACCAAAAATCGGTCTTGGGCAACTGTTGTAATCCTGAAACGACCTGTATGGCGTTCTTCTACGCTACCTGTTTAATTGAAACGCGACCATAAACGGTTTATGACACTTGGGCTACTTCGCAGAACCCTGGATACTTCCCGTTGTGAGCTCCCAGATTGGAGCATGTCAACAGCTCGTAACATCTCTTCTCTAGTCAAATGTCGTATCTCCATGGTCGAATTACAAAACTTGAATCTTTTATTTGTGCTTACAACAGAAACAAAATCTAACCTAACTGATTTCAAACACTGAATACATGAAATGATTATAAAGCAGCGTCGCATCTGCTGCATTTTTAGTTTATTATAAAAACAACTGAAATCTGTTGCGGCACTCTACATAATTTGGTGAGAAATTGATGCAGGTGTTCATTTCTTAAGAAAAATCATCCATATTGATGCTTCTGGATATGATATTTCGATATTCAGAATTGTTTTCTAGACATGTTTGAGGTGTTTATTTAGATTTCCACTATATTAACAAAACTATGACCGGTTTCACCACACTGTGGCTTTATCAGATAGGTACAAACTAATGAACAGAGTTATTCCTTATATATTAGTCTAATTTCCTACTATTACAATAGGTATACGAAAAGGGATATGTTGGAAAACGCATCGGAGTTGCTTACTTTATGGATTGAAAAGATTGAGTAAAGGAGAAGGATTTAGATCTAATTCACTATCAAGTAACCTACCTGAATTCTTTTCTTTGTTGATCTCTAAAATTTATAATAGATTGAGTTTTTTCTGTTATTTTCATTGTGTAAAATTTTGAAATTATCATTAAAGTTATGGTTTTCTTCGATTAGAATAATGGGAATCTGATTTATGATGATTAAAACTACGTTTGTGCTCGGATAATCTAACTTTGAAATTTCTGAAATTTCTATGTCGGCCTAAAAATTATCAGTTTGGAATGCTATATTGAAATTATAATGGGAGAGGAATAATTTTAATTTCAGACCATTTGGTATTTCAAGCTAATTCTAAGATGTGCGACGAAAATATCTGGTGCCTATCCAGTTGTTTGAAGAACGAAGTATTTCCGAAATATATAAAACTGAAGACACATAATATCAGCCCCGCAGCCCGAAATGAAGTACAACAAGGCAAAAACAAATGGTTGAAGTTAGACATCAAGTTTCAATTCAGCCAACGAGACATCTACAACATCTTTTTAAAGGTAATCCATTCGGAGTTGCTTCATAGATTGCACTCAGTAGAATTTGACATTTTAGATTCCGGAACAAGATTCAAAGTTCGTTCATTAATTCACAAAAAGTATAAAATTCAATTGCGAAAATTAAATAAATTATTGAGTAATAAACCTGAAACTTCAAAAATCAAGTCCAAATTTTCCGATCACCAATTTTATGATAGGTTCAGTAACCTTTCAGATGCTATTTTTTCCGAAGATGAAGTTTCACTTCTAGAAAAGGGTTTTGAACATAATTTAGAGTCAAAACCGCTCGCCTCCAGTTCGATCTGCTAGGAATTGAAACCGAAATAGCCCTAAATTATTCACCGCAAGCCAAACACCTAAAACACTCTTCAGCGTTACTTCTTCAAAAAGAGTTCAATAGTTTTCAACCTAAAAGATTCGAAAATACAACTTTGAAGTCCATTAAATCTAAGTCCGCATCTTAAGATATCATATCCACCAAAGCAGACAAAGGTCATACAGTCATAGCCTTAAATGAAGCAGATTATTTATTGAAAACCCAAAATTTCATTGAATCAGGTTGTTATGAAGAAATTGATAAAGATCCAACTAATAAATTTAAATCCATAGTAAAAAACGCTTTATAGTATGCCAAGTCTATATCATATTCATTGACACCCCTCGTCAAACTCCATAAAACAGGGCATCCCATTAGACCAGTAGTTTCATATTTTCAAGCTCCAGATTCAAAACTTTCACGCTTTCTCATAGACATCGTTCAACAGTACGCTAATTTTGAACCTAAATTCTCAATAAAAACTCTTCAGTCCTAATAAATAAAATTCAGCACACGATCTACCACCGAACGCTAAACTTTGTCATGGAATAACTCATCAACAACGCCCTTCAAATTAATGAAGTCAATCCGATAATTCAATCAGAAATCTTACACCCTTTAGAAATTTGTTTAGAACAAAATTATTTTAACTTCAATGGAGTATTATATAATAGTAAAAAATTTTTAATCATGGGTAGCCCTCTACTCGCTGAAATTTTCACGGATAATATTGAAGAAACTATCCAAGAACATCCATTATTCAAACACTTTATTTATTGGTTAAGATATGTCGACGATATCATTTCTTGTTTCAGTGGCACAAACAGACAATTAGAGTCATTCAAAACATTCATTAACAATATTCACGATAATATTAAATTCACGTTGGAGATAGAAACAGAAAACTCTATTAACTTTCTGGATTTAACTATTACTAAAATTAACGGTAAACATGATTTTTCTATTTTTCATAAGCCATCGCATACAGATATTGCTATTCACAGCTCATCTACACATCCTTATCCACATAAATTAGCAGCTTACAATAGTATGGTACATAGACTCATTAATATTCCAATGTCACAAAACAAATAGCAGTCAATAACGGTTACACTCCAACTATGATTGAGAACATGATTTCACGCAAAAAATTTCAAAAAGCAATCCAGGAAGAATTTCCAAGTATAAAAAGTTCTAACACAAAATACAACAGCTTAACTTATATAGGTAATCCTAGTCTAAAATTAAAATCATTCCTCTGGCATTATAATTTCAATATAGCATTCCGAACTTATAATTCTTTAGGCCGACATATCAAAATTGCAAATCTGAAATTGATAAAAGTAATAAATCCACTGTTCATAAAGTGTCTTGCGGGGATTGTAATTAAATTTATATTGGTGGAACTTTCAGAAATTTCAAAATTATATTATCCGAGCACAAACGTAGTTTTAAGTATCATAAATCAGATTCTCATTATTCTAATCACTTACTCGAAAAAACCATTACTTCAATGATAATTTCAAAATTTTACATAATGAAAATAATAGATAAAAACTCAATCTATTGGAAATTTTAGAGATCAACAAAGAAAAGAATTCAGATAGGTTACTTAATAGTCAATTAGATCTAATTCCTTCTCTTTTACTCAATCTTTTCAATTAATAAAGTAAGCAACTCCGATGGGTGAATTTCCAACATACCCTTGTACTTGTATCTATTGCAATATTAAGTAGGAACTAAGACTAATATATAAGGAATAACTCTGTTCATTAGTTTGTATCTATCTGATGAAGCCAGAGTGTGGTGAAACCGGTGATAGTTTTGTTAATATAGTGAAAATCTAAATACTTTAGTTTTATTTCATTGAAAATATGTATATCGATTTTCATCAAGTAACGACCTCCTCAATCAAATTATATAATAATTCAACAATCTTTCAAAATCGATATCTTGAATGAGTAGTGGAAGGGGTGGGGGCGCAAAGATGCAAGGGGCCACATAGATACACAAGCAATATTCAATACTTAATTGATTGTTTTCGAGTGGTGACATCTGTAGAACGCTCATAGAAATGTGTATGTATCAGCGCCAATAGACATGCACCGGTTAGCGCTCTACAAGTCGTAACGTGTTTCGAGTGAGGTTAACTGAAAAAAAAACGTAAAATCAAAAAGTGGTTCTCTGGTTTTTTATAACGTGAGGATCTATATCGGGTAGCTCATGATGATCGACGGAAGGTTAGGCATATTTAACGGCCGACTTTGAAATTTTGTTTGCGCAGTAATATCTAGTGTTGTAGTTACTACAAACTAAAAATATCTAATACTATACAGATTCTTCCATAATAAAGTTACATAAAAAAGTTATGACTTTTTAAATAGGACACTCTATAGTTCAGGGGTGCTCAAACCGTCGATCGCGAGTGCTTTTTGAGTAGATCTCGAGAAGAAAATAAGTAGGTAACTAAACCAAGAAATTTATTACGTAATAAAATAACACTCTGCTAGCATAAAAAGGCGGCTTTATCAAAAGAACGCGCGGTACTTGTCAAAGGAAAGCCGCGTTTTTTATTCTTGCCGCTTTTCTAGAAATTTCGGCTTGTTAGACGGGAACATTCCAGACTTTCGTTTACGCCGATATAAATGTTGCGCCTGCAGGAATTGGAGTCATTCTGAATTGTAACTTGAAGGCAATAATACGTCGATACAAAATTTATAATTAAATAGTACAAAATGAGTGCAGCAAAGAAAACTAAAACGTATCATTTCAATAACGATTGGGAAGAAGAGTTTTTCTTTTGTATGGTGAAGGACAAGTGCATTTGTCTTATTTGTCGTGCGTCAGTTGTAATACCTAAGCGTGGTAACTTTGAGAGACATCATAAAATGGTTCATGACAACTATGAAAAGGATTTTCTGCCAGAGTGAACTAACAGAACGAAAAGTACGTTATTTGATATCTTGCTTGAAAAAGAACCAACCATGTTCACAAGACCAATCAAACAATCAAAAGCTGCTACGATCGCGTCATTTAAAATATCTCAAATATTGGCGAAACACAAGAAACCATTCGAAGATGGATCGGTTGTGAAAGGAAGCATTTATTGAAGCGGGTGGGTTTTTATTTGGAGGTTTTAAAAATAAAACAGAAATCATGTCTGCTATTAGGAACTTCAGTTATCACATCCCACTGTCACAAGGCGAATTGAAGTGATGAGTCAGGACATGTAAACTAAAACATGAAATCATGAATTGTAAATACTTTTCTTTACAGTTTAACGAATTCACCGATATGACAGACACAGCCCAGCTGTGTATTTTTATTCGGATAGTATTCAATGACATGTTGGCTAAGGAAGAATTTTTGAAAATCATTCCTCCGAAGTTGAAGATCCGTGGCTAAGATATATATATGGCGTTTTCTCAATTTTGTTAAAAACTACAAGCTACCAATATATAAATTAGTGTGTATTACAACCGATGGAGCACCAGCAACCACTGGAAACAAAAACGGTTTTGTGGCATAGTGTCGAGCTAATGAAGATTTCCTTTCATTTTTTCCATTCCATTGCATTATACATCAATTTTGTATTCAAAAGCTTTAAACATTATTGCCCGAAATACCAGCTTTTCTAGACGAAAGAAGGGATGACACTCAGATGTTGAAAAACGAAAAATGGCTGACTGATTTGGCATTTTTGACTGACATCACAATGCACTTAAACACCTTCAACTTGGAGTTTCAAGGTAAAGGAAAATTTATCATTGAGATGATTAGCGCAGTAAACGCATTCAAAAGTAAATTGCAACTTATGATAGATCAACTGAAAAGAAAGGATCTGAAACATTTTCCGTCTTCGAAAGAAAGGATTCCTCAGCTGAATTATGATGCGTATGAGGCTGAATTATCAAATATTTTGGACAATCCGAAATGCATTTTTATGATTGCAGTAAATTGGCAAAAATAGCATCATTTATGAGTTATCCTTTTTCATGTAAAAACATTGAGGAATTAGCTACTGAAATAGCAAGTCAGTTTAAAATGAACTCATGTTCTGTTGAAAATGAGTTGCAGATTATATCAGATATACATATCAAAGCTATAGCATCTGATAAAAAATTTCTGATGTTTTATATTTGAAAATAAATCTAAGGCAAATCGCCCTTCAAGCATACAGGGCCGTACAAGAGCGGAAAATATACAGCCCTTTCAAATCAATATTTCAAAAAGAGTTGACAAACCGTACAAGAGCGGAAAACCATCTGGACATTCATAGAACAAAATGCTCTATTTCATTCAAACTACGCCGAGTACCACCATGAGTTTTTGCCTAAAAATAGAAAATATACAGGGAATTCCAATCATCCAATCAATGTATCAAAAGCAGTTGACAAAGCGTATAGGACCGTACAAGAGCGAAAAACTATCTGTCATGAGTCAGGACATGACAGTTTAACTAGATATATCTTGTTTGAAAAAAGAACAAACCATGTTCACGAGACCAGCCAAACAATCAAAAGCTGCTACGATCGCGTCATTTAAAATATCTTATATATTGGCGAAACACAAGAACCATTCGAAGATGGATCGGTTGTGAAGGAAGCATTTATTGAAGCGGGTGAGAATTCATTTGGAGACTTTAAAATTATAACTGAAATCATGTCTGCTATTAAAGAACTTCAGTTATCTCGTCCGACTGTCACAAGGCGTATTGAAGTCATGAGTCAGGACATGGTAGATAAACTAAGACATGATATCATGAAATGTACATACTTTTCTTTACAGTTCGACGAATCCACCGATATCATAGATACTGCCCAGCTGTATATTTTTATTCGGATGGTATTCAATGACATGTTGGCTAAGGAAGAACTTTTGACAATCACCCCTCTGAAGGGAATGACCCGTGGCTAAGATATATATGACGTTTTCTTCAATTTTGTGAAAAACTACAAGCTACCAATCTATAAATTAGTGTGCATTACAACTGATGGAGCACCAGCAATGACTGGAAACAAAAACGGTTATGTGGCATTGTATCGAGCTAATGAAGATTTCTCATCATTTTTCTTATTCATTCCATTGCATTATACCTCAACAAGCTTTGTGTTCAAAAATTTTAAACACGGAGGAAATTATGGGCATTGCAACAAAAATTGTGAATTTAATCCGTGCACATAGCTTGCAACGGCGGCTCTTCAAATTGCAGTTGGAAGATAGGGAGTCAGCTGAACACACTGATTTAGTTCTTCACACGGACGTCAGGTGGTTGAGTCGCGGAAAATCTCTAGGAAACGTTTCAAGAATTATTTCCCGAAATAACAGCTTTTCTAGACTTGGAGCTTCAAGGTAAAGGAAAATTTATTATTGAGATGATTAGCGCAGTAAACACATTCAAAAGTAAATTGCAACTTATGATAGATCAACTGAAAAGAACTGTTGGGGACAGTTCAAAATGCGTTTTTATGATTGCAGTAAATTGGCAAATAAAGCATCATCTATGAGTTATCCTTTTTCATGTAAAAACATTGAGGAATTAGCTACTGACATAGCAAGTCAGTTTAATATGAACTCATGTTCTGTTGAAAATGAGTTGGCTCAGATTATATCAGATATACATCTCAAAGCTACAGCATCTGATACGAATTCCTGGTGTTTTATATCTGAAGATAAATATCCGAATCTAAGATAAATCGCCCTTCAACTGTTTGGGTCAACTCACTTGTGCGAGTTTATATAATCTGAAATGGAGATAATTAAGTCAAAATATCGCAATCGACTAACTGACGATCATATGTCATCATGCTTGCGATTAGCACTCAGTGGTTACGTACCATTTTATGAGAAGTATGCTGAGGACATGCAGTGCCACGCTTCAACATCCAAAGTCACTCCTTAGTTTAAGTTTAACACCATATGTAACTCTTTTGTTTTGTATTAACCAATAAACTCGCAATTTTGAATAACTATGAGTTTTTCATTGGTATTATAGAGAAGAACCTAACTAAACCTAACCCAAATCTTGACTAAAATAATGTATATTGTGCGGAAAGCTAATATCTGTATATGCTACGATACACCCTACCTAGGTAGGTAGGTATGTTGGGTTTATCGTGTACCACAACCCTGCATCAAACACACTTGCAGCCTCTCAGAGTCGATCGTAAGTAGTTTAAAAATATTGAGGTAGATCGCCAGCAGTTCAAGTTTGAGCACTCCTGCTCTAGAAGATAGGTAGGTTCAGCTACCGAAAAAGCATAGGAGGGAATTTACAGGTCTCTGGTTGCAATTACATATGAACCATTATGGCCGATAACTGTCGAGATTGAATATACAATCGTGGGAAATTGAAAATTTTCTTTTTCTTTGAAAAGTAATGTTGTAAGCAAAAAAATACCGTGAAATTCTTTTAGTTCCACAATGAAAAAGATTCATCACATATGCAAATTTCGCTTACCTTCGTTCGAATCCATTTCAACAGATTTTCCATTTTCGCCTAATCGTAGCAAACTGCAAACAGAGAACTGCCGGTTATTTGAAGAATTGGTACATCTTCCACTAAACTCCATAGGCGATATTTCTGTGAGCTCGTAGTTATACATAACAGTTAATTTTCTCGGAAAAGCACTAACTCAAATAAAAATTTATTCTGGTTGCCATCCAAAAAATGACCAACTAAACTGTCAACGTCTATCGTTTATAAACTCATATAATCACTCTATTTTGTTAATTTGACACGATCCAAATTGAAATTGATGTTTGTTTACGCAAATTAGTTAATCTAATAAGCCGAGTTTCTGGAATAAGACTGAGCAAATTAGTGCATTTCAGATTCAGACTTAAGTCGGGCAGCGTTTGTTGGTCCTTCCCCCACTCTTGTGGCTTAATCGGAAAAGGGGCGGTTTGGTTGAATGTTAAATTAAGTCGTCAAGTGGCGCTTAGTGCTCTGGTTTGAACAGGGGCGAACTATGATAATTTTCATTGCAGAAAATCGTTTGTTACATGAACAAAATCTATTAAGTGACCAATATGGTCTTTATTTATTTATTCATAAATATGGAATGCCAAGAGTTTCCTCAAATGGATCCACTCAATTAAATGTTACAACCTATGTTAAAAGGAAACATTTGAAAATAGGATTACAATAGAAAAATAGGATTACAATAGAAAAATAGGATTACAATAGAAAAATAGGATTACAATAGGAAAAATAGGATTACAATAGGAAATTTAGAATCTAGTAGAGATGAAAGTTCAAGACAATATCTGACGTAGAGAAAACATCTACCTCGACACGACACATCCTCAACACAGGAGAGTTGTGCGAACAATTTGTTCTTCTGAAATTTATATGAAATAGATCGGATTTACAGAGAGATCTGGTAGGAATATTAAAACCAATTATGGAGAGAGCATCAGGAATTTGGAGATAGTTATTGAGTATTTTGAAAAGAAACATGATATCTGTCATAGTACGACGATTTTTGAAAGGAATTAAATTTAGGTATGTTCTAGTTCTAGTATAATCATGAATCACAATTTGCATATTGATTTTTTCACTCATAAATCTGATAAACTGGTTCTGAATAGCTTCAATACGCTGAACATAACAATGATATTGCGGCTCCCATATTATACAGGCAAAAATGTTCTACTCCTAACATATGCATGGTCGAGAATAAGAAAAGATTTAACACTTCTTAATTCACGACCTTTCCGAAATATGCACCCCAGCATCCTATGTGAAACAGAGACAATGCGATCAACATGCAGATCAAATAGCAATTTGGAATCGAAAGTGACGCCAATTCAGGAGGAGAAATCATAATTGAATGTTAGTAGTTTCGAGTTTCTGGTGAAAGTTATTGCAGAACATTTTTTGAGATTTAAAAAGATATAAATCCGAGTAACATAGCGAGAGAGATTTGTGATGTCATTCTGCATTTCTATGCAGTCATCGTGAGATTCCACTCGTCTGAAAATTTTTAAATCGTCAGCGTAAAAGAGAAACTTTGAGTTCTGAAAGCAGGATGCGATATCATTAATGTAGAGGACGACTAATAAGGGCCCGAGATGTGTTCCTTGCGGGACACCTGATGTTGATTCAAACAGGTAAGATCTGAATGTACCGATAGTAGCGTACTGACTTCTATAAACGTCATATGATTGTGTCCAACTCAGAAATACTCCACAAACTCCAGCTTCTACAAGTTTATATATCAAATTAGATGTACAAATTTTATCGAACGCTTTCGAAAAATTAGTGCATACACAGTCAGTATGTATTTGGGCATCTAACCCTTCGTGGAGGTACACCAGCATAAGTTAGTTTTTAATGTTCGAACCTTGCAGAAGCCGTGCGGCTGTGGAATTATGAAGTTCTTAACATGCGAATATAAATATTTGAAAATAATCTTCTCGAAGACTTTAGCCATTATCGATAGCTTACTAATCGTTCTATAATTGGAGACACCGGACTTGTTTCCAGTCTTGAAGATCAGAACCACAGCCGACGTCTTCCACAAGCTAGGCAAAGCTCTGTTTTCTAGTGACTGGTTGAATATGACATCAAGGGGTTTACTCGAAGGGTTCGAGCAATTTTAAGAAATATTCCTTTTAACATATCTAGAGAGTTGAAGGCCTCAATGATCTCAGACTCACACACCACCATTCTACTCAGTATATTATTATTCTCATTTTTAATTAAAACATGGTCCAGATTTTTTGGTTTATTTTTCGGAATGTAGACACTCTTAAAATAATCTGTAAACAAATGGCCTATCTCCCATCCACATCTAGCAGAAGAGTCTCCGTAATGCATTTCATTTGGTATACATCCCCGGCTGGGGTGAGACGAGCGAAAACCTATATCAGGAATTCCTTGAGACAGGCAACCAAGAAACCGCACAGGAACTTCTCCATACCCTGGACGCTGCATGGGAACAAAAATGGACGGTGACTGTCGAGGCTGTTAATTTTCAACACTCAAGCAGGAAAGCCTGGTCTCTCTATCTCAAACCCATCACCTCGCCCTGATCCTGCTGTAACTCCTAACATGGTTGCGTCTCATATTGTCTCCACGTCCCGTGCACCAAAAGATCGGGAGCATACAAAAGAGGTCAAGAGAGAATTGAAAAACCGAAAAGCAGCAGCCGCCGCACACTCGGAATACTCGAGACCATTTTCTTCAGACTACATCACGAAGGCGTTGCTGGAAGTCAGGGGAAGCAAGGCACCGGGGTTCGACAACATTCACCCAGAGTTTCTTATTAATCTTGGCAAGAACGGTCGTCAGTGGATGGCCGAATTCCTCACCAATGTTATTCAGAGGGGGAAGATTCCACAGCTACTTAAACAAACAAAAACGATTGCTAACCTAAAGCCAGGTAAGCCACTCAACAAACCTGAGAGCTATCGCCCCATCGCGCTTCTCAGCGCTACCTACAAGCAGCTAGAAAGACTCATATACAACAGAATAAGCACTGAGATCTTGGAGAACATCCCACTCGAACGAGCCAGATTCAGGCCCAAACGAAACTGCTTCGATCAAGTTTTGTCAAAGGCCGGATTCCAAAAACAACTAAAATGCTCGGTTGCTTTCGTTCACCTTACCGCAGCATATGACACTGTCTGGAAAAAAGGGTTGCTCTGTAAACTCCTTCGCCTCATACCCTGCAAGAAAACAGCGGAGCTGATTGACAGCATGTTCAGCAACAGGAGTTTCCGTGTCGTGATGGGAAACTCGCTGGATGGATGGAGGACATTTAATGACGGCCTGCCTCAGGGCTCAGTGCTAGCTCCGCTCCTTTTCAGCCTATATATTGCGGACATGCCCCATACAAGTTCAAGAAGGTTCGGATACGCTGATGACTGAGCAACAGCTACCAGAAGCAAGAAAATGGAGGAAACGGAGAGTGTACTAAGCGACGACTTGAACACCTTAGGAAACTACTTACGAAAATGGAGACTCCAACCAAATACCAACAAAACGGAAGTGGCCTGCTTCTATCTAAACAACAGATTGGCCTATAAAGAACTAAAAGTATATTTCAACGATGGTCTTCTCCGTCATAATCCACACCCGAAATACTTAGGGGTTACACTCGATCGAACCCTATCATTCAAAAAACACCTGACAAACACTGCTGCTAAACTGAAGACAAGAAACAACATCCTCCAAAAGCTATGCGGCACCACGTGGCGTTCCTCTGCAGATACATCCGAATCACTGCCTCGGGTCTCGTATATTCCGTAGCAGAATACTGTGCCCCGGTATGGCTGAACAGCCCACATGTGGGGGTGGTCGATGTCCAACTTAACCAATCAATGCGACTTATACCTGGCGTAATCAGAACGACTCCATGTTACTGGCTTCCCGTCCAGAGTCACATCCCTACTCCAAAAATACGAAGATCCACGGCACTCCTCAGAGAGTACAACTAAGTACTGGATAATTCACTGCTCCCGATTAATGAGGACATAGAAGACGCTCGTCGAAACAGGCTGCGCTCTAGGCACCCCTCCATTGACACGGCCGTGGATCTGAAAGACAGCCACTTTCGTCCAGCGGAGGCATGGAGGCAGGAATGGCTCCAAGCCTCTCTGAATTGTGGAGCATGCCTTGCATAACAACCCCTCATACTATTTTTGTGTCTTAACATTGTGTTCGTCATGTAAAATTTATGTTATACTCACTAGATTAGAAATTTATTTTTCAGAGATTTACAATTTGAGGGAAGCTCACGTTCAACATTTTTCAGATATAAACACCTCAAAAAAGTCTAGGGAACACTTACCAATATCTTTAAAATATGAATTTGATGATTCAAATTTATGGAAATCTTTCGGTTTTTGTTAGGATGTATTGTATATAATCTATTCTCAAGAAAACAAAATAATATTTGACTTCTCCAAAGCACCTATTATAAAAAAAAAAATTTGAAATTGACGAAATTTGGTAAAACACAAAAAAAAATCTTGAACTAATATTTTCGAACCGATATGGAAGCACTTATATTTTTCAGTACCCAGAAAGTCCACCTCTGTTATTAATGACACTTTGACATCGTCGCGGCATGCTCAATATTAAATTGTCTATTACATTTTGGCTTAAGTCATTCCAAGCCCCCTGAACTGCTAATCTAAGCTCCTGTTCATGATGGAAGACGTTTAGACGCAGGAGATTTCTTTTTACGGTGTCCCACACATGCTCGATGGGATTCAGATCTGGGGAGCATGATGGCCACGGTAGAAGATCGATATCATTCTCTTCAAGAACGTTCAAGACAATTCTTGCACGATGAGGAGAGGCATTATCTTGTCGGAAGAGTGGATTTTGACCCATTGTTTGGAGATACGGTACCACTACAGGTAAAACTATCTCATTTGCGTAAGAATTTCCCGTGAGGTTGTTCTGTATGAAAACGAGGTCAGTTCTTCCACCAAGGCGTATTCCTCCCCAAAACATCACTGATCCGCCTCCCCGTCTAACAACTTCTCGAGCATGCTGGAGACGGTTTTGCTTTCCAGGTTCCCTCCATATTCGAATTCTTCCCGAATAGGGATAATAACTAAATCTAGATTCAAAACGAGCAGTGCGATTTCCATGGGTCAGTTGTGGAACTCTTAAAGGACGTCTGGAGTGGAGTTGACGTTCGTGCAGTCGATTTCTCACAGTTTGGTCAAGAATTTGTACATTATGAACTCGTGATAGCTCTTGAGCTAATTGAGATGCTGTGGTAGTACGATCTCTTCTGGCTTGTAAAACCAAAAATCGGTCTTGGGCGACTGTAGTAATCCTGAAACGACCTGTATGGCGTTCTTCTACGCTACCTGTTTCATTGAAACGCGACCATAAACGGTTTATGACACTTGGCCTACTTCCCAGAACCCTGGATACTTACCGTTGTGAGCTCCCAGCTTGGAGCGTGCCAACGGCTCGTAACATCTCTTCTCTAGTCAAATGTCGTCTTTCCATGGTCGAATCACAAAACTTGAATCTTTCATTTGTGCTTACAACAGAAACAAAATGCCAACTAACTGATTTCAAACACTGAATACATGAAATGATTACTGAAATCTGTTGCTGCACTACGTAATTTGGTGAGAAATTGATGCAGGTGTTCATTTCTTAAAAAAAAATCATCCATGTTGATCGTTCTGGATACGATATATCGATATTCAGAAGTGTTCCCTAAACTTTTTTGAGGTGTTTATATTGTAGTCTAACGCCATGAGTCGTCTAGAGTGTGAACGAAATTGTTTGAAAATTTCAAAGTCATTAAAGTCGTTGCTAATTTTTCAAATTTTGTTTCTCTTTGACAATTCTTATGGTTTTACATGAGAAAAAATGTGGAAAGTTTTTGTCTTCGGTTTTATTCGGGACATATTTATTTATTAAATCAGTCAAGTTACTATAAAGCAGTTGTAGATTTTGATTCACGTCCCCATACTCAAATGTAGATGACAACCTGTTTTTGAGATTTCATCATTGATTTTATTATAATCAACGTTTTGAAATCAGAATAAAATTGCTTTTTTGGTCCTTTGCAAAGGATACCGAATCCCATTTATTAAACATAATGTATGTACCGATTAGATCCGCGAATGATGAAATTTTGAGCCACGAATATAGAAATAGGGTCGCATTTTTTATCCGCAAATAGTGAAAACGCCAATGTAGGAAGCGCGAATAAGAAACTTTTACTGTAAACATATTTTTGAAGGTATAAACAAACAAAAGATAAAACATCAACTGTTTTTGACCAATCTCAGTAGTGATTAATCATAGAAAACGTATTAGAGTGCATATTCTTTCAGACATCAGACAATTTTGAATATGTCTAAGAATTATGAATCCGTTCCTGTTTCACTGAAAATTATGGACTCGTTAATTGGTAATAATTGCGTTGACGTCCAAAATGTGCGGAAAGGAAGACTCGGATTTAACTGGTCGTATATATTGTGTTTTATGGTGGATGACAACAAGCAACGCGTGATTTATATCGAGGAGATACATTCCCGAAAGTCCTCATATATATGTTTGACAATCTTGAACACTTCCGGAATGTCAGGACGTAAGGGTGATGAATTGGTGAGATCTTGAGGTTGTTTCGAAGGGCAGTGATTATTTTGAGGGTGGTCTATTGGTTTGCTGACATTCTTTTCGTATTTATCTTTAAGAATGGGAATAGCTTCTCGTGATTGAGATTTGTAATTATTAAAGAACGGTTTATATGTAAAATACATATTTTACATATTTTTACCGAATTTGAACAAAGATCCATATTTTACGGTATTTTACATATTTAGTTTCCTCATTTACCTAGATTCCACAGATCAGGGGTGCTCAAACTTGAACTGCTGGCAATCTACCTCAATATTTTTAGACTACTTACGATCGACTCTTAGAAGCTGCAAGTATGTGTGATGCAGGGTTGTAGTACATACACGATACACCCTACCCACCTACTTAGGTAGGGTGTACCGTAGCATATATAGATATTAGCTTTCCGCACAATATACATTTCACATACATTTTAGTCAAGATTTGCGTTAGTTTTAGTTAGGTTCTTTTTTATAATATCAATGAAAAAACCTATAGTTATTCAAAATTGCGAGTTTATTGGTTGTTACAAAATGAAAGAGTTACATATGGTGTCAAACTTAACTAAGGAGTCACCTTGGATGTTGAAGCGTGGCACTTTATGTCCTCAGCATACTTTTTATAAGATGGTACGTAAACACCACAGAACAGACCCTATTAAGAAGGCCGAGTTACTGACCAAAACATTCAACACCCCCTCACGATCCCTCGCCCATCTATCTAGTCCTCCCATAATAGATATAGATGTCACTAATTTAACCACGTCAAGTACCAAACTCTGTCGATCAAACTTCAATCGCCGATAATTGAATTGTCAAATGTCTGTCAATGTCAAAGTTTTCAGTTTCCCGCTAAACCCTTTTATTTTTGCGGTTTGTGCTTCCAAAATCATTTTCTTTTCAGGTGTTTCCGTTGCTGGTGTCTTGGACTCAAGTTTAGAAATTCCTTGCACTTTATGTCCTCAGCATACTTTTTATAAGATGGTACGTACAGAACAGACCCTATTAAGAAGGCCGAGTTTGACCAAAACATTCAACACCCCTCACGATCCCTCCTATCTAGTCCTCCCATAATAGATATAGATGTCACTAATTTAACCACGTCAAGTACCAAACTCTGTCGATCAAACTTCAATCGCCGATAATTGAATTGTCAAATGTCTGTCAATGTCAAAGTTTTCAGTTTCCCGCTAAACCCTTTTATTTTTGCGGTTTGTGCTTCCAAAATCATTTTCTTTTCAGGTGTTTCCGTTGCTGGTGTCTTGGACTCAAGTTTAGAAATTCCCTTGTATTTTTCATTACGGTCCTTCAACCAGGATCCTTCAGAAAATTTATTTTGTATTATTAGAAAACATGGTATAGGGAACACAAACCCTACTTGCCACCAGTTTATTGCTGCTTTAAAAACATAAATGGCTTAACATCGCCCATAATTAATGGAAATCGTAAAAGCAATAACTGAGAATTTGAATGTTTTGTCTTTTTTTTAGCAGAGTAACCCACAGAACATACTCACTGACTCTAAGGATTCAGAACCTTCTGTCCCTGAAGAATATAATGAGATCTTTGGAAATCTACCAACTCCTATAACTGACAATTACGCTACCTATTATGTGACAGGATACCTTTTGCGAAAAATTACAGTCCCAAAATGTCAAGTATGTAACGAAGTGCCCCAACAACAGCACACCTTTATTACATTCAAGGAATTTTGTGATAATAAGTCCAGGATATTGTATCCTTCAGTAAAAGTTTCTCAATTCTTAGAAGACATTCACAATAAACTTTACTTTTTCCTGAATAGTCAGGGGCATCAGAAAAATCTTGCTTTGAGATTCAAAGATATTTACAAGTCTCATGTTTCTCGATTCGATTTGGTGAAATATGAAATTTTTGAAAGGGCTGCGAGTCTTCTAATTTTTAAATTCATTAAGGATAAAAAGAAGGAAACTGTTACTTCTGGAACTGAAAGCAAATCCAAAAAGTTCAGAAGCAAGTAGGACAGCAATCTTTGATGGGTTCAATTATAGGTGTTTATTGTGATTTGAAAGAGCGGGTTATCTATAACCTACTATGTGCGTGTTATTTATTTACCATCGATCTTATACAGTTGGTGGTACTATAAATGTTGTTTTATATGGGCTTTTATATCCTTCTATGATTTACAAACATGTTTTCTAGTCTGTGATATTATTTATTTTCCTGCATGTACCTTTTACACTAATGGGGAAAGAAATTGATCTGTGACCAAATAATTGAATTTTTGGGTCCTTTACACCCTACATTCCCTTTGTTATTTATAAATCAATTGAACTCATCAGGAATATTAATGTAATAATATAAAAATAATAATAATCTAACCTAACCTAACCTACATTCCCTTTGTTATCTATAAATTAATTGAACTCATCAGGAATATTAATGCAACCCTAGTTTCCAAGATTAGTAATGAAATTGCCTATTTTACCATAATCAACAATTTTCAGTAATCTCAAATTCATTTAAATAAAAACTTCTTGAGATAGTTATTACTGCGCTTTTTTCTATTTTCAGAAGCAGTATGGGGTAACTGCCATGAAGATGGCAGTGAAGGCAGTTTACCCCCAACGGGGGACCAATGGTAGCTATGGAGAAACAATATTGTGGCTGACAACAATATTTCAGAATTTCTTCTTTATTTTGAATGTTAGAATGTACTTGTTTTCTGTAATATGTGATTTATTTTTTTGACTTACATGTGTTAAGAATTTATTTTTTTTTTGGAAATGTTTTCTGCATATACAGTTTAAGAGATTTTTGTTATTTTAAAATAAAAGTATTATTGTGAAAAAACCTTCATTGTTTTCTCAATTTTCGAACAGTCTAATTGAGGCAGAAATATCTGCATCGATTAGACTAGTTCATATACCCCATTTCAGTTAAATTCGATCGTGGGAAATCTAGAATTCAAATAAGGCGCCTTTCGGTTTAGTTTCACATAATGGCACGCGTAGCGCTAGTTTCTATGCAGAGACGGCCATATTGTTTCCTATGTCGAAGCATTGAGTTTATATTTCTCATTAGGCTCTGTTCTGTGGTAACCACTGAGTGCTAATCGAAAGCATGATGATATATGATCGTCAGTTAGTCGATTGCGATATTTAGGCTTAACACGTTGAGCCCCGGGGGGCATCAACCTGATGCCTTACGTCATACGACCTCCAGGACATCGTGGCATCAATGTTATACAACACAGTCGATTTTCTTTTCGGATCGCGTGCCACTGCGGATACCGCACGCTCTAGTGCAAATAATTCAACATAAAAATGTTCTTCAAAAGAGTAAGAAACACAAAAATTTTTCCTACAAATATTACATTGATATTTTAACCGACTGGCTTTGCTTTGGGCTTCTTTTCGGCCAACTTTGTTCTTCATTTTTTTTCTGCATTATAGTTTATTGAATCAGCATCAGAAAAGTCTGTGATGAAGTTCTTACTCTGAGTTACTTCCTCATACGTTATACAGGGTGCTTCAACGAAAACTAAACAGATGATATATCTACCAAGATATTCATTTCTGATCAAAACGCAAAAACAGGTCAATTTTTGTTTCAAGGGGGACATCTTTTGGGGTACAACACTTGCCTGAAATATCAACCCCCTAAGGGGGGGTTGCAATCCTTGAACATTTTGAAGAGAAGATGAGTCAAGTGATGACTCAAAGGAAAGGTAGCATCTTTATCTACATCGCCTTGAACGAATTTCTATTTTTAATTGAAAACTGTAAAAGATACAGGGTGAGCTGAAAGATAGGGAAGACTATTTTTCCCTGAGACTATTCGAGTTTCAGTGAGGTAAAATGGAACAGATCCATACTGATCAATGGCAGTCATCATCAAGTACCATCCTCATCTCGAATTTCAACCCCTGGAGCAGGGGTGACAACCCTTGAAAATTTGGAAGAGGGGAGATGGGTCGAGTGATACCTCGAAAGAAAAGTATTATCTTTGTCTGCATCCCCTTGAACGACTTTACATTTTTGATTGAAAACTGTAGAAGATACAGAGTGAGCTACTGAAAAATAGAGTAGACTATCTATCGCCCTGAGCTATTCAAGTATTAGTGCAAAAAAATGGTACAGAATCATTCCAGATCAAAGGCTGTCATCATTGATCTAAATGAATCTATTACAGTTTTTCGCACTAATACTCCAATAGTCTTGGGGCGATAGTCTTTTCTATTTTTCAGTGGCTCACTCTGTATCTTCTACAGTTTTCAATCAAAAATGAAAATTCTTTCACGGGAATACAGAAAAAGATAATACCTTCCTTTTGAATTATCACTCGATCCATCTACCCTGCTCCAAAGGTTGAAATTCGATATGAGGATGGTAAACGCATACCAAATTGTCCCAAAATATTCGATAATTCAGCCTCAAACATATTATAATTCAACTAAGGGGGGAATCCTTACTTTCGAAGACAGACAATGTTTCAGATCCTTTCTTTTCTGTTGATCTATCATATGTTGCAATTTACTTTTGATTGCGTTTATTGCGCTAAGTATCTCAATAATAGTTTTTCCTTTACTTGAAGCTCCAAGTCAATGGTGTTTAAGTGCATTGTGATGTCACTCAAAAATGCCAAATCAGTCAGCCATATTTCGTTTTTCAACATCTGAGTGTCATCACCTCTTTTGTTTAGAAAATTTGGTATTTCTAGCAATAATTCTTGAAATCTTTCTAGGAATTTTACGCGACTCAACCACCTGACGTCCGCGTGAAGAAATAAATCAGTGTGTTCAGCTGACTCCCTATCTTCCAACCACAACTTGAAGAGCCGCCGTTGCAAGCCTCGTGCACGGATTTAATTCACAAGTTTTGTTGCAAAGTCCATAATTTCCTCCGTGTTTGAAACTTTCGAACACAAAACTTGTTGATATATAATGCAAAGGAATAAAAAAAATGAAGGGAAATCTTCATTAGCTCGACACAATGCCACAAAACCGTATTTGTTTCCAGTCATTGCTGGTGCTCCATCGGTTGTAATGCACACTAATTTATGTATTGGTAGCTTGTAGGTTTTTACAAAATTGAAGAAAACGTCATATATATCTTCGCCACGGGTCTTCCTCTTCAGAGTAATGGCTGTCAAAATTTCTTGCTTAGTCAACATGTCATTGAATACCATCCAAATAAAAATACACAGCGGGGCAGTGTTTGTCATATCGGTGGATTCGTCGAACCATAAAGTAAAGTATGTACATTTCATGATATCATGTTTTAGTTTATCTGTCATGTCCAGACTTATGACTTCAATACGCCTTGTGACAGTGGGACGAGAAAACTGAAGTTCTCTAATAGAAGACATGATTTCTGTTTTATTTTTAAAATCTCCAAATAAAGTCCCACCCGCTTCAATAAATGCTTCCTTCACAACCATCTTCGAATGGTTCTTGTGTTTCGCCAATATATGAGATATTTTAAATGACGCAATCGTAGCAGCTTTAGATGTTTGGCTGGTTTTGTGAACATGGTTTGTTCTCTTTTCAAACAAGATATCAAATCACGTACTTTTCGTTTTCTTGATCCACTCTGTGGCCGAAAATCCTTTTCATAGTTTTTATGAACCGTTTTATGATGCCTCTCTAAGTTACATTTAGATTGGCGAGAACGAAAGTCTTGAATGTCCCCGTCAAACACGCCGCCCGAAATTTCTAGAAAAGCGGAAAGAATAAAAAACGCGGCTTTTCTCTGACAAGAACCGCGCCTTCCTTTGATAAAGCCGCGTTTTGCCGATAGCAGAGTGTCATTTCATTACATAATAAATTTTTGTAGTTTCGTTACCTATTTATAAAAAATTTTTTTCTTCTCGAGATCTACCCAGAAAGCACTCGCAATCGACTGATCGATGGTGATCAACCGTTTGAGCACCCCTGATGTAGATGGTCAACATATTGTAGACTTATTGTAGTATTGTTTTCCACAATGATTTGTATTGAATATTCTTGCCGTTCTTTGGGCACAACTGTTATTATGGAAATGAATAGTAACAATTTCCACTATATCATTTACTTTGTTAATCATGCCTTTTTCGAGAACTTTCTGTATGGATTACGATATTTGAATTTGAATTAATCGATCCCGTATTCCTATATTTTTTATTCTCAACTCTTGGTAGTAGGCGATACCTGTCATGCCATAACTGTAGCCGCCCAAGATGTAAAATTGTAAGTTATGGGAAAAATGTTCAATGGAAGCGAGTTCCATAGCACACTAGCCTTCTAAACAAAAGAATTTTTTAGCTTCAATTTTAAGTTATGCCAGGGATAATTAGATTCCTGATATCTTGATTGTGATAAAGCTTTGCCATTTCAAATTATATAATTTTCATTAGTCGAGAGGATATATAAGAAAAATTCATGACGAGAAGGTTTTTATGGAAGAGCATGAACATTTGCATATTTCATTCACATATTGAAATTGTAAGATATGCAGTTATCCGTCGGTATCTGTTTCATGGTATATCAAATGAGAAGAAAATACCACAAAACACGTGTGTTCTGCACGTCAAGATAAGTGGCAAACGGTTGGATGCATCCAAGGCATTCCTTACATCCTACCATACCGATCTTCTGGCACTGATCTCGTTGTGTGGCGTTACACGCCCGAAGTGGGCCGTACCCGACGACAAGACGCCTCTGCCCCCTATGCATGTATTATATTTCCTCATATTTTTGTCTCATCACTTGGAACGAGATGATATCTATCAATAACATTTACATTTTCGATCCTTCTCATACATTACGGATAAACTATCGCTTTCTGCAACTATAAAATTTAACAAAGTTCAAATATTTTTGTCAAAAGGTATAATTATTTTGTTGGATTTTGAAACACTGCCAAATTTTGAACTATGAGTTTAAATATCTTAATGGATTTCTTTAACATTAGGAGAAAATTAGATAGAAAATTGAAACCATCTTTTTTAATTGAAAAAACAATGATGTTCGATTTTTCATCATTCACAAATTTATGACGCATTTCACCATAATGTGGCTTCATCAGATGAGTGTTACATAAGAGAATAATGCATCTTATACAGGGTGTATCGGATGCTGATAGCCAAACTTCAGGGGGATATTGTACATATCACTTGCAACAAATAAGTCTTATAACACTTTTTTGAAAAGTTGATAGTTGGTCTTTCATTGAACATTTCTTGATATCAAGAATTTTTGGCATACCGTCAGAAAGAATATTAAATTTCCTATAAGAAAAGTATGTGTGAGTGTTAGAAAAATGTTCTATACTGAGATTAAATGTAACAGTTCGGAAATGAGCAAATTTAGTGGTATTTTCTAGGTGGTCATATCGCCAAAATTTTATGAATGAGGACATGTATTTTTTTGGCAAAAACTATTGCGTTTAATAAACTTCTCAACGATATATCAACTTTTGCATTGGCTCTTTTTTTGCAGCAATATCATGGGCGAAAGCAATCAAATAACTAAAATCGAAAAAACAAACAACTTATTTTATTGCATTTTAAACTACAGTGGAATCTCTATAACTCAACCTCGTTAAATCGAATTCCTCATTAAGTCGAAAAAATGCCATTCCCTTCCGCTGAAGCCCTAAATACGCGGTATCTCGAATTATTTAGACTTTGTAACTCGAACAAAATGTTATTTCCCTACGAGGTATTTATAAGACATATTTGTACCCTATAACTCGAATTTCAAAATGGAGACTCTATAACTCGAATTTCAAAAAAAAAAAGACTGGATTAGTTCCACGAAGTCATAGCAGTAAGGAATGTTCGGTGTAAGTTCGGGGTTTCTAATTCTAATCTATTGTTTACGTTATGTCTTGTACACGTGCAATGAATGACTTCCTTCATTAAACTTTCTGAGTAACACAGCTGGGTACCTTTTGCTTGTTCCTAGTCGGTCAGTACTTATTTGGCTGTTAACTAGCAACAACATGAGTGACAAAAGGAAACTAAAGACTTTAACTCTACGTGAAAAATTCGACGTTATCAATGCGGTAAAAAGTGGCATGAAGAAAAAAGATGTGGCAGCTCATTACGGACTACCACCAAGCACTTTTCTACAATAATTAAGAATGAAGCCGAAATACTGCAAAGATACGCATCAAGCAGCAATTTGTCTTCCAAAAGACGACGTTTGGCGGAGTTTCCTGATTTAGAGGAATGCTTACTAACCTGGTTCAAACAGTGTCGGGACAAAAACATAAGTGTATCTGGGCCTATCTTACGCGAAAAAGCCGAAGAATTTTCGAAATCACTGGGACACAGTTCTTTTCGTGCCAGCAATAGTTCGTTGGTGAATTTTAAGAAGCGTCATGAACTTGTGTGAACTTTTTAAAAATGAAAAATGTCATGGTGGTAAGCACAGTAAAGAGCGATTAACAATATTGCTAGCAACAAACATGACAGGCTCTGAAAAACTCAAACCATTAGTTATAGGGAAGGCTAAAAAGCCTCGTTGTTTTTCTGGATGTAAATCTCTACCATTAGACTATGATGCTAACAAGAAAGCATGGATGACAGCCGAAATATTCAAAGGATGGCTCAATAAAGTCGACAAGAAAATGATTAAGGAGAAACGAAAAATTTTGCTTTTCATTGACAACTGTACAGCTCACAACATAATTCCACCATTGAAAGCAGTGAAAGTTAAATTTTATCCACCCATCTAAGCTACAGCCCTAGGATCAAGGAATAATAAAAAACTTCAAATCCTTTTACAGAAAGAAAGTTGTTAGGAAACTGATAACTGATATGGAACAACAGTCTGCTTCACCTATTAATGTATTGCATGCAATTAAGATGACAGACAAGGCTTGGAGAAGTGTATCTGTGACCACAATATCAAATTGCTTCAAAAGCTGTGGATTTTCGATGTCACAAGAAGAAGCTTCGAAAGAACCTCTTGTACCGGACATGAGTTTAGAGGCTTATTGGAATAAACTTCAGAACACAGAAGTTCAATTTGAAGATTATGTGACATGTGATGAAGGGCTGGCTACTACTGGAACACTAACTGATGCTGTAATAATTGACATAGTTAATCAGGATATAAATGAGGATAATGTTGATGCAAATGACGTCGATCATACTGATCCCGCAGATTTTGAACCATTAATATCAAATAAAGAAGCCAGAGCAGCAATCAACACACTACGATCTTTCATTGAAAGATGTGATGATATAGAAGATCGTGCATTCAGTTCATTATTTGAACTTGAAAAAATAATTGATAAGAAATCTCCAAATTGTTTAAATCAAAAAAAGATAACAGATTTTTTTTAAATGTTTGTAAAGTTTACTTCAGTAATATGTAATTTAAATAAATATATACCATTACAACTTAAGTCGGATTGTTGTTTAACTTTGACTCTATAAGTCGAAAAATATACTTAAAAATCGCACCTTTCTTAGTCGAAATTTTAGCGGTTGAATCCTTTGTACCTCGAAATCCTTTTTAAGTCGAAAACTCATTAACTCGAAGTTTTTTGCATTTCCCTTGACATTCGAGTTATCGAGATTCCACTGTATTACTTTAAATTAAAATAACAAAATTGTTGGAAAGAGGTATGCCTAACGTAATAACATATTTGCATTAATAATTTTCGATCTAACCTCCACCTCGACGGATACATAGAGCGCACCTTTTCCGTACAGAAGCAACGGCGCGGCACATTTTTCCATTGTGGTGTCGAAGTTGTTTCCAACAAGCAAAAGCTGTTCTCTAGTTGCAATTGATACTTCATATACCAAAGATTTTAATCTACTCCACCAAAAAAAATTTAACGGAATTAGATCAGGGCTTCGAGGAGGCCATTTAACTGTACTAAAGCTTATTCATTCATCTTTATAATTTTCATTTAGTCACGTCCGAATCTCAATACTATTATGAACAGGGCAATCATCAACTTGGAGCCAGGAATTAAGTCTTAAATTTAAACGAACCTCTTCTAATACATTGTGCAGTTCGTTCTGGTGTGTAATAGTGGATCTAGGTTTCATTAAAAGTTACCAATCGAGGCCAAATATCCTCCAGATTCCAAACATTCTTTCGAAGTGCTCGTGTAGGCTTAGAAGAAGTCGTAGAATTATCACTTCTGAAGAACAAGACCGCTTTTAGTGCCAAATTGCAAGAAGAGATCCTAGTGCGTCGCACCCAATACTCCAAAGGCTGCTTCTGGAAGCAACAGGCATCAGTGTATCAGTCGAAACGATACGTCAAAGACTTCGTTCAAGAGGTTTATATAGCAGATGGCCCTCAAGAGTTCCAGAGCTAATCAGACAACAAAAAATTAACAGATTTAATTGGTATATCGAGCACCAAAATGGTGTTCGATCAAATAAACCCCGAATTCGGGTTTTAAAGGGTCGTGGAAGACAAGCTAGACTCCGAGCAGCAAGACAAATTCCGAAATACCAAGGGGGCAGTGTGATGTTTTGGGGTGGCATTATGCTGGGAGACAAAACAGATTTGATTTCGTTTCCTGCAAGTGTAACGGATAGAAATTACGTGGACCTAGTGCTGGAGACCATAGTGAGACTCTGGCGAGGTGACCACGGTGAGAATTTCACTTTCATGCAAGATAATGCTCCTCCGTAAACCAACCACCTCGCGCGACATTATCTTGAAACAGAGGGAGTCCCTATTCACTGGCCAGCTTGCTCTCCAGACCTAAATCTTATTGAACATTTATGGGATAATCTCAAAAGGAAAATTAGATCATGCCAGGATAATCCAAGAACCCCACAACAGCTCATCCAAGCCGTCACAAAAGAGTGGCAGAATATCACCGCAGAGGGGGTCGAAAACCTAATCCAAAGCATGCCTAGACGGATTCAGGCTTGTATCAGCGCAAGAGGAGGTAATATAAGCTACTGAGGTCAAGAAAAAAACACCTACTCCGTGAGAAAACAAGTTTCAATTTTTTTACTACATGCGGGAAATCTCTTATTTTCTTTTATTTGTTTCTTCTCCAAAATAAACCTTAATTTATTTCTTTTTTCAATTGAGGCTATCAGAGCAAAAGTGGTGTAACCCACATTTTTCGTTGGATACGGTTTTGGTGTAAAATACATTAACATAAAAAGTACACAACTATTGTAGATTCTATAGTTCTTTTATAAATTAAAAATCAAACCATATGAATAATGTTCACAAAATAAATTAAATTCAAAGAACAATTAACGAAATTTTAATTTCTCATTATCTCCTAATGAAGTAGTCTGGGCTTACACTACTTTTGCGCTGATAGCCTCAATTGAAATATCGCAAAAAGTATCAATTCTAACAATCCTTCGAAATTTTCAAAATTCCTCCATATAAATTTGGTTGTGTATATGAACTGCCTACAAGGCATCATACACTTTTTTGCAATAGCAGCGTATTCTGGAGGTCAAAGAGGTTACTTTTCACCTTACCTAGTAATATTACGATGAAAAATGATCAAGGAAAAAGGGTTTTGAAAGTGAGGGCTTTTCGACTATCTTAACGGAGGGTACCCTTTCCTTATTGATAATTAATGGAAAGAAATAGACTTACAAAATTATCGAATATTCATATTCAAACATTCAAAGAAAACTCGTGCTGATGTCTGCCTTTTGAGATAGTATTTAGGTAATATTTCTTCCATAAATGATTATTGTAGAAATTAATTATAGTGAATCTTAGAAAATTTAGTTTTATATGCGAAGAGAATTTTTTAGGTGATTATCATCATTCGAGCTAAGTTTATTTTGTATGTGCTACAGGTATAACAGTTCTTTCAAAATCTTCTAGACTGATGATTATTTGTGGTTTTCGAGTAGATCTTGTGCTATTTTTCTCGTGCTTGTTTCGGGATGTTGATCTACATCAAGGGTGCTCAAACTTGAACTGCTGGCGATCTACCTCAATATATTTAGACTACTTACGATCGACTCTAAGAGGCTGCAAATATGTGTGATGCAGGGTTGTCGTACATACACGATACACCCTAGCTACCCACCTACTTAGGTAGGATGTACCGTAGCATACATAGATATCAGCTTTCCGCACAATATACATTATTTTAGTCAAGGTTTCGCCCAGGCTTAGTTAGGTTCGTCTCTATAATACCAATGAAAAACTCATAGTTTCAAAATTGCGAGTTTATTGGTTGTTACAAAACAAAAGAGTTACATATGGTGTTCAACTTAACTAAGGAGTATATATATATATATATATATATATATATATATATATATATATATATATATATATATATATATATATATATTCTTTTGAAAAGAGAGGATTTACGAAAATTTGAATAATTCTATTTACAATAAGTGCTTATATCAATAATTTTGGTGTGTGTCAGAAAAAAAACACAAGTGTGAGCTCAGGAAACAGGGGAACCATACTATCTTGCATATGATTCAATAAACGAGTGAAAAAACCTGAGGAAAAAAACTCGTTTCCCTGTCGCTATTGCACTAGCAATAGCTTGTCTGTTTATAATGTGTAAGTGTCGTGTGTACATGAAGAGTACCAAAGATTTTTCTGCTTAGCCGCTTCATTATCTCTTGCATTCCATGATTTCCAAAAACAAGGGTGCAAGGAAGGGGGTTTGGGACAGGAATCTGTAATAATGGAAAAAGAAAACCAGCAGAAAAATATTTCAACAATCAAACTTCTTATATGTCTAAACAAATCTAAGAAAAGATTTTATATAGCAAGCAAGGTCATGAAAGGGTCTAAGGAGATAATAAAAAAATACATAACCTGCGATATTTTCTCAAATTCCATCTCTGTTTGACCGAGAGAGCCCCGATGACCAGGTTCAGTCTTCCACGTGATGTCGATTAGGATCTATAGATGTTTTAGAATCATTATGGACCCAATAATCTGGGTTGACATCGCCCATATATTATTTCTTCGTGGAATTCGTTTAATATAAAGAAAAATTTGCGAAAAATTTTTGACAGTCGTTCGACAAAATATGACACATGTCATAAGGAGTGACCTTGGATGTTAAATATGGTGCTGCTGAGATCGACTCTCTGATTTTATAAAAAAAATTCAAATTCTCCCATTGAAGCATAATTGCCTAAGAGGGCCACAAATGAATGCCTAACATTTTTTCGAGGCTCAAATAATGAATGAAACTCAGCAGACGAATGAGTCTGATGGGCAAGTCATGGAACCCTGGAAGGTTATTAGGAGCAATCAAGAGAAGAATAAAAAAGATTGCATCAGTTTTAAACTCTATAATGTTAATGATCAGTGTCTGGCCAACAAGAAGTTAAATTTACTGAAAGTACTCTTCGGTATTTATTCCTTGGATATTCTGTGGAATATTGGAACCATGAATTTTAATGGCTATCAATTGGCCTCATCATATGTTCGAAAGCACAGCATCCATGGTGGATTCCTAATATATGTAAAAAACGAATCAAGGTTGAATGTGACTTGTGGACCAATAAACTCTCACCAATTTGCAAGAGAGTAAATTTAAGAGTGTAGTACCGTACTTTTGAAAATCTATCATGTCACATTATGTATTGCATGCATATATAGACCGCCTAAAAGCGACATAAGATATTTTATGGAGTTTGCCTCCGATTTCTTTCAGTATTGCGAAAACTTAGCACCTAACTTGATAGTATGTGGCGATTTCAATATCAACTTCTTGGGGGACAGTATAGATAAAACTATGTTGGTGGATCTTTTCAATAGTTACGGTCTCACCGAAACTTCTTTGCTTCCTACAAGAATCTTCATCAACAAAAGAGTGCCAGCTGTACAAAAATTGATTATCTGGCATGGAATTGTGACTATGATTATAAGACGGAAGTCATTTAGCCCAACTTGGGCGATCATTTAGCTATTATACATACCTTTCATGTAACACTCCCTCTGGAAAAAAGAAATGAGGCTAGTAAGGTAACTGAATATCGCGTGTTTTCAGAAAAAACATGGGTGCAATGAGAGGGTACTTGGGGGAGAGAGATTTTGGTGAGATAGTGAGATGAGGACGTGATGTGGATACCGTTTATTTAGACATTATAAATTCTATCAAATTTGCAATTGAAATTTTTTGTCCTCTAAGAGCTAGGAAATATAGGAAAGCGCAGTCGTGGTTAACTCAGAAAATTGTAGAGAATAGTGCAAAATTAAGTATATAAGTATATATATTGGTTGTATAGTAACACGAAAAGCCCCATAATATTCGAATTGTATAGAATTAAGAAAAAAGAACATCAAAAAATGTAAACCGAACTAAAAAACTATTCTACGACAAACGCCTCCTAGAAAGCGATAACAAACAGAAAACAATTTGGAGCATGGTGCATTCCGTAATAGGCAGGACCAAAACAAACAGGAAAATTGAATTAGAAAAAGGTGACTTGGCTGACTATTTATTTTTCGAATATAGCTGAGGAACCCTTGAGAGAAATCTAGGCAGTGTTAGATCTAATGAATGTACCGTCATGAGGAAAACTGCTAAGGTTAGCCTGTTTTTTAGACCTGTAAAAGAGCTAGAATTATCGAATATAATAGATACATTCAAAAATAAAAAAGCACTGGGGAAGATAACATACCGATTATGGTTATAAAAGGTTTGAATTGTGGAGGCCGTTACTTGATGTAGATCCATGATATAAATGAGATAAAAAACACAAGGTTTAACTTTAATCTACACTTTATTTGAAAAAATTCGACGACGTTTCGCTGACACAGCAGCTTTATCAAGAATGACAAACAGAATGAAGAGTATGGTATTATAAACAAATCGTAGAACAAGTTGGATGAATAACAGGAAAATCCACACCGAGCCATTGTACATCTACCTGTTCATTCAAAAGCTTGTCCGAATGTTTGTATCTATTTATTTCTAATGCTTCTAGGAGATCTAATTTTGAACTTTTGATTTTATATGTAATATGTCAAAGTTTTTATTGAATGAATGGTTTTCTTTTATTAGGTGGTTTGAATAATTTGAATCAGATTTATTTTTATCGAAGCTACGTTTATGTTCAGATGTTCTTATGCCAAAACTCCTATAGGTCCTACCGATATAAATTTTATCACAAGAACCGCAATTGAGTTTATAGATTCCTGATTTACTTGATTTTTCCACACGAGATTTATTATTTTTCATATGTTTACCTAAGTTATTAGAAGTTTTGAAAGTTATATTAAGATTTTGTTTGACGAGAAAGGATTTAATATTTGTACTTGCAGAACTGCAGAATGTTAAACTGTTGAATATTTTATAGTCTTTATGAATAGGATATACTTCATTTATTGCTTTCTGATACAGTTTTTACGAATGATTAGATCTATCATATCCGGATTATATGAATTATTAATGGCTATCTGTTTGATGATGTTTAACTCTTTATTATAATCTTTACTGATAAAGGTAAATTGAGTAACCGATGTACCATGCTGTTTAAAGTTGCAACTTTGTGTTGAATTGGATGTAATGAGTAGTTATGTATAATTGTATCAGTATGTGTTGGTTTACGAAAGACCGAAAAACATGATTATTATTTTGTTTAGTGATTTTCAAGTCCAAAAATTAATGGAATCGTTCTGTTCAATTTCTATCGTGAATTTAATGTTCAAATGGATGGAATTAATGAAATTAAGAAATAAGTCTAATTGACGAGTAGTTCCAATGAAACATACTAAGATATCGTCAACATATCCATACCAATAAAGAAATTTGGAAATGAGTGGATGTGTATGAATTTTCTGTTCAATATTATTCATAAAAATCTCTGCTAAAAGTGGACTCAAAGGATTTCCCATGATCAAACCATTTTCACTACTGTAATAGATGTTGAAAGAAAAATAATTTTGTTTAATGCAAACATCCAGCAGATTCAATATTTCTGATTTAATTATGTGGTTAACATGATTCGAATTCTACATGTTTTCGATTAATATTTTGACATCACCTGGAGGAACACTTGGGTATAAATTCTCAACATCAAACGAAATAAGTTTTGCGTTAGGTGGTAGGTTAACGTTTTTTATGTTATTTATCAATTCGAAAGAATTTTTTATAGAAAATTTTGATTTGAATGAACAATAATTTTTAATGATATCTATAAGGTAGTGCGACAATTTCACGGCTGGGGCTGTAACGTAAGATACGACTGGTCTAACGGGGTTATTTACTTTATGCAATTTAATGATTGAATACAGTTGAGGTGGTTGAGGGTTTGGTAAAATTAATTTGTATTTATCTATTGCTTTAATTAAAGATTTTGCGTCCTTTATTGCAATTTTGATATTTTCTGGAATTTAATAGTTGGATCTTTGTTTAAAATGGTATAGTTTCCGGACGAAATGAAATTTAGAGTTTTAAATAGGTAGTCATTTTTATTTAACGCAATATCAGTATTACCCTTATCTGCTTTTGTAAAAATAACTTCATTTAGTTGAGATTTTTGTTTGATGGCCTTTAAATTATTAAAATCACCTAATGAAAGAAAACCATTCATTCAATAAAAACTTTGACATATTACATATAAAATCAAAAAGTTCAAAATTAGATCTCCTAGAAGCATTTAGAAATAAATAGATACAAACATTCGGACAAGCTTTTGAATGAGCAGGTAGATGTGAATTTTTCACCTAGGATCTAACCTACTTAACTTGTTTAATTAGTTTTTATTACCTTTCATACTAACTGTACAATGGCTCGGTGTGGATTTTCCTGTTATTCATCCAACTTGTTCTACGATTTGTTTATAATACCATACTCTTCATTCTGTTTGTCATTCTTGATAAAGCTGCTGTGTCAGCGAAACGTCGTCGAATTTTTTCAAATAAAGTGTACATTAAAGTTAAACCTAGTGTTTTTTATCTCAGTTATAAAAGGTCTTAAAGACATCCCTTATAACCCCTCTACAATACAGAATTAACTTTTAGTACTTGCCAATTCCCCACCCCTTTGAAGGTTGGTCTTGTTGTTCACAAAAAGCTCGATCCATCGTCTGAACTCAATTATAGGTCAGTAACTGTATTGAATGTAGTATCTAAAATCTTGGAACGCTGGCTATATGATAGGCTAATAGAATTTCTGACAAAGAATAAAATAGTGGTAGACTGTCAGGACGGATTTTGCTTGAATAGGTCCACAGAGATTGCGGCAGCTGATCTTCTTGAAAGTATTTACAAAAGAGTAGATGAGGGACATCTTGTGGCGGGACCTTTTTATGACCTGTCAATGGCGTTTGATATTCTAACGCATCCTTCCATTGTTTGGAAGATTGAGGCATGTGGGATTAGAGATACATTATTTTTTGGAGGGTAGACGATTTTTGGTTGGAGTGTGTGGGGAGACATCTGATCTAAGAGATATTGACATTGGAGTTCCTCAAGGGTCCGTGCTCGGCCCTCTCTTCTTTTTACTCTACGTCAATGACATGGTGGACTATGTACCGGACACAACAAGGATTATTCTGTTTGCCGATGATAGGTCAATGGTGATATCTGCTCGATCATATGAGGATCTTGAGAAGAAGGTTAGCACAGTAAATAATGACTTCCAAAAATGGTGTAGAACAAACAATTTAATACTCAATTTGAAGAAAACGGTGTATGTTAATTTCCGATTATCAAAAAAAAAACCCTATTAATCTGGATGTCAAATTTCTAGGTGTTCATCTCGACGAATATTTTAAATGGGACTTTCATATAGAACAGCTATGTAAAAAAGTCAGCAGAGGGCTTTTTGCAATATCTCGAATGAAATATAAATTCGATATAGGTGACTTAATGAATATCTATTATTAACTCTTTTATAGTCACCTGAGCTACAATATAATACTCTGGGGAAATAGTTCACAAGCACAGAGAGTTTTTATCCTTCAGAAAAGAGTCATACGTTTGATATTAGGGCTGGGTTTTAGAGAAAGTTGCAGGGAAACATTCAGATCAAAGGAAATTCTCACTTTTCCATCAATATTTATTTATTTTTAAATTTATTTATTGTTACAAAACAATAAACCTACAGGATAGACCCAATTATCGGGGTTCACAAAAATGATAACAGAAAAATAAACAGAAGTGAAACTGTCATATTAAATGAAAATTATAACTTTCATACAAATTCAGAAAAAAAGACTCACCTAAGACTACAGAATCAAGTAAAATATCATGAAAACTAAAAACTACTACAATGAGCATGATCCAGATCTAATGAGATATGCAATAACATTTTTTTTGAAAGAAGAAAGAGGTTCATGAAAAATATCTATATTGGCAATATGCCAATTGTACAGGCGCATAATTCGCAAGAAAAAGAATGAAAAAATAAACTAGTACAGACCTTCGGAGCATAGAAGAGTGCACTTCGACGACTAGGATACACGGGAACATTGAAAGTGAGATAATTAACAAGCGGAAAACTAAAAGAATGATTTGAAATTTGATAAAGAAATACAGTGTCGAAAAGGACTCTCCTCTGCTCCAGGCTTAAAATTTTGTGATGACGCAAACTTAATTGATAATTATGGTTAGGACTGAAAAATCTAACGTTGAAGCTTTTGACAAACTTTCTCTGGAATCGTTCGATTCTGTCAATATACTTGTAATAGTGAGGGGACCAAACAGGTACAGCATATTCCAAATTACTCCTCACCAACGAGAAATATAGCATTTTTAAAGACCTGGGATCACTGAAACTTTTAGTAATTCTTAGAACGAAACATTTTGAAACCTTTGAAACTATATGATCAATATGATACTCAAAGGACAACTTACAATCAAGATATATACCAAGATCTTTAATTTGGTTTATCCTCCCAATTACAAACCTATCAACAGAAAAAATAGCATCGACGACATTGAAATTCTTTGTAAAACTTATATGCTTACACTTTTCAATATTTAATTGAAAATACCTACTTTGACAAAAAGAGAAAAGTCTGTCAAGATCACTCTGGAACCGCAAAATATTATCATAGGACCGAATAGCACTGTACACTCTAAGATCGTCGGCATATAAATAATGTTTTGTATAAAGAAAACATTCCGAAATATCATTAATATAAATTGAAAATAAAAGGGGACCCAGATGTGACCCTTGGGTCACATCTGGGACATCTGGTCACCACTTTTGAAAATAGGTACGATCTTTGCCTCCTTCCACTTATGTGGAAAGACACCTTGTACTAATGATTTGTTGAAAATAATTTGTCGTGGAGTCGTCAAACTAACGGAACACGATTTTATAAAAATAACAGAAATGCAACTTCTCTGGTAGTAGAGGAACATAATTTCAGAAAATTTGAGGAATCGCCACATTGCGTTGGTGAAAAATGGTCAATATACTGCCGGAGACTGTGAGAACCCTTCATGACAAACCATTCAAGAATATCATAAAAAAATTATTGGCATCAAAGGCATATTATTCTGTCAATGAATTTCTGTCTCACACCTTTCAAAGTTTTCCTTGCTCCTCGTACTTCGTTTTTGTACCTTGTACCTTCGGGTTTATGTGTGTGACGTATCTCCCCGTTTATTGTTCGATATTGAGACTTAAAAGTCTATTTTATTGTAAATAATGTTATAATATGTTCAATGACATGTACATCCATAAAAAAATGGCCAAAGTACGAATAAACTGAATTGAATTGAACTTTTTTCTTTGCACATTCCATGTCGTATTGAGAGACGCAGCAATTTGCTGCATGTAGACTTCCATCGAACAAATCATGGTCAATACTCCCCTCTCACGAGAATATGCAGTAGGGTGAATTCAGTAATTGATGATATTGATCTTTTTGCTTATAGACTTTCTAATTTTAAAACTACACTCAAGTTGTCTCTTTTGAATAATTAGTTGTCAATATGTTATTGGGATATTATTAAATTAATTTTATATTATTGCTATTATACTATTGAATTTTGTTATTTAGGTGTATACAATATTTTTTCAGTATTTTCAAAGGTCTATTCCATTAATAAAGTATTTATTTAAGTAATTAAATACTCTCTTTATAATAGTACCTAGTATAGGCAAATAAAAAAATTCCTATGTTGATCTCTACCTATGATGTGGGAATCTAATTCAACCCTGTTCATGGAGTTAACAAATTAGGCGTTCCCCAGGCTATCCTTTATGAGGTACTGTGATTTGTGATGTTTCAGAGACATCGTCAAGTGAATGACGGGTGAAGTTATAGCTGTTCAGGCTAGTTTACGTAATTTGCGCCAATCAGTAAACCTCTTCGTCTTGACGTCGACGTCTATCTGTCTTGTCGTTTCAGAAGCTTTGATTTGAACGCCACGTGCATCTGTCAGAATAGTCTATGTTGTCATTGGGTTGTTTATTCACATGGGACATCTGCAAGATAAATATTATAATTTCATATACCGGGTGTGTAGTAGGTTATCATAAATCTATTATTCAGTTTCATAGGTTCTCGTTGAAAATGTGTATTGAGAAAATAATTAGATAAGCCTATTTCGAAATATAATAATTGAATTTCTGAAGAATTTACATTGAAACTTCGTTTGAATGAGACCTTTATTCAAACTGAATGGTTTACATCACGAGGAATGCCTTTTATGTTTTGCATGCTTGGGCATAGTGGACACAATTAATCAACTGTTTGTATCAAAATGGAACCTCTATGATTTGTTAATATAAAAACAAAATTTCAGTTTTATATGTGCAGCGTTTTAGCTACAACTAACTGTCAAGGATAACAAGTTGGTAGAAAAATTAAACCGTGACTATTTTCCCGCAATAATTTTCTACAATTTTCAAAGATACTTATGTCAGCAAGGATGTCTGTTTTCGGCATTGAAGCACCATAGCAGTCACAATTTCCCGTTGGTATGGACAATTTATAAAGATAGTGAGATTTCATATGTTTCTACGAGGCGTGAATCAATTTCGTTATTAGGGTTTGGGGTTTCAGTATATAACGTATTTTTGGACAGGGTTTCAGATTATTGGGTATCGGGGCTTGAGGTTTCACGATATTGAGTCTAAGGTTATAGAATTCTAAAGTATTGGATTTTGCGTTTTAAGGTATTGGATATTATTAAGCTCGGGATTTTAGGCTATTAAGTATCAAGGTACTATTGTTCAGGTTAGGTTAGATTAGAAAAAAAAGAATGGCCTCCAACAACAACATACCTGCTTCTTTCAAAGTCGAAAATAATGAATGCTGATTTTTATTATGTCGGTCCACTATCTTATGAAATAAAACATTATTTCTCTCAAACTTGCAATAACTATCTCATTTTTTTGGCGGTTCCAATCTGAGAAAATTACTTTTCAATGCAAAACAGAACATAGATAAACTCGAACGATATGCTATTCACAAAATCGAATGCAACGAATGCTTTCCAGCTTATCAAACAGGTAGAAATTTTAAATGAAGATTCAAAGAACATATATCATCGGACAATAAATCCTCAATATTTGAGTACATTGAATTAACAAACCACATAGTGAAATCTCAAAGTCCACCACGAAAGCAATGAAGAAAGAAGGGTGAATGTGAATGGAATGTTCGGAAATTAATAAACTTAAGAAAATCGCACATTATGCTACTCTCAATAGCCAACTTGAAACAATTTATTCCCCCTACCTTTCTTCAAAGGAAAAAATATATCTGGTAATCATCTTAATTAGTATTTAGCACTTGAAAATGACCAAAGGGTCGGAACCGGTTATGTATTAACAAATAAACGTGGAAACCTGACAGAAATGTTTTTTTCTTTCATAACTACGACACTTTTTAGGACAAAAAATTTTATAGCGATAAAATTAGGTTCAGCGACGACCCAAGTGGAGTGCATCAAAAACAGTAGTCATGAAAATGTGAATGCTTTGCGTAAGATTATCCAAGAAGATCGGAATGCCACATATCGATGAATGGAGGCATCATTTCGTACGAAGAATTACGTGTAGAAAAAAAATGTTAAAATCCTTCCAATCATACTTGTCCAGCTTTCCGTTTTCATAAATGATGAATAAATTAAGTATTTGCTCATTTGCGTAGTTAGCCATTCTGTTCGAATTAATTCGACTAGGAGATGAAACAATAATAGTTTATTATCTAATGAATTGAAACAAATATGGCAACAATTTGAAAAAACGAAGTTTTCGATGTTTTTTCGTTTCGAAATGTGATGGGAAAAAAAGAGCGCTCTGTATATTGACTGAGATTCAATCGGATATGCGTTATGTCCCGCATGGTTTCTTGTTTGCAAAACACTCTTCATTATTTTGATAGCTCACGCCTTTCTCGAGATATATCAATTCTGTCAAAAAGCAAAATATCGATAATTTTTAAGTGAAAGTGGGATAATTCATAAACAAAATAAGCTAGACTCATGTGTTAGGTGTTTTTGTGATTGGGAAATTAAGTGTTATCGAACCAGTCATCAATATACAGGATGTTCTATATTACATAACAAAGTTGGAATGCACTTCCGGTATAACCGGAAGCGCCATTGGGGCGAAAATGCTTTGGAAAGAGAGTTTCGGACAAGCTGAATCAATTACCAGATTTTCAGAATGATAGCATCATTAGTTCTGCATAAACGTATAATAGGTCACTCAACTTGGGATACCCTGTATACAGTACAACTTCCCTAGTCCGGGCAGATATCGTTCCGGCGCATGCTCGGACTATAGAAATGCCCAAATTTATGAAGTGACTTGAATTTGTTTCATGTTCAAAATAGAAACAACCCAAAATCTGTTAAAGCCTAGTTTATTATGAAAATATCGAAAAGTTGAAAAAAAATAGTTTCTATCATGAAAACAGAATCAAATTATAGAATTTCCATTCATAATAATCTTTGCTCATAGAAAATTTAGAATTTAAATATAAGCTAGTTTACATAAACAACATGCTATTCCTTATGACGCTTAAAATATCCATCGATTTTACTCTGAACCTTTCTCGATGCTGCCATCTGAACTGATATTTCCATGAGCCTTTTCAGGAGCAATACTTCTTCTATAGGAAGATTATTCTGTACGACCCAACTGATATAATCAGGGAGAACGCATTGACAGTATCTGCATATTTCACTTTTACCATACTATTTAAACCATCCTCTGAGTCAGAAGATTTCTCTATGTTTTCAATATTTCTTCCTGAAGCATTCTTTATAAGCTCTTCTTCAGTGAAATCGAAAACAAACTCTTTGTCTCCCACTGCCCAGTTGGTAATGCTATTTTCTGGATCGATGACCCTTAATGATTCGGCAATATTTTCAAATTATTTTCACTGATTGGACGAAGTTTCTTCTGAAGCTCTGAGAATGGTATATTTTCATCATCTGACTCTTCTACTTCTGTAGTGTCATGCCACAATGCTGTCCAACTTTTTCTAATATTTTATGAAGTAATGGCTTTCCAAAATTGTGCAAGATTGTTCACGGCATCTTTCAAATTATACTGCTTCAAAATGGAAGTTATCTCTTCCTTCATGCGAAATGATATGATTAAGAAGGCATTTTCTATACACCACTTTAATGTTTTGAATTAAATTCTGATCCATAGGTTGGAGAACGGCAGTGCAGTTGGGTGGCAAAAACATAACTCTGAAGTTTAGATCACTATTAACCTCTTGCTCAGGTGAGTGCGATTGTCCACCAACAACAGAGCTTTAGAGGGCTTGTTAATCTTAGTTGAAAAATTCTTCACCTCGGGGATAAAAGATGTTTTAAACCATTCATTAAATAATGGCCTGGTCATCCACCCTATGGTAGATGCTTTGCAGACTACTGGTAGTGAACTTTCGTTTTTCGTTCGTGGATTTGCCGCTTTTCCCAATATTACTAGTCTTGGGTATTTGGTGAGTTCCACCCGCGTTGCAGCATGGCATAAATGTTAATCGGTCTTTTTTGACCTGGTGCTGATTTTTCCACTTAATGAACCGAAGTTGTGTCTGGTAAATATCTCCAAGAAATGGCCGATTCATCAGCATTATACATCTGTTCTCCGCTTAATTCCATCTGTTCAATAACCGATAGAAATTTTTCCTTAAATGGTATCACAGCGGAAACATCACTGCAAAGTTTTTCACCACAAACCTTCAAGAAACGAATTCCATGTCTAAGCTTGAATTCATCTAACCATCCCAAACTTGCCAGAAAACCTTTTTCCTGTGATTTGTTCATAAAACTGTTTGGCTTTTGCTCTCAATATGTCTGACGAAAATGGTACGTGTGCGTTGCGTTTTTGAAGAAACCAGTTATACAATGCGATTTCAACATCAGGATTCTCGCTTCTCTAATAATTCTTCTTTTTCCTACAAAAATACCTTGGATAGAATCAATTCGAGAAAAGTTTGAAATAATATTCCTACTAGGGATGCACCGAGGGCTTGGTTGGGCCAGCCGAGCTCTCGGCCTTGATAATAGGTATGCAGTAATTTTGTTTGGCTGAGAGCTCGGTACTCGGCTTTCTGTGTGTGTAGGTGCATCCCTAATTCCTACCTGTTCCTTGATAAGATTTGGATATAAATCTACTGTTGATTTAGGAATAGTGAACTTTTCTGATATTCGATGAGTACTCATTCCATCATCAATAAAATTTATTATTTTTGATTTCTCTGCCAGTGTGAGCGTTTTATGATCTCTCTTGGTTGTAGCCATTATGCACACCATCGGCGAGATTGAAATGCAAAATGCAACTGCAGAACGATACTCGCCACTCTTAGATAGTACAAGTTCATACATACATGTACAGACAGGAAAATTATTACTGTCAGCTGGCGTCGACGTGCCCAAATTATAGAGGTAAGTGCCCGATATAGCGTGTGTCCGGACTAGTGAAGTTGTACTGTACTTCTACGATGTTGTTGGTGGCTCTACAGCGTGTTTTTTGGAAATTGCCAAAAAGCCCCTCTGAAATTCTCAAAAATCAATCTAATAGAATGATTTTTAGAACATTATCGGCATTAATCGCATCAAAAATATTACCGAAAAACATTCGGGAATTCCAGAACCACTGAAAATGAGGACATCCTCCCCAGTTGTCAAAATTTCCTACAACGGTTTTCATTGATTACTTGGTCCGCGTTATTCAAACATGAATTGATCGGTCTCCATTGCTTCAAATGAACTCTAAACTCAGAGAATTATTTGAATGATCTACCTATGCTCATGAAAAATATTAGGGATAAGGGAGTTTATCTTCAGCTAGATGGTGCTACACCTTACTATGGCTTGCCTGTGAGGAAATTCCCGAATGGAAGATTCCCAAATCATTCGATTCGCCGGGCAGATCCGATATCTTGGCCAGTCAGGTCTCCAGATCTGGAACCCCTTGATTATTTATTATGAGGATACCTAAGGGATTTAACTCCATAGTGGAAATGGATTCGTGTCAGCAAATGGAAGCTAGAAGTCGCGAAGCTTGCGTTGAGGTGCGAAATCAGCTTGACGTTAAACCCACCTCTTGATTCGGGCCAGAAAATGTGTTGGTTCTGATGGAAGACATATTGAATCTTCATTGTGAAATTTGCCTTGGGTAATACCGAGCACAGTTTTATCGCAGCCACCAAATAGTTTTTTAAGCTTCAGTTTTGTGGTGCCATCTACTAGTAAACTCCCGAATAACCACTGTTACTGCTGGCTGAATTGCACAACGTGTTTGAATGCTATGGTGAGTGGTGTGTTTTCCATCGTTTCCAAGTAATTTCGATTCAAACTTGCATGAGAGGTAAGTGTCCAATATTAATTGTTTTAAATAAATTTCGCATACATAATGCTAATAAAGATAGACAGCAGACAAGTCAATATGAATATTATACAGATATATGCCCCAACAAGTCAAAGTACAGAGGAGGAAGTAGAACAATTCTACGAAGACTTAAGTAAAACTTTACTCCAAACAAAGAAACATGAAACCAACATAATTCTCGGAGACTTCAACGCCAAGATTGGAAAGGGAAGAGAAGATGATACGATGGGTGAGTTCGGCCTCGGTATAAGAAATGATAGGGGAGACAGATTAATACAATTTTGTAAAGAAAACCAATATAGTATAATGAACAGTTTTTTCAAGTTACCACCACGAAGACTATATACATGGAAGTCACCAGCAGATGGAGTAGACGGACGCATCACAAGAAACCAAATTGATTACATAATTGTTAACAGATGGTACAAAATGCAGTAAAATCATGCAAGACATACACCGGAGCTGACATTCCCACCGATCACAATCTTCTTCTAGCAAGGATAAAGGTAGGATTTAAAAGAACCAAAGGAAATAAGAAAGCAACTATTATTAACACCGATAAATTGAAAGAGGAATCTACGTACAATAAGATAAAGGAAGAAATACATAGATATATAAACGAAGAACCATTAAAGCCGACGCAAACTTCTGAAGAAGACTGGCAAAAGATTAAAACAACACTAAAAAATGTTACAGAGAAGCACCTTAAGCAGGAGACCAGGAAAAAGAATCAATCTTGGATGACAGAAGAAATATTGGACATGATGGAAGAGAGAAGAAAATTCAGAAATAAAAACGAAACAAGATATAAACAAATACATAAAAATATCAAAATAAAAATCAAAGAAGCTAAGGTTACCTGGCTAAACGAAATATGTGAAGAAATTGAGAAACTAGAACGAAAACATGATACTTTCAACTTACACAAAAAAATAAAAGATGGAGCTGGAATGTGGAAGCAATCCTCTTCATCTTTCGTCGAGGATAAACATGGGAAAGCCCTACTGAATCTAAAAGATCAAATAAACAGGTGGAAAGAATACATAGAAGACATGTTTCAAGACTAGGAGAGACAAAGCATAGATGTACAGAAAGTAGCGTCTGGACCCTACATCACAAAGGAGGAAATTATTAAAGCAACAAAACAACTAAAAAACAAAAAAGCTGTTGGAGAAGATAATATCCCAATTGAAATTATAAGGATAATTTCAGACGAACACATCGATGTTATGGAGAACTTATTTAGTAAAATATACGAAACTGGAATAATACCAAAAGACTGGCTGACATCGGTGTTTATACCACTACCAAAGAAGAAGAACTCCAGGAAATGTGAAGAATATAGGATCATTAGTCTAATGAATCATATACTGAAATTGTTCCTCCGAATAATACACAATAGAATTTATAACAAATTGGACGAACACACGGGACGAACACAATTTGGCTTCAAGAATGGCTTTGGAACAAGAGAGGTACTTTTTTCAATACGTGTGCTTGTTGAAAGATGTAGGGATGTATATATGTGTTTCATAGACTTTCAAAAGGCTTTCGACCTGGTGAAACACGATAAACTAATAGAAATTCTCTTGTAACATAGACGACAAAGACTTGAGAATCATATCAAACCTTTACCAAGATCAAAAGGCTAAAATTAGAATCAATGGAGAGACATCTGAAGACATTAACATCGAGAAAGGAGTAAGGCAAGGATGTGTTCTTTCCCCGTTGTTGTTTAACGTTTTTTCGGAAGAGTTATTTAGGAAGGCACTACAGGATACCTCGGATGGCATAATAATAAATGGACAATGCATTAACAACTTGCGATACGCAGATGACACGGTTATTCTAGCAGATAGCGCTGAAGCACTACAACGCCTAATGAACCAAGTGACGATAACATGTAAAGAATTTGGAATGAAACTAAATACAAAGAAAACAAAAACGATTGCTATCAGCAAACACCAAAACAGAAAGGTCGGAATTAGGGTCAACGGAACAGAATTAGAACAAGTAACAAAAATAACATACCTAGGAAGTAGCCTCGATGAAACTTGGGATCACTCACTAGAGATAAAAACACGCCTGGAAAAAGCACGAGCTATATTTTATAAAATGCAAAAAATACTATGCAACTGCCAACTAAATATCTCATTAAGAGTTCGAATACTGAAATGCTACGTTTTCTCCACCGTGCTATATGGCGTTGAAGCATGGACAATGACGGAAACAACACAAAAAAGAATAGAATCGTTCGAACTTTGGTGCTACCGTAGAATGCTCAGAATATCTTACATGAGTCATACGACAAACGTAGAAGTTATGCAGAGGATGAGAAAGGATCGAGAACTTGTGCAGATAATAAAAGAAAGAAAGACGCAATATTTCTGTCACATTATGAGGAAAAAGGAAGGAAGGAAACATCAATGGCAAAAGGGGACCGGGAAGAAGACGCAACTCCTGGCTTAAGAACTTACGTCAATATGAGCTCTATAGAATTGTTTAGAGCTGCAACAAATGAAATAAGATGGGCAAATGTAATCGCCAACGTCCTTAAGGATAAGGCACCGTAAGAAGATACATATTTCACTTGTTATATCTAAATAATTAGCCTGCAGTCCGGTGCTGCGCGGTGTTACCCCAAGCAAATAATTTTCTTAAACAAATCATAATTGTTTGTTCCAGATTCCATAATATGCCTCGTGGGTACATCAGAAAATCGGAGAAGAACGAATGGCTGGAATCCACACTGCAAGAAGAATTCACTGCGGTGCGATCTGGCCGAAAAGTGAGGGAGTTAGGTCGTTCTTTGAATATTCCAGGAAGCACTCTTCGGGACAAATTGAAAGCGAATCAGAATAACAAATTGCGAATGTAAGGAAGCCTGTTTTCAATGAGGAACAAAAAAACGCTATAGCTAATCTTGCCATAAAATTACCTAATGTTTTCTTTGGAATTACGCCAACTGAATTAAGGAGCTTAGCATACCGGTTTGCTGAAATGAACAAAATGAAACGTCGTTTCACTCATGAGAAAAATGGCTGGTCAAGAATGGCTTGATCTATTTTTGAAACGTAATCCACAAATCAGCCTCCGAAAACCTGAAGGCACCAGCCCAAATCGTATTGCTGCATTCAATAAGCCTGAGGTTGTTCAAGTTTAAATTCCGTGAAGAGTGAATGTTTATCGTTGACGAAACGGGAACCTCGACTGTACAGAAGCCAGCAAAAATTTTGGCGCCAAAATGACAGGAGCAGGTAGGCTCTGTTATTTCTTGGGAGAGAGGGAAAAATGTAACAGTGGTCTGTGCTGTTAGTGCAGTAGGGCAGTTCATCCCACCGATGTTTATATTTCCGAAGCCTCGTATGAATGCCCAGCTGACGAGAAATGGACCTGTTGGGGCAATATACAGATGCTCAAAAAATGGCTTGATTAATGAAGATTTGTTTTTTGAGTGGATGCAACATTTTCAACTTCACGTAAAAGCCACGGAGGATGACCCCGTGCTCTTTATCTTGGATAACCATGGGAGCCATATTTCCTTAGATATACACAACTTTTGGTGAAGTCATGGCATTGTCATGGTATCCCTACCTTCCCATACATCCCACAAGTTACAACCACTCGACTTAACCTTTTTCGGGCCACTTAAAAATGCTTTAAACCGAGAATGTGACTTATACCTCAGAACTCATGGCCATGAAAAAATTACCCATTATGAACTTGCTGCTATTTTTGATGAAGCATATGTGAAAGTTGCAACAATGGATAAAGGCATATCTGGCTTTCGTACTGCAGGAATATGGCCTTTTGAACCGAAGAAATTTTCTGAAGATGACTTTGGTCCAAATGAACCTTCTGATTCTACAGCAATCGAAATACCTATCAATTTGAACGAAACGGAAGTCAATATTGAAACTCCAGTTGATTTGATACCTGGATCATCGGAAACGAATCAAGGATTAGATGTGCCCATAGAAACTCTAGTACCAGTTCCACTATTGAAAACAAATCAAACTAACAAACCACGTGCAAAGCAACATTCTGAGATATTTACATCTACTCTGAAATCGGTTTTAGAGAAAAAACAGGAGAAAAGAAATCTGAAGAAAGAAGCTGAAGAAATAAATAAGGAAAAGAATGGAAAGAAAAGTGGAGTGGAAAAACCGATTGTATCAAAACAAAAACATGTTTAAATAAAAAAACAGGTGTGGGAAAACTTCAATTTGGTGATTTGCAATATGAAAGTTGTGATGAAAGTCAATTATGAGACGATGATGAACTCGATGATATTGACGGCGATCCCTCCCATGATTCAGATGTTTGTATCGTTTGTGGTGAGTTTGGACGTGACAAGAAAATTTGGTATCGCTCTTTTATCTGTTCATTTTGGTCTCAGGGAGAATGTAGTGATTGGGAATCAGCAGTCAATAACACATGTGATTTGTGTCTGAAATTAGGACAAAAAAAAATTGAAAATGACAACGTTAAAACATTATTTCAATCATAATTCCTTTTTCAGCTGTCTCTTTTAGAAAATTTATATTTTTTGTTTCTCTTAATAAAAATGTATATCTTGTGGTCGTTTCAAATTTTTCTTATCTGCGCAGAATACCCCATGGCCCGCGCGGTATTCATCAACATGTGGAGTAATTCTGCATAATCGGGTACTCATGAATTATGTTTTGTATTTTTCATGTCGTTAGCTGTAATTTTTTCTTTAGTAGTGTAAAAAATTGAAGGAATATGTATCCTCACCTTGAAAATTTTGAAGATTCTTCTAAGCTCAGATAAATTTTACCGAATCTTTCTCCTTAAGTGCACGTAATTCTCCCGCTTTCTCCTACTGTAATTTCTTCAAAATTTTCACAATTATTTATTTTTTCTTCTGTTTTTCCCGACAATTTACTGTATACTTAACCTTCAATTTTTCATAATGTTCAATCAGAATTTTGATTGTCTCGTGAATAGAAAGTAATACACGGATGTGATCTTAATTTCTTCTTCGATGAAATTGCCGCCTATCCTGCGACGTATTGGCTCGTTTTCGAAGTGGAAAATTGGAATAAATGTGAGTTCTAAATGAAACGAATTCGTGAGATAATCGAAAAAAGCAGGAAAAAAGATTTCTTGTATTCGGACTCAGATTTTCAGAAAATCTGCGACCCCGCATATGTTCGAACCAGATCTTTCTAGTCGAATTTGATGCGGAATTCTACGTATCAGTCAATACAGGGTTGGCAAATTTCGATGTACGAGGATGGATTGATAAGTTTCCGGCCTGACCAAGAAAAACAACGTTTTTAAGAATTTTTTTTTATTTCTCAAAATAATCTCCTTTAAGGCTTATACATTTCTCATAGTGGTGTTCTAGTCTAGTAATGCCATCTCTATAGGCTAATTCGTCAAGTTCCTCAAAATATCCATTTATAGCTTCGATTACTCCTTCATTGCCCGCAAATCTCTCACCGCCAAGCCATGTTTCGCGGTTGGGAAACGGATAATAGTCACTCGGGGATAGGTCTGGGGAGTAGGGAGGGTGCGACCCAATTTGAACTTCAGATCATAGATTTTAGCCATGGCAACGAGCGAAGAACGCGCTGGTGCGTTATTGTGATGAAACAAATTTTTTTTTCGCCAAATGAGGTCGTTTAATTTGCACCTCGTGGCTAAAACGTTGCAATAAGTCTGCGTAGTATTGACCAGTAATAGTTTTACCCTTTTCAAGGTAATAAATGTATATAATACCTTTTGCATCCCAGAAAACAATAGCCATAACCTTGTTTGCCGCTAAAATTGTTTTTGTCTTCTTTGGTTCCCCTGTTCCAATCCACTGTTTAGACTATTATTTGGTTTCAGGAGTGTAGTGGTGGACCCAAGTTTCGTCAACTGTAACGAATCGATGCAAAAATTTGCTTAGATCATGCTTATACAGCGCCAAATTGGCGGTAGAAATGGTTTCTCGAATCAATTTTTAGTAAACGCGGTGTTTATAAACTGTCTTGCGGGGATTGTAATAAAATTTATATTGGTAAAACTTTCAGAAATTTCAAGGTTAGATTATCCGAGCACAAACGTAGTTTTAATTAATCATAAATCGCATTCCCATTATTCTAATCACTTACTCGAAGAAAACCATAATTTTAATGATAATTTCAAAATTTTACACAATAAAAATGACAGACTAAAACTCAAACTATTGGAAATTTTAGAGATCAACAAAGAAAAGAATTCAGGTAGGTTACTTAATAGTCAATTAGACCTAAATCCTTCTCCTTTACTCAATCTTTTCAATTCATAAAGTAATCAACTCCGATGGGTTTTCCATCTAACCAACATACCTCTTGTACCTATTGTAATATTAAGTAGAAAATAAGACTAATATATAAGGAATAACTCTGTTCATTAGTTTGTATCTATCTGATGAAGCCACAGTGCGGTGAAACCTGTCATAGTTTTGTTAATATAGTGAAAATCTAAATACTTTCGTTTTATTTCATTGAAAATAAGAAGATTTATTTTATGTAACTTTGATGATGATCGAGATATCCGCGATGGACGATTTTCACAAAATTCGAGAAATTTTGAATAAGCCCAGAACGGAAAGAGATATCAGAAAAATGTTTACACCACTAAACTAGTCCCTGGAAATAAGATCGAGGGAGGAGGGTTCATTTTTCTCTATCTACAATATTTCACATAGCTGCAGTACAAATATATCGAAATTTGCTCCCCCTGTACAGTGTTAAACGATGTTAGTTAATGTGACAGGTGTTTTTGATACGATTAATGCCTATAATGTCTTGAAAATCGTTCCATTCAGTTGATTACTGAGAGTTTTAGAGGGACATAAAGTTTTTGGAAATTTCCAAAAAACAGCCTGTAGAGCCACCAACAGCAGTTTTAATACTGGATTTTAACCCGGTTTAACAGTTCATCCTGATTCACCCTGTATATCTGTATTATTACTTTTTGTGTTAGTTGTTTATTATAAGTAATTATAGTTAATTAATTAGTAAAAATATCCTGTATGTCGTAAGTAATTGTGCATTCTTTCATTTAGGTTAGCTTGCGACTAAGTAGATTATTGTTTATTCCAAAACTATTAAAGTACCCCAATACTATGAAAATGTTGGGGTTTTAAAATTGAGTGAAATATATAAATAACTACTATTATCTATGGCGACGATCGAATTTATTATTAAATTAATGATATAAATCCATTAAATAAGGTGAAATTTCCCCGTTATTTCATCATGATGATAATTTCAAATTCACTTTGACTAAGATAATTCTATTGCCGTTCCGAACACGACTGTGGAATAAAAGATCATCTCGGAATAATAGATGAAAAGATATTCCTTCAGGTATATGTCTAAAACAAATAATAAAAATAGATAGAACTATAGAATATCTGAATTTATAGTGACATTACGGAGGGACCAAGGCACTGCAGCTTATATTGGAATACAAAAGGAAGACCGTTCTTTACCTATGGCGAAAGTTTTTTGCCTCATTATAATAATCTTTTCAGGTCTTAGACAATAGAAGTTGAGGGTATAAAAAGTACGGGTACACATTTTTTATGATAAGAAGGGGGCTGGTTAACGAATTGGAGGTAAATTGTGGCGTCTTATCGTTGCGGAGTAATTTTCCCACATAACCGACGAATCTAGACAGAGAAATTTGAAAATTATTGAAGTCTGTATTTAGGTTAGCTAAGTTAGGTATCAATTCAGTTTCCTCTGAATATTTTTTTAATTTTGATCTTCAAATACTAAAACGGGCAATCTGCCTGTTTGAAGAAACGATACCTGATTTGACGCTATCTGTTAGTAACATTTATCTGCTAATATTATTGAAAAAGTAAATAAATCACTTGGTCTACACCATGTCTCAGAATGAGATACAATCGTCCAGAAACTGATAGATTTCACAAAAATAATGCCCAACATTTTTTCCTGTGACATACCCTTATTCGTCCTTATTTGGAAACTTTAAGTAATACCTGCTCTTATCATAATCAGATTATTACCTCTTGTTTCCACCCTTATGAATTTTTTGTTTTTGGCCCAATCAGTGAAAATATTGCAAATGTCATTTCGAAACAGAATAAAAAAGTAGCTTTCAAGACCCACATGAGACTATACCAGCAAATTTTTAATAGTAAAGATTAAACTATTAAATTTGACAATACAGGAGTTTACAAGTTGTCCTGTATGGATTGTGAAGGTGTTACATAATAGTGTGCACAACTTGAGGGGGTAAATCTACAGGCAATTTTAAGAAAAAAAGTTCATATAAACATAGGTCTGCAAAAGCTCCATTACGGAGTACAGGGTGTTGAAATTTCCGGAAAAAAATTATTTTTTTCAAAGCTCCTGCGGTTTTTGAGATTTTCAGCCGAAATTTGGAATGCAAGCTATTTTCTACAGCCTTCATCATTCATCATTCATCATCATTATCATCATCAAGCAGCTCGTTCTGTCCACTGCTGGACATAAGCCTCCCGTAAACTATGCCACATCCTTCTGTTCTGTGCCGTCTGTATCCAATTCGTCTGGATGCGTTTTATATCGTCAAACCACCTTGTTGGGGGACGTCCTATACTTCTTTTTGCTTCGTGTCTTGGTCGCCATTCTAGAATTTTCTTGGTCCATCTTCCGTCGGTGGTTCTTGCCAGATGTCCGGCCCATTTCCACTTAAGTGTGGCGATCCTACTAATAGCATCCTCAACCCCACTTCTTTGCCTGATTATGTCATTTGATATTCGGTCTCTAAGGTATAATCCGAGCATGCATCTCTCCATGGCACGCTGGGCCACTCGAACTTTATTGGCCGATTTCTTTGGTCAGAGTTAAAGTTTCCGCGCCGTAAGTCATGACAGGCAACACACGCAGGTTGTAACCTTTTCGTTTCAAACAAATTGGGATATCTGATTTTAAGATATTGCTCAGTTTACCAAACGCTGCCCAAGTAAGGCCAATTCTTCTAAAGATTTCACAGGTTTGGTTGTCTCGACTTATTTTGATTTCATGTCCAAGATATTTGTAGGCTTGGACTTGTTCAATTTCAGCATCACCTATCCTATCCACTATCCTATTTCCACTTGTAACGAGATTGTTCATATATTGTGTTTTAGACGCGTTCAGCTTTAGTCCAACCCTTTCAGAAGCTTGTTTGAGCCTTTCAAGCATTTCTTTTGCATCTCCTATGTTGTCGGATATGAGGACAATGTCGTCGGCAAACCTAAGGTGGTTCAAGTATTCCCCATTAATATTTATACCCATATTATCCCAGTCTATTCTTTTGCACATATACTCGAGTAGGGTTATAAAGAGTTTTGGCGAAATCGGATCTCCCCTCTGTATTTCGAATGTTTCTGTTTTTGCGTGAAGTTTCACACAAGCTGTGGCATGATCATATATGTACTTTATCTGTGCCATGTATCGATGGACTATGCGACACTCAGCTAGAGCCTCTAACATTTTACGTTGGTTTATGGTATCGAATGCCTTTTCATAATCTACAAAGATGAGAACCAGGGGTTTATTGTATTCGAGGCATTTTTCTATTAAGGTTTTAATAGTTTGTAGATGATCATTCGTACCAAATCCGCTCCGGAAACTATCCTGCTCGTAGGGCTGGTAGAAGTCAAGCTTGACTGTCAACCTTTTTGTAATAATTTTCATATAGAGTTTGTATATGTGCGATAAAAGGCTGATGGGTCTATAGTTGTTAAGGTCAGTGATGTTTCCCTTTTTGTGCATTATCACCACCACGGCGTTGTTCCTTTGGGTTGGAGTTACACCCTCCGTTAGGCATGCATTGAACAACTTCTGGATCTCTCGCAGCAGAGTCCCTCCTCCTGCTTTCAGAGATTCTACCACAACCTCATCATCACCAGGTGCTTTATTATTTTTCATCTCTGCTAATGCTGTTGATATCTCATCTATTGTTATATCTGGTATATCTTCTGACCCAACGTTTACTATTTTAGGTAAAGGGTTTTCTTCTGTTTGGTTTTCTCTTAGTCGATAGAGCTCTTGGTAGAAACCTTTGGTAATTTCAAGGATTTCATCTTTATTCGTTGGTACGTTCCCTTCCTTGTCCGCCAACTGCCAAATATTTTTCTTTCCTGGACCCAATCTTTGTCTTAGTACTTTCAAACTCCTGTTCTCCTCAATCACTCTCGTAATCATCTCTGTATTGTAGTTTCGTGTGTCTCTTCTGATAGCTTTCGAAATATCTTTGTTCAGTTGTTTTAAATCGCCTGTATTTGTTGTTTGTTTATTTTTAAGTTGTCTTCTCCTTTCCATAAGTGTCTTTGTTGTCTGACTTAATTTTCCCTTGTCTCTCGATGTTTTGGAACTACAACCTTTTTCGGCACTTTTAATGATCTCAGTTAGTTGTTGGTTTCGTTCGTCAACAGTTTTATATGTTTCGTTTTCTAGGTTTTCCAGGTTTGTTTCTATCAGCTTTTGGAATTTGTTGATATCGTTAGGAGATGTCCATTTCATGTGGTTTATCTTATTTATCATTCTTGATCTTGCTGTCTTAGTATTTATCACTACTTTTGCTCTGACCAATCTGTGGTCGCTTCCTATAGAGCAACTATTCAAAACGGTAACATCATGGACTATTTCTTTTTTGTTGGCTATTATGAAATCTATTTCGTTTTTGGTCCTACCATCGGGGCTTTGCCAAGTCCATTTGCGTTGGAATTTCTTTTGGAAAAAGGTGTTCATCACATAAAGTTGATGCTGCTGCAAGAAATTTAGGAGAACATTGCCCCTTTCATTTCTTCTGCCGATCCCATGGTTTCCAATCGGTGTCACTGAAGGATCTTCACTGCGTCCGACTTTTGCATTAAAATCTCCCATCACAATCGTATACTGTGTTGCTGCTTTCTGATGCATAGCTATAGAGAGATCTTCATAGAAGGTTTCAAGCTCTTCGTCAGTATGGGCCGTTGTTGGGGCGTAGGCTTGTATAATTTTAAGGCAATATCTTTTGTTTAGTCTAAATATCAGATAAATGACTCTTTCGCTGATACTGTCCACTTGTACAATGTTTTGGGAGGGTCTTTTGTGGATAAGGAGGCCAACTCCGCCATCTGAAGAGTTTTCTTGTCCCTTGAAGTGGAACACGTGACCCGCCTCCAGAGTTAATTGGCTTTCTCCCCTCCTTCTGATTTCACTGAGTCCTATTATGTCCCAACGTACGTGGGTAAGTTCTTCCTCAAGTTCAAGCAATTTATGTTCCGTTGATAATGTTCTTGTATTGTAAGTAGCTATTTGCAGTGTATGTCTCCGTTGGTAGCCTGATCCAACCCGGATATTCTTAGCACCCTCTACTCGCTGTCTTGACTGGCTGCTACCGTAGCCAGGAACATTTGAGTCGCCGGGGACTGAGGGCCTTTGATAGGTTTTGTGTTTCATAGCAGTAAACGGGGATTTTTAGCCTTACCTCCACCACGCTGGCCAGTGCGTCTTGGTAGGGGGTCAATTCAGAGAGATACATTTCCTTAACTCTCGATACAACGGTTATACCGCTGTGACTCGGTCGCCAGAGCCTCGTCAGTTGTACAGCAGGGTGTACCGGATGACAATTTTCTGTCATCTCTCGTGCAGGTGAGGTTGACATTTGGGTTGGCATAGACCATCTCGCCATCATCCCTTACACCCCTCCATCATTACACGTCCTGAATTTTAACTGGAATCTACAAAGTGTTTTCTTTTCCGGAGCCATGTCTTTTTTTGCCCTTTCAAACTTTTTTGCAGTACTCAACTGATCAGCGTACAATCAATTTTCGTCATCTTCGTTCAATTCAGAAACTTTATTGTCACTTGTAATTTTTTTGGATCTCCGACTGTTCTCGAGCAAAAACTTATTAAACGTATGCATTCGCTGAAATGAAAGCACTTCTAATTAAAAAAATGACTAGTAGGATTTGACTTTTTTCATTTATTTTGACAGTTGCTAAAGTTGAACCAGTTTCTGTTTGAATTGTTTATTAAATTAACTATTAGTTTTAAGACTTTTGAAGTTATTGCTGTAAGAGAGAATGGAATTTTACTAACGCCGAATTGGCTGATACCCATTACATGTACAGTCTGGCCAAACCGAGTAACACCAGATAGGCGAACATTTCCAAATATCCACAGAAGGTTGAGGGAAACTGGTACTTTTACTGCAAATAATCGTTTAAAAGGTGCAACTCAAACTATGAGAACTCCAGATATTGAGGAAGCAGTTTTGAATTGTATTGATTTGAATCTTCATGTGAATACAAGAACAATTGGAAATCAATATTTCACATGTTCTAGTTTTCCTTCAAGACTTAAGTTCTGCCGATGGTTCTTAGATAAAATTAGAGAAAATGCTCATTTTGATAGTGAAAGAATGTTCACAGACGAAGCTAACTTTTCGAGAACTGCTATCACAAATTTTCACAATAATCATTATTAGGCTGAGGAAAACCCCCATTTCATAGAGGAATTTCATCATCAAGAACAATTTTCACTAAATGTCTGGGTCGGAATAATTGGAAATTATTTGATTGAGCCATTTTTTTTGCCTAAAAGACTAAACGGTCCCGCTTATCGGCAATTTCTTGAGAAGGGGTTACCTTTATTACTCGAGTATGTGCCACTTTTGGTGAGAAACATAATGTTGTTCATGCATGACGGGAAACCAGCACATTCCAGTGAGAGATCGAATAATAACCTCTTGTGACACGATAAGAAATACCCCAGGAATATTTTAAATAGTGCGTGATAATATGCGAAGAAAGACAGAGGCCTCAATTCTTGCAGGGGGAGGACACTTCCAGCAATTTATTTAGTTTTTAATTGTTATTTCTTTAGTTTGATATTGAATAAGTATAAGTTGAGTCTCACAAGACGAACTATAAAAATAAAAGCAAATTTTGGGCATCCCTATCGAGTATTTCTACTTTTTTTTCATTAAGCGAATAACATACAATTCAAATAATTCAAATTCGATAATTTTCCACTCGAAAACGGTTGGAGATACAAAAAAATTACTAGTGTCAAAGAAGTTTCTAACTTGAACGAAGATGACGAGAATTGAAAAGAAGACATGGTTCCGTAAAAGAAACCACTTTGTAGATTCTAGTTAAAATTTAGGACGTGTAATGATGGAGGCTGTGAGAAATAGCTTGCATTCCAAATTTGGGCTGAATATCTCAAAAACTGCAGGAGTTTTGAAGAAGAAAACAATTTTTTCCGGAAATTTCAACACCCTGTAGCTCCGTCATAAAGCTTCTGCGGACCTATGTTCATATAAACTTTTTTTCTTAAAATTGCACGTAGATTTACGCCTTCCCCTCAAGTTGTGACATACTATTATGTAACACCCTGTATAGGTTAAACTGGTCGTTCGTTGAAAACTAGATATAAAGAGATTACAGATTACAATAACCAGAGAATTGATGAATCTACTTTCGCTTCACATTGAATCAAAAATGGTCATCATAAAAATTTTCAATTTGCAACAAGATACAACATAAAGATCTCTCCTGAACAACCAGTATGACCGAGCTTATTCGTCCCTATTTGAAATCTTCAAGTAATATTTTCAATGAAATAAAACTATGGTATTTAGATTTTCACTATATTAACACAACAAGGACTAGGACTCTTATTTCCTACTTATTATTACATTAGGTACAAATACAAAAGGTATGGTGGAAAACCCATCGGAGTTGCTTACTTGATGAATTGACGAGATTGAGTAATGGAGAAGCGTTTAGATTTTCACTATATTAACTCAATTATGACCGGTTTCACCACACTGTGGCTTCATTAGAAAGATACAAACTGATGAACAGAGTTATTCCTTACATAATATTCTTTTCTTCCCACTTATTATTACATAAGGTACAAGTACAAAGAATATGGTGGAAAACCCATCGGAGTTGGTTACTTTATAGATTGAAAAGATTGAGTAATGGAGAAGGGTTTAGATCTAATTGACTATTAAGTAATCTTCCTGAATTCTTTTCCTTGTTAATCTCTAAAATTTTCCATAGATTGAGTTTTTGTCTGTTATTTTCATTGTATAAAATTTTGAAATTATCATTAAAGTTATGGTTTTCTTCGAGTAAGTGATTAGAATAATGGGAACCTGATTTATTATAATTAAAACCACGTTTGTGCTCGGATAATCTAACTTTGAAATTTCTGAAAGTTCTATCAGTATAAATTTTATTACAATCCCGCAAAACAGTTTATAAACACCAGATTTATTACCTTTATTAATCTAGATTTGCAGTTTTTGATATGTCGGCCTAAAGATTTATCAGTTCGGAATGCTATATTGAAATTATAATGCGAAAGGAATGATATTAATTTCAGACTAGGATTACCAATATAAGTTAAGCTGTTGTATTTTGTGTTAGAACTTCTGGATTGCTTTTCAAATTTTTGTGTGAAATCATGTTCTCAAACTAGGACTGTAACCGTTATTGACTGCTATTTTTTAATTATATTTAGCTCTTTTATATCATAATTTTAATGATAATTTCAAAATTTTACACAACGAAAATAACAGACAAAAACTCAATCTATTGGAAATTTTAGAGATCAACAAAGAAAGGAATTCAGGTAGGTTACTTAATAGTCAATTAGATCTAAATCCTTCTCCTTTACTCAATCTTTTCAATTCATAAAGTAATCAACTCCGATGGGTTTTCCAACATACCTCTTGTATCTATTGTAATATCAAGTAGGAAATAAGACTAATATATAAGGAATAACTCTGTTCATTAGTTTTTATCTATCTGAGGAAGCCAAAGTGTGGTGAAACCGGTCATAGTTTTGTGAAAATCTAAGTACTTTCGTTTTATTTCATTGAAAATATGTATATCGATTTTCATCAAGTAACGACCTCCTCAATCGAATTAAATCTTCTTAAATAGAACACCGTGCTGTGCGAAAAATTTCTATTAGCTCAGCAGTTTTTGAGTTTTAATGCAAACATGCTATTTTTAAATACAAACCATAGAAATCTTTACCTCTATTGGATGCAGCAATTTTTTTTCTTCTCAGAAATATATAACATTTGTATCATTGAAACCACAGATTTTAAAGATCATGCTTATTTCTATGGTTTGATTCGATTTAGACCAGTGATTCCCAAAGTGGTCTATGACAACTTGCGGTCCTCTACGTCAGCGAAAAAAAAAATTGGGGATTTATGAAATAAAAAATGGGGGTCCACGATAGTGGATCTCAACACATACACTGAAAGTACCTATTTGTTTAATTATATTTTGCTCTTTTATAAAATTATTTTGAGACATTGGGTTATTAATGAGTCAATGTACCATACTATTGTAAGCTGCTAATTTATGTGGATAAGGATGTGTAGATGAGCTGTGAATAGTAATATCTGTTTTATCTCTAACGTGAATTTAATATTATCTTGAATTTCGTTAATGAATGTTTTGAATGACTCTATTTGTCTGTTTGTGCCAGTGAAACAACAAATGATATCGTCGACATATCTAAACCAATAAATGAAGTATTTGAATAACAGATGTTCTTGGATAGTTTTTCAATATTATCCATGAAAATTTCACAAACGTAGTTTCAATTATCATAAATCAGATTTCTCTTATTCCAATCACTTACTCGAAGAAAACCATAACTTTAATGATAATTTCAAAATTTTACACAATGAAAACAATAGACAGAAACTCAATCTATGGGAAATTTTAGAGATCAACAAAGAAAGGAATTCAGGTAGGTTACTTAATAGTCAATTAGATCTAAATCCTTCTCCTTTACTCAATCTTTTCAATTCATAAAGTAAATAACTCCGATGGGTTTTCCAACATACCTCTTGTATCTATTGTAATATTAAGTAGGAAATAAGACTAATATATAAGGAATAACTCTGTTCATTAGTTTTTATCTATCTGATGAAGCCACAGTGTGGTGAAACCGGTCATAGTTTTGTTAATATAGTGAAAATCTAAGTACTTTCGTTTTATTTCATTGAAAATATGTATATCGATTTTCATCAAGTAACGACCTCCTCAATCAAATTAAATATTCTTAAATAGAACACAGTGCAGTGCGAAAAATTTCTATTAGCTTAGCGGTTTTTGAGTTTTGATGCAAACATGCTATTTTTAAATACAAACCATAGAAGATTTTACCTCTATTGGATGCAGCAATTTTTTTTCTTCTCAGAAATATATAACATTTGTATCATTGAAACCACAGATTTTAAAGATCATGCTTATTTCTATGGTTTGATTCGATTTAGACCAGTGATTCCCAAAGTGGTCTATGACAACTTATGACAACATAATTTTTTCCGGAAATTTCAACACCCTGTAGCTCCGTCATAAAGCTTCTGCGGACCTATGTTCATATAAACTTTTTTTCTTAAAATTGCACGTAGATTTACGCCCTCCCCCCAAGTTGTGACATACTATTATGTAACACCCTGTATAGGTTAAACTGGTCGTTCGTTGAAAACTAGATATAAAGAGCATCGAACAGATTACAATAACCAGAGAATTGATGAATCTACTTTCGCTTCACATTGAATCAAAAATGGTCATCATATTTCCACCCATAGAAATTTTCAATTTGCAACAAGATGCAACATAAAGATCTCTCCTGAACAACCAGTATGACCCAGCTTATTCGTCCCTATTTGAAATCTTCAAGTAATATTTTCAATGAAATAAAACTATGGTATTTAGATTTTCACTATATTAACACAACAAGGACTAGGACTCTTATTTCCTACTTATTATTACATTAGGTACAAGTACAAAAGGTATGGTGGAAAACCCATCGGAGTTGCTTACTTGATGAATTGAAAAGATTGAGTAATGGAGAAGCGTTTAGATGTTCACTATACTAACTCAATTATGACCGGTTTCACCACACTGTGGCTTCATTAGAAAGATACAAACTGATGAACAGAGTTATTCCTTACATAATATTCTTTTTTTCCCACTTATTATTACATTAGGTACAAGTATAAAGAATATGGCGGAAAACCCATCGGAGTTGCTTACTTTATAGATTGAAAAGATTGAGTAATGGAGAAGGGTTTAGATCTAATTGACTATTAAGTAATCTTCCTGAATTCTTTTCCTTGTTAATCTCTAAAATTTTCCATAGATTGAGTTTTTGTCTATTATTTTCATTGTATAAAATATTGAAATTATCATTAAAGTTATGGTTTTCTTCGAGTAAGTGATTAGAATAATGGGAACCTGATTTATTATAATTAAAACCACGTTTGTGCTCGGATAATCTAACTTTGAAATTTCTAAAAGTTCTATCAATATAAATTTTATTACAATCCCAGCAAGACAGTTTATAAACACCAGAATTATTACCTTTATTAATCTAGATTTGCAGTTTTTGATATGTCGGCCTAAAGATTTATCAGTTCGGAATGCTATATTGAAATTATAATGCGAAAGGAATGATTTTAATTTCAGACTAGGATTACCAATATAAGTTAAGCTGTTGTATTTTGTGTTAGAACTTCTGGATTGCTTTTCAAATTTTTTGCGTGAAATCATGTTCTCAATCAAACTAGGATTGTAACCGTTATTGACTGGTATTTGTTTAATTATATTTTGCTTTTTATAAAATTATTTTGAGACAAGGGGTTATTAATGAGTCAATGTACCATACTATTGTAAGCAGCTAATTTATGTGGATAAGGATGTGTAGATGAGCTGTGAATAGTAATATCTGTTTTATCTCTAACGTGAATTTAATATTATCGTGAATTTTGTTAATGAATGTTTTGAATGACTCTAATTGTCAGTTTGTGCCAGTGAAACAACAAATGATATCGTCGACATATCTAAACCAATAAATGAAGTATTTGAATAACGGATGTTCTTGGATAGTTTTTTCAATATTATCGTACAAACTCAACGAGAAAATCATAAAGCATTCATTACAAACATGTATAGTTATAATTGGAATGAGCAGTTATTGAAAATGCAATTACTATATACAATTTTTTCACTCCGAGTCGATTCTATATCGGACGATGCCTCAGGGATTATGGAAGATTCAGCATTCGCAGAAGTTTTTCGACGATTTGAAACAAGATTAAAATGATGCTCATTGTTCAGTTACAGGTAGGGCTTAATAGAGCTTGAATGATTTGTGATCTTTTTATTTTTCGTATTCAGTCCAACTTTCTCGGATGAAATTTTTGTCCATTTGGATATTTCATTTATTCCCAAAGGCATACTTTTGTACCAACCCTTAGAAGTACTGTTTTTCCAAAATTGATTGGGAGCCAGAAATAATCTATCACCTGTAAATGATCGGGTCTTTTCGACAATATCTTATGAAACAACCACACAGGACATAAATATGGGTTTTCCTTATTTTTTACTAGCCATTTACTATCACAGCATTTTTTGAGCCGCCTAGGCAAGTTTTCGAGAATACTGGGTTATATTCAATACGACCAGTCACTTCTCCGTTATTAAATTTTTCCTCTTTGAAAAAGTGTACCTTGCAAGTTGCTGCTTCACCGCCACGCCATGCTAATTCAGAAGCAACAATATGGAAAATTTTTTTCAACAAACCTATCGGGACATTTTCGTCTCAGTACAGAGCCATGCTATCAATTTCAGTTCTTGTTAATGCAACGGAACTTTCTTTGCGCTTTTCCACATCCTCTTGTAACGTTTCCTTTTAGAATTGCGAGCTTCACGAGCCTTTCTAAATGCTGAATCGGTAAAGGGGTTGAATCTCATCTTGAATTTTTCGAAATGCATATTCTGCATCATTCTTTCGATAACGTATTATTTGTAATCTTGTCCATTCATTTGTTTCATATTGAAACCCCAATCCATAAGAATTTCTGAAATATCTTCAATAGAATGCTTTATATCCAAATCGAACGTTCGTTCCTTGCAGAATATACTGAATTGATTCCAAATCGAGCTGTGAGTTTTTCTAGTATTTGCGGGGATAGAATTCTGTATAGAACTATTTATTTCTGCTTCACTGAAGCTTCCAAAACGAGACATTTTGATTTATATCGGCAGAAATTTTACAACAGGTACTAAAATGGCTGTTCTTGACAGTTTTAAAACCGTGCTATTCGTTGTGAATGTTGCATTGCTATGGAAACGCAAGGATTCTCTATGGGCAAATGTATCCACTAATATCCTACGTTCCTACCTATTTCTATGCAATTTATCCGTTATCAAACTCGAATTTCTGTGTTCTCAAACGTGCATTTTGACACATGAGTGAAATTGTCGATTTTATGCGTTAATATTTTGGCACAACGTACTAACGCATATTCGTCGGCTACCTGTATATTCGACAGTAAAATATATTTTAACTTTTGAATTCTCATGAAATTTTTGGCAGTAGTATCGAAAGGGACTTTGCTATTAGAGTGGAATATGGTGAGAACCTCAAGTTAGTTCTAAGAACACTTCCAGTTTATATTTAATTTTCGTTCGTATATTTGATGTCTCAAACCGGATATTCAGAACATGATATATAAGCCCTTTCAATATAACTAATTAGTTCACATCTCCTTGCTTTCGTAAGTTTTCGGTTACATCTTCATCTCAGTTGACGAACCATAAAACAGGGATAGTAAAAAAAGTTTGAGAAATAGGCGTAACATTCCGTACCGAAAGCATCAAAATAGAATGAAATATGTCAAACAAAATGTTGAAAAATGCCATGTAACTTTTCTCTTTTTTCTCAATGCGTCATCGAGATAGTTATTTCTTTGCTAAAAAGAGGTAAATCTAGGTTTAAAACATGCGGCGCCAGGTGAAGGAGTCTAACACCTGTCTAATATTTCTAGATCAAAGTGAGTGAAGCAAACTGACTACGGTTATTTACATTTCAGTTTTTCACACATCTGGAATATCGAACATTAGCAAACAGCACATGATTATTTATTTATTATGCTAATGAAAAAATGAGGTAATTTATTTAAATTTAACATACCTCCGACGTTATCTATCAAAAGATTATAAAAGATGTTCAAATAGGGTATAGTTTTAGTACTGCAGCTATGTAAAATACATTCTGTCAAGAAAAAAAATGAGAATTGGTCAAGGAAACAAAAAAAAAAATTGATTTTTCATGCAAATTTACTGTATTGCCTTCAAAGTAGGCCCCTAACAAAATTATACATTTGGACATTCTCTTACAAACCGAATAGATTTGGACAAAAATTGACCGACACATTTTAGATGTAACTGAAACTTTTTTTACGGTTCAATATCAAAAAAAGAGATACGTGTAAGAGGATTTGTTTCATTTTCGATATTTTTAAAATAAACAAGATCAAAATTCGTAAATTCGATGATTTTTCGATTATAGGCTATTTTTCAGAAATTCATAACTCCGGATCAATTTGAGCTAAAACAATCCATTTTATTTTATTTTGAAGGTAAAAAACAAGCTTTAAGAAAAATACTTACGAAACAAATTGTCAAAATATTCAAATTGTTATTGATTTGATTGAGGAGGTCGTTACTTGATGAAAATCGATATACATATTTTCAATGAAATAAAACTAAAGTATTTAGATTTTCACTATATTAACAAAAATATGACCGGTTTCACCACACCGTGGCTTCATCAGATAGATACAAACTAATGAACAGAGTTACTCCTTATATATTAGTCTTATTTCCGACTTAATATCACAATAGGTACAAGTACAAGGCGTATGTTGGAAACCCATCGGAGTTGCTTACTTAATGAATTGAAAAGATTGAGTAAAGGAGAAGGATTTAGATCTAATTGACTATTAATTAATCTACCTGAATTCTTTTCTCTGTTGATCTCTAAAATTTCCAATAGATTGAGTTTTTGTCTGTTATTTTCATTGTGTGAAATTTTGAAATTATCATTAAAGTTATGGTTTTCTTCGAGTAAGTGATTAGAATGATGGGAATCTGATTTATGATAATTAAAACTACGTTTGTGCTTGGATAATCTAACTTAGAAATTTCTGAAAGTTCTACCAATATTAGTTCAATTACAATCCCCGCAAGACAGTTTATAAACACCGGATTTATTACTTTTATCAATTTTAGATTTGCAGTTTTTGATATGTCGGCCTAAAGAATTATCAGTTCGGAATGCTATATTGAAATTATAATGCGAGTGGAATGATTTTAATTTTAGATTAGGATTACCAATATATATATATATTCACTTTAGAGATAGAAACAGAAAACTCCATTAACTTTCTGGATTTAACTATTACTAAAATTAACGGCAAACATGATTTTGCTATTTTTCATAAGCCATCGCATATAGATATTACTATTCACAGCTCATCTACACATCCTTATCCACATAAATTAGCAGCTTACAATAGTATGGTACATAAACTCATTAATATCCCAATGTCACAAAATAATTTCATAAAAGAGCTAAATATAATTAAACAAATAGCAGTCAATAACGGTTACAGTCCAACTATGATTGAGAACATGATTTCACGCAAAAATTTCAAAAATCAATCCAGGAAGTATTTCCAAATATAAAAAGTTTAAACACAAAATACAACAGTTTAACTTATATTGGTAATCCTAGTCTAAAATTAAAATTATTCCTCTCGCATTATAATTTCAATATAGCATTCCGAACTGACAATTCTTTGATAAAAGTAATAACTCCGGTGTTTATAAACTGTCTTGCGGGGATTGTAATAAAATTTATATTGGTAGAACTTTCAGAAATTTCAGAGTTAGATTATCCGAGCATAAACGTAGTTTTAATTATCATAAATCAGATCCCCATTATTCTAATCACTTACTCGAAGAAAACCATAACTTTAATGATAATTTCAAAATTTTACTCAATGAAAATAACAGACAAAAACTCAATCTATTGGAAATTTTAGAGATCAACAAAGAAAAGAATTCAAGTAGATTACTTAATAGTCAATTATCTATATTCTTTACTCAATCTTTTCAATTAATGAAGTACGCAACTTCGATGGGTTTTCCAACATACCTCTTGTACCTATTGTAATATTAAGTACGAAATAAGACTAATATATAAGGAATAACTCTGTTCATTAGTTTGTATCTATCTGATGAAGCTACAGTGTGGTGAAACCGGTCATAGTTTTGTTAATTTAGTGAAAATCTAAATACTTTAGTTTTATTTAATTGAAAAAAACCAAATTGTTATTAACAATTTAAATGTTTAAATCGGTTTTCAACAGTGGCCCCACCCATGAATCAACTTTTTACTAGTTTTATCGTATTCTGCGTAGATTTTCTATCAAAGGTACGATAAGGTACATCATGCAACTATGTTGTGGGTTCTAGAGGACTTTGGTGAGGTGGGGTCTTCACTGAAATGAATCGAATCGTATCTGTCGGATAGACTGAGGTATGTTGCACTCAATGGCACTCATTCCTGTTTCGTTCGTGTCACCTCTGGTATTCCTCAAGGATCACATCTGGGTCCCTTTTATTTTCATTTTACATTAATGATATTTCGGAATATTTTCTTTATACAAAACATGATTTATATGTCGACGATCTTAGAGTGTTAGTGATCTTGACAGGCTTTTATCTTTTTGTCAAAGTAGGTATTTCCAATTAAATATTGATAAGTGTAAGCATATAAGGTTCACAAAGAATGTCAATTGGGAGGGTAAACCAAATTAAGGATCTTAGTATATATCTTGATTCTAAGTTGTCCTTGGAGTATCATATTGATCATATAGTTTCTGAGGCTTTCAGAATGTTGGGTTTCGTTCTAAGAATTACTGAAAGTCTCAGGGTCTTTAAAAATGCTATATTTCTCGTTGGTGAGGAGTAATTTGGAATATGCTGTACCTGTTTGGTCCCCACACTAATACAAGTATATTGACAGAATTGAACGAGTCCAGAGAAAGTTTGTTAAAAGTTTCAACATTAGATTTTTTTGTCCTAACCATAATTATCAATTAAGTTTGCGTCATCACAAAATTTTAACCTTGTAGCAGAGGGGAGTCCTCTTCGACACTGTATTTCTTAATCGAATTTTAAATCATTCTTTTAGTTTTCCGCTTGTTAATTATCTCACTATCAATGTTCCCGTGTATACTAGTCGTCGAAATGCACTCTTCTATGTTCCGAAGGCCCATACTAGTTTATTTTTTCATTCTGTTTTCTTGCGAATTATGCGTCTGTACAATTGGCATATTGCCAGTATAGATATTTTTCATAAACCTCTTTCTTCTTTCAAAAAAAAAATGTTATTGCATATCTCATTAGATCTGAATCATGCTCATAGATATTTTTCATGAACCTCTTTCTTCTTTCAAAAAAAAATGTTATTGCATATCTCATTAGATCTGAATCACGCTCATTGTAGTAGTTTTCAGTTTTCTTGATATTTTACTTGATTCTGTAGTCTTAGGTGAGTCTTTTTTTTCTGAATTTTTATGAAAGTTATAATTTTCATTTAGTATGACAGTTTCACTTCTGTTTATTTTTCTGTTATCATTTTTGTGGACCCCGGTAATTGGGTCTATCCTGTAGAGCTTTCTATGTTTTGTAACAATAAATAAATAAATAAATGAATAAATAAATAAATAAATAAGTAAAATACTAATAGTTTTTTTGGATTACCATTTTATAAGATTTCAGAACTTTTGGATTTTTATAAACAAAAAGAAATTGTTTCGATTTATTGCTACATAAATATGAATTTATTTTTATGATTTTCGTCTGTATTTTGCTTCAGGAACGTCTCGTTTTAATGTCCAACAATAATCCGCTAACATACGTGGGCTCCACTTGCCCTGATATCGTTTTTCTATGGTAGAAATGTCTCGATCGAATCTTTCACCGTGTACATCGCTGACGTCGCCCAAATTTTCAGGAAAGAAGTGTAAATGTGAATGGAGAAAATGTATTTTCAATGACATATTACAGCCCAAAGCCTTATAGAAGTAGATAAAAGCTTCGCGATAATACATTTATAGTCAGTTGATCGGTGATTTCCTGGAAAATTAGAAGTTACTTTCATGAAAGATTCCCAAGCTAATTTTTCTAAATTGCTAAGCTTTTCTTCAAATATATCATCTTTCATCAATTGCCTGATTTGGGGGCCAACAAATATGCCCTCTTTAATTTTTCTTTCACTCATTTTTCTTTTAAATATAAAAAGCCGTCCCACTCCTGTCCATAACTTTTACGAAGTTCTTCATAAGTTCTTCATTCTTCTTATGAGTAAAGGTGGTAATAATACATTCTCAGGCTGTACCAATGGAGGGTTTTTGATTTTTCTTGGTCCTGGAGTAAGAGATTGTCTTTTGGGTCAGTCTTCCTAAACGTAATGATTTTTTCGCTATCCCGTTCACAAATAATACAACAGTATTTTGTATACCCAAGTTGTAGTCCTAAAATTAGGGCAATTCCCCTAAAATCTCCACAAGCTTTCCAGTTTTGTTCGTTATACTGATTTTTCTCCAAGATAAATTTAAGCGTTTTCTAAGACTCTAAGAAGTTTATTGCGGATATGTAAAAGAACAGCCTTTAGACTCACTTTTGAGCCATCAATGAATAAACGCCACTCTTCTGCTTTATACTTTATACCCAAGAGAGTCATTACACCATAGACATTATTAAAAAATACAAGCTGATCATCTTGTGAAAGAAAACCTTTTAGTTCTTCATCTCGAATGCGAAAGTAACAAACTTTTGTTTTAGGTTGTAATAAATTCCATCCCTTTAATCGAGAGCGCAAAAATTGTGCCTGTTGTTTGGACAAATTTAAGTCACGTACCAAGTGAGGATCGCTAGTTTGAGGTGGTTCTGGTACCGGTAGATCTTCACTATGAGATATCCGTTTTTTAGCTGATGGCAGGTCAGGATACTTGATTTTACTTTTTGTTTTAATTGTAATACCTTTTGTAGAGTGGTTCGTTGGTTCCGTCCAAATCATAGGGATTGCAAAAGGTATAGATCGAGATCTTTTCGCCCATCCAGTGAAAAGACCCACATATGTAACACAACAGATGTGTGGAACCCACGTTTTGTCTTGTTTGATGGCAAAACCAAAATACTGTTCATATAACTTAGTTACTAAAGGTGTCAAATTCTTTCGCTGAGTTTTGAAAGTAATGTCACCACAAATGTAACAGAACTGATCAGGATCATTTTTACACTTTCTTAACATTATTTAAGAATCACTTCACTCTAAACACAGAACAAACCACTGCGCTCTTCAAATAATCAAATTTTCTAACTGCGAAAGTAAAACAGCAACGGTTAATTTTCGATTTTGTGGGTAGTAGCTGTAACACGAAAACTAGATCTGATGGAATCAAACTAAATATGGTTATAAAATGAGGGTAAGTAGGTAATTTAAAATTAGCCAGCACCTTTCTTGTTACATAATTTTGTTGATAAGTGAATTGTTCCATTTTTTAATTAAAAACATATTTTATTAGTCAAGAAGATGGGAAAAAATAAATAAATGACAAAATATTTTTAATAAAATAGTATGAAATTTTAATGTTAAATATAAATGTAAGCAATCAAAATATTACATACAGACAGTGGATTACAACCGAAAGAACAATTTTACAAAACTTAAGTAACGGTTTGTCCAAGTTATTGACACATTCTTTTTAGTAAATAAACAGAGAGATTTTTAAAGGAAAAAAATTATTACTGAAAAATGAATGTATTGTCATTTGTGATTTTTCTGAGAATTATTCTTTTATAATTCAAAATTCTGTACAAGGTATTCACTGGAATAACGATCAAGTGACGATACATCCATTTTCTATTTATTACAAAGATGATAAAATGAATTGCAGCTCAAAAGTTTAGTAAGTATGTCTGATTGTTTATGAAATGACACAATTGCAGTCCATATTTTTGAAAAACAATTAGTACAATTTATAAAATTAAATTTGAAGGGGGTAAACAAAATAATTTATATTTCTGATGGTGCTAGTGGACAGTATAAAAATAAAAAAAATTTATTAATCTTTCACGCCACGAAAAGATTCTAAATTATCAGCTGAGTGGCACTTTTTCCGACTTAACATGGAAAAGGGCCATGTGATGAGCTTGGGGGTACTTTAAAAAGACTTGCAGCTAGAGCTAGCCTGCAAAGGCTAGCTCTATTGTCCATACTTATCTGGTTCATAAGGTGGGTGAATAGGCAACCGCATTAAGACGGAAAAAGCTGTTCACGATAGTTATATGCGGCCCAGGTATGTTACCAGCTTGTGCATTTGCGATAAATTCATAGGAAATTTCCAAAATCATAGGAAACTCATCTTCATTGAGTCTTTGGCGTCTGGATTTATGATCAAATCGCAGGTACTTCATTATCTCACGAAAACGATTTCGAGACATTGCTGCCTTTATTAAAGTATTACCCTATTTTATCGACCATAAAGAATCCAAGTCTAAGTTATATGCACCAATTGCATCACGTATGTAAAATAGAACAATACATACCACCAATTTATCCATCGTCATATACTAGTCTTCATCTTGTAATCCGCATCGGGCTTTTCTATTGTACACACCAAAATATGCTGCAACTTTTTTTTTATTAAGCTATCAGTTGCCAAGCACTTTTACCAGTTTCATCCACGTTGCGCTTGACGTATGGAGTTGGCCCAACGCGATCTCAAAAAACATTTTGGCTACTATACCTACGAGCTTCAATTACTGTCCACATAGTACCATCAGGGGAAGCAAGTGTTTAGCCTGGTGTGGCTTCAAAGTGAGGGTTTGATAATGCAGACGGCCGATCGCGACGTCCATGAATTCCTCAAGCTTGAAAGCCTTGACCTCGTCTTTGGCTCTGGCTTCAGTCACAACGCTCATCAAACTTATAGCTTTCAAAATGAAAAAATACACACTACAAAAATTGTCACATCACCTGGTATTCTGAATTCCACAATCGATTAAGCAGCTCGATCTCAGTTTCTTTGTCAACATATATTTTTGGACATATGAGGGAAAAAAAATCTTTTCTATGTAGTAACATTTGTTTCCATATGATCTCAAACACGTCTAAAATAAGAATGAGTTTATTTGACTATCAGTATTCATTCAATTTATCTTCAGTTTTAACGCTAAATTAATGCGAGTTTTTTGTGTTTCTTGTTGATTTTCGAATCTTTGAATTTATTGTAATGGCTGCTGAACGTTCTGGACGCTATTTGAGTGATCATGAAGTGGTAAGAATTGTAACACTTCTAGAGGAGGAGCGAAGCCAACATTATGAGGTTAACTTGTTGAATGTTAACCAAAGCACTATTTCAAGAGCAATTAATCGGTACCACGAAACAAGGGAATATGGAAAAAGGCCGAACAGGGAAGAAATGGGATAACAACACCAGTTGATGATCGTTGGCTTCGTTTAACTGCACTAAGAGTTCGGCACTGTATGGTTAGAATGCTACAAAATAAACTTGCACTTTCCAAAAATGTGCATATTTCATTGCAAACTGTTAGGGATATGCTCATGGAAGACGATATCAGACCAAGGGTGGCTTCTACCGGCCCACGTCTCACCAGAGAGCATCGAGTTGCAAGACTTCAGTTTGCGAGAGAACATGCAAATTGGGGTATTCCAGAATGGTCGAATGTTACCGACGAGTCCAGGTTCTGTCTAGTATCAAATGATAGACGCATGTCTGTATACAAACGACCTGGGGAACGGTATCTGCAATGCAATATCCGGCAAATCGAAAACTTCGGTGGGAGCTCAATAATGGTGTGGAGAGGTATTTCTTTCCATGGTCGAACTGAGTTAGTCCTAGTGAATACTGGAAGAATCACAGCGGCCAGTTACATCGTATATATGTTGTACCCTTTGGCCCATTGATTTACGAAAACTTCATTTATATGTATGATAATGCTCGGCCTCATGCAGCTAGAGTTGTTACAGAATTTCTTCAAAATGTCGAAATAGATATTTTAAGATGACTAGCCAGAAGTCCCGACTGGAATCACATAGAACATGTTTGGGACAACATGGGGTGGCAAATTCAACAACGTAGGATGCCTTGTAGATCACTCCAACAACTAGAAAATCTGCTCCATGAAATTTGGAACTCAGTGACTCAAGAGTACATCCGAAGTTTGTTTGAAGGGCTTCCGAGACGTATACTGGCAGTAATTAGGGCCCGGGGAGGAAACACTCGATTTTGAAAATGATTAGTAACCATTCGATGCTAGTTGATTGGTCTCTTCTCGAATGTTAGAAGATGGTAGAATTTTTTAATTTTTCATGAACTCAACAATTGTTGATATTTTCCATCATAAACTCATCTCTTTTGAATGATATCTTCTTATTTTATACTTCTGAAAGTTACCAAGCGAATCTTGAATGACCAACTTAAAAATTTATATAGTATTGTCGTAAAAATAGGGAGATGCGAAAATTTTTGTGGGGGCTGTAATATGAAATGACAAACTCAAATAATAAAATAAAAGCATATGACCTTAATAAGAAATAACAAATCAATAGCGATTCATTGTAATAGAGCAAAAAAATTCATACCTTAAGGTATTTCTCTGTGAATAGTGTCATCAGATTCGTCAGAAAGAGAAATTGACTTTTTTTATAACTCGTAGCTGTTGTCAGAATAAACCAAAGGCTAGCCATCTCATTCGACGTTGACTAGACATAACTATAATACGTGAGGTATGCATTTGTAGAAACAAAAACATGCCATTTTTATGCGAATCGACAAACTAAAACAATTACAATCACTGCTCAACAGTTTAATCTCCTCTCCACCAGCGCAACTAGCCAGAGCAATGACGAACTCCTCGAATCTTTGCATAGGTTTTTGGTGGGACAATAATGACCCAGCTGCAATTCTAGGTAAATCGCATATTATTTTATAAACTATTGTTTTTATTAAATAGAAAACATATTGAATATGATAAATACAATAAATTGTGAAAAGTCGAAAAGTTTCACGGTTGTGAGTAGAATAAATAAAAAGTTTTTCACGATGAAATTTGCTAGTGGGGCAAAAATGGAACGGCGGCGCTTCTTGTTTAAGCTTCATTAAAAACCCAATTAAAAAAGTGGGAGGAATTGAAAAAAACCTGGAGATTTATAGAAATTTCGATGTCAGTTACGAGAACTAATTGTAAATATTCTTTAGAGTACAAGCAGCTGTATTCCATTGCATTCCGTTTCTCCATTTCGCTTTAAAAATAATAGACAGTAACGAGAATTAGATTGTTATGCGGATGCAGTTCGCTGAAATGGAAGATTTGCACCGGGACCCGCACGCGCCATTCATTTCGACCATTGCATTTTCATAGATAAGGGCATTCATGCATGTTAAGTTCAATAAAAACGTTAATATCATCCCCTCAGTTTGTACCCGCATATTTCCCCGATATTAATTATTCGATTCCGTGTTGAGAGACCTGATAGTTATTTGTGTAAATACACTCAGATTATTCTGCATATCTGCAGAAATCGGTTGTAATACGTAATTCCCGAAGATTAAATGTAAATATGGCATTTAAGTAATGTGAAATTTGAAGAAGCTTTAATTTCATAATCACTTGAATACATATAGAAAGTTCTGCAATAATCCTCAGACAAATATAAGTAATCATACACTCGGAGGCAAAATTAGCGGAACACTCGAAAATTTAACCAAATTCGAAGTCCGATATTTTTTCTAATTCTCAACCGATTTAGATGATTTTTTCGGCAAGTTATAGATCAACTCTTCTGCCTTGTAGAAATTATAAGAGAAAACAAAAAAATTTGAAAAAAAATTCTATACGGGGGCAAAACTAAAAGTGTTTTTTTTTGTCAAAAATTCGTAACACTCTGTGGAATTTCGTGGTCCGAGATGAAACGTACAATATCATGGTCTGTTAAGACACATCTTCCTACAGTAACGCCCTTCTTGTTTTATGCATTTATCTCTATTTTTACAATAGATATCCAATTTGAAGCGAAATGTCACAAATTTCAAGAATTTATTTTTAATCTTGCGTAGGTGCATAACAGGTTAGCCAAAAAATAAAATCAAAATTAGAGAAGCAGAAATCTAACGAAATGAAAATTTTTGAAATTGACTGGCCAATTTCACGCTCCGGGAGAACTCGAAGTACACTGGAAAAATCGTTGATTTTGCACATTTATTTTGAATTTTTTTGTGTGACACTCTATAATAATTATCATTCCTGTCCAAAATTGAGAGCAGGTGTGTATCCTGGCGATACACTCGTGAAATGAAATGAACATGTTGAGAAAAATGTTCATGATGACCCACAAAAAAAACATTTGATTTTAGTAGCGAGTATGACCCCCCCGAGCTCTTATTACAGCGCGCATACGATTTCGCATACTCCCAGTGATGATGTTGTCTATCATCTGTTGAGGTATGTTTTCCCACTCTTCCGCCAAAGCCAATGTCAGCTCTTCATCGTTGCCTGGATTCCGTTGTCGAACCCTTCTTCTAAGAATGTCCCAAACGTGTTCGATAGGGTTTAAATCCTGTGACCGCGACGGCCAGTCCATTCGTGTGATCCCAACTTCATTGAGATATTCTATCACTATGCGCGCAGTATGAGGGCGCGCGTTATCGAGCATAAAAAGGAAGTTTTCCCCTATGTAAGGAGCAGAAGGCACAACATGGGGCTCCAAGATTTCTGTTATATACCGATGGGCATTAAGTGATCCATTGCCAATAATCTCCAGTTCTGTTCGTACTCCCAAGCATATGCCACCCCATATCATAACTGACCCTCCACCGTATTGCTCAGTTCCTGCGAAGTTCGCTTGATTGTACCGTTCCCCTCGATGCCTCCATATTCTATCTCTACCATCCACGAAATTCACACAATATCGGCTCTCATCACTAAATGAAACTCGTCTCCACTGATAGATTGTCCATGCTACATGCTCCCTAGCAAACGCCAATCTTGCTACCTGATGGGCTCTATCGAGTCTTGGTGCTCTTGCTTGCGCGTATGATCTCAGACCAACTTCATTTAATCGTCTTCTGACTGTCCTCACACTGGCGTCAATGTTATCCACTGCTTGTAAAAGGTTACGTGCCTGAACAGCAGTACGAGGTTTCTTATGGTTTGATTGACGATGAAACGGTCATGTATAGCGCGGGTTGCCCGATTTCTTCCTTGTCCTCGCCTCCTCACGTACAATCCAGTTTCCCTGTAACGTCGGTAGATTCGATGGATAACCGACGTCGAGACACCCAACATGGTACCGACTGAGCGGTAGGTGCGCCCTTCCTCGATCAATGTAACTACCCTTGCTACTAAGGTTGGTGGTAAATCTCTCATTCTGAATGAAAAATACCGTTTCGAATCGTAAACAGTAAGAGAATCACAAAACACCGCAACCGATCGAATTTGTATCAAATCAAAGAATGAAAAACTCTCATTTTTTAAACAAGTACAAATGTGGTCATATACAAAAAAACGTGTGTTGTATTTCATATTTGATAAAAAAAGGTGTGCACATGTGTAAATGAAAAGTTTTATCAATGGTCCCAGAATTCGGCTGTGTATTTTAATACCTACCGACTGTTATCTCTTATGAATTCCTAATTTTCACCAAATTAACCAAATTGTCATCAATAACTAATGCAATTCGAACATAAAAATCGCAAACGACAATTTCGACACGCCGGAGTGATAATAAGAAAATTCCAAATTGATAGACGAATTTTAATGACAATTTCTTGATTCAATGCAATTTCTCCAAAATGGTGATTTTCCACTTGAAATTAAATATATTTTGCAAAAATAGAGATAAACGCATGAAACAAGAAGGGCGTTACTGTAGGAAGATGTGTCTTGACAGACCATGATATTGTACGTTTCAACTCGGACCACGAAATTCCACAGGGTGTTACGAATTTTTGACAAAAAAAACACTTTTAGTTTTGCCCCCGTATAAAATTGTTTTCAATTTTTTTTTGTTTTCTCTTATAATTTCTACAAAGCAGAAGAGTTGATCTATAACTTGCCGAACAAATCATCTAAAATTGAGAATTAGGAAAAATATCGAACTTCGAATTTGGTTGAATTTTCGAGTGTTCCGCTAATTTTGCCTCCGAGTGTAGTTTCAAAAGCACCGTGCTTTTATACAGGGTATATCACATAAGGCTTTACATGGCTCGAGGAAAGATAGACGGGACTGAGGTGATTTCGAAACAACCCCCTCTTAACCCCCTGAGGAGTTTCGTTTTAGATATACAGGCTGTTTTCTGAATTTCGATTAATATTCAAAAATTTACAACTCTACAACTGTTACACCGAATACCAAGAAATTCGGCACACACGATCACCTTTACAGTATCTATCCAAAGCGGGACATAAATTCCGAAAATTTCAGGACCGGACTGAATAAATGTACAAAATTGTGTTTGGAGCGATACAACACCCTCTATAATGTTTCTTCAATGATTTGTTCACACAAACTAAGTAATGAAATCTTTTGGCACCATTGAAATGACCTTGAAATAAATTTTTTTGCTGAATGACGAAAAACCCATCTGAAAAAAAATTGTTTTCGTTTTCTAAATAAATAAACGTGTTTGAAACCTGCATATGAATATATTTTAATTCTATCTCAATGTAGCATCATTTGAGACCTCAGTTTTTCCTGTGAATGGTCTTCGACTCACAATACAGGTCCGGACTATTAGTGGAATATTTTATTGCTCATATTATGAAGACTGTCGCTATCAAAATACTGGAAGCATAAATAAATGAATGATAATTTCTCGGCTTTCTGTCATAAATCTGACTTTTCAGAAGAAATTTGTTATTTGGGTATGTCAGTTAGATATCTATTCGTCACCAAAGAATAGCTATACTGTTTAATTTAAACCAAGTGATCCATGCATGTTGAATAAATTAATCATTATTTAAAATAATGGAACTTGTGAGCAAACTGATACTAAGTGTATGAGCATCTAAACAGTTTCAGTCGTTTCAATATTTTGTGAATTTTTGAAACATGTATAACCTTTCATTCTTTATAAGAAGCATCTCAATCCATTTTTAGTTCAAACCACTGAAGCAATCATAGGTACTCATTTCGATGATAGCGTCACCATAGATCTTCTGGCAGTAGACTTATATCGGTATGAATAATTTTAAATTCGAAAATAGTAGTTTGTCGTTCTTTCTCAGAAAAACCAAATTTTAGGTTTCTTAATTAACCGAAATGTCCAAATTCTCTAATGAAGAATATGCTGATATTCTGTTCGTCTATGGATATTGCGACGGCAATGCCCGAGGTACGGTTAGAGAATACCAAACAAGATTTCCGAACAGAACACTTCCTAGCCATGTGACTTTCAGTCAAACTTACCAGTTTTCGAGAATTTATGGGAAATTTCCATCTGCAAAGAAGAAACGTGATCGCCATAGAAATATTGATAATGATCACCAGGTCATTAACAGAGCAATAGCGCATCCTTCCATCAGCATTCAAAGAATCGCAAATGAAATGGGCATGGTGGACATGAAAGTATGGAGAATTCTGCATAAAGAAGAACTACACCCCTATCATCTTCAACCTTCAACGTTTGGAACCTAGGGATGAAATTCCGCGATTGGACTTCTGCAATTATATTATCAACCATAGAAGATCCATCGGTAGGATATTTTTTACAGACGAGTCAATGTTTACGAGAGATGGAATATGCAATTCTCGTAACATGCAGATGTCCTATGAAAATCAGAGAGCTATCTTGAAGAAAAGATCACAGAATAAATTTTGGCTCGATTTTTGGTGTGCGCTTCACAATAATCAACTAATAGGACCTCATGTTTTCAATTAAACTCTTCATCGGGAATGGTATCTCGAATTTTTGAGAAACGACTTGAACAGATTAATGGCGGAAAATGATATAAGGGGTCTTATATTCCACCATGATGAGGAAGGTCCTCATTACTCAATTTCAGTGAGAAATTATTTAAATCAACAGTATACGGATCAATGGATTGGTGGAGGAGGCCCCATTGCTTGGCCACCTAGGTCACCAGATCCGAATCTGGTTGACTATATCCTCTGGGACTTTCTAAAAGGAAGAGATTACCAGGGGGAAATTCACACAAGGGAAGAACTCTTAGAAAGAATCACACAGAGTTGTGATTTCGTCAGAGGAAGTCTTGAAATTATTCAACCAGACATATTTTCAGACGTTCAGAAATATGTATTAATGAAGGTGAAACTTATTTTGAGAATAAACTCTGAAATTGGGTGTCGAAAATTATTAGTTTTAGCGGTCAGTACTCTCCTTCTGCTATTGTGTTATTATTCTGAAATATTCACACACTAGTATTGAAATCAGTTAAAACGACATGTATTTTTATATTCCTTATAATGTGTTACTATTCATTAATTTCCGTGTGCAGCAATAATTAAAAATAATTTTTCACTCGCTTACTTATTCATAGTCTGAATTTGAAAACAAACAATCAAACTGCAGTACCTTTACCAGAGCTAAATACCGAATTAACACATCACAAGTAATATTGGTAGCAGAGTATTAAACAAATAATATTATTTATACATCAATATTCTCATCATTTTGATAACAACAGTCTTCATTTAAACAATAAAATATTCCACTGATAGTCCGGACCTGTATTGTGAGTCAAAGACCATACGTAGATAAAACAGGAAAAACTGAGGTCTCAAATGATGCTACATCAAAAAAAAAGCCGACTCGGTGGCGTATGGGATATGATGCTCGTCTTCTGCGCAGAGTTACCTGGGTTCAATCCTCACAAAGTCCGATTTTTCGGATTCTGGGAACCGCTTGAGTATCCATCTTTCGGAGGAGGTCCTGTCCAACAGAGATGTGTTGGACATTAAAGTACCCTTCCCTCGACCCGAGTGGGGTTCGGTAAAATTTCCGGGTTAGTGAGGTGACAGAATTCCCCGGCGTGTCATTGGCCAAAAGGCGGAAATAGAGCACGTTAAAGGAATAACAAACAAACACATCAAAAAAACCAGAATGGACTCATAAACAGATTTCAAACACATTTATTTATTGTAGAAAGCGATAGCAATTTTTTTTTCTGGTGAATTTTTCGTCATTCAGCAAAATCAAAAATTTATTTCAAGGCAATTTCAATAGTGCCAAAAGATTTTATTACATAGTTTGTACATACTGCATGTGCGGTTCGTTCACCAGTGAACAAATAATTGAAAACACATTATACAGGGTGTATCGCTCCAAACACAATTTCGTACATTTTTTCAGTCCGGTCCTGAAATTTTCGAAATTTATGTCCCGTTTTGGATACATCCTGTAAAGGTGATCCTGTGTGCCGAATTTCTTGGTATTCGGTGTAACAGTTACAGAGTTGTGAATTCGCAAAGTATTGAAACGACGGAATTTGTTTTGATGCTCATACACTTAGTATCAGTTTGCTCACAAGTTCCATTATTCTAAATAATCATTAATTTATTCAACATTCACTTGGTTTAAATTAAACAGTATACCTATTCTTTGGCGACTAATAGATATCTAACTGCCATAGCCAAATAACAAATTTCTTCTTGAAAAGTCAGATTTATGACAGAACACCGAGAAATTATCATTCATTTATTAATGCTTCCAGTATTTTGATAGCGAGAGTCTTCATAATATGAGAAATAAAATATTCCACTAATAGTCCGGACTTTTATTGTGAATCGAAGACCATACACAGATAAAACAGGAAAAACTGAGGTCTCAATAATGCTACATTGAAATAGAATTAGAATATATTCATATACAGGTTTCAAACACGTTTATTTCTTGTAGAAAACGAAAACAATTTTTTCAGATGGATTTTTTCGTCATTCAGCAAAATCAAAAATTTATTTCAAGGTCATTTCAATGGTGCCAAAAGATTTCATTACTCAGTTTGTACACACTGTTTGTGCGGTTCTAGCACCAGTGAACAAATCATTGAAGAAACATTATAGAGGGTGTTTTATCGCTCCAAACACAATTTTGTACATTTATTCAGTCCGGTCCTGAAATTTTCGGAATTTATGTCCCGCTTTGGATAGATACTGTAAATGTGATCGTGTGTGACGAATTTCTTGGTATTCGGTGTAACACTTGCAGAGTTGTGAATTTTTGAATATTAATCTAAATTCATAAAACAGCCTGTATATCTGAATCGAATCTCCTCGGGACTTAATAGGAAGATGTTTCGAAAACAATTCAGTCACGTCTATCTTCCCTCAAGCTGTGTAAAGCTTTATTTGATACACCCTGTATATCCTGCTCTAAGGGACGTTGGGAAGTTGCGAGAGTAGAACCGATTTCAAAGAAAGGGAAGACATGTCTACCCCAGAATTAACGTCCAATTGCAGAGTTGTCCATTATGTCAAAATTCATGAAAAGAGTGATAAACGATGAGCTCATAAAATATCTCGAGTTGCTGAGTATTATTAGTGTTTGACAATACGTTTTCTTTAGGCGATCAAGTGGAGCAGTCCTAATGCATTTGTGCACTTTAAAAATCAAAAAGTATTGCGAATCAAGAGCCATTGCTACACTTTCGTGTTTTGTACGGTGTTCAAACATTATTGAAAGTGGAGGTGAAGAAAAATGTTGTAAAGGAAAAGTAAATTTTAAACAATGCTCCAAATTCGGTCTGGGATTTGAACTTGTGGTAGAATGTGAACGATGTATGCCAAAATATATTTTATCATGTCAACAAATTGGCAGAATGTATGAACTAAATCGGCGGTTCATTTTTGTAATGCGAGTATTGGGTTTGGGTCTTGCTGGATGCAAGAAGTTTTGCGGTTTGATGGATCTAAGCAGCTCCTTTTTGAATCAATCAACATACGACTTTTATATTAATGAAATACATGAATGTATTACCATAGTTACTGAGAAACTGTTCTCTGCTGCTACAGAGGTAAAGCAATTGACAAGTTTAGCAAACAACATGGAAGATACGACAGATGTGACTGTCTCCGGTGATGGGACGTGGAAAAAGCGAGGTTTTGCATCACTTTATGGTGACAGTTCTGTAATCGGATATCACTCAGGAAAAGTCTTGGATGTCATTGTTAAATGTTCATACTGTAAACTATGTGAGTCTTGGAAAAAAAATTAGATACGGCAGAATTTGAAGAGTGGAAAGAAGAACACATCAAAAATGAACAATGTACCGCCAATCACACTGGAGCATCTGGAAACATGGAAGTATCTTCAATTATTGAAATATTTAAACGTTCTATTGTAAAACATTGCTTGAGGTACGTAAATTATATAGGAGATGGAGATTCTAAAACATACTCTGGTATTCTCAAAGCCAAACCTTATGGTGAAAATTTTGTTGTCAACAAGAAAGAATGCGTTGGCCACGTACAGAAGAGGATGGGGACCCGGTTGTGTGATTTAGTGAAGAAAACTGTTGAGGAAAAAATAGTCAATGGCAAAAAAACTCAAAAAAAAAATATTCTTTCTGGTAAAGGTAAATTGACTAGTAAATTGATTGACAAATTAACTGTATATTACGGCTTAGCGATAAGAAGAAACAGTGATTCAGCTGATAAAATCAGGGATGCGATATGGGCAACTTACTACCACTACAGTTCTACAGACAAAAACCCGCAGCATCAAAATTGCCCTGAAGATCCAGACACGTGGTGCACCTGGCAGCGAGCATCAGCATCAGGTACTCTCTCATCGTTCAAACACCAATATACTCCATTACCAGATGATGTTTTGACTGCAATGAAACCAATTTATGAAGACCTGAGTAAGGATGAGCTTCTGGATTTACACAAAATAACAATGAAAGTTTCAATCAGTTGATTTGGAAAATTACTCCCAAAATACTTCCAGCTGGGTCGATAATCGTTCAAAATGCTGCATTAATCGCTGCTTGTGTTTTCAATGAAGGGATATCAGCATTATTATTAATTATGCACGGTATGGACCTAAAACTTGGTCCAAATTCCCATGAATATGCCCGAAACATGGATGAGAACCGGGTGACCGCAGCCGAAAATAAATCTACCAGCGAGACTCGTGAAGTCAGGATTCGTCATAGACTGGAGCAAAAGGATGCCCTGGACATTGCAGCTGCAGCAGGTTCTCTACTTTATGGCCCAGGAATCGACGATTCAATGTAAGTTAGAGAAAAAATTTGTTTTCCCACTTTTATTGTCTCTTAAAACTTTAAACGCGTTTTTCTCAAAACTATGTTTTCAAAGTCGGTTGTCAAGATTTCTCGCGAACTACTCAACCGATCTTGATAAAATTTTAGAAAGGTCTTCGAGATATAATTTACAAGGTCTTGAACGAAGGATTTTTTTTTAAATACAACTATTTAAAAAAAAATGTCGAGAAATTTTCATCGAAATTTGCATTTTTTTATAAAAACGGCTGCCAAAAATCCAATTTTCATTTTTTTTCCTTCGTCCAATACCTAGTTTATTGTCTTTACTAAAACACGTATTTTTTATTTTTATTTCAGATGATCCTGAAAGAAGTTCTGCTGACAACGCGAAGGCACCTTTTTTCCGAGGGACTGCCGGAAATGGCGTCGTAATGACCGCCATTTAGATATTTTTTTTTTGAAAATTTCACAAAATGTTCATTAAATATGTATCTTTTAAATAAAAAAAAATTTCATTAAAATATTTCATTTTTTATATGTAAAAAAAATTATTGAAAAAAGGCCGTTTTTTGCCCAAGGAAACCCATGTAATCGAATCTGGTGGTAGTTGATGGTGTAACGAGTGAATTTTCTCAGGCTACTGTAGGAGTATCTCATTGCCCCATACTCCCTCCAACTCTTTTTTTGTTGCTTTTAATAACCTTCTTCACTTTGTAACCTAATTGAATACTCAGTTCCACTGATGTCAAGCGAAACTGTGGTCGCTTCAAAAATAGCTCGGTCAGAGGCTTAGAGCGTAGATATGTTCTTCAAGTGTTTTTACCCAGCAAGAACAGTGATTTTATGTTTTCCCTTTTCTTCTTATTTTTTCTTAAAGCGAAAAGTTACTTATAAAAGGTTTCCAAGCCACACTTGGCAGAAAAAAACAAACTATTTAAATTATGAATTCAATTAATAATTAAACTCTTGAACAAAAATCAAAACAATTCCTCTTCGGCCCCGCTTTCCGGTTACACGGGATAGCAACGTTGCCGTTATGAATAATAAATCTCAAGGCATGGGGCAGAATACAATTTCGAATTCGTCAGTCGGGGAAAACCGTGCAAAATCCTCTTTTGGTTTAGGTGCAGCAAAAAGGCCGGATACGTCAACTTCTAAGAGTATGAACACAGAATTACTAAAGCCCACAGGAAAAATTAAGAATAGGAAATCAGATATAACAGGAAGCGGAGATTCCTCCATGTTTGTGAATGCGGAAAGGCGAGCATTGTTGTACGTGGACCCCGCTGGTTCACAAGTTAGGAAAGAACATGTGATGGAACATTTGGAGAATAAATTTCCAGGAAAACAGTTCCATGTGGAAAAGCTTCCAAGGCAGGAAGATTCTAAAAGTGTTGCTTCTAAGGTAGGTGCTGATATGGCATTTTTGGAAGACCTAAATAAGCCCGAATTCTGGCCAAATGGCGTGAAGGTTATAAGATTTCGTTTCTTTCGGAGTCACCGAGCAATCATTCCATAAACATTCCTAATTATAATATACAATCGATATCAAAAAAATATAGCACCCTAGAATATTATGCAAATACAGAGAATTTGGATATAATTTGCTTGACGGAGCATTGACGGCTTTGTGAATCGCAAATCAAACTTATCAACATGAAAAATTTTTCCATAATATCCTCAAGATGTAGTGTTCTCGTGGCAGTCAATAACAAATATAAATGTCTACAAATAGACGAACTGGATTCTTTTGGTGTTGAAAAATATATGGAGGTTTCTGGAGTGTTTATACCACAGTTGCGGATGGTGTTCAATAACAACATACAGATCACCAGATGGCGTTTTTGAAGACTATATCACTTATATGAATGAAATTCTCGCTTTTGTGAGCAACAAATATGTAAAACAAAAAAAGATTTTCGCTGGAAATTTCAATGTCGATTTTTTAAAACCAACAAAAAAGTTGCATACGGTGAAAAATCTGTTTTCGTCATATGGAATGACCCCGATGTTCAGGGAACCGTCAAGAGTATCAAAAACTAAAGTGTCCTGCATCAATAATATATTCATTTCCGCTGAATTGAAGCAAAATTCTTCACAGAGGACTGTTGAACCTCATCTCTCGGATCATTTTGGGCAATGTTTAAATTTAGATTTGATAAACTGGTGAAAGCCACCACCTGAAAAGCGGAAAGTAGTTAACTGTAGAAAAATTACTCGGGGAAATACTTAACTGTTGAAGAAGGAATTACAAAATATTGACTGGAACAGCTTTCTTGACGAAAAATCGACTGAAGATGTTTTCACGCTCTATGGATGGGTCTTCTCGATAAATATTTCCCTGAAATGGAAAAGGAAATCAAGAACAAACCTGGCAAATACAAAACTGATAAGTGTCTGGAGTTCATCAAAGAAAAACTAGACATTTTACAAACAGTTCACAGTATAAAAAAAGGATCAGTCAGCGGAAGCCTATAAATTATGTAAAAAACAATATATCTCTTATTAAGAACAAATAAAAAGAAGAAACAACGAGAATTACATAAGGAATGCTGCTAATAAAACTAGAGCGGTTTGGGATGTAGTGCGTGAAGAAGTGAATCCTAGGAGTATTTCAGAAACTGAGGATCTGACTCCAACCGCCTCAGAATTCAAGTCAGCTTTCGAAAAAACTGAAGTTTTGCTCTTAAACAGTATAACCAGTTCAAAGCAAATGCTTGAGAAGAATGTTTCGGGGAGCACGGGATCATGTTTTTTATTTGAGTGTTCAGAGCAAGAAACCAAAAATTTAATAGACTCACTTAAGCCAAAATCCTCTAAAGACATATATAGTATATCGAATAACATGATAAAGTCTTTATCAGAGAAACTTTGTCATCCCATATCAATACTGATAAATAAATGTTTCAAGGACGGATACTACTTAAAGTAGCAAAAGTTGTACCCTTGCACAAGAAAGGAGAAAAACAAATATGCGATAACTACAGGTCGATAGCCGTTTTGCCAGTTTTATCAAAGGTTTTCGAATTGGCAATTAAAAACAGAATGGTCAAATTCCTGGAAAAATCAATATTGTTCAGTGAAGCACAGCATGGTTATCGAAGGAAGAGAAGTACTATTGCGACTATACAGAGTGCTCTAAACACAATTAGGAGAGGTTTAAACGGGGATGTTAAAGTGGCTATTGCTCAATTTCGACCTTAGTGAAGATTTCGATAGTCTGTGTCGCGATATCTTGTTGGATAAGCTTTTTCATTATGGTTTTTGTGGCAGAGTATATACCTTGGTCAAAAATTATTTAACGAATAGATCTCAGTTTATAAGTGTTAATGACAAGTTATCAGAATCTTTCATAAAATATAGAGGTGTTCCCCAGCGTGCTATTCTGGTTCCGCTTTTATTTCTGGTATATATAAATGACATTACGGTCCCTGGGGCAGCTAGTGTTTGTCTTTATTGTGATGATACATCCACTGTTGTGATGGGCGAAGATAGTGAAGATCTTCAAGCAAATAAAACTAAAGTCATCGAATAAACAAAGAACTGGTTTTCAAGCAACAAACTAAAAGTTAATGAACCACGAACTGAGGAACTTACAATCAGCCCTAGGGAACCACTGAATTCTGTCAAATTTCTGGGAGTATGGGTGAATTCTAGACTCAGCTGGTCGTCTCACGTGGAGGTAGCCTGTGGAATCTTAGCTAAATCAATCTTTTCTCTTAGAAAAATAAGAGATGTTAGCACATTGGAGTCAGCAAAATTTGCCTACCATGCCTATATTCATGCTGTGATGTCCTACGGGGTGTTGGTCTTTCTTCGGAATCGGGTAGAGTTTTCTTCCTACAAAAAAGTGCGATAAGAACTATGTTCAGAATTAATCATCGAGATCCCTGTAGACCAATATTTAAAAAGGAAAGGATACTTACGTTTCCATGCTTATATATACAGGGTGCTTCAACGAAAACTAAACATAGGCTATATCTACCAAGAAATTCATTTCTGAACAAAACGCAAAAATAGGTCAATTTTTGTTTTAAGGGAGACATCTTTTGGGGAATAAAACTTGCCTGAAATATCAACGCCCTAAGCGGGGGTTGCAATCCTTGAACATTTTGAATAGGGAAGATGGGTCAAGTGATAACTCAAAAAGAAGATGGTATCTTTGTCTACATCGCCTTGAACGAATTGACCTGTTTTTGCGTTTTGTTCAGAAATGAATATCTAGGTAGATAAAGCCTCTGCGTATTTTTCGTTGAAGCACCCTGTATTCGAAGCACCAAGACAACTTCATGCAAATAAGGCAGAAATCGTCACTGGAAGTGATCACCATACGTATAATACAAGACATAAGGAAGATATGGTTATTCCATTGCACAAGAAAAAGTTAACTCAGAATTCTTATGAGTACTGGGGAATCAAAATGTCCACTTGAATCTCCTTAAGGCAAATACTTTCAACAAAAAATTGAAAATTTCATATTAAAAATGCCTTCTACAGTATAGAAGAGTACTTGAACTTCTTACAATGAATGTTATTTGTTTTTATTATATTGTTTATCTGTGATATTGGTCGGACATGTAATTTCTTTTGATGGTGATTAAATAATATTCTATTCTATTCTATTCTAATAAATATTTAATAGATAGTTATTAATTGTGAGTTGTACTGCACCAAAAAATCTATAGCTGATTGCTTGAATATATAATGGGAAAAACTCAACTTGCGTATTTCCTATCGTCTAGACAGGATCTGGCTCTCCCAATGGAACCGTGTTTACCCAAAAGTTACGGTATTCTATCCAATCGAATGGTATTCACCCCAAGAGTACGGTATTTAATTCAATGGAACGCTATTCATCCCAAGGGCACGGTTTTCAGTACCCAGAAGGTCCACCTCTGTTATTAATGACACTTTGGCATCGTGGTGGCATGCTCAATATTAAATTGTCCATTACATTTTGGCCTAAGTCATTCCAAGCCCCCTGAACTGCTAATCGAAGCTCCTGTTCATGATGGAAGACGTTTTGACGCAGGAGATTTCTTTTTAGGGTGTCCCACACATGCTCGATGGGATTCAGATCTGGGGAGCAGGATGGCCACGGTAGAAGATCGATATCATTCTCTTCAAGAACGTTCAAGACAAATCTTGCACGATGAGGAGGGGCATTATCTTGTTGGAAGAGTGGCTTTTGACCCATTGTTTGGAGATACGGTACCACTACAGGTAAAATTATCTCATTTGCGTAAGAATTTCCCGTGAGGTTGTTCTGTATGAAAACGAGGTCAGTTCTTCCACCAAGGCGTATACCTCCCCAAAACATCACTGATCCGCCTGCCTGTCTTACAATTTCTCGAGCATGCTGGAGACGGTTTTGCTTTCCAAGTTCCCTCCATATTCGAATTCTTCCCGAATCGGGATAATAACTAAATCTAGATTCATCACTGAAGAGAACTGTGGCCCACCTCTCTTGATCCTAGTTTACGTGTTCTTGGCACCAAGCTAAACGAGCAGCGCGATTTTCAGGGGTCAGTTGTGGAACTCTTAAAGGACGTCTGGAGTGGAGTTGACCTTCGTGTTTGGTCGAAAATTTGTACATTATGAACTCGTGATAGCTCTTGAGCTAATTGAGATGCTGTGGTAGTACGATCTCTTCTGGCTTGTAAAACCAAAAATCGGTCTTGGGAGACTGTAGTAATCCTGAAACGACCTGTATGGCGTTCTTCTACGCTACCTGTTTTATTGAAACGCGACCATAAACGGTTTATGACACTTGGTCTACTTCCCAGAACACTGGATACTTCCCGTTGTGAGCTCACAGTTTGGAGCATGCCAACGGCTCGTAACATCCCTTCTCTAGTCAAATGTCGTCTTTCCATGGTCGAATCACAAAACTTTTTGTGATTACAACAGAAACAAAGTGCCAAATAACTGATTTCAAACACTGAATACATGAAATAATTATAAAGCAGCGTCGCATCTGCTGCATTTTCAGTTTTTTATATAAAAAAAACTGAAATCTGTTGCGGCACTCTACATAATTTGGTGAGAAATTGATGCAGGTGTTCATTTCTTAAAAAAATCATCCATATTGATCCTTCAGGATACGATATATCGATATTCAGAAGTGTTCCCTAGACTTTTTTGAGGTGTTTATGCACGTGTATTTGATAAAGTTGATTCACCGTAAGCCTTCAGTGAAATTTTCAGGGATTCTGCGTCTGCGTCGGTATAGAGAACAGTTGTGCCAACATAGCAACTACAAAAATTTTGATAATCGTTTCAAGCACATTTTCTGAATAATCAATTTCCGATACATTTTCGACAGAATGTATCATCTTGCAAACCAGGATAAAATGGATCATATTCTGTTAGCTCTTGAACCAAGAGTTCAAGTAGATCAAAATTGGGCCAGCCTGTATATGAATATCAACGAAAAATTGGGGGAGACGGTGAAATTCAACACCACCATTCGTCAGTTAATACTGCAGTAGCCAAGATCGAAATCAGCTGCTCGTTGAAAGAAGGAAAAAATTGAATCCTGTATTGAATTATTGTGGAATATACAAACGTCCAAATTATTTGACCTTCAATAATTCGAACATAAAGTGAACGAGTTCCTTTTGTAATACGGATTGTTATATTCCATTCATGCAATCACTTCCTGATCTAAAAAAGGTGTCGAGACTTGGCTTAGTCGCTGAACTAGTTGATAGAGGGATGAGAGTAAACCGAAGAAATTCCCATACATGGGAAGTATTCGAAAATCGCATTCCCTCATTATTTGCGGATTAAAGCGATGTCCGTTGAACCGCAAAGTTATCTCGGTTTTGTCACTCAGTTTGCTCATTACAATAGAATCGAGTAGAAGAATGATTTAAATTGGAATGTCCACGGAAGTTTTATTGAAAAGTGAAATTTTAGCAAATACAGTTGCTATACAGTTTGATCCTAGGAGAAGTGCTATTTTCAATGTTTCGCAGCAGGCAATTCATCTGAAAAACATGGAATAAATGGAAATAGAACTCTTTTTGTGAAAGAAACTTTATTCGAAAAAGACAATATGGAGATTGCACTTAGGATCAAAGGTAACGCTATTAGTTCTCGATATACAGGCTGTTTTATGAATATATTATTATTTATTATCGTGGGATTGTGCACTAACTCAGCTTTCTTCTTCTTCTTCAAGTGCCATGCAGATTCCTGCGTAGGCGTCCATCCTTTCACTCATCATATAATAATAATAATAATAATATGTGTTTATTTGCAAGATTCAACAAAAATCTTTACAAATATTCCTGACAGATGCCATTGCATTCCTCAGGATACTTAATTCTATAAATAAACAAATGGTTGAGGTAATACCTCAGAAAAGGTATTACCTGTAGTTGGTGTACATTTCACTAATTACAAGACAGCCTTTAATATGATGTAAACAGAAATTGCTGTCAGCACTGTATATAACATTCGAGAATGAATTGATTTAATGAAAGGGCCCATATCGGGTTACAATCGAAAAGTTCAAGTTATCTGTCGAAATCAGGTTGGAAGGTCACTTTAGGGTCTCAATATCACAATCGGCTCCAATATCACAATCGGGTTTCAATATCACAATCGGGTTTCAATATCACAATCGGGTTTCAAAGTCAAAATCGAGTTTGTTTGTCAAAATCTGGTATAAATGTCACAGTTTGGTATATTACAGTAGTTCATGTAGCCCAAGGTTAATTTCATATAGCCGATGCATTTATAATGTTATGAAAAACACTACGGTCATTATTCAATATCCAAGACTTCAGCACATATTTAAAAGTTTTTGGGTTATTAATGGTTTTAATATGGACAGGAATGATTCTGTACATTCTAGGTCCCAAGTAATCTAAATTTCTTGTTCCGATAGTCTTATCTGCTCGCAGAGTGACATAGTTCATATTTTTATTCCTCGTGCCATAATGATGATCAACAGAACACATAGTGTCTCTATTTCTGTTCAAATCGCAAATTATCCTGAAACTATACAGTTGTATTACATCTAGTATACCAGATTCCCCAAACAATGCATCACTTGGGTAAGTTCTACACTTATGCATCATTAGTTTCAAGAACCATTTTTGTATAACATCAATTTTTTTCAGATGACAGTCGTATGCGCCACCCCATGCTAGATTACCATATATTAATTGAGACTGGACAAGAGAGTAATAGAGTATTTTCAGTTGTGGCATGTCAAGAAAGTCCTTTAGATATTTAAATGTACTCAATAAAGGTCTTATTTTGTCACTATAAATTGAGTTTGAAGGTCCCACCTCAAATGCTGATCCAAAACAATGCCAAGATATTTGATTGATTTTCCCTCGCTAACTTGTGTTTCAGAATCAGAAGAAGATGTAAAAGGCAGGTATTTTGTTTTCTCAGAATTCAGGGTTAACTTGTTATACTGAAACCATTTTTTTATTATTTTTAAGTCGTTCTCTGCTTTATCCTTTACATCTAGCCAGTTACTAGCCTGATATAGTATAGCAGTGTCGTCTGCGTAGCTTACAATTTCGCCCTCAATTTTCAACATCAATAGCGAGTTGATGTAGATGGTGAAAAGAATGGTTCCAAGAACAGTTCCCTGTGGCACCCCATAAGTAATACGTCGAATTTCACTCACCTGCCCATCAATATCGACGACTTGCTCACGATTCGACAAATAACTTTTCAACAAATCATAAGAGGAGCCCCGAAATCCGTAATTATTCAGCTTCTCCAGTAATCTTTTATGGCATACGGTGTCAAATGCCTTCCACAGATCGATAAACACACATAATGACGGCAACTTTTTATCCATATATTTATACACATTCGAAGTGATCTTTTTAATGGCATCCTCTGTAGATTTTCCTGGTCGAAAGCCAAATTGATTAGGAGAAACAATATGAAACTTTTCGAGATACGAATTTATTCGATATGCCATGATTTTGTCCACTATTTTAGCAATAGAAGATATAATTGTTATTGACCTATAGTTTACCACATTGAATTTTGAACCAATTTTGTATAGTGGTTTGATTATACCAAGTTTCAGAGCATCGGGGAAAACGCCCTTCTCAAAATGAAGGTTGATCAGGTGTGCAATTGGTTCTGAAATTTCCTGTGCGATTTCCTTAAAGTTTCACTTCGCAGAGCATCATAACCTGGTGCTTTTTAGGTTTTAATTCCTTTATGACTTTTTGCACCTCAAAAAATCTGTGGGATGTAAAAACATCGTTTTATCGGTAGATTTCACCTGATCATTGAAATTCATTGGGGACTCTATTTTCGCTGCAAATTTTGCGCCGAGTTCGCTATAATGTTTATTGAAGGCATTTGCAATGGACTTTTTATCGTTTAGATTCTTTCCCTCCTCATCGATGATTTTATTTATTCTTGTTTTGCCACAAATGTCATTCACAAAGTCCCAAACTGCCTTAGATTTATTTTTATTCTTCTCTATAAATGACTGAATATATTTTTTTGATTCTTTTATTAATTTAGTAAGCTTGTTTTTAGATGTATTATAAAGTTCTTTTAGTTCATCGCTCGGATTATTGAGTAGATTTTTGTATAATTTATTTTTATCGGATATACTCTTCAGGAGTGCTGGCGTAATCCATTTTTTCGGGGTCTTCTATTAGACCTGGTTATATAGCTGTATTTTTCGATGTAAATTCTCAAAGTCTCCAGAAACAAATTCGTAGCCTCATTTATATTCTTAGTTTTATATATTGCCTCCCAATTTTCCCGCATCAAATTCTTCTTCAACTCCGTATAATTTATGTACTTTTTCAAATTATCTGTTTTTCCAGGATTTCGGTTTATATTTTCATTCCACAGGCTCAGTACCATTGGAAAATAATCTGTGATTTTTGTTTGAATAATGAAAGATGATGCAGAGGACCGCTCTAAGTTAGGTTTAGACTTAACTAAGAAATGGTCTAGGCACGTTCCACTTTCTATTGATGCAGCATTTTGTAGTGTCTGGAAGTCCTGTATTCCTGTCCACTGTCATATGTTTCGTAGCCAGGATAGTTTTCTCCTACCTGCTCCTCTTTTTCCTCCTTCTATTTTACCCTGGAGGATAAGACGCTGGAAGTGATAGCGTTCTCCGCGCAGTACATGTCCAAGGTAGCCAATTTTTCTTCTTTTGATGTTTTCGAAAAGTTCACGGTCTATCCAACCAGTTCTTCTCAGTACATCCTCATTTGTTACATGTTCAACCCACGATACCCTCAGCATCCGTCGTAGGGTCCACATCTCGAAGGCCTCAATTTTATTTATAATTGCTGTTTTCAACGTCCATGCCTCGACTCCGTACAAGAGAACGGGCCAGACGTAACATTTTAGCATTCTATATCTGAGATTGAGATTTAGGTTTTTGTCTGTCAAGAATTTTTTAAGTTTTATAAACGTTGTTCGAGCATGCTCGATTCTGCATTTTATTTCTTGATCTGGGTCCCATTTTTGGTTGATCATGCATCTCAAGTATTTAAATTGAGTGACTTGTTTAATGTTTTCTCCATTTATGGATATTATGGCATTTAGTGCATCGTTTCTGCTAATGGCCATACATTTGGTTTTACGGATGTTAATTTTCAAACCCAATCTCTGGCTTTCTTGATTGACATTGTCTAGTAGAGTTTGCAGGTCATTTGCACTATCTGCCAGTATCACGGTATCATCCGCGTATCGAATATTGTTGATGGAAATTCCGTTTACTTTGATACCCATGGGACTGTCGGAGATTGACTCGATGAAAGCTCTTTCCACATATAAGTTGAACAACATCGGAGATAAGATACACCCCTGGCGGACGCCTTTTTTTATTTCAAAATCCTCAGTTGTTCCTGCATTTTGAATTCGGATTTCTGCTTTTTGGTTCCAGTATAGATTACCTATAAGTCTGATATCCTTTCCATCCAGCCCCAAGTCTCTAAGATATGATATGAGGAGGTCGTGCTTTACATTATTAAATGCCTTCTCGTAGTAGATAAAGCACAGAAAAACGTTCTTTCTTTGGTCTTGGCAAATCTGCACTAATGTTTGGAGACTAAATATGGCTTCTCTTGTTCCAAAACCGTTCTTAAATCCAAACTGACTGGCACCACTCACTTCCTCGCACCTCCTATATAGTCTCGTGTGTAGAACTCGAAGGAAGAGTTTGAGGAAATGACTCATTAGACTAATGAGGCGGTAATCTTTACACGCTGTTGCGTTGTTTGTTTTCGGAAGTGCGACAAATGTAGAACGGAGCCAGTCCTTGGGAATTTGTCCAGTGTCGTAAATATTGTTAAAGAGTCGGACTATGATATCGAGGTTTTGTTCGCAAATTAAATGAAATGTTTCCGAGTACATATCATCAGGGCCCGGTGCTTTGTTGCTTTTCATTAGAGTTATAACATGTTAGATCTCACTCTTTAGTATACTTGGTCCCGATAGCGTTGTTATTTCGTTTTCGGGGTTTCCTGGTCTGTCGTCTAGGAAAAGACCAGTGGTGTATTCCCTCCATGTTAGTAGTAGTTTTTCGGTGTCCAATATTATTTTCTTGTCTTCATCCCTGATGAAACTTACACTCTTATTGTTATATATTCCAACGATTTCTTCGACTTTTTTATGGAGATGGAAACTGTCTCCCAGCTTGCTCAGATTTTCTGCTTCCAGACATCTTTCAGTCAGCCAACTTTCCTTTGCTGCTCTTATTTCATTTCGAATTTTTCTTTGGAGACTTTTATATTCTGTGTATTTGCTGTTGATTTTACATTGCCTTCGTTTCTCCATTGAATCTAGGATGTTTTCGGTCATCCATTTGTTCCTCGTTCGCCTTTCGGTGTTTGTAAGGAAGATTTCATTTGTTTCCGTAAAAGCTTCTTTGAGTTTGAGCCAGTGTTCGTTCGTATCATTTATACTGCGTATACTTTCCAATTCTTTATTAAGATGTTCTTCGTATAGTGATCTTCTTCCCTCGTCTTCAAGTACTTTTGCTTCTAATGTCTTTCTAACGGTTTTTTCTTTTGGTCTGGACAGGCGCAATATTATGTCGGCACGCAGCGGAATGTGGTCAGATTCAATATCGGCACCTGGCATTGTTGTTACTTTAGTGATGAGATTTCTAAACCTTTGATTAATGATAATAAAGTCTATTTGGTTTTTGACAATGTGGTGTTTACTGTCTTGCGGAGATTTCAAGGTGTATGAACGTCTTGGTGGTAGCGTGAACCATGTATTTGTAATCACAAGATTGTGCTCTTCGCAATACTGAATTAATCTTTCCCCTCTTTCATTTCTTTCACCTAAGCCGTAATCACCCACTACAGATCTCAGTCTACCCTTACCCACTTTCGCATTGAAATCTCCTAGAATTATATTGACCTCGTTCGTTTTTGTATGCTTTAGGGCACTGTCAAGTTGTCTATAAAAATCCTCAATCTCTTCCTCTGACTTGTCTGCAGTTAGGGCGTAAACCTGTATTATATTGATGTTCATGGGTCTACCAAACAATTGAATTAGGAGTGCTCTCTCTGAAATTGGGATGATGCCCCTTATTGACTTTTGTATGTTGTCATCCATTAGGATGCCAACGCCGTGCTGATGGTCTCGGCCGGAATTCTTGGTACCTGAGTAGTATAGTACTTTACCGTTTGATCTGATTATTCCATTTCCAGGCCAGCGGACTTCACTTACTCCGAGAATGTTTATTTCCATTCTGTTCATCTCTTGGATTAGTTGTCGAGCTTTCCAGCTGCATACAAAGTTTTGACATTCCAAGTAGCTATCTTTGTTCTCTCATCTAGTTGAAACCGGGGGATTCTTCGCACCTCCTGACCACTTAAGGTCTGCCCGGGACTAAAGGCCATTTGTATTTGTGCTTCCAACATGATAAGAGTTAATCGGATGAATATCCTGGGGATATCCGTAGGATCTTTAATACAGTGGATTTCCTTTACCTTCTGTATCCCCCTGCCGTTGGCCATTTGTTGGCTTTTCCGCCTTTAGAGACGATTTCTCATCTCACGAGCAAGAGGTTGCTCTCACTCCTGTTGGTTCCTAGACTCTGAGCTGACTCAGCTTTCAGCTGGATATAATTTACCTTTCCCAGAATCAGGAATCAAAGGGAATAGGCTCGATTACAATCTACTTGACATAAATTTTCTTACTATCCTACATGTACTCCAAAAAAAATTGAAGGGGCAAAAGAAGACATGGCTGCGGAAAACACCTTGTAGATTCTATTCAAGATTCAGGGCGTGTATTGATGGAGGCTATAAAAATAGCTCGCATTCCAAGTTTGGGCTGAATATCTCAAAAACTGCAGGAGTTTTGAAGAAGAAAACAATTTTTTCCGGAAATTTCAACACCCTGTAGTTCCGTTACGAAGCTTTTGCGGACCTATGTTTATATGAAATTTTTTCATTAAAATTGCACGTAGATTTACTCACTCAAGTTGTGACATACTATTATGTAACACCTGTAAAATTGATTCGTAACAGATCAATTTTCTGAGTTATAAAAGTAAAGTTCCGAGTTATTATTAAATTTTATTACATTTCGAATTGTAACTAAGTTATTGGAATCAATATACAATCAGTTCATTGCGTTTCAAAAATATTGCAAGATAGGAAAAATGTTATAATCAATATTCAATAATTTGAGTACACTTCAAATAATTTGCCAAGTTAGAAGAACAACTGTGAAAACCCATATAAAATAATGTCAGTTCATTTCAAATTTTGTCGATTTATGAAAATAGATGTTATAAATTTGTTCATGAAATAAATGTCCAAAATGAATAATAAATGATTTCCGCGAACTTCTAATAAATCATTTGCCAAGTAAAACGTGTAAAAATAATTTGGAGTTTATGAAATGATTATTTTAACTTACCCTCAATGCCTTAAGAAATTACGTAGCATAAATCTTGGGAAAATGTATGAAATTTAAATGTTGGACAAAAATTTTGAGAAAAATTCAAAAAATAATTAATGGTGGAATACAACGGGAATTGTAATTCTTCCCCTGTCCGGCTTCCTAGAGAGGAACAATTCATGTCTTCCACCTTTCTAGACTCTTATATCAATTCTGATTTCTGTAAACTATACGAATGAAGAAAAGAAAAATTAACTTCAAACTTGAATTCTTCCCTGCATTAAACTTGGTATTGTCGAAGCAATGAGAAGAATACGCTTGCTCCCCAGGAAGCACCTCGAGCCTCCAAAATCAAAACGAAATTGTCCTACAGTTCGTGAGAACATCAATATTGTTACCATTATGGCCACGTCTCATTATGACAGTGAGTTGGACCACTTCCATCACTCCGAGACCTACCCCGAGCTATCTTTGAAATAATTCAGCCACCAAAGACGAGTGGATTGGACCACTTCAAGCCTCAGGCGTACGTTGATCACTCTTCTTCCTGGTAACGAGAACGGAGTTTCAATATATCCTGACCAATCCGATCTTGTTCTGAGGGTTGAAGTGGTACAACTTCGAGCCTCAGATGAGAAAATCGTACTAAGAGAAGTCGAACACCAATTTCCATAAATTGAATGATCTTTGTGCGAGTGGCTTTGACCATTTCGAACACTCAGAGTTGTATTTCCACGCACGGAACGACTTGTCGTCTCTCCCCAGGGACGAGTGGGTCCAATCACTTTGAGCCCCAAGGAGGAACCGAAATATACACAATCGAACCAGTATCACTCAGCTTCAAAAATAAATAACGCTAACATCGTGATCGTGGCCTTACACCCGTACTCCCTTCTGCTCTTTGTTCTCAATTACATGTTACATAAGACGTTTTCGAAACATGATACTTCGTCGTTACGCGAGGATTGCTGACTAAGAAAATACCAAAAGATTTCTGCGATCGCTATCGCGAAATGGTGTTTCATAACTTTCGGGAATAGTGTCGAATTTTGGTTGCGATCTATTTCTTATCTGAAAATGGCTGCATTCCAACGAAACAATTTTAACGCTTTTGGATGATTTTAAGCTGTTTCAAAAATATGTAATATTTCACATTGAGATTTCTAAAATGAAATTATTGAAAATAATAAAATATTGAAAGAAGTCCCTACCCCAAAACTACCGCCCTGTTGCACTTCTTCCGATTATGTCTAGAGTGATGGAGAGAGTCGTAAATGAAGAACTCATCAAATATCTTGAGTTGCGGGGAATTATTAACGATCCTCAGTATGGTTTTCGCAGGCAAAGATCGACAGGAGATCTGCTCACCTACATCACTCATTATTGTACAACAACGATAGAAAAGCAAGGGGAATCTAGAGCAATAGCCCTCGACATCTCTAAAGCCTTCGATAGGGTTTGGCATGCAGCCTTGTTGAATAAACTTGCTGCATATGGGCTTCCCGAAAAATTGCGGGATTGGTACCTCAGGGATCCATTCTTTCGCCAACCTGAACAGAGAACAAAATCTTCGGTTTTGCAGACGATTGTACCCTGGTTTCGTATTTCAATAGTCTGCGGCCGATTATAGCTGCGGAATTTCATAATCAGAGATGTCAACAAGTTAATATCTTAAACTCTGACTTACAGAGGATATCTGAACGTAGTGAGCTTCAACGCTAGCAAGCCGCAAGCAACTACGTTTTCTAGAAAGGTCTCCGCTAGAGAACCTCCTCTAATGATGCAAGGCCAACAAATTGCATCCAAAGATTCGATGCACCTTTTCGGAATAACGTCTAACCCTGGGTTTTGCTGGCATGAACATCTATCAGCAATAGCTAAGTCGGCATCAGGTAAACTTAGTTTTCTTTTCAGAGCCAAGCGATACTTCACGTCATCTCAGCTGTTGCTACTATACAGGGATATCCACCGGGACCGTCCGTTAAAAACTTTTTGAGTTTCAATTTGTATCAGCATGTACTATACCCATCTCTTATAGTTCCGAAATAATTTGGGAATATATTGAATTTCGATGATTTTGCAAGAACTAACAGAGAATGCTTTGAAATATTTGAATCAAGTAGCTGAAGTGGCTACGCTCACCTGACATGTGCCTAAAATTAATGTACTTGTCACTTCGTTCATTCGAATTTGATATTTCAACAAGAATTGTCGTAATTTCAGATTGAAAATATCAAAAAAATACAACATATTTGGAATAATACCACTGGTTATTCAAAAGAAAATATATTCAATCTTTTTTTAATCCATTTTAGAATGTCAAAAAGTAGTGGGTAGAGATTGCAGGCAATTCAATAACCAATTTCCAAATTTACCGTCTATGAGTAAAATAAAATTTCGAAGCACTAGAAGCAATTTTCTACAATTCGGATGAATAAAAGAATAAAAATTGTAGGAACTAAGCGAAAAAAAATCATCGAAGATAATTACATTGATACGAATAAATGATAGCAAACATCATAGCAGAAAACTAATTTACGATCTGAATAAATGTTCTATATGTGCCCCATTTTGCTCGATACACTTGACAGATCGTATACGAACATGGTGAGTGGCCCTCCTAGTTTCCTCAAGATCAATATTACGAAAAGCATTATGTATGCGGTCTAGTAACTCTTCTTTACTTCTTACAGGAATAAGATACACTGCACTCTTGATTTTGCCCCATAAATAAAAATCAAGGGGCGTCAGTTCCGGAGAACACGGAGGCCATAAATTTGGTCCTTGATTACCCCACCATCTATCCTCGAACATTTCTGTTAGCTGCCGAACTACAGATCGTGTTTTATGTGCTGGTGCGCCAACCATTTGGTAATAGCAACCCCTCAAAATGTTAAAGGGTTATCCATCTAAAAAGTTTGCTAATGTTCCTCTCAAAATTTCCAGGTATCTTTGTCCATTAAGATTTTCCTCATAAATGTGATAAGCCAACAAATCATTCCTTAAAATTGCAAAAACGTTCACGCTGAATTTATTTTGGAAATCAATAACCTCAATGAAATGCGGATTTGGCCCAAAAATGTCGATCTTCTGTAGGTTATTCCACTTTCATTGAACTTGGCTTCATCAGACCATATAATTTTTTGCAGAATTGTCTCATCTTCTTGAAGCCAAATTAATAAATTTTCACAGAAATTTAGCCGCTTGGAAAGGTCAGTTGGTTTTAATTTTTGTAGTCTGATAAAAGAATACGGGTGCATGTTATGTTTCTTGAGGATCCTTTGAATGGAATTATAACTCAATCCAATATCCATTGATGCTGACTTAATGGACGTATGTGGATTGGCAAGAAAATACGCTCGCGTATTAATTTGATTGTCGTCGTCCTCGAGAATTGGTTTACTTCTAGTTTCTATGTATTTTGTTCCTCCAAATTGCAGAAAATTGCTTCTAATCCTTCGAAAGTTTGTTTTACTCATAGGCGTCAAATTTGGAAATCAGTTATTGAATTGCCTGCAAGTTCTATCTACCACTATTTGACATTCTCCATGAATCAAAAAGAGATTAAACATATCCTCGTTTGAATAATCAGCCATTTTATTATCAATCTGGTGTTTTTCAAAAGAGTTCACTTCAAATTACCAACACTTCTTGTTGAAATATCAAATTCGAATGAACGAAGTGAGAAATACATTAATTTTAGGCACCTGTCAGGTGAGCGTAACCAGTTCAGCTACTTGATTCAAATATTTCAAAGCATTCTCTGTTAGTTCTTGCAAAATCATCAAAATTCAATATATTCCCAAATTATTTCGGAACGATAAGAGATGGGTATAGTACATGCTGATACAATTCTATCTGAAATTTAACGCTTCATCTGATGACGATATAAAAATTGGCACCTGCCATTTGAAAAAATTGAGTTATTGCTGTTTGAAAAAGGCCAAATTGAAAAAATCATACAAAACAACGCAATAAACATTTGACAAATGTAGACTGCTTAAAAAATTCCTCGATCTTTCTATCCACCCAAGCAAAAATTGTGTCTGTAGTGCAAAAGATCTACGAGCTACAATTTTTTTAAATGTTCCTCAAAAATCGAGTTTATAACAACAATAATTAAATCTGTCAAAAATTTTGACAGATAAGTTCCAACAACTTGGGTGTTTTATGCCTTGCTCAAATGTCGGTTCTAGATGTATAATAAAAAAGGTAGATTGTCATTTGAAATAACGAAGTGATGACCCACTTCCGGTATAACCGGAAATGGTATCACTTCGAGAATATTTCACTCAAATTGGAAATCGCTAGTCTAGTCGGGTATAAAATTTCAGCTTGTTATTGTAATTGGAACTTAAAAAGTTTTTAACGGACGGTCCCGGTGGATATTCCTGTATGAGGCGCAGATTCGAACAGCTTTGGAATATTGTTCCTATGTCTAGGGATCTGCGTCTAAATATTCGTTGCTGATGTTGGATAGTATGCAAAAACGGGCTGTGAGCCTCATCGACCATCCGGAGATCATCCGCGATCTACAACCGCTGGCTCTCAGAAGACAAGTTGCTGACCTTTTTTTGTTTTACAGATACTTCCACGGAAGATGCTCCAAGGAGCTGAAAGATCTTGTTCCGGGAAAACTCATGTTTTGCCGCAACACTAGGCTGGCAAGGAGTTCTCAGCATATGGTGGTACATTCATCGACCCCTTGAACCTCTCTCTATAAGAATTCCTTCGTTCACAGGGCCGGTTAACTGTAGAACTCACTTCCGTCCAACATCTTCCCAACATTCTACAATTTGGCCGTCTTCAAGGAGCGACTGAACAGACACCTCAATTCTTCCCAGGCGCCCACTTATGTGGTGTAACAGGTTCGCGTATTCCCGAGAAGTGCGCATGAAAAAAAAATAAAATTCAATTAGATCGAATATCAAGAAATCAATGAATAATTTAATCAAAAAAAACAGAAAAAATATATCCCGGTTATGCGCAATTTCAGAATTGTTGAATGTTAAGTGAACATTACAACATTTTAGAGGTCGTGTTTGTATACTACTTTTTCTTGTTACACCTTGTATACTTTTCAGAAGCTTTTTGCGAATCCGAAATCGCTTCATTAATTTCTGCCAGAGTTTTGACGTGCACGACCAAACCTTTTAATATATGTACCTCATTAAACACCATTTAAATGTTTGCACTGTATATTATTACCATCGAGTAAGATTTATACTTATCCCAAATAAATTTACGCTGTCGTCTGAAATAGTATTTATCGTATACGCCATTTCCTTCAGATCATAATAAATGTCACATTCATGGGTGAACCTTCTTCGTTTTCACAATGAAAAGGATGTTTCAAGCTCAAAAGCCGAGAATAGATTAACTAGAAGAGAAAACACGGGAAACCTTGTCTGTTCTCGATTCTGCTATAGACTTGGACACGGGATTTCTATTCCCTTTGTCATGTAAAACAAAAACGGATGCAACGGAGCTAATTGATTCAATTCAGAATTGAATTTTTTATTTTAGATGTTGGATATTTGTCAAACGATCTATTATTCAAATTTTGGACAATAATAGAGGATTCGAATTTGGGAGGCTTTTACTTGGTAGAATTCCATTATCAATAACAAAAACCAGTAATATTTTTTGAGGAGTTTTACTGAATAATTGTGATTCGTAACGCGTTTCACTACACCGTAGCTTCTTCAGAGGAATGAATATACAGAAATTATGACAACTACATACAGGGCTATCCACCGGGACCGTCCGTTAAAAACTTTTTAAGCTTCAATTACAATATCAAGCTGAAATTTTATACGCGGCCATAACTAGCGATTTCTAATTGGAGTGAAATATTTTCGAAGTGATACCATTTCCGGTTATACCGGAAGTGGGTCATCACTTTGTTATTTCAAATGGCAATCTACCTTGTTAATTATACATCTAGAACCAACATTTGAGCAAGGCATAAAATACCCAAGTTGTTGGCACTTATCTGTCAAAACTTTTGACAGATTTAATTATTTTTGTTATAAACTCGATTTTTGAGGAACATTTAAAAAAATTGTAGCTCGTGGATCTTTTGCACTACAGACACAATTTTTACTTGGGTGGATAGAAGAAGGGTCAAGGAATTTTTTAAGCAATCTACACATGTGAAATGTTTATTGCGTTGTTTTGTATGATTTTTCCAAGTTGGCCTTTTTCAAACAGCAATAACTCAATTTTTTCAAATGGCAGGTGCCAATTTTTATATCGCCATCAGATGAAGCGTCGAATGTCAGATGGAATTGTATCAGCATGTACTATACCCATCTCTTATAGTTCCGAAATAATTTGGGAATATGTTGAATTTTGATGATTTTGAAAGAACTAACAGAGAATGCTTTGAAATATTTGAATCAAGTAGCTGAACTGGCTACGCTCACCTGACAGGTGCCTAAAATTAATGTACCTGTCACTTCGTTCATTCGAATTTGATATTTCAACAAAAAGTGTTGGTAATTTGAAGTGAACTCTTTTGAAAAACACCAGATTGATAATAAAATGGCTAATTATTCAAACGAGGATATGTTTAATCTCTATTTAATTCATGGCGAATGTCAAAAAGTGGTGGATAGAACTTGGAGGCAATTTAATAACCAATTTCCAAATTTGACGCCTATGAGTAAAACAAAATTTCGAAGGATTAGAAGCAATTTCCTGCAATTTGGAGGAACAAAATACATAGAAACTAGAAGAAAACCAATTCTCGAAGACGACGACAATCGAATTAATACGCGAGCGTATTTTCGTGCCAATCCACATACGTTCATTAAGTCAGCATCAATGGATATTGGATTGAGTTATACTTCCATTCAAAGGATCCTCAAGAAACATAACATGCACCCGTATTGTTTTATCAGACTACAAAAATTGAAACCAACTGACCTTTCCAAGCGGCTAAATTTCTGTGAAAATTTATTAATTCCGCTTCCAGAAGATGAGACAATTCTGCAAAAAAATTATATATGATCTGATGAATCCAAGTTCAATGAAAGTGGAATAACCTACACGAGAAATCAAAATTTTTGGGCCTCAGAAAATCCACATTTCATTGAGGTTATTGATTTCCAAAATAAATTCAGCGTGAACGTTTTTGCAATTTTAATGAATGATTTGTTGGCTTATCACATTCATGAGGAAAATCTTAATGGACAAAGATACCTGGAAATTTTGAGAGGATCATTAGCAAATTTTTTAGATGGATTACCCCTTAACATTCTGAGGGATTGCTATTATCAAATGGTTGGCGCACCAGCACATAAAACCCGAGCTGTAGACCGGCAGCTACCAGAAATGTTCGAGGATAGATGGTGAGGTAATCAAGGACCAAATTTATGGCCTCCGAGTTCTCCGGACCTGACGCCCCTTGATTTTTATTTATGGGGTAAAATCAAGAGTGAAGTGTTTCTTATTCCTGTAAGAAGTACTATAGCGCATTTATAATGATTCGTAATATCGATCCTGAGGACACTAGGAAGGCAAACTCATCATGTTCGTATACGAGCTTTCAAGTATATCGAGCAAAATGGAGCCCATATTCAACAATTATTCAGATCGTGCATTAATTTTGTCCTATAATGTTTGCTATCATTTATTCGTATCAATGTAATTATCTTCGATGATTGGTTTTCGCTTAGCTCCTACAATTTTTATTTATCCGAATTGTAGAAAATTGCTTCTAATGCTTCGAAACTTCATTTTACTCATAGACTGTAAATTTGGAAATTGGTTATTGAATTGCCTGCAATTTCTACCCCTTATTTTTTGACATTTTGAAATGAATTTAAAAAAGATTAAATATATTTTCGTTTGAATAACTAGTGGTTTTATTCCAAATGTGTTGTATTTTCTGGATATTTTCAATCTGAAATAACGACAATTCTTGTTGAAATATCAAACTCGAATGAACGAAGTGACAAGTACATTAATTTTAGGCACCTGACAGGTGAGCGTAGCCAGTTCAGCTTCTTGATTCAAATATTTCAAAGCATTCTCTATTAGTTGAAAAAGGCCAAATTGAAAAAATCATATCATATTCCTTGATCATTCTTCTATCCACTCAACTAAAAATGTGTCTTTAGTGCAAAAGTTTTTCGAGCTACAAGTTTTTTTAAATGTTCCTCAAAAATGGAGTTTATAACAAAAATAATTAAATCTGCCAAAAGTTTTGACAGATAAGTGCCAACAACTTGGGTATTTTATGCCTTGCTCAAATGTCGTTTCTAGATGTATAACAAAAAAGACAGATTGCCATTTGAAATAACAAAGTGATGACCCACTTCCGGTATAACCGGAAATGGCATCACTTCGAAAATATTTCTCTCCAATTGGAAAACGCTATTTATGGCCGCGTATAAAATTTCAGTTTGATATTGTAATTGGAACTTAAACAGTTTTTAACGGACGGTCCTGGTGGATATCCCTATATAGATACAATTGAGAATATAAATACAAATGTTCTTAAGTAATTAAAAGCTTAATGAGTTGTCTCTTTATGAGTGGTTATTGATGGAAATATCATTTTTAATTTCACCAGTGGTATCAGTGCAAACGTGTAACTAGATTCTCGAAGACAAAACTGGTACACCACTGTTTTTGTACAAAAAAAATCAGTTTTAGGTTTTTCATTCAATTTGAAAGCACTCGTTCAATTAATCTGTTCGACTGAAAATTAAAATAAGAATTGAAAGAATTCACTGGTGTATTTTTCATTTTTTGGTCGAACTTCTCGAGAATTTTCGAATGCCCAAAGATGGATATGATGGTAATTCATTACTGCATGTCTAGTGGAAGAGGATTCATCGGTCCACCGAATTTTGTTCACAAAATTGGAATTTTCTTCATTTCAGTTTACTGGCAAAAATTTCTCTCTTTATTCAGCATCCCCAGGATGTAAATCCTTAAGTGATTCTCAATTCTTCTAGTTGCAGAGTGTCTTCAATATACGAACTACTTCATTTCCATCAAAAATCCATAACAAAAATGAACATCTGCGTATTTGTTTTTACTCTAAAGAATAAAGTGAACAATTTGAATAGTGGTATCTGAAAAACAATTGAACAAATTTATTTGTCAAAATTGACAGAGACAAAAACTGAGTTAAATTAGTTAGCTCCTAGTAATTTGATTTTTATTGTTGTTGTTATTATTAATCATGTTATTGTTATCGTTATTCCTAACGTTCCAAGTATTATTCTGAAAATGCGTTTTAGTAACAACGAATACCCAAATATTCATTTTTGTTATAGATTATCTGATGGAAATGCGGAAGTGGCAGTTGCTGAATATCGAAGACGCTATTCAATTGAAATAATTCCAAATGTTCGTATCTTACATCATTTTTGTAAAGTTGGTCTGCGTAATAATGAACAAAACAGAACCGTTCAAATTAGAATCGTAATCGCATACTTCGTATCTTTGATAATAATCCGAGGCTCAGCTCTCGCAAGGTAGCTCAGAAATTACAAATACCTAAGTTTCAAATATTACGAACATTATCAGACGATCTCATGAAGGCATATTACCTACAGCTTGTTCAGGATTTAAACCCTTGAAATGCTGAAAAAAGAATGAGATTTTGTCAGTTGCTTTTAAATTCGATAGAAGAAAAACCTAACTTTTTAAGTAAACTTCTTTGTCTGATGAATCCTGAATGAACTGAATTAACTTTGGGGGTAGAAAATACTTGAGTTTTTCGCGAATATCTTTCTGGACTACATCGAAGATTTATCTATTGATTTAAGATATGAAAGTTGGATATAAATGAATGGATCCTCTCCTTCTCCAGTGTGCCAACATAAGTGAATTACTATTCAATACCAAACACAAAACTAATGAATTCAAACAGTCAGAATTGAATGCAATGAGAACCCAACAGCTTACGTAGGACGAACAGGATGAAATTTTAAATCATGATTCAAAGAACATCTTTCTTCAGATAACAAATCCACAGTACAATCTACAAATCAATTTTGGTCCAATTACATTTAGAGATAGCTTGTTTGTGATCAAGGTTGGAAAACAACAACCAAGAAAGGATTGTTTGTTTGACCAGGGTCATGGGTATTTGACATTTTCTAATCTTTTAGTCGATTGAAATGTTACATGAGCTTTGCATTTTTTAGAGGACGCAATTTTATTTTTGAGACATGTGAATAGAAGCTTAACCTCAAGTTTGTGAGGTTGCCACCCTTGTCTCCCGGCCACCATCTTGGAAAAAGGGGTGCAAATACATTTTTCGCGATATCTCGGATACTCTACATCCTACAAAAATTTATAGAAACATAATTTGTAGCAAATTCGTTTGCTTACAAATATGCTCATATAGCTTTTGGCCCTAAATTTAAAATTAAAAAAGCAACTTCATTTTCTCCTAGGCTATTCGTCCTTCATTTTATAAAAACATCTTTACATCTTTGATATTACCGGTAACATAGACACATACGTTATAGAACAAAAGTTGGCAAAATAGAACATATGACAGGGAGAGAACTTCCTCAAAATCTATTGATACGTACCATAATAACATTGACACTTTGAATATGAAACAGCATTGAACTCGATATTGTTCTTATTGTTGTTGGTTCTTAGCTAGATGCAAGGCATGAAGTCGAAGCATGTTGACGCTTTATTCTTAATTGAAATTCACCCCATTCATCTTAATCTTCATACAACATCTGAACTCGCTTATCATTCCAACTATGCCCCAATTTCATAATATGTCCCTTGAGGATCTGATGTTATTAACTCGATCGATACCTTCAGTCTTCGTAAACGATTTTGAATGACCCTCCTCAAATTCGGGAGTAGATGAGCGATAACCACCATTAAATTCAATAAAGGAGTAAAATAAAGTGACGTTCCTTTCTTACTTTCTTACTGTTTCTCTGCTATATGAATCATATTGACACTGACAAAACAGAAAAATTTGTCATTTGTATGTTTGATATGTCACATAAAATGAACAGTGATATGTTTCTACAAAAGTTCAATGAATTAGAATTGAGAAATTAATGATAAAATGTTTTTAGACACTCAGCTAAATGAAGTTTCGAAAAAGAAAGAACGAACACTCTGATTCTAAAAATAAATAATTGTATCCGAAAATTTACAAATGAATAAAGAGGATATGAAAAGATTAAATTTCTCGAATAATTCGGAAAATTTAGAAGGATTATAGGATGATAGTCACTTTAATGATATTGACTGCATTATGCTATCTTCTAACTCGATGCAGAAGAAAGAAATCATCAAGATGCTGAAAAATTAAGAAAAATCACAACTCATATTGTCTTCAGAGGGCAACTGACTATTTTTATTCGGAAGATTCAATGACGAAAAATTGGACGATTTATATTTTTAATCTTTAAATTGATGAAGCCAGGAAATTAAAGATGAATAAAGTAACATTTGAATTGGGAGGCTTTTTCTTGGTAAAATCCCATTATCAATAATGAGAAACAGTACTGTGTTTCAAGGAATTTTACTTAATGATTGCGATTCGTAACGCGTTTCACTATAGCGTAGCTTCTTCAGACGAATGAATGTAGAGAAAATAAGAATGATAATATAAATATAAATATTCTTGAGTAATTAAAAGCTTATTGGGTTGCTTCTTCTTAGGTGGTTATTTATGACAGGTATAACCAATAAAATTAAGGAATAGATTGCTCCCCGAAGAGATTCAATAGAGGTGATGGGCTTAAATCGACTGGTTCATTGATGAGTCTACCTGACTGTTTGTATTTATTGATTTCTAAAGTTTCCCAAAGATCTATCTTCCAATATTTATTATCTGTATGCAAAATTTCAAACTCTGGGTCGAAAGAGTGATTATTTTCTAAGAGATGATTCGCGTAATTTTAATCTGATTTTTATTTGAAAAACTGCGTTTATGTTCCGATATTCTGATATTAACATTTCTATGAGTTCTACCAATGTAGAAATTATCACAGTCATTGCAATTCAATCTATAAACACCTGATTTATTGTTTTTACTTGGTTTGGTTTTATTATTTTTATATATTTGCCTAAATTATTATTAGTGTGGAAAGCTATGTTGAAATTATTGCTACTCAAGAATGATTTCAGTTTCTCACTTGTAATGCCAACGCAGGTTAAGGTGTTGAATTTTTGTTTCAATTTATCGACAGGGTAAACTTCATTCAATGCGATTCTACTTTGTTTTCTATTTAAAATATTATTTATTAGTTTGGGATTGTAACCAATTATTTTTGGCTATTTGTTTAATCAAATTTAATTCTTTGTTGAAATTTTCTGGTGATCACGGGATGTTAATCAATCTATGAAAGTGGTTAAAAACATAATTTCGACAGCAAAATCATTAATTACAGACCACGAAGAATATAAATTCATTAACTCCAATCCACAATCCCCCGAATTATATTCGTTGATAAAACTTCGTAAACCCAATTACCCTATTAGACCTGTTGTTTCTTATGTAACGGCACCTTCTTTCAAACTTTCAAAATTCCTCAAAGACTTGCTAATAAAACATTGCAATTTTAAATCTAAATTTTCGGTCAAAAATTCATACGAACTGATTACCAATATCAAAGATACAATTATAACACCTAATTCCAAACTCATTTCTTTCGATGCTAAGAATCTATTTCCCAACATACCTCCAAAAGATACGTATTACTTAGTTGAAGAATTATTAGAAAAGAATCATGTCAATACTATCATTAAATCAGATATTCTTTCATTATTACAAATTTGTTTAGATCAAAATTATTTCCATTTCAATAACAAATATTGTACTATTGAAGACGGCTTGATTATGGGCAATCCGTTAAGCCCTTTATTAGCAGAAATATTCATGAATAACTTAGAGAAATTAATTCATAATCATCCACTCAGTGAATATTGTTTATACTGGTATCGCTATGTAGACGATATCATTATTTGCTTCACAGGAACAGATAGACAGTTAAAATTTTCGAAAATCATATAAATTCATTACATCCAAAAATTGGATTCACAACCGAAATAGAAAGCAATAATTCGATAAATTTCTTAGACGTAACAATTTCGAATGAAAATGGAAAACATGTTTTCGCAATTTACCATAAGCCGTCACATACAGATATTATAATACGTAACTCGTCGTGTCATCCATATCAACATAAAATGTCAGCATTCAATAGTTTTATTCATAGATTGATGAACATCCCGTTATCACCAGAAAATTTCAACAAAGAATTAAATTTGATTAAACAAATAGCCAAAAATAATGGTTAGAATCCCAAACTAATAAATAATATTTTAAATAAAAACAAAGTAGAATCGCATTGAATAAAGTTTACCCTGTCGATAAATTGAAACAAAATTCAACACCTTAACCTACGTTGGCATTACAAGTGAGAAACTGAAATCATTCTTGTGTAGCAATAATTTCAACATAGCTTTCCAAACTAATAATAATTTAGGCAAATATATAGAAAATAATAAAACCAAACCAAGTAAAAACAATAAATCAGGTGTTTATAGATTAAATTGCAATGACTGTGATAATTTCTACATTGGTAGAACTCAGAAATTTTAATATTAGAATATCGGAACATAAACGCAGTTTTTCAAATAAAAAATCAGATTCAAATTACGCGAATCATCTCTTAGAAAATAATCACTCTTTCGACCCACAGTTTGCAATTTTGCATACAGATAATAAATATTGGAAGATAGATCTTTGGGAAACTTAATAAATAAATACAAACAATCAGGTAGACTCATCAATGAACAAGTCGATTTAAGCCCTTCACCTCTATTGAATCTCTTCGGGGAGCAATCTATTCCTCAATTTGTTTTGGATATACCTGTCATAAATAACCATTTAAGAAGAAGCAACCCAATGAGCTTTTAATTACTCGAGAACATTTATATTTATATTTTCTGTACATTCATTCGTCTGAAGAAGCTACGGTGTAGTGAAACGCGTTACGAATCGCAATTATTAAGTAAAATTCCTTAAAACACAGTACTTGTTTTTATTATTGATAATGGAATTTTACCAAGTAAAAGCCTCCCAAATTCAAATGTTAAGTTGAATAGTTTGAAATGGAAACGAAATATACAGGAAGAATAAATATTTACTTGAAAATAGGTATTCTGAAAAATTACTATTTTGATTATCAACGTTGATAAACTTCATCCAATCGCTAAACCTATAATTTGAGGAAACAATGTATTTCCGGTAAAACGTCCAGAATCATTAGTAGCATTGAATTCACAAGGTAACAAAGATAGCATGACAAGTATGCCAAGAAAAGGTTCTATTTTTTATCGGAATTATGATGATATGTGTAAAGGTGAGTATGTTTACGGATATTCATTAGTTTCATTTATTTTTAATATCTATTAAATGAATGATATTATACAGGTAATGAATTTCCTAAATATTTTGATGAAGAAGATGATTTTGTATTTTGTAAAGATGTACCTGGTTAAATTGCTGCAACGGGATTACGAAATTAAATTTGTAACAAATGCGGTTGTTCAAAGATTCGTTAAAACGGTTCTTTCACACAACGGGAATAGATTAGGGTCGTTGCCGATTGCACATTCTACTAACATTTAGTATCAAGCAATCGCATATTACTTCCGTTGCATCTACAATTAGGGTTCATGAAACAATTTGTTAGAGCTCTTGGAAAAAAATGGAAATTGGTTTCTCTTCTGACCCCATAAGTTGCCAAAACTGTATTCAGAAAAGATAAAAGCGGAAATCTTTGATGGGCCACATATTAAATCTTTAATGAAAGACACTAGTTTTACGGGAATTATGACAAAGATTGAGGAAAATGCATGGAACTATTTTGTTTGGCTTGTTCAGAATTTCCTGGGATATAAGTTCTAACTATTCTCAACACGTTGAACTACTAATGACTCATTCTCAAGCTTGGATGTAACATGAGCATCAAGTTACACTTTCTTCACAATAATCAAGATTATTTTCCTGCTAATCTTAAGAATTAAAGTAAAAAACAGGACAAGCGATTTCACGCTATCAAGGCTACTGAAATATAGATCTGGGGTGCTCAAACTTGAACTGCTGGCGATCTACCTCAATATTTTTAGACAACTTACGATCGACTCTGAGAGGCTGCAAGTATGTGTGATGCAGGGTTGTCGTACATACACGATACACCATACCTACCTACTTACCTAGGTAGGGTGTACCGTAGCATATATAAATATTAGCTTTCCGCACAATATACATTATTTTAGTCAAGGTTTGGGTTAGGTTAAGTTAGGTTCTCCTCTAAAATATTAATTAAAAAACTCATAGTTACTCAAAATTGCGAGTTTATTGGTTGTTACAAAACAAAAGAGTTACATATGGTGTTAAACTTAACTAAGGGGTGACTTTGGATGTTGAAGCGTGGCACTGCATGTCCTCAGCATACTTTTCATAAAATGGTACCCAATCACTGTGTTTTAATCGCAAGCATAATGACATATGATCGTCAGTTAGTCGATTGCGATATTTTGACTTATTTATCTTCATTTCAGAAAATGCAGACTCGCACAACTAAGTTGACCCAAACATTGCTGTCAGTTGAAGGGCGATTTGTCGGATATTTATCTTCAGATATAAAACACCAGAAATTTGTATCAGACGCTGTAGCTTTGAGATGCATATCAGATATAATCTGCACCAACTCATTTTCGACAGAACATTAGTTCATATTAAACTGACTTGCTATTTCAGTAGCTAATTCCTCAATGTTTTCACATAAAGAAGGATAACTCATAAATGATGCTATATTTGCCAATTTACTGCAATCTTGAAAACGCATTTTGAATTGTCCCAGAATATTTGATGATTCAGCCATCATAATTCACCTGAGGAATCCTTGCTCTCGAAGACGGAAAATGTTTCAGATCCTTTATTTTCAGTTGATCTATCATAAGTTGCAATTTTCTTTTGAATGCGTTTACTGCGCTTATCATATCAATAATAGTTTTTTCTTTACCTTGAAGCTCCAAGTTAATGGTATTCAAGTGCATTGTGATATCAGTCAAAAATGCCAAATCAGTCATCCATTTTTCGTTTTTCAACATCTGAGTGTCATCACACCTTTCGTCTAGAAGAGCTGTTATTTCGGGCAATAATTCTTGAAACATTTATTAGAATTTTCCGCGACTCAACCACCTGACGTCCGTGTGAAGAACTAAATCAGTGTGTTCAGCTGACTCCCTATCTTCCAACTGCAATTTGAAGAGCCGCCGTTGCAAGCTACGCGCACGGATTAAATTCACAATTTTTGTTGCAATGCCCACAATTTCCTCCGTGTTTAAAATTTTTGAACACAAAACTTGTTGACGTATAATGCAATGGAATGAAAAAAATGAAGAAAAATCTTCATTAGCTTGACACAATGCCACAAAACCGTTTTTGTTTCTAGTCATTGTTGGTGCTCCATCGGTTGTGATGCACACTAATTTAACTCTTGGTAGCTTGTAGTTTTTTATAAAATTGAAGAGAACGTCATATATATTTTCGCCAAGGGTCTTCCTCTTCAGAGGAATAACTGCCAAAAATTCTTCCTTAGCCAACATGTCATTGAATACCATCCGAATAAAAATACACAGCTGGGCAGTGCCTGTCATATCGGTGGATTCGTCGAACTGTAAAGAAAAGTATGTACTTTTCATGATATCAAGTTTTAGTTTATCTGCCATGTCATGACTCATGACTTCAATACGCCTTGTAACAATTGGACGAGATAACTGAAGTTCTCTAATAGCAGACATGATTTTTGTTTTATTTTTAAAATCTCCAAATAAAGTCTCACCCGCTTCAATGAATGCTTCCTTTACAACCGATCCATCTTCGAATGGTTTCTTGTGTTTCGCCAATATATGAGATATTTTAAATGACGCGATCGTAGCAGATTTTGATTGTTTGGCTGGTCTTGTGAACAAAAGAAAAAATCTTCCTCCCAATCGTTTTTAAAACGATATATTTTAGAATAATTCGCTGCACTCATTTTGTACTTTTTAATAATATAATAAACTTTTTATCGACGTAGTATTGCTTTCAAGCTACAATGACTCCAATCCCTGCAGGCGCAACATTTATATCGGCGTGAACGAAAGCCTGGAATGTTCCTGTCAAACGCGCCCCTCGAAGTTTCTAGAAAAGCGGCAAGAATAAAAAACGCGGCATTTCTTTGACAAGTACCGCGTATTGCTTTGATAAAGCCGCCTTTTGCCGCTATCAGAGTGTTATTTTATTACGTAATAAATTTTTGTAGTTTAGTTACCTACTTATTAAATATTTTTTTCTTCTCGAGATCTACTCGAAAAGCACTCGCGATCGACCGTTTGAGCACCCCTGACAAAGATGATGGCTTACTATTATTGGAGCATTCAGAACAGCCCACTGACTGCAACATCTGCAAGAAAATCTTACAAAAGAAAGTTTCTTTCAAACAAAAAGTGATGAAATGAGATCAATTGTAAAGAAGTCATATTTCATTGTAAAATGGGCTATGTTACATATTTTCTAAACTAGAATTGATACAGAAAATTTAATCACGGATTTGAAATCATCATAAAAATATGCTAATATCATGTGCCATAACTTGATCATCAGAACCGTTGTAGTGCGATGTTATTACTCAGTTAAGATGTGAATAGATACTTTTGAATATATTCAATTTCTTGGCCTGTTAAATTCGAGGAGAAAGATGTAGATAATATTTTTAATCACTTAAAATTGTTATTTAGAAAAATTACGCTTTCGATGTTGTTGATAATCACGAAAACATCTGAACAATAAACCTATAATTTTAGGACAATGTATTTCCGGTGAAACATCCAGAATCATTAAGAGCTATTAAAATCAACACTCAAAGATATTCTCACAAATATAAAGATAAAACAGTTTTTATCGGAAATATAATGTTAATGAAATAGTCGAGTAAACTTATGGATGTTTATTTTATGAATTTTATCAAATGATTGTTGAATTACTCTAATGTTGATTATTTTGTCCACTATTTTATTCATGAAAGTGCGTGATGTTTTCAATTATGGATCACTAAAAAACGTGAATAACGCACCCGATTACGCATACGAAATATGGTTTATCGATCGAGTCGTTCTCGAATTATTTGAAAACAGAGGAAAAAATCTTTAGATTTGGCGACCTCTTGCGACCTCTTGCGACCATACAAAGAAACTTTTCATATAGGTAAGTTGGCATAAATCGATTTATTTCGAGCTGAAGAATCTGTGGCATAATTGCGTACACGCAATTCACGGATCCCCTGTATATCAATTGTAACGTTTCTTAGTTCTTGAAATTATTGGTGGGTTCAAATTGAACACTTCAACGTTACAAAAACTCTAACCAATTTATTTACACATAAATTGAACAATTATAACTAATTTATATAAGACAATCGATACTGCTTAATTTATTTCTCACACTTTGTCCACTTATTCGCGCTAGTTATTCAAACTTAATTTTCTGCGCTTCGCGCTCTACTTTTATATACAAGCACGGGAGTTCTAGAAACTTCCGCTTTGTTCCAGATCTCCGTTCAAGAACCTTTTCTGAACAGTAACCTGGTTTCCCAGTATTTCGGCGCGCTGGTAGTTTTTAAATCTTTCCCGAATTCTCTCGAAAGTACGTGGTGATTCGGCATTCCGCCGGGCAGTGACAGGGTTGGCTTCAGGGACGATTGGATATCGTTACACTGCCCTCCTCTTTTCACTGTTCTGTACCAGAACATATTGAGTCTTTGGTCACCCACTGTAGACAGTTGCTGCCTTAGTTCAAAAGGTCTTGCGTATTCAGCGTTAAAAACTCTCGAGATACCCTTATCCATTCGAAGATCTTGAGCGACCAATATGCAATGGCATATTCTTTGCTTCCTGGAAAAGATCTTGTTGTATTTCTGTGGTGACTCCAAATCTAGCTTTTCCAGTGCCACCATGAAACGATCGTAGTCCCTAGCTTCATTTACTTGATGACTTTTCGATTTTTCTGTGATAAAACGTGTCTCCCCGTTATTTTTGTTTTCTCCTGGGAAAGGAGCTAACCGATTGAGATGGACTACTCTAGGCTTACCCCTCGACAACTTTCTTATGCGATACACGATGTCGTTGATCCTTTTCATGACTTCATAAAGAACTTCCCAATATCGCTGTAGCTTTGGAGACAAGCCACGTTCTTTCTATGTGTTATAAAGCCATACGAGATCTCCTACAGAAAATCCGCATTCAGAAGCATATCTTCATTTATGTATTCAGCAATATATGCTATATACAAGATCGAATTAAAAACTAACAATGTTTGATTTTTTATAACATAAACTGTTAGCTTAACCTAATAGCAAAAATCAATAAGAATTGCTGATACTTACAAAAGCAAAGACAACACCCCGGTTAAAATCCAAAAGAAAAACAAAACAAAATCCAACCCCAAATATCTAACAAGAACTTTCCCTCTTGAAGATTTCAGTGACCCTCCTGTTGAACGAGCTGAAAGTTCCAGATTCCCTAACCGCAAGAGGAAGAGCATTACATAACTTCAATTCTTCATCAAACAAAACGTTGCTAAAATTACTAGTACAAATATAGGAGAAAGTGAGAATGCTAGTGAGCTGGACTAGATGTATAATTTGTTTAACATACAAAAATGTCGATAAGATGAACTACAAAAATTATCGAGGCATCACACTACTACATGTTGCAAATAAAATGTCTAAATTTGTAGTTAATACGTATCTTCAAGTTGCATCTAAGAACTTCTCCGGAGATAACCAAAGTGGATTCCGACCAAAATGGGGAACAAGCGACCAATTTTTCATATTTCGATGAATACTGGAAAAATGAATATGGAATAGACTTGTACCTACTCTTCATCGATAGAGCTAAACTAAAGGACATCTTGCTACTTCAACATTCCCAAGAGGTTGAGTTGGCTGGTGTTGAGGTCTTTCGAATGCAATAATGGTGTTGAACAGGGAGACAATTACCCTTTTCATACTGGCTGTACATTTTGTCTTATAAGATCTGGACCAGCGGGGAACAATCTGCAACAAATAAAGTGAGTTATGTGCTTACGTGGATGATGTTATTATCCTGGCAAGATTATATAAAAAAATAGCCAACAACTAGAAAGAAGAGCTCAGGATATGTGAGCGGAGGTACTTTAATACATTAAAACATTGTGAAACTTGAAAATAGTGGTTTTTTCTAAAAGTTTTTATTATTTATTGAAAATAAATGAGTGATTAGCGAGACTTCTATAAAGAGTATAATGTTATAACATCTTTCAAATTGGAGAATGCCTTTTCACAATTTTCATCCCAGATCCAGTGATTAGATTTCAATAAATTTCGAAGAATTTCTGTTTTTTGCGACAGATTATTGATAAAAGGGCCTAAAAGTTAATCATTCCTAAAATCGTTGAAGTTCTTCAGTATTAGAAGGAGAAGGTAAATGTTTAATAGCTTCAATTTTTTCATCATCGACTTTAATACCATCTTTACTGAATATATGACCTAAAAACGTACTTCAGTGACAGCTATTTTACTTTTTCTCTATTAAATTTAAGATTGAGTTCTCTAGCTCTTTGTAGATCTTTTCTAAGACGATTATTATGTATCTCTAAAGTAGCACCATATACTAAAATTCATCCACAAAAATCAGTACACCCTCAATATCACCAAATAAATCATTCATGACTTGAACAAATTTTTCAGATGATGAGCATATACCAAATGGTAAACGATTGAATTTGTATCTACCGAAGGGTGTTTGGAATGTGCATAGATCTGAGCTTTCATCATCTAATTTCAGCATCCAAAATCCGGAGAATGCATCCAAATGCGAAAAATATGCAGCATTGACTAATTTTGACCTGACTTCATCAAAGTTTTTAGAGGAAAATATTCTCTCATAATATTTTTATTTAAATTTCTTGGATCTAGGCATATTCTTAATTGACCTGACTTTTGACCGTTATGACTATAGAATTGACCCAAGACGTAGGTTTTGATACCTTAGATATGACATCCATGCTCTCCATTCTTTCTAATTCCTTTCGAAGTTTATCATGTAGAGCAAATGGTACTTTTCTAGGTGGATCGACATGAGGAACAGCGTCTGGACGTAACTTGATATGGCAGATTGGCGGTAAACATCCAAGACCTTGAAAGACATCCTGAAATTCGTTGAGAATTTTATTACAATCATTATTATTATTTGTGATATTAAAAACTCTTTTAAAATACCAATTTTTGACATGTTGGTAGACCCAAGACAGTTTGACAAGATATATCGACTATTATGAATGTAATCATTTCATATGTATTATTGAAAAACATTTGAGATCACATTTTCCAATTACTGGTATTTGATTTCCTCCGAAGCTATTAATTGAAAATTGACATTTATCAATGACTGAATCTGGTAAATTTAATTTACTGAAGGTTTGAAATGACATGACATTAACATCAGCACCTGAATCAAGAATAGACTTAATTATGAAATTATTGACGAAAATATTCAAAGACCAAGAATCTTTTCTTTATTTATAATAGTATCTTCTATCATACCGACAAAAGGAAAGACTAAATTAGAAGTTGAATTATCTTCTGATTCTAAAGTTTTGACTGACTTTGTATTTTAAAACATAATTTTGCAAAATGACCTTGTTTTTTACATAACCTGCATTTGACATTTAAAGCTGGACACTTGTATCTATGCTGTTGTCCACATTTTCCACATATAATGTTGTCACTTGGCGATGGTCTTCTATTTTGGTATTCACGTCTGGACTCATTGGATGACTGACTGAAACTTCTGGATCTTGATTGTCCAAATTTATTGTAGCCTGATGTAGAACTTCTTTTATTGATGTATAAGACTTGATCAGAACTTCCTACATGCTCCTTCTGGATTTTATCTGAATTTTGCTGAGCCATAACTACAGACTTGGCTAATTCGACGGCTTTTGTAGAGAAATATCGACTTCTTGAAGTAGACGTTGGCGAATATTCATCAGATGGGAATTCATGTTTGCAATGAATATATCTCTGACTAGAGATTCTCGAAGGTCCTTAAATTCGCATTTCATGCTTAAGTTTTCGAGATCAGATATGAAATTTTCTATACTTGCATTAACTTTTTGTGTTCTAGTGAAAAAAGTATGACGTAACATCGTGAGATTTTTTTGAGGTTCAAAGTACTTATCGAATTTGGTTTTAACATCTTCTAGTGTTGTGTTTGTGATTTTCAAGTTGAATGAGTTGTAAATTTGCCTACCTTTTGAACCAATTGAATGTAACATTACTGCAATTTTTCGACAATCTGAGGAATCAATCAATCCTGTTGCTATTAGATATATTTCAAAATTTTCCCACCATTCTTTCCAATTCGATGCATTATTTTCACTAGATGAAATAATCAATTCGTTGATCGGTTTTAAATGCGGCACATGGTCGACTCTCGCTTCACCATCGTCGGACATTTTGTGAACGTGAAATGTGTTTCTTCTGAATAGATAACAATATTTTTAATTTGATATCTTCTGTATTTATATTTCACGAACATCCCACACTTGACACCATGTTATAACATATAATACTTGATATTTTTTCACTGGTCCTGGTAATATCCGAGGTACTTGTAAGTTCTGCTGTTGTTTTGCCAACTAAGTTTGAAACTGTTTCTGCTTAAAATTTTTCGTATAGAAAAAACGTCCAAAAGTTGCTCCCTTGGGCCAGAAGTCGCTTTTATATATTGTATCTTTGATTTGATTTGAATTTTGAAACATTCAGCATCGGATCAGCCCGAAGCTAATTCTTCTATTTTGAACACTCTTTTTGCCAGTTTCGGTTTAAACACTAGGAAAAAGAGTTCATCTTGCTCATTTAACATGGATAAACTATAATTTCGGCTTAACCCCTATAGATAAGAGTCTCAAGTTTAGTCTTGTTCTTGCTCAAACCTATCAAGATCAGTCTTGTTCTTGGTGTTGGTACAATTAGGGGGTCTTGCATGGGCGTAGCCAGACTTCTGGCAAGAGTGTGGAGATCAGTAGGGGGGTTGTAGGGAAGGTAAGGATGGCTCAAAAAATTAGAAGGAATAAGACCAGTTTTTTACTCAAATTGAAACAAGATGCCGAGCCTTCTTGGTTGTGAATTTTTGAAAGTCTATCTTTTCAAAATTACCATTGTTCCTTATTGTTTCCCTGTGAATGAATATTGAAGCGAATTTGTTGTGTTGTTAAGTTGGTCGGAGGTCATTGTGGATCTTAGCCATCTATTTATCCAGCGTATAGTGCTGAATGTCTGACTGTCGATTGCGGCTGTTTTATATGGCAGCGCGAGGTACGTCAGTGTAGTCTGACGGCTTCAATGCAATCACAAAGTCGACTTCAACAACTTTCTTTAGAGCCTAATATCGCATCCACAATTTCAGTTCCCTGTGGAGTGTCTTGATTTCATAAAAGTTCCTTACTTCTGTCAGCGCATCGCCGGATGTTGTTCCTTTTTGTATTGTTTTGGGGCGAAGCCTCCGAGAGCGAATGGCAACTTTTGAAGGCTAAAACTGATTGTAGTAACGAATCTATGTACGGAATGAAGAAGCCCTTCAATTGCATTCTCAATTTTTGATGATTCATTGGCTTCATCCAAATGCTGTTGTTGTACTTATGATTCGCTTGGTTTGACATCTTGTTAATATTCCTAAAAAATAATAATGAGGACTGAGGATATCATTTCATTCAACGAGGAAAAATAAGAAGGAATAAGGTTTGCGTAACTACTGATACTAACCAACATATTTCTTAATAATCATTTCACAATTTTTTTTCAATCCTTCACCTTTCGTTGTTTTTTGTACGAAGAATTTTAAGGAGAGTATTGGTATTGCTTTCAATAAAAACGGGAACACATACCCAAATGTGGGTAACTAAGCACTTTAATATGAACTCAATTATATCAGGCGGTACAAACGCATTCGCGATCTTAACGACACAGTTATTTATCAAAATAAAACTGAACAGTAGTGCGGAGACTGTACGGGTCTGAATAGCCCGGTAGAATAATCTAGAAAGAAACGATTCTCGAAGTTTCGATGCGATGCCAGCTGTCTATTGTGTGCGTTCACAATTCCAAGAAAAGGGGTATGTTTTACCTGCGGCTAGGCATTGTTTACACCGGTTTTGGTGAACGATTTATTCTAGGAAGAACTGTAAAATAGTTCAATCATTTCACATTTAAATTATTACTAAAAGAATCATTCAAAATTTTCAAATATCTCCTAAACAATGAAATGAAGCACGATCAGAAAGAGGCAGGTTCTCGCTGTGTATGCTCAAATCTAAATCACACAATTATTCATATTTTTATAAATTTTTTTGTGAAAACTCAAATTTCGTAATCATTGTTTTGGGCTAACTTTTTCATTTGATATAACATTTGCACCCAACCTTGTACCTTATTATTGACAAAAATTCCATGTAGTGCTTATTGCTTGATCCTTAATTGGGAGCAGCTGAACCTCCTTCCCCCTACTGGATACGCCCATGGTGTCTTGGTCGAGTGAGAAAGCAAGCCCACCATAAGGACTGCAAGAACTGAACCGATTAATTCGTTAACATTCTTCTCAACATTGAATACAGCCTCCATCATTACACGTCCCAAATTTTAACCAGAATCTACAAGGTGTTTTCTTTTTCAGAGCCATGTCTTCTTTTCCCCTCTCAAATTTTTTTTGCAGTACGCCACTGATCAGCGTACAATCAATTTTCGTCATCTTTGTTCAATGTAGATACTTGAATTGAATTGAAAGCACGTCTAATTAAAAAAATGACTAGTAGGCTTTGATTTTATTCATTTATTTATTTATTTTGACAATTGCTAAAGTTGAACCAGTGTCTACTCGAATTGTTTATTAAATTAACGATTAGTTCTAAGACTTTTGAAGTTATTGCTGTAAGAAAAATGGCAATTTTACTAACGCCGAATTGGCTGATAACCATTACACGCATGGTCTGGCTGACGAAAACACAACAGAAGCTAGGCGATTATATCAGGTGCGCTTTTCCAATCGAGTAACACCAGACTGGCGAACATTTTCAAATATCCACAGAATGTTGAGGGAAACTGGTACTTTTACTGCAAATAATCATTTAAAAGGTGCAACTCAAACTATGAGAACTCCAGATATTGAGGAAGCAGTTTTGAATTGTATTGAATTTAATCCTCAAGTTAGTACAAGAAAAAATGGAAATCAGTTGAATATTTCACATGTTCTGGTTTGGACGATTCTCCACGACTTTTTATTGTACCTGTTACATATTCAACGCGTCCAAACTCTACTTCCTTGAGATTTTCCTTCAACACTGAATTTCTGCCGATGGTTCTTAGATAAAATGAGAGAAAATGCTCTTTTTGATAGTGAAATAATGTTCACAGACGAAGCTAACTTTTCGAGAACTGCTATCACAAATTTTCATAATAATCATTATTGGGCTGAGGAAAACCCCCATTTGATTGAAGAATCTCATCATCAAGAACAATTCTCACTAAATGTATGGGTCGGAATTATTGGAAATTATTTGATTGGCCCATTTTTTTTGCCTAACAGCCTAAACGGTCCTGCTTATCGTCAATTTCTTGAGGAGGAGTTACCTTTATTGGTCGAGAATGTGCCACTTTAGGTGAGAAACATAATGTGATTCATGAATGACGTGGCACCAGCACATTTTAGCGGACAAGCTAGTGAATTCTTGAATGATATATTCAACAACCGATGGATAGGTCAATCAAGGTGGGCCAGAACCATGACCTCCTAGGTCCCCAGACTTAAATAATTTACAGTTTTTCTTATGGAGATATCTCAAAAGTTTAGTTTATACCACTCCAGTGAACACTGTAGAAAAAATGAGAAATCGAATAATAACCTATTGTGACACGATGAGAAATACCCCAGCAATATTTCAAAGAGTGCGTGATAATATGCGAAAAAGGACAGAGGCCTGTATTCTTGCAGGTGGAGGACACTTCCAGCAATTTATTTAGTTTTTAATTGTTCTTTTTTTCTAGTTTGATATTGAATAAGTATAAGTTGAGTCTCAGAAGACGGGCTATCAAAATAAAAGCAAATTTTGGGCATACCTATCGAGTATTTCCATTATTTTTCTTTATATAGGGAATAACGTACCAGGTTGTTCAACAACCTTTGTCGTTCGATAAGACAGGGCGTTGCTACTAGTCCAAATTTGTTTTTGTTTTGTTGGTACACTCATCATATGAACGTATGTGAAGGTTCATTTCAATTTGTCAATTCTTTGGTTACTAACCATTTAGTATCGCCGTGTCACAGTATTTTGGTACAATGGAAAAAATTGAATATCGTGGAGTGATGTAACTCTTATTTTTATAAGGTGTAGCACCGAAAGAAATTCACGAACGAATGTTAAAAGTGTATAATGATTGTTCACCTACATTTAGAAAAGTAGAAAGATGGGTTGCTGAATTTAAACGTGGTCGTACAAGCCTTGAAGACGATCCACGTGAAGGACGTCCAAGAAGCGCATCAACACCAAAATTCATAGCCAAAATACAGGATATGGTTTTGGAAGATCGTCGATTGTCGTAGAGAGATTTAGCGGAGGCTCTACACATCTCATTAGGCAGTGTGAGCCATGTTATAAGTGAAATTTTGGGTTTTAGAAAGCTGTGTGCACAATGGGTGCCGCATTCGCTAACAATGGAACAAAAACGCACTCGAATGTGACTTTCCCAGCAATATTTGGAGCGTTTTAAAGAGGATAAAGGGGATTTTGTGCGTCGATTGATCACTACGGATGAGACTTGGGTCTATCACCATGATCCTAAATCAAAACAAGAGGCTAAAGAATGGCGGGAACCTGGCTGTTCGGCTTCGAAACGAGTTCGTGTCCGGAAATCGGCCAAGAAAGTTATGGCATCAGGATTTTGGGACGCGAAAGGAATTTTGTTTGTGGATTAGTTGCAAACTAGATAAACAATTAATTCTGAATATTATTGCAACCTTTTGGACCAGTTGAAGGAAAAATTTCGGGAAAAAAGACCGGGTTTGCAGAAGAAAAAAATCTTTTTTCATCAGGACAATGCTCAGTGTCACAAGAGCATTTTGACAATGGCTAAAATCCATGAATTGAAGTTCGAATTGTTGGAGCATCCTCCTTAATCACCAGATTGGCCCCCATCGACTTCCATTCGTTTCCAGATCTCAAAAAATGTATGCGTTTCAAGCGTTTTTCATCAAATGAAGAGGTTATAGCGGCTGTTGAAGCGTATTTTGCAGACCTTCCGTATTCTAACTTCAGGTATGGGATCCACAGATTGGAGGATCGTTAGAGCAAGTGTATTAATGTTCAGGGGAATTGTACTGAATAATAAAGGGTATTTTGAACCATAACATTGTGTTGTTCTAATCGAACGACAAAACTTATTGAACAACTTGGTACAATTCATATAATTCAAATTCAATAATTTTTCACTCGAAAACGGTTGGGGATACGAAAAAATTACAAGTGCCAAAACAGTTTCTAATTTGAACAAAGATGACGAAAATTGATTGTTCGCTGATCAGTGGCGTACTGCAAAAAAATTGAATGGGCAAAAGGGTACATGGCCTCGGAAAAAAAAACACCTTGTGAATTCCAGTTAAAATCTAGGACGTGTAGTCATGGAGGCTGTAAAAAATAGCTTGTATTCCAAATCGGGGTTGAATATCTCAAAAAATTTTGAAGAAAAAACCAATTTTGGTCGGAAATTTCAACACCCTGTAGCTCCGTAATGAAGCTTTAGCGGACCTATATTTATATAAACATTTTTTTCTTGAAATTTCACGTAGATTTACCCCCTCAAGTTGTGATATACTATTATGTAACACCCTGTATAGTGACCATAGGCTAGATGATTCGGTACTTCTGTCATTCCTGGTAAATAAGCCATCAAGACATCCTCTGAATATCTTCTTACCTGAACTACAATGCGATAGCCACTTTAATAGATTCAATAAATCCAGAAACTCAAATCAACGGTGAATTCAAGTTAATGATTTGGCACAGAGTGACGAGTGAATTCCCTATTTGGTCTCCCTAGAGGGTTAAAGTTATGTGAACCCGTTCATCCGTAAACAGTTTTGCTATTTCTGTCCTACGTTCCTCTTTCTTACGCGATTGTAAATGGACGTATCATCATGTCATTATGACAATTTATATTCACACATATTCAATAATAATAACAGTGCGTGAAAATGACACTTCAAAATTCTAACACGCGGAAGACATACCTAGTAAACCTATATCGGGTACGCTGAATCCAGTGGTAACCACCGTTTTTGAAAGTTAACTCTTGTTTAGGAGATATTCGCCTTTGAAGTAAGCTGATTTTAGGAGGGATCGTCGCTTATGACTTCAGCACATTATATGCTTGTAATTCCCAAACCATTCGGAATATCGCTTTACTGTCTTCAGCAAAGTTTTAGCTATTCTCATGGCCAACAACTTTTCTGAATATACCAACATAAAAAACCTCATTCAAACACCGTTTCTTAACAAAATGCCCGAAAAACACCATTTCTTTGCCATTTTTTCGTTAATTTTCGTCTAAATAATAGAAGAATCAAGGGAATTTCGCTTTCAAATCTTAAAATAAGAAAAGAAAACACATTTTCTATAGTTAAATCAAAAATTTAAAAGCACAATCATGATTTTAACTCAAATTTCTCACAGATGTCACTGTTAATACGTATTTATTAGTATTGTCACTGATGTTACTACGTATTTTGCTATGTATTTGTGTGCCATTTTTCATAATCTTAGTTCCGATATTTCTTAATTTGACATTTCTTGTTGAAGTTTCTTTGTTTACACAAGTTATATATTTGGTTAATATATTAAAAATGAATTCGTGCAGTAAATTTAATAAATTTTACTACATTTGTGGAAAGTTTACTATAATGACAAGCAAACGTTCAATTTCTGAAGAAATTTCTGAATCGTACACACAATATTTCAACCAAACTGTAATCAAAGATGTGAACTGGGCTCCAAAAATCGTTTGTACTGGTTGTGTCTTAAGATTGAGTGGATGGAAAAGAGGTAAAATGAATTGATTTATCATTTATTTCAAAATTATATCAGTTGAAGCTATTTTTACTACAGGTGAATTCCAATCTATGCCTTTTGGCATTACAGTAATTTGGACAAATCCTCAAGAACATAATCCAGATGACTGTTTTGCTTGTGTTAATGAAATTGTCGGATTGAACAGAGCTAAAAATGTAAAGTTGAACTCAGAGGAACTGGGTTTGTTCAGTTGCCGTTACCACATTCGGAATCCATTCCAATACCGAAAAGACCCAGTCCGACAGAAGAGTACATTCCATCTACTTTTGATACTATTGGCGAAACGTCTGCATTGGTTTATGTACCATCAAATGTATCTCCACAATGTAATCATGCCGAATTTTCTCAAAAAGATCTGGATAAAATTATTCGTCGATTGAAATTATCGCAGCGTCAGTCCATTATTTTGACTCAGGAATTGAAAAAAAAGAATGTCTTAGCACCTGATGTGAAGGTATATGGAGCAATCGGCCGTCATAGACAGTTCACTGCTTTATTCAAATCCATCGAAGACAATTCATTCGCGTACTGCACTGATATCAAGGAATTGGTATTAAAAATGCATCATGGGTATAAACGGGATGACTGGCGTCTTTTCATCGATTCGTCCAAAAGTAGTCTCAAGGCGGTTTTGCTTCATGTCACAAACTCAAAAAACAGTGTCCCGATTGCCATCAGCACAAAAACGAAAGAAAATTACGAATCATTGAAAAAAATCTTTGATTTGGTGAAAGATGAAGACCATCGTTGGAAGATTTGTGCAGATTTGAAGGTGATAACTCTTTTGAGAGGAATGCAGACGGGGGATACGAAAACATGTGTTTTATATGTTTATGGGATACTCGATATGCCGGTGACCAATATGCCAATAAAAGCTGGCATATGAGACAAGGGTTCAGATTGCGTCCAGAAAACGTCGTTGAAATTCCACCTGTGTCAATCGAAAAAGTGTTGCTTCCACCTCTGCATATCGAGCTTGGGATTGTTAAAAATTCATCAAGGCCCTAGATTCTGAACGCAATGCATTCAATGAGTTAAAGCGAATTTTCCCAAGATTGAGTGGAATGAAAATAAAAGAAGGTTTGTGTGAAACTATATACGTACCCATCAACCTAACTTATTCAATATTTAATACATATTTTTGCGAATTATTTTACTACAGGCATACTCAATGGACCTGATATTCGACGCTTGATGAGAGTCCAACAATTTAAAAACAGTTTGTCGAATTTGCAGCTCGTTGCTTGGGATTGCGTCAAAGGAGTCATCGAAAATTTACTTGGAATACATCGTGACGAAAACTGGCGCATACACGTTGAAAATATGCTCGTTGCTTTCCGTAACATCGGTGTAAAAATATCTCTCAAATTCATTTTTTACATTACCATGCAGACCAGTTTGCTGAACAATCACCATGTGAATCAGATGAGCATGGTTAACGGTTTCATCAGGTGACGGCTAGGCTTGAGCACTGGTATCGTGGAAAAAACTTGATTCTCTATTAGGAGACATTTGCTGGAATTCACAGCAAAATGAAGATGGAGAAGAAGAATGAACATGACTTTATATGTTTATTTGTTGAAAATTGTTGGAATTGGAATAAAAATTTGAGTTCAAATCATGATTGGTGCGTTTAAATTTTTTGATTTAACTATAGGAAATGTGTTTTCTTATCTTATTTTGAGATTTTAAAGCGAAATTCCCTCGATTTCTCCATTATTCAGACAAAAATTAACGAAAAAATGGCAAAGAAATGGAGTTTTTTGGACATTTTGTTAAGAATCTGTGTTTGAATGAGGTTTTTCTATGTTGGTATATTCAGAAAAGTTGTTGGCCATGACAATAGCTAAAACTTTGCCGAAGACACTAAAGCGATATTCCGAACGGTTTGGGAATTACAAGCATATAATGTACTGAAGTCATAAGCGACGAACCCTACTAAAATCAGCTTACTTCAAAGGCGAATATCTCCTAAACAAGAGCTAACTTTCAAAAACGGTGGTTACCACTGGATTCAGCGTACCCGATATAGGTTTTCTAGGTATGTCTCCCGCGTGTTTGAATTTTGAACTAGCACAGTGTAATGAATTTATAGCAGTAGTTAAATACTTTAGAGCATAAATACTAACTTAAATTAACCTGAAGGATGGAAAGCTCAAGGCAGTGTACCGTTTTTATGTTGAACTTTCGAAGTATTATGTCATATCACTATTAGCGTCGGCATTACTAGTATCGCAGTCACACAAATGGATACCCTTGTATAAAAACAGTCTATCAGATGTCGTTGATCGAAAAACATTAATCATCCTATATTCATAATTAATGCCACCCTTTCATATTCATACTACTCATTATCGGAACAATTCAATTAAATTTAAAATATTGATGATAAAAACTAGACCCTTCAATAATGACGATTACCTAATTATATCAATATTTTCGAATTCCACTCTGAACATCTGATGTCATATGGCTCTCATGTTGACATATTGAACTCATAAAGCACTCGACAACTAATTAATCATATGGATCATCGAAGCAGTCGTGTATATCAATAGCAACATGCTCATTACATAATCGTTAGCTATGGGGTTGTTCTTTGTATCGACTTGAAAACAATTATGAACAATGATATGTTATTCTCGTCATAACTTTAAGTTGAGCATATGAGTTTTTCATTATTACTAGACTTAGGAAAATAGGTAAATGCATAAAGATTTGCATACAGTAGCATAACTTTTTTTTATTGTTGTGAATGGAGAACTACAGAAAATTGTATTTTTCTAGAGAATTTGTTTGAATTTTCATAACAATTGAACTTGTGTTCATGTGATATTCTGAAAACGATAGAGAGGTTAACTCCGAAAGATGCGTGTTTGGCATGAGTTGTCTTCTTCTTCTTCTTCTTCTTTTTCAGCCCTTCTCTGTCCACTCCTGAACATAGGCCTCCCCTTCTAGCTTCCATCTCTCTCTGTCCTGTGCTATATTATACCATCCTCTTCCTACTTTTTCCTTTATGTCATCCAGCCACCTTCTCTGGGGGCGCCCCACTCCCCTTTTGTATAAGCGTGGTCTCCATTGAGTTATTCGCTTAGTCCATTTTACATCCTGTTGTCTTGCTACATGTCCAACCCATCTCCACTTCAATGCAGCTATTCTCGTGATTACGTCCTCTACGCCTGTTCTCCTTCTTATTTCTTCATTACGTATGTGATCCCGCAGGCTCACTCCAAGCATAGTTCTTTCAATTGCGCGTTGTGTGGTTCTAAGTTTGTTAGCAGATCTTATTGTGAGAGTCATGGTTTCCATGCCATACGTTAACACTGGAAGAACGCACATATTAAAAACTTTTCTTTTGAGGTTAATGGGGATTTGTTTGTTTTCAAGACAAATCCTAGTTTTCAACAGCAGCCCAAGTCATTCTTATTCTTCTTGACAATTCTGCAGTTTGATTGTCTTTACCTATCTTTATAGTGTGTCCAAGGTATAGATATTCATCCACTTTCTCTATAACATTGCCGTCGACTTCAATATTGCGTCCTCCGTTGTCATTATTTTAGTTTTTGTCAGATTCATTTCCAATCCTACTTCTTCCGATGTTCTTTTGAGTTCTAGCATCATTTCGTGGAGTTGTTCTAGGTTATCGCTTATTAGAACTATATCATCTGCAAACCGGAGATGGTTCAGGAATTTTCCATCCACATTTATACCTTTTCTATCCCATTCCAACTTCTTAAACACGTCCTCCATTGCAAGTGTGAACAATTTTGGCGATATCACATCGCCTTGTCTCACGCCCCTATTTATCGGGATTTTTTTGGTTTGCATGTCATCGTCACCTGAATAGTCGCTAGTTCATATATATTCTGTAGGATGTTTCTATATCTCGAATCTATTCTAGCATTATCGAGGGCTTGAAATACTGCCCACAGTTCTATAGAATCGAAGGCTTTGTTATAGTCTACAAAGGCTAGGTGTATTGGCACTTTGTATTCGTGACATTTTTCAATAAGTGTACGAAGAGTTTGTAGGTGTTCTGTTGTGCTATATCCTCTGCGAAACCCTGCTTGTTCTGCCGGTTGATAGCTGTCAAATTTGTTTGTCAATCTGTTTGTGATAATTTTTGATAACAATTTATAAGGGTGTGATAAAAGGCTAATAGGTCGGTAATTATCTATCTTAAATTTGTCCCTTTTTTTGTACAACAACACAACGTATACATTGTTCCATCCTTCCGGAACACTACCTTCTGTTAGGCATTTATTTAGTATTATTTTTATTGCTTCCAAAGTGACCTGTCCTCCCAATTTTAGCATTTCGTTTGTAATGTTATCTTCGCCTGGTGCCCGGCCGTTTTTCATCTGGTTGAGGGCTAGTTGTATTTCATCAATGTTAATCTCAGGCATGTCCTCGGAACCGACATTTGTTATGTTACTAAGATTCGTTGTTTCAGGTTTGGGTTTCTTAGACAAATACAGGTCAGTATAGAAGCCTTCAACAATCTGTGACAATGAGATGTACATGTACCAATACCACCAGCTGCTTCCTCGTCATTTACAATTCCTTTGGTTGTCATTTTTGTATCCTAACTGAACCCGTTTCAATAAATTTCGATTTCTATTATTATTATTTTTGAGGCGGACGTTTTGTTCAAGATGGTTTCGGTTAAATATCTTGCAGCCACTTGGGCACACTTTTAATAATGGTAAAGAAATCTTACCAGCTCATCGCGTTCTTGCAGTGTGTACACCAAAATTATTTCGAAATTTTAATCACATGGGCAGAGTAGTGACTAAATGATTTACAATGCATACAATTGTCGAACATACACAATCATATGAATACCTTACTTCTAAGTAATGCATACTTTCGATTAAAAGTTCATCCACTCAAACCAACATAAGGTGTAAATACTCCACTAGTCACCTAATCAACAATTCGACGATCTGTGACGGGAAATATGTAATGAAATTCTGCAAGCTAGCGTGTGATTGATTTCCCGTGCAAACAAACCACGCACGGAACTCGGAGCAGCGACATCAATCTACCACGTCATGCAATAATCAATATATAAGTAAACTTAAATTGTACAATAAACGATCACAAAATATCCATATTTCATTCAAGTCGTCACTCTGTCCGGATTATTACTGAATCTTAGTCTCTCATCGCAGATTAAGATTTCACAACTACTCAACATTAGAATATTAGGGAAACAAACCAGATATTTACATGGTCCTTAGAGCCTTTCACTGAAGAGGCTCCGTGATCCATTCAACTACTACCTACTGCCGAAATCTACAGTCCACAAACAACCATGGCGGCCAAAGACACCGAACAAATCAAAACCGGCAAGGCTATCGGAAAGTTGATAACCAATTTGAAGAGAGATTCTCCGTCGAGACACATTGAAACACGATCCAAAGAACTAGAAACACTATGGAATCGATTCTATACTTCGCACGAAGAGCTCCAAAATAAATACCCAGATGACCACACTTACTTCAAAGAAGGCTATCACAAAAGCGCCGAAAGTCTTTACCAAGAAGCCAATCTGTTCCTCGACAAAATACAATCAAACCTGAATAAATAGACTACACAAGAGACAGCAACTCCGTTGACAGAATCCCTACATATCAATCTTCAAATGCTGAAGGATGAAATAGAAGAAATCAACGAATACCTTGCTACTGACCACTCAATCACCTTCAACGAGTACCGCTAACAATCTCTGACGAAAAAATAGGAGAAAGCTGAAGAAGCTCATCGGGAAATTATGACCAGTCCCGAAGTTGCACAATACAATTCCGTCCTAAAGAGGGAGAGGGTCAAATACCTACAAACTCTGGAGAATTGACACGAAAATTCAAACTCAGAACAAAAATCCAACGTGCCAATGCCCAACCTATTCATTTTTACATTTGTTGGGAACTACAAGTCATGGCAAACATTCAGAGATATTTTCGTCCAAGGAATACACAGCAACAAATCGATAGGTGCTGCTCAAAAAATGCAGATCCTGAAAACAAACCTCCGAGGAGACCCCAGCAAAATTGTTCAACATCTCAGCATCACTAATGCAAACTACGACGACGCCTGGGAACTAATTGAAAACCGATGCAACAACAAGCGGATAATTCTTGCAAAATATCTCGACAACATACTGAATCTTCCAACGCTAACCTACGAATCGGCATCAAGCATCAAACAACTGCATGATACAGCAGTTGAAAGTCTTCGTGCCATAGAAAATCTAGAAATAGATACATCAACTTTGGGTCCATTCATCACACATATCCTGACGAAAAAGTTTGATCCAGATACCAAAACGCTCTATGAACAGACTCTTGAGAATCCAAAAGAAATACAAGAGCTCCACTTCACCACATAATTCCTCGAAAAGAGATTCTAATCACTGGAAGTCATGAAAAATTCCACAAAAAGATTCGATCCAACTGACAACAACAAAATCCAAATCATCTGCGAACTTCATTCAGTCCGCCCTGATTGCATCCCTCATACTATGCAGTTAAGTTACTGCAATCAAAGCTAACTTATAAGGTTACCAGCATCGATCCAGGAATCTAAGTAGAACACATAGGTCGCGCATACATAAGTGGAGGAACATTCAGACTTGGACTTTATCCTCTCTATTTCTCAATCATACTCAATATCAAGCAAAATAAAGATTGCATAAAAGTCAATGAAATAATTCCTCAATTCCAAGATTTATGCAACCAAGCTGAAAATATAAATCAAAATAATAAATTAAATTGTCGAACATACACAATCAAATGAATACCTTACTTCTAAGTAATGTAGACTTTCAATACCAGCAGTTCCTCAAACTGTTAGAAGAGAATTGGAGAATCGTATGTATCATTGTAAAGAGGCAGGTGAAGGTCATTTCGAGAATTTAATTTAATTGTTGTGGATTGAATCTTTGCAGTTATGCCAAAAGTGACATAACCTACTGATAGTAGCCTTTCCTGGATCAGACCGTAATTTGGTTTTACCCTTAGAAGTTCATCCACTTAAACTAACATAAGGTGTAAATACTCCACAAATCGCGTAATGAACAATTCGACGACCTGTGACGGGAAATATGGAATAAAATTCTGCAATCTAGTGTCTGATGGATTTCCTGTGCAAACGAACCACGCGCCGAACTCAGAGCAGCGACATCAATCTACTACATCATGCAATAATCAATGTATAAGTAAACTTAAATTGTACAATAAACGATCACAAAATATCTATATTTCATTCAAGTCGTCACTCTGCCCAAATTATTACTGAATCTTAGTCTCTCATCGCAGATCAAGATTTTCTACAATTTTATCCATCTCAGTCTCCTACCGTAGACTAAGATAATTCACAACTACTCAACATTTGAATATTAGAGAAACAAACCCGATATTTACATGGTCCTTCGAGCCTTTCACTGAAGAGGCGTCGTGATCAATTTAACTACTACCTACTGCCGAAATCTACAGTCCACAAACAACCATGGAGGCCAAAGTCACCTAACAAATCGAAACCGGCAAAGCTATCGGAAAGTTGATAACCAATTCGAAGAAAGATTCTCCGTCGAGACACATTGAAACACGATCCAAAGAACTAGAAACACTATGGAATCGATTCTACACTTCGCACGAAGAGCTCCAAAATAAATACCCAGATGACCACACTTACTTCAAAGAAGTCTATCACAAAAGCGCCGAAAGTCTTCACCAAGAAGCCATTCTGCTCCGCGACAAAATACAATCAAACCTGAATAAATAGACTACACAAGAGACAGCAACTCCGTTGACAGAATCCCTACATATCAATCTTCAAATGCTGAAGGATGAAATAGAAGAAATCAACGAATACCTTGCTACTGACCACTCAATCACCTTCAACGAGTACCGCTAACAATCTCTGACAAAAAATGGAAGAAAGTTGAAGAAGCTCATCGGGAAATTATGACCAGTCCCGAAGTTGCACAATACAATTCCGTCCTAAAGAGGGAGAGGGTCAAATACCTACAAACTCTGGAGAATTGACACGAAAATTCAAACTCAGAACAAAAATCCAACGTGCCAATGCCCAACCTATTCATTTTTACATTTGTTGGGAACTACGAGTCATGGAAAACATTTAGAGATATTTTCGTCCAAGGAATACACAGCAAAAAATCGATAGGTGCTGCTCAAAAAATGCAGATCCTGAAAACAAACCTCCGAGGAGACCCCAGCAAAATTGTTCAACATCTCAGCATCACTAATGCAAACTACGACGACGCCTGGGAACTAATTGAAAACCGATACAACAACAAGCGGATAATTCTTGCAAAATATCTCGACAACATACTGAATCTTCCAACGCTAACCTACGAATCGGCATCAAGCATCAAACAACTGCATGATACAGCAGTTGAAAGTCTTCGTGCCATAGAAAATCTAGAAATAGATACATCAACTTTGGGTCCATTCATCACACATATCCTGACGAAAAAGTTTGATCCAGATACCAAAACGCTCTATGAACAGACTCTTAAGAATCCAAAAGAAATACAAGAGCTCCACTTCACTACATCATTCCTTAAAAAAAGAGATTTCAATCACTGGAAGTCATGAAAAATTCCAAAAAGAGATTCGATCCAACTGACAACAACAAAATCCAAATCATCTGCGAACTTCGTCCAGTTCGCCCTGATTGCATTCCTCATACTATGCAGTCACGTTATTGCAACCAAAGCTAACTTATAAGGTTACCAGCATCGATCCAGGAATCTAAGTAGAACACATAGGTCGCGCATACATAAGTGGAGGAACATTCAGACTTGGACTTTATCCTCTCTATTTCTCAATCATACTCAATCTCAAGCAAAATAAAGATTGCATAAAAGTCAATGAAATAATTCCTCAATTCCAAGATTTATTTAACCAAGCTGAAAATATAAATTAAAATAATAAATAAAATTGTAGAACATACACAATCAAATGAAAACCTTACTTGTAAATAATGTAGACTTTCAATACCAGAAGTTCCTCAAACTGTTAGAAGAGAATTCGAGAATCGTATGTATCATTGTAAAGAGGCAGGTGAAGGTCATTTTGAGAATTTAATTTGATTGTTGTGGATTGAATCTTTTCAGTTATGCCAAAAGTGACATGTGTTACTGATAGTAGCCTTTCCTGGATCAGACCGTAAGTTGGTTTTACCCTTAAAAGTTCATCCACTTAAACTAACATAAGGTGTAAATACTTCACAAGTCGCCTAATCAACAATTCGACGATCTGTGACGGGAAATATGTAATGAAATTCTGAAAGCTAGCGTCTGATGGATTTCCGTGCAAACAAACCACGCACGGAACTCGGAGCAGCGACATCAATCTACTACGTCATGCAATAATCAATATATAAGTAAATTTAAATTGTACAATAAACGATCACAAAATATCCATATTTCAATCAAGTCGTCACTCTGTCCGGATTATTACTGAATCTTAGTCTCTCATCGCAGATTAAGATTTCACAACTATTCAACATTTGAATATTGAGGAAACAAACCAGACATTTACATGGTCCTTCGAGCCTTTCACTGAAGAGGCGTCGTGATCCATTCAACTACTACCAACTGCCGAAATCTGCAGTCCACAAACAACCATGGAGGCCAAAGACACCGAACAAATCGAAACCGGCAAGGCTATTGGAAAGTTGATAACCAATTTGAAGAGAGATTCTCCGTCGAGACACATTGAAACACGATCCAAAGAACTAGAAACACTATGGAATCGATTCCACACTTCGCACGAAGAGCTCCAAAATAAATACCCAGATGACCACACTTACTTCAAAGAAGGCTATCACAAAAGCGCCGAAAGTCTTTACCAAGAAGCCAATCTGCTCCTCGACAAAATACAATCAAACCTGATTGAATAGACTACACAAGAGACAGCAACTCCGTTGACAGAATCCCTACATATCAATCTTCAAATGCTGAAGGATGAAATAGAAGAAATCAACGAATACCTTGCTACTGACCACTCAATCACCTTCAACGAGTACCGCTAACAATCTCTGACAAAAAATGGGAGAAAGTTGAAGAAGCTCATCGGAAATTATGACCAGTCCCGAAATTGCACAATACAATTCCGTCCTAAAGAGGGAGAGGGTCAAATACCTACAAACTCTGGAGAATTTACACGAAAATTCAAACTCAGAACAAAAATCCAACGTGCCAATGCCCAACCTATTCATTTTTACATTTGTTGGGAACTACAAGTCATGGCAAACATTCAGAGATATTTTCGTCCAAGGAATACACAGCAACAAATCGATAGGTGCTGCTCAAAAAATGCAGATCCTGAAAACAAACCTCCGAGGAGAAGCCAGCAAAATTGTTCAACATCTCAGCATCACCAATGCAAACTACGATGACACCTGAGAACTAATTGAAAACCGATACAACAACAAGCGAATAACTTTTGCAAAATATCTCGAAAACATACTGAATCTTTCAACGTTAACCTACGAATCGCCATCAAGCATCAAACAACTGCATGATACAGCAGTTGAAAGTCTTCGTGCCATAGAAAATCTAGAAATAGATACATCAACTTTGGGTCCATTCATCACACATATCCTGACGAAAAAGTTTGATCCAGATACCAAAACGCTCTATGAACAGACTCTTAAGAATCCAAAAGAAATACAAGAGCTCCACTTCACTACATCATTCCTCAAAAAAGAGATTCCAATCACTGGAAGTCATGAAAATTCCACAAAAAGATTCGATCCAACTGACAACAACAAAATCCAAATCATCTGCGAACTTCGTTCAGTCCATCCTGATTGCATTCCTCATACTATGCAGTTACGTTACTGCAATCAAAGCTAACTTATAAGGTTACCAGCATCGATCCAGGAATCTAAGTAGAACACATAGGTCGCGCATACATAAGTGGAGGAACATTCAGAATTGGACTTTATCCTCTCTATTTCTCAATCATACTCAATATCAAGCAAAATAAAGATTGCATAAAAGTCAATGAAATAATTCCTCAATTCCAAGATTTATGCAACCAAGCTGAAAATATAAATCAAAATAATAAATTAAATTGTCGAACATACACAATCAAATGAATACCTTACTTCTAAGTAATGTAGACTTTCAATACCAGCAGTTCCTCAAACTGTTAGAAGAGAATTGGAGAATCGTATGTATCATTGTAAAGAGGCAGGTGAAGGTCATTTCGAGAATTTAATTTAATTGTTGTGGATTGAATCTTTGCAGTTATGCCAAAAGTGACATGTGTTACTGATAGTAGCCTTTCCTGGATCAGACCGTAAGTTGGTTTTACCCTTAAAAGTTCATCCACTTAAACTAACATAAGGTGTAAATACTTCACAAGTCGCCTAATCAACAATTCGACGATCTGTGACGGGAAATATGTAATGAAATTCTGAAAGCTAGCGTCTGATGGATTTCCCGTGCAAACAAACCACGCACGGAACTCGGAGCAGCGACATCAATCTACTACGTCATGCAATAATCAATATATAAGTAAATTTAAATTGTACAATAAACGATCACAAAATATCCATATTTCAATCAAGTCGTCACTCTGTCCGGATTATTACTGAATCTTAGTCTCTCATCGCAGATTAAGATTTCACAACTATTCAACATTTGAATATTGAGGAAACAAACCAGACATTTACATGGTCCTTCGAGCCTTTCACTGAAGAGGCGTCGTGATCCATTCAACTACTACCAACTGCCGAAATCTGCAGTCCACAAACAACCATGGAGGCCAAAGACACCGAACAAATCGAAACCGGCAAGGCTATTGGAAAGTTGATAACCAATTTGAAGAGAGATTCTCCGTCGAGACACATTGAAACACGATCCAAAGAACTAGAAACACTATGGAATCGATTCCACACTTCGCACGAAGAGCTCCAAAATAAATACCCAGATGACCACACTTACTTCAAAGAAGGCTATCACAAAAGCGCCGAAAGTCTTTACCAAGAAGCCAATCTGCTCCTCGACAAAATACAATCAAACCTGATTGAATAGACTACACAAGAGACAGCAACTCCGTTGACAGAATCCCTACATATCAATCTTCAAATGCTGAAGGATGAAATAGAAGAAATCAACGAATACCTTGCTACTGACCACTCAATCACCTTCAACGAGTACCGCTAACAATCTCTGACAAAAAAATGGGAGAAAGTTGAAGAAGCTCATCGGGAAATTATGACCAGTCCCGAAATTGCACAATACAATTCCGTCCTAAAGAGGGAGAGGGTCAAATACCTACAAACTCTGGAGAATTTACACGAAAATTCAAACTCAGAACAAAAATCCAACGTGCCAATGCCCAACCTATTCATTTTTACATTTGTTGGGAACTACAAGTCATGGCAAACATTCAGAGATATTTTCGTCCAAGGAATACACAGCAACAAATCGATAGGTGCTGCTCAAAAAATGCAGATCCTGAAAACAAACCTCCGAGGAGAAGCCAGCAAAATTGTTCAACATCTCAGCATCACCAATGCAAACTACGATGACACCTGAGAACTAATTGAAAACCGATACAACAACAAGCGAATAACTTTTGCAAAATATCTCGAAAACATACTGAATCTTTCAACGTTAACCTACGAATCGCCATCAAGCATCAAACAACTGCATGATACAGCAGTTGAAAGTCTTCGTGCCATAGAAAATCTAGAAATAGATACATCAACTTTGGGTCCATTCATCACACATATCCTGACGAAAAGTTTGATCCAGATACCAAAACGCTCTATGAACAGACTCTTAAGAATCCAAAAGAAATACAAGAGCTCCACTTCACTACATCATTCCTCAAAAAAGAGATTCCAATCACTGGAAGTCATGAAAAATTCCACAAAAAGATTCGATCCAACTGACAACAACAAAATCCAAATCATCTGCGAACTTCGTTCAGTCCATCCTGATTGCATTCCTCATACTATGCAGTTACGTTACTGCAATCAAAGCTAACTTATAAGGTTACCAGCATCGATCCAGGAATCTAAGTAGAACACATAGGTCGCGCATACATAAGTGGAGGAACATTCAGAATTGGACTTTATCCTCTCTATTTCTCAATCATACTCAATATCAAGCAAAATAAAGATTGCATAAAAGTCAATGAAATAATTCCTCAATTCCAAGATTTATGCAACCAAGCTGAAAATATAAATCAAAATAATAAATTAAATTGTCGAACATACACAATCAAATGAATACCTTACTTCTAAGTAATGTAGACTTTCAATACCAGCAGTTCCTCAAACTGTTAGAAGAGAATTGGAGAATCGTATGTATCATTGTAAAGAGGCAGGTGAAGGTCATTTCGAGAATTTAATTTAATTGTTGTGGATTGAATCTTTGCAGTTATGCCAAAAGTGACATAACCTACTGATAGTAGCCTTTCCTGGATCAGACCGTAAGTTGGTTTTACCCTTAAAAGTTCATCCACTTAAACTAACATAAGGTGTAAATACTCCACAAATCGCCCAATGAACAATTCGACGACCTGTGACGGGAAATATGGAATAAAATTCTGCAATCTAGTGTCTGATGGATTTCCTGTGCAAACGAACCACGCCCCGAACTCAGAGCAGCGAGATCAATCTACTACATCATGCAATAATCAATGTATAAGTAAACTTAAATTGTACAATAAACGATCACAAAATATACATATTTCATTCAAGTCGTCACTCTGCCCAAATTATTACTGAATCTTAGTCTCTCATCGCAGATTAAGATTTTTTACAATTTTATTCATATTAGTCTCCTACCGTAGACTAAGATAATTCACAACTACTCAACATTTGAATATTAGGGAAACAAACCCGATATTCACATGGTCCTTCGAGCCTTTCACCGTAGAGGCGTCGTGATCCATTCAACTACTACCTACTGCCGAAATCTACAGTCCATAAACAACCATGGAGGCCAAAGTCACCGAACGAATCGAAACCAACAAGGCTATCGGAAAGTTGATAACCAATTTGAAGAAAGATTCGCCGTCGAGACACATTGAAGCACGATCCAAAGGACTAGAAACACTATGAAATCGATTCTACACTTCGCACGAAGAGCTCCAAAACAAATACCCAAATGACTACACTTACTTCAAAGAAGGCTATCACAAAAGCGCCGAAAGTCTTTACCAAGAAGCCATTCTGCTCCTCGACAAAATACAATCATACCTGAATAAATAGACTACACAAGAGGCAGCAACTCCGTTGACAAAATCCCTACGTTTCAATCTTGAAATGCTGAAGGATGAAATAGAAGAAATCAACGAATACCTTGCTTCTGACCACTCAATCAACTTCAACGAGATCCATCAACAATCTCTGATGAAAAGATGGAAGAAAGTCGAAGAAGCTCATCGGGAAATTATGACTAGTCCCGAAGTTGCGCAATACAATTCCGAAGTCCTAAAGAAAGAGATGGTCAAATACCTAGAAACTCTGGAGAATTTACACGAAAATTCAAACTCAGAACAAAAATCCAACGTGCCCATGCCCAACCTATCCATTGCGACATTTGATGGGAACTACGAGTCATGGCAAGCATTCAGAGATATTTTGTATATGTATTACAATAAAAAAAAGATCATAAAACTAATTTAAACATGCTGTTTTGACCGGATTCTCATCAGCATCGACGAACCCGGTGAACTTTGAAGCGGTGTAATAGCGTCTTAAATGAATGAAATTTAAAAAAAAAATTTCCTCAAAAGACCATCTACAAGATTGGTCTGGGATAATTCTTTTGTAAAATGTATGAAAAAAAGTTATGAAACAAAAGAGAAAATTTTTATAGAAATTTTCTCAATTTTTTTGCTTATAACTTCTTCAATTTTGAATTTAGGGCAAAAAATTATACGAGTATATTTTTAGGCAAAGCAATTTGCTACAAATTATGTCTGTGAAAATTTTTTGTAGGACGTATAGTTTCCGAGATATCGCGAAAAAGGTGTTTTCACACCAAGATGGCGGCCGGGGGACAAGGTCGGTCACCCCACAAAGTTGGCTTAAGCTTCTATTGACCTCCCCCTTTCCATAACCCAAAACTAAAATTGCGTCCTCTAAAAATGCAAAGCTCATGTAACATTTCAATGGACTATCAGCAGTACACACATCATTGATGGAATCAACGCAAACAAGTCAGTTGAACTATACTTTGATTATAAAAACAGAAAGAAAGACACAGAGAAACCGGAAGAAATAAAGATAGCCAACCAGAAAGCGGAATGGAAAAACGAAGCAAAATTAGTATTAATAGATAAAAACGCAAAGGAAGCGAGGCAGCTGCAAGGATATTTATATCCCCTCCTAAACAGGAGCAGCAAACTGTCACTAGCGAACAAAATGAAAATTATAAAAACAATTATAGTACTAAGTATAACATATGCAGGAGAAAACTACAGAAGACACTAAACAAGATAGTCAGGACAGCAATTGGGAACCCCTGGTACATATCAAACGAACAAATAAGACGAGAAGTCAATATTCAGACGCTAGAAGAAACGATAGTCACGAATACAAAAAACTTCAAAACTTCTAGAAAAAATAGAGAAACACGAAAACAAACAAGTAAGAAAGATTGTTCAAACAAAGATAAGAAAAACAGACAAGTACATCTCCCTGCTATAGTGAAAAGAGGACAGGAGGACGAAGAAAAACAAAACAAAAGAAGGAGGGTAACAGAGTTATCTTCACTCGATCCGAAACCTCAAAGAGAGGCTGGTGACCCAAGACCATAAGTAGGTAAGAGTTCAACTTCTAAAAATTGGACAATAAAAAGAAAACAGTAGAAAAAGGGCAAAATAGAGACGAAGAGGCGAAAGGAAAGATTTTTCTGGACCTCGTCAAAATTAAAAAGATCACAGCATCGATGGGCGTTAATACATGGAGTATGAAATAAAGTGATATTATGAACTCGAATATTTTTACTCAATATTTGTTCGATGGTTACGATCCATAACAATTTAATACAGGAATGATTTCATCTAATTCGGTTTTTTTTTTCTGAGGCAAAAATCGGTTCATGAAAAAATTAGAGTGAAAAACTGATATATTACGTGAAATTCGATAAAAATTAGCTAAACTTTCGAATATCTTCGAAACCGTTTTTGTACAGCCTGTGTAACATAGATCAACAAAATATGTCATATGTTTAAGCAACAACAAATACTATGCACAATAGTTGTAAATCTGAAGCTTTGATTTCTGCATTCAGTGCACACATAGGGCAGATTATTATTAAGTAAGATATGGCCGATTGAAGTTTGCATATTTGAGTGAAAAGCAATTTGTTCGAGCCCTTTTAGCTTAAACCCTTCAAAAATAAAGGCAAAAAAGATATTAAACTAATTTGATCTTATAGCCCTTAAAAACCCTACAAAATGGTTTTTGAAAAGATCAATAGCATAAAAACTTAGCGAGTTATGGATAAAACCAGTTACTTTTTAAACTTGTACAAGACATTTCAATTAATAAAAGATATTTGGCTAAAAATATCAATTATAACCAGTATCCTATAAAGTGTTAATGTTGATAGTATAAAGTAAGGAACAGTTATCATTTTATAAAAAATCAAGCCGTTGAAATTGCAGTCAGCAGGTATTCGGCAATTAATTAAGAAAGAAAGTAGTAATCAAAATATTACACAACACAACACCACACTTAACAAAATAAAAATAACTTTATATGTAAAAATTAATAGGATTACTTGTTTTTATTCACTTGTTGCACGTGAACTAACTGATTTGAAAACGCATGTGGCCATGCATCGCTTTTATAGCGCTCCAGGCGTTATTCATGTCTGAACAGGAAAAATCAAGAAACTGCCGCCTGACATGTTCTCGCAACATAGGAATCGGCAGTAACTGGATGATATACTAATAAAATTTCGTGTTTATTTATACCTAATCATATTTAATTTCTCAACTTTTATTTTAATATTTTTTTTGGACCCTGGGTTTTGGCGTCCCTAAACGATGGCGGGTTGCGGGTTACGGGGGCCCTGTTTTTCTTCATCCAAAATTATGGTTCTGTCATTTGCGAAGTGAACTTTTCTTAAGGCGCGGTAACATCTGGGATATTTTCCAATTGATTCTGGGTGTACTTTGGACACTTACGCCTTTTACGATATCTACATCATTCAGTAATTCTCGCCTTACTGTCTCATGAGAAGTACGAAATCTTCTGGATAATTTTCGTAATGATGTTCCTAATGTGTCTCTTGATCTTTCTAAGAGCCTGTTTCTACGGATTTCATTTAGATCCTTCGTTCGACCACTTTTTGGCAAATTCACATTCACTTATTACCCGATAAATAGTTATCTTAGAAATATTCTGACCACGAAAAATGTTGATGATTTCACGCTAAGGAACTCGCCCAACTAAATTGTCAATACTTCTTGGAAGTTCTAATTTGTGAGCCATTTTAGCGAACTTATTCACTTTTGACAGAAGGAATATTCAATATAAATTATAAATGACATCTGTTGATCACGGCAACTAGATCTTCCACGAATTGAGAGAACTATGCATGAAAAAACTTTTTCCCAAGACTTACGTGACATACGTTATTCATAATGATTCCAATGTTTAATCAGAGTAAATTCATAATTCAATTTATTTGTGTAAAACAAAATCAAGAGTCATAGCTGTTTTGTGCATATCATTTTGAATTAAATTCAGTACGTTACTATTCTAGTGAATAATCATGAACGGAGTTCACGGAATCATGTTCAGAAATGTAAAAAGCAGATACTAAAAGCGAAATTTTTTTCACTTTATTATGTACATCGTAAATTTTTATTCGAATCGTTTGAATAAGTTATAGTAGAACTTTCGAATCCCCAAAACATCGTATAAATTCCCCTTATCACCAAAAGGTCGAATTATGATCTCAAAGTTTCATCCGCAACGTTAGGTTATTCTTCCCCTCTTGCCATAAATCCAACCGAACAAAAGATACGAAATTATTAAAATGAGACAAAAGTTCCAAATCTGGAAGTAACAGTCTTCCGGACCGAACCTATTCATAAATACGGAAAGTTCCTTAGACATTTGCTCTACATTTCTTCACATGCATTGTTGCTCCCCGATTTTATTCGGCTTTCAACAGAAAAACTAACTGTGCGTTATGGAGAATCAATATAAAAACACCTGGTGTTGGTTTCTTGCGTAACAGCCACCTTTCATGCAAGTCTGCAAATCTCTCATTGTAAGATATACAAAAGGAGATGTTTACCACTTCAAAGTTACAGAGAGGCGTCGGGGAGACAACCGTAATCGCCGGCATCTGGAACTGAAATTTCGTCTTGGTAGAAGAATAAGACCGCGGCAAATCCTGATAGAAAACAAGCGGAGCTCTTTGAAAAGCAGTCAGACGGCTGAAGCAGAAACCATGCACGAGCCAATGCATTTCCGTGTATGCCTACGGATGTATCCTACGTCCCTTTTATGCCGTTGAAATTATATGGTGAGTATGATCGAATTATACCAGACTTTTGCGAGGGGAACTAATTTCTTCATGAAGTTCGTATCTCATTTTGCAAAATAAATCAGTTGGGAATCGAATTGTAAAATACGAAGTTATGCTGAAGTATATTACAAGTACATTTCGATATGCACACATTTTTTTTCAATGGCACCTTGTACCATACTGAGCACTTCTAGAGTTCTTATCATAAAATTCAAAATATAACTTTATTCATCTCTGACTAATCTGAAATTGTTGAATTCGAAAAACTTCTTTCGAGTATAATAATAATAATGAGCAATATTGATGATTTATCGATTTTATGAAAATTCATTTACAAATATATAATTTATACTGTCAATTTTAGTTTTACAAACACAACTGGTTTGGAACCTTAGGTCATTTTCAAGTGTTCAACTAAAGGAAATCAACTTACTTATAGAGATACTAGCCTAAATTGACATAAAGTTGTGGAGAGGTATTAATGTCTAGCTGGCTATTAAGAGTGATTTCACTTGGGTTTTTACAAAGTTTATTGGTTTCCTAACGTTCCAAAAGCTTGATTTTCTTTCCTTTGAGGAGAGGTACCACTACTTAATATGAAATTAGGCTAGTATCTATAAGTTCCTTTCCTGTATATTTGAATTTGGGAATCTTTTACTTGGTAGAATTCCATTATCAATAATAAAAACAAGTAATGTGTTTTAGGAATTTCACCTAATAATTGTGATTCGTAACGCGTTTCATTACACCGTAGCTTCTACAGACGAATGAATGTACAGAAATGATGACAATTATAAATAAATAAGAATGAGAATGTAAATACAAATGTTCTTAAGTAATTAAAAGCTTATTGGGTTGCTCCTTCTGAAGTGGTTATTGGTGACAGGTACATCCAATGAAATTAAGGGAGATTAAGGAAGACATTCAAATGAGTGTTTGTGTTTGTTGATTTCTAAAGTTTCCCAAATTCTTTCCAATATTTATTACGTGTATGCAAAATTTCAAACTATGGGTCGAAAGAGTGACTATTTTCTAGGAGATGATTCGGGTAATTTGAATCTGATTTTTTTATTTGAAAAACTGCGTTTATGTTATTTGTTATTTTCGACCGGTCAAAAATTCATACGAACTGATTGCCAATATCAAGAATACCATTATACCACCTAATTCCAAACTCATTTCTTTCGACATTAAAAATCTATTTCCCAACATTCCTCCGAAAGATACGCACTATTTAGTTGAAGCATTATTATAAAATAATCATTTCAACACGATCATTAAATCAGATATTCTTTAATTATCACAAATTTGTTTGGATCAAAATTATTTCCATTTCAATAACAAATATTATACTAGTAAGATGGCTTGATTATGGGCAATCCGTTAAGTCCTTTATTAGCAGAAATATTCATGAATAATTTAAAGAAATTAATTCATAATCATCCACTTTGAAAATATTGTTTATAATTATTATTATATGTCAGCATTCAACAGTTTCATTCATATATTGATTAACATCTCGTTATCACCAGAAAATTTCAACAAAGAATTAAATTTGATTTAAACAAATAGCTAAAAAGAATGGTTACAATCCCAAAATAATAAATAATATTTTAAATAAAAACAAAGTAAAATCGCATTGAATGAAGTTTACCCTGTCGATAAATTGAAACAAAAATTCAACACCTTAACCTACGTTGGCATTACAAGTGAGAAACTGAAATCATTCTTGAGTAGCAATAAGGTCAACAAAGCTTCCAAACTAATAATAGCTTATAAGAAATAATAAAACCAAATCAGATAAAAATTAATCAGGTGTGTATAGATTGAATTGCAATGACTGTAATAATTTCTACAATGGTAGAACACATTGAAATTTCAATATCAGAATATCGGAACATAAACGCAGTTTTCAAATAATAATTTCAGATTCAAATTACGCGAATCATCTCCTAGAAAATAATCATTCTTCGACACAGTTTGAAATTTTGTATTCAGATAATAAATATTGGAAGATAGATCTTTAGGAAACTTTACACTATTAAAATTTAATGCTCATGTGAATCTGATTTGGCCTCAATTCTTGATCTAGACTTCTATGAGAGTACTGGTATTTAAGAGGTTTCTTAATTCCCAATATTGTTATTCTTGAAATACCAATTTCTCTCTCAATTTAATCTCCTATATGAGAATCAACTTACATAACTACAAGGATGTCCAAAATATGAGTGTCATTTCTGTTGTAAATTGTCTTAGTTGGCGATCAGGATGTTCACCGTCAGATCTTTCTGTCAAACTGCATATTGTCATATTGGTAGGATGTCTTATATCCGGAATATTTTTATCATAACGTCTTGCTGCAGCACATACTGTTGACACATGGATATTCTTGTTGAAATTTTAATATTAGAATATCGGAACATGAACGCAGTTTTTGAAATAAAAAATTAGATTCAAATTAAGCGAATCATCTCCTAGAAAATAGACACTCTTTCGACCCATACTATTGAATCTCTTCAGAGAGCAATCTATTCCTTAATTTCATTGAATTGTCAATCAATAACCACTTAAGAAGAAGCAACCTAATAAGCCTTTAATTACTTAAGAACATTTGTATTTATATTCTCATTCTTATTTATATATAGTTGTCATAATTCATGTACATTCATTCATTTCCTGTAGTTGACCACTTGAAATGACCTGACGTTAGAAACCGGTGGTTGATAGTATTGATGATTTATTTATTTCATGGAAATTCATTTCCAAAGTAAAACGAAATGAGACACTTTTGTCACTTTCCCACAATTTATTCAATAATCACGACCAGTTTCGACCCTACGGTCATTTTCAAGTGAATGAATTCACTTCTGCGGTGGTGTTTGTAGAAATGAAATTGCGGAAAGTATAAAATATATTTTACTTTATCTTCGTTGATTGTGAACCAGGCGAGTCTGGTTATAATTTGTCGTGTTTTCGGTTAAAAAGTCGATTCAGTATTATCGATATTTTTGGCGAACTGCTGAGTCGTAAAGCTTGTTTGTACAAGGTGGACAGATTTTGACGTTTTAGTACCGCAACTGTGTGAAATACAGTAAAAGCTTCATATTCGCGCTTCCTACATTCGCGTTTTCATGAATCTAACCAGTACATACATATGTATTAATAAATAGGATTCGGCGTTTGTACATGCTTCGTCAAATCGACTCATAAAAAAGTAAAACAGACTTTATGGCTACTTCACCTAAAGTATGTTTTTGAATAATATCGCCACTGCATTAGTTCGGCTTTTCCTTTGACATAAGCCGCCTCGCCGCGATAGGTGTTTATGAGAATGTGAACAACCAAAATGATTAAGGGAAACGACCTCATTACTCAATGTGCAACGTATATTGTTAAATGCCACTCAGTAGACGTTCCGTCCTTCAGGTAAGAGCCGCTTTGCGTTTTTCATTATTTCATTTTATATATTCGTTACAAAAATTTTGATCGGGTATCACGTCTCTACTGTTGTACTTCTAATTTATCACGTCTCCACAAAAAATTGAAAACAAGTTTCGATACGAAAAAGATCAGTGTTGATGCTTACACTGAAAAATAGAATTGCTTGATCGTTTACTCCTTACAGAGTCGTTTGCATCCATATCACGCTCATTTAATGGTAACGAATCTACTGTACGATCGACAAAGAAATGCGATGATAAAATAAGGTCTTTAACTTCACTACTATTGAAAATTGTTCATGATCCAGCAATGGAAACAATTAAAGTGGCGTTGTTCTTATAGATCGAATACCGCAACCAAAACAAAGTGCCCCTGATTGTTCCAATTATCCATGAGAAAGCAAAGCATATTTACTCATATTTTAAAGAATCCAGTGGTAATTGTCGTAGTGCAAGATTTCTAGCATCGGAAGATTGGTTCAATAAATTTAATGTGCGACAATCATTGCATAGCATTAAAATCGTTGGAAAGCTGCTGTGGCAAACAGAGTTTGAAATTCGAAGCTTCTAATTTTGGTTCAAAATTTTTCAATACTACATCTTTTTCATTTAAGAATCAAATAGGTATTCCGTGTTCATTTGGCTTTGCTACGACACTTCCTGTAAAGACACCTTCACAAACTTCTTCTGGTAAAACTACACATTCATCTGTACTATACGTATTAACGTATCTGATAACTCCACATCTTGCATGAATTGTTATAAATGCACTTTGACTTGACTGTAAACTAACTGTATCCAATAAATTTTCATGATTGTAAAAAGAAAAAAAACTTATTTTTCGTAATCAATTTTTGCTGCAAGTATTGTGAAAAAATCAGAGTCTAGTACCGCTTTCATATCACATTCAAAATCATTCATAACCAGAAATTTGTGACGCAGAAGACTTTTGCCTATCTTAAAATATAAATTGCAAGAACCTCATCAATTGGTAGAATCTGCAATACCATTGATTTTTGTTTTTCCCGTGGGATCGATAGTGCTTGTGTCTGGAAGCGCGGATTTGAAAATGACGCTAGCGGATGCGCCACTATAAAAAATTGCATTTTATTCAAATTTTATTCAATTGTGATGAAATTTGAACCGTTCATGCCTGTCAACCTAACTTCTTCCTGAAATGCATCGTTACAAGGGGGACGATAACACTCGTCAGAAGAGCTGCCACCTTTGCTTGCATATTACTTTCCATCAAAAAGTTTCTTTGACCTCTAGTGTTCCTGTAATTTCTATTATTACCTCGATCTCTGAAAGAGAATTCATTTGGTCCTCTAGGAGTGTTCTGAAATTTATTGGATGAAGAATAAGTCTGGTTTGCTGTTTCGTGAAAAAAACCTGTCTGACTGAATTTTTTTGGTGGAAGCCCCTGTGACTACTAGCAAAATTATTATTTTTACCACGGTATTTTCGTCTATTTCTTGAACTACCTGAATTACGCATGTGAAACACTTGTGAAGAATTCGACTTTTTTGAAATATTTTCATCCATGGCTGATCTGATTGCGTCGTTAAGTTTTTTGTGATTTCTAGCTTTTCACTATAGTTCTGAGATCAGTATCACGTAATCCATTAGCAAATGTGTTAATTGAAATAGTTTCGTTGGTATCTGCCAAAACTTTTGTTGCCAAAGTTAATTCATTCATTAGCTTTTCTATAGATTTCCCAAACTCTTCGATAGATTAACTATTATTTAATTCTACAGATAATGCCGAAACTGATTTTTTCGATAGCAAGTGTAACTTCATGTCATTTATTAACGCTTCATTTGAGTTGTATGGCTTGTTCAGCCTAATTTTTGCGCTCTGAGAGAGTTTTATTTTTAAAACATAATATGTCGAAAGTTTTTTGCCGTTAGCATCCAACATGCTGTCATACAACTCAATAGAATCAATGACCTGTTTAACCGAATCTTCAGTTCCGTCTAAAGAAGGAAGCATGGAAGATGCTGTCTTCAAATCAAATTTTTCTTCCATATTACTAACTTTTTCTATTCTATCGTTTAATAACTTCTGGATTGACTAAAATTTTGCTCAGTAGCTTCAATAAACTTTTTAATATCTGTAATACTATCTTGATCAAGAGCTTCTGAATTGACATCACTTCTTTTTAACTGAAGTTCTCTTTCTAACTCGTTCAATTTCACTAATCTATTATTCAAATTCTGTAAATTCGTATGCTTATCTTGATTATCTTCAGTTAGAATCGACAGAAAATTCTTACTTATTTTATAAATATTGTCGAACATTTCAACAACTTCCTTGTGCGTTTGTTTTCAATTTGTCGTTAAAAACCGTTACTAGTAGAGACACAGAAGAAGAAAAAAGATGTCATAATTTCTCCAGAGCAACTAAAAGGTGAAAATACACTTATTCAGCTTACGGATTTTGAGTCTTAATCCAAATCAGGTTCATTTTGTCCTCGGCACTTTTCGACACACCGGAATGATTTATTTAAAGTAGATAATAACTTCTTGAGATTTCGCGGCGAATCTTCTTCTCGATTGACTTTTTACATCTCCTTTTGATTACCAATACTCCAATTCCAATTTTCAGTTTCAGACGGTCTTTGTGGATAGTGTGTATTCTCGAAGAGAAGTTATGACGACGGGTGTGCCACAAGGCTCAATTATGGCACCCATTCTTTTTCTTATTTTTATCAATGACTTTCCTGGATACATACCCGAAGCCTTCTCTACCTTGTTCGGGAATGACTCTACTCTGTCTGTTAGGTCTGGTGAGCTTGAGGAGTGGCGTGAGTTGTCGGAGGTGGTGCGGTTGAAGGCGCTCGGATGGTTTTCTGCTTGCGGACTATGAATATTGATAAAACGCAGCAATTGTTGTTCAGTATGAGACAAACGAATGAATTCAATTATAGTGAGGGAAATGTGAAGTTCCTTAGGGTGAATTTAGATCGGAAAATGAAGTGGGAGTATCATGCCATCAGTGTTGCGACTAAGCTTAGCAAAAATACATTCGTACTTCGTAATCTAGCATCAGCGGTATCATCAGGAGTTCTACGGTGTGTTTATGTTGCTATAATCGAGTCTCACCTCCGATACTGTGTTGTGGCATGGGGTTGTTCAGATTACAGCGACGTGCTATTAGAATAGTACAAGGTTTAAAATATAGAGATGGCTGCAGGAATGCTTGCAGGCAGCTTAATGTGCTCAAGAAGGCAACATTCTGTAAAAGAGGTATCGATGTTCATTCTTCCGACACACGTAATAAAACATATCCGAAAAGAATTCTTTCGACTTGATAAGTCGCAGAAAGGACCTGGTTCTCTGTCTGTTGATTACTATAATAAGCTTCCAACCAGGCTAAAAGATTTGACTATGATTAATTTTAAACCAAAGATAAGAAACGTATTTATAAAGAATGTACTTTATTCAACAAATGACATTTTTGCTATTGATTTCACTGGTTTGTGATATTTTGAAGTCATGTGTTCACTCATTTATGCATTATACACATTACACATATTTATTTTTCGATTGTATACGATGGGTTAGTTATTTTCCTGAATAGTGTTTGCCCTATTTACATGATGATTATAACTCATTTATATGTACGTTTACATAATTATTCTGTTTTTCAATTTTATATATTTTGATGAATTGACATGTGCAAACAAAAATTTTTTGTAAAGCTTGAATAAACTCTATCCATCTATCTATCTATCTAATTATAATTAAGAGTGCTACTATTCCCAGCAACTCAACTGTAGTTAGTGTTATGCTGTTTTGTGCTGTAACACCGCCGCAGTTATCCGCCTGAGCGATAATAACTTCCTCTTTACTTTGTCCTATACTCATCTTGATCACTTTCTATTGAATTTTCATTAAAGTAAATTTCAACACCCTGTAGCTCCGTAACGAAGCTTTTGCAGACCTATGTTCATATAAACCTTCTTTCTCGAAATTGCACGTCCATTTACCTCTTCAAGTTGTGACCTACTATTATGTAACACCCTGTATGAAGGTTCGGCCATCTAGCGTTTGTAATTTAAACCATACTTATTTTGAAACAGAGGGCCGATTTGACGCTTACGAAGTGACATATTTTAAGTAAAAGGTTTGACATTCACGAAATGGGTCGCTTTTCACTCGAAAAAAGTGGGGAAATATTAAAAACATAGTTCTAAATTTCTGAATCTTTGACTCAAACTGTATGAAATCTGCGGAAAATTCGCGGTAAAAATAAATTGCTATCAATTCAGTTTGTGGATCTATTTGCGAAGCAAGTTCGTCAAAGTGGCTCGTTATTGGACAAAGCAACTCGCATACATTCTCGACCAGTGCGTTCGGAGGAAAATATTGCAGCTGTTACTCAAAATGTGGCCGAACAGCAATCAACATCAACTCGTCACCGTTCGCAACAATTGAACATTTCACACACGTCTTTATGCCGAATTTTGCAAGACCTCGGTATGAAGGCTTATAAAGTTCAATTGGTTCAAGAACTGGAGCCTTATGATACTCCAATGCGATTTCGCTTCGCTAAATGAGCTGAAGATCGTTTGGCGAAAAATGAGCATTTTTATTGGAGAATCGTCTCTACGGATGAGGCTTATTTTCACCTCGGAGGGTATATAAACAAGCAAAATTGCCACATTTAGGGCTTGGAAAATCCATACGTCATCGTCATCGTAGAGAAGTCGATGCATCCTCAACGAGAGACGGTTTGGAGCGGTTTTAGGTCCGGTTTAGGTATTTCAGGCCCATTTTTCTTATAAAACGATACACTTGATATTTAGGCACTGTGTTCGAAAACCGTATAATCAGCTGAAATCCGGAAGTCAATTGGCCATCTCGCAGCTCCGATTTGACACCGTTAGATTATTATCTCTGCGGCGCCGTGAAGTGTTACGCGAAGAATCCCGAGTTTATTGTGGCCTTAAAATACGAAATTAAAGCTGCCATTGAAGAAATAGAGGCCTCAACAATCGAAAATATACTGAAAAATTGGGTAGATCGAATGGGGTACTGTAAGGTAAGCCGGGGTATCTTAACGATGTTGTGTATCATTCATAAATGTCAATGATTGGTCTTACCAATAAAAAAATAATTTCGATACAATGTGTACTAGTATTATTTTTATAGTGAAATGAAATTTCAAATTCTAAATGGTCCACACCGTATTTAGTCCATTCAAAATAGACATTTGACCTAGCCAAAATTCGCATAGAGCTGAAAATTTGCAGACACGTTAAATACATCATTATAAATGAAATGTCGAAAATCCCCTTCTATCCTTCTTCTGCAAAAAATTTTATTGAAGGCCAAACATGCAAAATTTAGGTTTTTTCCATTTTTATCCAAAACGGTAAGTTTTATCGTAAAAATAAATCAGACAAAAATTGTAGATCATATTATTCTCTACAAAAATGGTTCAGTCACTTTTTTCTCTTACAACTCACCATTCGTGAGATATCGCGGTTCTAACTATTAGAAAATTCATATTTTACATAATATGCACACGTTTCCGCACCACCTATGAGGTAATGTACTTGGCGCATTTTTTTAACGTGGTTTCCCCAGTAGGTATACTCCACGATCTATTGTAATAAAAAAAGTTCGATATCTTCATACCCTATTGATTGAAAGAATGGTAATATTGCTAATAATTAAAGTGGAATAGGTTTTTTTTCTAAATATTATTATATTAGATAACTGTCTAATTCTACGTCGACAATTATTTCTTCGTCTTCATTTTCTTTTTGTAGAATTTCTATTCGCTGTTCTAAGAAAAGGGATGCTTCAACTGTCTCTTCATTAATATCATAAATATTTTCATCTGTCATATTTTCTTCTATATTGGAGCAAGTCTGACCCTGACAGTTGATGCATACTGGCGAACAAAATAATCCCACTTTTCGACAGCCACAATTCTTACTACAATCCGTCTTGCCGTTACAAAAAATAGTATTGAGCAGTTTTTCTGGAGCAGGCGGGAGTAGAGTTTGAATTGGCTCCAAATAATTGTCTGTTAATTTCCAACCCCATTCTTCTGGGTCCAGCTCATTGCTAGCCACACTTGAACTTGATAATACACACGATACAAGTGTTGAAAGGCAGAAGCAGATGTTGAAGGCAGACAAGACAACTGTACTGTTTTATTGTTCCAAGCAGATTTTATAAACCTCATATATCTATATTTGTCTATGCAATCAATTTTTTTGGAGCACCGTACATTGCAAGAAGGAAACGAATTCCATTTGTAACGATGTCGTGTGGAGAAGAACCAATCTTTGTAAATACTTATGCGCAATCAATTAAATCATTGCGTTTTTCAAACAATTTAAATACTGCTATTTTACCTCTTTTAAAAATTGTTGATGTAGTATCGCAACCAGTTATTACATGTAAAAATAAAATATGAGCTTGACATTTCGGATATGCAGTCAGACTTTGTGATGAATATATTGTTGATTGTACTTGAGCTTTCCCAGGTTTCAAAAAGTAAATAATTTTATCATTTGGAGTCCGTGCAGGCAGTAATATCAACAAATCAACATCTTCTCCAACAACGACTGTTGTATTTGTGCTTTTCCATTGTTCTATTGCTGTTTCAATTATAAGGACATCAGCATCATTAGCAGCTTGTTTTATTGGAATACCAGCATCTGTAAATTCTTCACATAACATTGAAATGAAGCGAGACTTATTGTGAGTATTTACAAGAAATTGTTGTTGGTTTGTTGGAACTTTCATAGATCGATCAAAAACGATAACAACAGATGATGATGTTTTTGTAGTCCGACAACGAAGGGAATTAGGGACTAACAGTATAGTCTCTTATATTAAAATATTCATTCAATTTATGCAAGTTTTATTGTGTAAGTAACACAAACCAATAGTTTCTTATTTTCATTTGTATTGAACGTCCGGTGACGTGTACAGGCTGCTTTGAAGTGCATATTATGTAAAATATAAATTTTCTAATAGTTAAAACCGCGATATCTCACGAAAGGTGAGTTGTAAGAGAAAAAGTGACTGAACCATTTTTGTAGAGAATATTATGATCTACAATTTTCGTCTGATTTATTTTTACGATAAAACTTACCGTTTTGGAGAAAAATTTGAAAAACCTAAATTTTGCATGTTTGACCAATTTGCAGAAGTAGGATCGAAGGGGATTTTTGACATTTCATTTATAACGTCTCTGCAAATTTTCAGCTCTATGCGAATTTTGGCTAACTTATGACTTTTTTTTGTCTATTTTGACTGGACTAATTTCATCTCAATTTTTACTTGGTTTGCATACTGTCTAATAATAAACGTGAATTCGAAAACATGGTGACAGAGATCGATTAATTTAATTAAAATACTTATTGTTAATGAAACAGCGAAAGTTCCAATTAAAATCAATCATACTTAATTACCGAATAGTAACAGCCAAATCCATACAGTCAGAAAAAACTTTCATGAATAGTTGAGAAATGAACGCATATGTAGAATACAATCTTTCAAATTTTTGAAATATCCTCAGGAAGGATAATTCATAATAAAGTTTATCGACAATTCTTGTAGATCATGATATTTGATTTTTGTATGACCTATTCTAGAGTAACACATTTAGATGAAAAATCATAAAAACCGAAGTTAGGTTCGAATAAAATATTAACTAGAACTAGAAACGGAGAGGATTTTATATTTTATGAATAATATCATTTACCATCACCATGCAAAGAGAAAAGACTATTTTGATTGGACTATTGAGTCTAAACCTCAACATAAATTATTCTTACTAAAATTCGTTTAGACACTTATCAAAAAACATAATAGTAGATATAAAATTTAAAAATTCCAGCAGGAGCTCGTCCAACTTCTTTTTGAATACAAGGTTTTTGTTCAGTAGATCTCTAGGCAAAAGCTAGACTAGAGACCACATGAGGTCCGACACAATCAGCCGTAATAAGAGTAATTCAATGCAGCCCTGGGCGTGACTGCTGCACAGATTCGTAACAATAACAATCTAGCCAAGACAGAACCACCCCACATATAATGTGTACTTACTACATTTGTAGGTAAACAAGTATGTCAGCAACCATGTATTTGCGGTCATACTGTGTCCTCTTGTAACTATTCACATATACCAGGGTTAACACTAATGATGCTATTCATACTTTATCCGAATGAATGAATAAACTTGCTCATTACTGCTCATTTCTTGAAGGCACAGAACTTACGGAATATGCCAGAACAACAACTTTTTATACAGGGATATCCACCGGGACCGTCCGTTAAAAACTTTTTGAGTTCCAATTACAATATCAAGCTGAAATTTTATAGGCGGCCATAACTAGCGAATTCCATTTGAAGTGAAATATTTTCGAAGTGATACCATTTCCGGTTCTACCGGAAGTGGGTCCTCACTTTGTTATTTCAAATGGCAATCTACCTTTTTTATTATACATCTAGAACCGACATTTGAGCAAGGCATAAAATCCCCAAGTTGTTGGCACTCATCTGTCAAAACTTTTGACAGATTCAATTATTTTTGTTATAAACTCGATTTTTGAGGAACATTTAAAAAAATTGTAGCTCGTAGATCTTTTTCACTACAGACACAATTTTTGCTTGGGTCGATAGAAGAAGGATCAAGGAATTTTTAAGTAGTCTACACATGTCAAACGTTTATTGCGTTGTTTTGTGTTTTTTCAATTTGGTCTTTTTCAAACAGCAATAACTCAATTTTTTTTTTTTTTGGCATGTGCCAATTTTTATATCGCCATCAGATGAAGCGTCAAATTTCAGATGGAATTGTATCAGCATGTACTATACCCATCTCTTATATTTCCGAAATAATATGGGATTATATTGAATTTTGATGATTTTGCAAAAACTAACAGAGAATGCTTTGAAATATTTGAATCAAGTAGCTGAACTGGCTACGCTCACCTGACAAGTGCCTAAAATTAATGTACTTGTCACTTCGTTCATTCGAATTTGATATTTCAACAAGAATTGTTGGTAATTTGAAGTGAAAATTCTTGAAAAATACCAGATTGATAATAAAATGGCTGATTATTCAAACGAGGATATGTTTAATCTCTTTTTAATTCATGGCGAATATCAAAAAGTGGTGGATAAAACTTGCAGGAAATTCAATAACCAATTTCCAAATTTGGCGCCTATGAGTAAAACAAAATTTCGAAGGTTTAGAAGCAATTTTCTGCAATTTGGAGGAACAAAATACATAGAAACTAAAAGAAAACCAATTCTCGAGGACGACAATCAAATTTATACGCTAGCTTATTTTCGTGCCAATCCACATGCATCCATTAAGTCAGCATCAATGGATATTGGATTGAGTTATACTTCCATTCGAAGGATCCTTAAGAGACATAACATGCACCTGTATTTTTTTATCAGACTACAAAAATTGAAACCAACTGACCTTCCCAAGCGGCTAAATTTCTGTGAAAATTTATTAATTCGGCTTCAAGAAGATGAGACAATTCTGCAAAAAATTATATGGTCTGATGAAGCCAAGTTCAATGAAAGTGGAATAACCAACAGGAGAAATCGACATTTTTGGGCCACAGAAAATCCACATTTCATTGAGGTTATTGATTTCCAAAATAAATTCAGCGTGAACAATTTTGCAATTTTAATGAATGATTTGTTGGCTTTATCACATTTATGAGGAAAATCTTAATGGACAAAGATACCTGGAAATTTTGAGAGGAACATTAGCAAATTTCTTAGATGGATTACGCCTTAACATTCTGAGGGATTGCTATTACCAAATGGATGGTGCATCAGCACATAAAACACGAGCTGTAAATCGGTAACTAACAGAAATGTTCGAAGATAGATGGTGGGGTTATCAAGGACCAAATTTGTGGCCTCCGCGTTCTCCGGACCGGACGCCCCTTGATTTTTATTTATGGGGCAAAATCAAGAGTAAAGTGTATCTTATTCCTGTAAGAAGTAAAGAAGAGTTACTAGAGCGCATTCATAATGCTTTTCGTAATATTGATCCTGAGGAAACTAGGAGGGCAACTCATCATGTTCGTATACGAGCTGTCAAGTGTATCTAGCAAAATGGGGCCCATATTGAACATTTATTCAGATCGTAAATTAGTTTTCTCCTATGATGTTTGCTAACATTTATTCGTATTGATGTAATTTTCTTCGATGATTGGTTTTCGCTTAGTTGCTACAATTTTTATTCATCTGTTAACATCTAACGCTTCGAAATTTTATTTTACTCATAGACGGTAAATTTGAAAATTGGTTATTGAATTGCCTGCAGTTTCTACCCACTACTTTTTGACATTCTAAAATGAATTAAAAAAAGATTAAATATATTTTCGTTCGAATATCCAGTGGTTTTATTCCAAATGTGTTGTATTTTTTGGATATTTTCAATCTGAAATAACGACAATTCGTGTTGAAATATCAAATTCGAATGAACAAATTGACAAGTACCTTAATTTTAGGCACCTGTCAGGTGAGCGTAGCCAGTTCTGCTACTTGATTCAAATATTTCCAAGCATTCTCTGTTAGTTCTTGCAAAATAATCAAAATTCAATATATTCCCAAATTAATTCGGAACTCTAAGAGATGGGTATAGTACATGCTGATACAATTCCATCTGAAATTTAACGCTTCATCTGATGGCGATATAAAAATTGGCATGTGCAATTTGAAAAAATTGAGTTATTGCTGTTCGAAAAAGGCCAAATTGAAAAAATCATACAAAACAACGCAATAAACCTTTGACATGTGCGGATTGCTTACGAAATTCTTTGATCCTTCTTCTATCCACCCAAGCAACAATTGTGTCTCTAGTGCAAAAGATCTGCAAGCTACAATTCTTTTAAATGTTCCACAAAAATTGAGTTTATAACAAAAATAATTAAATCTGTCAAAAGTTTTGACAGATAAGTGCCAACAACTTGAGTATTTTATGCCTTGCTCAAATCTCGGTATAATGAAAAAGATAGATTGACATTTGAAATAACAAAGTGATGACCCACTTCCGGTATAACCAGAAATGGTATCACTTTGAAAATATTTCACTCCAATTGGAAATCGCTAGATATGGCCGAGTATAAAATTTCAGCTTGATATTGTAATTGGAACTTAAAACGTTTTCAACGGACGGTCCCGGTGGATATCCCTGTATTAGTTCTACTTCACTTAATTTCCTAGTTTCAACAAATTTAATGTAGATCGAAAAATCTTCAGGAAGTAGATGGTAATTTCCTCTCTTTCTGGGAAGTAAGATCAATGAAACTTATATCGACAATATTTTTGTGAATGGTATAGTAACATATTTTTTAAAGCTCATATTAGTGACCATTCTTCAACTATACTTATTACAAGAACAAGTTGTAGGGATTACAAATGCATTGATTTAGAATCTGCGACGTTAAATTAGTAAACATCAAGTGACCATAAGTCATTTATCAGACGAAAAGTGCAATTTTGTTGTCCAGTGTAACTCTTCAAAGGTACAACGATGACTGACGAAGGCTGCAAAATTTTAATTAATAATTTTAAAAATTCGTTTCTGTTCGCTATTCCGAATATTTATTAAGTACCACCCGTATCTAAAGATTTATCATTCAATTATTTTTTTAGCGAAACAATTTCAGTAATGTTATTCAATTTCGTGTCTAGAACGGGTGCACGCTTCACTTGTTTCCGGTCCGATTCGAAAAAGCCGCATATGGTACAAGTTTCATGGTTTGCCGGGGTAGAACATTACCGGTATTTTATGGGGTTTTCCAACCGTGAATAATTCGAAACTGCTAATTTCATATTCATCTCGACACAGCCTGGTTTGATTGCCGTACTAAATATATCACTTCTCGTTGTTACGGTGCGGTCGCTAGCCCATGGCACCTCGTTCTTCGCAAATCGATGAAGAAATGTGTTTAGTTAAGGGCAATTGGATTTGAAATTTACGACAAGAAAGGGGTTCTTCGAGAATCTCATAAAAATGTCTACATATGGCATATGTCGTCTGTGGCAACGAAATGGCAAATCACGAGAAAAACGGTTTGAATAAATTCATTTTAATAATAACACAGTGCGTGAAAATGACACTTCAAAATTCTAACACGCGGGAGACATACCTAGTAAACCTACATCGGGTACGCTGAATCCAGTGGTAACCACCGTTTTTGAAAGTTAGCTCTTGTTTAGAAGATATTCGCCTTTGAAGTTAGCTGATTTTAGTAGGGTTCGTCGCTTATGACTTCAGTACATTATATGCTTGGAATTCCCAAACCGTTCGGAATATCGCTTTACTGTCTGCGGCAAAGTTTTAGCTATTGTCATGGCCAACAACTTTTCTGAATATACCAACATAAAAAACATCATTCAAACACCGTTTCTTAACAAAATATCCAAAAAACTCCATTTCTTTGCCATTTTTTCGTTAATTTTCGTCTAAATAATAGAAAAATCAAGAGAATTTCGCTTTGAAATCTCAAAATAAGAAAAAATTTCTCACAGATGTCACTGTTAATACGTATTTATTAGTATTGTCACTGATATTACTACGCTATGTATTTGTGTGCCATTTTTCATAGTCTTAGTTCTGATATTTCTTAATTTGACATTTCTTGTTGAAGTTTCTTTGTTCACACAAGTTCTATATTTGGTAAAAATATCAAAAATGAATTCGTGCAGAAAATTTAATAAATTTTGCTAAATTTGTGGTTAGTTTGTACTAGTTGTGTCATAAGATTGAGTGGATGGAAAAGAGGTAAAATGAAATGATTTATCATTTATTTCAAAATTAAATCAATTGAAGCTATTTTTATAACAGGTGAATTCCAATCTATGCCTTTTGGCATTCCAGTAATTTGGATAAATCCTAAAGAACATAATCCAGATGACTGTTTTGCTTGTGTTGATGAAATTGTCAGATTGAACAGAGCTAAAAAACGTAAAGTTAAACTCAGAGGAACTCGGTTTGTTCAGTTGCCGTTACCACATTCGGAATCCATTCCAATACCGAAAAGACCCAGTACATTCCATCTACTTTTGATATTATTGGCGGAACGTCTGCATCGGTTTATGTACCATCAAATGTATCTCCACAATGTAATCATGCCGAATTTTCTCAAAAAGATCTGGATAAAATTATTCGTCGATTGAAATTATCGTAGAGTCAGTCCATTATTTTGACTCAGGAATTGAAAAAAAAGAATGTCTTAGCACCTGATGTGAAAGTATATGGAACAATCGGCCGTCATAGACAGTTCACTGCTTCATTCAAATCCATCGAAGACAATTCATTCGCGTACTGCACTGATATCAAGGAATTGGTATTAAAAATGCATCATGAGTATAAACCAGAAGACTGGCGTCTTTTCATCGAATCGTCTAAAAGTAGTCTCAAGGCGGTTTTGCTTCATGTCACAAACTCGAAAAACAGTGTCCCGATTGCCATCAGCACAAAAACGAAAGAAAATTATGAATCATTGAAAAAAATCCTTGATTTGGTGAAATATGAAGACCATCGTTGGAAGATTTGTGTAGATTTGAAGGTGATAACTCTTTTGAGAGGAATGCAGACGGGATAAACGAAAAACATGCTTTTTATATGTTTATGGGATACTCGATATGCCGGCGACCAATATGCCAATAAAAGCTGGCCTATGAGACAAGGGCTCAGATTGCGTCGAGAAAACGTCGTTGAAATTCCACTTGTGCCAATCGAAAAAGTGTTGCTTCCACCTCTGCATATCAAGCCTGGCATTGTTAAAAATTTCATCAAGGCCCAGATCCTGAAGGCAAATCATTCAATGAGTTGAAGCGAATTTTCCCAAGATTGAGTGGAATGAAAATAAAAGAAGGTTCGTGTGAAACTATATACGTACCAATCAACCGAACTTATACAATATTTAACACATATTTTTTTGAATTATTTTATTACAGGCTTACTCAATGGACCTGATATTCGACGCTTGATGAGAGATCAACAAGTTAAAAACAGTTTGTCGAATTTGAAGCTCGTTGCTTGGGATTGCGTCAAAGGAGTCATCGAAAATGTACTTCGAAATCATCGTGACGAAAACTGGCGCATACACGTTGAAAATATGCTCGTTGCTTTCCGGAACATCGGTGTAAAAATGTCTCTGAAAATTCATTTTTTACATTACCATGCAGACAAGTTTGCCGAACAATCACCATGTGAATCAGATGAGCATGGTGAACGGTTTCATCAGGTGATGGCTAGGCTTGAGCACTGGTATCGTGGAAAAAAACTTGATTCTCTATTAGGAGACATTTGTTGGAATTCACAGCTAGATGAAGATGGAGAAGAAGAAGAATGAACATGCATTTACATGTTTATTTGTTGAAAATTATTGGAATTGGAATGAAAATTTGAGTTAAAATCATGATTGTGCGTTTAAATTTTTTGATTTAACTATAGGAAATGTGTTTTTTCTTTCTTATTTTGAGATTTTAAAGCGAAATTCTCTTGGTTTCTCTATTATTCAGACGAAAAGTAACGAAAAAATTGCAAAGAAATGGAGTTTTTTGGACATTTTGTTAAGAAACGGTGTTTGAATGAGGTTTTTCCATGTTGGTATATTCAGAAAAGTTGTTGGCCATGACAATAGCTAAAACTTTGCCGAAGAAAGTAAAGCGATATTCCGAACGGTTTTGGAATTACAAGCATATAATGTACTGAAGTCATAAGCGACGAACCCTACTAAAATCAGCTAACTTCAAAAGCGAATATCTCCTAAACAAGAGCTAACTTTCGAAAACGGTGGTTACCACTGGATTCAGCGTACCTGATATAGGTTTACTAGGTATGTCTCCCGCGTGTTAGAATTTTGAACTAGCACTGTGTAATTCACGTACAGGGAAGTGTGAAAAATTATCTGTTTAAGGATTATGGAAAGTATGCACAAATTGTCATACATTCTGCCAAAAAAGTAGCGGCAAATGGTCAATGAAACACAAAGTATTCATTTTTTATCCAAATTTATTGTATTGCCTTCAAAGTAGACCTCTTCCAAAGTAATACATATGTGCCAACGAATAATCCAATCATCTAAGAATTTCTCAAACGCATTTTCCAGAATCGAGTTCATTTCTCGTTGCGAATTCTCTCTTATGTCTTCTATCGATTCAAAAGGTAAATTGAGTTTTGGAGAAAGAAAAACGTCGGCCGGAGCCTTATCAGGTGAATACTATGGTTGTTGGATGGTATTTGTTGAATATTTGGTCATAAATGCATTCACAGTGATAGCCTTCTGAGATGGTGCATTATCGAGGTGGAAAATCCATGAGTTTCATTTCCACAAATCTTGCTCTTTTTGAGGAATTCGCTCTCTCAAAGGCGCATAACGCTCAGGTAATCTTTATTTTCCGTCTGACCTTCTGGTAAGAGTTCCTGGTGGACAACAATGCGACAATCAAAGAAAACACTCAACATTACCTTGAATTTTGATCGACTTTGACGTGGCTTTTTCGGTTTCGGTTTAGTGGAAAAGCACCATTCTGAAGCTTATTGACTAGTTTGCATGTTAAACTCATAAACCCATGACTCATCACCAGTTACAATGCGTTTTATGAATGTGGAGTCGGAATTGACTCGTTCTAGCATAACCTCAGCGACCTTCACACGTTTCAATTTTTGAAGAAAATTCAGGTATTTTAAAACTAGTCGACCGAAAACGAATTTCATACCTATACAATCGATTTGTGAGACATATAAAGTTCATTGCCTATCTCTCTCAAACTAAAATGATGATTTTCTATCACGATTTCCTTCACTTTATCGATGTTAACTTCAGTTGAGGAAAACCCGTAGGAGGCTCCTGGGGGTCTTCCAGGGCAAACGCCCAAACAAGGCTGGAGGCAGGGGTAAACAGCCTGCCAGCGGCCAGCCTGCGTCACAGAAGGGGGTGAAAAAAGCACCCCCAGACAAGGCGCCTGATCATCTCTCGACATCAAAATGATGCGGAGGGGATCAGGTGTACAGCATTCTAAGGCAGGTTCCTATCTCCTTAGTGAATGCATCCTAAATGAAAGCCTTGATTTGGCATTCATTCAGAAATCATGGCTGGCAAACCGAGGATCAGGTTGCGGTCTCGGAAAATTTACCAGGCCAGATTTTGTACCACTGCCCTGAAGGCAACCCCAGGACTTGTTTGTTTATCAATAACAGATTCGATAACTTCCTGGTGAGTCATTGCAGGAGGAAAAAGCTCAAACTTGTCATTGCATGTGATACTAATGCACACCACTCGGTGTGGGGCAGCACGAACATCAATGCAAGAAGTGAAAGTCTTTTCGACTTTTTCATGGCAGAAGCCCTCATTCTTTTGAATGGGGGAGATGAACCAACCATCGTGACGCGAAACCGCGCTGAGGTGGGGTGTGTCAAGTGAACCCTCGGGATCTGACCTCAGACACATTCAATTTACCATTGAATCTGGGATCATACCAGTGGTTGAATACAGAACCCAAGGAGCACTGATTGGGACGGATATAGGGCCACCCTTTTGGGAGATATTGCCACATCTACTAACAGTGGTGAAGACGTTGAGCGTATGGCTGAAGAGATATCCCGGTCGATCGGGTCAGCGTATCACGATAACTGTCCATTGAGGAGAAAGCCTGAGAATGGCACTACTTCATGGTGGAATCCTGCTCTTGAAAATCGTAGAAAGGGAGTTCGGAAACTATTTAACCGAGCTAAAAATACCGGCGATTGGGACCATTATCGTTCTACTCTAACGTCATACAACAAAGAAATGAGGAGGGCAAAACGGGAGTCCTGGCGGAGGTTCTGCGGCGAGGTGGAAAGTACCCCCGTCAGTGTAAGGCTGCATAGTGTTCTCGCCAGAGGCCCAGCGGTCCCCATCGGATCTGTGGAGGGTCCGGATGGGCGATACACGGGCTCTAGAAAGGAGACGTTAGAGATTCTTGCGAGAACACACTTCCCAAATTGTCGCTTTCTTGATATCAGTGAAAGCTGTGATACCGTCGCTCCGAAGGGCCTTATAAAAAGGCCAAAAAAGGACGATTGGAAGAGCGCAAGAACGATCATCAAGCCCGAAGCAATCAGGTGGGCGATTTGCTCATTTAAACCATTCAAAACACCTGGAGAGTATGGCATCATACCTGCCTTATTACAACAGAGGGTGGATGTCCGTCTCCCATACCTCATTAGGCTCTTCCGGTCGAGTCTTGCCTGGAAGGTTGTCCCGGCCAGCTGGCGAGAAGTCAGGGTAGTTTACATCCCTAAGATGGGTAAATCGAACTCACAACCGAAGTCGTTTAGACCGATTAGTATTACGTCTTTTGTTTTGAAAACCCTGGAGGTGTTAGATGGATACATCAGGACTGAGGTGCTATCGCTGAGGCCTCTGAGTGAACATCAATACGCCTAACAAAAAGGTAAATCAACAGATCTGGCACTTAATAACTTAGTCGGGAGGATCATACAGTCTCTGGACCGCAAGGATACTGCAGCTGCAGACTTCATGGACATTGAAGTTGCGTTTGATGCGGCCCCCACTGACTCACTGTGTGGGGCTGTGGGTGCCAGAGGAGTACCAAATATTATTGTGGAATTGATTAGTAACATGCTAAATGCCAGAGTGATCAACACTTCCCTGGAAGGAGAAGTAGTCACTTTTGTGGCTGGCAGGGGCTGCCCACAGGGAGGAGTACTTTCCCCTCTGTTGTGGTCTCTGCTAGTTGATGACCTTCTGGCAATAATTGGCATACTGGATGTTTATGTACAAGCATACGCTGATGATATAGTCATACTTGCTGTCGGAGATGATAGCGATGTTTCCGACAGACTACAGGAGGCTAAGTCTGCAATTCAGGGGTGGTGTGAAGGATATAAATCTAGCATAAACCCCTACTAAGCTCTTACGGTACCGTTTATATAATTTATTGTATTTATATTTTCAATGAGATAAAACTATGGTATTTAGATTTTCTCTACCGGTTTCACTGTGGCTTCATCAGATAGATACGAACTAACGAACAGAGTTTTTCCTTATATATTAGTTTAATTTCCTACTTATTATTTCATTAGGTACAAGTACAAAGGGTATGGTGAAAAACCCATCGGTATTGTTTACTTTATGAATTGAAAAGATTGAGTATTGGAGAAGGATTTGGATCTAATTGATTATTAATTAAATAAAAGAAAATACAACTCTGAAGTCCATTTAATCTAAGTCCGCATCTGAGGATATCATATTCACAAAAGCAGACAAAGGTCATACAGTCATAGCCTTAAATAAAGCAGATTATTTATTGAAAACCTAAAATTTCGTTGAATCAGCTAGTTATGAAAAAATTGATGAAGATCCAACTAATAAATTTCAATCCATAGTAAAAAACACTTAAGAGTATGCCAAGTCTATAATACCTACCAACCAAAAATATAAACTTTTCATTGACAACCGGCAATCACCAAAACTCTACTCCTTTGTCAAACTCCATAAAACAGGGAATCCCATTAGACCAGTAGTTTCATATTTTCAAGTTCCAACTGCAAACCTTTCACGCTTCCTCATATACATCAGTCAACAGTATGCTAATTTTGAACCTAAATTCTCAATGAAAAACTCTTCCTAATAAATAAAATTCAGCACACGATACTACCACCGAACGCTAAACTAATGTCATGGGATGTAGCAAATCTCTTCCCTAGTGTTCCTTCTAGTGATTCAGTGAAACTCATCAACAACGCTCTTCAAATTAATGAAGTCAATCCGGTAATTCAATCAGAAATCATACACCTTTTAGAAATTTGTTTAGAACAAAATTATTTTAAAGTAAATGAAGTAATATATAAAAGTAAAAAAGGTTTAATCATGGGTAATCCTCGGAGCCCTGTACTCGCTGAAATTTTCATAGATAATATTGAAAAAACTATCCAAGAACATCCATTATTCAAACACTTTATTTATTGGTTTAGATATGTCGACGATATCATTTGCTGTTTCACTGGCACAAACAGACAAATAGAGCCATTCAAAACTTTCATTAACAAAATTCACGATAATATAAAATTCACGTTAGAGATAGAAACAGAAAACTCCATTAACTTTCTGGATTTAACTATTACTAAAATTAACGGCAACCATGATTCTTCTATCTTGCATAAGCCATCGCATACAGCTTTACTATTCACAGCTCATCTACACATTCTTATCCACATAAATTAGCTGCTTACAATAGTATGTGGTACATAGACTCATTAATATCAAAATGTCTCAAAATAATTTTATAAAAGAGCAAAATATAATTAAACAAATAGCAGTCAATAACGGTTACAGTCCAAGTATGATTGAGAACATGATTTCACACAAAAGATTCAAAGAGCAATCCAGGAAGTATTTCCAAGTATAAAAAGTTCTAACACAAAATACAACGGCTTAACTTATATTGGTAATCCTAGTCTGAAATTAAAATCATTCCTCTCGCATTATAATTTCAATATAGCATTCCGAACTGATAATTCTTTAGGCCGACATATCAAAAACTGCAAATCGAAAATTGATAAAGGTAATAAATCCGGTGTTTATAAACTGTCTTGCGGGGATTGTAATAAAATTTATATTGGTAGAACTTTCAGAAATTTCAAAGTTAGATTATCTGAGCACAATCGTGGTTTAAATTATCATAAATCAGATTCCCATTTTCTAATCACTTACTCGAAGAAAACCATAACCTTAATGATAATTTCAAAATTTTACACAATGAAAATATTAGACAAAAACTCAATCTATGGGAAATTTTCGAGATTAACAAGGAAAAGAATTGAGGAAGGTTACTTAATAGTCAATTAGATCTACATCCTTCTCCATTACTCTTTTCAATTCATAAAGTAAGCAACTCCGATGAGTTTTCTACCATGCACTTTGTACTTGTACCTGAGGTAATATTAAGTAGGAAATAAGAATAATATATAAGGAATAATTCTGTTCATTATTTTGTATCTATCTGATGAAGCCACAGTGTGGTGAAACCGGTCATAGTTGTGTTAATATAGTGAAAATCCGAATAGTTTTATTTCATTTAAAATATGTATATCGATTTACATCAATCAATTTCAATCAAATTATTTATTTCTTAGTTGAAGGTTTTATACTATCAAGTATTGTAAATATTTGTTAATAATATTGACAAGAATGAGTATAATTAAATTAGTACTAATGATATCACATACTTCAATAATTTATTGATTCTTCATTGGGTAACTTTTCTAAGAATGTACCTGCTACTCGATTAAATTATTCAACTTTTATAACTACATTATTTGAGCTTTTTTCTAAGCAGGAGCCCAGACGTTACGAGAACCACTTATCGATTTTGGTATGATAATGCTCTGTTGATGAACATTTTGAAACTGGATGGCCTCGAACGGGCAGTACAAATTCTTACAGAGGCTTCAGATTCGCGAATTAGCAATAGAGTTGTTGTATCTTGAACAAGAAGAGTTTCGACTAACTTACATTTTAAGACACACATAGATTACGTTCATGTAAGCGAAAGGTCTACTAATATCGACTGAAACGAAAATTTAAAATTAATTGTATCGGGTTTAATTTGTTTGAGTGAAATGATATGGTAATTATTTTAGGGACTCACTATCAATTGTTAGGATCCATTCGATGATTTTTAATTTCGATTCTTTTTTTCCATTTATACTCGGAGGCAAAATCAGCGGAACACTCGAAAATTTAACCAAATTCGAAGTTCGATATTTTTCCTAATTCTCAACCGATTTAGATGATTTGTTCGGCAAGTTATAGATCAACTCTTCTGCTTTGTAGAAATTATAAGAGAAAACAAAAAAAATTTGAAAAAAATTTTATTCGGGGGCAAAACTAAAAGTGTTTTTTTTGTCAAAAATTCATTCGTAACATCCTGTGGAATTTCGTGGTCCGAGTTGAAACGTACAATATCATGGTCTGTCAAGTCACATCTTCCTACAGTAACGCCCTTCTAGTTTCATGCGTTTATCTCTATTGTTGCAAAATATATTTAATTTCAAGTGGAGAAATTCCATTGAATCAAGAAATTGTCATTAAAATTCGTCTACAATTTGGAATTTTCTTATTATCACTCAGGCGTGTCGAAATTGTCGTTTGCGATTTTTATGTTCGAATTGCATTAGATATTGATGACAATTTGGTTAATTTGGTGAAAATAAGGAATTCATAGGAGATAACAGTCGGTAGGTATTGAAATACACAACCGAATTCTGGGACCATTGATAAAACTTTTCATTTACACATGTGCACACCTTTTTTTATCAAATATGAAATACAACACACGTTTTTTTGTATATGACCACATTTGCACTTGTTTAAAGAATGAAAGTTTTCCATTCTATGATTTGATACAAATTCGATCGGTTGCGGTGTTTTGTGATTCTTTTACTGTTTACGATTCGAAACGGTATTTTTCATTCAGAATGAGAGATTTACCACCAACCTCAGTAGCAAGGGCAGTTACATTGATCGAGGAAGGGCGCACCTACCGCTCAGTCGGTACCATGTTGGGTGTCTCGACGTCGGTTATCCATCGAATCTACTGACGTTACAGGGAACCTGGATTGTACGTGAGGAGGCGAGGACAAGGAAGAAATCGGGCAACCCGCGCTATACATGACCGTTTTATCGTCAATCGAACAATAAGAAATCCTCGTGTTACTGCTGTTCAGGCACGTAACCTTTTACAAGCAGTGGATAACATTAACGTCAGTGTGAGGACAGTCAGAAGACGATTAAATGAAGTTGGTCTGAGGTCATACGCGCAAGCAAGAGCACCAAGACTCGATAGAGCCCATCGGGTAGCAAGATTGGCGTTTGCTAGGGAGCATGTAGCATGGACAATCAATCAGTGGAGACGAGTTTTATTTAGTGATGAGAGCCGATATTGTGTGAATTTCGTGGATGGTAGAGATAGAATAAGGAGGCATCGAGGGGAACGGTACAATCAAGCGAACTTCGCAGGAACTGAGCAATACGGTGGAGGGTCAGTTATGATATGGGGTGGCATATGCTTGGGAGTACGAACAGAACTGGAGATTATTGGCAATGAATCACTTAATGCCCATCGGTATATAACAGAAATCTTGGAGCCCCATGTTGTGCCTTTTGCTCCTTACATAGGGGAAAATTTTCTTTTTATGCACGATAACGCGCGCCCTCATACTGCGCGCATAGTGATAGAATATCTCAATGAAGTTGGAATCACACGAATGGACTGGCCGTCGCGGTCACCGGATTAAAACCCGATCGAACACGTTTGGGACATTCTTGGAAGAAGGGTTCGACAACGGAATCCAGGCAACGTTGAAGAGCTGACATTGGCTTTGGTGGAAGAGTGGGACAACATACCTCAACAGTAGCTAGACAACATCATTGGGAGTATGCGAAATCGTATGCGCGCTGTAATAAGAGCTCGGGGGGGTCATAATCGCTACTAAAATCAAATGTTTTTTTTTGTGGGTCATGAATCATCATGAACATTTTTCTCAACATGTTCATTTCATTTCACGAGTGTATCGCCAGGATGCACACCTGCTCTCAATTTTGGACAGGAATGATAATTATTATAGAGTGTCACACAAAAAATTTCAAAAATAAATGTGCAAAATCAACGATTTTTCCAGTGTACTTGAAATTTGTGACTTTTCGCTTCAAATTGGATATCTCTTGTGAAAATAGAGATAAATGCATAAAACAAGAAGGGCGTTACTGTAAGAAGATGTGTCTTGACAGACCATGATATGTACGTTTCAACTCGGACGACGAAATTCCACAGGGTGTTACGAATGAATTTTTGACAAAAAAAACACTTTTAGTTTTGCCCCCGTATAAAATTTTTTTCAAATTTTTTTGTTTTCTCTTATAATTTCTACAAAGCAGAAGAGTTGATCTATAACTTGCCGAAAAAATCATCTAAATCGGTGGAGAATTAGGAAAAATATCGGACTTCGAATTTGGTTAAATTTTCGAGTGTTCCGCTAATTTTGCCTCCGAGTGTATTTAAAAAAGTTGTGAGTGGTCAATGCTATGGACCAAGAACTTATATTGAATTATTGAATATCAGTAATGTCTACTGTTACATGAAGGGTTTTAACTTTAACTGGTTTTATATGTAAAAATAATAATTTGTTTCTAGACTTCTAATATAAAAGAACAAAGCAGTGAAAGGTACAGGACTTATTAAAAAATTCATGTATGAAGTTAATACAAACTCATTTATATTTTATAGGGTGCGCCAGAGAAAACCTGACAATTCTTTTCCGTAATAACTTTCACAATTTTAGAAGTAGATAATTTTATCTTATTTCATTGGAAAGCCAAAGGACTAGGTTTTTCAAAAATTGTATCGAAATTTTACTTCCGGTGAAATCCGATATGGCTGACTCATTCGAAAATAAGCAATATTTCAAGATCGCTAGAACGTTTTTTTTTCACTTAAATACTCGATAATTCAGTCTTTCCTGAACAATTTGACATATTGATTTCAAAAATAATCCAAGAATTGGTAAAAAAGTAGCGTGAAGAATTTTTTGCATTCTGATTTTCAGCTGAAATTGAAATATTTTTTCACCTCATGGCGTTGGCACTCCTGAAGTTGTAATGTTTTTCATGGATGTTTTAGGAAGACAAAGAACCATCTTTTACTAAAACCAACCTTAAATTCGATTTCCGTTCGAATTCAAAATGGCCGTCTTCCTCAAGTATTAACAATTTTCCCCGAGCTTTAAAAAAGTATTCGCGGTCGAAATGAATAAACTGCCATCATTTTGAGGGGTTAAACTCGAATATTGATCCAGAATTGTGCCAATTGTCGTCAATAATGTTTCTCTTTTCCACCATTATATGCACATCCCGTTGTGAAACCTCTCAACATAGACTGCATGTATTAACTCTATGATAAACAAAAAATAATGAAATGTCATCGAGTTTTAGAAGACATCTGATTTGAAATCGAATTTTATCTTGGTGTTGCTTGTTTTTGACGTTTGAAATTGTTAACAATGGTTGTAACAAATGAGGATAAGCGTTTCATTGAATGTTTATTTTTGCGTGGCTAAACTGCTAGGCAAATAGTACGCCAATTTCCAGCCCCTAATTACAAAAGAAGTACAACCTATGATCTTGAGGAAAAATTTCGGACAAAAGGATCATTAGAAAGAATACCAGGTATTGGTGCAGCTAGAACTGTTAGAACACAGGTACTCGCCTTTTTCATCTGTTTCAAGAATCAACTCTACATTTTTTGTATAACAAACTCAATTGACAATTTCAGGATAACATTCAACGAAATTCTGCATTAGCAGTCAGCCCTATCAGAACTCCAGGGACCAGCTTGACTGTTTCCCAAATGTCTCAGAGATGCCAAATCTCTAAAACCTCTGTGAGGAGAATAATGAGACACGATTTGGGTCTTAAGTATTTTCGGAGGCACTATAATTTTCAATTGACTCAAGCTGTCAAAGAGAGCAGATTCGAGCTATGCAGAAATTTGTTAAATAGATTTAGAACATGTAGGCAAATTGAAAATATCTGGTTCACAGATGAAAAAATCTTTAGTGTTTCCCCACCAAAAACAGCCAGAATGACAGAATTTGTGTTCCGACGAATTAAATCAAGAGGAATGTGCCTTCAATTCGTTTGCAGAGGGAAAAACAAAAATTTTCCAGGCATGTAATGGTCTCTGCCGGAATTTCGAGGAACTTTGAATCAAATATCATTTTTTTAGATCAAGGTATAAGATTAGATTCGAAAAATTATTGTCACAATTCTCGATCATATGTTACCAACTATTGAGGCGTCAACTCCTCAGTTTATTTTCATGCAGGTGAATGATTGCTGTTTTTTGTATGACATGAATAAGTACAGTTGAACGGTTGAGAAATGGAGTAGTATTTTGTATGATTTCTATTTGTTCAAATCTTCTTTCGAATTCTACAACTTTTTCCATATTCTTCTGACAACGTTTGTTAAAGAAATGAACAACCAGTACTATATCACAAGAAAACGCTACTTGCTCTCAACTGACCGTCAGTGTACAGGGTGTCCCAAATTAGATGTATCTAAATGAAATCAATTTCAATCGATTTTAGGATGGAGCCAGATGTCATACCAGTCACTATACTATTATCTAAGACAACGCGTAGACGATATCATCGAACCAGAACAATGGCCCCAAATTGTCCCGATCTTAATCCGTGCGACTATTTTATTTGGGGTCATTTAGAAGAAATGGTGTATAAAAATGGTATTATTTTCAATAATTGTGAGGAGGTGAGGCAGAAAATTCAAGAAATATTATACTTTCAGGAAAAAAAAATCGATATTCTGAGAATTCTGACTATACCTAACCCCTTAAGATATACCAAGTATGCGACCCTTTAAAAATATGGTATGCCATTTGGAAAAAACAGTGAAATGAGATTTGAATGAGACGCAACTTCAAAAATCGTCTTCGAACACCCTGTGCAACATCAAGATCACAAAATGTGTTTCAAGTTCAAGTGACAGCATTTACTATAACAATAGTTGTACATCTGAAGCTTTGAATTCATTATTGAGGGCACAACACTTTTCTTGAAAAGTCTTCAAATTTCAGAAAACTTTAAATATTTCGGAAACTATTGAAGATAGGTATAAGGAGTTCCGAACAGAGTCGCCTTTATTTTTCCTCACAAAGTAAAAAATGAAACATAATATAGTGTCGCTCTAAAAAAATAATAACTGTGGTATTTAATTTTATTTATTTAATATTATTAGTTTATAGTCACTACAGCACTACATATTACTACCGAAAAGAAAACTTCGGACGTGAAATATGCGAATGTGGTTAGTCACCCGATAGAATAACAACCGGCCTACGACTCTCCAAGATTTTCCAATAAGATTCTACAATACTTCAACTAATCTCAATATTCAGAGCGTTACATAATAGTTATTCATAACTTGAGGGGGTAAATCTACGTGAAATTTTAGGAAAAAAAAATTCATATTAATATAGGTCCGCAAAAGCTTCGTTACGGAGTTACAGGGTGTTGAAATTGGGTTTTTCTTCAAGACTTCTGCAGTTCTTGAGATATTCAGCCCAAATTTGGAATACAAACTATTTCTTACAGCCTCCATTATTACACGTCCTAAATTTTAACTAGAATCTACAAGGTGTTTTCTTTTCCGGAGCCATGTCACCTTTTGCCATTTGAAATTTTTTGCAGTACGCCACTGATCAGCGTACAATCAATTTTCGTCATTTTCGTTAGATTTAGATACTTTTTCGAAATCTGCAATTTTTTCGAATCTCCGACGGTTCTCGAGCAAAAAATTATTAAACGATTGTATGCATTCGTTGAATTGAAATCACTTCTAATTAAAAAAATGACTGAAAGGTTTTGATTTTTTTCATTTATTTATTGATTTTGACAGTTGCTAAAGTTGAACTAGTGTCTGCTCGAATTGTTTATAGAATTAACGATTAGTTTTAAGCCTTTTGAAGTTATTTCTGTAAGAAAAATGGCTAATTTTACTAACGGTCTGGCTGACGGAAACACAACAGAAGCTAGGCGAATAATCAGGTGCGCTTTCCAAATCGAGTATTCCCAGACAGGCGAACATTTTCAAATATGGCTGATATTTAAAAAATAATAACTTTGGTATTCAATTTTAATTATTTAATATTATTAGTTTATAGTCAATACAGCACTACATATTACTGCCCGAAAAAAACTTCAAAATCGGACGTGAAATATGCGAATGTGGTAAGTCGCCCGGTAGAATAACAAACGACCTACATCTCTTCAAGATTTTCCAATAAGATGCTATAATACTTCAACTCATCTCAATATACAGGGCTTTACATAATAGTATGTCACAACTAGAGGAGGTAAATCTACGTGAAATTTTAGGAAAAAAAATTCATATTAATATAGGTCCGCAAAAGCTTCGTTACGGAGTTACAGGGTGTTGAAATTGGATTTTTCTTCAAAACCTCTGCAGTTTTTGTGATTTTCATCCCAAATTTGAAATGCAAACTATTTCTTACAGTCTCCTTTATTTTTCCTCACAAAGTAAAAAATGAAACATGATATAGTGTCGCTTTAAAAAAATAATAACTGTGGTATTTAATTTTATTTATTTAATATTATTAGTTTATAGTCACTACAGCACTACATATTACTACCGAAAAGAAAACTTCGGACGTGAAATATGCGAATGTGGTTAGTCACCCGATAGAATAACAACCGGCCTACGACTCTCCAAGATTTTCCAATAAGATTCTACAATACTTCAACTAATCTCAATATTCAGAGCGTTACATAATAGTTATTCATAACTTGAGGGGGTAAATCTACGTGAAATTTTAGGAAAAAAAAATTCATATTAATATAGGTCCGCAAAAGCTTCGTTACGGAGTTACAGGGTGTTGAAATTGGGTTTTTCTTCAAGACTTCTGCAGTTCTTGAGATATTCAGCCCAAATTTGGAATACAAACTATTTCTTACAGCCTCCATTATTACACGTCCTAAATTTTAACTAGAATATACAAGGTGATTTCTTTTCCGGAGCCATGTCACCTTTTGCCATTTGAAACTTTTTTGCAGTACGCCACTGATCAGCGTACAATCAATTTTCGTCATTTTCGTTCGATTTAGATAGATACTTTTCTGACATCTGTAATTTTTTCGTATCTCCGACCGTTCTCGAGAAAAACATTATTAAACGATTGTATGCATTCGCTGAATTGAAAACACTTCTAATTAAAAAATGACTGAAAGGCTTTGATTTTTTTTTTATTTATTAATTTTGACAATTGCTTAAGTTAAACCAGTGTCTGCTCAAATTGTTTATTAAATTAACGATTAGTTTTAAGACTTTTGAAATTATTGCTGTAAGAAAAAATGTCTAATTTTACTAACGCCGAATTGGCTGATATTCATTACATGTACGGTCTGGCTGACGAAAACACAACAGAAGCTAGGCGATTATATCAGGTGCGCTTTCCAAATCGAGTAACACCAGACAGGCGAAAGTTTTCAAATATCCACAGAAGGTTGAGTGAAACTGGTACTTTTACTGCAAATAATCATTTTAAAGGTGCAACTCAAACTATGAGAATTACAGATATTGAGGAAGCAATTTTGAATTGAATTGATTTGAATCCTCATGTGAGTACAAGAAAAATTGGAAATCAGTTGAATATTTCACATGTTCTAGTTTGGAGGATTCTCCCCGACTTTTTATTGTATCAGTTTCATATTTAACGCGACCAAACTCTACTTCCTCGAGATTTTCCTTCGAAACTGAATTTCTGCCGATGGTTCTTAGATGAAATAAGAGAAAATGCTCATTTTGATAGTGAATGTTCACAGACGAAGCTAACTTTTCGAGAACTGCTATCACAAATTTTCACAATAATCATTATTGGCTTGAGGAAAACCTTCATTCGATTAAATCTCTCATCATCAAGAACAATTCTCAGTGAATGTCTGAGTTGGAATAATTGGAAATTATTTGATTGGGCCATTTTTTTGCCTCAAAGACTAAACAGTCCCGCTTATCAGCAATTTCTTGAGGAGGAGTTACCTTTATTGCTCGAGGATGTGCCACTTTAGGTGAGAAACATAATGTAGTTCATGCATGACAGGGAACAAGCTCATTTCAGTAGAGAAGCTAGGGAATTCTTGAATAATATATTTAATATTCGATGGATAGTTCAGAGTGAGCCAGAACCATGGCCTTCTAGGTCCCTTGACTTAAATAGTTTAGAACTTATTCTTAAGGGGATATCTCAAAAGTTTAGTTTATACCACTCCAGTGAACACTGTAGAAGAATTGAGAAATCGAATAATAACCTCTTGTGACACGATAAGAAATACCCCAGGAATATTTCGAAGAGTCCAGCAATTTATTTAGGTTTTAATAGTTCTTTTTTTAGGTTGATATTGAATAATATAAGTTGAGTCTCAGAAGACGAGCTATCAAAAATAAAAGCAAATTTAGGGCATACCTATCGAGTATTTCTATTATTTTTTTATTTTGCGAGTAACATACAATTCCAATAATTTAAATTCAATGATTTTCCAACTCGAGAACGGTTGGAGATACGAAAAAATTGAAAGTGTCAAAAAAGTTTCTAAATTGAATGAAGTTGACGAAAATTGGATGTGGGCTGATCAGTGGCATGCTGCAAAAAAGTTTGAAAGGGCGAAAAGGAGACTAGGCTCCGGAAAATGTAACACCTTGTAAATTCTAGTTGAAATTTTGGACGTGAAATGATGGAGGCTGTGAAAAATAGCTTGCATTCCAAATTTGGTCTGAATATCTCAAAAACTGCAGGAGTTTTGAAAAAAAACACAATTTTTTTCCGGAAATTTCAACACCCTGTAGCTTTGTAACGAAGTTTTTGCGGACCTATGTTTATATGAAGTTTTTTCTTAAAAATGCAAGTAAATTTACCCCCTCAAGTTGTGACATACTATTATGTAACACCTTGTATACTCAGAATACCAGATTACGGGCGACAACCCGGAACAACTTGAACAAAATTGTGATTTCTCACAAGTGATGCAGTAATAGATGAAGGTGTTAACTATTTCATTTACATGCATCTTTTGCTAATAAAATTCAATAAGTGGGTGGTCCAAGAAGTGTGTCTCAAATCTATAATAAATTTCTTTAAATTCGATTGCGGCCAAGAAAATCGCATAAAAAACGGGATTAGAGCAATAGAAAGAGGGGGATTACCATATGAAATTCGTATGCGGCCTTCAACGAGCTAGAGGGGGCGCAATGCACACATGAGGCCAGGTAAAGGTACCCCAGGGACCCAGGTAGGACCAGAGTCGCGCCAGACACTTGTGGAACGAGTTCAGAACAACTCCTGAACCGTTTGAGACCGGTAATAAACTTTTAGGTTATGTCCGAGAATTTCGCGCGAATACAAGTGACGTTACATTCCAACTGAACTTGGCCGTGATTTATTGGCAGTGATTGATATGTGATTTTTTCTTCTGTTTTCGAGGATTATTAAAAGGTAAGTGATTGTTGGTTGCGTTGACACACATGACATTTGATTGGAGATTGAAAAAATTTGAAATTTTGATATTGTCGTATGATATTTTGAATAAATAATGATGTAAGTGATCTTTGACATATTGGATGATATTGATATTGGCAATTCTCAACTATCCTTCATGAAGTAGTATTTGTCAGGTACGAAAAATCTTTTCTTTGAAAATTTTTGTCCTAAACTTTTTCCATATATGTCCTCGTAACGTTATATTCTAAATCATTTTGTCACTAAATTAATTTTAAATTCAAATATAATTTTAATAATGAAATTGTCTATTTATATATTTTTCGATCATCCCATGTAGTATTTAGATTGAAGAAACTTGGAGAATTCATTCCTGACCTTACTTAAAAATATCCATAAAAATTGAATTTGCAAAGAACAAAATCTATACTGTAAGGTTTCTCAACATTGACTGAAATTTAAATTCGAAAAGAAATTATTTCAGATTCAATTTGTTCAAGTGAAATGGTTTTGTAATTATATGGGGGCTCACTATTTTTAGGATATCTCTGTTGATTTTCAATTTTGATTCTTTTTTTCGATTCATTCAAAAAATTTGTGAATGGACCAAGGATGTAACTTTGACTATAGTATTAAATATCTGCTAAGTCGAATGTTAGCCGAAGGGCTTTAATATCAACTGGTTGAATATGTAGGAATAATAATAATTCGTTTCAGACTTTCAAAATGAAACAACAAAGTAGTCAAAGTTGGAGATCTGAAAGAAAATCAAGTATAAAGTTAAACAGAATAATTTCTATTGTATTAGTTATAATTACAAAAAAACAAACTCATTTATATTCTGTTACAATAAATTTGAATTTAAATCACTTGAAACTATCACAAAGACATTAATTGATTTTCAAATTAAGGTGTTTCAGTACGTTGATAATTAAACCTCTTTTCGCATCAATGGGCTTTTTCATTTAACTTTTGAACAATGTACTGTTTTTCAATAAACGACCTGTCTCCTACTGTAGACCAAAAAATTCAAAGTTTTTCCTTATCATATATTTGATTTCCAGTTCTTCAGATATTGAAATAATTTTCTCCATGTAATACTTTAGGCATCCATGATTGTGGTAAGTTCAACTAAAACCTGGTCATCCTCTTTAAGTTCTTCATCTTTATTCTTATTTAACTGTTCTTTATATTGATCAGTTTAATAATACCATCATTTTTCTCAGTTGGATGATGATGAGGTCGCTAATGATATGTTGTCATAATCTGAATCATTTCCATCTTAAGTCATTTCATTGGAGTGTGATTCCGGAAACTGTTAAAGCTATCATGGGAACTATCATCATTGAAGGAAATAATACTTTCCTCACTGCTCTCGTTATCACTCCAATCTTGTCTTCTTCTGCCTAATTTTACACTAGATGGTCCAGGAAATTCCGTTGATAAATCCTCCAAGTTAATTCCTTGGCCAGGCTGTACATTTATTTTGGAATTTTGCTGTCTTTCAGGTGCATTTCTCTTACTCTGTCACAAGTCCGCAGTGTCATCTCTAGGTAAACGATTCAGGACTTCATTGGGATTAAAAGACGACATATCACATTTTCTCAAGTAGGATATCAAGTTTTCTGAGAAGTAGTTAGGGCAGATATAATTGCAGTTTTTTAGCAGTTTGGGAAATTGTTATTTTTATTTGGGATTTTTTTTCATTTCCTTTTTTTCGGCTATCCGATAGTTCTCGCTATTTGCTCTTCAGAGGTGCATAAAATGCTACATGCAATAGCTGGTACAGATGCGTACAATTCTTTGGAAAGCAGGCAAAAGTTATATTATTCTGCTCCGCTGCTTGTAGTACAAGTATAGAAAAGTGGGTGGAAAGGTTATCACCTAACACAAACGCTTTTTGTTCATGGTTCACTTTTCCTTACATATGAATGAAATGTGTGCAAATATAACAGAGTCAAACCACCTAATTTTACTTCTATTATAACTGGTAAGTGGGGTACCATCTTTCATCAAAGTGGATTTATAAACCTCATATGGTTGTATCACTACTCTACTTCTGGATCCAAAGAACATTACAGAAATGCTTCACTTAGATGAATCCAATATATGACTGAATATTCAGTTTCTCTTTTACAAATAAAGTTTTTATGGCTCTGATCGTCAGAAAAATGAGTTGTATTAAAATTATAGGCTTTTGAAGGGCTTATCATGATAGGTCTGATGCAAAGCATCAAAATATGCTGTTATTTCATGTGGGTTTGTTGGTATCTTTTCTACTTCGATATTTTGATCAGATCAATGAGTAAAAGTTTTATGTCTTCAAATAAATTTTGAGGACCACTTAAGGGTCGAAATATTTCCTTTTCTAAATTGTGGAACAACAATGCCCTTTCAACCACAAAAATCACATACACACAAGTATTGCAAATCTTTTCAACTGAAAGGAAAACCCCACTCATAAACAAAAGGACGACCTATTTTTTCCAAATGTCTTCTTTAGCTTGTTTATTATTGTTTACTTATATAACGTTATCTCTTTTTGCAGCAAAAGTTTTTGATATCTATCCTGAATTAGCATACGCTGTACTTCTTCCAGTTTCTTTTCATTTTCATAATCATCAAAACGAGTGTATGTTATCTTTCCCATTTCTTCAAAAATCAAAATTTTAACTTTGATCGCTGCTTGCAACCATGACCAGTCAAAGATATAATCGAGAGCTGATAGTTATTAAACTGATGAAATGAAACAATAGTATAAATATGTTCACAAAACAACCACGAACTTACCCAAATACATAAAATTTTCAGATATAAACTCAACATTCTTTGAAAAGCAAATTTAGGCACCTTCATTTTTACTGTACCTCGTGGTCGAAGTGTACTGAAAGAAAAGTAATAATCCGACATTCACCTGCTTCTTCAGTGTTATCTATGAAGCATTTATGAAGAAACTCAGAAAAAACAAGTTAATTGACGTTCGAAATATATTTTCATGAACTATTACCGTTTAAATTTCTGGTCAATTTTGCATATCCAGGCAAAGTAAAGTGATCATACGGTATGTTCGACAAATGAAACGGAATTTTCAAAATTATAGTAGCATATATTCTAAAATATCACAAAAATTCATTGGTCATGTATGTACTGAGACGTGTTCTAACACAATCTATTACAATTTTCTTCTTTATTTCAACATTTATAATAAATTCTTCGATATTATCAGGGATAAATTCAGGAAATGTGAATGGTTCCCACAGTTTGATTTAAATCGGGTGTTGATTATTCTTGATTCTATACTCTAAGCTTTCCGACAAAATCAGAAATTCATGATTCACGAAAGTGTTAATCCACAATAAGAAAATTACATTCAACATATTTTCAATGAAATAAAACTATGGAATTTAGATTTTCACTATATTAACAAAACTATGACCCGTTTCACTACATGGTGGCTTCATTAGATAGATACAAACTAATGAACAGAGTTATTCTTATATATTAGACTCATTTCTGAATCTAACCTAACCTACTTAATATTACAATAGGTACAAGTACAACGGGTATGTTGGAAAACCCATCGCAGTTGCTTACTTTATACATTGCAAAGTTCTAGTTAGAATTAGAACTTTCAGATATTTCAAAGTTAGATTATCCGAGAACAAACGTAGTTTTAATTACCATAAATCAGATTCCCATTATTCTAATCACTTGCTCGAAGAAAACCATAACTTTAATAATAAATCCAAAATTTTACACAATGAAAATAATAGACAAAAACTCAATCTATGGGAAATTTTAGAGATTAACAAAGAAAAGAATTCAGGTAGGTTACTAATAGTCAATTAGATCCAAATCCTTCTCCTTCTCTCAATATTTTCAATTCATAAAGTAAGCAACTCCGATGGGTTTTCCAACATACCTTTTGTACTTGTACCTATTGTAATATTAAGTAGGAAATAAGAAACATATAAAGAATAACTTTGTTCATTAGTTTGTATCTATCTGATGAAGCCTCAGTGTGGTAAAACCGGTCATAGTTTTGTTGATATAGTGGAAATCTAAATACCATAGTTTTATTTCATTGAAAATATGTATATCGATTTTCATCAAGTTACGACCTCTTCAATCAAATTACATTCAACACGTTGCTTAAGCATATTCCATTATCTGATACAATTCAAATCACATAATCTAGAAGACTAAGACTCTGGATTTACGATGAATAAACTAAAACTTGAAATGCAAACCAGACGATTATGTATTTTTAAAGTGGTCGTTTACTTACAAAGTTGTAACTAGGACGGGAAATGCATATGAAAAACGTTTTATGTATACTTGTTGCTCTTCTAGAAAACTCATTTCGTAATAATTCCTTCCGTCTGAATTTTCATAGATATAAACCTTGTAGAGAAAGAAACATGTGTCAGGTGATAGAATAGAGAAACACCTTCACTCCCTCACGATTTTCAAATCAGCTGTAAAGAGATCTTATCTCTCTAACCCCCTCAGCAGATGTAAACTACACATTAAATTTGTTTCGAGGCGGTTAAGAATAGGAAAAAGGAACTTGTACACGTACTTAACACGTGTATTCAAATAAGTCTTAGGAAAATTGTATATTTTAGGGTTTTATATCTATTAGTCGCTTCTACTGGACGTATAAACGTTTTCGTCTGATGAATGACTTATGTCAATTGATGTCGATGATTCCAAATATACCCAAATTTATTTTATAATAGCTTTTGTTTACGAGTTATAGGTTTTATCAGAAAAATGCACTTGATTATCGAAATAATTTAATTGCTAAATAAAAAAACATTGATTTTACGTGCTACAATTTGGTATGGCGTCGTCAAGAACAGTTTGTGTGAATGATTCAAATCATTTTCGTTTCATTTGCGGGGAGTATATATTTGAAGATACCGTTCGAATGTGGTAGAGTAAGTGTAGCTTACAAAATTACTTTGGGCATCCACTGAAAATGCATGAAGATCCTTGGGTTCCTCAAAAGGTTTATAAAGTGTGCGTTGAATTTCTACATTTGTGGACAAATAAGAAAAGTAAAACTTTCCGGAACGAAACTGCTATGATCTGGAAAGAACTAGTTGATCTCCATGATGATTGCTATTTTTGTTCGTTGAAGTGGCGTTAATCGAAAAAGTACAAGCCATATGGGAATATTTTTCCATAAAATCGGCACGTAGACGAATGTTGACACCTTGAACATCCCCTGTACCTCAAACTAATGTATCATAGCAGAAGTTAACTAACATTGAGACGAAAACTGATTGTACTTGATAGTGATTTGAAATCGCTGTAATTATTCAATCAAGATGAGTTAAACGATCTAATCAGAGATCTAGAACAGTCAAAGTCTATTACATGGCTGCTAGGCGAAAGAAAGAAAATTAGTTACAAAAGAAACTAAAGTTTCACATTTCACAGTTTAAGTATTGGTGAAATTTTATTTCATAAAAAGTATTGCTTTTGTCTCAAAATTCATTATCTTTTCTAGAGGGGAAAACAACAAATCACTTTTTATCTGAAATCATCTTTTCGATTAAGACGAGAATTCTGAAGCCACTGTACGAGGGCTATACGACAAGAAGCATGCGTAACTATTGAAAGCTGCTATGATTTAAAATACCTTCACAAAAATATTATCATATCAGTACGAGGCTGGATTGATAAGTCTTCGGCCTGACCAAGAGATGGCACGACTAGGCCTACTTCGTAGGTGGCTTTCTACAGTACCATTCTTAGATAGCTTGTAGGTATAGTTTCAGACCGATCGCCATGTTGGTTTACATTTGAGAGCACGCTGAACAAGACTCTTTGTTGTTTGTGAAAATGGTAATATTGGAAAAGCGTGCTGTCATCAAATACTTTTATTTGAAGGTGTTAACGCCGAAGGAAAAGGAGATTGATTCAACACTGGGGACATTCTCCCCATCATGATCAGAAGTGAGTTTCCGAGTTTAAAATGGGTCGTGTGAGCACCTCTGATCACAACTCCAGGTGTGATCGCAAAAATTCATAAAATAGTGCTGGAAGACCGTAGATCAAAAGTGCGTGAGATAGCTGAGACCAGTAAGATGTCATATGGAGCTCTGTGCAAGATGGGTGCTGCGTTTACTAAAAACTGATTCGAAAAACCATTTCTTTCTCCAAGCATAATCCAAGCGAATTTTTTCGTCGATTCGTTACTGTTGACGAAACTTGGGTGTATCACTACACTCCTGAAACCAAACAACAGACTAAACAGCGGATTGGAACAGTGGAACCAACTCCAAAGAAGGCAAAAACAATTTTATCGGCAAACAAGGTTGTGGCTACTTTTTTTGAAATGCAAGAGGTATTATATACATTGATTACCTTGAAAAGGGTAAAACTATCACTGGTCAATACTACGCAGAGTTTTTGCATAGTTTTTGCCACGAGGTGCTAATTAAACGACCTCATTTGGCGGAGAAAAAAAAGCTGTTTCATCACGATAACGCACCAGCGTATTTTTTGCACGTTGCCATGGCTAAAATCTATGATCTGAAGTTCGAATTGATGCCGCACCCTCCCTACTCTCCAGACATATCCTCGAGTGACTATTATCTATTTCCTAACCTCAAAACATGGCTTGGCGGTAAGAGATTTGCGGGCAATGAAGAAGTAATCGAAGCTGTAAATGGGTATTTTGAGGAACTTGACGAATCAGCCTATAGAGATGGCATTACTAGACTAAATGTATCAGCCTTAAAGGAGATTATGTTGTGGAATAAAAAAAAATCTTAAAAACGTTGTTTTTCTTGTTCAGGCCGGAAACTTATCAATTCATCCTCGTACATTTCATGCTTAGAAATAAGTAACTGTAGAGGATTTATTTGCCAAATGAGATGAAAGCGGACTACCTATTTTTGGAAAAGACTATCATTTCCATATTCGTGGGTTCCCTCTATTCTTTCCAAATCTTGAGTCTACACTCTACGGGTGAACGTGGGAGGCTTAACGTGTTTTGAGTGTTTATAAAAGCTATAAACGATGATTTTTCCTATCGCTTTTAGAGTCGTATCAAAATTGGGCAGTAAGATAAAATCAATGAGAGTCTTTCAATTATTATCAAGTCTCTTTTTGATATGAAATAAAGTACTGAAAATGCAGATACATATTTTTTTCTCCAGAGTTTAAGTACGCTTCTTTCAACGATCTATAATTTGAATCTATGTTCTGTTTTCTTCTTGCAGTGTGAGCTATGAAGTACTCTCGAGAATCCAAAGTCAATTTTTTATTTCTTTCCTTTAACCATTCGTAGTCGAGATATCTGGATAGATTTTTTTGTTGGGATAATTGGTTAAAATCCTCATTGCCAGAACAACAAAACTACATCATAGACGTCAAAATTCGTGAATGATTAACTAATAATCCATTCTTCTTTCATCTCATTTCAATGTGGCCTATACTTTGTGTCTGATTCATTATTTGTGAAACTTATATCGTCATAAAATAATAAAAAACCACCCTCCCTGTAGGTCCACCTTGCCTAAGGCCAGAATATAAAAAATAACTTGAAATACCTAAAATGGCCCTTTTTTACTATTTATTTCCTGGATTTGTGCGGTTTATAATGGCAATAATGGGGTTTGAATATGCCAGCAACAAAGTCGACGGTATCCATTGACAATTGGAGGTAATATTTGATCAGGTATTGTAATGCAACAATACTTATTTTTTGTCTATCAATAATTCTTTTGAAATGAAATATGGAAAACTGCTTGTCTCTGTAACTTATTTATCTCGAAATCACAGCGCCATAAATTTGGAACGTGTCATTTAAAATGGTCAGTTTAGATTTCAAACAATGATTAAAAGAAAGTAGGGACAATATTCTTGTACGTGATTCTTAGAAGCAAATACAGAAAAATAAGATATGACCATTGTTGCTAGGAACTCTGGATTTGCAGTGGAAAACAATTGAATGTTTTGAAAGGGAATTTCATAGGGAGAAAAACGATGTAATATTACAGAACAAATAAATATTAAATGAATTTATTTTAGTCTGGTTGGTATATTATGCGATTCCTCAATACTGAAGGTGGATTTTTCACGTTTTGTTGTTCTAGTGTATAGGAGAATGGCATAACGTTTGTTGAGGAACTTATGGATTCGAATGAGAAGAAATACATAAACTACAGTATTTTTGACGTAATATAATGACTTATTATAACTTAAGTATACTAATGAGAAGCGATCTGTGCAATTCATAAAAAGTACGATAACATTCAGTTTAATGTTTTATTTAATAGACAAATCATCTATCCCTTCAATTCAAAGGGAATACAATTCAAAAAGGCACTTCCGTTACATCAGGAAGATTTTTTGAACTTTCAGTAACCCGTTTCAAAATGTGTTGCCACCTGAAGAACAGGATGCTTAGTCACATCTTCTATTCACTTATCTATTAACGTTAATGATTGTTGTGAGGATTCCCCACTGAGATAATAATAATATGGGTGGAACGTCATTGACAAATGATGTTCAACTGGAATCACTTCGCATTCATTGGACGAGTACAATGCAAACTAGAAAAAGACAGCCCTGCAATTGACGTCTATATTACTGGTTCTATTCATCATCTATGGAGAAGATGTATGATGTACTTCAAAATTTCTATTCATAAACAATTGAGTAAACACGCTATCTATTGGAAATTTATAATTGAAAACTTGAGTAGAATGAATCACAATATAAATATTTGAATTTGGGAAGCTTTTACTTGATAGAATTCCATTATCAATAATAAAAAACTAATGTGTTTTAGGAATCTCACTTAATAATTGTGATTCGTAACGCGTTTCACTACATCGTAGCTTCTTCAGACGAATGAATGTACAGAAATTATGAATGACAACTATATATAGATACAATCGAGAATATAAATACAAATGTTCTTAAGTAATTTAAAGCTTATTGGGTTGCTTCTTCTTGAGTGGTTATTAATGACAGCTATATCCAATAAAATTAAGCAATAGATTGCTCCCTGAAGAGATTCACTAGAGGTGTAGGGCTTAAATCATTGCAATTCAATCTATAAACACCTGAATTATTGTTTTTATCTGATTTGGTTTTATTATTTTCGATATATTTGCCTAAGCTATTATGAGTTTGGAAAGCTATATTGAAATTATTGTTACTCAAGAATGATTTCAGTTTCTCACTTATAATGCCAACGTAGGTTAAGGTGTTGAATTTTTGTTTCAATTTATCGACAACTTCATTCAATGCGATTCTATTTTTTTTATTCAAAATATTATTTATTATTTTGGGATTGTAACCATTATTTTTAGCTATTTGTTTAATTAAATTTAATTCTTTGTTGAAATTATCAGGTGATAACGGGATGTTAATCAATTTATGAATAAAACTGTTGAATGCTGAAATTTTATGTTGATACGGATGACACGACGAGTTATGTATTATAATATCTGTATTGTATGGTAAATTGCGAAAACATGTTTTCCATTTTCATTCGAAATTGTTACGTCTAATTAATTGAATTTTTGCTTTCTATTTCGGTTGTCAATTAAATTTTTGGATGTAATGAATTTATATGATTTTCGAAAATCTTTAATTGTCTATCTGTTCCTGTGAAGCAAATAATGATATCGTCTACATAGTGATATCAGTATAAATAATATTTACTAAGTGGATGATTATGAATTAATTTCTCTAGATTATTCATGAATATTTCTGCTAACAAAGGACTTAACGGATTGCCCATAATCAATTCGTCTTCACTAGTATAATATTTGTTATTAAAATGGAAATAATTTTGATCTGAACAAATTTGGAATAATGAAATTTCAACCTTCTGTGGATATTTGAACGCACCTGATTATTCGCCTAGTTTCTGTTGTGTTTCCGTCAGCCAGACCGTTAGTAAAATTAGCCATTTTTTCTTACAGCAATAACTCCAAAAGTCTTGAAACTAATCGTTAATTCAATAGACAATTCGAGCTGGTTCAACTTTAGCAACTGTCAAAATTAATAAATATATGGAAAAAATTAAAACCTACTAGACAGTTTTTTGATTAGAAGTGCTTTCAATTCAGCGAATGCATACAATCGTTTAATTAAATCGTAAAAGAAAACACTTTGTAGATTCTGGTTAAAATTTAGGACGTGCAATGGTGGAGACTGTAATCAATTTTTTCCGGAAATTACAACACCCTGTAGCTCCGTAACGAAGATTTTGTGGACCTATGTTTATATAAACTTTTTTTCCTAGAATTGCACGTAGATATATTCCCCAAGTTGTGACATACTTTGATGTAACACCTTGTATATCAGATAGGTTAAGCAAACATTGCACCGCCACCGCCTGCCTGTCATCGTTCCGAGAAAGAAGCAGGTAATTTAGGTTTTATATAAATAATTTAGAATTATTATGGTTCATTTGTCTCAGATATTTAACAATAGCAATACAGTTAATATCGATGATTTCTTTTAGTCGAATTTTTTTGATTCTTATACATTCTGTCAAAGAAGAACCCGGAATTGATTATTTGAAAAATCTGCTTAGAACGATTGTCGAAATTTTTGTTATTGCTAAGAAGGCCCAATTGTTTTCTATACTGTCGCGGAGTTTGAACGCGATCTGTTATTTAGATTGTTTACAGTGCTCGATTTTGTCAGTTTATCTACGAACCATCAGCAGAAATTCAGTCTTGAAGGAAAATCTCGAGGAAGTAGAATTTGGACGTGTTGAATATGAAACGAGTACAAAAAAAATCGTGGAGACTCCTCCAAACTAGAACATGTAAAATATTCAACTGATTTCCAATTTTTCTCGTACTTACATGAGGATTCAAATCAATACAATTCAAAACTGCTTTCTCAATATCTGGAGTTTTCATAGTTTGAGTTGCACTTTCTAAATGATTATTTGCAGTAAACGTACCAGTTTCCCTCAATCTTTTGTGGATATTTGAAAATGTTTGCTTGTCTGGTGTTACTCGATTTGGAAAGCGCACCTGACATAATCGCCTAGCTACTGTTGTTTCCGTCAGCCAGACCGTACATGTATTGGATATCAGCCGATTCAGCATTAGTAAAATTAGCCATTTTTTGTTACAGCAATAACTTCAAAAGTCTTAAAACTAATCGTTGATTTAATAAACAATTCGAGCAGACACTGGTTCAACTTCAGCAACTGTCAAAATTAATAAATATATGGAAAAATCAAAGCCTACTTTTAATTAGAAGTGCTTTCAATTCAGCGAATGCATACAATCGGAAATTTCAAAACCCTGTAGCTCCATAACGAAGCTTTTGCGGACCTATGTGTATATTAACTTTTTTTTCTCAAAATTGCAAGTAGATTCACCCCCCTAAGTTTTGGCATACTATTATGTAATACTCTGTATTTTGTGTATCATGGACCAATTCCCAGTATTTTTTTGACAGAATGTATGCTAGAACATTTCATAAACTACAAAAACTTGACTTGAACGCCAATAAGTTTAATATGTAATAAATATCACCGAAATCAAGAGCTATCGAAGAAAATGGCCCTACATCAGTTACCGACATTGAGGTTCAACTTAGCGACTGTTGCCAGAACTTTTGCTTCATAGGTTGTTTGCATCAAAGAAATATTTGAATGATTAAGGGAAATATGTATGAGAAATTAACGCCACATTTAATTTTGCCAAATAAGTCTATCAACAAGTCATCAATCAAAAATTAACAACTAAAGTAACACCTGCCTTTCCCACTTAATAATTTCAGAACGAGAACTAACATTCTCTGTTGAAATAGAACAACATATAAGAACCGCCCTATGTAGAATATACATGAATTCGCTTAGAGCAGAGTTACTTTAATTGGGTCCAATTTACCGTTTTGAAATTTGGATTAGGTACATAAATTTCATACTTCACGCACACTGCTTTTAATTGAATCAAATTTTAATAAAATTATGCATCAAGTCCTAGAAGGGAAGTTTCGGCGACAGATAAGTCACGTAAAGTTTTTCACCTTATCATAATTTGAACGTTGAGGATATTTTATACTGGTCATGTAGTCGCAAAAACGCCATATTATTTCCTGAGTTCCGCTAAAATTCCTGGTACTTAATTAATATGATGTGTGCTAAATTCTTATGAATTTTTTACTATACTTGAAACTTAGTCCATGAAGTTTCTTACGGATAACTCGACAATGATAAATTTCTCGTAATGACATATAAGATTATTTGTATAAAAACATCGACATAAAAAACATTGATATTAACAGTCTTGCTATCGGTGAATAGCTAAAGACAAATGAAACATAATAATTTATGATAATGAGAAATTAAACTATATATTTTACTATACCAAGTGATTTATTGACAATCGGGAGAGCAATTTCGGTCTCTCGACCATCTTCAGCTGCGAACAAGTACTGAACTAAACATAAAAATACATGCATACATAAACAGGTAGATACACAATTAATAAGGGTGAAAACAATCATATCATCTTCTGAAGGCAGTTTGTTAGAGAAAGGTCAAAAACAAGAAAGAAACGTTAGGCGCGGAATCCGCAATTGCACTAAAACAACTTGTGAACGACCAGTATGGCAAGGCTATTCGTTCTTATTTGATATCTTCAAACAATACCAGCTTTTATCATTATTAATTTAGAGGGGAAGGTTGTAATGTGGCCCCCCACTTTGTTTTTTAGCCTCAGGTAAGAAATAAGAAGCATAGAAAACACGTTAAGTCGTCTTTATTAACTTACATATACATGTCTTTCAGTAAAATAAACGAAATTAAAACAGAAACATAAAAAACAAATGTATTATAAAAATAATCAAATTTGGCGATTTGAGACCAGGTGAGGGTTATATGGCACCCAGGGGGCCATATTAAATGTATGAGCGTAATCACAACCTAACGGCAGAAATCGCAGATATAATATTCGACCTCAGGATCTGCACAGGCTGTATCAGCCCATAAATTGCAACTCTGGCACTGTATTAACTCTTCCCCACGTCTGTCGTTAGAATAACTGGTTTCACAAATAATGCAGTACGTATTTGCGCTTTCCGGGGTCCTATCAGGATATTGTCTGTCATCATTATCTGTTTCTACGACTAGTTACTTTCAGAGCTACTGCTGGATGATGACAGTTTGACTACATCAGTAGCGCCCACGCCCACGTCGATGAATTCGTCCAGGAGTTTCTGCTGAGCGCAAAGGTTCACTTAATTCATTCATGTATGTAGAGGATGTGATTGCTTTTGCTGTGGTAGTCTTTCTTCCACGATTAGAAGTTCGGATCTTATCTAACGGCTGTAGCCGCAAGTTCTATTAATTCTAAATTGCGTGTGTGACTATAATATCCATCAAAAATAAGCAACACGGGAGAAGCCTCGCTGGGTTTGGTTTTTTTAATAAAATGTTTTCACCAGCCAGTGAATAAATTTGATTGGATCCAACCAGATGGATGATCTTTTCCAATTGACCCAGGTGGCGCACCTATCATTAAAATATCAGTTTTTTCTAGGAAATATCATCATTGGTGGCACAAGCATACCAGAAGCGATCATGCAGCAAACAAGAGTAAATAGTGACCCGTGTTCTGCAGCAGTCAAGACTCCAATCTGTTTCTTTCCTTTTCTACTTCAACTGATTTCCAATTTTTCTTGTACTCACATGAGGTTCAATTCAATACAATTCAAAACTGCTTCCTCAATATCTGGAGTTCTTATAGTTTGAGTTGCACCTCTTAAATGATTATTTGCAGTAAAAGTACCAGTTTCCCTCAACCTCCTCGAGCTATAAAGGTAACTCCTCCTCAAGAAATTGCCGATAAGCGGGACCGTTTAGTCTGTAAGGCAAGAAAAATGGCGCAATCAAATAATTTCCAATTATTCCGACCCAGACATTCAGTGAGAATTGTTCTAGATGATGAGATTCTTCAATCAAATGGGGGTTTTCCTCAGGCCAACAATGATTATTGTGAAAATTTGTGATAGCAGTTCTCGAATAGTTAGCTTCGTCTGTGAACATTATTTCACTATCAAAATGAGCATTTTCTATTATTTTATCTAAGAACCACAAATTCAGTATTGAAGGAAAATCTCGAGGAAGTAGAGTTTGGACGCGTTGAATATTGAAACTACAATTCAAAACTGCTTCCTCAATATCTGTGAGTCTCATAGTTTGAGTTGCACCTTTTAAATGATTATTTGCAGTAAAAGTACCAGTATGAAGTGGTATTTTAGATTGCACAATTGTCAACCCAGTCTCGTCTATGTTAAAAATCCTGTCAGGGGGATAATTCCTATTTTTCATTTCAGTTTCCAATATATTCTTTGACTGCTTCACGGTTAAAACCTTGAGCACGAGTGTTCAAAGTCTTCTTATGATGGTTTAAAAAGTGATCCAACCAAGCACGCCCAGCTACTTCATTTCTAAAATTATTTTCGATGTTGTTTCTTAAAGTTAACTGATAAGCCATTCGTCTTACATCGATTCTTGTCAGTAATATTTCGACTCCATAAACAAAATATATTCCACTTTTTTCCAGCTCAGGTGGTAGTATAGGTTTTCTTCCGAGAGATTTATGCACAAGCAACTCTAACGATTCTTGAGAATCCTTCCTCAACCTTTTCAGTGTAGATCTTGGTACACAAAATATTTGTACAGCCTTTTTATACTCCATCGTCTTTGTCCTCACAATTGCCTTTTTCATTTGGTCAGGATCCTAAGTTTTTCTTTTCTTTACAGATGGAGATATCAAATCTTGCCGGGGCATCAGAACAAAAGATTAAAAAAAAAAGAAATGATATATTTATGTCATACATCATATATGGCCCTCCGGGTCCATAATACATAGAGATATTAATAAGAAGTTTTTTATTATTACCTTCAAAATCCGACAGAAAAACGTTTACCGAATACAATGTACAAATAACAAGAGTTAATGTTCCGTATTTCCGGAAAATGAATAAAATGCACAGTTCATTTAGAAAGTTGCGCGTTTCGACTTGATCGAATGAAAAAAAGTACGTAACGCCCTCGTCTGAAATTTATGGATACTAATTGACACAAACACAAGAGCGTTTGCACAAAAATTGACTAGATGGCATGCCTCTATATTATTTAATCGAAGGAGGCCAGTATTCCTGCAGGGGCCACATCACCACCTTCTCCTCTAGTCCCTCTTGTTTGCACCGTTATTAATTTAGTATCGACCTGTGTCTTGATGTATGTATGTATTTTCAACTTCAGTTCAGTACTTGTTGCCAGCTGAAGGTCGTCGAGGTACAGAAACTGTAATCCTGATTTTTAATGAATCTCTTGGTATAGTATAATTGATAGTTTAATTTCTTACTATGATCATTTTCAATTTTATACACATTTCGTTGGCCGTTTTAAGTAAAAATTACAGTTATATTAGTTTTTCAGTCTGTTTCGCCCTCTATGGGAGAAATTGTAGTAAAAACACAGAAACAACAAATTCTTACTTTATAATTAAGATGTTGAATTTAACTTTTCAAGTCTACAAAATCAAACAGAGCGAATTCAATAAATTACATCCTTGTTTACTGTGTCAAACTTTGTTAGTGAAAGAAATTCCATTAAAACATTTCAACCAATATTTCGCTCTTAAAAATGGTATTTCTCGCATTTCTTACTTTGTACTCAAGAGCTTAAAATACAAAATTCATGACCTAAAGTTTAAAACGCAAGGCATTTATTTGGCACTTTTAGAGATATAGAATTCTGAAAAGAAACAGACTGTTCCTGAAGATTCAAGTATCGACCTACTGAAGTCATCAAAATCCGTTCAGCGGTAGAGTCGTGAAAGTGTAACGAACATGCTGAGTTGGTTTTCAAATCAATTCGCAGATCAACAAGTACTACACCCATATCGTCGAAAAACTATCATTATAGTTGTTTTCTACAAAATTCAGCTATTCGAAAAATTTACAACAGTCAAAATCAAAAGAAACGTTTGATTCCTAATTTGAGTTGATGTGACTGATTAAAGTGAAAATAACAAGGACGAAAGAACATCTAGTTTGATTAATATATAAAATTAATTCTAATTACAGTTTACGAGACATTTTCTGGATCCCTATCTCATGTGAACTAAAATTATTAGACTTATTTCTGGTTGGCGGTTCAATATCATTCTCAGATATACGTTTTTCTAGGTAGGTTCAGATATATTTTCAATAGGATTTTTGAAAAACATTTTTATTAAATTTTCCATTAAAAACTGAAAGTTTAGCTTGTGAACTCTTAATTAAAAGCTGAACTGTAAGTTATTCTGTATCTATTCATTTTAATAAATACAGTTTGTTCCAACGAAAACTTGCCACCCTCTTTATTTCAAGATGGACTCATTTTGGCGGGTACACGTCAATTTTCGTTTGGAGGCGTACCCATTTCTGAGTTGGTAAGTAACATGTAAAATCGAGTCCCTACCTTGAGCAGCACCTAATTCAATATTCATTACAGGGAACGTGGGTTGAGTGAAATATATTTGGATAGGAGTTTATATGAAAATTCAATATCAAACAGAAAGTCTAAACACAAGTTTGTATTCCAACGAAAATTTGTCTACTGTTCTATGTCAAGAAAGACTGATTGTAGCGGGAAAAGCTTAGATACGTCAATTTTTGATTGGAGGGGGGCGAATTTCTGAGTTGGTCTGGGGCATTTTAAATCAACCTACCCTAAAAAACACCTAATTTGAAGTTGATCATAGAGAAAGTGGGTAGAGCGTTATATCTTTGGAGAGTTCTTTTAATTTCCTTTTTGAGAATATCATCTCTACGATCATTCAATATACAAACAGTTCAAACACAACGAAAATTTATATTTTAACGGAATTTTGACAATGCTAAATGCTCAAAATGAACTCTTCCTACCGTAATACATTGATAGAAACGATTGTAAATTCAAAACATTTTGAAGAACTTCTGGTGTCAAAAGTTTTTATTCGGTCTCGATTTCCTCCGCAGTTTTCAGATTATGTAGCATAAACTCCCGATTCAAGGTGACTCCAAATGAAGAAATCTGAAGGTCTCGAATCAGGAGACCTGGCTGGCGATTCAATTTCTCCTCCAATCCGACCTGGGAAATTTGCATCCAAATATTGTCGCACCCGAACATCGAAATTAGAATTCTTGCTGAAAATGTATCTCATTCTTTGAAAGAGTTTCATCATTTCAATCATACTGTTTTTGAAGAGAGGAGTGTGTCAGCTTGTTCAGCTAAAATCAGTCTTTCTTGACATAGGGGTATAGCAAATGTTTGTTGGAATACAAACATTCGTTGTTATTGGACACTCTGTTTGATATTGAATACTCACAAGGATACTATTTTCGAAAAAAGAATGGAAACACTTTTCTCAAAGATATGTCACTCGACCACCTTTCCTTATAATGAACTTCGATTTCGCTGGAGATAGGGAGTTGATTTTACAGTCACCAATCCAACTCAGAAATGGATTCCCCTCCAATGTAAAATTGACGACTCAACTTTTTCCGCCAAAATCAGTCCATCTTGAAATAGAGAGGGTGGCAAATTTTCATTGTATAACAATTCGAGTTATCTAGTCACAAGGTGAATTCAATTTAATCACTTTCACTATTTCCTAATTTATGAATATTCAACTGTGCTCCTATTATTAAGCACTAAATTGTAAAAGGTTTTCAACTTTATATTTCATTCATATCATTACAATTGACTACGTGATCAAGTGGGTAATTTCTCAAAGTACTCACAGCGCAATCCTTTGAAATCTTTGGAATTTAAATAATTTAACGTTTTCTCTTAACATCAGAGATTAATGCAGTTAACATTGAACGCAAAAACTTTCTTGTTAACCATGTTTTTCATTTTCTTTTCTACCGCGTGAATGAACAAAGCTTTGGAATTCGGGAACACTCGACATCCATGCGCGAAACACGAAAATATCAATTTCGCGAACTTCATCCTTGTGATTTGTTGATGGTCTTTGAGATGGTTGGACTTACAGGCAATTGCAGCCGTTAAAAATCGACGGATAAGTCAAAATTGAATTCAATTCGCTTCCTCAAAACTATCCCTAAATTTCACGACCTTTTTGACTGTCAGTTTCTGTACAAAATTATCACTTTTTAGTTTTCATTCAAATTTGACGAGCCTTTTTCGAGTTGAGCTTATTGATTTTTTTGTGTATTAAGAAATGTGGATTCCGAATAATTATTTGTCTCATCTATTATTTAATACTTCATGTGTCAATGCCTAACAGCGATTTGATTCTATAAACAACACGTAGATCCAATGAATGTGAATTTATTGAAATGTTCGACATCTGAAGAAGTGATTCATTTTCAATATTTCTTATTAGAATAATTTCATACAAAATGGCGTGAGTGAGTACATCTTTTAAATTGCTAGTTTAACTATATTTCAAATTGCACTTAAATATATCAGTGTTCCATATATGAACGATTCCTCAAATATAAATAGTAACTGTCCTGCTCTAGTTCATCGGATTCTCATCTATGAAACTCCCTGCATTATGTTTTAATAACAAATGATAATTTCACTAATAAAACTTCTAATATTATCTTTCATGAATAACTTTCCACCCTGTGTACAGTCAAAAAGACATAAATTTAGTTGCCTCTTCGAAACTACATTCTAAAACTGGATATGACCATCGTACTCGACTGAGGGATTGTGAGAAGCTCGTGGTAAGGGTTATATTTTTTTAAGGTTTTTTATAGTGACGTTGCAGTTGTTTCGCAATCTAAACTCGTATTTTTATTGTCCCGAGACGGGCCCCCTTAAGGTTTTTGAAACTGTCTCTTTGGAAATACGTTGAAAAGTTATCAAATGCAATATCACTGCCCAAGGAGTTAAAACATCACCGACTATGCTTGCATTGAAACAATATTAGAAAATATCACATATGTGCTAAAATGGATCCACACATATGTTGGTATAAATATGTATAAAAACAATCATTTTAATACTTATTTTGTCAGTTTGACATCGAACGTACTACTTGTGTTGTTGAATTCATGAACAAATATTGAAAAATTCAAAACTGAAGTATTTTATGCACTTTGACTCGGAGAAAAACAATAATTTTGGGGAAACAGGCTAGTACACAAACTTCAACAAAAAATATAGAAATCATTCTGAAAGAAACACTTTAGGCATGACTCGCTGGAATATTGATGTTATTATCCCAAATATCTTTCTATGTATTTACAGTAATGAAAATATATAAATCCGTCGTAAAATCAATTAATTAAGACACAATATACCCTAGAAGAATTATATAAGAGGATGATATAAATTGTGGAAATATAGCAATATGTCAGAATAAACTTAACTAAAACATTATCTGCAATAACATCAATGTAGTAATGAATAGTGCCAGAGGTTTCACCCCGAAATCGTCAAGAAACACTGAAATTTCCTCATTGTTTTTGTGTTATGGAATGCTAGATGATCGAATCTAATACTGCTTAGGATACATATTATAAAATTTCATCATATATTGTTCTATATACAGTGCGTTCCAATGAAAATGTGCCACCCCTTCTAGTCAAGAAAGACTGAATATAGCGGAAAAAGCTGACAAGCTTCAAGTTTTCAATGCATTGGGACCAAATTCAGATTTAATTCGAAACATGCAAAATCATCCCCTTATCCGCTGCTGTGCCTAAGTCAAAGTTCATAATAGGGAAAGTGGGTGTAATATCTTTGGAAATGTCTTTTAATTCTGTATTCAAAAATAATATCTTCTGTTAATGTTCATATATAAATTCTTCTTCAAGAATTTTTTTAGAATAACGACAGTTGTACTTTATCTAGTGTTTTATTCCCCACATCTTTTGATCATATCAGCCAGTTTCACATATTTGGAAACTTTGCCTGAATTAACTTTGTATGTTTTGTGTATCGGGTACCGCAATGTCAATTATGTATGCTGCATTATCTACCTACTCATATACTGGGTGATTCACCAGTGGCGCGGTGCTCTGTAGCTCGTACACTCTTGAAGATTTCATTTTTGTTCCAACGGTTTTGAATATAGAAAGTGAAAATCTACTTCAGCAATTTATTTTGAAGTAAACAGGGTGTCCCAATTTTCTATAAAAAAATCTTGGGTGGTTTTTTCTGATTGGAAGACCACTTTTTGTTAAGTGTCCTAAACTCTGCTATAATGTCTTTAAGTAATAAGTTTTATGGTGAGTAGTTTCGTCACAATATTTTTTTTCCGTAAAATTTCATGAAAATAGGCTCTCACATCATCGCATGCTCCTTCGGCCAGAGAGGATGAATACTGTTCTCCTTTCGTTTTTTTATTGCCGAAGGATAGCTTTTTTGACGAATTGAAATAGATTATCCTCATTTTATACAGGAGTGACTCAAAAAATTATTGAATATTGTAATTTTAAAAATATCATATGTTGATTTTTTCAAATGGAACATCCTGTATTTTATTATTCATGTCAAGGCATTAAATATTGTGCCATATTTTCGCAGAAGTAACCTTATCTTTATCTTCGACCATTTTCAAAATAAATAAAATAAACTGAAATAATAAAATCAGAGGTTGCACTTGATCAGAGAAATGGAGATATTTTAGGGTACTCGTGTATGAAATACGTAATAGATTGGTTTTTGGTGAGATGATCTACAAGGTGTTGAACTATTTCAATAAGTGTTGAAAATGTTGTCCGCTTCTTTGTAGACACAACTCAATCCTTCTGACGAAAGACCGTTGAACAATATTTGCGGATTGAGGCGTCGACTATTCTCTGTCTCATATCCAACTGTGTTGTAGAAGGATTCTGGTAAACGATGCCCTTAATATAACCCCACAAGAAAAAGGTATGAAGACCTAGCTGGCCGTCTAATAGGACCCATACGTTCTATCCATTTGTTTGGAAACCTAACCTAAACTAACCTGATGTGAGTAATGTGCCGGTGCTCCATCCTGTTGAAACAACAAATCTTGTCTTATATGCTCTGGTACATCGGCAAGTAACATTGGTAGATGATTTTGCCAAAAAAACTAAATATATTTTACTATTGAGGTGCCCGTCGAAAAAGTGTGGCCCAATTAGATATCCTTCTACTATAGCGGTCCATACATTCAAGGATCACCGATGCTGGTGATTTTACGTGGCGTAAAGATGAAAGTTGTGCCTGTTAACAAGTCCATTCTTGTGGAAAGTTGCCTCGTCCGAGAAAAGAACTCTGCTAAACATATTTGGATTTTCCGCTACTTTGTCATTTGCCCAATTGCAAAAATTGATTCGATTTTCATAGTCTTGTTTGTTCAGTTTCTGGTGCAGCTGTACATGATATGCATGAAAATGATTCACTTTCATGATTCTCTGTAGCAGTTTTTAGTTTTTCATGGTTTTTGTAAGCGATATTACCCGTTTCGTTAAATCTAATTAGAAGTTTTTCAAAGCATGCATCAGGATGCCTCTTATCAGGAAACCTTTGTGTATAAACTCTACTAGCCAACAACTCACCCAGAATAAAAATCATATCAACCATTTCTTCTTTGGAGAACTTCATGGCAGTCAATTGAGAAAATTGGGTTCACCCTCACTTTAACAATGTTTAATAACGAAACACTGATAAGTTCATCATGTGAAATGCAGAATATGATATGTCCGGACACCTAACAGAAGGCACAAATAAAAAAAAATGTCAACACATACCTCGATTTACGTTTTAATCATCTTGATTTTATCATTCGTTTAAAGAATTATCTTGTTTAGGTTTCATTTTTTACTACTCGAATCATTACAGAAAAAAAACTTCTGCGTGAATAATGATGTATGTTGATGAGTTTGATACGGTTTGTAGAATTTCCATCAAAAATTTTTACAAATAATCGAATATTTCGAAAATAGTCGAAGATAAAGATAAGGTTACTTCTGCAAAAATATAGCACAATATTTTATGCGTTGACATGAATAATAAAATACAGGGTGTTCCATTTGAAAAAATAAAGATATGATATTTTCAAAATTACAATATTCAATAATTCTTTTGAGTCATTCATGTATGAAATGAGGATAATCTATTTCAATGCATCAATAAAGCTTACCTTGAGCAATAAGAAAACAAAAGGAAAAAGTATTCATCCTCTCTGGCCGAAGGAGCATGCTATAATGTTAGAGCCTATTTTCATGAATTTTCACGGAAGAAAATTATTGTGACGAAACTCTACACCAAAAAAACTTATTACTTGAAGACATTAAAGCAGAGTTTATGCTGCTCCTGAATCTTGAACAAAAATTTTAGAAAACCACCCAAGATTTTTTTATAGAAAATTGGGACACCCTGTTTACTGCAAAATAAATGGCTGAAGTAGATTCTTACTTTCTAAATACAATACCGTTCGAACAAAATTGAAATCTTCAAGAGTGTACGAGCTAAAGAGCACAGCGCCACTGGTGCATCACCCGGTATACTAGTACTCCTTAAAACTATACTACTCCATTATAAAATAGGTTTTACTTCATGTATTCGTCATTTAAAATGATGTTTTACCCGTTAGTAGATAAACAATGTGGTTGAAAAATCTGATTCAAAGAAATCTTCAATAAGTGTTTATGATAAATCAGTTCCGAATATTTGTATGTTCCTCATCGATTCTATTGTAAATTCATTTGTTGATATTTGATGGGTTTACATAGGTAACTCTGCATCAAGAGCAATAAGTTTCTTGAACTGTTATGAAGAAAAAATGATCAGATAAACATTTCGAAATACAACCCTTCTACTTTCAATTTAATTATTTTATCATTTTGATCAAAGGCGGAAGGTTTCTTGGTTCAAGTACATTATTCAATTGAGTCTTTTGACAGTTTGTTGATTTCTAAAAAACAAATTTCCATAACGTCATGGGAATGCAAGGGGTTGTTTTGTCTTTCATTAATATTTCATTAGTGAAATTAACCTTCTCGAATACATTCCGAATCGAAACTTTTCCACGGGTATCCCATACGAACTCATGTTGAAAAGGATACTTCAGCATAGGTAACATTCACTTTTTGTTACTTTGTATTTTTTTCTTTGACACTATGCAGCCTCCGTTCGCAACTTCGATCTCCGTTAAACTTCCGTAAGGAGGGGATAAATTGTCCTGGCCGCATCCAGGTGATAGCCTCAAAGACCCAAGCCAAGACCCGTCTAACCTTTCCTTCTTACCCCTCACGAAACACAATACATGATCTAATTTTAAATAACACAATGAAAGTAGGTTCGAGAAGGCATGAATATATTGAAACTTCGAAACCGATCACTTTCTCACGAAATACGGTTATGCAGTTTACAATATGATTGATTTGTTATACTAGGTACAGAAAATATTGGACGTCCGGTTCCAACAGTATCGATCACGGGCGTGTGAATATTTCTTCGGTCACTTGGGAAACTGATTCCAAACTTTTCATCTATTTTTCTTAGAATACACTTTTTCATGATAAAATATTCTTCGAAAAGATGTACTTCCTTTTAAGACTACTAATACGAGGGTCGTTCAATAAGGCTTCAGAAAAATTAAAACAAAATCATTTTGGTTGATGTTTTTTTAATTTTTATGGTTCAAAACCCCAAAAGCAGAAAGGAACCCTACATAATCATCTTGTTATCTGTCTGCCTACCAAGACTTCTTTTTCAGGAGGACGCTTAGGTATAGAGTTGAAATTGATAGCGAAAACACACATCGGTAATCTGTTGGAACTTTCGAAAAATCAAAAAATGGGCATTTCCTGTAAACTAAGAAACATGAAATTTGGTGAGAAGCAGTGCCTTATAGTACAGGTTATGTTTTTCACGCTATTTAAAAATGATTTTGACATTCTGCAAGCACGATTTTACGTGAACCATAGGTTAGGTTACTTTTGTTTTGAAAACTATATCACATATATCATATGTTCAATCAATTTTTCATCCAAGACATATTTTAATGAAAAACCGAAGATTGTAAAAGATTTTTCCTAATTTTATTTAAAAACTCTATGTCCAATCTCAGAATTTACATGGAATGATTAAAATAACTTAAATATGTTCTGTGAACTTATTACCACAGTTTTTCTTTGAGTTATAAATATTGTGTAAATATAGTATTGTTTTTAATAACGAAGCGACGACATTTTGAAAATTTTGATATCATTCAAAATAATTATGATGGTGATGCTGCAGAAACTGTTCATTTGGATCGTTGTTCTGATTAGCGCAACATTATGAAGACTCTTCGATAAATGTAGGAACCATGATATACATCTCACTATGTGCTGATAAAAAAATGCGACCTAATTCATATATTCTTTATTCGCAGATCTTATCGGTACATCGATGCATACATATGTACGAGGATGGATTGATAAGTTTCCGGCCAGACCAAGAAAAACAACGTTCTTAAGAATTTTTTTTTATTTCTCAACGTAATCTCCTCTGAGGTTAATACATTTCTCATAGCGGTGTTCTAGTCTAGTAATGGCATCTCTATAGGCTGATTAGTCAAGTTTCTCAAAATATTCATTTACAAGTTCGTTAACTTCTTCATTGCCCGCAAATCTCTTACGGCCAAGTCATGTTTTGAGGTTAGGAAATAGATAATAGTCACTCGGGGCTAGGTCTGGAGTGTAGGGAGGGTGCGGCATCAATTCGAACTTCAGATCATAGATTTTAGCCATGGCAACGCGCGGAGAATGCGCTGGTGCGTTATCGTGATGAAACAACATTTTTTCTTCGCCAAATGAGGTACTTTAATTTGCACCTCATGGCTAAAACGTTGCAATAAGTCTGCGTAGTATTGACCAGTGATAGTTTTACCCTTTTCAAGGTAATCAATGTATATAATACCTCTTGCATCCCAAAAAACAGTAGCCATAACCTTGTTTGCCGATAAAATTGTTTTTGCCTTCTTTGGAGTTGGTTCCCCCGTTCCACTGTTTAGACTTTTGTTTGGTTTTAGGAGTGTATTAGTAGACCAAAGTTTCCTCAACAGTAACGAATCGACGCAAAAAGTTTCTTGGATTATACTTATACAGCGCCAAATTGGCGGTAGAAATGGTTTTTCGAATCAATTTTTAGTGAACGCACAGAGCTTTTCCATATGCAAATGTTCATATGATATCTTACATGTCTCAGCTATCTCACGCACTTTTGATATGCGGTCTTCCAGCACTATTTTATGAATTTTTTCGATCATATTTGGAGTTGTGATCTCAACGGGGCGTCCTGAGCGTGGCTCATCAATTTCCTTCAGCGTTAACCCCTTCATATAAAAGTATTTGATGACAGAACGCTTTTCCCTGTTCACAAACAACACAGAGGAGTCTTGTTCAGCGTGCTCTCAAACGTAAACTAACATGGCGATAGGGCTGAAACTATACCTACAAGCTATCTAAAGATTGTACTGAAGAAAGCAACCTTCGAAGTTGGCCTAGTGGCCCCATCTCTTGGTCAGGCCGAAGACTTATCAATCCAGCCTCGTATACATGAATAGGATTCGGTATTCTTTGTCATTACTACTAGGCCTGAAGTATGTTTTCTAATGATATCGTTGGTCCGGTTTTTCCTTTAACATAAGCCGCCTTCGTCGCTGTGGGTGCTTTCGAGAATATAAATAAACAAAATGTTTAAGAAAAGCGACCTCAATACTCAATGCATAAAGTCAATTTGTAAAAGCCGCTTTACGTTTTTATTGTTTCATTTTTCCATTCGTTACAACAATTGTGATCGAGTAATATGTCTCTACCGTTGTCTTCTTAATCTATAATGTCGCTTAAAAAATGGAATAATGAGTTCATATATGAAAAAATCAGTGTGACCGCTTCGATTGAAAATAGAAGATTGTTTACGCCTCGAATAGTCGTTTGCATCCATATCGCGCTCGTTCAATGTTCACGAATCGACTGAACGATCGATAAAAAATCAGAAGATAAAATAAGATCGTCTGAAGCTTCATCTTCAGTATCAGCGAAAATTGTTCGTGATCCAGCAAGAGAAAAATAAAGATGGCGTTGTCATTATGGATCGAAGACCTCAACCAAAAAAGAGTGCCTCTGAGTGTTCCAATTAGCCATTTTAAAGAACCTGGTGGTAGTTATGGTAATAAAAACAAGAACGACCTGAGTGTTTTGTAGTGCTAATAAGAAAGCATGGCTTACAAGTGTTTGTGCCTGGTTTCGAGGGTATTTTTTTCAGAAATTGAATTTTTAAACAAAAAAGGAGCTGTTGTAGTTTTAGACAGCGCACCAGGTCATTTTAGCGAACTTGAAAATATGCATCCAAATATAAAAGGAACATTTTTATCTGCCATCTCGACATATCGACCAACAAATGATCCAGACGTTTAAGCTCTATTAATAATAAAACAAAAACAAGTACTGTGTTTTAAGGAATTTTACTTAATAATTGCGATTCGTAACGCGTTTCACTACACCGTAGCTTCTTCAGACGAATGATTCATTCGTCTGAAGAAGCTACGGTGTAGTGAAACTTGGAGGGAATCCTAAATTCACAGCCTGTTGAAAATAAAGCTTCAACAAGCCCAGAAAACGTGACATTTAATTTGAATAATCTCATGGTTTAAGAGTGGCAAATGAGCTTTTTGATTTCTTCATGAAAATTGATCCGTTTATTGAACGAAGTCTTCAAGAGGCAATATGCTGATGCCACTGCTGAATATCAGTCTGAATTGAAGGAGCTTCTAAAAACAAGAAAAAATTTCAAAATTCTTCAAATCATGTTTAAACCTAAAGATGATAATTAATCAGTAGAGTCAAAATTTCAATTAATTCGATTTTTATACATTTAAACATTTTGTGGTCTTCTTCTCGAAATATTAATTAGACAGTTTTCTAAAAGTTTGTATTCATTTAAGTGTTTTGATAATCAGTTAAATTAATTTTTAATATTCGAAAGAGAAATTTAGGACATTGAAAAAGTTCTGTATTCCTATTGTCGAATTAAAATTATAGATAAAAGAGATAAATCACCTGTTCCTGAATCGAATGCCTATTTCCTTCTATATCAATTTAATAATCACGTACATTGCGTTGCTAAAGCGAGTTTTAGGATAGAATAGAATAGAATAGAATGTATATTTATTAACTTCTGCTGCTACAGTACAATAATGAATAATTATGTAGTTCACAAAAATATACTACCCAACCAACTAATCTACTGAATAGAACTCTCTAAGTCTTTACTTTACTTAAATCTCCTTAAAGAAGTCAATCCATTGAAATTTTCTAGTCATGGTTGAACAGATACTCTTTTAGTCTTAAATTACCGATATTATAATATTTTCCGGTCCTCAGGTCATAGGATATCATGGTTGATCTTCTTATAAGAAAATGAGAAAAACATGGTACCTCCAAATTATTAATTATTTTATAAATAAAAACTAAACTAGCTTCCTCTATTATCAAATTTTAGATTTTAATGAATTTCGGAGAACGCAGCATGTCGTCTATCATCATGTACTTATTGCACCCTAATAAAACCATCATTGCTCTGTTTTGCAAAATCTGCAATCTGTCTACATCTTCTTGATTGCATCCCAACTGTAATGATATGAAATATGTTAATTGGGGGTGAACTATCGTATTATAGACAATTCGTTTTCACCAATCTGATAATCTTCCGGATATCCTACGAAAATAACCAATTTTCTTACCAAGTTTTTTACACATATAATTAATATGGGTACTAAATATCAACTGCGGATCCAAATGAACTCCAAGATACTCAATATCGCTCACTCGTTCTACAGTGTCATCCCCAATACTAATTTTCAAGTTTTCATCTTTGAACAGCCTACAGTTCTGCCGCGATCCAAATAGAATTAACTTTCTCCTTTGTGAATTTAACTCTAATTTCTTGAGAGCAAGCCAATTGTAAAAAAATTTTAACTGTCTATTCAATATCTTAATAACATCAACAAAGTTCGAAGCAGAGATTGATATAAGGGTATCATCAGCATACAAACTCACAAAACAGTCACATAGATACTCACTCAGGTCATTAACATACAATATAAATAACAATGGCCCTAGTATACTCCCTTGAGGCACACCACTTAGTATTTCAGCCTCAGATGAGATATTCTCACCGATTTTAGTGATTTGTGTTCTTCCTTGTAAGTGGATAGGAGCCACTATAATAAATCTTTTTATAATGGACCGCTGATTTTAATGCAACGAATACGTCTACACCTATCAGTCAGTTGTATCCACGGGGAAACTTGTGTTAGTAACGCAATCTGTGGACGAAAGTGGATACGCTAGAAGACCTCGAGCTCTTCGTCATATTTCATTCGCTTTCGATTATTTTTACATGTACATACTATAAAACTCGAGTAAACAATCCAGTACTAACCTGTCCAGAAGCTGTTTGGCTCCGGTAACCGAGCATAGTCATAGAATACGAGTTATATCAAAGATTTGATTATTTCACGATAATTAATACTGCTTTGATATTGGAACCATCCTTCGTGAGTTAGTGGTGTTATTGCACAATCGATGATGAGTTCGCGAATAAAACTATACTAAGAATCTTCTTTGGAGATACAGTGCGACCATACACATCTATGTATATAGATAATATGATCATTTCCAGAACACGTTGTCAATTGTCACGGATAGTCGTACATTTCCAGCGGAATGGTTTCTGATAGTTATCGTTCAACGTATATTATTGCCACTAAAAAAAGCAGTTAAGCGTATGTTGAGTCTAATTGTTCTAAGAATTAATACAGTTTCCCTAATATAATGCAAATATCTTAAGTAAAGTACAGCATACGTGTCATTAAATTAAGTATAGCCTCCATATGTTGTTAAATCTATAATAACGGACCTTATTGTCTCAAGTTAGTATCAGATAATAAAGTAACGTTCAGCTAACTCAGTACTCTTTTTACTTACAAATTATTTACATACTTCCCTTTGCCTAAATCAACTCCAGTTGTTGAAAGCGTTTGAGGTTTTCGGTTGGCATATTCACAAACTGGGTAATAAATTAATAATTCTCTTATAATTAATACTGAATGAAAGTAATTAAAGGGTCATTCCTACCAAGGCTTTTAAAATGATTGAATGTACCACGATTTAAAAGGGGTGAGAAATTATGAAAACTATAAAACAGAATTATTAAAGGAAACATATGTTAACGTTTATCTTTTTTTCCTCGTTCAGTTAATGGGGGCAGTGTGTTATATTCTATGATTTTTGAACATCTATTTATTCATCACATGTGACATTCCCTTTTTGCAGAAGCAAATTGAAAAACTGTGATCTGCTTGTCGTGAATGAAACATCCACTGGAAAAAAATGCAAATCAAAATCATAAACGCCAATTCAATTCTATTTCAATAAGTTTTCAAATCAAATTAGATGTTCGAGGTTTGAGGGCAATTCGATAGGCCGTGGAGGTCTTGTAGGATGGCCTCCTAGGTCTCCTGACTTGAATAAATTGAATTTTTTTTGTGAGGGTATGTTAAAGAGGGAGTATATCGAGACCCTCCAACAACCAGGGAAAATATGATGGAGAGAATTACAGAAGCATTTAGGAGTATAACACCGAATGTTCTCCAGAGAGTGACCGAATCATTTAACAATCGTGTTCGAGAATATATTCGACAAAATGGGGGACATTTCGAACATCTAATTTGATTTGAAAACTCATTGAAATAGAATTAAATTGGTGTTTATGATTTTGATTTGCATTTTTTTTCAGTGGATGCTTTATTTACGACAAGCAGTTCAATTTCGTTTCTTAATGATAATTCCGGAATATTTTGGGCAATTGTAAAAGTAATACAAGTTCAGTGAAAAGAACAGGATGTTACATTTAGAAAAAAGTTCTTTTATCTCGAAAAATTCTATTTTCGTTGGATCACCAAGAACACTGGGTATGAAAAAACAGTTGATCTCTTACTTCGATGATGAGGAACATATTTACTTCAGAGAATAAATATTGTCACACTCAAATGATACGGAATGAAGATTGTGAGAAGTTCTGAAAAACCTTCCAAATTCTCGATCTTGTTGATATTTTGACTTTTTGAACATTTATTGAGATATACCAACACTCGCGAAATATTCATTCATATCAGCTGAATTTAACAGTGGTATAATAATTTGAGAGTTTAAATTATTGATATTCTCGTTGCAGTTTGCAATAAAAGAATAATTTTTGCGTCTAACTTCTTCACCAATATCATTTCTGTATATCATTTGGAGTTCTTTATCAAGCAGCAAAGACGGATCATATTTACGAACCATCCATATAGGTATCTACTTATGACTTCAACGAATTTATTGCAGAGGTATCCAGAACTCTATTTCCTTTCGGAGTAACGTTTTGCTTTCTTTCAGGGATTGTGGTATTGAAAAAATTTAAAGTGTCGACTGGAAGCACTCCAAAATCTTTTCGGCATTACCCGAACATACTGGGTGAGTCGATAAGGTGTGGAACTTCTATATCTCGGAAACTATCTAAGATAGAAGCGAAATTTTTTCTGATTATTGTTTTATAAGTATGTGTGCATTCCTTAAAATTATTTTCGTACATACAGGGTGTTCCATTTTTGCTCCAGGGATAAACATAGATTTCTTTAAATGGCATGCCCTGTAGTTTTTATCATATTCTGATTACAATTTGGATGATCTCTTCAACGATATCTGTTTTGTGCCCAAACAACTATCGGTAGGTTTTAAATCAATTAAAATATTGATAATTTCGGTAATTTGGAGGTTTACAAAAGTTCTCAAATGCCTCATTTCGCATAATTTACGCATGATATTTTTTTTTCTTGAGGTAAAAGTGTTGTACCATATTACCAAATGAAGAAAAAAAGTTTTTTTATACCGAGTGTTCCTAGTAACCCGGCGAAAATGAAATTTTTCAAACACGAAAACCTTTTTTTTCTCAAATGTAACGCCCTGTATCTTTTTCACGTGTTTTGTTCCCACTCGAATAAGCTTTACAACGATTTCTTTTTTTTTCAAAAATCCGATGGAGATTTCCCAGAAAATTTCGAAATTAGTGTGAGGTTTAGGTATTTCTTGCAATAAACATGCTGTTGATAAAATTCAGACATTGAAATATGCAAATTTCAACACAGAATTAGATTCTTTGCTGTTCAATGAAACTTAAACATCAAAACTCTCAAGGTGTATCGAAATTTCTTCACAAGAAAAGATTCATTTGCGATATTATCTTTTGTGCTCTGAGCTAAGTCTTCACTTAATTGAAATTACTCAGTTCGAAACTATCTCAATAAATGTTCAAAAAGTCAAAATATCAACAAGTTCGAGAATTTGGAAGGTTTTTCGGAACTTCTCACAATCTTCATTCCGTAACATTTGAGTGTGACAATAATTATTCTCTGAAGAAAATATGTTCCTCATCATCGAAGTAAGAGATCAACTGTTCTTTCATACCCAGTGTTCTTGGTGATCCAACGAAAATAGAATTTTTCGAGATGAAAGAATTTTTTTCTAAATGTAACACCCTCACTGAACTTGTATTACTATTACAAGTACCCAAAATATTCCGGAATTATCATTAGAAACGAAATTGAACTGCTTGTCGTGAATGAAACATCCACTGAAAAAAAATGCAAATCAAAATCATAAACACCAATTTAATTCCATTTCAATAAGTTTTCAAATCAAATTAGATGTTCGAGGTTTGAGGGCAATTGGATAGGCCGTGGAGGTCTTGTAGGATGGCCTCCTAGGTCTCCGGACTTGAATAAATTGGATTTTTTTTTGTGAGGGTATGTTAAAGAGGGAGCATATCGAGACCCACCAACAACAAGGGAAAATATGATGGAGAGAATTACAGAAGCATTTAGGAGTATAACACCGAATGTTCTCCAGAGAGTGACCTAATCATTTGACAATCGTGTTCGAGAATATATTCGACAAAATGGGGGACATTTCGAACATCTAATTTGATTTGAAAACTTATTGAAATAGAATTAAACCAACTCGTCTTCTAATATTCTAAGGCTTACCCAACGGTCTTTGAGTCGATCGAGGTTTTGTGCGTTTCGAGAGGTGGAGGTAGCTCCCTCGCGAGGATCATCCTCCACTGATTCTCTGCCGCTTCCGAACCGCTTTGCCCAATCGTACCCAGCTGATTTTTTCAGACAATCTTCCTTATACACGTCGGATAACTGTTTCATAATTTCCACGGAAGTTTCGCCGCGTTTCACCAAAGATTTAATCACTATTCTCTGCTCAGTTATTTTATCACTCATCTTCACGACAGTGGGTCAAAATAGGTCGATGTTCAAAGGACAATAAAACATAAAGTATACAAGCGATCATCACGAAACTTGCACAGACTGACGCAAAAATGAATTCTGTTCCGAATGAAACCAATGCGAATGCTGCAGAGTTACCAACCATCGCATTGCCAACTTCCGCGAAGTTAATTGACATACCTCGTATGTGTCACAGGAGTTATACTATTTAAAGACTTCAAAACGTTTAAATTAACATTTTCTGACAATATTGTAAAACATCACTACTTCATTCATGACCAACTACAATACAAAGACATCAATTTCCGAAAAACAATACAACCATTTTCACTTAATACCTAATATTTGTTTCCTTTCATCGTACCGGATACACAAATGTTCTCCTGTTAAAATTTTTAAATGTCGCATGAACATCTAAGTGACTATTTGTTCCCAAATAAAGGTAATATAGCAGGGTGCAAAGGTTCTTGACGTAATTATGCAAATCGCGCTGTAAAGAAATTTAATTTGACATGTGGGTTGCGTTGGACGGTTCTCCCATCCTGCACGTGTTTCTTAGGTCGTTATCCATCACGCTATAGACGAAATATTGCCTGAAAGGCTGCACCTAATTACATACGATCCAATTTATAGCCTAATTTTTCGACGTAAACGGTCATATTACGGAGTTGGGGCATTCAAATTTGTGAATCTTCCTTCGGATTAAGGAATTCGCTAATACGAGGGACGTCTTTTATGTTTTTCATGCTGGTACATTGATATTACCACCAATCAACGGTCGGTACTAAAAATGATCCTCTATGATTTGTTGATATAAATCCAAAATTTCACGTCTACGCGTGCTGTGTTTTAGCCACAAGAAAATGTCAAAGTCGACAAGTGAGTTGAAAAATGTGAGAATTTTCGAGCAATAACACAGCTCTACAAAAAAAAATTTTTTTATTGTTGCCCTGGATATCATCGCAAATTTTTATGTTTTCAAGTGCCCAGATTACGAATATATTCATGAAAGTTCTCAATGTGCTCGTATTTTCATGATTTTTGCATTTCTTATATTTTGAATAATTATAAGCTTGTTAGAAATAAAATTTAATTTTACAGTCATGATTAGGCTTTTGGGCAACTTTTTCGCGCATACAAACATCACCTGATCCCCACTCTAAGACCCCTTGCTCCACAGAACAGCTGAGATCTCAGTTATTTGACAATATTGAAGTACATATACACGTAAATCTGGATAAAGTGTCATGGATTAATAATTTGTTTCAATTACTGAATGTCCATTCTTATATATTTGTCTTCTAGTCTAAAATATGAGTTCGTCACGAAGAAAATGTAAATATTGTAGTGAGAATATTGTTATATTTGCGGTGTTTATATACCAAAAAAACAAAAAAGAAATATCACAGACTTTGTCAAGGAGATTTATGTTGAATATTTTGGTTTCAAAATGGACAAATTAGGTAAACCATGGGTTCCTAATAAAGTTTGTAAGTCCCGTGTTGAGTCTTTACGGTTGTGGAAAAAAGGTGAACGTTCTGGATAAGACTTTGGTATTCCTATGATCTGGATGGAGCCTACGAATCATTTAGATGATTGTTACTTTTGCGTAGTAGATGTTAAAGGTTTTAATCGAAATCAAACATGGAGATACCCAGACTTACAGTCTACGAAATGTCCGGTTCTACACAGTGAAAATCTCCCTCGGCCCATATACATTTCAAAAGTAATTCGCATGCCCTCAGAATCAATGATGTTACCAAATTCACAGAAATCGGGACCATCTACTAGTGGGAGTGAATGGGAAGGTGAAACATCTACGCCAAAGTTATTTTCTCAAAATGAACTCACTGATTTAATACGTGATCTCAATTTATCAAAACAAGGATCAGAACTGTTAGCCTCAAGATTGAAAGAAAAAAATTTATTGGCACCAACAGTAACAATTACAACACACACAACGCGAGAAAAAGAGTTATTACAATTTTTTAGTGAAAATGAAGGATTAGTGTATTGTAATGATATCGCGAAGCTGCTTATAGACATGGGTTTAAAAGAGTACAAATCTACTGAATGGCGCCTTTTTATTGATAGTTGCAAAAGAAGTTTAAAATGCGTCTTATTGCACAATGGAAATAAATTTGCATCAATTCCAATTGCCCATTCAACGAAACTCAAAGAAGAATATGAAAATGTAAAATTAGTTTTAGAGAAAATTAAATACTCTGAGCATCAATGGCCGATCTGTGTGGATTTAAAATGGTTAATTTTTACTTGGCCAACAAAGTGGATATACAAAATACCCTTGCTTTATTTGTATGTGGGATAGTAGAGCAAAGCAACTTCATTGGGAACAAGATGTTTGGCCTGTAAGAAATTCTTTAACTGTCGGTAAAGCCAACGTAATAAGGGAGCCGCTGGTGAGCAGAGACAAAATCATACTTCCACCATTACATATTAAGTTAGGTATCATTAAGCAATTTGTAAAAGCGTTGAACAAAGACGGAAATTGTTTTAATAACATTTGCAGAAAATTTCCGAAGCTTAGTATGGAAAAATTGAAAGGTGGAATATTTGATGGTCCTCAAATACGGCAATTGATGAAAGACTCAGATTTTATCAAAGTTATGACTGTTCCGGAAAGTAAAGCTTGGAAAAGTTTTGTGTTGGTTGTAGAAAATTTCCTAGGTAACCATAAAGCAGCAAATTATGAAGAAATTGTGCAAAATATGCTGACAAACTTTAAGACTTTAGGAGCAAATATGAGTATTAAGTTACACTATCTCCGCAATCATCTAGATAAATTTCCGGATAATTTAGGAAATTCTAGTGAGGAACAGGGAGAGCGGTTTCATCAAGATCTAAAAGTGATGGAAGAAAGGTATCAAGGTCGATGGGATTGTCACATGATGGCAGATTACTGCTGGTCTTTGAAAAGAGATTGTCCCCTGAAAAATTATAGAAGAAAAGCTCATAAAAGGCGTTTTATGGAAATATGAAATATATTTTCGACATTTTCTTCTTTATTTACTTCGATGTATCCAAATTTCTCAAAACATAACTGACATTATAAATATATCTGTTATTTTGTTTCTTGTTTTACGATTTTTGTTATGTAAAATGAAAATGAAGATTTAAAAAGAAATCAGAGCAAATCCTACAAAATCATTGATAGTTTCACGAATTGTGTGCATAAATAGACCCAAAATCATTTTCATATCTAGGGCAACAAAACCATTGTAGACCAGTGTAATTTGCTACTAGTTTCGACGACTTTCCAATGGTATGTGGCATTTTCACGCAGAAGAGTTATGCTTAGCGACAATATAAGAGCAGGCGCACTAAAAAAAGGAGGTTACTAAGGACAATGTGGATGCTATATGTAAAATTATCAAGGAAGATCGGCATGCAATATCTCGAGAGAGACCTCAATACAAAGAATTTTGCACGAAGAATCCCGTGTGAAAAATGAGTTTTCCGTTGGATAACGCATGTGTTAACCGAAGAACAAAAAGCTGAAAGGTTGAATTCTTGTCGAAGAACTCTGGATCTAAAAGCAATTACAACATTGTCAGTGATTATAAATCTTGGATTCATTTATACGAGCCAGAAAATAAGCGCCAATTTTCTGTTTAGATGTTCCAAAGGAACGAAAAACCAACAAACAAAAGTCATGAGACCGGAGTGTCTCCAAGAAGATGGTCTTAAGGTTTGTTTCAAAAACCGTTCATGCAGCAACAATTCTTTCACAAGATCAAAGGAGAAGTCGCAGTATATTTTTTTACTTTTCCCAAAATCAAGACTGCGTGGTTAAAGATCTTCAGAAGAAGTTGTTCATGCCTTCTAAAAGGCATGTATGTATGAATGTAGCAGCAAAACAATTAAAATAACTGCTTCCAGAATTGGTTCAAATGAATGCATTATTAGGAGGGTTTGGAGGGGTATAAATCTCAACAGTAAGGCAAAAAGAGGAAAAGAAAGCTCAAGTGCATCGACATCTGAAATATACAACAGATTCTTCGTAGGAGTTGCAGTTTTCTAGTGGATTTAACAATTTGGAGTGATTAAGGATGAAACATGAGGAAGTGGATCATTCTAATTCAATATTTCTCGCGCTTACAACTACCCGGCAGTTGATCCAGATAGATGAAGAACAAAACGCGCAGACATTTAACGGTTGCTTCGATTTATTATGCCTCTTCAAAGTAGGCACCTTCCGAACTAATACATTTACGCCAATGAATAATCCTATCATCAAAACATTTTGAATACCTTTTTTTGGAATCGACTTAAGTATACAGCGAAAAAGGAAAATAACTAATGTGCCACAGTAGTTTGTTTATCATATGTCTAAGCTTTGTTCAACGCGTTCTTGATATGTAAAAATCGACCAGCACACAGTGCTGGAGCCATCTATTGGCAAACAGCGAGAACTTAGTTGCGCACCTAATACAATAAAAAGAAGAAACATACATTATGCTATTTGGAATAATAAAGATGGTGTCAACTTCCGGTATAACTGGAAGTGCTACAGCATTGATAATATTTTCGGAACTTTGTTCGAATAACATTCAAGACAATGAAAAAAAAAATTTACAATCGTTCTTTCCTTTCTCCATATTCTCCATATATTTTCAATGTTCCATCTCGCGTGGACACCCGGTACACAGTCCTCCTGCTTGGAACCGACTATCTTCGCTACCATCGTCAGATGTCAAATGTGTGTGCATTTAGTGAGTTTTGTCACCTTTTCGTTTTGACCTCATTAATTGACAACACAGTATTTCGAGCATGTGTGCCTATAAATTCAATGAAAATTAGATGCAAAATAAATCTTTATGAAGCCATACATTTAATTTTTCAAACACTTCAGAGTGTTAACGAAATATCAAGCCAGCTATAATTAAATCTTAGAATATAGCAAATATGGATTATGTATAATCAGTTCGTGCACAGCCTAATATTTCCATGTTCCATGCATTTTCGCTAACATAAATATTTGTACGCCCTTCACTTCCTTGTCGTCAATTATCTAGCATCCTCAATTTCTTAGCGTGACCGTTATAAGCAGACCGTCAAAACAAATTGAGTCAATAAATCAACAACCTGTTATTCTCCCAACAGAAATTCTAATCTGACTTGCACGGAAAAAACGCATTCTATTAAAATCCCGTAATATTTCACATTTCACAATAGCAGGTGTCAAATTTGAACCTCTGATCACCTGCTAATTTGAGTCAAATAATAATAACAGTGCCAGGCAGGCACTTGGACTTGAATATCTAAATGCTGTAATGGGGAAACGGGCCCCCGCATACAGCCTACGATAATTTATTTATTCTACCGTTTAGAATTTGATTAAAATTTTGTACCAGGGTCGTAACTGCTTAAGAGAAACTAAAGGCCGAACGGGGATGCTCTTAATGTAACTTCAAAATGATTAAAATCAGCATTAAAATAATTTTAGTCAACGATATAACATATTTTGTACTAAATACTCTTTCCCGTATCCTTAATACAAGGTATTGGTCTTCTCTAAAATTTTATTGTTTAATTTTTTTTACAGTAGCCAGAGATTGCAGATTTGAGTATTTGGTATCTATCTCAACTTTATACCTTTGTGAGTTCTTTGGGAAAGGTGGATGGGTTCATTATCGCAGAAAAAATTTACAGTTCCCATTTCTCCAGTAACTATGCTACGTTAAATTTCATGTTTCTAGAGAAATATCAAGTGATCCTACAGAAGTTCCGTTCTTCTTTTAAGATTTTAATCCCTGAAAATTAACTATAAATGAATTCTTGTTTTTCAAATACACTCCCCACAACAATTGTCGCATCACCCCACTTTTACGGCAATACTATATAAACTTTCAGGTTGGTCATTCAAGGGTGGCTTGGTAACTTTCGGAAGTATAAAGTAAGAAGATATCATTCAAAATAGATGAGTTTATGATGGAAAATATCAACAATTTTCGAGTTAATGAAAAATTAAAAAATTCTACCATCTTCAAACATTCGCGAAGAGACCAAACAACTTTGGAATGTACTCTTGAGTCACTGAGTTCCAAATTTCAGGTAGCACATTTTCTAGTTGTTGGAGTGTTCTACAAGGCATCCTATGTTGCTGAATTTGACACCCCATGTTGTCCCAAACATGTTCTATGGAATTCAAGTCGGGACTTCTGGTTCGCCATCTTGAAATATCAATTTTGGCATTTTGCAGAAATTCTGTAACTACTCTAGCTGCATGACGCCGAGCATTATCATGCATATAAATGAAGTTTTCGCCAATCAATGGGCCAAAGTGTACAACATGTGGTTCAAAGATATCTGCGATATATCTGCCCGCTGTCATTGTTCCATTATTCACTAGGACTAACTCAGTTCGACCATGGAAAAAATGCCTCTCCACACCATTACTGAGCCCCCTCCGAAGTTTTCGCTTTGCCGGATATTGCATTGCTGATACAGTTCCCCAGGTTGTCTGTATACAGGCATGCGTCTATCGTTTGATACTAGACAGAACCTGGACTCATCGGAAAAAAGAACATTCGACCATTCTGGAATACCCCAATTTGCATGTTTCCTCGCAAACTGAAGTCTTGCAACTCGATGCTCTCTGGTGAGACACAGGACGGTAGAAGCCACCCTTGGTCTGGTATCGTCTTCTCTGAGCCTGTTCCTAACAGTTTGCAATGAAATATGCACATTTCTGGAAAGTGCAAGTTCATTTTGTAGCGTTCTAGCCGTACAGGGCCGAACTCTTAGTGCAGTTAAATGAAGCCAACGATCATCAACTGGTGTCATTATCCGATTCCTTCCCTGTCCGGCCCTTCTTCCATATTCCCCTGTTTCGTGGTACCGATTAATTGCTCTTGAAATAGTGCTTTGGTTAACATTCAACAAGTTAGCCACGTAAAGTTGGCTTCGCCCCTCCTCTAGAAGTGTTACAATTCTTACCACTTCATAATCACTCAAATAACGTCCAGGACGGTAAGCAGCCATTACAATAAATTCAAAGATTGTTTCAGACGAGTTTGAGATCATATGGATTCAAACGTTACTACATAGATAAGATTTCTTTCCCCTCATATGTCCAAAAACATATGTTGACAAAGAAGCTGCGATCGAGCTGCTTAATCGATTGTGGAATTCAGAATACCAGGTGATGCGACAATTTTTGTGGTGTGTGTAGTAATATAAAACAATATAAGAGAACACAAAAGAGTATTCATTTCAAATCATCAAAAATAAAAAAAAGTCAACTAGATTCGAATTCGACCATATATTTCCCAAATTTGCTTTGCACAGAATCAAAAGAACAAAATAAATGCACAAATTATGATCTAGCAAAGTATTTTTGTTTTAATAGTTTATTATAATATCAATCTCCTCACAATTAAGCTCTTGATTAATATTTCAAGTTTTTCCTAAGTCGTTTGAAAAATTATTCGTTTATCGATTAACATCTGTTAAAATATATCATTTTTCCAAATATAATTTATAAATGTGATTTATCAAAAACAAAACGACAACAAAAAATAAATAATAGTGAAATAGAAACTCTTGACGATAATGTTAATAAAAACAATAAACTCTGTCAAAACAGTATTAGCAATTGTTCAATGAAACAAAAAGTATTTACTTTTAATCCAAATTCATTGTATCGCCTTCGAAGAAGGCCCTTTACTTTTATATATACGTTCACGAATAATCCAATCATCAAAACATTTTTCAAATCCCTTTTTCCAAAGTCGACTTCAGTTTTTGCTGGGAATTCACTTTTATGTCTTCTATCGATTCAAAACTAATTTGAGTTTTGGAAAAAGAAAAAAGTCAACATGTTTTTTGATCGATTCTGACGTGGTTTTTTTTTTGGTTTTCGTACAATTGGAAGGCAGCATACCAAAGCTTGTTAACTCGTTTTCATGTCAAACTCATAAACCCATATCTCCTCACCAGTTACAATGCGTTTTATGAATGTGGAGTTGAAATTGACTCGTTATAGCGTGTCAAGCGCTCAATCGTTCAAAATGGTACAAATTGATTCGTGATACACAGAAAGTTCATTGCCTATCTCTCTTAAACTTAAATGACGATTTTCAATTATCATTTCCCTGACTTTATCAATGTTGCCTTCAGCTGAATATGTTGATGGCAGACTAGAGCGAAGGAAATCTTCCACAACATCTCTGTTGAATGCTTTGTACCACTCATACGACATGTTTTTGATAAAATAGATTTGTTTGTATAGGTAATCCAAAGTACAGAATATCAGTACCCTTGGGTTCGCTTTCTATAATTATGAAAGAATAACTCTTTCTGTAAATTTGTCCTGCTAAAACGATGAACGAAGGAAACTCAAAAGTGGTTCAATCTTTGAGCTTCCATAGTTTTAAGAACGTGTCGTCTATCCCTTGAGTGACTTGCTGAGGAAAATATACTTTCTTTCTGGTGGGTACCTGATCACGAATGTCTAGGGAATAATTAAATTGTTTATTTGTTGTCTATATTTGCTGCTACAACATCTCCATAAATATTGAAAGGTTTTGCGGTTTGAACAATTTACAGAGAAGGCATGAACTTAAAATGTGGGAAGAACATCACACAACACTGAAGAAGAGCGTTAGGTCGGTAAGCGAAACAGATGAACCCAGGACCGTTATTGGCTTCCTAACAGGGATCTGCCTCTCTTTGATATACCACCTCAGCAAATTCGGCAAATAGGGAACGAGAACCTGTAGAATATGCAATGCTGTGACTAAACCACTGGGCACTTTCCCCGAAGTTGCTTGGCAAGTGCTCACTACATACAACCCAATTTATTTTTGAATTGTGGAGGCCGTTACTTGATGTAGATCCATGATATAAATGAGATAAAAACACAAGGTTTAACTTTGATCTACACTTTATTTGAAAAAATTCGACGACGTTTCGCTGACACAGCAGCTTTATCAAGAATGAAAAATAGAATGAAGAGTATGGTATTATAAACAAATCGTAGAACAAGTTGGATGAATAAATAATGATGATTTTATGAAAATCAAGTAAATCAGGAATCTATAAACTCAATTGCGGTTCTTGTGATAAAATTTATATCGGTAGGACCTATAGGAGTTTTGGCATAAGAACATCTGAACATAAACGTAGCTTCGATAAAAATAAATCTGATTCAAATTATTCAAACCACCTAATAAAAGAAAACCAATCATTCAATAAAAACTTTGACATATTACATATAAAATCAAAAAGTTCAAAATTAGATCTCCTAGAAGCATTAGAAATAAATAGATACAAACATTCGGACAAGCTTTTGAATGAACAGGTAGATTTGAATTACTCACCCCTACTTAACTTGTTCAATTAGTTTTTATTACCTTTCATAATCACTGTACAATGGCTCGGTGTGGATTTTCCTGTTATTCATCCAACTTGTTCTACGATTTGTTTATAATACCATACTCTTCATTCTATTTTTCATTCTTGATAAAGCTGCTGTGTCCGCGAAACGTCGTCGAATTTTTTCAAATAAAGTGTAGATCAAAGTTAAACCTTGTGTTTTTATCTCATTTACAACCCAATTTATATGGAATCACCCGATATTTTAAATATTACCTCAGGGATTTTGGAAATTTCGAAGGATTGTTGGAATTGATCCTTTTCGAGATATTTTAATTAAAAAAGAAATACATTGAGGGTCATTTTAAGAAAGAAATAAATAAAAGAAAATGAGAGACTCTTTCCGCATGTAGTGAAGAAAGTAAAATTTGTGTTCTCTTGGAGTAGGTGTTTTTTCTCGATTTCAGTAGCTTGTAGTACCTCCTCTTGCCTTGATACAAGCCTTAATCCGTCCAGGCATGCTTTGGATTAGGTATTCGACCTCCTCTGGGGTGATATCCTTCCACTCTTCTGTGGTGGCTTGGATGAGCTATTTTGGGGTTCTTGGATTATCCTGGCTCGATCTAATTTTCCTTCTGAGATTATCCCATAAATGTTCAATTGGATTTATGTCTGGAGAGCAAGCTGGCCAGTCTAAAATAGCGATGTTTCAAGATAATAAGGTTGCTGATATGTGGAGGAGCATTATCTTGCATAAAAGTGAAATTCTCACAGAGAGCACCCCGCCAGAGTCTCACAATGGGCTCCAGCACTAGGTCTAGGTAATTTCTAGTAGGAAACGAAATCAGATCAGTTTTTCCTCCCAGTATAACGCCACTCCAAAACATCATACTGTCCCCTTGGTATTCCGGAATTTGTCTTGCTGCTCGGAGTCTAGCTTGTCTTCCACGACCCCTTAAAACTCGAATTCGGCGGTCATCTGATCGAACATCAATTCTGGTCTCATCCGAAAAAAGAACATTCCAAATTTGGTGTTCACCAATTAAGTCTGTTAATTTTTCGTTGTCTGGTTAGCTCTGGCACTCTTAAGGGCCTTCTGCTGTATAAACCCTTTGAACGAAGTCAAGAGGTATCGATGTATCGTTTCGACTGATACACTGATGCCTGTTGCTTCCAGAAATAGCCTTTGGAGTATGGGGTGCGACGCACTAGGGTCTCTTCTTGCAATTTGGTGTAAAAAGCGGTCTTGTTCTTCCTACGACTTTGTCCAGGCCTATTTTGCAGAGATTGTAGCTTCACGTATCGGGCGTAGCTTTTTGAAATCACCCCCTGTGATACCCCATCGTATATCCTTCTGTGTCACCCTTTCTTCAACGAGAGCAATTATTCGACCCCTCTGCACGTCGGACAATCCAACGTAAGACATTTCAATTATGATTCTAGGCTTTTTTAAATTTTGAAATTTACAGTTTCAAATCTCAGTAACGACTAAGTACAATATCCCGAACATGTGGTGATAATTCAACATTTCTTATCATACTATGCAGTTTTTTTACAACAGAAAAGTTTTCTTCACAAGTGGTCAAAGATCCAACAATCAATAGTGTGAAATACCGAGTGATTCCATATAAATTTGGTTGTGTGTATTTGTTACGATTTCCATAACTGGCAATCATAAGTATATAAAGACGAACTTCTTCACGAAGCGATATTAGTCAATTATCATTCACTGAAAAAACAATAACCATTAAACGAAACTGATTTTTATTTTTCTTCTTCATTGATTTTTCTGCCTATTTTATATAAGTTTATTGCAAATTTATCTTCAAAATATGATGCTAATTTCGTTAATGATTGTTGTTTTGTTTGATTAATTTCATTTCATACATTCTTGGTAAAGAAAGTATATTTATTTTATCTTCAAGGAGTTGGAAACATAGAAAAATGACCTGCTTGTGTGAATTTTATGAGATTACCTAATAATTAGTCTACTACAAAATAGTATCTCCAATGACCTAGCCTTAATTTCATCAACAACGAATAGCATTTTCATTTTTTCAACGAATCGTTATATGGAAAACACGAATTCGTTCATACGCCTCTGTTCAAAAGCCAACAATACAAATTGTAGGCGCAGAGTGTTCCGTAATAACACAATAAAATTTTTGAAATCGGAAGTATTGTGCAGCAGGTGTACCATATGTATAAGTCAGCTGCATAATGGATATTCCAATCGTTAATGGGTGGACACGCTCTGTGGCACGCTTATTAATTTGTTGAATGTGATTTAATTTTTTGATTTCATGTTTTGCGTTCGATGAAAGATAATAATAACAAATTGGCTGGAAAATTTCATATAAAGAAAACCGGGAAAGTGGGAATCAAGATTTTGTCACTATTTTCCAAATTTGTTAAGTTTTTTCTAAAATCTATACCGAAAATGTAGAATTAAAAAAATTATCGTATAAAGGATTGATGGGCTACGATTTCAGTAATATTCTGATTTATTTATTTTTCCAAAATTACCACATCGAGGTACTCGTTCTGAATTGATAGAAGACATAAAAGCAAATTCGCTGCAAGAACTGAAGTCTATTTCGGAAAAAGCGCTTGAAAATGTTTTGATGACTGGATTGATTATTTCGGAAGAGGCCTACTTTGAAGGCGATACAATTAATTTGGATGAAAAATAAACATTTTATGTTTTATTGACCCTTTTCCGTCTGGGTTTTAATTCTCGAATGAACGTTACCATAAAAACGAGAGTTTCAGAATTTTCATTTAAAGATTAAGTATATTGAAAAAACTGATTTCACAATTTCTTTCCAGGTCAAAATGCTCAAGTGGTCCGTAATTTCTCGACGGAGCCAAGACACAACAAACGCAGGGCGCCCCCAATCATCCGGAATACCAACCATATCGAACTGTCTGACCCCAAGATCGAGAACGAAACGACCCCATTCCGAAACTGTGCGTAGACGCATAAGTTTACCGAACACTAAGAGTATGGGATGCCAACAAGACAAAGAAAACCAATTCACTTCAACACCTATAAAATCCTTAGAAGATTTAAACCTGTTCGATCCATTTAGAGACGTCAGCAATCTAACTCCGAAGGATAGAATCGAAAGGGGATTTGTAGGCACAAAAATTAATCACAGAGCTAGTCTAGGAAACGTCCAAACTGTTAAAAATGTTAAAAAAGATTCAGTCAGAAAGAAATCAAAGAAGCGAAAAAGTTTCCTAACTCCTTTTCGTGATAATGTTGCAAGTCAGAGTCCCCAGTTCTTCAAACATTTTGATAGAGTCGACTCTCATATTGGTGCTTTACCGGATTTACCTAACTGTGATTGTGATAAAAATATGAATATGAATAATCTAAAGAATACTAGAAGGAAATTTCCTGACATATATGCTCCTACTCTTCCTACATTCACTATTGATTATTCACCTAGTTCCTTGAAGACAACACATTGTCTACTAACACTTAACAAGGGTGAAAGAGCAACGCCTTTAACGGGTTTTCTTGAAACAAAAAATGAGATACCACTTTCCAAGAAACCAAAAATAGATCATGTTAATGACTTTCTTCATCAAATATCATTCCTTACATCCCCAGAAGAAACCGGTATGATCTACGATTACAATAATGAAAAGAACTCTGTAAAAATGTCACCTCTAGTCAAAAGGTTCGTAGATCTAGGTTTCAGTAATAAACGCAAAAACGAATTCAGGAAAGGGATAAATGATTCTTCTTTCATCAACGACTTATCGTTGAATCAGATAGTTGATGCCATTCTTGATGAAACTAATGATAACTACAGCAATATACATATTGAAAATAATGTATCTAAACACGAAAATGAATTGAATGAAACCCACGAAGAAAACATGGTGAATGCTGATTTGGAGAAGAAAGCATTTGGTCCTTATTCTTTCGACAGATACTCCTTAGATTCAGGTTTCAAAAGTTCTACAACAACTGTTAACTCACACCAGTTAGATAGCAACTTCAAATGTAAATGTAGCAACTTGAACAACACCACGATAAAAGTAAACGAGACTTTCAATGAAAGATGCGTTGATAGATCCATAAGCAGAAAGAGGCCATCTTCAGAACCTGATGATTCACATATGGAATCAAAACGATTGAATGTAAATAATGAAGTTTCTGGCTTTTCGCTGAGGAGGCAGAAATGTATACGCAGAAGAAAATCAACAATCACGCAAGCTTCAAAGGAGAAGATTATCTGTTCACCTATAAAAACTATTACTCAAAACGTGATAAAAGAATCTGAAGATCATGCATTGAACGATGTTTCTTTCGAATCATCGATAGTATCAGAATCAGACGTTGGAAAATTGACAGATGTAATATTTTCCAATTCTTCTGTGGTGAAAGAGAATTCATCTGGCGTTGATACACCTTCTTCTAATAGAAAAGGTCGAATAAGGAGATGCTTGCTGTTTGATTCTCCTGAAGCTAAGCAAGGTCGTGCAGGTCATCATGTAGGTGCTGGTTTAATTCATTTGAAGATTCAGCAAGAGGATGGAGAACTGAATGTTCACGGTAAGTTTTCATTAACTCTTATACTTAACTGTCTTCTTCAGAAATATAAATCATTCTTCTCTTTTGTCAGTGCAAATTGGTTAATTCCTTGATAGCTATTTTTTGAGATTTATACATTCTGTCAAAAAAGTACCGAAAATTGATTATTTAAAAAATCTACTTAAAACGATTGCCAAATTCTTGTTATTGCTAAGTTGCCACAACTGTTTTCTGTACTGACGCGGAGTTTGAACGCGATTTCTCATTTAGTTGGTTACAGTTCTCTTTTGTCAGTTCTTACAAATTTCAAATTTGGTGGGGAAATTCTGCTCTCAGCAAGTTTGGCCGGTATTAACGAGCGATTTATAGATATCTTAACTTTGAATTCCACAGATAGAATTATAGCATCTGTTTTATGTCCTCAATTCAAACTGAGATGGTTCAGTCGCATTTCGAAGTCGAGTTAATCAACTGAAGATATGAAAAAAACTATCATGGCGAGTGCTAAAAATATTGCTTTCACCTCACCCAGAGAGGAACTCGACCGCAGTTCTTCCCCCGCCAATGACGATCTTTTTCGACTTCAATGAAGACTATTCCAGAGAAAATTCCAGTTCCATCAGATCTCCGGTTCAAAATACAACACAAGTACAGTGTACGAAAACTGAACTAGAGCTTGTCAAATATTTAAATGACAATCGGAAGAATTTTCAAATGTTAAACGACTATCCGAATTAGAAATTTTTTTTTCTGAAGTTCAACACAGTGTTACCTTCGTCAGCACCTGTTAAACGAATGTTTCAATTCGCATCCATACTAAACGCTCCACGCCGTAATGCTCTAAGTGACGATAATTTCGAGAAACTAGTTTTACTGAAAGCGAATTATACAAGTATTTTCGAATCAGTTTAGTAAGCATGTCTATGCTGTTGTGAGCATTTTTTTTCATTTCAAATTTCAATACAGTATATTCATTATGTCTCTCATTTGTTAGTTGAGTACCTTCCATATTATAACGATAAAACTTGATATTTTGTTTCACTGATATTCATTAGCCATCATTAGAAACTGTTAACCCATTATAATGATACATAGTAATAGCTATGCTTCACCAACACAAAAATGTTAGAGAGAGAACTTTCTGCTCAAAAAAGTATTCATATAAGTATTCGAGCTTCTACGGGTTTATTTCCGAATATTCTGATATTAAATTCATCTAGATCTCGCGAAAAATAAGGGGAATTGAGGTGTGTCTTCTTAATACCCCTGAAGTCCATCACTTGCGAAGAAATAGCTGATGTCGACATTTAAGGTAACATGAAACCTTTTACTAGATGAACCATCTTCAATTAGAAGAAAATCATGTTTATTATGTTATAAGAAATAGAAACTTCATCAAATTTGGGGCTGACAACTATCGGCGCTTTATCGTTCAAGTATTTATTTGACTTTGAAACGGCGTTCAGCATAATATGCGTATGAAGGGCGAGTACAACAGATGGACTAGTTTAGAGGATACTATTCTTATTCCGAGTTATTTCGGTCACAATTACTTTGAGCATAACTGAGAAAATTGACTACCCTGTTTTTCAAAATAGATTAATAAGAACACGTTCAATCAATCAACTGAGTTCTGCAACAAACTCCATGAATTGCGATGAGCAATCTTTTAAACATGAACATGAATTTTATTACGAAACTAATTCATAATCGAGAAATAATTTCACGAACAGCTAAGTAAGCTAATTGTGTGAGTGTAACTCTTTCTTCTAGCACGTTTTTTAAGTGTTAAATTTATCGTAACGCAATCAGTATTTCTTCAATGCATATTCAAAGTGCAATAATAAGTAGCTTACCAGATTTAAATACTTTCATTATGGAATAATCAGGCTTAAATATAAAACACCTAGTTTTTAATACTAGTGGAAGTCAAAGGAAGGATATAATTTGTGAAACATATACTTAGCTGTGTGCCACATAATAAAAAGTTGCGTGCTTAAAACCACTCCGGTTGATTCACTTAGGTAACATGTCTTAAATAGGCAAAAGCTTCGGTATTAAAAATGCAGCTTGCATGTTGAGAGTTATAGGTCAATTTACGTAATCCTTTCCGGAAAATACAAACTCATTTTAGCAACTGACTATAGTCCTATATCCTTTTCTCGTTATCAAACCAAAAATGACTGCACTTTTAATTAAATACTGTTCACAATATGAAACTACTTCTCTATTTCAATATATTTTAATATTTGTTTCTTTTTTCAGTGATCAAGGCATTGAACTTGACAAAGACTTCATCAGGACCAATCAATTCTTACGTGAAGGTGAGTTAAGTCAGGCAACATCTTCGAAAAATGTGAATTTTCGGATGAAAGGAAGTGTTGAATAGTGTATTTAGTATATTCGCATGAAAATGAAATTGAAATGTCATGATAATACTAGAATATATAAATCGAATTTCCGAATTGAAAATTCTAGTTATTATACAGAAGAAAAGTTTGTATCTTGTTTACGATTTTCATTATATCTATATGAAATATGCTGGCGTATTTTATCTCATTTATGCGGAGTTTTTCAATTTCACAAGATCTACTGCCTTGTTTCTTGTTTATAGTCGAAGTAGACAGTTTTACTTTTATTGGAATATGGGGTGTATACTGGATTGAAATCTGTATTCAAGAAAAAGTAAAACACTTTTAGATTATGGTTAAGGATAATCTGCTGTATTATGAACAAACAGAAAATTCTTTTGTGACTCAATCAAATAAAAGTAAGTAAACCTTCTTTTATATCGATAAATCCTCGTTCAAAAGTAACTTTATACGCAAATAATTTGATTGGCGCAATTCTAGAAAAAATGAGTATCATTTTCGTGTACAGGGATCAAGTTACATATAAAAATTTAAAATTTTATATATCGCAATATGGCATCAAATGAAACTCCAACCCTTTATTGTCCATAGTATTAAAAATATGGATAAAATTTAATGTAAGGGATTAAAGATGGAAATTCTTATAATACGTGTTTGTTGAAAACCATCAGAAAATCGAGGTATACAGAAGTCCAAGGCACAATGACTTATAATTTCCTCAACATCATTGCACTTGCAATTTTTACCATTTACAGAATTCCACTCGAAAACATTACTATTACAACGACTATGATCTATTTTTATTTCCGTGACCGAAAATATTGTAGTGACTTATCAATTCTAAACAAACAAGATACAGGGACCGACCATAGAATGGTGCGCGCTATTTCTAATTCAACGTCAAACTAGAAATAAGCAAACTCGTTAAGAAAACAAGCATTGCAACAAAACAGCAACTAGACGCGAGAAAAATTGAATACGAGAGAGAAATAGCAGATCGCTTACATCTAGAAGAAACACTCAAATAAATGAACATAAATCAGATCAATGATCATATCAAATCGACCATACGCACAGCTACTAAGAAAGATTGCTCTAAGTTAAGAAAGCAGAAAGAATAGAGGATACAATCGACATGATTAATGAAGGACTATAGAAAAAAGGAACTGAAGAACACACTGCGCTAAATAAAAACATGAAGAGAGCTATATATGAAAGAACATGAGTACTTACAAGACGAAACAGATTCAAGAAGCTATAGAGGAAAATTCTAACATGAAAGTTCTAAGATCTAAGCTGGCAAAGGGAAGAACAAGATTGACGAATCTCAAGGATAGACATATCAGAATCACAACAAACCCTAAAGAAATATCTTATACTAGTGAGCCCATCAAGATCGCATTTTATATCTAAATAGCCAATATACTAAACGCTTAATATACTGAACGCCTTATATACTAAACGCCTAATATACTTAACCCCAAATATGCTGAACGTCCTTTAATATTCAACTCTATCCATACTGAACGCCTTATTATATTCACTTCATTATTCATATTCATACTGAATAGTTTTTTATGTTACATGGAACTCTCTCATATATTGGCTCAGTCATCCTTAGGGTAACACAGCTTTCAGTATTGTTTTATGAATACTGACTCAACCACGCAAATTTCAACGCTATTCAAAGAGATACATTCAATTTGAAAATCTCAACTTTCTCCAATTGAGCTAACATAAGATTAAATTAAAAACATTTCAACATCGATTCAAAAACAAATTGTTCAAACTCCCTTTAGGCATAGAAATTGAATCATCAACAACTCTAATATTAATTCACAATATTCCAAATTTTTAGTTCAAAAGTATTAAATATATAATTCAGAAAGATCGATATATGTAGATCTATAGTTTCAAATTTTAATTTTTACTCAACAGTTCTGATTTATATTAGATCAGATAAGAATCGAATAAGATTCATGAATTATAATGAACAACAAATATGAGCTTAAAACAGCAAGATGGAAGAATTACTTCTCAAGTATATTAATGAAATAGAAAATAAAAGCTCTTCTCAAATTAAAATTTCTTGGGAGTATCCAAAAGATAAAAGGAGAAATTAGTAATCAAATAAAGGAACACTGCTGAATACATAGAAATTTCACCTTATGTGATTGCCCTATACGAAATAGTTTGTATAAATTCAAATTGACCAAAATTAACACAATTTGCTCACCAAAAAGAACAAACATCTTCTGAATTGAAGTGTTCTTGTGGATAACAGAAATGAGATCCACAAATTCGTAAATTACATACACTATGGGTCCTGATATACAATACAATGATGTTAACTATACAGTTTCAGTGAAATTGTTTCTTGTAACTGTTAATTTCCTAGATCCATAATTGTCGAGTTGACAATTGGTAAGAAGCAGTCAGCTTCTTATAAACTTACTCTCTAATAATTGAAATTTCTATTTTTCAATTTTACTTCTCTTCGATTCATTTTCTTGTGAAACTTTATAATATATTATGAAATGAATATGAAAGGAAGAAATTGCATTAAAACAACTTCATATTTCCATATTACGCGATGAACGTACTCATTTTACACAATTATATAAAATACCTATAGTATAACTACCTATAAAAAAATTGTCAAATTGCATAGCATTCTCCAAGTAGTAGTTGAATTTTTTCCAAAATATGATTCGCATAAGTAGCAGCATGTTTCCTGTGACTCATAAATCTTGACTGAAAGTTGTGGTTGTACAAAATGAAACCTCTACTATTAACTAACATTAATTAACTTCAAATCAATGAGGAATTCCTGTCATTAATGCAACAACCTTGATAAAATTTCCTGAGAAACAGTAACTATGAGTTATGAATAGAAGCAACTCCCAATTATTACCTTTTGTACAAATTTGAGATCATATTTTCTTTGGTTCAAACTTGAACATCGTCAAATCCATTGATTCTAATTTACTTCTACATTTGGATACTTGTAGAATAGAAACGTACTTCCTCTTGAATAAACTGAAACTTCAATTTGAAATGGTTCGATTTTATTGACATACAGTTTGAAATATTTTAATACAGATATAGCCTTTAGAGGATAGCTTTCAATATTCATATGATACATTCTCTAAATAACCTAACGAAAACTTTATCGAGTTCCTTTCAGAAAAATATTATTATACAAAAGTGCTCAATACCTATTAATAGCAACTCAAAGCATATCCCATCATTTTGTAAGATCCCCCAATTCGTTAAAAAATCCTAGTAATTCCTGGACATTTTTCAACGCATAGAGGTTAAAATAACCATGAAAGAAAAATGAAATATGTGAATTCTGAGTACATTCCTTGAGCATGCTGAAAAAATTTACATTAAAATACATAAATAAACCTTAAATTACATTCACTTACCTTTCAAACATTGATGTAAGTCTCTTTAACTCCTTTTTATAACATTCCGTTTGAACCACATTGTTTAGGTTAGAATAACCACGAAATGTTAAATTTATGAAATTTGAAAGTTTGTCGTTTCTTTCCTTGAACAAAATATACATAAAAATGGATAAAATAAACATCAAATTAGTTCACTTACCTCTAAAAGTTTATTTCACTTTTCGTCAGACTTTTCGTTCAATTAAAATTCGGAATTACTTATTCTGACAGATCGAATATAAGACAAATTAAGGTAAGATTCTATTGTCACTCAGAAGAGAGAGAGAGCACTATATTCTAGATGTTGGTAGTACCGAAATTATGTTGGTGAAAATAAAAGTTACTAACTATTTCCATCTCAATATTTTCATTCAAAAGAGTGAGATGGAGAGCATTAACTTTTACACGTTGGTAAAGCTCACTTCCGACATTGAATAGCGATCTAAGGGCGGTAGGGGAGTGACTGGCACCGGCCCCGTTATTCCGTTCTTTTTATCCAAATTGTAGGTCTCAAAAATTGTCTCAAAACCGAAAACTAAGTCGTAGACTAACGATTCCTCTTCGCGGATCCGATATCGAGATATGTAGGAATAGTTCGACACCTGAATCCATTCTCCCGGTAACCCCATATAAGTAGGACGGATGCAAGAAAACTACTTATTTTGACAGCTCGAATTTAGTTAATTTCCGCCGTCAGAGATATTTGGAATGAGAAAAATTGAGCGAAATTTTGCAAAAGTCCACCGATAGCCCTTCGTTGAATCGAAGATTTTTCAGTTTTCCCGTCGTTTAACAGGAATGAAGCTATTGCGGCGCAACATGCGTAACTCGAGGCCTGCTCTTTGTCCAGGTTTTGAAATGATCGAACGCGATGGAAAAATTTGTATAGACAAAAGTCCGACGACATTATCCCCTCCACTTGCGAATAATCGGAGACCTTTTTTATTTTCTCCTTTTTGGGGCTTTCCTGCTGAATTTTCGCTCGATCGATTGTTCGGATCGCCTTCCAAAAGACCGAAGTTTCCGATTCTGAAGAAGTCTCGCTGTTTCGACTTTCCGTTCGCTCTCGGCGACGTTTCGGCGAAAACTTTTGAAAAATCCTCAGTGCTCCGTCGTTCGTGCTAGGGGCTCCAAATTTGGCACAGTCCCTTCCCCTCCGGAAAAAATACTGGCGGGGGCTCTCCCAATTTGAAACGTAAGGAGTATGATGCAAGTATACTGTCAGTGGCAACGTATGGTCTAGAAACAATGTCCATCACAAAACCGAGTGCCAGACGTTTAAGAACTACCCAAAGGGATATGGAGCGGGCAATGCTAGGAATATCTTTGACAAACAGAGTCAGAATCCAGAAAATTCGAAGAAGAACAAAGTGGCCGATATAATCAGGCGAGTAGCACAGATGAAATGGAGATGGGTCGGCACATTGCAAGGCAGAACTTTGTTGAATGGTGGACCAAAAGCTGCGATGGAAACCGAGGAAACCAAAGAGGAACCGAGGAGTACCACAGAAACGTTGGGTAGACGATGTGAGAGAACTAGTAGGAAACAACTGGATGCAGCTAGCACAGAATCGATAGGAGGGAAAAAGTTGCGGTGAGGCCTTTGTTCAGAAATGGACGAAAAAGGATGAGGAAGAAGAAGAAGATGACCTATTCATAAATGATTTAAGGTACACCATATCTCTCTTCTCAGACCAAAATCATGAAACTTCTGAGTAGGATATTGTATGAGAAACACCTTCCCATTTACTTTAATTCAATTAATATAATTTCATGCCCTTCAAAGACCTTGTCTACTGTCATTATAACTGCATTTTTAACTCAAGCTTACTTCCCAACCCGAATTTAAAGATATGAGTCAATGATCATAACCCCCGAAAGTCGCATTTCCTGCAAGAAAATTATATCGCGAACAAACAGCTTCCGGAAGGTATATATTTCGGAATTTTACGACCAGTGCCAAGAGCCGATGTTTCACAGTTAACTTGTATTACGTTAACCCTTGCGGGATCTTATAGTGCCTCAAGTGAAATTTATAAGTGCTTCCATTAAGGGAATTCGAAATGTGAGTACACTACAACTTTTCTCTATTTTGTAGAGCCAAGATGTTGGGGTGAATCATTATACCGTATTTATTAACATATTGAATTAGTGAGTAATATTGATGCTTCAACTACAACTTCACTGTAGTTAACCAATTGAAAATGACTCGACAGTCTAAACTGGTCATGTTTTTTTTGATATTAAACTGGATCTTGGATAATTTCTAATATTTAGCAATACAAAATGAGTGATGAAAATTCTGTAATCTTGCTTTATGATCAACTCTGAGGTAGCTGCAGTGAATGAAATAGTTACTGTTTGAACTAAAATTGGTAGTATCTATAAATTCCTTACAGAAAACATCTTTAATCTTCCTATAAGTTCCAAAATATACAAATATAATCCCCTAGTTTCTCTTCATGCGACACAGACAGAGTTTTTATCATTTTCGAACGTTACAATTCGCTGTAGTCTCAGATTCAAACGTATCAGCAGGTAAGCTGCCTCGTCCTCTATTTATCTTTTGAATCAAAGAATCTTGTTGAATTCCCATGTTCAGGTGAACTTTCAATCAACAGAACTTAGCCAGTAGGCAGCCCTCTGAATAATAAAACATTAACGTTTCTGTCGATGATTTTTCTACGGCAGTTATTTAGGATAGTTTGATGACAAATTATTTACGTACATGAAGTAATTATAGTGATCTTCGAGAGTAACAATATATTAGTAGCGGGAGATTTCCCACTTTTTTATCGGTGCAGAGAAAATTTCTTTTGTAAGCAAGTTAACCCATCTCAGTTCCACATGCTCAATGAATAGAGACCAGATTCTATGCAGCTAAAAATTTCTTTCAATTGGAAGCGCATTATTAATTACACATCAAATAGAGAGAATCAGCTTTCTTCAACGTTTTAGTAATGAAGTGATAGGAAGACAGGATGAATTGATAAACATCCAATGAAAAACTGATATATATTCTATATAAATTCGTTTATACATGGTGTAAAATAATACTATGTCACAACTTGAGGGAGTAAATCTACCTGCAATTTTAAGAAAAAAGTTCATTTTAGCATAGGTCCGCAAAAACCTCGTTACGGAGCTACAGGGTGTTGAAATTTCCGAAAAAAATTAGTTTTTTCTTCAAAACTCCTGCAGTTTTTATGATATTCAGCCCAAATTTGGAATGCAATCTATTTTTTATAGCCTCCATCATTACACGTCCTAACAAATTTCAACTAGAATCAACAAGGTGTCTTCTTTTGCCCTCTCGAACTTTTTTGCAGTAGGCAGCGTACAATCAATTTTCGTCATCTTCGTTCAAATTAGGAAGTTTTATGACACTTGTAATTTTTTCGTATCTCCAACCGTTTTCGAGTGAGAAATTATTGAATTTGAATTATTTGAATTGTTATTCGCTAAATAAACAAAAATAATAGAAATACTCGATAGGTATGCCCAAAATTATTTATATTTATTCAATATCAAACTTAAAATAAAAACAATTAATAACTGAATAAATTGCTGACAGTGTCCTCCACCTGCAAGAATACAGGCCTCTGTCCTTCTTCGCATATTATCACGTACTCTTTGAAATATTCTTGGGGTATTTCTTATCGTGTCACAAGAGGTTATTATTCGATTTCTCAATTCTTCTACAGTGTTCACTGGAATGATATAAACTAATCTTTTGAGAAACTATTTAAGTCTGGGGTCCAAGGAGCCCATGGTTCTGGCCCATCCCGACCTATCCATCGGTTGTTGAATGTATTATTCAAGAAATACCTAGCTTCTCCACTACAATGCGCTGGTGCCCCGTCATGCATGAACCAGATTATGTTCCTCACCTAAAGTGGCACATCCTCGAGCAATAAAGGTAACTCCTCCTCAAGAAATTGCCGATAAGCGGGACCATTTAGTCTGTTAGGCAAAAAAAATGGCCCAATCAAATAACTTCCAATTATTCTGACCCAGACATTAAGTGAGAATTGTTCTTGATGATGAGATTCTTCAATCAAATAGGGGTTTTCCTCAGCCCAATAATGATAATTGTGAAAATTTTTGATAGCAGTTTTCGAAAAGTTAGCTTCGTTTGTGAACATTATTTCACTATCAAAATGAGCATTTTCTCTCATTTTATCTAAGAACGATCGGCAGAAATCCAGTCTAGAAAGAAAATCTCGAGGAAGTAGAGGGAGTATGAAACGGGTACAATATAAAGTCGTGGAGAATCCTCCAAACTAGAACATGTGAAATATTCAACTAATTTCCAATATTTCTTATACTCACATGATTATTCAAATCAATACAATTCAGAACTGCTTCCTCAACATTTGAAGTTCTCGTAGTTTGAGTTGCACCTTTTAAATGATTATTTGCAGTAAAAGTACTAGTTTCCCCCAACCATCTGTGGATATTTGAAAATGTTCGCCTGTCTGGTGTTACTCGATTTGGAAAGCGCACCTGATATAATCGCCTAGCTTCTGTTGTGTTTCCGTCAGCCAGACCGTACATGTAATGGATATCAGCCAATTCGGCGTAAGTAAAATTAGCCATTTTTTCTTACAGCAATAACTTCAAAAGTCTTAAAACCAATCGCTAATTTAATAAACAATTCGAGCAGATACTGGTTCAACTTTAGCAACTGTCAAAATAAATAAAAAAATGAAAAAAATCAAAGCTACCTAGTCATTTCATAAATAAGAAGTGCTTTCAATTCAGCGAATGCATACAATTAATAATTATTTGCTCGAGAACGGTCGAAGATACAAAATAAATTACAAATATCAAAAAAATTTTCAAATTGAACGAAGATGACGAAAATTGATTGTACGCTGATCAGTTGTGTACTGCAAAGAAGTTTGAAAGGGCAAAAGTTACATGGCTCCGGAAAAGGAAACACCTTGTAGGTTCTAGTTAAAATTTAGGACGTGCAATGATGAGGGCTGTAAAAAACAGCATGCATTCCAAATTTCGGCTGAATTTCTCAAAAACTGCATGAGTTTTGAAGAAAAAAACAATTATTTCCGGAAATTTCAACAACCTGTAGTTCCGTAACGAAGCTTTTGCGGACCTTTGTTTATATGAACTTTTGTTTCTTAAAATAGCACGTAGATTAACCCCCTCAAGTTTGATATACTATTATGAAACACCCTGTATATTATCTACTCATATTTAGTTTCTCATTCTGACTCGATATGAAACCATCTAGCTATCAATTTTTTTTTCATGATTTCCAACAAGAAAATTAGTTTTTCTTTCAGAACACATCTTACCTTATTTTTATGGGAGCGGTTTTGAATATATTGAAAATTCAGAAACAGAAATGTTGCTGTCAAAACGTAATCCTGGATACAGTCTGATGCAGGAAAGGTTACTAGCAGCAGAACACATAATTAAAAAGATTTAATCCACAGTACGCGAAATTATATACAAATTATCGACTAACGAGGTTTATTGATGGGAACTATGTACTAAGGGTTCTGAGACTAAAGTTTCATATTGGGTTATAATTGAAATCTTTATTTGTACTGTAGTGGTAATTTCGGAGATCTGTAAAGTGAATATATATTCTTAGTAAATAATGATGGGATTATCTCTGGTGTCAGGTGGGTTCGGTCGCTCAGAGATCCGGAATTTCCAAACTTGGTCTTATACTCAAGAAATAATGAAAACAAAGATTTCAAGTTATTGATAGAATTAAGAATGCATAGAAATAAAATTACTTAATTGCATTACTGTGCCCCTTAGAGGTGCTGTTATTCTTGTCTAAGGAGGTACTTGATACAGTGGGGATACAAATAATCTCTAAGTGTCTGCAACATGACAATAATATGCAGTATATGCTAACAATCAGACTTTTATGTAGAAATACTGAAAAATGCATAAAATATACTTTGCCTAGAATCCGGTCTTCATTAATGAATAATAAAATTAATTATTAAAATAAGAGAATTATTTTTTTCTATGATCCTTTATGTATTCTGACATTCACTGATAATTCTTTTTCTGTCATATTATCCCCGAAATACCCATGAATACCTATAATCCGTCGCCTTTCCTGAATAGAGCCTGAACTCCTGTCGATAAGCATTCCTTATTCGAAATTTTTCATGTTTTATCTTTGTTTGTTGGTATCTTTGACTGTAGCATGCATTTTTTTTGTTTTCGAAATGAAAATTATGAATTGTTCTTCGAATAACATTTAGGAAATTTTGCTCTCTTTGAGATTTATAATACTGATCATTCGATTCATGTCAGTGTTGTACGCATAGTACCCCCTGTAAATAAATAACTTTGTTGACTTAGCACATCGAAAATATTCAGTATAATTGTTTTCCCATTCCGGGGGGGGACAACTTTGTATGTTATGTACAACTGGGGTAAAATCAGATTGTTAGTGAATTTGAAAAAAACCAACTTTCGACAGTTGGTATTACAAAATTACCTCATCCTATTTCTTTGATATACAGGGTATCTCAGAATAAGGTATCAACAACACGGAATATAGTAGATATCATCAAATTTACACATCATATACATCTTTTGTAGGGCTATCCTTAGACCTAAATTTCGTGGAAAGACGTTGTTTTCATTCGATAGAAATTACCGTTTCTAGAATTCCATATTTTCTTCCATATCAAGAGTACGACCCGAATTGCGTAGGTACATTTTTGTGAAATGAACTGCATATTCTTCGAAAGTGTAGTGTCTAATAAAGAAGTGTTGCTAACTGAAGAACAGTCCTGCGTGTGGAATAGCTTTTGCTCTCACTTATATAATCAGACTTTTATGAAGAAATACTGAAAAATGTATAAAATATGCAAAAATGCACTTTGCCTAGAATCAGGTCTTCATTAATGAATAATAAGTTTAATTATTGAATTAAGGGAATCATTTTTTTTCTTTGATCCTTTATGTATTCTGATGTTCACTGATAATTCTTTTTCTGTCGTATTATCCCCGAAATACCCATAAATACCTATAATCCGTCGCCTTTCCTGAATAGAGCCTGAAATCCTGTCGATAAGCATTCCTTATTCGAAATTTTTCATGTTTTATCTAACGCAAACATTCTGAACTTCTGATTAACCAAAGTTTCGTCCAGGTGAATATAATTTTGCTCAACTCTTCCTGCTTCTTTTTCTCTGTTTGTTGGTATCTTTGACTGTAGCATGCATTTTTTTTGCTTTCGAAATAAAAATTATGAATTGTTCTTCGAATAACATTCAGGAAAATTTGCTCCCTTTGAAAAGTATTTATAATATTGATCATTCGATTCATGTCAATGTTGTACGCATAGTATCCCCTGTAAATAAATAACTTTGTTGACGTAGCACATCGAATATATTCAGTATAATTGTTTTCCCATTCCGGGGGGGGACAATTTTGTATGTTATGTACAACTGGGGTAAAATCAGATTGTTAGGGAATTTGAAAAAAACCAACTTTTGACAGTTGGTATTACAAAATTACCTCATCCAATTTCTTTAATATACAGGGTATCTCAGAATAAGATATCAACAACACGGAATTTAGTAGATACCATCAAAATAAAACATCATATGCTTCTTTTGTAGGACTATTCTCAGACCTAAATTTCGTGGAAAGACGATGTTTTTATTCGATCGAAATTACAGTTTCTAGAATATCATATTTTCTTCCATATCAAGAGTACGACCTGAATTGCGTACATTTTTGTGAAATAAACTGCATATTCTTCGAACGTGTAGTGTCTAATAAAGAAGTGTTGCTAACTGAAGAAGAGTCCTGCGTGTGGAATAGCTTTTGCTCTCACTTATATAATCAGACTTTTATGAAGAAATACTGAAAAATGTATAAAATATGCAAAAATGCACTTTGCCTAGAATCAGGTCTTCATTAATGAATAATAAGATTAATTATTGAATTAAGGGAATCATTTTTTTTCTATGATCCTTTATGTATTCTGATGTTCACTGATAATTCTTTTTCTGTCATATTATCCCCGAAATACCCATAAATACCTATAATCCGTCGCCTTTCCTGAATAGAGTCTGAAATCTTATCGATAAGCATTCCTTATTCGAAGTTTCTTATGTTTTATCCAACGCCAACATTCTGAACTTCTGATTAACCAAAGTTTCGTCCAGGTGAATATAATTTTGCTCAACTCTTCCTGCTTCTTTTTCTTTGTTTTTTGGTATCTTTGACTGTAGCATGCATTTTTTTGCTTTCGAAATAAAAATTATGAATATTTCTTTGAATAATATTTAGGAAATTTTGCTCTCTTTGAAAAACATTTATAATATTGATCATTCGATTAATGTCAATGTTGTACGCTTAGTATCCCCTGATAATAAATAACTTTGTTGACTTAGCACATCGAATATATTCAGTATAATTGTTTTCCCATTCTGGGGGGACAACTTTGTATGTTATGTACAACTGAGGTAAAATCAGATTGTTAGTGAATTTGAAAAAAACCAACTTTTGACAGTTGGTATTACAAAATTACCTCATCCTATTTCTTTGATATACAGGGTATCTCAGAATAAGGTATCAACAACACGGAATCTAGTAGATATCATCAAAATAAAACATCATATACATCTTTTGTAGGGCTATCCTCAGTCCTAAATTTCGTGGAAAGACGTTGTTTTTATTGAATAGAAATTACCGTTTCTAGAATTCCATATTTTCTTCCATATCAAGAGTACGACCTGAATTGCGTACATTTTTGTGCAATGAACTGCATATTCTTCGAACGTGTAGTGTCTAATAAAGAAGTGTTGCTGACTGAAGAACAGTCCTGCGTGTGGAATAGCTTTTGCTCTCACTTATATAATCAGACTTTTATGAAGAAATACTGAAAATGTATAAAATATGCAAAAATACACTTTGCCTAGAATCAGGTCTTCATTAATGAACAATAAGATTAATTATTGAATTAAGGGAATCATTTTTTTTCTATGATGCTTTATGTATTCTGATGTTCACTGATAATTCTTTTTCTGTCATATCATCCCCGAAATACCCATAAATACCTATAATACGTCGCCTTTCCTGAATAGAGCCTGAAATCTTATCGATAAGCATTCCTTATTCGAAATTTTTCATGTTTTATCTAACGCAAACATTCTGAACTTCTGATTAACCAAAGTTTCGTCCAGGTGAATATAATTTTGCTCAACTCTTCCTGCTTCTTTTTCTTTGTTTGTTGGTATCTTTGACTGTAGCGTGCATTTTTTCTGCTTTCGAAATAAAAATTATGAATTGTTCTTCGAATAATATTTAGGAAATTTTGCTCTCTTTGAAAAGTATTTATAATATTGATCATTCGATTCATGTCAATGTTGTACGCATAGTATCCCCTGTAAATAAATAACTTTGTTGGCGTAGCACATCGAATATATTCAGTATAATTGTTTTCCCATTCCGGGGGGGGACAACTTTGTATGTTATGTACACCTGGGGTAAAATCAGATTGTTAGTGAATTTGAAAAAAACCAACTTTCGACAGTTGGTATTACAAAATTACCTCATCCTATTTCTGTCATATACAGGGTATCTCAGAATAAGGTATCAACAACACGGAATATAGTAGATATCATCAAATTAACACATCATATACATCTTTTGTGGGGCTATCCTTAGACCTAAATTTCGTGGAAAGACGTTGTTTTCATTCGATAGAAATTACCGTTTCTAGAATTCCATATTTTCTTCTATATCAAGAGTACGACCCGAATTGCGTACATTTTTGTGAAATGAACTGCATATTCTTCGAAAGTGTAGTGTCTAATAAGGAAGTGTTGCTAACTGAAGAACAGTCCTGCGTGTGGAATAGCTTTTGCTCTCACTTATATAATCAGACTTTTATGAAGAAATACTGAAAAATGTATAAAATATGCAAAAATGCACTTTGCCTAGAATCAGGTCTTCATTAATGAATAATAAGTTTAATTATTGAATTAAGGGAATCATTTTTTTTCTATGATCCTTTATGTATTCTGATGTTCACTGATAATTCTTTTTCTGTCGTATTATCCCCGAAATACCCATAAATACCTATAATCCGTCGCCTTTCCTGAATAGAGCCTGAAATCCTGTCGATAAGCATTCCTTATTCGAAATTTTTCATGTTTTATCTAACGCAAACATTCTGAACTTCTGATTAACCAAAGTTTCGTCCAGGTGAATATAATTTTGCTCAACTCTTCCTGCTTCTTTTTCTTTGTTTGTTGGTATCTTTGACTGTAGCGTGCATTCTTTTAGCTTTCGAAATAAAAATTATGAATTGTTCTTCGAATAACATTCAGGAAAATTTTCTCCCTTTGAAAATTATTTATAATATTGATCATTCGAATCATGTCAATGTTGTACGCATAGTATCCCCTGTAAATAAATAATTTTGTTGACGTAGCACATCGAATATATTCAGTATAATTGTTTTCCCATTCCGGGGGGGGGGGACAACTTTGTATGTTATGTACAACTGGGGTAAAATCAGATTGTTAGTGAATTTGAAAAAAACCAACTTTCGACAGTTGGTATTACAAAATTACCTCATCCTATTTCTGTGATATACAGGGTATCTCAGAATAAGGTATCAACAACACGGAATATAGTAGATATCATCAAATTAACACATCATATACATCTTTTGTGGGGCTATCCTTAGACCTAAATTTCGTGGAAAGACGTTGTTTTCATTCGATAGAAATTACCGTTTCTAGAATTCCATATTTTCTTCCATATCAAGAGTACGACCCGAATTGCGTACATTTTTGTGAAATGAACTGCATATTCTTCGAAAGTGTAGTGTCTAATAAAGAAGTGTTGCTAACTGAAGAACAGTCCTGCGTGTGGAATAGCTTTTGCTCTCACTTATATAATCAGACTTTTATGAAGAAATACTGAAAATGTATAAAATATGCAAAATGCACTTTGCCTAGAATCAGGTCTTCATTAATGAATAATAAGTTTAATTATTGAATTAAGGGAATCATTTTTTTTCTATGATCCTTTATGTATTCTGATGTTCACTGATAATTCTTTTTCTGTCGTATTATCCCCGAAATACCCATAAATACCTATAATCCGTCGCCTTTCCTGAATAGAGCCTGAAATCCTGTCGATAAGCATTCCTTATTCGAAATTTTTCATGTTTTATCTAACGCAAACATTCTGAACTTCTGATTAACCAAAGTTTCGTCCAGGTGAATATAATTTTGCTCAACTCTTCCTGCTTCTTTTTCTTTGTTTGTTGGTATCTTTGACTGTAGCGTGCATTTTTTTTGCTTTCGAAATAAAAATTATGAATTGTTCTTCGAATAACATTCAGGAAAATGATCCCTTTGAAAAGTATTTATAATATTGATCATTCGATTCATGTCAATGTTGTACGCATAGTATCCCTGTAAATAAATAATTTTGTTGACGTAGCACATCGAATATATTCAGTATAATTGTTTTCCCATTCCGGGGACAATTTTGTATGTTATGTACAACTGGGGTAAAATCAGATTGTTAGGAATTTGAAAAACCAACTTTTGACAGTTGGTATTACAAAATTACTTCATCCAATTTCTTTAATATACAGGGTATCTCAGAATAAGGTATCAACAACACGGAATTTAGTAGATATCATCAAAATAAAACATCATATGCTTCTTTTGTAGGACTATTCTCAGACCTAAATTTCGTGGAAAGACGATGTTTTTATTCGATCGAAATTACAGTTTCTAGAATACCATATTTTCTTCCATATCAAGAGTACGACCTGAATTGCGTACATTTTTGTGAAATGAACTGCATATTCTTCGAACGTGTAGTGTCTAATAAAGAAGTGTTGCTAACTGAAGAAGAGTCCTGCGTGTGGAATAGCTTTTGCTCTCACTTATATAATCAGACTTTTATGAAGAAATACTGAAAATGTATAAAATATGCAAAAATGCACTTTGCCTAGAATCAGGTCTTCATTAATGAATAATAAGATTAATTATTGAATTAAGGGAATCATTTTTTTTCTATGATCCTTTATGTATTCTGATGTTCACTGATAATTCTTTTTCTGTCATATTATCCCCGAAATACCCATAAATACCTATAATCCGTCGCCTTTCCTGAATAGAGCCTGAAATCTTATCGATAAGCATTCCTTATTCGAAGTTTCTTATGTTTTATCCAACGCCAACATTCTGAACTTCTGATTAACCAAAGTTTCGTCCAGGTGAATATAATTTTGCTCAACTCTTCCTGGTTCTTTTTCCTTGTTTGTTGGTTTCTTTGACTGTAGCGTGCATTTTTTTTGCTTTCGAAATAAAAATTATGAATTGTTCTTCGAATAATATTTAGGAAATTTTGCTCTCTTTGAAAAGTATTTATAATACTGATCATTCGATTCATGTCAATGTTGTACGCATAGTATCCCCTGTAAATAAATAACTTTGTTGACGTAGCACATCGAATATATTCAGTATAATTGTTTTCCCATTCCGGGGGGGGACAACTTTGTATGTTATGTACAACTGGGGTAAAATCAGATTGTTAGTGAATTTGAAAAAAACCAACTTTTGACAGTTGGTATTGCAAAATTACCTCATCCTATTTCTTTGATATACAGGGTATCTCAGAATAAGGTATCAACAACACGGAATATAGTAGATATCATCAAAATAAAACATCATATACATCTTTTATAGGGCTATCCTCAGACCTAAATTTCGTGGAAAGACGTTGTTTTTATTGAATAGAAATTACAGTTTCTAGAATTCCATATTTTCTTCCATATCAAGAGTATGACCTGAATTGCGTGCATGTCATTGTGAAATGAACTGCATATTCTTCGAACGTGTGGTGTCTAATAAAGAAGTGTTGCTAACTGAAGAACAGTCCTGCGTGTAGAATAGCTTTTGCTCTCACTTTTTCTGACATTGCTGCCATTTTGTTAGATGGTGTAGGACAGCCCATTCTCCATTCAAGCTCCCTCTTAATATTAACAAAGCTGAAACACCTCTAAGCAATATATCTCTAAACATTGTAACACGTTGTGAGATTTTGAAGATACTTAGTTAATAGTGTGGGTAGAATGCACGATGGCACATAAACGTGATGTCGAAGCTCCAATAAAACTTTGAGATAGCCAATAGTAACTTGATGGGTGACATAATAGTTCTGTTAGCTGGAGACCTTCGGAAGACTTTACCTATAGTACCCAGGGATACACGAGGGTATAAAGTAAAGTCGTGTTTGAAGTTATTATACTTGAGAAGCCACATACAGAAGCTTGCTTGAAAAATATTAGGGTCCATTTGAGAAGTGAACAATATATTTGTGGGGATTGAACCTAGGTAACTCTGCGCAGGGGGCGAGCATCATATCCAATAAGCCACCGAGCCAGCTGAAAAAAATGATAGTACTGTATGTATGTTTCGATGAATATTATGATGAATTCAATGGAAAAAATTATTCAATTGACGAGGCTTTTACGTGATAGAAATCCATTTTCACAAATACAAGTAAAAGATGATTTCTACTAAAATATATTATTAAATGCTCGAATCTATGTATATAGCTATTAAATGCTGCAACTTTATGTGGGTAAGGATGTGCCGATGTATAATGAATTGTAATATCTGCATGAGAAGGCTTATGATAAATTGAAGACTGGTGTTTATTATCTGATCTTGTTATTGTTAGGTCTAGGAAATTGATCGAATTCTATTTCAGAAGTGAATTTTATTTTTGGGTGCAGGTTGTTGATGAAATTTTCGAACACAGTGAACTGTCTGTTTGTTCCTGTGAAACACACAATGATCTCATCGACATATTGATACCAATATAGGAAATGTTTACTAAGCGGGTGTTTATGAATAGTTTTTTCTATGTTATCCATAAAGATTTCTGCTAAAACAGGGCTTTCCCATTTAAGTCCCTCATCACTTTTATAAAAGCAATCGTTAAATAAAAAATAATTTTGAGATATGCAAACATCTAATAAAGCCATAATGTCGTATTTAATTCGTGGATTCGTCATATTTTGTGTTAACAAATTATTGATTATATTATAAGGATCTTTCGGTGGAATACTCGGAAACAAATTCTTGACATCAAAAGAGACTAATTTTGCATTACTTGAAATGACAATATTTTCTATTTTTCTTATCAAATCATTTGAATTACGAATAGAACAAAACGGTTTTAAATTACAACATTTTTCCAGAATTTGTATTAAGAATTTGGAAATCTTGAATGCTGGGGCATGTGTGAATTGAAAAATTACCCTTGTTACCAGTTTTGAAAGTTCAAAAGTCCTTGTTTTACGATGAATATATCAGATGATATACACTCGGAGGCAAAATTAGCGGAACACTCGAAAATTTAACCAAATTCGAAGTTCGATATTTTTCCTAATTCTCAACCGATTAAGATGATCTGTTCGGCAAGTTATAGATCAAATCTTCTGCTTTGTAGAAATTATAAGAGAAAAAAAAAATTTGAAAGAAATTTTATACGGGGGCAAAACTAAGTGTTTTTTTTGTCAAAAATTCGTAACACCCTGTGGAATTTCGTGGTACGAGTTGAAAGGTACAATATCATGGTCTGTCAAAACACATCTTCCTACAGTAACGCCCTTCTTGTTTCATGCGTTTATCTCTATTTTTGCAAAATATATTTAATTTCGAGTGGAAAATCACCATTTTGGGGAAATTCCATTGAATCAAGAAATTGTCATTAAAATTCGTCTATCAATTTGGAATTTTCTTACTATCACTCAGGCGTGTCGAAATTGTCGTTTGCGATTTTTATGTTCGAATTGCATTAGTTATTGATGACAATTTGGTTAATTTGGTGAAAATTAGGAATTCATAGGAGATAACAGTCGGTAGGTATTAAAATACACAACCGAATTCTGGGACCATTGATAAAACTTTTCATTTGCACATGTGCACACCTTTTTTTATCAAATATGAAATACAACACACGTTTTTTTGTATATGACCACATTTGCACTTGTTTAAAGAATGAGAGTTTTCCATTCTTTGATTTGATACAAATTCGATCGGATGCGGTGTTTTGTGATTCTTTCACTGTTTACGATTCGAAACGGTATTTTTCATTCAGAATGAGAGATTTACCACCAACCTCAGTAGCAAGGGCAGTTACATTGATCGAGGAAGGGCGCACCTACCGCTCAGTCGGTACCATATTGGGTGTCTCGACGTCGGTTATCCATCGAATCTACTGACGTTACAGGGAACCTGGATTGTACGTGAGGAGGCGAGGACAAGGAAGAAATCGGGCAACCCGGAGTGTGGATCTCATACTCGCTACTAAAATCAAATGTTTGTTTTGTGGGTAATCAAGAACATTTTTCTCAACATGTTCATTTCATTTCACGAGTGCATCGCCAGGATGCACACCTGCTCTCAATTTTGGACAGGAATGATAATTATTATAGAGTGTCACACAAAAAAATTCAAAAATAAATGTGCAAAATCAACGATTTTTCCAGTGTACTTCAAGTTCTCCCGGAGCGTGAAATTGGCCAGTGAATTTCAAAATTTTCATTTCGTTAGATTTCCGCTTCTCTAATTTTGATTTTTTTTTGGCTAACCTCCGATGATATGCACCTACGCAAGATTAAAAATAAATTCTTGAAATTTGTGACTTTTCGCTTCAATTTGGATATCTCTAGTAAAAATAGAGATAAGTGCATAAAACAAGAAGGGGCGTTACTGTAAGAAGATGTGTCTTAACAGACCATGATATTGTACGTTTCAAGTCGGACCACGAAATTCCACAGGGTGTTACGAATTTTTGACAAAAAAACACTTTTAGTTTTGCCCCCGTATAAAATTTTTTTCAAATTTTTTTTGTTTTCTATTATAATTTCTACAAAGCAGAAGAGCTGATCTATAACTTGACGAAAAAATCATCTAAATCGGTTGAGAATTAGGAAAAATATCGAACTTCGAATTTGGTTAAATTTTCGAGAGTTCCGCTAATTTTGCCTCCGAATGTATTTTGAGTTGTTCGATCAAATATTTTATGTCTACCTTTCCGTATAATAAATAAAGCTTTCTATCATCGTGTTTCCCCGATAAAATTTGTACGTAGTGAAAGTTTATTTTATAGATAATATCGCATATCCTCTTCTAATAATTCCGATGTTACTTCGCCAAGTTTCAAACACGTAAACTCCTCTTGGAATTGAGTAATTTCTCACACGATTAAACCACCTGTGCCAACATAATACACGAAAACGAAATTGAAATCGAAATTGCCGAATGAACAATCAAATGTAAATAAAAGGCCGACCGGGCTGACCTCACAATGCCTAACCGTTCTATATTTATGTTTTCGAATGGGCCGTGGTTGGCCCAAATTATCACATAACCATGATGACGCAAAAGATACTCCAGTGACGTAACAAGTGTTATCGATCCAGAGAGAAATCGTCGCTCGGGAGTATGCCCCAGTGCCCACATAGGATCTGGTAAGGAAATGATAGACTCCCTTTGAGTTCGGAAGATAAAAGTTTGATAAAGAATTTTTCTTGGTTTAACTTCGATGTATCGACACAAAGTTGCGAACACAAAATAGAATGAAATATATCTTACAGAAGTTTATATAGAAATACATTTATGTAGGTCTCGATAACATCATACAAATATCCGAATATATTTTTATTTTCTACAAATACACTCGGAGGCAAAATTAGCGGAACAATCGAAAATTTAACCAAATTCGAAGTCCGATATTTTTCCTAATTCTCAACCGATTTAGATGATTTTTTCGGCAAGTGATAGATCAACTCTTCTGCTTTGTAGAAATTATAATAGAAAACAAAAAAAATTTGAAAAAAATTTTATACGGGGGCAAAACTAAAAGTATTTTTTTTTGTCAAAAATTCGTAACACCCTGTGGAATTTCGTGGTCCGAGTTGAAACGTACAGTATCATGGTCTGTCGAGACACATCTTCCTACAGTAACGCCCTTCTTGTTTTATGCATTTATCTCTATTTTTACAAGAGATATCCAACTTGAAGCGAAAAGTCACAAATTTCAAGAATTTATTTTTAATCTTGCGTAGATGCATAACATCGGAGGTAAGCCAAAAAATAAAATCAAAATTAGAGAAGCGGAAATCTAACGAAACGAAAATATTGAAATTCACTGGCCAATTTCACGCTCCAGGAGAACTCGAAGTACACTGGAAAAATCGTTGATTTTGCAGATTTATTTTTGAATTTTTTTGTGTGACACTCTATAATAATTATCATTCCTGTCCAAAATTGGGAGCATGTGTGTATTCTGGCGATACACTCGTGAAATGAAATGAACATGTTGAGAAAAATGTTTATGATGACCCACAAAAAAAACATTTGATTTTAGTAGCGAGTATGACCCCCCGAGCTCTTATTACAGCGCGCATACGATTTCGCATACTCCCAATGATGTTGTCTATCATCTGTTGAGGTATGTTGTCCCACTCTTCCACCAAAGCCAATGTCAGCTCTTCAACGTTGCCTGGATTCCGCTGTCAAACCCTTCTTCCAAGAATGTCGCAAACGTTTTCGATCGGGTTTAAATCCGGTGACCGCGACGGCCAGTCCATTCATGTGATCCCAACTTCATTGAGATATTCTATCACTATGCGTGCAGTATGAGGGCGCGCGTTATCGTGCATAAAAAGGAAAATTTCCCTTATGTAATGAGCAAAAGGCACAACATGGGGCTCCAAGATTTCTGTTATATACCGATGGGCATTAAGTGATCCATTGCCAATAATCTCCAGTTCTGTTCGTACTCCCGAGCATATGCCACACCATATCATAACTGACCCTCCACCGTATTGATCAGTTCCTGCGAAGTTCGCTCGATGCCTCCATATTCTATCTCTACCATCCACTAAATTCACACAATATCGGCTCTCATCACTAAATAAAACTCGTCTCCACTGATCGATTGTCCATGCTACATGCTCCCTAGCAAACGCCAATCTTGCTACCCGATGGGCTCTATTGAGTCTTGGTGCTCTTGCTTGCGCGTATGATCTCAGACCAACTTCATTTAATCGTCTTCTGACTGTCCTCACACTGACGTTAATGTTATCCACTGCTTGTAAAAGGTTACGAGCCTGAACAGCATTAAGACGAGGATTTCTTATGGTTTGATTGACGATGAAACGGTCATGTATAGAGCGGGTTGCCCGATTTCTTCCTTGTCCTCGCCTCCTCACGTACAATCCAGTTTCCCTGTAACGTCGGTAGATTCGATGGATAACCGACGTCGAGACACCCAACATGGTAACGACTGAGCGGTTGGTGCGCCCTTCCTCGATCAATGTAACTGCTACTGAGGTTGTTGGTAAATCTCTCATTCTGAATGAAAAATACCGTTTCGAATCGTAAACAGTAAAAGAATCACAAAACACCGCAACCGATCGAATTTGTATCAAATCAAAGAATGGAAAACTCTCATTCTTTAAACGAGTACAAATGTGGTCATATACAAAAAAACGTGTGTTGTATTTCATATTTGATAAAAAAAGGTGTGCACATGTGTAAATGAAAAGTTTTATCAATGGTCCCAGAATTCGGTTGTGTATTTTAATACCTACCGACTGTTATCTCCTATGAAATCCTAATTTTCCCAAATTAACCAAATTGTCATCAATAACTAATGCAATTCGAACATAAAAATCGCAAACGACAATTTCGACACGCCTGAGTGATAATAAGAAAATTCCAAATTGATAGACGAATTTTAATGACAATTTCTTGATTCAATGGAATTTCTCCAAAATGGTGATTTTCCACTTGAAATAAAATATATTTTGCAAAAATAGAGATAAACGCTTGAAACAAGAAGGGCGTTACTGTACGAAGATGTGTCTTGACAGACCATGATATTGTGCGTTTCAACTCGGACCACGAAATTCCACAGGGTGTTACGAATTTTTGACAAAAAAAACACTTTTAGTTTTGCCCCCGTATTTAATTTTTTTTTTAATTTTCTTTGTTTTCTCTTATGATTTCTTCGAAGCAGAAGAGTTGATCTATAACTTGCCGAACCAATCATCTAAATCGGTTGTGAATTAGGAAATATATCGAACTCCGAATTTGGTTAAATTTTCGAGTGTTCCGCTAATTTTGCCTCCGAGTGTATTATCGTTGGTGCTTTCATCATTATTTCACAAATGCTTGAGATTTACATTCTTTATAACAGTGATTTACAGTAAATTTATTAAACGAAATCAAGTCATATTTTCAAACACTATTACCTACCCGCATATAAACCTCATGTGTGTGTAAACCATCCTGATAACTTCTGTTATTGAATAAAAGTACCTATAGTTTCTTCCTAAAGATTTATTATGGTTACTAGTTTCGCTCTCTATACCTCAGAGCATCTTCAGACCAGTGATCAATCTTTTCGCAGCATCGGTCAACATTGGTCACTGGTCTGAAGATGCTCTGATGTATAGACCAGTGACCAATCTTTTCTCAGCCTTGGTCAGCATTGGTCACTGGTCTGAAGATGCTCTGATGTATAGAGAGTGAAACTAGCCATAATAAACCTTTAGAAAGAAACTATAGGTACTTTTATTTAATTCCATAAACTTCCTTCTAAAGGGTTGAATATTTATAACTTCTGTAATATATGCAGTCAACCTACTTTCAAAAGTCATCGTCGTAGTTTGACACCATTAGTTAAAAACTGTTATTTTAATTATTTTGGTTTTACTGGCGCGAAATTTGGGCAAAACCTAGACTCCTAGTGTTTGCTGTGCACAGTGTGTCACTTTATTAATATCATGGGCTAAAGGATCTCGTCATATGCCGTTCGCAGTTCTAATGTATCAAATTGTTATTTCTGCCAAACTTCTATGAAAGGTTTGAATTGTGGAGGCCGTTACTTGATGTAGATCCATGATATAAATGAGATAAAAACACAAGGTTTAACTTTAACCTACACTTTATTTGAAAAATAACTTATTTGTTAATTTCATTAATTCCATCCATTTGAACATTAAATTCACGATAGAAATTGAACAGAACGATTCCATAAATTTTTGGACTTAAAAATCACTAAACAAAATAATAATCATGTTTTTTCGGTCTTTCGTAAACCAACACATACTGATACAATTATACATAACTACTCATTACATCCAATTCAACACAAAGTTGCAGCTTTAAACAGCATGGTACATCGGTTACTTAATTTACCTTTATCAGTAGAAGATTATAATAAAGAGTTAAACATCTTCAAACAGATAGCCATTAATTATTCATATAATCCGGATATGATAGATCTAATCATTCGTAAAAACTCTATCAGAAAGCAATAAATGAAGTATATCCTATTATAAAGACTATAAAATATTCAACAGTTTAACATTCTGCGGTTCTGCAAGTACAAATATTAAATCCTTTCTCGTCAAACAAAATCTTAATATAGCTTTCAAAACTTCTAATAACTTAGGTAAACATATTAAAATAATAAATCTCGTGTTGAAAAATCAAGTAAATCAGGAATCTATAAACTCAATTGCGGTTCTTGTGATAAAATTTATATCGGTAGGACCTATAGGAGTTTTGGCATAAGAACATCTGAACATAAACGTAGCTTCGATAAAAATAAATCTGATTCAAATTATTCAAACCACCTAATAAAAGAAAACCATTCATTCAATAAAAACTTAGACATATTACATATAAAATCAAAAGTTCAAAATCAGATCTCCTAGAAGCATTAGAAATAAATAGATACAAACATTCGGACAAGCTTTTGAATGAACAGGTAGATTTGAATTACTCACCCCTACTTAACTTGTTTAATTAGTTTTTATTACCTTTCATACTAACTGTACAATGGCTCGGTGTGGATTTTTCTGTTATTCATCCAACTTGTTCTACGATTTGTTTATAATACCATACTCTTCATTCTATTTTTCATTCTTGATAAAGCTGCTGTGTCAGCGAAACGTCGTCGAATTTTTTCAAATAAAGTGTAGATTAAAGTTAAACCTTGTGTTTTTATCTCATTTCTATGAAAGGTATTAATCACAAATCTAGGCACTCTGTGAACTATACAAATCTACAAACTGCTCAAAGACTTATCCCACACAGTGATGATTTACCTGTTCCTCAGCCTCCAGTAAACATGGATGACGTGTCCGAAGAAAATGTATCCGAGCGTTCAGATTTCGATCCGACTTTTGAGCTTCAAACAGAGAACCTCATTTAATAACTCAATGACTTGGTACGTGATTTGGATCTCAGTGAAAGTTTAGATTGCCATAGTGCATTTAATATCTTCAATATAAATTTATTGATTCTTTTTTATCTTCATTCCCTTAGGTCACAAGGGTGAGGGAGAGCTGTGCTGGGGGTGATTGGATCACTGATGGTCTCCGGGAGATGAGAAATCGGCTACATCTGGTTTCTGACCATGTAAGAGATATATAAGTCGGAAGATCTTGAGTTCTTGCATAATAGGTTGAGATTGATTTACCGCAACGAGATTAACAAAGCAAAAATTGATTACAATGATCGTATTATAGCTAGCTCATCGAACAAATCCAAGGCTTCTTGGAAAATAGTCAATCAACTCAGAAGTAATAATTCAGAGAAAGCTTCTGTTAGTTCATTACACTTGCCAAACATCAACCCAAAATTATCGATTAATCGATTACCTATTATTCCAAATAAAAAATTTAACTCTTTGATAAGGAAAATATCAACAAATCCCTGTAAATATTAGCAAAAAAAAATCAATCATTATTAAGCAGTTAGAAATGTGAATAATCAAATAAACACCTCAAAAAGTCTAGGGAACACTTCTGAATATCGATATATCGTATCCAGAACGATCAATATGGATGATTTTTTTAAAGAAATGAACACCTGCATCAATTTCTCACCAAATTATGTAGAGTGCCGTAACAGATTTCCGGTTTTTTTTTTATAAAAAACTAAAAATGCTGCTTTATAATCATTACATGTATTCAGTGTTTGTAATCAGTTAGTTGGCATTTTGTTTCTGTTGTAAGCTTAAATAAAAGATTCAAGTTTTGTGATTCGACCATGGAAAGACGACATTTGACTAGAGAAGAGATGTTACAAGCCGTTGGCATGCTCCAAGCTGGGAGCTCACAACGGGAAGTATCCAGGGTTCTGGGAAGCAGCCGAAGTGTCATAAACCGTTTATGGTCGCGTTTCAATGAAACAGGTAGCGTAGAAGAACGCCATACAGGACGTTTCAGGACTACTACACTCGCCCAAGACCGATTTTTGGTTTTACAAGCCAGAAGAGATTGTACTACCACAGCACTTCAATTAGCTCAAGAGCTATCACGAGTTCATAATGTACAAATTTCCGACCAACTTGTGAGAAATCGACTGCACGAAGGTCAACTCCACTCCAGACGTCATTTAAGAGTTCCACAACTGACCCATGGAAATCGCGCTGCTAGTTTAGCTTGGTGCCAAGAACACGTAAGCTGGGATCAAGAGGGGTGGGCCACAGTTCTCTTCAGTGATGAATCTAGATTTAGTTATTATACCGATTCGGAAGAATTCGAATATGGAGGGAATCTGGAAAGTAAAACCGTCTCCAGCATGCTCGAGAAGTTGTTAGACAGGGAGGCGGATCAGTGATGTTTTGGGGAGGAATACGCCTTGGTGGAAGAACTGACCTCGTTTTCATACAGAACAACCTCACGGTAAATTCTTACGCAAATGAGATAGTTTTACCTGTAGTGGTACCGTATCTCCAAACAATGGGTCAAAATCCACTCTTCCAACAAGATAATGCCCCTCCTCATCGTGCAAGAGTTGTCTTGAATGTGAATGAATGATATCGATCTTCTACCGTGGCCATCCTGCTCCCCAGATCTGAATCCCATCGAGCATGTGTGGGAAACCCTAAAAAGAAATCTCCTGCGTCAAAACGTCTTCCATCATAAACAGGAGCTTCGATTAGCAGTTCAAGAGACATGGAAAGACTTAGGTCAAATATAATAGACAATTTAATATTGAGCATGCCGCGATGATGCAAAGTGTCATTAATAACAGAGATCGACCTTATGGGTACTGAAAAATAAAGTGTGCTTCCTTATCGTTTCGAAAATATTAGTTCAGGATTTTTTTTGTGTTTTACCAAATTTCGGCATTTTCAGATGTCACGACTTGGGGACTTAAATGCAATTCTAAGAATAAAAGTTCATATAAACATAGGTCCGCAAAAGCTTCGTTACGGATCTACAGGGTGTTGAAATTTCCGGAAAAAATTGGTTTTCTCTTCAAAACTCCTACAGTTTTTGAGATATTCAGCCAAAATTTGGAATGCAAACTATTTTGTACAGCCTCCATCATTACGCTTCCTAAATTTTAGCTTGAATCTACAAGGTGTTTTCTTTTCCGGAGCCATGTCTTCTTCTGCCCTTTCAAACTTTTTGCAGCACGCCACTGATCCGCATACAGTCAATTTTCGTCATCTTCGTTCAATTTAGAAACTTTTTTGACACCTGTAATTTTTTTGTATCTCCGACCGTTTTCGAGCAAAAAATTATTAAATGATTGTATGCATTCGCTGAATTGAAAGCTCTTTTTATTGAAAAAATGACTAGTAGGCTTCGTTTTTTTTTCATTCATTTATTTATTTAGACAGTTGCTAAAGTTGAACCAGTGTCTGCTCGAATTGTTTATTAAATTAACCATTAGTTTTAAGACTTTTGAAGTTATTGCTGTAAGAAAAAATGGCTAATTTTACTAAAGCCGAACTGGCTGGTATTCATTAAATGTACGGTCTGGCTGACGAAAACACAACAGAAGCTAGGCGATTATATCAAGTGCGCTTTCCAAATCGAGTAACACCAGACAGGCTAACATTTTGAAATATTCACAGAAGGGTGAGGGAAACTGGTACTTTTACTGCAAATAATCATTCAAAAGGTGAAACTCCAGCTATGAGAACTCCAGATATTGAGGAAGCTGTATTGAATTTTATTGATTTGACTCCTCATGTGAGTAAAAGAAAAATTGGTAAGTAAACTATTCTAGCAACATAGCAATATGTTTGTTATTGTAGGGTGGAGAAATTTATGGATAAAAATGGAGAAGGTTGTTGTTACTTGAAACAAAAATTCCCAAAAATCAGTGATACCAAAATAAAAAAAGGAATATTTGTAGGGCCACAAATAAGAGACCTACTGGCTGATGAAGAGTTTGAACAAAAACTTAATCCGATCGGAAAATCCGCATGGACATGTTTTCGAAATATTGTTCGTAGTTTTCTTGTAAATCACAGGGTCGAAAATTATGAAAAGTTAGTCAAGAACCTCTTAGCGGCTTACAAGAAAATGCAATATGTTGCTCAAGATTCACTTTTTACACTCGAATTTAGATTTTTTTTCCTCAAAATTAGGGAGAAATTGCCTTTCGAGTATGGGGTGCGACGCACTAGGGTCTCTTCTTGCAATTTGGCACAAAAAGTGGTTTTGTTCTTCAGAAGTGATCTTACTACAATTTACAAGGCCTATCTTGCAGAGATTTCAGCTTCACGTATCGGGCGTAGGTTTTAAAATTTACCCCCTGCGATACCCACATTGTGGCCGCTATATCCATCTGTGTCACCCCTTCTCCAACGTAAGGCATTTTCAATTATGATTAAAGACTTTTTTCAATTTTGAAATTCACAGTTTCAAATCTCAGACGACTGAGTACAATATCCCGAACATTTCTTATCATACTATCCAGTTTTTTTACAACAAAAAACTTCATTCTTCATAAGTAGTCAAAGATCCGTGGTCAAAAATAATAAATAATGTGAAATATCGACTGATTCCATATAAATTCGTTATGTGTATTTGAGGGATAACCGTTGTTATTAGCTATTTCTTTAATAGTTGACTCCTTTCTGGATATGTTTTCTTCGGATAATATCAGAGAGAAAGCCATATGAATCATTGAATTAAACGCAGCGTTTTCATGAGAATTTAGTGTGTTTAGTTATAAGGATACGAATATCAGTAGATGTGCGTTTCCTATATATATCAAAACTTAGTATGCTATTTTTATGAGTGATTGTAAGGATTATCTCTCTCTCTGTTTTGAATTTAAATTTGGGATAAATGCTATTTATGTAAATTGAAAATTGATCTAGTAGCCTAGCGGTTCCTATGAAACATGCTACGATGTCGTTTACAGATATATAGCAAAAATGTACTAATTATGATTTATAGGAATTGAATAATTTTTCAATAAATCTCTTGAAATTGTATAGTACATAGTTTAATTTCTTATTCTTAATCATCATGATTAACCATCACGTAGTAACGGAGGTATCAATTAACTATTTCAATTCTTCAGTCAATATTACAAATGAAATTCTCTTTCATAATTTTCAGAAACATTATGAAATGTTGTATTGAATACAAGTACACCAGTATAATTTAGAAAGTTGATATTCATCAAACCCTGTAATTTACATATCTGTGTGAAATAATAAATAATTGCTACATGTAGTGCTTATTCGCTTGAAATAACTTCCGAAAAATATTAAGCATGTTATGTCATAGAGCTCATGCCATACTAACGTTCGAAAGTTGTTGTCCCAAGAGGTTTATCGATTCGGTTTAAGGGGGTAATTCAATTTTCTAGAGCACTCCGCAAATGATTGGTTCAGTAGGATATCGAATAAATTATTATTGAATCACCTAGCCGTGATGTTTTTCCTGATATTGCTTATAGCCTCGGTCTCAGAGATACAATTTCTTGACTTCAGGAATGCTACGAATATAAAATGAATAAAAATGTGCATCTACACGATTGATTCTGCTACAGTATTCAACAAAAAGTTGTGGAAAGATTCACAACGCAATTTCGTTATTTTGAAGTTATAGTATTTTAATTTATTCCTACGAAAATATTCACAATAGAACACAATATATGGCAAATATAATATTACCTTTCTGGATATTATTTATTTTACAGAAATAATACGGTCTTTCTTTTGTTCTCGAATATTTGAAGCTGAGATATATGTTATGAAACTATACACTGAATAATAGTATATTCTGTAATGAGGTTAAAATGAAAAAATTCGAAACGAGTGGAAAACCACAAGTATTGAATTGTTTCATTCTCACCTAGTTACAAACCGTATTATCTCTATGACCGCAAAGTATAAATCGAAAACTATAAAAAAATCATAAAGCAAGTTATTTATTGAGATATTCATATCTAAATTTCATTAATATTGATATTTATAATAAATGAGATAAAAAACACAAGGTTTAACTTTCATCTACACTTTATTTGAAAAAATTTGATGACGTTTCGCTGACACAGCAGCTTTATCAAGAATGAAAAACAGAATGAAGAGTATGGTATTATAAACAAATCGTAGAACAAGTTGGATGAATAACAGGAAAATCCACACCGAGTCATTGTACAGTTAGTATGAAAGGTAATAAAAACTAATTAAACAAGTTAAGTAGGGGTGAATAATTCACATCTACCTGTTCATTCAAAAGCTTGTCCGAATGTTTGTATCTATTTATTTCTAATGCTTCTAGGAGATCTAATTTAGAACTTTTGATTTTATATGTAATATGTCAAAGTTTTTATTGAATGAATGGTTTTCTTTTATTAGGTGGTTTGAATAATTTGAATCAGATTTATTTTTATCGAAGCTACGTTTATGTTCAGATGTTCAGAAATTTTATCACAAGAACCGCAATTGAGTTTATAGATTCTGATTTACTTGATTTTTCAACACGAGATTTATTATTTTCAATATGTTTACCTAAGTTATTAGAAGTTTTGAAAGTTATATTAAGATTTTGTTTGACGAGAAAGGATTTAATATTTGTACTTGCAGAACCGCAGAATGTTAAACTGTTGAATATTTTATAGTCTTTATGAATAGGATATACTTCCTTTATTGCCTTCTGATACAGTTTTTTACGAATTATTCGTTTTACGAATAATCGTTCTGCAAGTACAAATATTAAATCCTCTCTCGTCAAACAAAATCTTAATATAACTTTCAAAACTTCTAATAACTTAGGTAAACATATTAAAATAATAAATCTCGTGTTGAAAAATCAAGTAAATCAGGAATCTATAAACTCAATTGCGGTTCTTGTGATAAAATTTATATCGGTAGGACCTATAGGAGTTTTGGCATAAGAACATCTGAACATAAACGTAGCTTCGATAAAAATAAATCTGATTCAAATTATTCAAACCACCTAATAAAAGAAAACCATTCATTCAATAAAAACTTTGACATATTACATATAAAATCAAAAGTTCAAAATTAGATCTCCTAGAAGCATTAGAAATAAATAGATACAAACATTCGGACAAGCTTTTGAATGAACAGGTAGATGTGAATTATTCACCCTACTTACCTTGTTTAATAAGTTTTATTACCTTTCATACTAACTGTACAATGGCTCGGTGTGGATTTTCCTGTTATTCATCCAACTTGTTCTACGATTTGTTTATAATACCATACTCTTCACTCTGTTTTTCATTCTTGATAAAGCTGCTGTGTCAGCGAAACGTCGTCGAATTTTTTCAAATAAAGTGTAGATTAAAGTTAAACCTTGTGTTTTTTATCTCATTTATATCATGGATCTACATCAAGTAACGGCCTCCACAATTCAAATATTTATAATATTTGATCAATATAGAAATTGAAAATTGATGCATTGGACACACAAGTTAAAACTATGTATTATACTATCACAAGAGAAATCTCTTGTGATAGTATAAATAGTAATGATGATTCTTGTCATCATTATTTTATACATATCGATCTGTCCGTATTAACGGAATCACCTGACAAACGTGGTTTACTTGTGTTGTTGTTGATTAATAAATTCCATTTTGAGTCATCGGACTTCGGTGTTTCAATAGTAGCTTCACAGATATCGTGATGATTTTTCCACGTCTGCGTCTTTTATCAAACGCCGAAGCACCTTAAGCTGACTTGATTTTCCCAAGCCTTCTCCACACGAGCATACCTAGAGGCAGAGCGCCATTCACTAAAATGCTTTTTGAAACCCAAATTAGGACAATAATCTCTTTATATAATTTTTTTGTCAGATCTGGCGCTAGTTTATCCCGCGTTATAAATTTGGGCGTTATATTTGAATTGAAAATAAATATCAATTATTTCAGTTCGTTTTAGTTTGCAGAAGGTTTGATTGGTCACTGGGCCTGAACTTAGGTTACAAGGATTTTGCTAGTTCATACAGACGATTTCTTTGTTGAAATTCAGTGCAAAGTGTGCATGGATATGCGTAATTAAAATATTTAACATTAATGCTTAGATTAGTTATGTCGACTTCGAATTGAAATATACTTTATGTATACATATACTTGGTAAATTTGCTGAAATGTCTATTAAAATTACTCTTTTGAATTAGCGTTTTATTAAAGTGACTGAACATTCCAATTATGTATGAGAAACAATTAAATTAAAATAGCTGGCGTGGTTTGCTTAGCAGTAAATCATCCTCTTGACCCAGTTTTCCAACAAATTGTAAATGGTTTGTATCTTCAGCGTGATGGTTTAATGAGGGGAAGTGGGAGCTAAACAATGAACCCTTTTTCCATTTCAACCACTTCTGCATTTTATCTCACAGTCTTTATTTATTTGATTTTTTTCTAATATTCATTGCTTCCATACTTGATAATCGTTTTTAGATGTTGAACACAAAATTCGAATAACATTGAGTATCTAATGAAAATCGTTTCATTTCACATGAGAAAATAAAATAATTCATTATTTTTTATGAGTTTGACTCTCCTCTTTAAAGTGGGGGCAGCGGAAAACGCTGGAACAGGTTGATTTGTCGAAGGCACCATTGTTCATGCTGGCTTTGAGTGTGTTAGATCAACACGCTATCCCCCCAATCCCTTTCTACAAAATCATTTTGCGGAATGTGGGTCGAATAGTACATCGTTCGAAGGGTCTTTCAAATATCTATATGAATCAATATTTTTCTAAGATAAATTTTTGATGAAGAGTGTTCAACAATAAAAACATATCATATAATAATCAAACAATTCTTGGAACCCGTGTTTTGAATGAATGGTGTTAAAACTTGATATCTTTATTGAGGAAGATGTTTCACCATGCTAATTTGAAGGTGTAGGAATCAGGCCTCAGCATCTCCAAACATGAAAACTTCAATGGTACATCACTTCATCATTTGACATATCATTGGATTTGTGTTTAAATATTTAAACACACTTATATATATATATATATATATATATATAGAGAGAGAGAGAGAGAGAAAGAGATATTTAAACACCTTTCCAATGATATGTCAAATGATGAAGTGATATACCATTGAAGTATTCAAGTTTGGAGATGCTGAGGCTTGATTCCTACACCTTCAAATTAGCATGCTGAAACATCTTCCTCAATATAGATATATATATATATATATATATATATATATATATATATATATATATATATATATATATATATATATATATATATATATATATATATATATATATATATATATATATAGAGAGAGAGATTAAGTTGAATTTCATTTGCTAACCCTTCCTTCGAAAATAAACAAATGTTTTTACTTGGGATCGGGGTGGGTTAAGAGAACGGAAAGTGTTTGAGGTTAAAAACTTATAATTTGCAGAGTGTTTTTACGCGTTTCGGCACAGGGCCATCATCAGAAAACATTCATCTCTGCACAATTATTATTATCTAAAACGAAAAATAAAAATCATAATCTCAGTAAAACATATAATATAATTCTTACATTAAAAGCTATTCACCTTACACATTCTCTCTTGACATCATTATCATCACTGGTAAAACGAAAACAAAAAGCAAGACAATAACAAGCAATAACAATTAATATTTGAGTATGCAATTTATCAGATTACTGTAGACATTCATAAATCCGTCAACGTCAGCTCTTGAATTCACTGTCTTAGGTTCTTTTTGGATTTCGATTATTTCTAGAATGTTCCTTTTGAAGTCGTTGCTTTCAGATGCAAAAACTCGTACATCAGCAAAATTATTATTAGATCTAACGAGTAGTCGTGTTGGTATATTCTTTTATGCAAGTATTGTTCAGTATTACCGATATAGCACGCTCCACAGTCCTGACAATTAACCTTGTATATACAGTGTGTTTTGTTCTCATGTTTCACCCTTGGCCTTAGAGTGGTGAAAAATTGTTTGAAGTAGTTGTTAGGTTTGTGTCCAATGTCTTTGAAAGTATTTGACATTCAAGGTCTTCCAATACTAAATTTGCAATTGCTGCGGATATAGGTGAACCCCTCGGTGTTCCGAAAATTTGCGTGAATATTTCAGACTCGAAAACAGAGTCGTAATTTCCTTATTTACAAATGATCCTTGTACATTAGCCTTAGATATCACCCGTAAAAAATGGCAAAATCTCACTGAACTACCTCAAGACGAATTTATTAAAGCAACAAAACTTTGTCTGGAATCCATATATATATATATATATATATATATATATATATATATATATATATATATATATATATATATATATATATATATATATATATATATATATATATATATATATATATATATATATATATATATATATATATATATATATATATATATATATATTCGACCCAACGAAAACCATAAAAATATGGAGAATCACTCGGACCCATCGATTTCTGATTCGAGGGGAACAAGTTCTACGATTTTTCATCCCTTCAATTCCATATCTTCATAATTCCACAACCCCCTGATTTTGAATAGGGATGAGGGGTGTTGTGATAATTCATTTCGAAGATCAAATGGAGTACTATCTGAGCCTAAAATTTCGCTTCAAAATTTTTCTCGTTAACGAAATGGCAGCTAAAATCGTGGAAGACTACCTACTTTTGTGATAAGTTTATTAAGTGCTGAAAATGGGCATCATTCACTTCCATGCAGTAAAGAACGCTGGTGTATAGCCAGCTTATGTTGAATATGTTGAATAGCTGAAGAAGCTACGGTGTAGTGAAACGCGTTACGAATCGCAATTATTAAGTAAAATTCCTTAAAACACAGTACTTGTTCTTTATTATAGATGAGATACCTTCATTTCTCAAAAACCGTTCGTCGTATCGAATCATCGGTCACCGCAGGAACATGGAAAAGAAACCGCCAAAGAAAGCGCTTTAGAAAACGCCAAAAAAACAGCCTAAAAGAAAGACAATCATCTAAAAGTTCTGATAAAAGTGGTTATTTGAAATCAAAGTGGTAAGTGTTTGTATTGTAATGGACTTTTTTTTGAAGTCGTTCATGAAAAGAAAAGGATCCAGTGTCCATCATATAGACAGTCGGCTCATGAAGACTGTATTGGCATAGAAGATATAGTTGATTGTTGATTTCTACGTGTGCGAATTGTGATGTACCGACGATCTTATCAATTGACTTATTTAATTTTAGACAACACGTCCATTTTTTCTTTGAACCTGATTCATTATGGTCCATATTTGAAACCATGTGGTGCATATTTCGTCCATTTTTTGTAGATATGAAATAAGGTCATATTTTAGAAAGTGTTGATTATTTCTAGGATGTTTATGTTTCTTGTGAATTCTAATAAACGTTTTTGATATCAAAGAATGTTCAAAATGTATAAGGTTAATTAATCTTTGACATTCCGAGTCTTAATTCACAAAATCCCTACGACGATCCATAATTAGCCCACTTACTCTAACCAAAATGAGATTTTGATTTTCATCTGCTTCATTGATAACTTATCATTCTGATTTCAAAAGCAGCTTATGGCACAGTTCATCATCATGATCAAAAAGAGAGTCGCTGATTCATTTTTCACCTCTCTTTCTTCGCACTTTGCTTCGCAAACGTTCCTAAACTCCGCTCACAATGGAAGAACCTTAACCTAACCATGTGGTAGCTGCGGTAGTGGAAGATTTCAAGCATCGGAAGGTTCGTCGAATAAATTTAAGGTGCGAAAATCATTGCATAGCATTAAAATCATTGGAGAAGCTTCATCTTCAGACACTGCTACAGCAGAAAGATATCCAGAAGAATTTGTTAAGCTAGTAACTGATGGAGGATATAAACCTGAGGAAGCATTTGATTCAGACGAAACTGCACTATTTCGAAAGAGACAAACAAAACATTAATTTCGAAAAGCGAAAAGTCTGCCTCTGAATTTAAGGCAGCAAAGGATAGGGTTACTTTGCTGCTATGTTCTAATGCATATGGAGATTGTGTCATCAAACCACTGATACTTTACAGATCGTTAAATCCTTGTGCTTTAGATAATCAAAACAAGAACGACCTGTCAGTGTTCTGGCGTGCTAATGAGAAAGCGTGGGTTACAAGCGCTATCTTTGTACTGGTTTTGTTTCAGAAGTTGAAACTTATTTAAAAAAAAAGAATTTAGACTCTAAGCTGTTATAGTCTTGGACAATGCACCAGGTCATCCTAGCGAACCTGAAAATATGCATCCAAATATAAAAGTTTCAGTTTAACCTCCCAACACTTTGCTGCAACCTATGGATCAAGGAATAATTCAGGACTTTAAGCTCTTTATTACATCAGACGAACCTTCAAAATTATATTGTATATGGAATTAAAGCAAATGTCATTAACATAGACGTAAAGCTTCAACGCAAACGTAAGAATCTGGTTACGTAGTGATATAAGGAATGGTTGTATTTTCAATTAAAGCATAACTATATCCGTTAGCCGTTACGTAGGGACATTTCCTTCTTTCTAACCTCAAATTAGTGTTCTGCTCAAATTAGGCCAAAATTAAATTAGGCTAATTATGGAAGATGTATTGGATTTAGGTCTTTTAATTGATGACGAAAATGAAGACGATATAGAAGATGCCTTTCTGCTACATCTATTAAACAACAATGAAAATTTAGGGAATCGTCGGGATTTATATGGACTGTTCAATTTAGATGATTTTCTAGATGAATATGAAGAGAACAATGTCTGATCTGAGTGAAATTTAATATGTTCAGTTACTTGTATTGTATTTTTTTATCATTAGCCATATTTTTTCACTAAATTTTTAATAATTTCTCTCAGTGTTCTTACACAAATATTCTTGCCTTCAATTTGTGATACATTAACCCTTATAGTGTCCCATCTCTTGGGATCTTCGTAGGGGTTTTGCCCTAGAACCTCTCTGGCCTCTGGTGTAAATAATCATTTTTCGTGAAATGAACCAATTAATTACTCATTATACCACAAATTCACTATCGAAAGATTGAGAGTTTCGTTTTGATAAACCATAACCTAGAAATCTCAGGTAAAATAAGCCGATACGTTTGCGTTTTCATCGTACGCAGCAAAGCATATATTTACGTCGGACGTAACGTAGGAACGCAGAAAATTGTACTGCGCATGCTTAGCTGTCATTTATTACGGTTACGTTTGCGTATGATGCACTGCTTTAATTCTCTATTGTATCATATAAAACGTGTTCCTGATACAAATGATATGTAATGCTGGAAGAAATTTGACATAACAAAATGTATCTTAAACGCCAGTGGATGAACTGAACCCATGCTCATTGAAATCATGCTGGAAAAAACTGTGGCATATTCTTACTGCGGAAAATGACGAAGAAACTCTGCAAATTCAAGCTTTAACTTCAGATATTGACGATATTGCGCAATGGATTCGAACAGATATATTCAAGTGACATTCTGGAGTTGCTTGAATCTTAAGATCAAGATTTGATTGAATTCGACTTGGAGGAAATGTTTAATTCACAGCCTATCGAATAGGAGGCTTCAACAAGCACTGGAAATATGACATTTAATCTGGAAAATCCTAGTGAAGGTTCAAGAATCGCAAATGAGCTTTGTGATTTCCTTATGAAAATTTATATGAAATGAGGTCTTGTTGTTAAGAGGTGAATTGCTAATACCACTATTGTATATCAGTCTGAATTGAAGAAAAAATTACAGAATCAATCAATCAAAATTAATATGATCAAAAGCTTCAATTAAATTGATTCTTTATAGATTTATTTTTTATTTTGTCACCAGAGAATATATTTAGAGGTATCAAATCGATAGTCAATTCCAAGTACTATATCGGGATCAATTTTCATTTAACAGAAAAACCTTTTAATAACCGTAATGAACGTTCTGATTCAGTCAGAGAGATTTTTTTTTTCCAATTCCCTTCCAGACCTATCGATTTAACTGCATAACGCATCGGTGATGGAGCTCCAATTCCCTAATCGTATTCGGGTAACTTACATCAGGAAATTGGCAGATAGCCATATTTATGCTCGTATTCCCGAACAAGCATGGGCGACCCTCGACAGGCGGATTGGATAGCATGGAACAGCGACGGACGGGATGTTGAGATGCCGACAGAGAAAATAATATAGCGTGGGTATCATAATTGTCGTTGACAGGACATCAGCTGTCACCAGGGTATGGGTTTATGCTTTTCTCGAGTTGCCACATATCGAATTTCTAGCATCGTCGATGTTTATACATTTTAACTAAGCCTTCAATATTTTAGAAATTTATGTGACCTTAATTTTCATGTGTATAATCCGCCGGAGGCGAACATTTTTGAATCAATAAGGTAAAACTCATTTCTGTCGAGTGGAAATTATTCCTATTATCATATTTTATTTGATCTATCAGAAATTTAGTGGAAGTGTTATGACACAAAACAGATTTATATACAAACTCATTAAATAATTGTTGCTTCACAACACAAGATAAAATTCATAGCATCAACTCACCAAAAGTTTTCTTCAAACGGAACTTCATCAGGTCTTAATCAATTAACACATATTAAGTATATATAATATGTTTTTTCAAAATTCAAGTTATTTTGGAACAATGATCCAAAAAGGTTTTACAACTGGAAGAGTGTACTTCCTGTTGTTCGAGGGTCACGCCAAAACCCCAAAATTCTTAATGTTTTTCTATGCCTGCATTTTATGAGTATGTACCAGATGTTGAAGAAACTCATGATGATAACACGAGTTTAGTAAATTTTCGTGGAATGCTGACTTTCGATTTTATTGACTCTACTTATGGTGTGAAGTTTACTTTGAACCGTTCATTCCGATTTCTTCGCAAAACCTCGTTTATTGTGGCAGGGTAGTCCAGGGGGGGAGCTGCCCCACTCTGACCCTCGCTGAGTACGCCCATGTATCGTAGTATAATCTGAAAGATTCTTTTTCCAATACCGGCACTAGTTGGTACTTGTGAGGCATTCAGAAGTCCACACTTGTGTGCGAGTTTCTGATGGATAATGTTGCACACATGATTATGCTTGTGAAGATAGTCTCTATGGGTCAGTTGTTCGCAGCCGGTAGCAATATGCTGTATAGTCTACGATTTTATGTGACATTTCCTGCACTTATCTGTTTGTAATGTTCCGTCATTAATTGTAAATTTTCTGTAGATGTTTGTAGAGATGACTTGGTCTTAAATGGCCATCAGAAGCCCTTCTATTTCCGCGAATAGTTCTCCTTTCATCAACCATTTGTTGGAAGCTTCTTTTTCGATGTGTGGCTGATTGATCTCATGGTGATGTCCATGCAATTCCTTTCTTAACCATTGCTCTTGTTTGTCAGTAGCTGATAGGAACGGTAGATTCAGCAGGTCATAATTGGTAGAATAATTGAGAGGTGTATATCCCTTATCAGCCAACGATATCACTCTATGGAGGTCAGAAGTGCAAGCTTTTGCAAAGAAGAATTCTCTGAGATTTTTGATCTGTTCGGTATGTAAGTTGACAACATCAATCCACATCCTCCTTTCCTGTGACTGTTGTACTTTGTCAGCATCGTTCGGGTCTGCCTTTGAATATCATCCAGTTCTGTCTTAGTTCATCTGATTATTCCAAATGAGTAAGGCAACACTCGCATAGGTGTTAATCGCTTCGACTAAATTTCCCGAGTTCAACATTGACTTCAGCACTGAATGCATCGTCTCCTTCGAATGTTTTTGGTCCAGCCATTTGGCTTGTTGGTATCTCAGTCCAAGGGGAACATTCAGTGATCCCAGATATCTTCGATATCAAAAGGATTCAGCTCTGAAGTGAGCCTTTCTAGGTTATCAGGTCATGGTGGCGTAGTCCGTTGTTGACACGTTGTTGTGTTTCCTATGTACTTCCTGACGGTTCTAGCTGTCGCTAGTAGTACCGCTTTCTGATGTTCGTTCAGTCCCAGTTTCTTTGTGTTCGATTTTCCAGTTGTGGATATTATCATTGGAAATGTTTGAACGGATTCCATTCTCCACTCTTTTCTTAAGCTTTCTTCCATACTTCGCAATTTTCTCGACATATTTTACCTTTCAATTATTATTGGGAAAAACCACGTCCGTCAAAGTTGCCGACTTAGAAAATTTATTCATGAGTATGATATCAGGTATTTTGTGCGCTACTCGATGATCGGTGAGATCTGTACGGTCCCACTACAGTTTATAGTTTTTATTTTCAAGAATTGTTTCTGGGTTGTATTTGTAGTATGGGACCTTAGTTGCTTGCGTGATTTATGCTTTTGTGTTAATTCTTGGTGTTCTCCTTATATCCTGTCGCCGAAAACATCTGACATCCTCCTGTTATGTGTTGTATCGTCACTGAAGGCTGGCATTTGTATCTGCATGTGTCTTTCGCTACAGATGCGTCTTTGGTGATGAATTTTATATTGTTTCTGGGTGGAATAACTTGGAAACCTTCCACCTCAAGAAATATCTTCCCCTTCCGGCTTCGCTGGGATGTCGTAGCATTTCTTACATTTCATATATATGGTTCTTCATCGTCTGTTTTGTGACGAGTTCTATGTTGGTGTTCGTTTAGGCGTGAATGAGTTATGTTGTCTACTTCGCAGATAATTCTATGAAGAATTGAAGTATTCGCTTCTGGTGTTCTGGTGTTTCTGTGCCTTCGTCAGCAGCGTCAAGATTGAGCATGCAAGTTGTTTGCCTCAAACATATTCTTGCTGTTAATATTTGTACGAAGCAGTTGTCTAACTCTCTCAATGAATTCTTTGGTCGTCCTTTTTTATTCTGCCGTGATCTATTCGTTGTGCCCAGTTTTTTGTTGGTCTCCCCTTCGATCAGTGTGGCAATATTTCGATTTTTTTCGATCTCATCTGCGGTTTCCTGTACTTTTTCCTCTAATTGAACTGAGAGTGCGACATTTGTCCTGTCCGAAACGTATTCCGTTGTCATCGGAGAACTTTTCTATAATTTTCAGCATTTGCTTTAGTTGGTTCTTGGGGAAACCATCATTTTAAGTCGTCCATGTAGAGTTCACTATCATCATTTCTGCGTTGTTCTTCTCTAAGCCGAATTCGTATCTTGTCGAGTTTAAACAAAGCGACAGTGGATTCATAGCAATACAGAACCTTAGTGGACTCAAGGTGTCTCCTTGAAACATTCCTCTTTTTATGGGGATAGTTGTTGTTTCCAAATTGACAGTGGCTGCGTTTGGCCGGATCTTAGTTCGCCATAATAACATGGAGTATTCTAAAAATGACACTAGATTAGGCCCTATTTTATACATTCTTAAAATTTTAATCAGCCACTCATGCCGTTTCTGGTAGTGTACTATATTTAGATAACGGAACACATCAGCGGTGTATAAAAGAAACAAGAGTTGCTCCAAAACGGAGCCTTGGAGAAAACCACTGCTTACTGTTTGGGATCGGACAAAATACCACCAACCCTGCGCGACAAGTTCTATCAATCAAGAATGCCGTTATCCATAGCTATAAGTTGCCTCTCAAACCCAGATGTTTCTGTTTAAGCAAGGGTCTCTTATGCAGGATAGAGTCGAATGCTTGAGAAAGGTCTGAGTAAATCACATCGACAGGACTTGTTTGTCAAGCATCCAATTATGAAGCATTTGAGCAGGTTGGTAATTACAGAACTTCCATGCATAAGACCATATTGTTTGTGTGATATTATACGGTTCGTCAGAAAAAAGTCGAGAACTCGCTCCAGAATAATTTTCTCAAATATCCTAGCCACAATGGGGACCAAATTGATTGGACGATAGTTGCCGGCATCCAATTTATCCACTTTTCTGAAAATTGGTATCACCGAAGCAAATAGAAGTGAAGGCAAAGAATGGGATGAGAAGAATTTGAAAAACCTGAGATAAAGGTAGACTCATTGACGAAGAACAGTTTTCCTTAGGTTGCGGCAGAAATACTAGCGGAAGATTTAAGTTGTTTAAGATATTTTTGAAGTCATTGGTGGAAAATTGGATATCAGAAATACTAGCGGAAGATTTAAGTTTTTTAAGATATTTTTGAAGTCATTGGTGGAAAATTGGATATCATTCAAAGCAGGAATGAATCTGATGGTGGTTCAAATAGGAAGAGTATCTGGCTAGTCTGTGAAGGTGACAAGTGAAGTAGTGTACAGGTGACCTTGTTTGTTCTCGTTTATGGAGGTTCTTGAAGAACGATAAATTTCCCGACAAACTAGCCTTATGCAATGCAGTAAGATTTATGCGAAGCGTTTTAGCTATTGAATTTCTCGAAGTGATTTGGCATTGTCATTGATATTGCTTAACATTCATTGTAGAAATCTGTGAGCTCTAATCTAAGCCCAAACCGTCACTTCCTCCTGAAAGTTCAGATAAGGCTGCCTTTTCTGCCTCCAAACTTTCACATGTCCATCGGAATGATACACACGAAAAATCTGAAAGAAAGTAACTGTACATCACTGTAGATTGCAGTCTCGTTTTCTATCCCGCAAGCAATTTTTTCTTGCGGTTTGGTTAGATGACAGTATTTCTATGAGCATTATAAATACCTGGTGCTGAAGAAGTAACAATTGATGTTATCTGCAAGTATTGGCTTTTAGCGAAGGCGGTATTCCTTTTTCGTTTTTTACTATCTCCATGCTGGTTCTGAATTTGCTAAATGAAGGTTCTAGGCTCTGCTCATTCCCACTCAAGGGGACATTAAATTGCTTATACATTTCACGTTGTGTCATCTTTTCGTTGATCTAACGGTTTAGCTGGGCTAGTTTATAACAAAAAACGAGAATTTCACAAAAAATAGATCAAACTCAATAACTTCCTTGATAGTATAGTATGGTAGTCGTTGGTGTTAGATTTAAACACATTTACCTATTTTGTGCTGCGGCACTAAAGAAAGCGAGGTCAGAGCTCCAGATATATGGTATATCACAGAATATCACGAACCAATTGAAACACTTGAACCTGGTAATTAGGAAGGGCATTTTCCAGGGTGTCATCTTTAGCCCGTTAGGTAGGTTATCAACAGGGACACATATGTAAAAATCAGCCACCAAATGAACATTATACCTCGAATTCTAACGAAATGAAGAGACTGTTGGAGATGGTGATGGCATTTAGTGAAGCAATCCATACGCAAAAGGGAAGAGAAAAATGTACTGAGGAGTGAAGGAGTCCAACTTCAACCAGAGTAAGCATTCGAGTACCGAGGTACACAGCAGGCCCTTGAAAAAAACATACCCATAGTCAGAGAACTCTTCACGAATCAGCTCCTAAATAGAGTGAAAAATTCAGGCAGGACTAAATTCGAAGGCTCTTCTCCTTTCGATTAACGCGTGGGGGATCACGACGATGGCTTACACATTCCCATGCTGATCTGCGAGCAATGGACACGAAAGTGAGAACTCTCCTCACGAAATATGGATTGAGAAAGTATAAGAATTTTTGGCTTTTTCCAATTATGATATGTATGTTTCATACGTAAATCTCCTTGTATTGATTAAAACCGCTTTAAAATGTATTGCGTAGTTTAAGAGGTCTAAGCGTGTAGATGGAGGATAAGATATTTATTGGGGGGTTTAGTCATAACCATGATTGTCAGTGACGAGAGTCTAAAAACAATTGCAAGAATTGCTTGCATGTTTGAGCATGCAACACAGAATACAGTTTCGTCCTTCTTATATGTAGGTATATAAATAGAAATTGAAAATAGAGTCAATTGATGCGCCTGTGATTACGAAATCAAGATGATTTATTCTTTGATAAATTCGCATGAATTTTCTTCCGACTGTATTAGCATATTCCCGAGAATCAATCTCGCATCTATCCAGAGAGACGGGAACGTCTTCATTTCTTTCGAGCACGTAATAGATATTCCTTTTTCGCTTTCCAGGTTTACCTTAGCAATCAATCTGGAGAACTGAGCGGAAACTCGAGAAGTTCCCAGCGTACGGCCGTACAAGCAGATTCGAATAAACCGATTTTCAATCACGTGTTCAAACTCGGAGACTGCAATAACCTAGACAGGCTGCATGTTGATGTTTGGCACAGGAACCGATCTACAAGGTGAGTTATTAGTTCTGCTTATAGATATTACAGCTGCAGGCCCAGTGGATACGAGACAGAAAACGTACAAGCGGAGCCAAAAATTTAGTCAACTTCAACAACAGGTCATATCTGAAAGGAATGAAGTTAATTCTGTTTGACCATTAACGACAGACGTCCAAATAACTGGAGTTAAAATTGTCATGTCAGAGATTTCAAGAATATCTTTTAATTAATAAACAGGGTGTTTAAGAAGACATGACAATATTTAAGGAAGTAATTGCTGTAGTCATTTCGTGAAAAAGTTCATATAAACATAGGTCAAAACTTCGTTACCCATATACAGAGTGTTGAAGTTTAATCGAAAGATGCAGTTAAATTTGAATTATCGTGAAGTGTTTAAGATAGTCAGGTAACATTTTGAAAGTATCGAAAACTTTCAGAGATGCATAATTTTTAATACGCAACAATATTTTGGACTCATCAGTGGCGAACGTATGGGCACACGCAAGTTGTTCACGAAAAAAACTAGGATGCTACTGATTTTTTCAAAAATCATAATGAAAACGATGCCCAGTTTTTGAGTGAAAAATGTTGTTAAGTTTTCTAGGAATCCTTGCGATGCCATATGTGATACATGTTGTATGCTTAGTCATAAATGTGTTCAAAAATGATTAACGTCAGAACATAAATCTCAAATCATCTTATACGAATGCTAAGATAACCGACACGCACTTCATGTATGGTCGTACCGACCGAAATTAGAAGCTCGGCAGTTGTACATTAAAAGAATTCCAAATCGTATTTCTCCTGATAGGTAAACTATTAAAAGTATTCATCGATGTCAGCAATGAAATTCATTGCACCTACAAGGCTTACAAACACTTCTTCCGACCGATTTTTCTGCCCGTATTTCGTATTATCAATGGCTATTGCGTAAATTGATTCAAATGACTCATTTTGCTGATCCTGTTCATTGATGAAGCAAGGTTTTCACGAAATTTGTAACAAAATTAACTTTTCTACTCTGGTTAAGCCCAAAAAAAAATGAGCAATGAGACTCTAATTGAATATTCTTCACCGAAATCTTGGAAGAAAAGTCAAGAAAGTTTTGCTTAGATATTTAATTGATTACATAAATTATGATAATGATACATAGTGTTAAAAATAGTTCTTTATATGGTAATACAGGAAATAAGACTTATCTTGGTGGTTCTTGGTCTTACTGCTGCCTTTGGGGAAAAACCTCTAATGCAGCTTCGGATCTGGATTTCTGGACTCCAAATAGAAGTTATTACATTTCAACCGTTGAGCTCCACGTACGAGTCTCTACCTAGGAATCTCCATCTAGGAATATCAGTTTAGGACTCTCCGCCGAGGACTTTCTATCTAGGGCTCCTCACTTAGAACTGAATTTCACAAATCAGACATGTATCACCAAGATATTCTATGCTCTAACGTAACAGCCAGCTACACCAGGGAATTTAAAGTAACAAAATAACGTGAATCTAACATCATCTAAAGACGAAAATTAATATGAAAAGTTACAGAGATTCTGAAAAAGTAAACTCGTGCTAGCTGTTCAGGTAGGTCATAGAATTAAAAGATAAGTTTTATAAAAAGCGAGGAAGCATCTACAAAAAAAAACTATTTACAATGAAAAGAGAAGCTACATAAAAAGCGAGGAAGCATCTATAAAAACTATTTACGAAAAATATGTTTGGCAACCATTGTAAAATTTGAAAAAATTTCATGATTTACATGATAATTTCACGAAAAATACTTGGAAAGGAAAAATGATTGAATATAGGAGTTTGAGTTACTTTTGTCGTTTTCTACTCAGAAAAATTATTTTGATCGAGTTTATTGATGATTATAATAATACTTAACTGCATTCAAGCAGTTAAAAAAAATTCTCTAAGAAAAATTATAAATCAGATTTTCAAGGTTAAATGCGGCATTTTGCTAAATGAACTTTCAACTTACCCTATATTTTGATATAGGTCACTACACAGTAAATAAGATGAAGAAATGAATTTTAATATAATTTAATTATTTCATCGACAATTTAGGAGGATTTTCAAGTTCCACTAATTCGCTTGAAGGTCTGCAGAGAAAAGAACGCCTGAAATGAAGAATTTGAAGAATGCTCATAGCATAGCCGGATTATGCGCATCAGATTGTTAACCAGTGGCGTGATACAGATAGAGGGTTGACTAGAATCAGGTGTTTTAACTCAAATTATTGTGACGTTATTTTAGCACGTTACAAATTCCATAAGGAATTTTAATAATAATCATACGTGCTGTGAAGAAAATCCACATCAAATATTTGAATATCGATTTTAACATCAGATCTTGTTAAATGTTTGGATCGGCATTGTGGGTGACTGCCTAATTGGACTAGTATTTCTACCAGGGAGACTTACGGGGAGGTGTACCGCCACTTCTTGAAACACATGCTTCCAGAGTTTTTGGATGATGAACCCTTGGTAATAAGACAGAGGATGTGATTTATGTACGATGGCTCACCTGCCTGTTTTAGTCAGGTGACTAAATTAACCTACCTCAAGAGTATGGAAATCGCTGAATTGGTCGAGGTGGACCTCAATTTTGGCCTGCACTGTCCCCGGACTTAAACCCCCTAGATTTCTTCCTATGGGGTCATCTGAAGTCTTTGGTTTACACAACCCCCATGGCTAATGTTGAGGACATACGAAATAGAATTATCGATGGGTGCAACTCGATAAGAATAGATCCTGGCGTTTTTGAAAGAGTAAGCCAATCAATGAGGAGAAGAATGGAATCTTGCATCCGAGCTAGAGGAGGTCACTTTGAACAGCTTCTGTAATTTTTGAAAGTTATTAGTGATACTAAAAAGTCTCTGTTTTCTGAATTCAACCTTTAATTTTCAAACATAGGTTATGTAATCACAAAAATTTTAATCGAAGACTACCTGTCGTACAATGAATGTATGAAGTTTCTTTCCTCATTCTTTCCAAATTTTTTTGGACTCAAAAACTTGGGGCGTGAATAAAAATTTCAATAAAACGTTTTTCTTGAAAAATAATTGGAAAATTCGAAAATATTTTTTACTTTTGAAGAAATCAGTAGCGTCCTAGTTTTCTCGTTGAGGATAACCTGAGTGTTGCCCATACGCGCACCACTTGTAGTCTAAAACATTGTTTCGTATTGAAAATTATGCGTCCTTGGGAATTTCCGACATCCCCAAAATTTACTTACGAAAAATTCGAATTCAACTGCATCTATTCGATTAAATTTTAATAGCCTGTGAATCGGTAACGAAAAATTTGTCGACCTACGTTTATATGAACTTTTTTCATGAAATGACTTCAGCAATAACCTCCTTAAATATTCCCGTGTCTTTTTTAAACACCCTGTATAAATACACTGAGTCAGGATCGGACTAACTAATTATTCGATTTTGATATTTCAAGAGACAATGGATTTGTTATTTTTTTCATCACTAGTATGGATTAAGTCAGTGGTTTTCAACCTTTCTGTACCTGCGCCCCCCCTTAAAAAGACAATTGTTGGGCCCCCTTAATTTTTCTAACAATCTAATTTCAAAAATACTCAACCGATATTATAATATATTTGATGGATGGATGTTTTACCATTTATATCGCCTCGCGAGGGAGCTCCCTCTACCTCTCGAAAGGCATAAAACCTCGATCGGCTGCGCTCGCGAGTACTCGGAGACTGTCGGATAAGCCTTAGAATGTTGGAAAACGAGTTGGGCATCAACAGGAGACGGTCCGGCAGATGCTACACGAAGATTTAGGGATGCGTAAGCTGTGTGCGAAAATGGTTCCCAAAGTGCTCAAAGTTGAGCAGAAAGAGCTTCGGTTGACCATCTGTCAAGACATGATTTCTCGAATTGACAAATGTTGTGACAGGTGACGAGTCGTTGGTGTTCAAATACGACCCTGAGACCAAAAAGCAGAGCATGCAGTGGGTGGAGAAGGGGGGTAAGTGCCCCACGAAAGCTAGAATATCAAAATGGAAAGTGAAATCTTTACTCATCGCATTTTTCCATATTAATGGAGTTATACACAACGAGTACGTTCCAGCAGCAGGTCAGACAGTCAACGCAGTATTCTACATTAAAGTTTTGAAACGTCTGAAAGCCCGTGTGTTTCGTGTACGACTCGAATTGGCGGAGCGCGGATGGGTGCTTCATAATGACAATGCTCTGGCCCACTCGTCATTCGCAGTTCGTGATTTTTAACCAAAAACGGCATTCCAACACTTCAACACCCCCCCTTCAGTCCAGATATGGCCCCCCGTGACTTCTATCTGTTCCCACAGTTGAAGTCTTACTTCAAGGGAAACAGATATGAAGGAATTTCGGAAGTCTAAAGCATCACGACGGCGGTACTTTAGGACCTATCTTCGGGAGGTTCAGGGTGGTCTTCCAACAGTGGGTTCAACGGTAACTTAATTGACATACCTCGTATTCTTCCAAAGAGTACCGGAAATTCTATTCCCTATTCTGATAAATAAGATAAAAAAAGAATATTTCTAAGATCATTCATTTTCATGAGTAAATTACAAATAAGCAATAGACATCTCAAAACATTCTGTCAAAAATAGTACCAGAAATTGGCCAATGCAACACAAAATATTTATTTTTCATCCAAATTTATTCTATCGCATTTCAAAGTAGGGTCTTCCGAAATAAAACATTTATGCCAATGACTAATCAATCATCATAATATTTTTCAAATACTTTTTTCGGATTCGACTTCAGTTCTCGTCGTGAAATCTCTTTTATGTCTTCTATCGATTCAAAAAGGGTACCTGGAAGTGGTAATTTCAGTTTTGAAGAAAGAAAAAAGTCGGCCGGAACCATATCAGGTAAATAAGGTGGATGTTCGATGGTATTTGTTGAGTTTTTGGCATAAAATTCAATCACAATTATAGTCTTGTGAGATGATGCTTTATCGTGGTGTTAAATCCATGAGATTCCTTCCAACAAATCTGGCTTTTCTCAACGCTTCAAAACGCATAGATAATATTCTTTATTAACAGTTCTACCTTCTGACAAGAATTCCGAGAGCACTATACCTTGATAATCGAAGAAATTACTTTGAATTGTGATGGACTTTGACGGGTTTTTCGGTTTTGGTTTAGTTGGGTGCCATTCCAGAAAGTTTATTGTCTATCACTCTCAAACTTGAATAGCGATTTTTAATCAATTTCCTTCACTTTATCGATGTTATATTTAGTCAAGATGTTGATGGCCGACCAGAACGAGGCAAATCTTTCAATACATTTCGGTCACTGTAGACTGCACAGTGCCACTCATATGACTTATGTAACACTTTCAGCGATTCGGTACACTAAATTTCTTTTACGATACAAAATTTGGAAACAAATTCTTCGTTGGATATTATTATTATTGTAAAAAACGCAAAACGCACTTGTGAGAACTGACAAAATCAAGCACTGTAAACAAACCAAGTGATAGATCGCGTTAAACCTCCGCGTCAATATAGAAAACAGTTATGTCAACTTGGCAACAACAAGAATTTTAACAATCGTTTCAAGCAGATTCTTGAAATTATCAATTTTCGGTACTTTTTTGATAAAATGTATGTACACAACCAAATTTATATGGAATCACTCGGTCTTTCACATTATTGATTGTTTTTAACCATGGATCTTTGACTACTTGTGAAGAATGAAGTTTTTTGTCATAAAAGAACTAGACAGCATGAAAAGAAATGTTGAATTATCACCACATGATCGGGATGTTGTACTCAGTCGTCGCTGAGATTTGAAACTGTGAATTTCAAAAATGCCTTACGTTGGATTGTCCGATGTGCAGAGGGGTCGAATAATTGCTCTCGTTGAAAAAGGGTTGACACAGATAGATATAGCGACCACAATCTCTGCATAATAGGCCTAGAAGAAGTCGTAAGAAGATCACTTCTGAAGAAAAAATTGCGATAAGAGACCCTAGTGCGACGCACCCTATACTCCAAAGCTAATTTCTGGAAGCAACAGGCATCAGTGAATCAGTCGAAACGATACGTCAAAGACTTCGTCTAAGGGGTTTATACAGCAGAAGCTCTTAAGAGTTCCAGAGCTAACCAGACAATAAGAAATTAACAGACTTAATTGGTGTATCGAGCACCAAAATTGGAATATTGAGAATTGGCGAAATGTTCTTTTTTCGGATGAGACCAGAATTGGTGTTTGATGAGATGACCGCCGGATTCGGGTTTTGAGCGATTGTGGAAGACAAGACTCCGAGCAGCAAGACAAATTCCGAAATACCAAGGGGGCAGTGTGATGTTTTGGGGTGGCATTATGCTGGGAATCAAAAGAGATTTGATTTCGTTTTCGAGAGTGTAACGGCTGAAACTTATGTTATGTTATGTCAATTTTATGCAAGATAATGCTCCTCCCCATACCAGCAACCTCGCGCGACACTATCTTGAAACAGAGGGAGTCACTATTTTGGACTGGGAAGTTCGCTCCCCAGACCTAAATCCTATTGAATACTTATGGAATAATCTCAAAAGAAAAATTAGATCGCGCCAGAATAATCCAAGAACCCTACAACAGCTCATCCAAGCCGCCATAGAAGAGTTGCAGAATATTACCCCAGAGGAGGTTGAAAAGCTAATCCAAAACATGCCTATACGGATTCAGGCTTGTATCAGGGCAAGATGACGTAACACAAGCTACTGAAGTTGGGAAGAAATTATCTACTCCGTGAGAAAACAATTTTGAATTTTTTTACTACGTCTTGTTTTCTTTTATTTGTTTCTTTCTTAAAATCTAACCTTAGTTTATTTTTTTTCAATTGAAATATCTCAAAAAGATCAATCCTTCGATATTTCCAAAAACCTTGAGGTAATATTCAAAATATATGTTGATTCCTATAAATTTGGTTGTGTGTATCTCGGATGAGTTTATAGAAAAACGTAAATAATGGCAAGATATCATAAGCATCCCTAAGATATTCGAGTTTTTAATAAATATTCCTCCAGCAATGGAAAATGAAAATATTCAGTAAATTCCATATGAAATCTAAATAGTGTCAACGATCCCTTAACTTGAATAAATGTTTCCCTTGTCTGCTATACTTCTTGTGCGCATTTCACGAAAATCTCGTATCTTGTCCAGTTGGTTTGAATATACGAATATTTCCAGAGACCCTGCACACCTCACGTCGCATATTTTGTGACAAATTTACATTCCCAAGATATTCAATTCTCTCTCATGGTATCCTATAGACATTGCTATGCTTCGTAGAACAGTTATAGCTTTGAACTTTATCTGAAATTGGGAATTTTTATCGACTTTACACTCATATGGTGCATATTATGCACTGATTTGGGACACTATTTTCATAACAATGTGAAAAAATTCTCATGAATACAAGTTGTGAGAAATCAGGAATATTTTCAAAAAATGAGCTCTTTCATTATACATCATTATTTATTGGCTATTTGAAGAATGATGTTTCTTTTATTGTTCATGTGGCTCTGTCATGGGAATTGTGAGAACTTTTGATACTGTTTGTGGAGTTGAAAGCAGTAAATATTCTGAATAAATTATCACCTATAATTTTTCTATACAAGATTATGTAGTGTCTTCCAATGAAAATTTGCTACACCCGCTATAAACCACAAATTTGAATATTATGGAGAGCATTGACGTCAATCAATGAAGTTTACTCGAGTCGAAAGAATTCCCAGTTCTGTACCAATTTTCATGTACATCTCTTCCAAAATTACTTGGACTGACTTCTACAGGAGATAGAGAAAATCCGTCTGAAGGGTTCAGGGTCTATTATTTTTTAGATTTTGATATAAAATGACATTTGACTGCTTTGTTTTTGAATATTCTTCAAGTTACGTAAAGTTAAGTAGAATTCTGTTTTTCGAAACTTTCTTTCACTTCTCAAGACAAATGGATTACTGTTGTAAAGAATTGAAATAAAAGAGGAAAATTCGGCATTTCAAAAATATTTATCAGAGCCATAGAAGAAATTTCCAGTGGCAGTATATATAAGTACAAATCTGGGAATATGTTCGAATGAAATAATCAATGTTGTCAATGGAGTCTATTAATCCTGACGATTAAGAACGGGTGCTCGTTCGGGAGCACACAATTCTCAGGACGATTGGCGGTATTTCGTCTACACCAACTACCTTCTTGCAGTTCAGCTGCTCGAGAGCCCTTTGCATTGGTTTCTGCCATGGAAGAATTTCTAGGTTGAATGTTCGGTGGTATTGCGTTAGATGAATCTAGCACACAATTCATTGAGAACAAGAGAGCAAAGAGATCGACTTTCTCTTTCGGAGATGATGCTATATTTCCGTCTTCTCTAACAAGAGGCGGAAATTCACATTTACAGAAATTTGCACTGATAGCTCCGCCATAGATGAGAAGTGTCTATTTCCGTTTGCCTATTCAAGGAGTTTATCAGTTACCCCTTCGTTGAAATTAGCCTTTGCTGTTGCAGTTATTAGATTGCATATGTACCGTATTCGTACGAAGGTTGTTCTTGTTTCCCCTATTGGATTTATCTTCCATGACTTGTAAGCTCTGCTCTTGGCTGCAGTGGCTCTTTTACAGTTTTTGTTGAACCATGGCTTTTGTACTGTTGGTCTTTTCATGGAAAGAGGGATGTAGAGATCCATTCCTACATGAATGCGTTCTGTAACAGGTTCAATGCACACATTGTGTCCGGATCTGAAAGGCAAACATCACTGAAAAGGAAGCCCGAAACAATTCACGCAGCTCTCCCTTGCTTATCCCGAATATAGGGCCAAATACGCCTGGGTGGTTTGGGTTCTTGGTTTAGCGGCAGCACAATGGTTCCAGTAGCAGATATAAGGTTGTGGTCTGAGTTGCCTAGCGGTGCTGAAACCTCCATTCCAAAATCACCTGGATCTGAGATCAAAAAAAGATCTAAGGTGTTCGGGTGTTCTTGTCGGTTTGGCGACTAGCTGCGTTAGATTATGGCTGATTGCGAAAGTTTCAGCCTGTATTTCCGTTTCACCTGTTCTATATGAGTGGCGGAGCCAGTTGGTGTTGTGAACGTTGAAGTCACCCAGTACAATGACCTCAGCTGCTGGATGGTGTGTTTGAATCTAATCCACTTTATCACCTAGATACTGAAACAGTCTAGGAAAGTGAATATAGTTTGGCGAGCGATATAGATAGTAAGAGAACAGTGTTTTATGCTCCAAACAGATTTTAAACTACGCAAGGTCGAAAGCGTCGTCCTCCACCGTGTCCTCTCTCTGCCATTCAACATCCGATCTGGCCCCCTTTGAACCTAAATCTAGTATGTAACTCATACCCATTAAAACGTAAATACTTTGTGTCGGTTGGTTGACTTATTTGAGTTTCGGTTAGGGCTAGAACATTGTGCGTTTTGCAGCTGCTGATGGATGGCATCGACATTTACGTTGTTGTGCCCCAAACCTCTGATATTGCAGAACTCTATCAAGAGTTTGCTTACTTTTTTAGAACGTGAATAAATTAGTGAATTCGCTGGAGGAGTGCTCGACTCACCTGCACCATGAACCCCTCGAGGCAGTCCCCCCCTGGAGATCCGAATGGGAGACTATTTTAACTCCGGATGATTTTGTCCCAGAAGAGCTCATCATGCCCCGTTGCCAATACCTCCCACCTTGAAAACCGACCATATCGGATCCCGAAACTTAGTCACACAGGTGACCAATTCACGGGATCCATAGCTGGATGTGGTGGTATCACAACGGGCGACAGGGATTAAGCCGCTTGCCACCTCTGAATGATTCAGGCGATATTAAGCCAATTCTAGCATTGATCTTGTTTGAACATTGTCTTTCTGCACAAAAATCGATAGTCAGGCCTATTTTTCTGCTTTAATACTTTGACTAGTATAAACTAAGTAATCAATGTAAACGATAAATCAAAGTATAATATGTATAAATCGTCATACCAACCGAAAACAGGATACGGTTCTTACGGAAAAACAAATAAATTGAAAATTCAAATTTATCAGTTTTCTTGAATTAATATTGAGACAAAAAAACGAATAAATTCTAAGGTCGTCTTAGTAAGAAATATGACATTCTTGAATAGATTACAGTCTTTCTTCTCCTAGGTATGATCACAATTAAGTCATTGAAAGATTCTTGGAGGATAGTGTCAAGTCAATTGGTGTGCATTAAATGATAGTTGAGCTTTTTGATAATAATGATGTCATCTTTGCAGTGTACCCCAAGCATGCTCAATCAGATACAGCTCAGTCCAAGATAATATTGATATTGATTACATGCAGATTCAAATAATCTGTCGAGATAGCTGCACTGTGAGGAGGGATATACCAGAACAGAAGGTTCCTTCAATTGCTGCAGCATATGGTTCCGTAGGAGGTTGACCAATTAAATTCACGTAGAATTCAGAGTGATGACCAAAACGAAAGCAAATCTACGATTGAGAGAGATTTCACCTAAATCATCATAGTATATTTTCTGCAGCTGTGTGCTTCCTGGGTCTCTCTAAGACTGTGACCACTATCAAGTTATCTCCAAAGTCATATTCGCTTTGGCCCTGAGTGTAGCTCAAAATATTTGTTTCTCTATAACAAGTCATCAATCGCGAAGTAACACTTTGATTGTAACCATGTTCATGCAATTCCAAAGTTCATCAGAAAACCTCATCACTTTAAAATTTGAGAAAGATTAAATTTCTGCCTTGGGTGTATGAAAAATATAAAGAAACTGAATATCTAATCGAAATCAAACAACTGCTTGGGTACTGAATGAAGACAATCTATATTTTCATGATAACACAATTTACAGATAGCAATTTGGAACACAGAAATTATATCGAAAAGTCTTTCAACTTGACTCTACACTCTCATATTATTAATGAATGAAATTGGAGTACTATTTGTATGTGCTGGCGGAAAAACGAATAAAGAATGTCCAGAACTCTTCGATAAAAATAATAGTATTGTGGTTGATTGAGAACAATTGAAGTATTACCAGTTATTCTAAAGAAATCTATATTTAGGATATAAAACTCTCCAACTGTGTGATAGACCTCTTCTAATATTTCCAAAATATCTTCAGTTGAAGGGGATAGGTTCCTCAACGACGAAGTAGATCTGTCACTCCAATTTTCTCACAAATTAATAATTTCTAACCAATGTATAACTAATTTGGTCTTTTATAGCGTCTATAAGTTCAGTAATGTATGTGCATTGTAATTGATTCATTATCTGATCATAAATAAACAAAAGAAAACAATACTTATTAAGTCATTATGAGAAATTCCACATAGAAAATAGGTGTAGTTTACATATATCCGTATAGATTATCTTTGATAATCTTTCGGGTGGAGGACTTGCTTCTTCTATACATGTACTGCAAATAACTTTCAAAGAAATTAGTTATAAATACAGCGATATAAGTCTTACCCATGACTACGATTACATTAATAAGCATTAGTATAAATACTGCCCATCCCAATTTAACATGTCTTTGAATATCTCCAATAACCATATTGAAAAGAAATGTCAGACGATGACAATTATGATAGAGATTAGAGATGTAAAACAGCGTTTCATACAACAACGAACACAGATTTTTTTGTATTATGAGTTCACTTTAAGAAGGCCATATTAAATAACCTTCAATAATCGCTTGTTTGTTCTTTGGATCTACAGTTTAGAGTGGATATCGATCCACTTACTTAGACCGTGCGCCGGCTCAGTACAGGATATGATGCTCGTCTCCTGCTCAGAGTAACCTGGGTTCAATCCCCACAATGTCGGTGCGATTTTTCGGATTCTCGGAATCGCTAGAGTACCCATCTTTCGGAGGAGATGTAATGACGTCGGTCCTGTCTAACAGAGATGTGTTTGACATTAAAGATCCGTTCCTTCGACACGAGAGGGGTTCGGCAAAAAATTCCCGGGTTAGTGAGGTGACAGAATTCCCCGGCGTGTCATTGGCCGTAAGGCACGTTAAAGGAATAACAAATAAACAAATATCAACCTCAAGAGTGGGTATGTTTGAATTCTATTATTGCTAAAATTTGGCTTCCCCAAAACTATCATCTAATGTGAAAATTATCACTCAAAAACATACTTATACACACTATGCAATGCTCAACAACTCCCTTCGACATTTGATTGAACTTTCCGAAGCACATAGTTAAGAAGATTTAATTACTTTAGTTAAAAAACAATTATCAGCGATAAGTTATACAAGAAACTTTTCAAGGATAAAATTCTATAACAATAAAAAATCAATTTATAAATTTTTACTTTGAAAGTTCGCCAAAACAAGTATAAATATTGAGTACTAAACTCATACGAGCTGACAACAATATGCAGAAAACCTGGCGCATAATAAACTTTATATATATATATATATATATGTATATATGCTTCGAAAAATTAGTATGTAAACGTTAAACAAAATTACAGCCTTAAAGAGATTCTTACTAACGAAATAAAACTTTCAGAAAATGTACTGCCACGAATTAGAAAAATTGTTTTCTCTTTAAAAAAAAGCACAGCGTCAGTAGATGGGATTACCGCAGAAGATATTCGAAATATATTCTTCACAATCAAAGATGTTTTTCTCAAAAAAATAAATCTAAAGTGCGGTCCTTTTCCAAAAAACTGTAAATAGCAAAAGTTTTACCAGTCTTCAAAAAGGATAGCTAAACTGACCCAGGAAACTATAGACCTATTTCGATTACGTCGGTGTTTGCGAAGATTCTGGAAAAATTTATGTAACAAAGACTAGTTGACTCTATAAAATCATCATCGGTACAATACGGTTTCCAATCTGGAAGTTCTAAGCAAGGTGCTGTCATAGATCTCGTCGACTTCACGAGAAGTAAACTAGATAATGCTGAAACAGTGATAGTGGTATTTATCGACCTGAGGAAGGCTTTGATACACTAGATATCTCTACTCTACTAAATAAGTTATACTAAATTGGAGTTCAGGGACCTTTTTGGTCTTCTAGAGGACATGTTGCAGTATACTGAAACTAATGAAGCTAAGATTAGCCCAGGGCACAGTTCTTGGTCCGCTTTTGTATTTAATTTATGACAAAAGCTTGTCACTGGCCGGTCTTCGTGGGCGCCATTATATGTTTGCAGATGATACTGTCTTGGTTTATAGTGGGAAAAATAGAGAAATGGATACTTTCTTAAATGAAGACCTGAATAAATTACACTTGTGGTTAACTGATAACAAGTTGATATTAAACGTATGTATGCATGCATCTCAAACGAAAAAATGAATATTCTGATTCATTAATTCTTGAAATAGGTAAATAATATCTCAATTAAACAGGTTAATTCATACAACTATTTAGGTCTTGTGATTGATGACAAACTAAGCTGGGATTTCCATATTCACCATTAAGTTAGCAAATTATCTGGATTTGTAGGTGCTGGTCGTCACATCTCGATTGTGCTAATAAACCCTTGTAAAATGGCACTATATTATTCAAATTCTCATGTATTTGTTGGTGATATGGCCCATAACCTCCAAGTTTAACTTGCCTAGGATTTAGTGACTGCAGAATGAAGCCTTAAAGTCTATATTCAACCTGCCTTACGACTTAAGTACCAACGAACTTTACGAAAATATATCGGTTATGAGATTGGACAAGTTGAAAGAATTGGAATAATGCGAATTAATCTTTAAGTTGGATAATAAACTGTTGAAGAGCTCTAATACCATCAGCAAAAACTATATGAAACATACCTACGAAACACGAACTTCACATGCTATCTGTTCAAAAAAGGTTCGGACTGAACTGCGAAGATCACCCTTACAATCATTTAACGCTTTACCAAAGAACATAAGTGATATTAAAAATGCTAAATTATTTTTTAAGAAACTCAAAATTCATTTTTCCTGAGTATAAATTGTATCTTTTCAAGTACTCTCTCCTATGGAGGATTTTCCATATCAGAATACATATATCTTGGCTGATTTGTAGTCTCATATTTGAATAAATAAATAAAAAATGATTTCAGAGTTATGGAAAAATAACTTCATTATACAGTTTGTTATAAATCATTTGAGACATGCTTTAGGCTCAATTTTTTTCTCTCAACATCCGGGTATTCATCCAATTTTGAATCCATAGATTTTCATACATTCTCAAGATAAAAAAAGTTTTGTTCCTTTTGTACTACGTTAAAAATGACTTAATAATAGAGGAGATGGCTCGTCGTTCTTCTCGGTGAAAAATGTAACTTTTTCTTGTATTTCTAAGAAAACAGATATCGTTACCATAAACTCAGGCAAACACACGATGAAAAGCCAGCGATATTTTCCCCAATTTGACGATTATATGTCATGTCATCCTCTTAAATTCTGTGGCACTCTGCCAATATCTTTATTGATTCTCTATAAGTATCTATTGAATAACCTTGTTCGGAAAATCTCCAAATAATTATGCGGCAAGTTTGAGAGAATGATGGCGTTTGATAGATAAATAGCTTCACCAAATTTGTTCAGAAATAGAATTCATTATTGAACAAAATAGAAAAATGAGTATCCTTTTTATAATAAATATACGCGTTTTCAATAACTTCTTCAGGTAATACGAATAAAACAGAACATGTGAGCTTAACTGCCTGCTATATTTCTTACTTGGACCATTTCAAAAGAAAATGTTATCACGAAAAACTAGTCCTTCGTAGCTATATTCAGGTAATGGAAATCTTGGTCTTTTTCCTGAAAATTGACGTTAGATGTTAGAGAAGACGGTATTATAGCATGATCTCCGAAAGAGAAAGTCGATCTCTTTGCTCTCTTGTTCACATAAAATTCTGTGCTAGGTTCATCTAACGCAATACCACCATCTAACCGAACACTCCACCTACAAATTTTCCCATGGCAGAAATTAAGTTTAGAGTCCGCACTGTGATACGAACTGCAAGAAGGCAGTTGGTCTAGACGAAATCCCGCCAATCGTCCTGAGAAAGTGTGCTCCTGAACTGGCACCCATTCTTAACCGTCTGTTTCAGATTTCTTATGAAGGCCAGACTTTTCTGAGCAGCTGGAAAATAGCCAGAATTCAACCGACCCCAAAGATAGGAAAGAAGTCCTTACCCCAAAACTACCGCCTTGTTGCACTTCTTCCAATTATGTCCATATTGAAGGAGATAGTCATAAATGACGAACTCAAATATCTTGAGTTGCAGGGAATTTTTAACGGCCGTTAGTATGGTTTTCGCAGGCAAAGATCGACAGGAGATCTGCTCGCCTACGTCACTCATGTTTGTACATCAACGAAGGAGAAGCATGGGGAATCTAGAGCAATAGCCCTCGACATCTCTAAAGCCTTATTGAATAAACTTGCTGCATATGGGCCTCCCGAAAAATTGCTTGCTTGGATAAGTAGCTTTCTTTCAAATAAACCAATACAAATTGGGTTCGACGGAATAACATCTGATTATTTCCAGTTACAAGAAGGAGTACCTCAGGGATCCATTCTTTCGCCAACCTTGTTTCTGTTGCAGGTAAACGATCTTCTGTCATCTACATAGAACAAGATCTTCTGTTTTGCAGACGATTGTACCCTGGTTTCGTCTTTCAGTAGTTTGCGGCCGATTACATCTGCGGAATCTCAGCGTCAGAGATGTCAATAAATTAATAACTTAAACGTTGACTCACAAAGGAAATCTGAGTAGGGTCAGTTGAACCTGGTGAGCTTTATTGCGTGCAAAATGCAAGCAACTACGTTTTTTAGAAAGGTTCCCGCTGGAGAACCTCATCTAATGATGCAAGGCCAACAAATTGCATCCAAAGATTCGATGCACATTCTCGGAATAACGGTCAACTCCAGGTTTGGCATGAACATGTATCGGCAATAGCTAAGTCGGCATCAGCTAAACTTAGACATCTCATCTGTTGCTTCTATATAAGACGCAGCTTTGACCTGCATTGGAATATTGTTCCCATGTATGGAGATCAGCGCCTAAACATTCGTTGCGGATGTTGGATAGTGTGCAAAAACGAGCTGTGCGCCTCATCGACCACTCGGAGATCACCCGCGATCTCCAACCGCTGGCTCTCATAAGACAAGTTGCAGACGTTCCTCTGTTTTACAGATACTTCTACGGAAGATGCTCCAAGGGCTGTAAGATCTTGTTCTGGGAAAACTAATGTTTTGCCGCAACACTAGGTGAGGAGTTTTCAATTATATGGCGGTACATTTAACGACCCCTCGAACCTCTCTCTATAAGAATTCCTTCGTTTTCAGGGTCGGAAAGCTGTGGAACTCGCTTCCGTCCAACATCTTCCCAACATCCTACAATTCGCCCCTCTTCAAGAAGCGAGTAAAGAGACACCTCAATTCTTCCCAGGCGCCTACTCATGTGGTGTAACAGGTTCGCCTATACCTGGGAAGCGCGCATAAAAAAATTAGAATTAGGGGTCATCCATAAATTACGTCACACGTTAAGGGGGAGGGAGGGTATCACCGTAATGTGACATAGTGTGACAAGGGGCAGGGGGGGTCAAAAGCTGTGTGATGTCACATGTTAAAATTTAAATTACAAAAACAAAAAATTATAATGGTAAGGGTTTAAATAGGTTTAAATCGTCAACGAATGCTTGCTTGCTTTTTTATCGTTCCGCGCGTCGGTTGTTTGCGAGATCTTGGACAAGCGCCACCACATAATTATTCGTTTTTAATGAATTAGTCGTTTATTGTTTACTAACTAGTCGTTTGTTTCCAGTTATCTGAAATATTTCACTTTATGTTGATTTTATGAAAGATTATTTAATAAAAATAAGAAAAAAATAAAAATAACTATTTTTCTTTGATTATTTTTGAATACATGCATAAATTTGACAAATATGTGATGTCACATCAGGGGGGAGGGGGTTATAAAAATGTGACAACCTGTGACAAGGACGGGGGGAGGGGTTAAAAAGTCCTAAAATTCATGTGACGTAATTTATGGATGGCCCCTTAGTTGAAAACTAACATACTGAATAACTAAAAATTTCATTCAGAAGTAAAAGATAAACTGAAAACTAAAGTACCATCTGAAATATAAATACAATTTTTATCGCATAAAACAATGTTTATTTTGCATACATTCAGAGTGGCATCTTATTTCCCCTCATAAAAGTAGCAAGGAATAGATCATTCGATAAACTGCTCTAAAGCGGTCATTTGAGTCTTAATCTAGCGAGGTAAGGTTCATTACATATCAGTGGGGTGCCAGATTTCCAAGTTAAGTAGCAGTAAGTTCAATTAAGTCTTAATTTTCACGTCACCAAATACACACGGTAATTGAATATAAATATCACTACCGTTAACTGGAAGCATAGTGATACGTAGCGGCATTGCCCTTGCGCACAGATAGATGAAATACATCCAGGGACGTATTGCCTATACGTCTTGAATATCTTCATCAACGTGTCACGACGTTCACCTACATAGTAATATTAAGATTAACTGTGTTCTTGTTTACTTAATCTTATCTGATTCTGGTTACAAAGGGCTTCATAAAGCCCAAGCAAACTCAAATCTGAAACGGGTCTCTTAGATGTTGAGGCTACCTTGTTTCAGTGTTTACGGTGATAGTAAATTCAGTAATACCATGTAACTACATATTCATAAAGTAAAGCTTCCTTGACAAGAGGTTAAATTAATACATCACACCAGCTGAAATAAAAAAATTTGCATGAATTCATTGTTGAACGCATATGCATCTTCATTTGATGTTTCAAGGTGTCTGTATCTGCAGCAGTGTTTATGCATCTGGTTCTTATCTTTATACATTTTCATCTGACCAAATTTTTTGTATATATTACCAGCTTGATATCTCAAAGATTACTTCAGCCCACTCATCAAATTAGAGTATCTAGTTCCATTAGAACATATGAGTAATTCTTTTTCGCATGAGTAATATTGATGATTTATTTATCAATATACTTATATACATACTAATTTGATATTAAGTAGTGGAGATGTATCAATATCTAGCTGGCTATTAAGAATGATATCACTTGAATTTTTACGAAGTATATTGATTTTAAAAGAATAAATGTTCTTTGAATCTGGTTCAGAAATTTCTATCTGTTTGCGCAACATTAGCTACCGAACACTCATGTTCGGTAACTAATGTTTTTATCTACTGATTTTTTGAACTTGAATCTTTTCGTGTGACGTCCTATAATTCGATAGAGTCGTCTGCGCGCATGAAAGAACATGACTCATGCGGCGTTACCTCGTCCTGAGGCGTTCCATTTAAGACTTGAAGTGCAAGCGAGAGCGCGGACCGAGCGACAAAGAGGCACAATCGACCTCCGCGGTCGGCAGCGTTCGACATCTGTCTCTATCCTACTTGAGTGAGCGTTGCGTCCGCGTGGACAGCTGCTATACAACAATACATTTACATGTTTTATAGCGACGATAATTGCGGCGATAAAGGTGATGATTTTTTCGATATTAAATATATGTTCAGTGATATATTCAATATATAGTACAGCAAATGTAGGTTATGTTATAATTGACGAAACGATAACAATAAGTTAACAGAACTATTTCACGATGGGTAAAAAATCAATTGCTTTACTATTCGATCGGAATAACTATTGAGCGTGGCTATGATTTCAAAAATTGAAACATAAATGTTGAATCTTCCTCATAACAACGTGTTTGAAATGACAGGTTGGACCAGCCAGCCATCAAAGGGAACAATTTTCTCCTATATCAAACACATTGAAGTGAAATATATTTTATACTTTCTACAATTTTATTTTTACAAACACGATCGGTTTCAGTTTTGAACTACAGAAAATAAATTTACTTATATAGATACTAGTCTAATTAGATGTCAAGTAGTGGAGAGGTATTAATGTCTAGCTGCCTATTGAAGATGATTCCACCTGGGCTTTTAGAAAATTGATTTATTTCCAAATATTCCAACAGGTTAATTTCCTTTCCTTCGTCGCAATTATGAAAAATTTTTATATTATCTAATGTTATTGAATGTTTTGTGGCTTTTCCTTGTTTATATATTGAAGAATCATTGTCAGTGGATAAATGTTCTTTAAATCTGGTTTCGAAATTCCTACCTGTCTGCCCAACATAATCTCTTGTACACTCATTGCAAGCTGCAGAATTTTTAAATCTGTCTCATGTTTGTTTAAGTTTGAATGATAATCTGTTCGAGTTCTGATAAGGATGGAAACGATACATCGATGTTTGAAAAACATCTAATAATGTTCATAAGCATCGATGCTTTAACGCAAACATACAGGGTTCAACGAAAACTAAACAGAGGCCATATCTACCAAGATATTCATTTCTGATCAAAACGCAAAAACAGGTCAATTTTTGTTTCAAGGGGGACATCTTTTGGGGTACAAAACTAGCCTAAAATATCAACCCCCTAAGTGGGGGTTGCAATCCTTGAACCATTTGAATAGGGAAGATGGATCGAGTGATGATTCAAAAGAAAGGTGGTAATTTTGTCTACATCGCCTTGAACGGATTTACATTTTTAATTGAAAACTGTAAAAGGTACAGGGTGAGCAACTGAAAGATAAGGAAGACTATTTCCCCGAGACTATTCAAATTTCAGTGAAGCAAAATGGAACAGATCCATGCTGATCAATGGCAGTCATCATCAAGTATCATCCTCATCTCGAATTTCATTCTCTAGAGCAGGGGTGACCACCCTTGAAAAATTGAGAGGGTAGATGGGTCGAGTGAAACCTCGAAAGAAAGGTATTATCTTTGTCTGCATCACCGTGAACGAATTTTCATTTTTGATTGTAAACTGTAGAAGATACAGAGTGAGCTACTGAAAATTTCAAGGGTTGTCACCCCTGCTTCAGGGGTTGAAATTCGAGATGAGGATGGTACTTGATGATGCCATTGAACTGAAACTGAAAAAAAAATTAAGCACCTAGATTAATCATTCATTAATATTTCTGTATTTTAGTAAATAGGTTGCTTCTCACTTAAGTACCTTGTTATACACGACATTTTTTGTTTCATTATCAGGCGCAAAAACAAACAACGCAGATGGTCTTCCGACCCGCGAACATGCCACATATAATTGACCATGGGAGAAAAATGGATGTTCTAGATTCAAACCACAAACTTTTAAGCATTGGCCTTGTGATTTGTTGATGGTCATGGCAAGACGATCGGAAATTGAAGTCTTTTAAATTCAAACGGCATATCGGTTGAGATCATCGGGATCCTCGGAATGAGAACTTCCTCACCTTTGAGTTTTCCTTTCAGTATCGTCGCGTGAATAACATTGTTCATCAATTTTCTAACCACCAAACCGTTGCACAGTTTGGGTTGGTTTCTATTTCGAACCATGATTACTACGGAGCCAACCTTAGGCGTAAATTGTGCAGTAGTAAGCCAGGCTCATCCAAGGAGTTTGAAAATTCAATTGGATAGTTGGTGGCTTCATCTTCATTTGTGACTCTGTCAATAGATTTGAATGAATGCATTGTTCCAATGATCTTATTTTAAATTATGTAGTTCAGGTCATCTACATCTTTATTTTTAACCGCTAAAATTGGTCGCTAACTCAATCATTCATTATTTTTGTAGTTAGACATAATGTTTGGAAATACATTGTTGATAAGTTCAACAAATTGACAAAATTACAGAAATTATTTGAAAATGATATCAATCCGCTCGATTCATCGACAGGTACTTGACCATTACCGATAGTCAGCAATTGCTCCGAGAAATCTTCTGCAGATGTATCATTAAGCAATGTAACTCCCATGTTTGATGTCAGCTGCAGTTTCTTCTCATTACGGGCAGTGGTTGGCGGAAATCGCCAGACAGTAAAATCATTGCTCCTCCAAAACATCTTGAGTCATTGCGTAAATCTTTAAATGTTCGGTTAAGTGCATCTAATGCACGTTTATGCGCCATTGTGCATTCGTCCCAGATGATGATTTTCGATGTCGATAAAACTTGGCCATTGCTGAGTGTTTTGCAATGTTACACATTGGTTTTTCAATAGTTTGAAGATTTCACGGTAATTTTAATGCTGAATGAGCCGTACGGCATTCTTCTAACAATGTTGCTGCTAATCCAGAAGAAGCAACTCAACCGCTATGTTGGATCTCGCAAGAACAGTGACTAAAACTACTGACATGGGGAATGTCTTACCAGTTCCACCAGGGGCATCTAGGAAATATAAACCACCATTTGCATCATTGAATTCCTTCAATAAAATAAACTTCTTCTTTTTCTTTTTTTTTGTTTTATAGTTCCCTTCATTTTTCTAATATTGATTTCTTACAAATGTCATTCATACGTCTAAGTCACACGGGATTGCTGTCGAACGGGATAAACAGTATTATATGTCCGTCTCCTGTCTCTAAGCTACCTACCCACCAATTTTCAGCCATATCTGTACAGCCGTTCTTGAGTTATAAATAGTGTAACTAACACGACTTTCTTTTATATATAGAGATTATACTTGTATTATTTAATATTTTTCTTTACGTTGTATAATTTTGTCTATAGACCCGGGGGAATTTGGTTATTTGAGGCAATTTTTCTGATAGTATTCATTTCAATTTTGAAGTCTGTCTGGGTGAGTGGAATGGAAAAGTCCCGACGGATCATGGAAAGTAAGAAATATCTTCTACTTCATCTTTGATGAAGACGAATTTTTATGAAATAAATAAGTCAATAATATTTTTCATGCTAAAATCTTCCTACAACATAAAGGTAGAAGTTTCTTGAAAGTTTAATTTGAAGTCCATTATAACAAATTGAAGTTCTTCAGATGAGATCAGTTTTACTTGCTCTGGTTTTTTAAGATGACGCATAATGAGGTATTATAGCTGTATTAAATTTATTGTATAATAAGTATCGACTAAGTTTTCTTCGTGGAATTTGGTGCTATGATCAGTTTGGCTTAAATCACCATCTTGGTTCACTTTACTGCTCGATCCATACAATACAGGCGACTACTTGGATTACAGCAACATTCGTCTGCAAAATTGATTAATAGGCGTGACGATAGTATGACATAATCAAAGATTTAATGACTCTAGAGGAAATACACATTCAGAGAATTCAAAAAACTGATTCAGTTTTATTTAAAAAATTGAAATTAATAAGATTTTCAATAAAATAAAAGAGTAAAATACTGAAATCGGCAATTTTGACTGAAACGCCAATCACACCGCATGACGTCATACTTATGCAAGCTTCACTGTGTTTTGATTACTTACTTTGAATCTATCTATAATAATGGAACCAGGCTTCTTAAGGCAAACAGCTCAAACTTGCCCATGATCTATTTATTGATGTTGGGCGAGTTCTTCGCGACAAATAAATAATTTTGCTCGTCCGAATTTGTTTGTTTGTTTTTCCTTTAACGTGATCTATTTCCACCTTTCGGCCAATGACACGCCGGGGAATTCTGTAACCCACTAACCCGGGAATTTTGCCGAACCCCTCTCGTGACGAGGGAAGGGATCTTTAATGTCCAGCACATCTCTGTTAGACAGGACCGACGGCTTTACATCTCCTCCTAAAGATGGATACTCAAGCGATTCCCAGAATCCGAAAAATCGCACCGACTTTGTGGGGATTGAACCCAAGTAACTCTGCGCAGGAGACAAGTATCATATCCCCTACGAAACCGAGCCGGTGTCGTCCGAATTTAGAAACGTGAAAAAATTTTTGTAAGTATATTTTATTGGTATTTATCGTTAACACTAGATACAAATATGACCAAGTAGTAATGAGACTCGTTTGAAACTCGTAGAAGTTTCAACTCTTTATCTAATGATACAATAAAAGGACGCATTACACTTGCTATAATAGGTACATTTTCAAAGAAAATTTTGTTTGGTTAAGATCTAACAATGCCAAAGTCATCAGCGAGTTCACGGAATGAATTGTTCAACCTAATTTTTTTTAGACATAGTAAAATATGGTTAAACGGTATGCCTGTCTGTTCTTGAATCAAATTAACTAAAAAATAACAATTTGAAGGAATGCCAATATAAAAACGGAGGCTTTTTTTTCTTCAAAGTGCACTCTAAAGCGTTTAAATCTTCTCTGCTATTGTCATCCTCTAGCATCTCGCTATAGTCAGATGTAAACTCCATTTGAAGAAATTTTATGGATGATGATGGCTCATCAGATGGAGTATAAGAAGTATCACTGTCTGATCGTTCTATTTGTTTGACTATTTTACTCAAAAAATTCATACTTGGTCTTAATGGGTTACTATTAACATCATGCTTGATTTTAAATGGTGATGTAGAAACAGACTGTAGACACGGCCTCAATGGTGATGTCATCTGATTTACCAAATTAACTTTTGTTTGGTTAGCTTTACTTCTAAATGTTTTACATATGTGTACTTGAATTGCTTTATCCAACATTCTTGGTGGTAATTGGGGAACTTCCTCAACACTCCGCTGAACTGTAAAACAAATGTTTTGTTATTTGAGTGCAATGTTATAGTTATAAACACAAATAGAAAATTACTAGGTTACAAACAAATCTATGTACTTTTATAGCCAGTGTCACAGAATGAATCTCAAACGTAGATCAATTTTTGAGATTTATACAAAGGGATGCCGCTATATAAGATAATCTGTAATACGGGCCTAAGTATAGCAACAATGTATGCAATAATACTGAATTAATATTCTTATGAATAAGTAAGTAAACTATATCTGAACTACAAGATGCAATTTCTTTTGAACTAGATGGCTCTTTAACTATAGTTCTTTCTTCAAATCTCTTTTTACACTCTTCAAGAATCATCATCCTTCGTTTTTAACTATATAGGGTCGCTCTGTTGTGTTAGATGTTTGTGTTTTCATGTCTGGTTGGAAAGTAAATTTTGTGGGCATACATCCTGGTTTCATACGTACTTGTGATAACGACCCCATCACATGGTATTCCATACAATTTTCCATATCATTTGGCAACTGGAAACTGCAAAGGTAACAATTAAAATTGATCATAAGAATGATAACCAAGACTTACACAAACATAACCTCAATAAATGACTAGTTATTCCATAGCCTCTACATTTCAATTATTTCAACTATTTAACGTCAAACAAATATTAAGTTGAAAATCTATCAATAGATGATAACATACTCACATCAAAGTGATCTTAACAGGAATAAAGTGGCGAATTTGTCTCTACATCGTTCGGGATTCGCCGTGCAAGCTTTAACCATTTATCTCTTATTGTTTTCTTGTATGGGACATGTACAAATACCTTGTTGGGTGTCGTTATTGATGTATTTTTGCACTGAGGTACTGCACACCTCTTATAAACTCTAGAATTCATTTTTAACACAAAAATATGCAACGTTTGTTTACTTTTTTGTCTAGCTGCGCATAAACAAATCTGACGTCTACGTAAGTATGACGTCACACACGACGCCATGACACGGCAAGCTGTTTTTGCGCAATATTTAAAAATGACTATGAAAATGGCTTTAAACTTCCAAAAACTTCAGTTTATCACCGAAATAAAGGTTTTGTTGTGAACAGTGGATGTGTATCCGCATTACGAAAGTAGATTTCAAAATCTTTGGTTTGCCTATTCCCGCTGCTACTAGATAAGACCTTGCTCTTCCAATAACATCCCTCATTATCAGCGTTTAGACGAAGGACGTCCCTGTCCAACTATCTTGCGATACATCTAGTACGCAAAATCGTGCTTGCGGATCGATGAGACTCTCCTTTCTCTGTTCGCTTCCAAACAGAGGTAACAGCTCCGGTGTCCCCAAAGCGGATATTACGGGCAAACTGGTAGCGGGTAACAAGTGAGAGAGCGTGGGGCCAAAGTTATCCATTGCAGGTTTTGCGCGGCGGCTGCTCCTGGAAAATCGGAGGCCATTCGTGACCTCGCACAGTCCGACGTGCTCCGTCACTGTTTCTTGCCGGGGTCTCATCGAGAAAACGCGTGATTAAACTAATATTGCGGCACGGGGGTAAGTGCCGTAAGTGGCTAACACGATTTTTGAGAATTGATCTCGCGTCGTTGCTTTTTTAGCTTGTAGAATTTTGAATTTTTTACATGAATGATTTGATTTTTTTGGATTCATTGAGGACAAGTGGAAATTTAGTGTATACTTTGACAATTTAATAATTATTTGATGATTCTATGAAGACTATAAGTGCGAGGTCAGTTGTTAACGGAATGAATCAGAGACTAGATAATTTTTTATTCAGGTAAGATTATATCCATCAAAAATCACATTGTCAATTGATTTCTAGTAAATGCGTGTAGAATTGGGGTTTTTGATTTAATCTTACAATTCCAAATGATGAATATGTAAGTATTTTTAAAATTTCTAATTGAAATTCTGATATCATCACTCTTCAAGGCTACTAAGAATAAACTTATTGCTATAGTGGCTGCTCGAGAAAAATTGGATATTCCAATATTCCAATTAAAATATTGCTAATCCATTTAGTTTTTCTCAGAGAAAAGTAAATATACCTTCAGCATACTGTTTTCGGTTATTGTGACCTGTATGTTGCTATATATTCTTTTTCTAACAGTTGATATATATATATATATATATATATATATATATATATATATATATATATATATATATGTGTATAGAGTTTATACTCGTAAATGTGTTCAACTGACAGAAATACTATTTTTCCATTTCTGTTAGTATCAGAACTGTTCTATTTTAATTTTATTACTTTGGATTTAAGCACTAATAATTTTGTGTAACATCTATCTTCTCTGGAAATTAAGCACATTCTGATCAATTAGCAATTAGAACCATTAATTATCAATGTTAAAAATTTTGGTTGGGATAATATAGAAGGTGCTACAAGAAGTTTGATAAGCTCCATGGAGCTCAGGTATGTTCTTCAACATCCCAGGAAAACACCCACCTTTCTAACACGAGGCTAAACATATATGCTACCTAAGAGCGATAGAAAACAAGATCCGTCTCAATATAGGCCAACCACTTGCCTGCCAACACAAAATACTCACCTCATGCATATCCAATCGAATATACCAACACCTTGACGACAACAATATATTAGCAGAGGAGCAGAAAGGATGCAGAAAGAAACACCACGGGTGCAAGGAACAACTCATAATGGATTCTGTGATAATGAAACAGGCACACGTAAGGCATCGGAATGTTCATTCAGCTTTTCTCGATTATCTGAAGGCATTCGATAGTACCGCCCATTCTTGGCTAGTTGTATTGCAGTATCGCAGATATACAAAATTCACCCAGCCCTGGTAGAATTCTTGAAGACAACAATGACACACTGGCGCACGTCTCTGAAGGTCAACATGAACAATAAATCAAGTAAAACCGACGAGATACCCATACGTAGTGGAATTTTTCAAGGAGACTCTTTGAGTCCACTATGGTTCTGTTTAGCTATGAACCCATTGTCCTCAATGCTCAATAGAACAGGATACGGATTTAGGATAAAAACAAATAGGAATTATTATATAGTCTCCAACATGCTGTATATGGATGACATCAAATTATATGCTTCGAACAAGAAGCAATTGGATGATTTGCTGAAAACTGTCAGTGAGTTCTCGGCAGATGATCATATGAAATTCGGGATTGAAAAATTTAAGACCCTGAACATTCAAAGGGGGAAAGTCATAGATGGTGAAACACAACTTCCAAACGGCAATATTATACAGTGCATGAGAGATGGCGAAACGTACAAATATCTAGGGTACCAACAAGCCAGATTGCTAGACCAAAAACAATCAAAGGAGAAGATTCGTTCAGAATACAGTCAGCGTCTAAAGACTGTGCTGAAATCAATGTTGAACTCGGGGAATCTAGTCAAGGATATTAACACCTACGCCATTCCAGTGTTGCTTTACTCATTTGGAATAATCAGATGGACTAAGACAGAACTGGATGAGATTCTAAGACAGACCCGAATGATGCTGACAAAGTACAACAATCATCATTCGAAATCGTCTGTGATAAGAACAACTTTGAAGCGGAAAGAAGGAGGACGCGGATTAATAGATTTCAATTTACACACCGAACAGATAAAAAATCTCAGAGAATTATTCTCTGCAAATGCTCTCACTTCTGACCTCCATAGAGTGGTATCGTTGGCTGATAAGGGATATACACCTCTAAATCTTGCTACCAGAGATGACCTGCTGAATCTACCGTTCCTATCAGATACTGAAAAACAAGAGCAATGGCCAAAAGAGCAATCCATGGACGACATCACCAGGAGATTAATCAACCATACATCGACGAAGAAGTCTTTAGCAAATGGGTGATGAAAGGAGAATTATTCGCGGAAACAGAAGGATTCCTTATGGACATTCAAGACCAAGTGATCGCTACAAACAACTACTACTAAAAACTTATAGTTAATGACGGAACATTCCAAACAGATAAGTGCAGAAAATGCCATATAAGATCGGAGACTATACAGCATATTACGTCCGGCTGCAAACAACTGGCCAATACGGACTATCTTCACAGCCATAAACAAGTGTGCAACATTATTCATCAGAAACTTGCACACAATTACGGACTTCTGAATACCTTCTAGCCAAATTGAAAGTATTAACCGGTACCCGTCTTGGAAAATTACTCTATCAAATTATACTACGATAGGCCTGTTATCACTGACAGAATGGTGACGAATAACAGGCCGGACATAGTGGTGTATGATAAGAGAGCCAGAACAGCAATGCTGTTGGATGTCGCCATACCGAATAATAACAACGTGCTGAACAAGTTCTAGGAGAAAAAGTCGAAATACACAGACCTTGCTATTGAGATCAAGGAGATGTGGCACCTCGATAAAATAGATATTGTTCCTGTCATCGTATCCTCTACTGGGTTAATACCCGAAACTCTGCATGAAAGCCTTAAGAAATTAGAATTGCATAAGAATACCCATATAGAAATGCAAAAAGAGGTACTTTTTAATACATGTAGGATAGTTAGGAAATTTATGTCGAATATATTGTAATCGAGCCTATTCCCTTTGATTGCTGGATCTGGGAAAGGTAAATTATATCCAGGTAACAGCGGGATGGTGCATAAGTCCAAGATAATAAATAATAATAATAAAGTTGTTAGGCCCCATATTGAGAACAAATAAAAAAAAATTCCATACAAATAAACTTGATGAAGTTTAGAGTATTATGTCACTGGTTGGTACATTAACTTAAATCTATGCTGTACAAGTCATACTAACTTTGTGAGGCGAGCTGTGTTTATTCAGCTTTCGTACAAATCTATTTGTCTGGTAACTTAAGAAGTGAAATTCGGACACAGGTACAAAGAATTCCTCAAGAGTGGAAAAATCTCAATACCAGCATCGAAGGATGAAATCGACTAGCCGCCTCTAAAATTAATTTTGGAGGTGGCCGGATGAACTTAATTTTTATTCCTCTATACGAGGATGGATTGATAAGTTTCTGCCTGACCAAGAAAAACAACGTTTTAGAGATTTTTTCTTTATATCTCAACATAATCTCCCTTAAGGCTGATACATTTCTCAAAGCGGTGTTCTAGTCTAGTAATACCATCTCTATAGACAGATTCGTCAAGTTCCTCAAAATACCCATATACAGCTTCGATTACTTCCTCATTGCTCACAAAATAGTTACTCCCGGCTAGGTCTGGAGAGTAGGGAGGGTGCGTCATCAATTCGAACTTCAGATCATAGATTTTAGCCATGGCAACGTGCGAAGAATGCGCTGGTGCGTTATCGTGATGCAACAAAATTTTTTTCTTCGCCAATTGAGGTCGTTTAGTTTGCATCTTGTGGCTAAAAAGTTGCAATAAATCTGTGTAGTATAGACCAGTGATAGTTTTACCCTTTCCAAGGTAATCAATGTATATAATACCTCTTACATCCCAAAAAAACAGTAGCCATAACCTTGTTTGCCGATTAAATTGTTTTTTCCTTCTTTGGAGTTGGTTTCCTGTTCCAATCTACTGTTTAGACTGTTGTCACACACACGCACACACAGATGCGTCTTGTTCAGCATGCTCACAAATGTAACCTAACATGGCGATCGGGCTAAAACTGTTCCTATAAGCTATCTAACGATGGTACTGTAGAAATCCTCTTCCGAAGTAGGCCTAGTTGCGCCATCTCTTGATCAGGCCGGAGACTTATCAATCCAGCCTCGTATATAAAAATGGACGAAATTGTACTATCAGATATAACTATGCTTTCAGACTCTAATGAAAAGTCGAAAGTTGTTGAACTGTAGAAGCTTTGGACCCATTTGTGGTACAACTACAATTGCAAATTATAGTTCCTTCATCAAATGATTCTTGCTATAAACTCATCCGTCAAACATCATATATTTACATAGCTTATATCATAATCATTAATAACGACCCAATACTTCAATAAAAACCATTCCGTTATGACTCAGCTAATTCCATCCTAATTGAGATGTCATTTGAGCTCTTTCATTTTACTTGAAATATTTCACGACAGTTCATACATTCGCATAGAAATTGAACCACAAGATGATTAATGATAGCACATCGACCACCTGTTGATTCGTTGTGCACTTATCGAAATATTGCAGTAAATTTATTGGTTGACAGGAAATTGAGCTGGTAATGTGACGATAACCCTGTTTCCGTTTTGTATGTCACGAGACATCTATGGCCCGTTTGTATTATTTGGTTGATCTATTTCTGGGGAAACAATGTTTTGATTTGAATTTACAACCATTCATTTGATATTTTCAGACGTGGTAATGAAAATACAGGGTGCTTCAACGAAAACTAAACAGAGGCTATATCTACCAATATATTCATTTCTGATCAAAACGCAAAAACAGGTCAATTTTTGTTTCAAGGGGGACATCTTTTGGGATACAAAACTTGCCTGAGATATCAACCCCCTAAGCGGGGGTTGCAATTCTTGAACATTTTGAATAGGGAAGATGGATCGAGTGATGACTCAAATGATAAATGGTATCTTTGCCTACATTCCCTGAACGAATTTCCATTTTTAATTGAAAACTGTAAAAGATACAGGGTGAGCAACTGAAAGATAGGGAAGACTATTTCTTTGAGACTATACAAGTTTCAGTGAAGTAAAATGGAACAGATCCATGCAGATCAATGGCAGTTACCATGAAGTACCATCCTCATCTCGAATTTCAACCCCTAGAGCAGGGGTGACCACCCTTGAAAAATTGGAAGAGGGTAGATGGGTCGAGTGATACCTCGAAAGAAAGGTATTATCTTTGTCTGCATCCCCGTGAATGAATTTTCATTTTTGATTGAAAACTGTAGAAGATACAGAGTGAGCTACTGAAAAATAGAGAAGACTATTTATCGCCCTAAGCTATTCAAGTATTAGTGCAAAAAAATGGAACAGATTCATTCCAGATGAAAGGCTGTCATCTTTGATCTAAATGAATATATTCCAATTTTTCGCACTAGTACTGCAATAGACTTCTTCTCTATTCTTCACTGACTCACTCTGTATCTTCTACAGTTTTCAATCAAAAATGAAAATTCTTTCACGGGAATGCAGATAAAGATAATACCTTTCGAGTTATCACTCGACCCATCTACCCTCTTCCAAATTTCAAGGCTTGTCACCCCTGCTCCAGGGGTTGAAATTCGAGATGAGGATGGTACTTGATGATGACTGCCATGGATCAGCATGGATCTGTTCCATTTGACCTCACTGAAACTTGAATAGTCTCAGGGAAATAGTCTTCCCTATCTTTCAGTTGCTCAGCCTGTATCTTGTATTGTACCCCAAAAGATGTCCGCCTTGAAACAAAAACTGAACCACCCTGTATAAATTTCACAGTGGGAAATGTCAATATATAACAATATCAACTGAGGAGAGTATATTAGATTTGCTTCAATGAAGCGCTTTTATTGGCTCGATCATTCAAAGCACGCGCACCTATTGGAATTCATGACCATCAAACAACGATTTTTGTGTGTAACACTCGAAATAAAAATGATGTCCGGCATTTATGCTCAGCAGTTTGAGAAAGAAGGAGATGGAGGTTTTGGAACCACAAAGTATGAAGAGAATATCCCATATAGTCCGTGAATTACCTATATAAAAGATACTACATATTGCATGATAATTCCGAACATCTGGACATTTTTATTTCATAATCAGGTCAGCATTATAGTAACACACGGAATGAAACAAATATCGATATTTCTCACAAATGAGGCTTATGCACGAAGATAAACCAATAAAATCACCGCCTAAATAATAGGAGAACATCCGAGTTGGGAGAAACATTTCCCGATTCGATAAACAGTTGAGTTTCGGCGCGGGTAACTTTTCGACAGCTTAGATTTGATGGAACCAAATCGTTCCCATTCGGCATTGTGGCGAATCAATATTTACTACTCAGCTGTAGTTGTAGAACGAAACGTCCCTCTCAATTTCTAATCGTTCAACGAATCTTCCTTCTCGCTCGACGGGTTTGTTTTGACCTTTTCGAAATCATAGCAGCTTATGAACTCCTAGAATAATAATATGAAATCAAAGCTAAACACATAAAATTTATCAAGTAATAAAAGCTCACGTGAAAGCACCAACGATGTAGGTGTATTAGGTTGGCTGCTGAAACATTACAGCATTGATTTATATGTATATAAAATAAATTAGCGTATATCAAAATGTTATTTACTGTATGAAAGGTGGGGATGCCATATTTTCAAGGTAATGTGACCTTGCTACAATGGGGAGGCATTGGTATAGGGAGGAAGCGAATGTTCTATTTAAATATTGCAAATAATTTTTCAACGATGTAAAAATTACATCATCAAAATTTATATTTTGTGTATCTTCATGTTCTACAGTTGAAATGTCTGGATTGTTCATGTTGGTTTCAATTAGCTGATACTCGTCCCACCAACTGATACGCATATTGTTTTGTTTCATTTTTAACTCTTCGGAGGAGGCCAAGCCTGTCATGCCACTACCACAACAATCTTATTTGAAGTGATCGGAAAGATGTTCGATAGAAGAGAGTTACACAGCACACTAGACCTGTACTTAAAATAATTTTTATAGAGAGGCTGAGCCAGTTTGACTGTTCGCTGATTTTTTTTTTATTTTATGCGCGCTTTCCACGAATTAGCGAACCAGTTACTCCACATGAGTGGGTGCCTGGGAAGAATTGAGGTGTCTCTTTACTCGCTTCTTGAAGAGGGCCAAATTGTAAGATGTTGGGAAGATGTTAGACGGAAGCGAGTTCCACAGCTTACCGGCCCTGTAAATGAAGGAATTCTTATAGAGAGAGGTTCGAGGGGTCGTTAAATGTACCGTCATATGATGAGAACTCCTTGCCAGCCCAGTATTGCGGCAAAACATGAGTTTTTCCGGAACAAGGTCTTTCAGTTCCTTGGAGCATCTTTCGTGGAAGTATCTGTAGAACAGAGAAAGGTCAGCAATTTGTCTTCTGACAGCCAGCAGTTGAAGATCGCGGGTGATCTCCGGGTGGTCGATGAGGTGCACAGCCCGTTTTTGCACACTATCCAACATCCGCAACGAATGTTTGGGCGCAGATCCCCATACATGGGAACAATTTCCCAAAACAGGTCGAATCTGCGCCTTATATAGAAGCAACACCTGAGTTGACGTGAAGTATCGCTTCGCTCTGAAAAGAAAACTAAGTTTAACTGATGCCGACTTAGCTATTGCTGATACATGTTCATGCCAGCAAAACTTGAAGTTGACCGTTATTCCGAGAAGGTGCATCAAATCTTTGGATGCAATTTGTTGGCCTTGAATTATAAGAGGAGGTTCTCCAGCGGGGACCTTTCTAGAAGACTAAGTTGCTTGCGTCTTGCTCGCGTTGAAGCTCACCAGGTTCAACTGACCCCTCTCAGGTATCTTCTGTAAGTCAGAGTTTAAATTATTATTCTGTTGACATTTCTGACGATGAGATTCCGCAGCTGTAATCGGCCGCAGAGTACTGAAAGACCAAATCAGGGTACAATCGTCTGCAAAATCGAAGATCTTGTTCTCTGCAGATGACAGAAGATCGTTTATCTGAAACAGAAACAAGGTTAGCGAAAGAATGGATCCTGTTTGCTACTGGAAACAATCAGATGTTATACCGTCGACAACAACTTGTATTGATCTATTTGAAAGAAAGCTACTTATCCAACCCCGCAAATTTTCGGGAAGCCCATATGCAGTTTGCAGTTTATTCAAGAAAGCTGCATGCCGAGTCCTATCGAAGGCTTCAAAGATGTTGAGGGCTATTGGTCTAGATTCCCCATGCTTTTCCATCGTTGATGTACAAACAGGAGTGACGTAGGCGAGCAGATCTCCTGTAATAATTTCCTGCAACTCAAGAGATTTGATTGAATCAAGCACAGAATTCTTTGAGAAAAAGAAAGCAAAGAGATCGGCTTTCTCTTACGGAGATGATGCTATTCTTCCGTCTTCTCTAACAAGAGGCGGAAACCCATATTTGCAGAAATTGACACTGACAGTCTTCGCCATAGACAAGAACTTTCTATTCCTGCTTGCCTGTTCAAGGAGTTAATTAGTTACCTTTTAGTTGAAATTGGCCTTTGCTCTTGCGATGTAAGGTTACATACGTTCCGTATTCGTACGAAGGTTGTTTTTGTTTCCTCTGTTGAATTCATTGATGTCAGGATCTGAAAGACAAACATCACTGAATTGGAAGCATGAAAAGAATTCATGCAGCTCATCACAATTAGCACGGTTATAGTGCCAAATGCATCTGGGTGGTTTAGGTTCTTGATTTAGCGGCAGCACAATAGTTCCAGCAGCAGTTTTCCCCAAGCCTAGTTTCAGTTTGAAACTCGATTCTTTGCGGGACCATGGCTTTCAGTTATTTTTCAGAGCATTAACCGTGAAAGTATCTGTTAAAAAGAGAAAGATTAGCAACCTGCCTCCTTCGAGCGAGAGGTAGGAGATCACGCGTGGTCAATGAGGCGCACTGTTCTCTTCATTATCCATTAGATGTAATGAATGTATGAGTACGAAGCCTCAAACATGGAAACACAATGCCAGACTAGGTTACACCTGTGCCTTGTATAAAAGCATCAGGTGTGATAGTGTGAAGTAATGCTTAGCCCTGGAAAGGAAACTGATTTTAGCAGAAGCAGATTTGGAAATGGCTGACATATGTCAAGTCAGCAGCCGGTGCTGACTGTAATTCCAAGTAGATGCATGTACGTTTATGAGGAAATTTGGTGTCCTCGCAGGATTAGAGAAGTCTCCCCAGCAGTGGGAAAGTTGTTAACTGATATAAGTTGGAGATGCAGGTTAATTAAGATAGTTAAATATCTCGAGAATTAGAGCTATAATAAAAACTATACAGAAAACTGAAAATTGCCTAGTTTCCCCTCCAAGATGTTCCTCGTCGAGAGAGCAAGATGAAAAAGAGGATAATTGAAGATTCAAGAAAAAAAATGTCAAAATGGATTTGTAATTCGTCTCGAGAAATTGATAATTTGGAGGAAACATTTGGGAAGCAACTTGAAGCGAAACGTGCTCTTCTGCTAATAAAATGTTACGTGGACTCTAAATTCCAAACATAGGTCCTGAAAGAGTTCAATCTATTCTCATGCAATAGTGAAGCACGAAACAGCCTTTGGCGCGGTATCTCAACCCTGTGGACGTCTCGTCCAAACAAGAATCAACTGAGATTTAAGGTTTTATAACGCAATGAGCTATATCTATCATGTCCACAGTCTGAATTGTCCAAAAAATTTAGTGATAGTTAAAAGTTGTCAGCAGGATCACGTGTGTACAAGAATTGTTGGTACTTCTATGCTTCCATGCCTGATAATTCAGTAAAAAAACGAAGATTCTCTCTTTTAAGATACATTGATTTTTCTTCGATTGCATCTGAATCGCAATCGCTCTACTGGAAATGCTCATTTCTCAGATCATAGAGCACAAGTAATAGAGATAGGAATCCTGGATCAACCTATAAAAGATGAATTAGTCTCTATTCGTTTTTCAGTCTTCCTAGAAGAAATCAATAAAGTTAAATGGCAATGTATGAACCTTCTCGATGCTGAAGAAGACTATAACTGGTTCCACGATAACGTGATGCGCTATGTGCATTCCTGCTTTCCTGAAAGAGAATTTAATAAGAGAACTGTTTGCATGAACAGAGCAGATCCAGATACAATCAAAATAAAAAACCAACTAGACGCTGCTCACACCATATCAAGAGTGAAAGGCGATCAATTATCAAACGAGTTGTACGAAAGATTGAAGGACAAATATAAGTGTCATCTAGAAAAATCCATATGGAAAAGAGTCTTGCAAATGTTGAATAGTGACCACAACAAGAGCAAGGCAATTTGGTGTGTGATTAACGAAAAAATTTACAGAAATGAAGACTCACTCAAAAGCACATTGACAGCCGAGGGTCTCAATTTCTCTTTCTATGGCACTTTTTGACACTGAGATTTACGAAGGATATTTACGGTCTCTCGATTACATTGTTGAAGAACCTTATTCACGCGATCGCGGAGCCTCTCAGTGCGGTGATAAATGCATGCTTCGCCGAGGGCGTTTTCGCCAAACGACTGAAACTGGCGCAAGTAGTTCCGATCTATAAAAAAGGAGACGCCAATATATCCAACAACTATACTCCAATCTCTATACAACCTACATTCTCGAAAATTTTTGAAAGTCTCTTAAAGACTCGACTTGTCGACTTCTTGAACAAGCAGAATGTACTGACATTTTCGCAGCATGGGGTTCTTCAGGAGAAATCGACCATGGCGGCCATGATGGACATAATATAGGATATCTTAAGTTCTTTCGAAGACAAGAGTGGAGCAGCCTTGTCGCGTCTTGACATGAGCAAGACCTTCGATTGTGCACACCACGAAATACATCCACCTAAAGGTTGTAATCTCAGTAATGGCGTGGGGAGGCATTTCTTTCCATGGTCGAACAGAACTAGTCCTAGTGAATAATAATGGAAGAATGACAGCGGCCAGATACATCGCAGATATCCTTGAACCCCATGTTGTACCCTATGGCTTATTGATTAGCGAAACCTTCATTTATATGCATGATAATGCTCAGCCTCATGCAGCTAGAGTAGTTACAGAATTTCTGTAAAATGCCGAAATTAATATTTTGAGATGGCCAGCCGGAAGTCCCGACTTCAATTCCATCGAACATGTTTGGGGCAACATGGGGTCACAAATTCAGCAACGTAGGATGCCTTGTAGAACACTCCAACAACTAGAAAATCTGTTTCCTGAAATTTGAAACTCACTGACTCAAGAGTACATCCAGAATTTGTTTGAGGGGCTTCCGAGACGTATACTGATAGTAATTGGGGCACGGGGAGGAAACACTTGATTTTGAAAATGATTAGTAACCATTCGATGCTAGTTGATTGGTCTCTTCGCAAATGTTTGAAGATGGTAGAATTTTTTGAATTTTCGTCAACTCGAAAATTGTTGATATTTTTCGTCATAAACTCATCTTTTTTAATGATATCTTCTTATTTTACACTTCTGAAAGTTACCAAGCGACTCTTGAATGACCAACCTAAAAGTTTATATAGTATTTCCTTAAAAGTAGGGTGATGCGACAATTTTTGTGGGGAGTGTATTATTGCACAAATTAGATTTCTGTGGAGTCAGAGGCAGAGCCTTCAACATGATGAAATCTTATCTTTCCGACCGCAGCGAGATTGTTGTTTGGAACAACTACCTATATAGTGATCAGAAGATTGACATAGGGGTGCCTCAGGGCTCAATTCTCGGCCCGTTGTTGTTTTGCGTGTATATAAACGACATGGAATATCATTTGGACAAGAGAATGTGTGTATCTACGCCTATGATACAACTATGGTTAGTCGCGAAAAGGAAAAAAGCAATCTGCAGCGAATTGATGGAGATAGGCTCAACCAAGCCGCAGCGTGGTTGAAAGCTAATGGCCTCAAACAAAACACCAGTAAGACCCAAAAACTTATATTCACTCTAAGAAAACCTGCTGAGACAGGGACAGTCAGTCAATTGGGCTTTCAGCTTGATAGCAGACTGCGCTGCTATGAGCATATAGAAGTAGTAAAAAATTGTCATCTGCAGTTTACTCTATCAGAAGAATAACTTACATTGTAAATAAAGAGGCTGCAATACTCACCTCAATGCTCATGCTCACTCCCACTCAGTGGAGACGTATGGAGTTCTGTTGTGGGGAGCTTCTCCTTATAGCTTTCGAGATTTTCTGCTACAGAAAGGAGCCATTTGAACAATTGTGGGGGGTACTCCTACAAAAAGCTGCGGGGAGTTATTTAAAGATCTGAAAATACTCACCATTCCGGCCTCATATATACTTGCCTGTTTATGCAATATGCATAAAACTAAGGATGAAATCCTGAGGTACTCCCATATCCACCAGTATCAATCAAGACAGTCCGACTGTCAAAAACGCATTACTCTTACGAGTGGTTAGGGAGGAAAATATACAATCAACTGCCGCAAAAATTCAAACATCTGAGCATTCAATCTGTTGATAGAAAAAACCCTTTACTCGGTAGAAGAATATTTTGATTCCATGATTGAATAGTTCCATTGTTTGTTATCCATGTATATTTTTTGTATCTCGTGTTTTCCATTATTTATGTTCTATATGCTTTAATTTTTATTTTTATGGTTTTATATATGATTTCTTTGTAAATTTTTGAAAGCCAATAAATTACAAAAAAAAGTTTTGACAGTTTGTCATAGCCGGATGTATTCTTTAATTCACTTCACAATGAATTGAGGTGTCTCAAAAGATTGATCATAACCATTTCCGTATTCACACTTACGACATTACATTTACCATTATCAACTTTTTCACAGCATCATAAGAATCTTGTTGGAAATACTATTACCCTATATTGAACATATATTTGTCACCACAAAACACCGAAACAAAAATCAATTTGCCAAGTGTGACAGATTTCTGTTGGAATAAAATGTATTCCAAAGAGAAATCAACTTCCGACCCATAAATATATAAATATCTTCAGAATCCCTAGAGCAAATTCCGAATCTAATATTTGATTCACAGTAACTTTTCAAACTGCAACAAGATAAAAAAGCGAAATGTGAAAAACCCTGACTCATAAAATAAGGTCTTACACTGTAGTTCTGAAAAATTACCTCGTACTGAAGTAATTTTGTACCTACGCTGGAGTGTGCACATTGGAAAAGTTATATTTTATTCAATATATCCTCCTTGCATTAATTATAGACTCTGGGGTGGCTTGAGATATGTTTCTACTTCCCTGAATTTCAAGATTCGGGTTTAGCTTCCATAACAGAAACATAAATTCCGAACGATGAATTATTCAGTTGAACAGGTATAACCATTTTTCGGTGGCAAAGCAGAGAAATTAATTTTTCAAATGGTTTATTCTAGAAGTGACTTTTAAATAATTCGTTTTGTATACTTGGTATTTTTAGTTGCTTGAATAATATATCCACTAAGATTTCACCAACAATAAAGTTTTATTTCTCTTCTTTCTACTGATGTTTTCTACATCAAATTGAATGTATGGCTAGTATTTCATCTCATATTTGTCTCGCATTTGGTTCTGATGTAATCCTCTTGTTTCCAAAATAGAGACACAACATATGTTTTTATCAATTAAGGTGGAAATAATTTAATTTAGGTGTGAAAGAATTATTACAATATCCTCCGGATTCTCTTCGTCAAGATGTTCATCACAATGTTCTATTTTCTCTATAACGAGAATGAAATCAATCAGATTCAGGTTATTTATGGAAAAAATTAATAATTATTAAGAACAAGCATTTATGTTGGAACATAGAGGTCTGTACAATAAAATAACAGGCATGAAGCCGAAAATATCAACTTTCCCAAACTCCCTCCAAAATTACGTTTCCTACTAAACTGCAAGTTCGACACTTATTGATAGGTAGTTTTCAACAACTGCGTTAACTATTACCTCAATTCGAAACAGATTAAGTCACAAATCAGTAAGGACGTCGATGTGTCTCTACTCTTGGTTCCAAAACAGAGAACTATCAAATATCTGATGAAGTGCTTATTCTTATTCTTTTTGACTTAATTTTCAGAGCAGGTATTTCTCTTATTTTCACGGAAGTTTAATTCAGTAGATTTTATTTTCACAGCAGTTTATTTCAGTAGTACTAAAGTAAAATTATTTATGTTGTTTTTGTGATGCTGTGGCTGTGTTTTAGTTGAAAAATGCATTTCACTTTCTCTCTTGTTCCTTATTTGTGTTTTTCTCAGCAACTTAGGTTGTCTTAGGTTGAATTATGGAGTATAAGAAGAAGTTTTAATGTTTTATTGCAATTGTGTTCTGATTCAAGCTTTCGTGAAAAAAAAAACTCTTGACTTGCATTCTGAAAACAAAAGCTTGAATTGATTTCAAGTTGAGTCAAGTCAAGCAGATTGATTTTGAAGTCAACATTCTGTTCTTTAAGAATCACACTCTTATTTCTTGAAACATACTGTAAAAATTCATAGAAGAATACGAATTAACAAAGTGTGGAAAGTACCTGTTTCCTGATGCCTCTACGTTACATTATTCTCTCACTCTATTGATCTCACCAGAGTCATATCTCTTTATTCATCAAATCTAAAAGAAGTACCACGAAAAGACAAAGAAATAAGTGAGATCATTGAAATGAACTCGGGAAAAAGCATCTGATTTTACAATGATAGAAGTCGAATATGTGAGTGAGATGTAACCTACCCAATTACTAATAGGATGTAAAGTAATAATGACTTTAATTTTTCGGTCGTTTTAGATGGGTCGTGATTTTTAGTTCCCTTCAAGCATTCAATGTTGTCAGTTCCTACCCAATAAAATGAACACAATTTATTTAAAATTATCTATTTCCTACATATCTAGGCCTCTAAAATTGACGGAGGTTGGTGGCTTTCCAAGAAAATGATTGATCTCCTCTAAAAATGACGGAGGTTGGTAGCTATCAAAGAAAATGATTGAACTCCTTTGTCCTGCCCAAAATAGAGGTGTTAAATTCGTCCTCTCCAAAAAAAATATGGCTGGTGTTTTGTTCTCTCCCAAAAAAATATTGCTGGTATTTTGTCCTCTCCAACAAACTGTAAAAGTTTTCATATCTCACCATGTGCTCGTGATGAGTACAAGTGACCTCTCCTCTGCATTTATTTGAACTTTGAATGATTTTAACAAATTGAAATGAAAAATAGCCCAGACAAATATATAGATATACATATGATAAGAAAATAGAATGGTGATTGAATACACCAGACTTGCAAATAAGTTATAGAAAGTAAATTTAGATATCATGATATGAAAAATATCACTCATTTTCTAGGCCATTCAATGATGATGATAAGCAAAAAATATAAGATGAATATGAAAGGAATGAAAAATAATAAAAAAAGCGATGTTGGTAATGCTGAAAGGAAATGAAAAAGCACTAATATATTCCTCTATGAAAATTAAGAATTAATAGCGTAGAAACCATAGATTCATGCTGTAAGTAAATGTGACCTGAAAAGAATATAAGATTATCGAGGATGGATATTCAGAAATCTATGCACATGTTGAGAATATTAATTTAAAAATGGAAATTGAAGATAATTACTTAGTTGGGATCTAGGAGTTAATTCAATGTTTGCTCAATATCAAAAGAATATAAAGAAATAAAGCGGATGACAATGGATTATTATTTAACACTTTTATTTTAAAGGGTCTTCAAACAATTCCCAAACTATTATGATTAATTAATTTCGAGAGGTTTCAACGAAGTCTTCAAGGGAAATGAATGAACTCCGGTGTTTTCTCAGTTGTCATTCTTCGATAGTCGCTGATGCTATAGGGGATTCTTCACGGAATGAATGGTCATAGAAGCAAAGTGACTTTCACTGTGTTAAACTTGCACCGTGTTAATCCAAAGGTTATTCAGTTAAAGTAGTAGCGGCCACTAAGCACGCTACAGAGATTGATGGATTGCAATATACAACCCCCCCCCCCTTGAATCAGCTATTTTATAGTAAAAATACTGCATATGTATGCCATCTGACCACATTTTACCTGAGTTTGATTTCAAACGTCCTTTACAAAAAGCCATATATTCCAAGAGAAGGGGTGTTTGAGAAAACTGTTGGTCTGCAGATACATATTACTCGAAAGCTGAACAAGTCATGGGATTTTCAGAGTAACTCCTCAAGTATAAATCTAAACAGACATTTTTTTGTATGTATAAACCCAGAATGCTACGGCAAGACTATTTTTATACCCAGTGATCTGCACCTTCCCTTCCCTCTCTTATTGAAGACAAGAATAGATGATTGATAGGAAGTGAACTTAGATCTTGACAGTCAATATCATTCAAGTAGTTCATTTCTGGTCTATTTTCTTTGGGAGGAAATCAAATGAGAAATATTATTGATCTTTTCACACGGCACTGCCGATCGTCGTTACTCACTGAAACAAAACACGTTCTATATGTAAGTGTTACATTAAGATACCCAATAGAGTCCAGTTTCTAGGCTTGAAACCAAAAAAAGACAAGAAAAAGAAGGGAAGATTCATCAGGTAAATGGGAACAAATAACTGATTACACACATGGTGACGAAAAGCCAGCTCTGATTGGATGGTGAAAAATTCATGTACTCAGCACACGAGCTAACCTCACAAAAAGATCTGTTGAATAAATTCCATTTTTATTTCTATTTGAAAGTGACTTCCTCAAAATGAATACGAACTTTCTGTGGCATGCAAAATCTTATGGAGGATATAGAACTAAATATGATCTAATAATTTGATTGATGGATGAAAATCGATATACCTATTTTCAATGAAATAAAACTATGGTATTTAGATTTTCACTATATTTTCCGGAAATACTTCGTTCTTCGAAAAACTGGATAGGAACCAGATATTCTAACACAAAATATATAACAGCTTAACTTATCTTGGTAATCCTAGTCTGAAATTAAAATCATTCCTTTCGCTTTATAATGTCAATATAGCATTCCGAACTGATAATTCTTTAGGCCAACATATCAAAAACTGCAAATATAAAATTGATAAAGGTAATAAATCCGGACTTCATAAACGATCTTGTGGGGATTGTAATAGAATTTATATTGGTAGAACTTTCAGAAATTTCTAAGTTAGATTATCCTAGCACAAACGTAGTTTCAATCATCATAAATCAGATTCCCACTATTCTAATCATTTACTCGAAGAAAACCATAACTTTAATGATAATTTCAAAATTTACACAATGAAAATAACAGACAAAAATTCAATCTATGGGAAATTTTAGATATTAACAAAGAAAAGAATTCAGGTAGGTTAGGTTAGGTAGGTTACTTAATAGTCAATAAGATCTAAATCTTTCTCCATTACTCAAGCTTTTCAATTCATAAAGTAAGCAACTCCGATGGGTTTTCCAACATACCCTTGTACTTGTACCCAATGTAATATTAAGTAGTTTTGTTAATATAGTGAAAATCTAAATAAGTTTTATTTCATTGAAAATATATCATCAAATACCAAGATATTAAGAGGTTAGAGGTCTTCAGCAATTATATGAGCTAGTGGGATTAAACGATGGCATTATAAACTAATCTACCACAACGAAAAATCCATTAAACGCCGATAGTGTAAAATAACATACAAATAGAAAAGATATATAGTGGAACTGAATTTATTACGTAAAACACTGGTTACTTCCTGGACACGACTCGTACAACAGAATGCACGTTCGAATGATACGCTCACTCAAAAGAACGCTTTGCTTTCAATTTCCGCTGAAATTATTGTAATTTTCGCTATTATTCTTCGCTTTCCATTTTACGATGATGACTACATTCCACTCAAACGTAAAAAACACTCCCTCCGTTATTTCGTGAACATAAAAGTGATGTGAATTATAGGTTGTAGTAAACGACTTTTTAATTTAATTAAAGAAACTGAGTGATTGGCGCGTATAAAAAGATTCAGGTTGCAAATTGATCACGCAAGGTAAGGGTGTTTACCGTGAACTAAACGTGAATGAAGATTTTGCATGACCTGGTAATATTGCATATAGAAAACATGTTTTAAGTGCTCAAAGCATCTGTTACTCCCAACGTATTTTCGATAGAAATTTCTCTGAAAATTGATGATGAGAGTGCGTAATATGATGGAAAATCCTTAAAAATAAGAATTCAAGTTATTATTCGTATTGATCGATATCGGTTCTTTTGTATTCAGTTTCGGCATTAAAGCGTGGTAATTTAAAGGGGAAAAAACAATTTGTTATCCCTATATTCGGATTCCATAGGTTATTACAAAAAGACAGTATCCACTCTCTTATGCCAGGAAGGGTAAAATTATCTTGTCCGGTCTTCCTGGTGATGGTTACTTTGTTAAACTGCTGAAGCAGAGCATTATGAGCCTCAAAAGAAGAGTTACTATCGTTTTCATCAAAAAATAATGCTCAACTCTAGATCACTAACCTTATTTTACAACGCTTATTACTAACCTTCGTCGTTTCGACTAAAGGGAGGCTTCTAAAGGTTTATGGAATGAAATATTTAATATTTTATTCACTAAAATCACATTTTAATCACTTCGACAGTCTTTCAATTGAGATCAGACTTTTCACTCAGTTAAACAAATCTGCCCGCCATGCAGCACTATTGTGGCTCCTGGGAGCTGAGTGCATGGCGGGCAGATCTGGGAACTAGCTCTGTCAGGAAGGATAATTCATTGATCTACGGATTTCTGAATAATTCTTCTTGTCCCAAGTTCATCTATGTATACTACTAGCAAAGTTCATCGCGGAAAATATTTGCTTCAAATATTCACCAACAGAAGGTTTCATTCTGGAAAAAGGGGCCTAGAGCACCATTTCCAACGGAACTTTTTCGCTCGTTTCCGTCGATATGATTCACAGACCTGCAAAAGATGCCAGGAAGGATTATTCATTGATCTACGGATTTCTGAATAATTCTTCTTGTTCCAAATTTATATATGTGCAGTTTTTTTTCAAATTTTATCTCGTATTTTTTTGACAGACTGTATATCAGTATAAACGATTAACGAAATATTTTAAATATATATTTATAGTTCTTGCTCAAATATGATATGTATACACCAAAAATATGAAAATTCATTGACCATATCGTGACGTAAAAGTCTGGATATTTTCGTCCTAAGCAAATTAAATATTTAGATATTCATTTATTCAAAGGAGATTATAACAATGCATGGTTTCGGTGTCACGAAAGTATTCATAGATAAGGAATTTAATGAATTCGCTGTGGAAATACGAAAAAGTTTTTTGCCGAAAATTATTTAAGAGCAACTGGAGTAAGAAGGTACTTGAAAAATAAAAGTATTGTTGAGTTTTATTGTATTTCACTGAAATGGACACAACACTTTTAATTTGAGACAGAATTCCAAAGACAATAATGAGTGATAAATAAAGAATTGATCCCAGTATGCTGTAATAAATGTTTTGTGTAATGGTCCTTAACCCCTCCGTTACCCCCGCGTAGATTTGGATCTCTCATACCCGAGCTGTATCAGATTGATACATACAAGTTTGCTTTCACAATGGAATTTGGTTTATCTCAAACGGTAATATAGATTTGTGTTCAATTCCCTAAGGAAACACTGGTCGAAATAATAAAATTTTATTCTCGAAAACACAAAACGAAGAAGATGACTTAGATTCAAGTAAGAAACGAATGGGAAATGTTATCTTGAGCGAAAATAGAATGCGAAACTGTACTGTTATGAATTAGATATTGAAGATTAGAGTATTATTCGAGTTTTCGATTTGATTCGTTCGAATCTGTGTTAAAATTACATACAACCAAATTTATATGCAATCACTCGGTATTTCAAATTATTGATTGTTTTTAACCATGGAGCTTTGACTACTTGTGCAGAATTAAGTTTTTTGTTGTAAAAAAACTGGATAGTATTATGAGAAATATTGAATCATCACCACATGTTCGGGATATTGTACTCAGTCGTCACTGAGATTTGAAACTGTGAATACCATAATTTAAAAAAGCCTATAATCATAACTGAAAATGCCTTACGTTGGATTTTCCGATGTACAGAAAAGTCTAATAATTGCTCTCGTTGAAGAAGGGGTGACAAAGAGGGAAATACCGGCCACAATGAGGGTATCACAGGGGGTGATTTCAAGAACCTACGCCCGATGCGTGGAGCTACAATCTCTGCAAAATAGGCCTAGAAGAAGTCGCAGAAAGATCACTTCACCCCATACTCCAAAGGCAATTTCTGGAAGCAACAGGCATCAGTGTATCAGTCGAAACGATACGTCAAAGACTTAGTTCAAGGAGTTTATACAGCAAAAGCGCCTCAAGAGTTCCAGAGCTAACCAGACAACAAAAAATTAACAGACTTAATTGATGTATCGAGCACGTAAATTGGAATATTGAGAATTGGCGAAATGTTCTTTATTCATATGAGACCAGAATTGGTGTTCGATCAGATGAACGCCGGATTCGGGTTTTAAGGGGTCGTGGAAGACATCCTAGACTCCGAGCAGCAAGACAAATTCCGAAATATCAAGTGTACCAGTGTAATGTTTTGGGATGACATTATGCTGGGGACCAAACAGATTTGACTTCGTTTCCTGCGAGTGTAACGGCTAGAAATTTCGTGGACCTAGTGCTGGAGCCCATAGTTAGACTCTGGCGAGGTGCCCACGGTGAGAATTTACTTTTATGCAAGCTAATGCTCTTTCGCAAACCAGCAACCTCAGGGGACATTATCTTGAAACAGAGGGAATCGCTATTTTGGACTGGCCAGCTTGCTCTCCAGAACTAAATCCTATTGAACATTTATGGAATAATCTCAAAAGGTATACTCCAGACTTTTCAAATTTATCAGTTTTATCTTTTGTGTTGAAAAGGAGGCCCGACAATTTACTAACAGGTTCGAATGCAATATAAACTTTTTTTACTATCAGACAAAACTTTAGCAATCTGTTCTGACGCAACATGTGTTGTTGCGTATTTTTCGATTAATTAAACTCTTTATTGTATTTATATGGAAGCCGTTGTTCTCTGCTTTTGACATAATGGTGTTAAATTCTGATTTTCGGTCCATATCCGATAAAGGCAAAGAAATCGCTCGGTGAATCATGGATTTCAAGGCTGCTATATTTTGATAATACGGGTGAAATGAATCTATGGGTAAGACATTATCCGTGTAGGATTGTTTTCTGAAGGTATTAAATGGTAAACGGTAATTGCTAGGTCTAAGAAATTGATTTTACCATCGACTTCTGTTTCTACTTTGAACTCAATGTTAGGATGTATACTTTAAATAAAATCCAGGAAGATTTCTAGCTGTCTATTCGTTCCAATGAAACATGCTAAAATGTTATTAACATATCGGTACCAAAAAAGAATATGCCTTCTCATCAAAGGTGAAGTCATAATTTTAGTGTTTTCCAAATTAGACATGAAAATTTTAGATAGAAGGAACTGAGGAATATATCTTATTATTGAACTGAAAATAATTTTGGGTCAAGTATAAATCAAACAGAGAAATTAACTCATCTTTGCAGACAAAGTTGAGATTTGTTGCCTCTAGAATAGTTGATATCAAGGAACACATTCTGTTGCAGGTATATTCGAAAATATATTATCTACATCTAATGATATTAATTGTGGATGGTGGCATGATTAAATTATTTATTTTATTCGATAATAACAAAGAATTTTTCATATCGTATTGTGAATGAAAGTAAGAAAATGATTTAAATTTGGAATTTAGTTGCTTAGCAAGTATTTGTGTTGGACTATTGGTGAATGAAACCACTGGACGAATGGGGTTATTGTCTTTATATGTTTTAATGGGACCATATAATCTAGAAATTCAAGGATTCTAGGATTATAATTTATCTGTTTCTCTCGAAGCTACTGCTCTAAGTTGTTTCAGTATAAGTGGTGTTGGGTCTTTCTGACCGAGAGTAAGCGCTTCTTCATTGATGAAATCTTCAATTTTTTCCTCATTTTGTACTTTTGGAATAACAATTATAGCATTCGACTTGTCTGCTCTCGTGAGTACTAATGAATTTTAAGAAATTTTGCATTTGATATATTTGATAGGAATTTTATCCTTCGAGTTGATTTGATTTTTATGGTTCTTTAAAATCCTCTCAATTTTTGCCTTCTCAAAATAGTCAGTATTTAAAGTTCTCGTTAAAATTCCGGATTCAACAGCTAATGTTTCTAAGGAGTTATTTTAGGAACAAATCTAGAACCTTTGGAAAGAAGCTCTGTTTCTTTCTTGTTAAATTGAACATCAGATAAATTTACAACCTTTGAGTTCCCGAACAATTGACTATCTATTATGGGGAACTCAAGTGTGACTGAAAATTTTGATTTGAGTGATTTCAATTTTCTAGACTGTCTATGAAATTTTTTGAATATGGAAGTTTCAATTTTAGATCTAATTGTATCTTCCAAAATATCAAATTCTAAAGAATGTAATTTAAAACTAAGTTCTGAGTGCAAAACCTTAAGGTAGTGCTGAATGACATACCTTTTATTATAAAGATGTTTACATTCTTCTTTTATCCAAATGATCTTCGCTGCTTGGACTGCTTTATATGATGATGTACTATTCGTTTTGATATTTACATTTCTCGGTATAACTTTGAACTTAAGATACTCCTTGTTGAACCACAAGTCCTGTGAAAAATTCCTGTACCTCTCTATGAGTTTGGCGTATATGTTGGCTTGAACTACTACACAAGCTTCTTTCAAATGAGTGATCGATGAAGCCTGAACTACGTGATAGTTGATAGTCATGATGAATAATGAAATAAAACAAGTTACTATATTTTAACTATCACTAATTTATTGATGTAAAGAATAAAAAATTATATTGGTTGGACTGGTTTCGGATAGGTTTTTCATTCTTCACATCAATAAATTAGTGATAGTTAGACTAAGGTACTGGAGGTAAATATGGGCCGGAGGGTAATATGGACCAATGCTCACAATACTAAAATGACACTTTTTCCTACACATTGTGGCAACGGTGTACAATTGCTTTCAAGTCGGTGAGTTAAGATTTGGTTGAATCGCGCCCTCTAACTAAAATATGTTTATAGTAAATTAGGTTATGTTCAACCGACCGTGAGGCTAGACATATTTATAAGTTTTCTTCTTTGTTTACGAATTAAATTCAGTGTTGAAAATAAAAGGTTTTGATTTTTAATAACGCAAAGGTAAGTTGTGTAGTATAGACCATTTTTGATGAACTTTATAACGTTTTTGTGAAAAGTTATTTTTTTCTTATATAAATTCGGTACATAGTCAATTCGGGCAATATGGGCCATGTTTATGGCGGGTTATATGCACCGCGGCGCATATAGCCCGACTTCAGTTTCTTTGGAGATTATTCGATAAAATCAAAATTATTTTTTTAATTGTTATTACAGATGGGGCCGCGAGAGCAATGGAGTCAAATTCAACTCGAAAATGCCCTTAAGGCAATGAATGAGGGGCAAAGCCAAAAAGCTGCTAGTAAAGAATTTAAAATGCCTAGACGAACTCTAAAAAGATATTTGGACAATGGTTTGTCAGAAAACGACTTGGTCGCCCAAGCATTCTCAGTGTACAGCAAGAAAGGATTTTGTTCAGCGAATAAAACGGTATTGCGAAGTTGGTTTACCTCTTACACCAAAGTTAGTCCGTCGTCAAATGTTCAAATATTGTAAAGTCAACAACATTCCCAACCAATTTAATGCAGAAAAGAGATTGCGGGTAAAGACTGGTTAAAGCTATTTATTAAACAAAATCCAGACTTGTCAACAAGAAGAGCGCAGGCTATGAACCCTGCTCGTGCGCAAAAACTTAACAAGACAATTGTATCGGATTATTTTATGAAGATCTCAGAACTTATGAGGACTTTGCATCTTACAAACAAACCTCAAAACATATACAATATGGATGAGAAGGATGCCGACTTACTATTCACCACCAACAACGTGTTCTCGCTGCAAAAGGAGAGAAAAGAGTTCATTTGGTAGCGCCAGAGCATGCAGAGAATGTTACAATAGTGGCTTGCTGTAATGCAATTGGTAACTCAATCCCACCGATGGTTCTATTCAAAGGTAAGCGACTTAAAAGTGAGTTTCTTGACAATCTACCACACGGAGCATTGGTAAAATGACTCCCAAAGGAAGTATGACCACAGAGCTCTTTATTGCCTTCTTAGAGCATTTTTCTAAATATAAATGTAACAATGGTCCAACGCTGCTTGTATTTGATGGGGCCTCAAGCCACTTGGATTTTACCATTGCGGAAAAGGCGGATAATCTTGGCATTACTCTATTTTGCCTACCATCAAATACAACCCATGAGCTTCAACCACTGGACAAAGCTGTTTTTCGGTCGTTTGAAGCTCATTGGGACAATGAACTTTTGCGTTACTGGGACGCTAATCCACAAAGATCACTAAATAAGGCTAGATTTAATATTATTTTGTCCCGAGTTTGGCCTAAATGTATGACTCCAGATAATATTATAAATGGATTCAAAGCGACAGGATTATTTCCTTCAAATTCAGAAGCAATTCATGAGTCAGCCTTTGCGCCTTCATTGCCATCGCAAAGGGATATGAAAAGAAGCATATTAAACAACAGTCCTACACCTAATACTCAGGATCAGGTGGTACCAGATTATGATACTCATTTATCGTCGGATGAAGATGATATGACATTGGCTGTTATAGCACACAGGACAAAAAAAAATTCTAATCATCTGTCTCCTGACATAGACAAAAATGTATTAAATACGTCATTTGAAGAAATGTTGCCGACTCCTCTTAACCCAACTGAAACAGTTGCAATTCGCAAAAAAGCATTAAATTACAAAGCTCAGCAGGTGAAAAAGGACCTATTTAACTCTGTAAAAAGTCACTCGTCTCCGAGGTCTCCATACCCCTCAACTTCTAAACAAAGTGCCAAAAAACAGGCGGCTACTGAATCTTGGTTTTGTGTTGCTTGTCAGTCTGATGACCAAAAAGATATGAGGATGTGTGTTAACTGCAATACTTGGTATCATGAGGAGTGCGTTGGTTTAGAAGAGGATGATACAGAAAATTTCGAGTGTTGTTGAACTTTTTTTATGCGCAATATTTAGGATTTTTTTTTCGTTGAATGTTATAAAATTAATTATTTTACTAATAGATTTTATTTAAATATAATTTTTTAGTTTTGTATTAATATGTTGTGTTTAATAAAGTTCTTTATCAATTCTGGGTAATGTTTTTAGGTGGCCCATAAAAAACACTGTGAGGATAATATGGGCCGAAAGAAGACTTTACTAATGTAATAATTTTTTCTAAATTAAGTTACCCTTACGAAATAATTAATAAAGGAATAACATAATGTATTATATGAGTTTTCACTACCGTATTAAAATATTATATTCAACGCAAAAATATTTATGTAAACTGAGTGTAAAATAAGGAGGCCCATATTTACCTCCAGTACCTTATCAATTATCACGTAGTTCAGGCTTCATCGACCAATTATGATAGGTATGTTCTGATTACTTCAATTAAAGCATAACATTAACGGAGTTTATCTCATTTGAAAGAAAAAGTTATCATTTCTGAATAATATTCCAAACATTTTCCAATCCTCACGGCTGTTGTTGGGAATGTGAAAAACAAAATTATTGGTCAATTCACTCTAAATGGACACCTGGTATAGGTATGTATAAATCCAGTAAAGCGCTTCAACTACTCATTCTAGGGTAGATTAGGGATCAAGTATCCTATGCACCAATTCAGCTGCCGCTGTTGACATACTCATCAATATAATGTTGTGGTCGTAGAATATGCGTGGGGGTGATCCGGACTCGACAGGATGATATAATGGCAATCAGTGCCCTCTGCCAGAACCAATTTCTGCTTCATGCCTAGCATCGTTACGCCACTCTGATTTTGCATGAAGAGACGAGGGAGGTTGAATATGCGGGTGATTTTCGACAATAATGATCACAATGTGTTGGTTTATCGTTTCATTAAGCGTGTTTGTCCCTTTTTCATAAAATATCATAGGGATAACGTCTGCTACTCGTTTTTATCTGATTCGATCGTTGATAGTATTTCCAATGAGTTGCCATTAGTCTAAACGCCGCATAATTTTGGTAATGTCGCGCAAAATTGCAGGATTTGAGGTCATTCAGGATCCCTATCAATTGTAGAAGTCGAAACTAATGATTAAAACTGTCTTAATCCGTACATACAAAAAACGGCTTATATTAAGATAAAATATTTCTAGAGAGAACAATGAAGTTCAATTTTGACGTTCAGTTGTATCTATGAATGAACACAATCGATTGTTATTATTAACAATTCAAGTCGGTAATCTTGTTTTCTTTCATTTGAGCCAGGGCTGATCAAGTTTTTTGAAAGTGGGGACAACCGGAGGATTCCTTCTTGGCGGACAACCGGAGGATTCCTTCTTGGTGGACCACCTAGAAACGATCAACTAATAAAAGTTAGTCGTCAATGAAAATATTATACTTTAGAAATTTGTGTAATAAAAACATCCAGTATTACAGCATTTGGTGTTCATTAACATTTTTAAACAAACATATTATTTTACTTACACTTCTGGCAGCTAGATGACGACACTACATAAATTTCTTTCAGTTTTTCAATATTTTCAGAAGGAATATTGAGTATTCAACGAACGATATGCAGAATGTCTGAAATAATCGTTTCTTTACAATTTTATCTACATTATATACAAATCTATTATAGATTGTGATCAACATTAGAATCTACATTACTTAATTTTTGTTATAGAACGAGCGAGTTTCTCGGATGCACATCATTTTCGATTCAAGATGAATGTCAAACGGTGAGTACTTTTTTGAATTTTTATTTCAAAACTTCTTATTTAAAAATCAGAATAATACTTTATTACTTCGAAAGTAGAGACAGGAATTTGTAAGTAAGTGTAGTATCACTAGATTTTTATTGTTCACTTTCTTAGAAACACTTCAACTTTAATCCTCGAAATTTATTGAATTTATCGAAACTTCCTTTCAATCGATTAAAAGGAGGTCAGCACGAAGGAAGCCATAACGCTATGTTCGTACAGGGTGTCTTCTTCATTTATCACTATCCTGTCCTACTCTTTCATAAGAACGAAGAATCCGTCAACAGAATCAGAAAAATATAATTACGTATTTTGAAAATCTTCAGTTTGAAAAAACTTTTTCTATCTCCGTTGTCTTTGAAGTTATCGCATAGGAAAAAACCGCGTTTTATAGAAAATTTTAAGCGCAATTCGGCAGTCCATCTCTATTCTGTATTCACGTTGTAATTTGGAAAATATAAAGAGTATGGTTATATGGAACATTCTATATATTTTGTCTTAATTACATAACATTTTTCTCAGGAATACAAAAATATACAACAGTTGACTATTTCATTCATGCTGAACCATTTTTGAAGGCATTTTAGAGAATTCACGTTTTAATAACTGAGTTGGCCATGGAAAATAGTGCTATAGTACTTGAAGATTCACAGACAACCACACCCCTTAAAAAGAGGAAAGACCATTTCGATTCTGCATCTACGTCCAGAAATACCCTAATAATAATCGATAGTGTTAACTCTCTAATCCCAATGTAAACTGTTTAAAATGTTTGCCATTTTTTTTGGACACCATTCGACATCGTTCTGCGATTTTTCTAGTTGCGTTTAAGATTTCTATCGGGTGCCTTCGTAAGTTGGGAAAAGCTAAATCTAGTAGGATGCCCCGAACCATATACTTGTTCTTCATGATATCCCCACAAGAAGAAATCCAGTACAGATAAGTCTGGTGATTGCCACCTTATTACTCCATTTGTATCACAGCATTTTCTAAGAAATTCGTTTCCTAAAATGGGGTGCACGAGTTATGAATTGTGAGCAGGTGCGCCATGCTGCTGAAAATATATACTGCTATATTGTGCCAAAGGAATATCATAATGAACACTAAAACTAAATTGTTTTCACAATCGAAGTTGTAGAATTCGACAACTATTGAAATTAAGTTTTTTTGTTTTAATTGGACGCATTTCAATAGATTTATGGTTATGTCTAATACTGCAACGTCAATTTAAATTATTCGCTTGAATATATTCGACATATCATATTTCAATATCCAATAACGCGCGAAATTCATCGCTATATATGTAAATATATAGAAAATTTTCATTCCAATCTTCTGTTGAATGTAAAATATCCCTCCTGAAGGAGCTGGGTTTTCGCTATATTCTTTAAATTGTTCACCAACTAGGGCTACAATAATAGTGATACAGTGTAGCCGAATGTTCTGAATAAGAGCAACAGACTTTAGTTGAGCTCTCGTTTGACCTCTTTATTATAGCATACCCATTTACAACATCGAACAAGACCGCTACCAACTCGTATAAATTCGTTGAAGCGTAACAAGAACATATATATGTATACAATTGGTTCTCCTTCAACGAACCGACACAGAAGACTATCAGGGCCACTGCAAAACGATAATGAAAAGAGTAGATCAAACGAAGAAAACTTCAAGAAGCTTGACTTGGACCATTCTCCTCAACGCTGCTCACTGTTTCTGCTACTTGTAGTTCTCCCAGCGTTTCAGTACCTAATTGGCTGTTAAACAATTCATGTTTTATATCGCAATTTCCGATCAAAACGCAAAATTTAACGATATACGTTGAAACACATTGGTGCTCTTCAACGAACTGACACAGAAAACTACCAAAGCCACCAGGAAATGATGAAGACAAAGAGTACATAATTTACCATGGTACCAAATATCTGTGAAAAACAGAAAGATTAGCAGTCTTTGAGCGAGAGGATGGAGATCACCCGCGGTCTCAGGGTGGTTGATGACGCGCATTGCTATCTCCTTGACACTATTCAATAGATGTTATGAATGTATGGGTGCAGAGCCCCACACTTGAAAATAGTGTTCTAGACCAGATCGCGGTGGCGTGAAATTCCGTAAGCCCTGAAAAGAAAACTGAATTTGGCTGAAGCAGATTTAGCAATGATGTTGACTGTGATGTTGAGTAGGTGCATATTCGTTTGTGTGGAAATGTGATGTCCTTGTATTATAAGAGATTAGAGTCTTTTGTAAGAGAACGTTGTTGTTTGCGTTTAACCGACTTCTCTCTGATATTTTCTCTACGTCCAAATCCAGTGACATGATCGGTTGGTATCTTTGTTGGTGTGTCTCCTCAGAGTTATAGGATGATGACTAGGAAATGACGACACGAAGGTATATTCGTCAGCAAACCCAAACATTTTGTCTTCTGTGGAATGGTGCAGATCATTAATTAGCAACATTAATCAGCGAAAGTTAGAGCTCTGGGTTCTCCTGCATTAACTTGAAGAGATTCACTTGTTACACCATCAACTACCACCGGAAACGATCTACTGGAAAAGTATCTAATAGTCCAACCACGCAATGTTAAACGTAACGAAGGAAAATTAGTATTCATACTAATTTTTCATTGTTGCGATCAATTCAATAACTTCCTCATCCACCATACTCCCCAGATCTAGCTTTTAGCAACTCCCATCTTGCAATCTCTTGATATTACAAAGAACGCTCCTGGAAAGTTGACTTATTTCCAATTTCAAACAGAGAAGTGGTTGTCGAAACTAAATCTTATCTCGAGGACATAGATGATTCTTGCTTCAATCAAGCCACCTCAATAAATGACGTCTTAGGAACCACTTGTTCCGATACCAAAGTCATTTGTATCATCTGCATCGCTTACTTCTCATGTCGTGAATATAAGCATTTTGACTGCTATTCGTTAGGAAAACTTCTTTAAAATTAGTTATTCTCAGCTGTAATAATTAGTTTTTTACTGATCGAGATGATCATCTTTTGGCAGCTTGGTCTTTTTAACGAGGTGCCTTAACCAGTCGGTAATATACTTGCTTTTATCTACATAGATAGATGACACCTGCCAAGAGCTCCTGGTGGTGTTTTTTTCCGTTGTTCCTTTTAACATATCTTCTAATATGTTCTGTTGATTAAATATTACTTGTTTCCTTTCTAACAAATAATCCCCAAGGCAGCGTGCCAATTCTTACCGAAATTCTTAAAGCTATCGAGCAATGGCTATTGATTTGCCATACTTTTCGATTGGTGATGTCCATAAGTAGATGACGGTTGTACTCTCGCAACTTTCCAACACTCCAGATATGTCTGGCCCTCATACGAAATCTGAAACAGGCGATTGAGAACAGGTGCTAACTCTGGAGCACGTTTCTTCAAATCAGTTGGTGGTATTCCATCAAGGCCCAAAGCTTTCTTACAGTTTAGCTGTTGGAGAAAGTTTCTTACCGTACGCATTTTGAACTTAACTTCAGCCAAATTCGATTGATCATGAGCGATGCTTGCATTTGAATAATCTGAAACAGAATTCTGGAAAACATTTTTGCAAAGAGATCTGCCTTTGCGTTAGGCGATGATGCGATAGAACCATAATCTCTAATCAAAGATGGGAAGGATGACTTGCAAACGTTGTTGTTGGCTGCCTTCGCCATAGACTAAAACTGACGAGTTCCACAGGTCTGCTCTATGAGTCTATTTCTAACTCTGTCATTGAAATAGGTTTCCTCTTCATCAATTGCTGAGTACGTTCCTGAAACGCCCATATTCAGCTTTAGTTTCATCTGTTCTAATTCTTACAAGCTCTGTCTGTAACTGTGGTAGCTTTTTGATAGATTTTAGAGAAGCAAGGTTCCGGTGCGGAAGTATTTTTTGTGGAGTTTGGAATAAAGAAGTTCATGCACGCTAACCTAACTTAACTCTTGAAGTGCCTCAACATCCAAGATCTTTTTCAACAGAAACTTAATATCGCGATAAACTGAAATGTGTCATTTTAATTTAGATATATCGTAATAGTGTCAGACGTTGTAATAAAATTGGATAATCTCAGGAATACGGCCAACTTGTAAAACACTGTACATCATAATTTCGACCAACTTTCATTATTTTTCCTTAATAAAGATTCAAATAGGTAGTTGATCCAGCTATATAGTCTTTTCTGAGTATGATAGCTATGGCATTAAATTCAGAAGTTCCAATTAATTATATTAATTATATTTCCAGTATATTGGAAGTCATAATCTAACAAAATCATTCGGTCTGCAAATATATATATATATATATATATATATATATATATATATATATATATATATATATATATATATATATATATATATATATATATATATATATATATATATATATATATATATATATATATATATATATATATATATATATATATAATACCTGAGGCATAGAGACATGCAAATACAAAGTATAGATCCTATTCTTAATAAAGTTAAAAATCATCGTAACTTCCACAATCTTGCACAGTTTTCGTAGTTGACATGTTATAGAAGGAGATTTATTATATTCAGTACTAGAAATAAATGTCAGGTAACTCATTAAATCGAGTTATCTTGGCAACCACATGTTCGAGTTCAATAAAACTGCGGAAATTTAGCCTCTGTTTAGTATCTTTATGGCATTGAACGTGCAGCATAATGTCACAGCTGATATTTACCTCTGTTTATTAGTTAAATGTTGCGGAAAACACGGTTGCAGCAAAACCACCAAGCCGTTATTTCAGCAAGAATGTCTGAGGGATTTTATTTTCCACGTACTGCAGATAACGCTGGTTTTATAGAAACAATTTACATTTCTGTGGCAATGAATTTCAATAAAATATTATTTCTTTAACCCACAAGGATATATTTTTAGAGAAAGCAGTTGGTAAATAACCGAAAATTGCTTAGAATAATTGAAAAATGCGAAATGGTTCTATTGGAAACACATCGTTTTTATGTTTCAATGCGCTATGAAATTTCGAATTTGAATTCATAGTAATTTTCCTCTTTGATCTCTGGCATCCTTATTTCCTTAGTAACATACTAAATTGCTCTCGAAGTTCTTTTTGTGGATATAGTTGAAATATGATTTTTTCTATATTGACTTTAATGTCGATATTACCATCAGCATCCGAAAATTATGAGTAAACTATTTGAGAATTCTTGAAGAAATGCGATTTATTACAATTTTGATTCTTCAACATTAACCACTACTTGGTATGAGCAATTTTGTTATTTTTAGCACATGCAATCTTAGTTCATTAACGTTCATCGTTTCTGATGAAAATATAACCATAGTTGCACAGAATATTCTACTGAAGCAAGCTATTATACAAAACAGTATGTGGAATTGTAGTTGCTAATTTCCTTGCACTGGATTCCTTTTCGATGGAAGTCCATAAGTATTTCTTTCTGGATATAATTTTTTGAAGAATTGTCTTATCTTCTTGAAGCCGAATTAATAAATTTCCACTGAAATTCCGCCGCTTGGAAAGGCCAGATGGTTTTAATTTTTGTAGTCTGATAAAAGAATACGGGTACATGTAATGTTTCTTAAGGATCCTTTGAATGGAAGTATAACTCAATCCAATATCTATTGATGCTGACTTAATGGACGCATGTGGACTAGCACGAAAATACGCTAGCCTATTAATTTTATTGTCGTCGTCCTCGAGAATTGGTTTTCTTCTAGTTTCTATGTATTTTGTTCCTCCAAATTGCAGAAAATTGCTTCTAATCCTTCGAAATTTTGTTTTACGCATAGACGGTAAATTTGGAAATTGGTTATTGAATTGCCTGCAAGTTCTATCCACCACTTTTTGACATTCGCCATGAATTAAAAAGAGATTAAACATATCCTCGTTTGGAAAATTAGCCATTTTATTATAAATCTGGTATTTTTCAAGAATTTTCACTTCAAATTACCAACAATTCTTGTTGAAATATCAAATTCGAATGAACGAAGTGACAAGTACATTAATTTTAGGCACCTGTCAGGTGAGCGTAGCCAGTTCAGCTACTTGATTCAAATATTTCAAAGCATTCTCTGTTAGTTCTTGCAAAATCATCAAAATTCAATATATTCCTATATTATTTCGGAAATATAAGAGATGGGTATAGTACATGCTGATACAATTCCATCTGAAATTTGACGCTCCATCTGATGGCGATATAAAAATTGACGCGTGCCATTTGAAAAAATTGAGTTATTGGTGTTTGAAAAAGGCCAAATTGAAAAAATCATACAAAACAACGCAATGAACATTTGACATGTGTACACTGCTTAAAAAATTCCTTGATTCTTCTTCTATCCACCCAAGCAAAAAATGTTTCTGTAGTGCAAAAGATATACGAACTACAATTTTTTCAAATGTTCCTCAAAAATCTGTCAAAAGTTTTGACAGATAAGTGCCAACAACTTGGGTATTTTATGCCTCGCTCAAATGTCGGTTCTAGATGTATAATAAAAAAGGTAGATTGCCATTTGAAATAACGGATTGATGACCCACTTCCGGTATAACCGGAAATGGTATCACTTCGAAAATATTTCACTCCAATTGGAAATCGCTAGTTATGGCCGCGTATAAAATTTCAGCTTGATATTGTAATTGGAACTCAAAAACTTTTTCACGGACGGTCCCGGTGGATATCTCTGTATAAATATGATGGACCACCTTCCTTAGTGCATTTAACAGCCAACAGTATTAATTTAAGAATAAATTAAAAATTAATGTTTCAGATTCAATATTGAAACCACCGTTTAGAGTGCGAATGAAATGAATCTTTAAACTTTGTATGTAGACTTAGCATTCCTAAATTTACCCTGATACAATTGCAGTTGATGCTCTAGAATTTTTTAAGTCTTTGTGTTATTCTATCAGAAAAAGGTTGAATAATCTCTATTCTCTTTTAGGAATTATCTGGTGCATACCTACTCCTACCACAATCAAGAGGCAGACATAAGAATATCCCGATAACCCCCTGCAATCTCCTGGCGACCATCACGGAGGATCCACTACAAGTTAGAAAACACCAACCAACAATGTGCGACAGCCGTTCGAACAGTATGGACGAAATGATGAGTTTGGACGAATTCGAGAACGTTGTTGGCTGCGCCAACAAAACCATCCTCAGCGAGCAGCAGAAATCAGCAGACGAAAATTTGTTTCTGCGGTACCTAGAATTGGATCCGGTAGAGGGTCCGGAAGCGATTCCGGCGGCTACTCAAAGAAGAGCGACTGGTATAAAAAATGGCAGAACTCCATTCACCCATACAAAGAGATTGATGAAGGCTCCCAAGTCAGGATTCGGTTTTTCCGTTGTTTGGACACATCCGCCAAGAATTGAACGAGTGGAGAAAGGGTTACCTGCAGATCGGGCAGGTATTCTGCCCGGTGATTACCTAATTTTCGTGGACAAACACAACGTAGTTATGATGCCGGAGATAGATATTCTAAATTTAATTAGGTGAGTTATAATTATTATTCTTGAACAGTTTTCATATGTGGTATTTGAGAAAGACAGAGTTAACAACACCAATAGTTTACTAAAACGTTTTTCCCCTACAGGACGATGAAAAACGCCCCAAATCGAAATTAACGAAAATTAACTGAAGTGAACCTCTTTTCTCAAATTAAAGTAAAGAATAAAAATATATTAATAGTATCAAACATGACTGAAACAGTCAATTGTCATAAGATTACAAAAATATTAATTTTTTTGGAGCCGTAAAGTGCAGTTTTTGGCGACCACACTTGTTACTCAGTGGCTCATACATTATAGAACTTACATGCAGCCACTTAAGAAAATTGGAACACAAAATCCAATCATCACAACTTTTCGTTTTGTAATACTCTTCCAGGCACTTTATACATCTATAATCCCCTTCAGATACTTCTTCTTCTGAAGACAGTTGCGGTTTTTTCTGTGATTCCAATGAAGAAGACAGTTTCTTGTTTTTTTTCTAGGCCTTGTCTTTGTTGTAATTAAGTTAGTCGTACTTTTATTGTCTTCTTGTTTTTTGTTGTATTTTTTGATCCTTTCATCTTTCCTCTTTCTTAAATTCAGTTTCTTAGATATAAATTCTGGGGATATAAAAATGGTTCTTCAAAATTCGCATCTTCTTCTAACTATCCAGCTGACGCTGTTGTGTCGTTTCTTGGTTAACATTTCCTTCATTGGATATGCCTGTACATCTTATAGCCGAATCTCCGTTGAATACTGTTGCCGCTTTGCACCATGCATTTCCAATAAGTTGAGAAATGTAGTATCGTGTGAGTTTCTTTTCTTTGTGAGTGGTCATACATACTTTAGATTCTCTTTCACTTAACAAAAGGGTTTAAATGGTTTAAAAAACGCTCTATCTTGCGGCTGCAGAGCATAGGTGGTATGACTAGGGAAGCACATGATTAGCAGCAGCCAGTTCTAGCAAGTCAACTGCATTGTTATGCGATCCATGCTCATCTAATAGTAGTAATAGTAATAGTAAGTTTTTCCAGTGTCGTTTTTGGGAAGAAAGTGTTCAATAAACCACCTGAATAAGAGTTCACCGCTATTGTAGGGTGATTTTTGATTAATATATACGTCAGAGCCGGATGGTAAGCCCTCTAAGAACTCTGGTTTTCTGCTCTTACATTTAAAGATCAGACAGGCTGGTAGGCACTCTAGGAACTCTGGTTTTCTGTTCTCTCCTTTGAAAATAAGAACGGGTGGTAAGCCCTTTAAGAACAATGGTTTTCTGTTCTTACCATTACAGATAAGAACGGGTGGTAATCCCTTTAGGATCTCTGGTTTTCTGTTCTTACCTTTAAAGATAAGAACAGGTGGTAAGCCCTCTAGGATCTCTGGTTTTCTGTTCTTACCATTACAGATAAGAACGGGTGGTATTTCCTCTAGGATCTCTGGTTTTCTGTTCTAACCTTTAAAGATAAGAACGGGTGGTAATCCCTCTAGGATCTCTGGTTTTCTGTTCTTACCATTACAGATAAGAACGGGTGGTAATCCCTCTAGGATCTCTGGTTTTCTGTTCTTACTACTACAGATAAGAACGGGTGGTAATCCCTCTAGGATCTCTGGTTTTCTGTTCTTACCTTTAAAGATAAGAACCAGTGGTAAACTCTCGAGGATCTCTAGTTTTCTGTTCTTACCTTTAAAGATAAGATCAGGTGGTAAGCCCTTTAGGAACTCTGGTTTTCTGTTCCTACCACAACTGATAAGAACGGGTATTAGTCCCTCTAGGATCTCTGTTTTTCTGTTCTTACCTATAAAGATAAGAACGGGTGTTAATCCCTCTAGCATCTCTGGTTTTCTGTTCTTACTTTTAAAGATAAGAACGGGTGATAAGCCCTCTAGGATCTCTGGTTTTCTGTTCTTACCTTTAAAGATAAGAACAGGTGGTAAGCCCTCTAGGATCTCTGGTTTTCTGTTCTTACCATTACAGATAAGAACCGGTGGTAATTCCTCTAGGATCTCTGGTTTTCTGTTCTAACCTTTAAAGATATAAACGGGTGGTAATCCCTCTAGGATCTCTGGTTTTCTGTTCTTACCATTACAGATAAGAAAGGGTGGTAATCCCTCTAGGATCTCTGGTTTTCTGTTCTTACCTTTGAAGATAAGAACAGGTGGTACGCCCTCTAGGATCTCTGTTTTTCTGTTCTTACCATTACAGATAAGAACGGGTGGTAATCCCTCTAGGATCTCTGGTTTTCTGTTCTAACCTTTAAAGATAAGAACGGGTGGTAATCCCTCTAGGATCTCTGGTTTTCTGTTCTTACCTTCAAAGATAAGAGGAGGTGGTAATCTCAGGTTTTCTACTCTTACTACTACAGATAAGAACGGGTGGTAATCCCTCTAGGAACTCTGGTTTTCTGTTCCTACCATTACTGATAAGAACGGGTATTAGTCCCTCTAGGATCTCTGTTTTACTGTTCTTACCTTTAAAGATAAAATCTAAAGGTAAGCCCTTTAGGAACTCTGATTTTCTGTTCCTAATATTACTGATAAGAACGGGTATTAGTCCCTCTAGGATCTCTGTTTTTCTGTTCTTACCTTTAAAGATAAGAACGGGTGCTAATCCCTCTAGGATCTCTGGTTTTCTGTTCTTACCTTTAAAGATAAGAACGGGTGGTAATCCCTCTAGGATCTCTGGTTTTCTGTTCCTACCATTAAAGATAAGAACGGGTGGTAATCCCTCTAGGATCTCTGGTTTTCTGTTCTTACCTTTAAAGATAAGAGGAGGTGGTAATGCCTCTAGGATCTCTGGTTTTCTGTTCTTACCTTCAAAGATAAGAACGGGTGGTAAGCCCTCTAGGATCTCTGGTTTTCTGTTCTTACCTTCAAAGATAAGAACGGGTGATAAGCCCTCTAGGATCTCTGGTTTTCTGTTCTTACCTTTAAAGATAAGAACAGGTGGTAAGCCCTCTAGGATCTCTGGTTTTCTGTTCTTACCATTACAGATAAGAACCGGTGGTAATTCCTCTAGGATCTCTGGTTTTCTGTTCTAACCTTTAAAGATATAAACGGGTGGTAATCCCTCTAGGATCTCTGGTTTTCTGTTCTTACCATTACAGATAAGAAAGGGTGGTAATCCCTCTAGGATCTCTGGTTTTCTGTTCTTACCTTTGAAGATAAGAACAGGTGGTACGCCCTCTAGGATCTCTGTTTTTCTGTTCTTACCATTACAGATAAGAACGGGTGGTAATCCCTCTAGGATCTCTGGTTTTCTGTTCTAACCTTTAAAGATAAGAACGGGTGGTAATCCCTCTAGGATCTCTGGTTTTCTGTTCTTACCTTCAAAGATAAGAGGAGGTGGTAATCTCAGGTTTTCTACTCTTACTACTACAGATAAGAACGGGTGGTAATCCCTCTAGGAACTCTGGTTTTCTGTTCCTACCATTACTGATAAGAACGGGTATTAGTCCTCTAGGATCTCTGTTTTACTGTTCTTACCTTTAAAGATAAAATCTAAAGGTAAGCCCTTTAGGAACTCTGATTTTCTGTTCCTAATATTACTGATAAGAACGGGTATTAGTCCCTCTAGGATCTCTGTTTTTCTGTTCTTACCTTTAAAGATAAGAACGGGTGCTAATCCCTCTAGGATCTCTGGTTTTCTGTTCTTACCTTTAAAGATAAGAACGGGTGGTAATCCCTCTAGGATCTCTGGTTTTCTGTTCCTACCATTAAAGATAAGAACGGGTGGTAATCCCTCTAGGATCTCTGGTTTTCTGTTCTTACCTTCAAAGATAAGAGGAGGTGGTAATCTCAGGTTTTCTACTCTTACTACTACAGATAAGAACGGGTGGTAATCCCTCTAGGAACTCTGGTTTTCTGTTCCTACCATTACTGATAAGAACGGGTATTAGTCCCTCTAGGATCTCTGTTTTACTGTTCTTACCTTTAAAGATAAAATCTAAAGGTAAGCCCTTTAGGAACTCTGATTTTCTGTTCCTAATATTACTGATAAGAACGGGTATTAGTCCTCTAGGATCTCTGTTTTCTGTTCTTACCTTTAAAGATAAGAACGGGTGCTAATCCCTCTAGGATCTCTGGTTTTCTGTTCTTACCTTTAAAGATAAGAACGGGTGGTAATCCCTCTAGGATCTCTGGTTTTCTGTTCCTACCATTAAAGATAAGAACGGGTGGTAATCCCTCTAGGATCTCTGGTTTTCTGTTCTTACCTTTAAAGATAAGAGGAGGTGGTAATGCCTCTAGGATCTCTGGTTTTCTGTTCTTACCTTCAAAGATAAGAACGGGTGGTAAGCCCTCTAGGATCTCTGGTTTTCTGTTCTTACCTTCAAAGATAAGAACGGGTGATAAGCCCTCTAGGATCTCTGGTTTTCTGTTCTTACCTTTAAAGATAAGAACAGGTGGTAAGCCCTCTAGGATCTCTGGTTTTCTGTTCTTACCATTACAGATAAGAACCGGTGGTAATTCCTCTAGGATCTCTGGTTTTCTGTTCTAACCTTTAAAGATATAAACGGGTGGTAATCCTCTAGGATCTCTGGTTTTCTGTTCTTACCATTACAGATAAGAAAGGGTGGTAATCCTCTAGGATCTCTGGTTTTCTGTTCTTACCTTTGAAGATAAGAACAGGTGGTACGCCCTCTAGGATCTCTGTTTTCTGTTCTTACCATTACAGATAAGAACGGGTGGTAATCCTCTAGGATCTCTGGTTTTCTGTTCTAACCTTTAAAGATAAGAACGGGTGGTAATCCTCTAGGATCTCTGGTTTTCTGTTCTTACCTTCAAAGATAAGAGGAGGTGGTAATCTCAGGTTTTCTACTCTTACTACTACAGATAAGAACGGGTGGTAATCCCTCTAGGAACTCTGGTTTTCTGTTCCTACCATTACTGATAAGAACGGGTATTAGTCCCTCTAGGATCTCTGTTTTACTGTTCTTACCTTTAAAGATAAAATCTAAAGGTAAGCCCTTTAGGAACTCTGATTTTCTGTTCCTAATATTACTGATAAGAACGGGTATTAGTCCCTCTAGGATCTCTGTTTTTCTGTTCTTACCTTTAAAGATAAGAACGGGTGCTAATCCCTCTAGGATCTCTGGTTTTCTGTTCTTACCTTTAAAGATAAGAACGGGTGGTAATCCCTCTAGGATCTCTGGTTTTCTGTTCCTACCATTAAAGATAAGAACGGGTGGTAATCCCTCTAGGATCTCTGGTTTTCTGTTCTTACCTTCAAAGATAAGAGGAGGTGGTAATCTCAGGTTTTCTACTCTTACTACTACAGATAAGAACGGGTGGTAATCCCTCTAGGAACTCTGGTTTTCTGTTCCTACCATTACTGATAAGAACGGGTATTAGTCCCTCTAGGATCTCTGTTTTACTGTTCTTACCTTTAAAGATAAAATCTAAAGGTAAGCCCTTTAGGAACTCTGATTTTCTGTTCCTAATATTACTGATAAGAACGGGTATTAGTCCCTCTAGGATCTCTGTTTTACTGTTCTTACCTTTAAAGATAAAATCTAAAGGTAAGCCCTTTAGGAACTCTGATTTTCTGTTCCTAATATTACTGATAAGAACGGGTATTAGTCCCTCTAGGATCTCTGTTTTACTGTTCTTACCTTTAAAGATAAAATCTAAAGGTAAGCCCTTTAGGAACTCTGATTTTCTGTTCCTAATATTACTGATAAGAACGGGTATTAGTCCTCTAGGATCTCTGTTTTCTGTTCTTACCTTTAAAGATAAGAACAGGTGCTAATCCTCTAGGATCTCTGGTTTTCTGTTCTTACCTTTAAAGATAAGAACGGGTGGTAATCCCTCTAGGATCTCTGGTTTTCTGTTCCTACCATTAAAGATAAGAACGGGTGGTAATCCCTCTAGGATCTCTGGTTTTCTGTTCTAACCTTTAAAGATAAGAGGAGGTGGTAATGCCTCTAGGATCTCTGGTTTTCTGTTCTTACCTTCAAAGATAAGAACGGGTGGTAAGCCCTCTAGGATCGGTTGGCATAAATATCCATTCCTTGCATTGCTCTCCAGCAAGCTATTACACTTATATTTTCACCTTTTTCAGAGTTTGTTAGAGTAAAACTTCTTTAGTACCGTTTGTATCAAAAATCTTGCCAATTTTATTGTTCACTTAGATACCAGTTTAGTCTACGTTGAAAATTTCATCAGATTTATGCATTAATTCGTTGTCATCTAAAATTTTTTTCAAGATCTTAAAAAAATCATCTATATCTTTACGGTTTATTCTATAAGCACGAGCTAAAGAGAAACCTTCAGAATTTCGTTGCGCTAATTGTTTATTTTTGTGGATGAAAGCATTACACCAATTGTTACCTGCACTACGCTTTTTCTTCGAAAACGATGCTTTATGTCTTACTTTTCTGCAAATAAATTAGCGATTGATTTAACGCCACTGCTATCTGGGGAAAAACCGACTTTTTCTAATGCTTTAATGTGTCATACCATTCTCTTTTTGTGTTCAAATCTCAAGTCCGTAGGTGTTCCTAAAGGACCTTTTGCGGCGTCTTTGAAGAGTTCTTGAAGGAACACACAAATCCCTGTTGGCTCCGTTAATACCGATTACTTTACTCTTGATTTACAGTCCAACTATGATTGAGAACATGATTTCACGCAAAAAAATTCAAAAATCAATCCAGGAAGTATTTCCAAGTATAAAAAGTTCTAACACAAAATACAACAGCTTAACTTATATTGGTAATCCTAGTCTAAAATTGAAATCATTCCTCTCGCATTATAATTTCAATATAGCATTCCGAACTGATAATTCTTTAGGCCGACATATCAAAAACTATAAATCTAAAATTGATAAAAGTAATGAATCCGGTGTTTATAAACTGTCTTGCGGGGATTGTAATAAAATTTATATTGGTAGAACTTCAGGAATTTCAAAGTTAGATTATTCGAGAACAAACGTAGTTTTAATTATCATAAATCAGATTCCCATTATTCTAATCACTTACTCGAAGAAAATCATAACTTTAATGATAATTTCAAAATTTTACACAATGAAAATAACAGACAAAAACTTAATCTATTGGAAATTTCAGACATTAACTAAGAAAAGAATTCAGGTAGGTTACTTAATAGTCAATTAGATCTAAATCCTTCTCCTTTACTCAATCTTTTCAATTCATAAAGTAAGCAACTCCGATGGGGTTTCCAACATACCTCTCGTACCTATTGTAATATTAAGTAGAAAACAAGACTAATATATAAGGAATAACTCTGTTCATTAGTTTGTATCTATCTGATGAAGCCACAGTGTGTTGAAACCGGTTATAGTTTCGTTAATATAGTGAAAATCTAAATACTATAGTGTTATTTCATTGAAAATATTTATATCGATTTTCATCAAGTAACGACCTCCTCAATCAAATTATTATAAATGAACTTACGAGTGTAGATTCAAACTTTTCAACCAACTAAGTTTCACTTTTTTCAATTATTTTTGAAGATAAACAATAATCCCTGCCAATGTGAATGAGATAGTAAAACATTATGCGCCATCTATTGCTCGGTGGCAACAAATTGTTTGATCGCTTTAAAATTGGTAGTTACCGTAGTTGGGGCTTAATACGTCTTACCCTATGGATGTCACTGGTTCGTATGGAACACTGATGATTTCTAGCATTACTGTAATTCGAGCTTAATAACCTTCATCCCAAAAGTTTTAAGAGAAAATATTTCGCAGTATTGTTCCAACACAGATATGCGTTAGTTCAGAACTGGCTGAATTTTGCGAAAATTGACATTGGCGTTTCATAGAATTATTCTAGAACTAGGAATTGAATTCTTGATTCTAGGGAGGAGCCGGAAATGATTTATGGAATGTATGCGCACTTTGTATATTTTTTATAAGATATTTACAAATGAGTTTCACTTTTCCACCTTTCTCGAAAATCTATCCTTGGACCTTTGAGACGGTTTTTCACTAAATTCTCTATATGTGAGTGGAATCGCTCAAAATCAGTCACACCCTGTACATCGAATTTGTTTGTGACGTAGGCCGCAATACGGGTATTAAAATTAACAAACTTCAACGCTTCATAACAGACAGTCTTCTAAATTACGTAATAATTTTCTTGCCAGATCTACCTTCGTGTCACGAGACAAACGAATGATTGGATAACCGCCAATTGCATGAATCATTCTTGAATAAGGACAACTTACCAACCAAATCTACCACAAACAAGACCAATTGAATCTTTGTAAACTTACCGGAAAAGTTTTCGATAATGGCTGGAAAGCGCAAAATGTTACGCCGCCGCCAAATCCATAACAAAAGTTGAGAAATCACCGTTTGTGACGTTAAAGGCTAATGGCACGAGTAAGGGTTACATTGCGTGCCATTGCAGATCTTGGGTTATAATTTGTAATTCAAATTTATAGTTATATTCTACTAACATTAGAATTGTGTTTGTATGTTTGGATGCTTGTAACTAATCACGCAAAAACGGATAAACGGAGGTTGATTGCACACAGATAGTTGAGATAGCATTTATTTGATCATAAACACCTCAAAAATGTCTAGGGAACACTTACCAATATCTTTAAAATATGAATTTGATGCTTCGAATTTATAGAAATCTTTCGGTTTTTGTTAGGATGTATTGTACATAATATATTCTCAAGAAAACAAAATAATATTTGACTTCTACAAAACACCTATAAAAAAAATTTGAAATTTGAAAACGACGAAATTTGGTAAAACACAAAGAAAAATCCTGAACTAATATTTTCGAAACGATATGGAAGTACTTATATTTTTCAGTACCCAGAAGGTCCACCTCTGTTATAAATGACACTTTGGCATCGTCGCGGCATGTTCCATATTAAATTGTCTATTACATTTTGGCCTAAGTCATTCTAAGCCCCCTGAACTGCTAATCGAAGCTCCTGTTCATGATGAAAGACGTTTTGACGCAGGAGATTTCTTCTTAGGGTGTCTCACACATGCTCGATGGGATTCAGATCTGGGGAGCAGGATGGCCACGGTAGAAGATCGATATCATTCTCTTCAAGAACGTTCAAGACAATCCTTGCACGATGGGGAGGGGCATTATCTTGTTGGAAGAGTGGATTTTGACCCATTGTTTGGAGACACGGTACCACTACAGGTAAAACTATCTCATTTGCGTAAGAATTTCCCGTGAGGTTGTTCTGTATGAAAACGAGGACAGTTCTTCCACCAAGGCGTATACCTCCCCACAACATCACTGATCCGCCTCCTTGTCTAACAACTTCTCGAGCATGCTGGAGACGGTTTTGCTTTCCAGGTTCCCTCCATATTCGAATTCTTCACGAATCGGGATAATAACTAAATGTAGATTCATCACTGAAGAGAACTTTGGTCCTCCTCTCTTGATCCCAGCTTACGTGTTCTTGGCACCAAGCTAAACGAGCAGCGCGATTTCCATGGGTCAGTTGTGGAACTCTTAAAGGACGTCTGGAGTAGAGTTGACCTTCGTGCAGTCGATTTTTCACAGTTTGGTCGAAAATTTGTACATTATGAACTCGTGATAGCTCTTGAGCTAATTGAGATGGTGTGGTAGTACGATCTCTTCTGGCTTGTAAAACCAAAAATCGGTCTTGGGCGAACTGTAGTAATCCTGAAACGACCTGTATGGCATTCTTCTACGCTACCTGTTTCATTGAAACGCGACCATAAACGGTTTATGACACTTGGGCTACTTCCCAGAACCCTGGATACTTCCCGTTGTGAGCGCCAAGCTTGGAGCATGTCAACGGCTCGTAACATCTCTTCTCTAGTCAAATATCGTCTTTCCATGGTCGAATCACAAAACTTGAATCTTTTATTTGTGCTTACAACAGAAACAAAGTGCAAACTAACTGATTTCAAACACTGAACACATGAAATGATTATAAAGCAGCGTCGCATCTGCTGCATTTTTAGTTTTTTATAAAAAAAAACTGAAATCTGTTGCGACACCCTACATTATTGGGTGAAAAATTGATGCAGGTGTTCATTTCTTAAAAAAAATCATCCATTCTGGATACGATATATCGATATTCAGAAGTGTTCCCTAGACTTTTTTGAGATGTTTATGTAGCCTTTCGATGTAAGTCATGTTAAAATGAGTTAGAAATAAAAATGATATTATATCCCACAGTAAGAAACTAATGTACAATGACAATTTAAATGAGATATTTAGATATTATCAAATTAAATATGATATTACTATAGCAGTAGCAATGCCAGTAAAATATAAACATACAAAAGTTAAGAGGAATGGTCTCATCATTGAAGTCGCGATTTTCGAATAATTCTCCTAAACTATTAAAACATCTTTCATTCAAAAACTCTTGGGAGTTTGATATTTTAATAATCACGTGAGAAATGGTTTACTATATGCAGGGAGTTTTGTTCTATTCACTATTGAATCATTTCTCCTTCTGGTTTGATACATTCTGTCAAAAAAGTACTGAAAATTGGCCAATGAAACACAAATTATTTATTTTTCATCCAAATTAATATAAAATAATACAATCATCAAGACATTTTTCAAACGACATCAGTTCTCACTGCGAATTCTCTTTTATGTCTTCTATCGATTCGCGATTCGCGTCAGTATAGAAAACAGTTGCGCCAACCTAGTAACAACAAAAATTTCTACAGTAGTTTCAAGAAGATATTTTAAATAACCACTTTTTCGACAGAATGTATTTATGCTTCGATTTCTCTTTCCCAATAATAGCATCATATAAGAAGTTACAAATATGACACATTTGTATATGTTTAATCCATACAGTTAGAATATTCATCTTTTTAAATGTGCTTCGACAGATTTCAGTCTGTTTCATTTTGAACATGCTTCTTAGATATATTTTTTGTCGACGTCTACAGAGTTTCCCAATAAAATAATATCTTAACTTATCCTTGACTGGAAAAATTCACTTTAAACTGTTGATTCTGCAGGAATATCTACTGGATCATCGATAATCTTGAGGGGGTAGTAATATCGTGAAACTACAGTGACAAGTTGTTCGATAAGAATTTTCCAATTCTAGCTCCGGCCAATGTACACTCCTGAGACCGGCAAACTCCACTTCTACAATCTCAATAGATAATTTGATGTTATTCGTCATACTAAATGGCTGCAGTATCGTTTTTGTGATGTTCAAAGAAAGACCGCTTTCGATAAACTACCCCTACAACTTCAACAAGATCATTTGTATAAATAATGTTAAAAGGGGGCCCACGAATCGAATCTTGGAGTACTCCTCCCCTTACACACACGAAGTCAAATAAGACTCCGTTTCTATTTTCATCATACACGACGATTGTATTAGTCATAGTTGTTTTTCAGGATCTAAATAGTTTGAGTGCTCTGACTCCACATAACTACAGCTCAAATGCAGACTCTGACTTTGCTACAGGTCAAAGTCATTTTGTTCCACATCAGGAGCACCACAGGGTTCCCATTTGGGGCCCTCATTCTTTTTGATTTATGTTAAAAAAATCACTAGCTGCTTCGTCAACTGCAAGTTTCTGCTCTTCGCAGACGATCTCGAAGTTTTCTGCCAAATCAAAAACACTCAAGACTGCTTGTCTGTACAGCATGAATTGGATAACCTGAATAAGTTCTGTGGTGATAACAACCTGTTTCTAAACCTATCCAAGTGTCATGTGATATATTCTACTCGTAATAAGAAACCAATTGAATATCCTTATTGTATCGGACATACTGAATTATCTAGAGTACATTCCATGAAAGATCTCGGTGTGATTTTGGACTCTGAATTAACTTTCAACAGTCACTTCGAACATATAGTAAATCAAAGCAGTAAAATGCTTGGCTATCTGATGAGACAATGTTAGTACTTTGATAATCAAAAGGCTTTTTTTATCCTTATATAACGCATACGTCTGCTCTAGAATAAATTTTGTCTCAACTATATGGAGTCTCCTCTATTATACCTACATTCTCAGACTAGAGGGTATACAGAAGAAATTTGCCAGGTTTCTGGGTTTCAAATGTAACTTCCAATTGAAGCCTGGTAATTCTGAAAATTATTTTAGGCGTCTCGAACATTTTGGGTCGTTGAGTCTGGAAAGCCGTAGAATATCAAATGACATTCTATTAGCATTCAAACTTGTTAATGGCTTCTTAGAATCGAAGGAGGTTCTCCAATGTGTTTGTTTTTACGTTCCAGTTAGACGCTTTAGACGAAAAAATTTGTTCTATTTGAACCTTAGGAATACTAATAGCGCCCAAAACTCTCCAGTATGGAGAATATTATATCTGTATAATTCTTTTGGGAATCAGATCGACCATTTGGCTCCAAAAGTCAAAATGTAATTGAAGCGTTCTCTGCTTCAAAGTCAACACTTGTAGGTTTTTATCTTCATCTTTCATATGTTTATTGTTTGAAATTTTATCGAAATAGTTTCAAATCTTTTTATATTATGCACACACTTTGTATCTAAATAATTTCTGAGCACAGTTTCTGGGTGTTTATTCACCTTTCGTTGCTCCATACTGATAAGTAAATAAATAAATTTATTGACTCTATAATTCGTTTGAGAGCCTGATAGAGTACAGTGGCGAATGTCCTACCTTTCACACATAATATTTGTATTACTTTCTCAAAAATTTTTCTTATATTAGGAAGAAGTGAACTATAGTTGTTCAATATGCTTCTACAATCTTTTTGTGGACGAGGTGAATCCATTTAATTTTTCTGGATATTCCTCACTGAGGAGGGACTGATCTATGAAATCACTTCAGAGTACAGCAACAACCTCCTCAACGCTTTTCGAAAATTATACAAGTACCTCATCGCAGGCCATTGATTTCTTGTTTTCTCGCTGCTTTATATATTCAATGATATCCCGTCCAATCACTGGTTTTAAAAATGAGCTAAACTCGCAAATCTTGCTATTAGTTTGACTTTTTTTTTCATTGGCTTCATTCAACAAATCAATGCATTCATTATCTGCAAAAAACTCAAATATTGAATTTTTCTGATCAGTTACCTCCTTTATGGATTCCCATAAAGCCTTGGTATTGTTTTTCGCATTAGAGAATAAAGATTACTGAATCCATGAAACATCCCCTAGAGTATTAGATGAATGTTGAAGCTTCACCTATGAAAAAATCCGCCTCTTTACAGAGTCACCCTTCATTTCCAAAATCCTATCTACCTTTTATACATAATGATCAAACAGCTCAAATATTATTACAAAACACTTAAATTACAAAAATTCATAAATTTAGATGACGGGGCATAAGATTGTTAGTTCAGAAATAATAATGAAAATGACATCCATGAAGATATCTGCTTAATGACTTTTCAATAGAATATCTACATTTAAAACACCACTTACAACTATTCCAAAGTAAACAAATTTTTATATATTAAACTAGAAATTTCTATTCCCGAAGACCAATACAGGGTGTTACATAATAGTATGTCACAAATTGAGGGGGTAAATCTACGTGCAGCTTTAAGAAAAAAAGTTTATATAAACATAGGACCGCAAAAGCTTCGTTACGGAGATACAGAGTGTTGAAATTTCGGAAACAATTGATTTTTCTTCAAAACTCCTGCAGTTTTTGAGATATTAAGCCCAAATTTGGAATGCAAGCTATTTTTTACGGCCTCCATCATAACACGTACTAGATTATAACTGAAATTCACAAGGTGTTTTTTTTTCGAGGCCATGTCTCTTTTTGCCCTTTCAAACTTTTTTTCCGTACGCCAATGATCAGCGTACAATCAATCATGGTCTTCCTCGTTCAATTTAGAAACTTTTTTGACCCTTGTAATTTTCCGTATCTCCAACCGTTTTCGAGTGAAAAATTATTGAATTTGAATTAGTCGAATTGTATGTTATTCGCTAAATAGAAAAAAATTATAGAAATACTCGATAGGTATGCCCAAAATTTGCTTTTATTTTGATAGCTCGTCTTCTGAGACTCAACTTATACTAATTCAATATCAAACTAAAAGAAAAAACAATTAAAAACTGAATAAATGGCTGGAAGTGTCCTCCACCTGCAAGAATACAGGCCTCTGTCCTTCTTCGCATATTATCACGCACTCTTTGAAACATTCCTGGGGTATTTCTTATCGTGTCACAAAAGGTTTTTATTCAATTTTTCAATTCTTCTACAGTCTTCACCGGAGTGGTATAAACTAAACTTTGAGATATCCCCATATGAAAAAGTCTAAACAATTTAAGTCTGGGGACCTAGGAGGACATATTTCTGGCCCACCCCGACCTGTTTATCGGTTGTTGAATGTTTTATTTATAAATTCCTTAGCTTCACCACTAAAATGTGCTGGTACCCCGTGATGCATGAACTACATTATGTTTCTCACCAAAAGTGGCACATCCTCGAGCAATAAAGGTAACTCCTCCTCAAAATAATGCCGATAAGCAGGACCATTTATTTTGTTAGGCAAGAAAAAGGCGCAATCAAAAAATTTCCAACTATCCGACCCAGACATTCGGTGAGAATTCTTGATGATGCTTCGTCTGTGAACATCATTTCACTATCAAAATGATCATTTTTTCTAATTTTATCTAAAAACCATCGGCAGAAATTCAGTCTTGAAGGAAAATCTCGAGGAAGTAGAGTTTGGACGCGTTGAATATGAAACGGGTAGAATAAAAAATCGTGGAGAATCCTCTAAACTAGAATATGTGAAATATTCAACTGATTTCCAATATTTCTTGTACTCACATCAATACAATTCAAAACTGCTTCCTCAGTATCTGGAGTTCTCATAGTTTGAGTTGCACCTTTTAAATGATTATTTGCAGTAAAAGTACCAGTTTCCCTCAACCTTCTGTGGATATTTGAAAATGTTCGCCTGTTTGGTGTTAATCGATTTGGAAAGCGCACCTGATATAATCGCCTAGCTTCTGTTGTGTTTTCGTCAGCCTGACCGTACATGTAATGAATATCAGCCAATTCGGTGTTAGTAAAATTAGCCATATCTTCTTACAGCAATAACTTCAAAAATCTAAAAAATAATCGTTAATTTAATAAACAATTCGAGCAGACACTGGTTCTACTTTAGCAACAGTCAAAATAAATAAATAAATGAAAAACTCAAAGCTTACTAGTAATTTTTCTAATTCGAAGTGCTTTCAATTATGCGAATGTATACAATCGTTTGATAATTTTTTGCTCGAGAACGCTTGGAGATACGAAAAAATTACAAGTTTCAAAAAAGTTTCTAAATTCAACGAAGATGACGAAATTTGATTGTCCGCTGATCAGTGGCCTACTGCAAAAAAGGTTGAGAGGACAAAAGAAGACATGGAAAGACTTTGTAGATTCTAGTTTAAATTCAGGACGTGGAGGCTGTAAAAATAGCTTGAATTCCAAATTTGGGCTGAATTTGTTCTTTCTTAAAATTACACGTAGATTTATCCCTCAAGTTGTGACATACTATTATGTAACACCTCGTATATCACCAAGACATGTTTTGATAAATCAACAGAATCACTATTTTCCTAATTGCATGCTGCTTCGATTTCCCCCTCTGCACTCATAATTCTATCGCTAATTTTCCGCCGTACCAAAACACATGATTCTTCATGAATGGAAAACTGTCTTGAGAAGGCAGACAACCCTTGATAAACATACATAAAGTTGTAAATTAATGAAAATGAAAATGTTTGAAATATACTAATCCTTCGATACTAATGATATTTTTGGTTTGTTACAGATCTTATGGGAATCAATTAACTTTGGAAATTTTTCGAAGGAACTCTTCAAGGAATGGTTCGGTGCCTAGTGTGAAACGTATGAATAGCGTCGGTACCGTCTGTTCCGCCGTTCTTCCTACTCCAACTAGCTTCGTACCTCGCCGTCCTTCAACAGTATGTTCCACAAATACCGCCTCCGTAGATTGCAGTAGGAAAAAATTACATTTACCTCAGGTCACCTTTAGCTCGGAGGTTGGTAATGGTGTCGTAGTTTAATATGCGCAAATATTATAACCATATTTAATGTTTAATGAAATCAAAGAACAAGAAGCGGCACATAATTCGTCATTCAGACTCAGGATATCATAATACAACATGATAACTATAGCTTTCGAATATTAAAACTTAACTTTTCAGCATGTCTGCGTTTTTGAAAATGCTTTCTTTTTAAGAGAATAAATCAACAGGAAAGAACCAAATTTTTCAATTAAAGTGTAGCTTCCTCATGATGACTTTGCTCCGAAAATAATTGCCATAGTTTTTTCCCACATCAGTTATTAATGTTTTAGTTCTTCCACTATTTGCTTCGATCATTGACATTTGGCCAGTACGTTAAGATTTAAGTTAGATTAAGTTTGCTTGTTTTAGTTCATTCCAGTTTAGTTTTTAAGTTTATTTATTGAATCTATCAGTGTTTCAATTTTGTTTTATTGTATTTGGTTATCTTTGTTTTTGTTCAAGTTTTGCGTTTGTGAAATATATGTCTTCTAATTTATACTTTATTTTGTTTAATTTTTCTGTTTGACCTTCTTCATCATCATAGTCACCATGTCTTAACAGACATGTTGTGAACTCGTAAAATGCATTAAGACGGAGCTGGAACGCTGCCGATACGAAGATTACACAGCTCTACAAAAAAAATTTTTTTTATTGTTGCCCTGGATATCATCGCAAATTTTTATGTTTTCAAGTGCCCAGATTGCGAATATATTCATGAAAGTTCTCAATGTGCTCGTATTTTCATGATTTTTGCATTTCTTATATTTTGAACAATTATAAGCTTGTTAGAAATAAAATTAAATTTTCCAGTCATGATTACGCTTCTGCGCAACTTTTTCGCGCATACAAACATCACCTGATCCCCACTCTCAGACCCCTTGCTCCACAGAACAGCTGAGATCTCAGTTATTTGACAATATTGAAGTACATATACACGTAAATCTGGATAAAGTGTCATAAATTAATATTTTGTTTCAATTACTGAATGTCCATTCTTCTATATTTGTCTTCTAGTCTAAAATATGAGTTCGTCACGAAGAAAGTGTAAATATTGTAGTGATTTATTTTGTTATATTTGCGGTGTTTATATACCAAAAAAACAAAAAATAAATATCACAGACTTTGTCAAGGAGACTTATGTTGAATATTTTGGTTTCAAAATGGACAAATTAGGTAAACCATGGGTTCCTTATAAAGTTTGTAAGTCCTGTGTTGAGTCTTTACGGTTGTGGAAAAAAGGTGAACGTTCTGGATTAGACTTTGGTATTCCTATGATCTGGATGGAGCCTACGAATCATTCAGATGATTGTTACTTTTGCGTAGTAGCTGTTAAAGGTTTTAATCGAAATCAAACGTGGAGATACCAAGACTTACAGTCTACGAAATGTCCGGTTCTACACAGTGAAAATCTCCCTCGGCCCATATACATTTCAAAAGTAATTCGCATGCCCTCAGAAACAATGATGTTACCAAATTCACAGAAATCGGGACCATCTACTAGTGGAAGTGAATGGGAAGGTGAAACATCTACGCCAAAGTTATTTTCTCAAAATGAACTCAGTGATTTAATACGTAATCTTAATTTATCAAAACAAGGATCAGCACTGTTAGCCTCTAGATTGAAAGAAAAAAATTTATTGACACCAACAGTAACAATTACAACGTACAGAACGCGAGAGAAAGAATTATTACAATTTTTTAGTGAAAATGAAGGATTATTGTATTTTAATGATATCGCGAAGCTGCTTATAGACATGGGTTTAAAAGAATACAAATCTACTGAATGGCGCCTTTTTATTGATAGTTGCAAAAGAAGTTTAAAATGCGTCTTATTGCACAATGGAAATAAATTTGCATCAATTCCAATTGCCCATTCAACGAAACTCAAAGAAGAATATGAAAATGTAAAATTAGTTTTAGAGAAAATTAAATACTCTGAGCATCAATGGCCGATCTGTGTCGATTTAAAATGGTTAATTTTTACTTGGCCAACAAAGTGGATATACAAAATACCCTTGCTTTATTTGTATGTGGGATAGTAGAGCAAAGCAACTTCATTGGGAACAAGATGTTTGGCCTGTAAGAAATTCTTTAACTGTCGGTAAAGCCAACGTAATAAGGGAGCCGCTGGTGAGCAGAGACAAAATCATACTTCCACCATTACATATTAAGTTAGGTATGATTAAGCAATTTGTAAAAGCGTTGAACAAAGACGGAAATTGTTTTAATTACATTTGCAGAAAATTTCCGAAGCTTAGTATGGAAAAATTGAAAGGTGGAATATTCAATGGTCCTCAAATACGGCAATTGATGAAAGACTCAGATGTTATCAAAGTTATGACTTTTCCGGAAAGTAAAGCTTGGAAAAGTTTTGTGTTGGTTGTCGAAAATTTCCTAGGTAACCATAAAGCAGCAAATTACGAATAAATTGTGCAAAATATGCTGACAAACTCAGACTTTAGGTCCAAATATGAGTATTAAGTTACACTATCTTCGCAATCATCTAGATAAATTTCCGGATAATTTAGGAAATTATAGTGAGGAACAGGGAGAGCGGTTTCATCAAGATCTAAAAGTGATGGAAGAAAGGTATCAAGGTCGATGGGATTGTCACATGATGGCAGATTACTGCTGGTCTTTGAAAAGTGATTGTCCCCTGAAAAATTATAGAAGCAAAGCTCATAAAAGGCGTTTTATGGAAATATGAAATATATTTTCGACATTTTCCTCTTTATTTACTTCGATGTATCCGAATTTCTGAAAACATAACTGACATTATAAATATATCTGTTATTTTGTTTCTTGTTTTACGATTCTTGTTTTGTAAAATGGAAATAAAGATTTAAAAAGAAATCAGAGCAAATCCTACAAAATCATTGATAGTTTCACGAATTGTGTGCATGAATAGACCCAAAATCATTTTCATATCTAGGGCAACAAAACCATTGTAGACCAGTGTTATCAATTGTTTTCGAAATTGTAGCACGCCATCTTTCGCGATTTCGAGTTAGTTCGGTGGCTTTTGGATGTGAGTGTTACTCACATCCATTAACTGTTTCGTTGCATCCACCCAGCGTGTAGGGGAACGGCACGACGTGGCCCATTCGGAGCATGATCTTGGACAACAAGTTTCTCCATATTATCGCTTCTATGGATGTGACCGAAGAACATCAGAATTCGCTTGAATACAATGGACGAGAGCCGCTTTGGCGAAACATTAGTTCGATGGGCGGTATAAGAAATTCTCAACATTCTCCTCCAAGCCCACATTTCGAATGCATCAATTTGAGCGCGATCTACTTTTTTAATAGTCCAAGTTTCAGAAGCATATAGAAATATAGAGAAAATAAGAGTCTGAACTAATGACATTTTGGTGCTTCTAGTGATATTATTGTCACGCCATAGTTTAGTGAGCTTCGTCATGGCCGCCCGTGTTTGCTGTATACGTCGTCTAATCTCATTTTCACAGCCACCAGAATTTTTGATTAAAGAACCGAGATACACAAAACTTTGAACACATTGGCAACGGCCATCAGACCTCATTTCAGGATAGTTGTTATGTTTCCTATCTACGATCATAACCTTGGTTTTATTACAGTTAATACTAAGACCATACGCTGCACTGTTCTAGGTTAATCAGCAAAGCTAACAATTCTTCCTGAGAAGCAGCAATAAGGGTAGTATCGTCAGAAAACCTTAAATCAGAAATCTTGCTACCACCAATAGTTATGCCGCCATGCCAGTTGCCAAGTACTTGTCTCAATACAAACTCGGAGTAGATGTTAAATAACATCGGAGATAATACACATCCTTGGCGTACTTTTTTTCTGGTTGCCATTTGATCAAACAGATTACCGTCAATTCTTACTTGAGCTGAGTTGGACATATACAGTTTCTGAATTAGAAAAATTAGATGGTAGGGAACTCCCATAGAACGTAGGATTTCCCACAGTTTAGGCCACTTGACGTTATCAAAAGCCTTGGAGTAGTCTACAAAGCAGATATAAACAGGAAAGTAATGTTCATTGACTTTCTCAATGATCTGCCGCAAGTTCAAGAACTGTTCGCGCGTACCACGTCCATTTACGAAGCCTGCCTGCGCCGAAAAAATTTGCCAGCTAATAAAACTCTCCAAACGAGACTGTAGAATATATAGCAGCACCTTACTTTAATGGGAGATAAACGAGAGTAAACGATAATTGTCTGGGTTTGTGGCAGAACCTTTCTTATGGATTGGAACAAAAATAGACGAGCACCATTCATCAGGCCAAATGCCGGAGGGCCAGACTTTATTACAAATACTATGTAAAAGGGAGATGCCGTCATTGCCCTAGCATTTTGAAGTTTCGGCAGAAATGGCATCTATGCCTTTAGCTTTGCTCATTTTTAGTTTTTTCAAGGCATGTTGATAATTTAACAAAGGAGCCTTGATGCAATCATCAAAGTAAAGGTTCTGACAATAAGTATGTCACACCCCAATCACCCCATTCAAGCTGGTGATTCAATGTCCATCGGAATTCTTGACCGTCAAGGTTTAAAGTCCCGAGTAATATATTTAATCTTTAAAAACATCTCTCCCGGCAGATTAGTATTGGCATGGGTCTGTATCTTCCTACACAGTTCTTACAGATAGAAGTTTTTATCTCGCCGGCAAAATTTTTGAATTTCGCGCGAGAGCTGCCTATACGTATTATGTTTTGTATCAGAATCCAGAAAGCTTAAGGCTTCTGCGTGCCTCAATAACAAACAATGTATGGGTGGAAATCCATGATTGTTTTGGTTGTATGCTGCGCTTTGGTTGAGATATTTGAGCAGCTTGTAAAAGTGCACTTTTAAATAACAACCACATATTATTAGAACGGGAATGATCCGTTATAGAGGCGTCTTGAGTCTAGAAAATTCTGACCGAAAGGAAGCAGGATCCGCGATTTCCCTTGTAGCTATCCGCTTAGAGTGGAGACATATATTAAGTTTCAGTTGGAGTTCGCTAATTAGAAGTTGATGGTCTGAGCCACAATCTGAACCTGGTAGAGTCTTGCAAAGGGTAACAGATGACCTTCACCGTGTTCCAACTAAAATGTAATCAATTTGATTACGATGTTGTCCGTTCGGTGAGGTCCAAGTATATAAACATCACGGATGCTGGGTGAACAAAGTGATGGCAATTAAATAATTATGGTCAATACAAAATTGAAGTATTCGTTGACCTCTTTCATTTTTGACACCGAGACCGAATTTACCAATGTGTGCAGCTAGATATTCTTCTTCTACTGTTTTACCAACTTTAGCGTTAAGATCGTTATAAAAAGATTCCAGATCCTTCTTATCGGAATTAGATGTAGGTGCAAAAACCTGCACAATATTAATTGGAGTTGGGGTCGCATTAATGCGTAAAGATATTATTCTGTCACTAATACACTCGTAAACGAGTACGGTCCTCACGTGGCCCTTTGCCACCCAAAAACCAACACCGTTAACGGTCTCGTTGGATTTACCCGAAAAGCAGATAAAACTACCACTGCTGGAAGTAAAGTGACCTGAGTCCTTATATTGAAACTCAGATAAACCAGCAATGGCTATTCCATTCCTTGTAAACTCCTTCTCGAGGATATTGAGCTTGCCGATAGCTTGAAGACCTCTAACGTTCCAAGTTGCCAGGCGATGTTTAGATTTTTTCTTGTGGGGTTATATTAGGGGCATCGTTTACCAGATTCCTGGTACAACACAGTTGAATATGAGCTAGAATAGTCGACGCCTTCCAGTCAGTTAATTAGCAAATGTTGTCAAGAGTTCAAAGAAGGATTGAGTTGTGTCTACGAGAATACGGCAATATTTCGAACACTTATTGAAATACTTCAACACCTTGTGGATCTTCTCACCAAAAACCAATCTATTACGTATTTCATATACGACTACCTCAAAATATCTCCATTTCTCTGATCAAGTATAATGATATGTACTAATAAACTCTTCTTTCGCAACCTTCGATTTTATTATTTCAGTTTATTTTTTTTTTATTTCGAGAATGGTTGAAGATAACGACAAGGTTACTCCTGCAAAAATATGCCACAATATTTTATGCGTTGACATGTATAATAAAATACAGGATGTTCCATTTGAAAAAAATGAAGATATAATATTTTTAAAATTACAATATTCAATAATTTTTTGAGTCACTCCTGTATAAAATGAGGATAATCTATTTCAATTCATCAATTAAGCTATCCTTAGGCAATAAGAAAACGAAAGTGAAAAAGTATTCATCCCCTCTGGCCGAAGTAGCATGCGATGATGTGAGAGCCTATTTTCATAAATTTTTACGGAAAAAAAATTTTGTGACGAAACTACTCACAAAAAACTTATTACTTAAAGACATTATACCACATTTTAGGTCGCTCCTGAATCTTGAACGAAAAAGTGGTCTTTTATAGAGATTTTTTTATAGAGAATTGGGACACCCTGCTTACTGCAAAATAAATTGCTGAAGTAGATTCCTACTTTCTAGATACAATACTGTTCGAACAAAAATGAAATCTTCAAGAGTGTACGAGATACAGAACACCGCGCCACTGGTTAATCACCCAGTATATATCCCACTGGAAATCAGTGTTGAAGTTCATAAAAAAGACAAAAGATAATGCGTTTTTATATTTTATTTACTTATGTATGGTAAGCTGTGAAACATAACTTACAGAGTGCATATTGCAAGCTGTACATATAGTTTTGTTTTACGTTCCTGTTTTTTCTATAACATCTGTGACCCCTTTCTCCTTTTTTGTCCTTCGATGGGTAAATGAACTCCGATATTATACAGCGTAGAGCTAGCAGATGACGGTCTGCCATACTGTCTTCGTCGTACTACTTTTGAACGTTGTCGACCATACTGGATCGAAGATTCGGTTAGTGGAACCATATAGTCTAAAACACTCTTCTTATTGCTCTCGCCTCTCTTCAGTTCAGTAAACAGGATCCATGCGTTGCTGTCATAAGCAGCCGATAAAAAATTTCTTTCACCATTTGCTAATTTTCCGATTCATGTCATAGAGTCCAACAAGCTGATCTGAGAGATCGACTCCCCCCATGTACTTGTTATAGAACTCGATCATCTTCGGACAAGGAATTTCTGTTTTTATACCATCCTTTGTTTTTCTGTTCGCTTCGGTCATTTCATTGATGTGACAATTTGAAAGAACGTTGACATATTTCGTGTCCTTCCAGAAGGTTGCGCAGGTGTCATACTGATTAAACAAAAACTCAGCTGCTCCTCTTTCACGTTTCTTGTCGATTTGAAATTTTGGCATATTTTTTCTTGTCAAAATTGCCGTTACCACGGCAGAAAAAGGTAACTTGTTCATCAGTTGAGTACTTGTGGAAAATCGATCAAAGCATAGGGTGGTTTCTGGATCTCTTATCGTCGCGGCTAATTTCTCTTCTCCTAAAGTTGATTTTTCATTTCTGTCTTCTTCCCTCATGAGTATATATTCAAATCATATGTTTAGCCAGTTTTTGAATCACATCCATCCCGCAGCTTTAAATCTCTTTTTATGTGTTTCAGAGGAAGCTATTGCTTGAGACAGCTTCTCTCCTTGAACTTTGCCATCACCTCATCGATACTCTGGAAGGAACTTGCACTTCTCGATTTAACGAAAGTTTGTTTCAAACATGAAAGAACTTCGTCCATATAAAAAAAATTATGGCACCTTCAGGTTTTTGTGGCGAGTTGAAATAGAGTTTGGAAGACAGTAGATGGAATCGATTCTCAGAAATACTTTGTTTGATCATTGTGTTGCCAAGTGAAGAATTAGTAGACCAATAATGACGTTGTGCTGGCACTTTATTGTTGGACATAATGAGAAAACAACCAATAACAATCATTATTTCATACTAATCAGTTTCTTGTGTTGTTTTTTTCTGACTGAAGTATCTTTTGTCTTTCGTTCGTTTTTTAAGCTATCCAAATGAAGAGACTCTTGGGAAATAGCTTCAAGAAAACATCAAGTTCAGTTGCGGTTCTGTTCAGCGTTGCAATAACAGGGTTTTTCATTCGGTATCTTCATTCTTGGCGCAAAATTGTTACCTATAGGTTTCCATGTATCCAAAACTACTATGGGAACATTCGTTGGCTCAGTATCGTAATTATCATCAGACAAACTTTCAGTAGAGGATGAATCCTCCTTGGATCCATCTGTCCTGTTCTTATTTTTGGAACTCTGGATTTTATTACATTTTCTCTTTTACTTGTTTATGGCCCCGAAAATTCGTCACTCGAAGATTCTGATGATCGCTCCGAAGATTGCCTATACTCTGAACAACTCTCCATAAATGGCTCCTCATCCTCCCTTTCAATATCAGAACATTTTTCTGCGTACTTAATTAACTGTCTCTCTGTCAGCCGTTTATTTCTGAATTGGAAAAAAAAGATTTATAGTAATTGTTATACCATTGGAATAAATAAATCCCAAAGCAAAATACCAATGGGACATCCCTACGAGAAGTTTTTTGAGAAAAACTCACCTTGACATTTTTGTGAAAGAATTTCGAGAAAAAACGATAAAAATCACGAGTAAAGAAACAGCACGTGCTCCAACCAAAGCTTGAGTGTCGAGTAAACATCAAAAAAAAATAAGCACGAACTATTTTTTGGTGGGGGAAGGTGCGATACGATGTAAAGTACCAGAAGGACATCGATCAGTTCGAATTATTAGAGTACGTTTGTCACTGGAATTTTTTGAAATCTTCTGGGATCTATACAGGGATATCCACCGGGACCGTCCATTAAAAAGTTTTTGAGTTCCAATTACAATACCAAGCTGAAATTTTATACGCGGCCATAACTAGTGATTTCCAATTGAAGTGAAATATTTTCGAAGTGACCATTTCCGGTTATATCGGAAGTGGGTCCTCACTTTGTTATTTCAAATGTCAATCTACCTTTTTTATTATACATCTAGAACCGACATTGGAGCAAGTAATAAAATACCCAAGTTGTTGGCATTTATCTGTCAAAACTTTTGACAGATTTAATTATTTCTGTTATAAACTCGATTTTTGAGGAACATTTAAAAAAATTGTAGCTCGTAGATCTGTTGCACTACAGACACATATAGATAGGATAGAAGAAGGATCAAGGAATTTTTTAAGTAATCTCCACATGTCAAATGTTCATTGCGTTGTTTTGTATGATTTTTTCAATTTGGCCTTTTTCAAACAGCAATAACTCAATTATTCAATTGTCACGTGCCAATTTTTATATCGCCATCAGATGAAGCGTCAAATTTCAGATGGAATTGTATCAGTATGTAGTATACCCTCTTATAGTTCCGAAATGATTTGGGAATATATTGAATTTTGATGATTTTACAAGAACTAACAGAGAATGCTTTGAAATATTTGAATCAAGTAGCTGAACTGGCTACGCTCACCTGTCAGGTGCCTAAAATTAATGTACTTGTCACTTCGTTCATTGGAATTCGATATTTCAACAAGAATTATCGTTATCTCAGATTGAAAATATCCCAAAAATACAACACATTTGGAATAAAACCACTGGTTATTCAAACGAAAATATATTTAATCATTTTTTAATTCATTTTAGAATGTCAAAAAGTAGTGGGTAGAAATTGCAGGCAATTCAATAACCAATTTCCAAATTTACCGTCTATGAGTAAAATTAAGTTTCGAAGCATTAGAAGCAATTTTTTACAATTCGGATGAATAAAAATTGTGGAAACTAAGCGAAAACCATTCATCGAAGTTAATTACATTAATACGAATAAACGAAAGCGAACATCATAGGAGAAAACTAATTTGCGATCTGAATAAATGTTCAATATGTGCCCCATTTTGCTCGATACACTTGACAGCTCGTATACGAACATGATGAGTTGCCCTCCTAGTTTCCTCAGGATCAATATTACGAAAAGCATTATTAATGCGCTCTAGTAACTCTTCTTTACTTCTTACAGGAATAAGATACACTTCACTCTTGATTTTGCCCCATAAATAAAAATCAAGGGGCGTCAGGTCCGGAGAACGCGGAGGCCATAAATTTGGTCCTTGATTACCTCACCATCTATCCTCAAACATTTCTGTTAGCTTCCGATCTACAGCTCGTGTTTTATGTGCTGGTGCACCATCCATTTGGTAATAGCAATCCTTCAGAATGTTAAAGGGTAATTCATGTAAAAAATTTGCTAACGTTCCACTCAAAATTTCCAGGTATCTTTGTCCATTAAGATTTTCCTCATGAATGTGATAAGATAACAAATCATTCATTAAAATTGCAAAAACGTTCACGCTGAATTTATTTTGGAAATCACTAACCTCAATGAAATGTGGATTTTCTGTGTCCCAAAAATGTCGATTTCTCCTGTTGGTCATTCCACTTTCATTGAACTTGGCTTCATCAGACCATATAAATTTTTGCAGAATCGTGTCATCTTCTTGAAGCCGAATTAATAAATTTTCACAGAAATTTAGCCGCTTGGGAAGGTCAGTTGGTTTCAATTTTTGTAGTCTGATGAAAGAATACGAATGCATGTTATGTTTCTTAAGTATCCTTTGAATGGAAGTATAACTCAATCCAATATCCATTGATGCTGACTTAATGGACGCATGTGGATTGGCACGAAAATACGCTAGCGTATTCATTTGATTGTCGTCGTCCTCGAGAAATGGTTTTCTTCTAGTGTCTATGTATTTTGTTCCTACAAATTGCAGAAAGTTGCTTCTAATCCTTCAAAATTTTATTTTACTCATAGACGCCAAATTTGGAAATTGGTTATTGAATTGCCTGCAAGTTCTATCCACCACTTTTTGACATTCGCCATGAATAAAAAAGAGATTAAAGATATCCTCGTTTGAATAATCAGCCATTTTATTATCAATCTGGTGTTTCTCAAAAATTTCCACTTCAAATTACCAACAATTCTTGTTGAAATATCAAATTCGAATGAACAAAGTGACAAGTACATTAATTTTAGGCACCTGTCAGGTGAGCGTAGCCACTTCAGCTACTTGATTCAAATACTTCAAGCATTCTCTGTTAGTTCTTGCAAAATCATCAAAATTCAATATATTCCCAAATTATTTCGGAACTATAAGAGATGGGTATAGTACATGCTGATACAACTCCATCTGAAATTTGACGCTTCATCTGATGGCGATATAAAAATTGGCACGTGCTATTTGAAAAAAATTGAGTTATTGCTGTTTGAAAAAGGCCAAATTGAAGAAATCATACAAAACAACGCAATAAACATTTGACATGTGTAGATTACTTAAAAAATTCCTTGATCCTTTTTCTATCCACCCAAGCAAAAATTGTGTCTGTAGTGCAAAAGATCTACGATCTACAATTTTTTATATGTTCCTCAAAAATCGAGTTTATAACTCGATTTTAATAATTAAATCTGTCAAAAGTTTTGACAGATAAGTGCCAACAGCTTGGGTATTTTATGCCTTGCTGATAAACTTCCGGTATAACCGGAAATGGTATCACTTCGAAAATATTTCAGTTCAATTGGAAACCGCTAGTTATAGACGCGTATAAAATTTCAGCTGGATATTGTAATTGAAACTCAAAAAGTTTTTAACGGACGTTCCCGGTGGATATCCCTGTATATCCCATTGGGACTGAAAGGGTTAATGCTGGTGGGTTACTTGAAAAATAATTCTTCAACATATCCAAACTTCTCCTGACTTTGTGTTCATGTGCATTAATTTTTTGGCGCAGTGAAGAAAGTGTTGTGTCAGTGAGGTAGACCGCCTCGGTAGCTGCACGGTTAGTGAGCAAGTATGTAGGAATATGCTTAGCCGAGGTGCCTGGTTCGAATCCGGGTTCAAGTCATGGATGTTGTCCTTGAACAAAAAAAGTGAATTTGACAAAGACTCACATAGAGGTTGGACACATGATCATAGTTGTTGAGTCCATAACCTCTGAAGGCCAGATAACTTGTAATTCTGAGAGGTGGCAGTTATCATTGCACGGTCTAGGTGAGTGGTTCGGAGTCCACTATAAACTGTAGGTCCATAGAAAAAGAAAGAAGAAAGTCAGTGAGGTTATTCTGTCCAAAAAACTTGTTTTCCATTATCTCTTAATATATATTCCATAAGGAGAGATAAATTCATGTTTTACGTTCTATCTACTTCATAAATCTATCTTTCAGAGAGAATGAAAATAAAACATTTCTGAAATGAATTCTAAGGAAATACGACATTTGCTGAATATTTCAGTTATATCGATCATCTGTTTCTACTGCGGTGAATATATATTCCTTTATAAATTCGGCGTTCTCTCCAATTATACTCCTGAATACATATCTACCGAATAGAAAAGACGGTCTATGAAGTGAACATCATTTGTATTTGTTCCTTTTTTCGCTTTCTGTGATTCTTTCCTCGATGCTATAGAAAGAATGGATGATGAATCGACAGGAAAGGTTCTTTTTGAAATTGATTACTGAATGAATGAGAAATAGAAGTATTTTCTAGGAAATGTCGAATGTTTCTTTTATGCGACCGCACATAACTGCGGTAAAATTCCTCGTCTGGATTCAGTATGAGTGTAAACCATATTAAAAATGGACTCGTATAGGGGAAGAGTAGATATTGCAAGCATTATGGAGGCATTTGGGGGTTCCACAATGGATTTAGACTCTCGAAAATATACAGGGTACATTCATATAAGGGAAAGAACGTATTTAGAAATAATTAATATTATTGGGAAAGCGACGGGTAATACGGGGCAGTGGATAATATATGCCACTTCAAAATTACACTGGGGAAATGTCGTCCTACTCACTAAAGCACAAAAATAGGTCTTAATATCGATTTTTTGTTCAGTAAGATAGATTTTAATGCAGTGTTGTTGATTCATAAGAATCACTAAAAACTTTGTGAACTAATCTGATCATAAAGAAGTCCCAAATCGCATTTGTGCATAAGCAAAATGCATTTCAGAATTGCATTTTGATGTAGACATATATCAAAAATTTGAAAATTGGTGAATAAATGTGAAAATGAATCCAAATCTCATACTTGACCACAAAATCCGCCTGACTTACAAGAGGAAGATGTTAAAATACCCGCTGCAGGCACCAGGTTCCCGCAGGTTCTTGCCGACCTCGTATTCGTGTTCAACCTCCTTGAAATCCTGCGAGTATCGATTGTGACCTAATTCTATGACTTTTTTTTTATAATACTCCAAAGGAAGACGTTCAGACACCATGTACATTGGAACGAACGAGTGTGTGCCACTCTATGAGAAATTGTCATATTACTCCAGAGAAAAACGTTGAAACGTTTCAGACGATTAGGTTAAAATACCCGTTGCTAGAACCAGGTCCTCCGGAGGCTCTCGCCGACCTCGTATTCGTCCACGACGACCTCAAAAACACCCCGAGTAATGAGTGTGGTCCAGTTTTATGACAAATTGTCATAACACAAATGTAGATAACGTTAAATTACTCGTTTCGGGCACTACGTTTTCCGCAGGCTCTCGTCGACCTCTTATTAGTGTTCAGCGACTTCAGAATCCCCCGAGTAACAAGTGTGAGCTGATTCTATCACAAATTGTTGAAAACTACAAGAAAGACGACGTTAAGATACCCGCTGCGGGTACCAGGTCCTTCGCAGGCTCTTGCCGAACTAGTATTAGTGTTCAGCGACCTCGGAATCCCCCGAATAACTTGCGTGGGTCAAAACTATGACAAATTGTCATAATACTGCAGAGAGAGACGTTGAAACACCCGCTGCGGGCACCAAGCATTCCGCAGGCTCTAGCCCACCGCGTATTCATCTCCATCGGTCTCGTAAAAACCCCGAGTAATGAGTGTGGGCCAATTCTATGATAAATTGCCATAATACGATAGAGGATAACATAAAAATACCCGCTGCAGGCACCATGTCTTCCGCAGGCTCTTGCTGAACTCGTATTAGTGTTCAGCGACCTCCGAGTTCCACAAATAAATAGTGTGGGTCAATACTATGTAGAATTGTCATAATACTCCACAGAAAGACCTTGAAATAGGCTGAAGCATTCGACAAGATGCACCATGTTACTTTATGATGTATTCTCTCAGTCCGGTATGACTGAATCAATGACGAAATGGTTCCAATAATATTTGATGAAAAGGTCACAGTTTTTAGTGATAAATGGGGTCTCTTCAGAAATGCACCTTGTAACATCCGTGGTACCTCAAGTTTCTTACCTTGGACCCCTTCTTTTCGCCATCTATATCAATGTCATTTCTGAGTGCTTTCCTAATACTTCACATGAACTCTTTACTGATGATTTGAAAATTTACAAACAAATTGAATCTCATGCTAATATACAGTTTTTCCAAAGTGATTTAGATCTCTTTTCTTTGTTCTGTAATTTCCTATATTTTAAACTGAATGTCAATAAATGTCAGCACATAACCTTTACATAAAAAACATCAACATCATACATACCTCCTTTTCTCTCAATAATCAGGATGTGACTAGGGTTGAACAGGTTAAGGACTTGGGTATTGTCTCAGATGTCAAACTTTTATATGAACTTCATGTGAACTGCGTATTATCGAGAGCTTTTAAAATGCTTGGTTTCATACTTAGAATTACTAAGAACTTTAAGAATATTCAGTCATTGAAACACTATACTTTGCCCTAGTCAAGTCAAATTTGGAGTATTGTACACCTATCTGGTCACTCTTTTACCACGTTCATATTGGGAGAATTGAGAGAATACAGAGAAAGTTTTTTAAAAGTTTAAATTACAGATTTAATCGCAATTTGCTGTAAAGTGATTATAAACTCAGCTTGTGCCGATATCGTGTCTTAAGCTTGGAAGGTAGACGTGCTCTATTGGATGGTGTTTTTTTGTACCGATTTTTGAATAATTATTACAACTACGCTTTGATTAGTTTCCTCGCTCTTAATGTTCCTCAATATCATAGTCGTCATAAAACCTTTTTTTACGTACTTAAAACCCGAACTGCTCTATACTACAACTCTGTCGTTTTAAGATTAGCGCGTTTCTGCAATTACCACTTGAATAATTTCGTTTGGTTTAATATCAGCTTGGTTTATTTTAAGAAAAAATTGATTTTATATGTAGCACACCATTATAATTCATGAAATGAAACTACAATCGATAACTTTGTTTCTATATGAATTGGATTTTTTTTCTTGTATCATTTGAATTGAAAATGTTTTCTTCTGTTTTTCATTAGTTAGTCAATATTGATAGAATATCTGTCTAATTTCATTTATTTATTTATTTATCTTAAATTGGTTTTGTAGAGAACCCCAGTAATAGGAATTTTTCTGTTGGGGTTCCTGATTCAGTAAATGAATAAATACTTAAATAAATAAATGAATAAATGAATAAATAAATACCCGCTGCGGGCACCTGGTATTTCGCAGGCTCTAGCCGACCTCGTATTCGTCTTCAACGACCTCGTAAAAACCCCGAGTAATGAGTGTGGCCAATTCTTTCATAAGTTGCCCTAATACGACAGAGGATAACATAAACATACTCGCTGAAGGTAGCAGATCCTCCTCAGGCTCTTGCCGAACTCATATTAGTGTTCAGCAACCTCGTTATCCTCCGAGGAACTAGTGTAGGTCAAAACTATGAGAGATTGTCATGATACTTCAGAGAATAATGCTAAACTACCCGCTGTGGACACCAGGTTCTCCGGAGGCTCTCGCCGGCGTCGTATCAGTTTACAACGACCTCAAAAACAACCCGAGTAATGCGGTCTAATTTTATGACAAATTGTCTCAACACGAATGTGGATGACGTTAAAATACTCGTTGTGGGCACCAGGTTCTCCACAGGCTCTCGTTCATCTCGTATAAGTGTTCAGCTACCTTAGAATCCCCCGAGTGTGAGCCAATTTTATGACAAGTTGTTAAATATTACAGGAAAGAGACGTTAAGATACCCGCTGCAGGCACCACGTCCTCTTCAGGCTCTCGCCGACCTCATATTCGTCTTCAACGACAACGAAAACACACCGAGTAATGAGTGTGGGCCAATTCTATGATAAATTGCCATCTCGCTTACGATAGAGGACAACATTAAAATAACCGCTGCAGGCACCTTGTCTTCCGCAGGCTCTTGCTGAACTCGTATTAGTTTTCAACGACCTCCGATTTTCACGAATAACTAGTGTGGGTCAATACTATCACAAATTAACATAATACTCCACAGAAAGACCTTGGAATGGGCTAAGGCATTTGACAAGGTGCACCATGCCATTCAATGACAAATTGTCATAATACGACAGAGGATAATATTGAAATACCCACTGCGGGCACCAGGTTCTCCGCAGGCTCTTGCCGAATTCGTATTAGTGTTCAGCGACCTCGAAATAGGCCGAATAACTAGTGTGACTCAATACTATAACAAATTGTCATAATACTCCAGAGAAATACGTTGAAACACCCACTGCGGACACCAGGTATTTCGCAGGCTCTCGCCGACCTCGTATTCGTCTCCAATGACCTCGTAAACCGCGAGTAATGAGTGTGGGCCAAATCTATAAAAATTTTCATAATACGACAGAGGATAATATTGAAATACCCACTGCGGGCACCAGGTATTCCGCGGGCTCTGGACGACATCGTATTCGTCTCCAACGACCTCGTGAAAATCCCGAGTAATGAGTGAGGGCCAATTCCATAACAAATTAACGTAGTACCTCCTCCACAAGCTCGCGCCGACTTTCTGTTCGTGTTCCGCGACCTCGAAATCCCCTGAGTAACTAGTATGGGCCAATTCTATGACGAATTGTTATAATACTTCAGCGGTTTAAAATACCCGCTTCGTTCACCAGGTCCTCCACAAGCTTGCGCCGACCTCCTATTCGTGTTCAGCGACCTCGAAATCCTACGAGTAATTAGTATAGGCTAAATCTATGACTAATTGTATTAACTCGAACTTGAAATCCTCTGAGTATTTAGTGTGGGCCAATTCTAAAGCAAATTGTTTAAATACTCCAGAGGAGACGATAAAACATCCGCTGCGGGCACCAGGTACTCCGCTGACTCTCGCCGAACTCGTATTGTTTTCAGCCATCTCGAAATCCCCCGAGTAACTCATGGAAGCCAATTCTATGACAAATTTTCATATCACCAGCGCGGGCACCAAGTACTCCGCTGGCTCTCGCTTACCTCGTATTCGTTTTCAGCGAACTTGAAATCCCATTAGTAGCTAGTGTGGGCCAATTCTATGAAAAATTGTTAAAATACTTCAGAAAAATACTTTAAAACATCGCCCGCCTTGTATTCGTGTTCAACGACCCCAAAACACCCGAGTAACAGATTAGGATTCATTTATTTTATTCATTCAAATCCATGAAGTGAGGCCTGAAGGGGACGGGGAGAGAAGCTGAAATGGCGATGAAAGGTTTTCTTTTGATCTTAATACGACAGAGAAATGATGTTATCAGGAAAAAAGTATTTCCTAATGGAGAGCATTTCGAGGTACCCTTTCGATTAGTCTGTTCCGAATCTCATTCACGGTGGCTGGCTTTGCTGGTTTCTTAATGTTCTATTCAGAATATCCCAGACATATTCGATGCGATTGAGGTTGTGGACTTGTTGTTGTTGTTTGAAATAGCGAAGTTGTAGTCGATTTCTTGTATAACTGGAAGTGGTACGACTCGAAAGTAAATTAAAATTGTAGATCATTATCCATTCGCTATAATGCCAATTTGAAATTGATCGATAAATCCTTTCTCCAGATACTACTAATCAGCCTCTGAGCGCGGACACCAAGTACACGAAAGGTAATGAGTATAAAAGGCGTTAAATATATAATTCAGTAATCCCTCATAAAAGTTATGGATTGGTATAATACATTCACAATAATCTATTCAATACAAAATGAATTTTGTGAATAAGATGTTTGGTTACATACGTCCAAACTTATATTCGAACAGCTTACCATAAAGATCTTTAGCTATTATCCATTTCATGCGCTGAAAACGACAAAATTGTACAAATAATGGACAGTACAGCGTTTATTCTGCCGTTTATTCTAAGTACCATTTACTGGAATCTTAGATTTAATAAAGTGATAAAAACATTTTCCTTTGGTTTTAATAAAATATATTTTTCTCTTATAGAAAACATCGAATAATCCAGAAGAAAATAGAAAGAGGACGATATATCAATTAATCAACAAGGAACAACAATATGCAACAGGTTTGCAGTTTGCAGTTACTAGATTTGTTTCTGCTTTGGCAGAAAGGAAGGATCTGATTACTCCATCGGAACATAAAATTCTTTTCCAAAATTCTGAAGAGGTAAGAACCTATATTATGTTTGATGGAAAAAGTTAGCATACAACTTAACGAGTTTTTTTATTGAAGAAATTGAGATGGTTCACAACAACAAAACATTGATTTTTATACGAGAGTTGTCTTTTAAGTTTTGTATACAATGGCACCAACCTTACTGTTTACTGATGGGATCTCCATTGAGTTGTCATTGACATTGGAGATATATTCTATTTCTTCAAATTGAAATTTGTGAATTTTTGGTAATGATATGTAAACGATATACAAGCATATTTTATAGGGACCGCTAGACAACTAGATCAATTCTTAACTTACATCAATAGTATTCATCCCAAAATTAAATTCAAAATAGAGAGAGAACTCAATAATCAGATTCAGTTTTTAGTTTTGATATATAGAGTCATCAGCGAAAAACGAAATTATTTTCATAACCTATAACTTCCACAATTATTAAGTTAGAGCTTTCCTTTAGATTCTTTGGAATGACAAGGGATGATGCAATACAAGAATCGTCATAAAATTTCATTTACGGTACAATTCAAAATGGCTGACACTACATTTTCAATTCGCTGACAATTTTTTTTTCATGGAATATTGAATATAATCCATGAAATTGAAATCTCAATTCTTTTTGATTATTACCTACTATGAATTAATCATAAAAATCCATAAAGAATTGAAGAAACTGTGAAGCGAGGAAAGTTAGAGTTCTGTATGCGAAGCGCAAATTAGAACTTTCGTTTCACCTCCACCAACTTCCAAGATTCTGGAGTGATCGTCTCTGTCTCCTGGACTCAATCAGCAGTAGATAGATAGATATTATCTTTGAGGGAGGGCTGCCTAGCAACCCGCCACTGCGACCCAGTGGCACTGTCTTAAATTTCATCCACGAGCTCCATCCTTCTCGTAAAGGATACGAGTTTCGTGGGTGAGAACTTAATAAGCTCAGTCAGCTTCAGTTCGCAAGATCCAAGTTCTTCCATTCTGACCCTGTCCCCTGCTGGGCACTCGCACATAACATACTTCATTGATTCTATATCTTCTTCACATAGCCTACATGAAGGATCCTAAACCCATCCTAATTTATTTAGGTGTTTCCTGAGGTGACAGTGCTCCGTTAATATGGCAGTTAAAACTCTCAGTTCCAACCTAGAGAGTTTAAGCCAGGCCTTGGCTTTCGTAGTGGAAGGTCCACTGATGGCACGTCGAGCGTGCTCACGTACCCTCAAGTCCAGCCATCGGTTGTTTTCCATCCTTGCAGTTTCCAGGGGAATTCCGAGCTTAGGCATCGGTCCTATGAACTCTAGGTTAGTTCCTCGTGCGGCCAATGAGTCCGCCTTCTCATTTCCATCAATACTCGAGTGGCCAGCAAGCCATATTAGACGGAGCCTGCTCCATTCTCCTAGTTTGGCAAGGGTAAAGCGACATTCCTACACCATAAGTGAAGTACAGGTATCAGATGCCAATGCTTTCAGTGCAGCTTGGCTATCGGTGAGGATTTTCATTGACCTATTTGTTAATCCCCCCGCAAGCAAGAGGTGAGCACAGTGGTCAATGGCGAATATTTCTGCTTGAAAGACAGTCGCATGCCCAACAAGACAGATCGACTGTTCCTTGGCGACACCTTGACTGTAGACACCAGCTCCAACACCTTACGCAGTTTTTGAACCATCCGTGTACCAACAGGGACCCTCAAGTAGACGGTCCTTGGAGCTGATCCATTCCTGTCTATCGGAAATGATGATATGGAATGGCCCCTCCACATTGGTTTTAGGTGTTGCTATGTCCGACCTCATACTCAGCACTTCATTGTCCTCAATTTCAGACTGTAGGGCGCCAGGCACAAAGCCGAAGTTACCCGCTTCATAACGGAAAAGATGATCGGATCTGTAGAGAGCCATTCTAGCCATTCCCCTTATCACAAGCTGAAGATGAGCAAGGCCCAGTATCAGTTTCATGGCCGCAGTGGGTGTAGAGCGAAAGTCTCCTGTAATCATCATGCAGGCTGTTCTCTGTAATTTAGAGAGCTTGAGCTGGCATTGCTTCTTAAGACTGCACTCCCACCAAGCAATGCAGCCGTACCCAATACGTGGTCTAACCATCATCACATATAGACACTGGAGTTGCTTTGGGGCAAGACCCCTTCTTTTCCACAGGTCCTTTGACATGCCCAAAGGGAATATCTAGCCTTGTGTATTGTGTTTTCCAGGTGCGAATTCCACGTGAGTTTACTATTCAGGGTCATCCCCTGATATTTCGCTTCTTCCACAACCAGAATAAACACCCCGTCCAGGGTCGGGAGGGAAACAAATATCCTCCTCTTCCAGGTAAACGGTACGATAAGGGTTTTGTAGGGGTTTATGCTAAGTTTCTCTCCTTCACACCAGCCCTGAATTGCAGACATAGCCTCCTGTAGTCTATCGGAAACATCGCTACATCTCCGACAGCCAGAATGACTATATCATCAGCGTATGCTCGTATATAAACATCCAGTGCGCCAATTATTGGCAGAAGGTCATCAACTAGCAGAGACCACAGCAGAGGGGATAGTACTTCTCCCTGTGGGCAGCCCCTGCCAGTCACAAAAGTGACTACTGAGTATTGATCACTCTGGCATTTAGCATGTTACTAATCCATTCCGCAACGATATATGGTCCTCCTCTGGTTCTCACAGCCTCACACAGTGAGTCCGTAGTGGCCACATTAAACGCACCTTCAATATCCATGAAGGCTTCAGCTGCAGTCTGCTTGCGGTTCAGAGACTGTGTGATCGTCCCGACTAAAATGTTAAGTGTTGATTTACCTTTTTGATAGACTTATTGATATACACTCAGAGGCCGATAACACCTCAGCCCCAATCAGGAGTAGAAAACTTGAAACATACGAATATCGTCCTAAAGTTGGAATGATTATTCGTCGTCCTTTTACTGACGGAGCCTAAAATTCGGTAAACAATCCGCTTGTCGACTATTCTTTATGTTTATATCATTCTAAGTGTTCTGAAAGCTGTAAAGTTGATGAACCCCAGTTTCATATTGATGAAAAGTTCTCTTACTTTGAGCACGGTATTCTCCAATTGCTCTCAAATAATTTCTCCTAAAGCAAAATTCCTTTTTATATATGAGAACTGGCCTCCTGATTTTCCCATGATGACATCAATTCATGCAAAACTTGCCATAATTTGCTCTTTGATAATAAAGGCAAGTCCTGATCCGTTTCGAACACAGCGTGTATTTTTCCGCCGTGGGAATTTGTTTCCGAAAATGAAAGGAAATGACAGTTTTTCAAAATCACAGTATTCCTGAAACCTTCATCAATAACCTTTCGGGGAGTTCCTGGAGAAGTTTTTGGAGGTTTCAGTATGAATCCATTTTCAGATTTTCTTTCCTTGAGAAGTTTGTGTAGTCCAATTTCTGTCATCTCAGAACACATTTTAACATTTTCAGTGATTGAAGGTAATTGGCCGCAATGTCTTAAAGCAGGAGTCTCCAAACTACGGCCCGCGGGCCAAATCTGGCTCATCCGTGTCATCAATCGGGCCCGAGACAGTTTAAGACTAGTATCATCAATCTGGCCCACAACAGCCAATGTTTTACTGTTGTTACTATTGCTGTGATAAGTTGAATGGAAGAAAATGAAAACACAATGATAATTACTCGGTTTTATTTACTTGCAAGGTGAAACTTTACGACAGAACTTATCACGCAGAAACCAAAGCTTAACTATCTGAGCTTAAGCATATTCTAACAAATAATTAATATGAAATCAATCACACTAATAAAAAAAAACACTAATGTTATTTATGTAATTGTGATTTTCGAGCAACAATTGTTTATAGTTGTGGATTAATTTTACTTGTACCAATCATTAGAAGAGATTTAAGATGCTTATCAGTTAATTTAGATCTGTGAACTTTCTTTGTGTACTTCATCTTTGAAAACGTTTTCTCACACAAGTACATAGTACCAAATACAGAAAACAATCCACGAGCAAAATTATGCAAACTATCCAGTTGTGCCAGTGGAAGGCTCTCGTAAAATTCCAATAAAGATGAATTTTGATATTTCTTCTTAAACATGTCATTGCACTGTAAATCAATAACTTCCATATGGACTTCCGGAGCCAGGGTCTCAACGTCAGACTCAAAAGAATTTTGAAAAAGCCTAATTTCATTCGCAATCACATCAAGGTCTGAGAAACGAGAATCGAAATTTATCTTTGAAGCACTCAAAGTTTCAACTGCAAAATCGACGGGAAATTCAGTCTCTGTAGTGTGGCTAAATATTTCACATGTTTTGAAGTAAAAATTTTCTGCCTGAACCATTTGATATTGGCGTATAAATCAGGGAGATGCTGATTTTCTCCTTGCAATCGCAAATTTACTTCGCTCATATCATTTGTCAAATCAACATAGAATGCTAATTTCCACAGCCAGTCACTTATTCCTAAATCGGCACAAGGGCGAAACAATTCGATTTCTGCTCGAAGTTAAAAAAAAATGCTTAAGGACTTTTCCGCAACTAAGCCAGCGTACGGCAGTATGATACGGCAGGTCGTTTTCTCCAATTTCTTCAATAAAATCGCGGAATTGTCGGTGATTCAGTCCTGTGGATCTGATGAAGCTAACAACTGATGATTGGTTTTAGAACTTCAGACAAATCCAAATATTTTCTGCACAAGGACTATAGATGAATGATACAATGTATTACTAATGGTTTTGAACCACCATTATTTTCTACAGCCTTTGACAGAAGTGTGACCACTCCTTTTTTTTTCACACATATTTTTGCCTCCATCGGTGGTGATACATTTCAAGTTTTGCCATCGAAGGCGCTTTTTATTAATGGCATTTTCAACTCCTTTAAGAATATCTGCCCCAGTTTTCGTGCCGTGAATACTATCAATATCAAGCAGTTCTTCATACACGTCATAGCTTTCATCTACTCCACGAATAAAAATCAACAACTGGGCAGTATCTGACACATCCGTTGACTCATCCAAGGCTAGAGTAAACCACTCATGATGTCCATTTTTGTCAGACAGTTGAGATGATATATTTTCTGCGATGTCTTGCACCCTCCGAGTCGCGGTGTTTGCTGACAAACTGACACCTTTCAATAAATATACCTTTTTAGGGACATATTTTCCGCTACTGCAATCAAGCAGTCTTTTATCATTTCACCATCGGTTAATGGTTTTGCACGTTTTGCAATTTCAAGAGCCACACGAAAGCTGGCGCGAGTTACAGACTCTTGCTCAGCATTTGCTTTGGTAAACAAAGATTGCTGCGATTTCAGTTCGCGCTTCAAAGTTTCAAATTATTCCGTCCGCAAACTTCCTGTATATTTAGAGTAATTCTGAAAATGTTTCGATTCATAGTGATGTTAAATGTTATATTCTTTGAGAACAGCTATGGTTTTATTACAAATTAGACATTGCACTCAATCACAAAATACTGAAAGTTCCATTTATCTTGGAACGTTCTGCATTCACTGTCTATTTTTCGCTTCTTTTCCATACTAATAAATCAAACATAAAATGAGTCTACTCAAAATACACTTGCTTATGCACGGGTCTTACTTTATTTCACAATAGGCAGTTTCGCTTCCTTCGCCTTTCCCACGCAAACTGACTCGCAATGGCGCCGCTAGCCTTTTATACCTATTCAATCACTATCACCTAGAAGTGATCGAAAAAAGTAGTCTGAACTAGAACTTTCTCGAACCAATGCTGGAATTCTCAAACATGCCACCTGTTAGTAGTTAGTGGGTAGGCGAATAGTATATATATATATATATATATATATATATATATATATATATATATATATATATATATATATATATATATATATATAGTACCTGCATCACAGACCTGCATAGTATTACTACTCGCCACTAGATGTCCCTACTTGTCACAATATACTGAATACACAATCAATAGTAATTAAAATGCAAAACGCCCATGTTTGCTTAGGTGGGCAGAAACATTAAAATTGTTTTGGCCCTTGGAACGCAACGAAAAGAATATTATGGCCTAAGGCTTCAATAAAATTAATTTTTCACTTTGAGAAAATGGTATATTCTTAGCACGTTTAACTGGGGTGAAATGGGAAAACTTTTCTTATTTGTGGAATGAACAATGCACTTTCACCATCTACTAACTGATGCACACAAATTATAAAAGAACTTGGGGTTACATTTGGTAAATATACTTAATTGTATATTTTTAACCCTTATCCAAGTGGACATTTGTCTCAACATACCTGGCGCGCGGTGGTACCTGTGTACCACTGAGTTATTAAAACTGTTTTGTTTATTGTGAATCATTCATGATAAAAATTACTCATAAAATTTACATCTATAATGATCTCAAATACAGCTCATTGTATAAAATGAAAACGGTTTCTATATCAGTTAATGTGTTTTCTAGTAAGTCCTTAAGAGTTTTTGGAAATAAAAGAGATGAAACCCACCTGAATTGCCAATATTATACCCAGGTACCCCAGATTATTATATGTAGACGAATATAATTATTAACACTATAACCATTCAGTCACCCAACGATTTATTACTCTACGGCTTTACCAAATCGAATATAGTATTAGCTGAGCTTCTAAAATGCTTCTCTAGCCTTGACCAAGAACATTCAAGTTCGCACACAGCATGTTAGTCCATTGAATTCCTAATGAAAGAGAACGTTGAGCTGTTACACTATTCTGTGAAGAGTCCGGAGCTATGTCCCTGGACGAAAAAAGAGCACACAACTTATAACAACAAATGCATAAAAAAAGTGCCCCAGAGTTAGGGAAACTATAATAAAGTTCTCCATTTGCAAAACTTGAAGGACAGTAATCGTAATTCTTCTAATGAAATTTGACTTTGAAGTCAAAAATATGAATTCAAGATCTGATTGTGAACTGAAATTTTTTCGACAAATTTTATAATAATATGGTAATGACGTAGGGTAGACTGGGTACGGTTGAAATATTTTAGCATTTATCATGCATAGCATCGGGATTTGTTAGCGAGCGATGTCGGAAATATACTAAATAAAAGATCTTATATCTGTCTAATATAGGGCACTGTTATTTAAGATCACTGTTTAGTATTTTCTGTGTAAAATCAAATTTGAAAAAATCAGTCATTTGTTTCAACCGTCCCCATGCCAGGGTCGGTTTAAACAGTGTCTGGGGTCAATTGAAACACATGCAAATAATACAAAATATAATCAATTATTATGTTTTATTAGTCATCTAATAACATTTTTCGAATCGTTATGGCACATTTACCTATCACAAATATTTTTATTAAGTATTTTTTAAGTCTTTGGCTATATTTATAATCTAACATTATTTTTAATCAGCCTTCAAAGTTTTTCATTAAGTACAACTTGAACTGAATTATAATCAGATGTTGGTGGCGATAATATTTTGAAATGAAGTTACCAAGCAAACATGCTATTATATTTCTCAACTATCAACACTTCTAATTTATTTATTAATATATATTTATTAATTTAAAATGAAATTTTGAACAAAAATAATTCAATGGTTACGAGATCTTTCGGAGTCACAATTGTGGCAAACATAAGTAAGGCTACCTTTTGTGAACTCTTCATGAGCCCAAATTTTACATACTCTGCATTGTATCCATTTTTCCCTCGGTCTGCTTTCTGAATATGCTTACATACAAACAACACAATAGCACTCTTCTTCTTCTGATGATGATTCTTGTTGCGTGTCAGTTTTGTTTCTTGTTTGTAGTATTTCTTTCAGTCTTTCTTCCATCTAATCTTTTCTTAACTTGCTTAGCTTTGGTTCGTTCCATTCTTATCTCATATTCTCTTCTTATCTCTTCTTTTTCAGGTGTGTCTGTGTATTTTGTAGATTTCCTTGTTTTTCGGCCCCTATTTGTTAATTTTTTTGGATGCGCATTAGGTAGTGGTCGTATTGCTTCCGGAGAAAATAAAGGTGGTGCAGTCGAAGTCGTGACATTTTCCGTTTGATTTGTTAACACAGGAAAGGATTGAAAACTTGTAGAAGGTGTTGGTGAAACCCTAACATTACTACTACTACTTTCATATTCGGGTAGTGTAATCAAAAGTGCTGGATTCGCAATAATGTTTTCTTGTTCTTAATCTAGTGCTTGTGAATATTGTGGCATATTTTCCATCGGTTGATGTACAAAAAAAGCTGCGTTAGTAGGCTCCTCCAACTCTTCGGGGGGTTCGAGGGTTAAAATGGATGACGACGGTGGTGGCGTTTTATCCCCAGGTAAAGTAGTATTCGAAATAAGACCATCGCCTGTCTCGGTTGGATTTGGCCAATCTGTCACAAATGCAGGTGCAAAAACACCAAATTCCGATTGAAAGAAACAATCCCAGTAGTGCGAAAACCAGCTTGAATATTGGATTGTGTAAGAGCAGGGTATAGCAGTAGTTAATTCGCATCCATCCATCGCAGGTCGAATTTACAGCTTTCTTCAGTGGACCGAATACAGATCGATGAAGTGGTTGGAGTTTGTCTGAGCAGTAGAAAGGGAATGATAGCATTAAATACCATTCGTCTTGCGAAAGTCTAGTGAGTTAACGTGTATATGTGACGCGTGGTTATCAAGGACAAGTAAAATTTTATACGAAGGAGAAGCATTTGTATGTTTTTTGAAGTGATCCAGGAAAAGCATAAATGATCGTCCTGCATCCAGCCTGAAGGCTTTGCACTTCCAGCAGATCCTATTGGTCCATCCCTGATAAAGTGATCTTGGTATCGCACACGCGGAAAGACGAATAATGGAGGAATAGCATTTCCAATGGCTTTGACTCCAATAGCCACTGTAACTAAAGTATCCCTCTCCGTCGAAGTTACTGAACCCACTTGACGAGCACCATGTCTAGCTATTACTCTGTCGAGTTTTTGCACAGTAGTTATGCCGGTCTCATCACATTATATATGTTGTGGTTCAAATTCATAGCTGTCCATAACATTAGCCAAAGTGTACGTTGTTCTTATTGAAACTAGTAGCCATAGAAAGACTTGCACCCTGTGCTGCACGTACTGACAGTTCAAGATTTTTTTTCATTAACATGCGAAAGCATTCTTCGCAAGCCATTTCGTTATCATCCCAACTCCGAGGTCGTGATAAGTCATATTTGATGGTTAGTTCGTATGCCAATTTCATAACATCCTTTTTAGTTAGGCCAAAATATATATCTGCACATCTAATTAAATATTTAGATAATTCACGCTCTTGTTCTTGGGTAAACACACAATTGTGGGCCTTATATCACAATTCTTGATTTTCATCGTTACCAGCCGCATCTCGTTTACGTATATATCTGAACAGGGAAGAGTGGTTCAGTCCATTTTTTTCTGCCGCTGTTCTTAACGAAGATGTCGCTTTCACATCTGCATAGGCCTGTCTGTTTGTTGATAAGTCGGTTCGACCTTTCGTAGTCATTCTTTGGAGTACCCTTGGCATCTGAGAAACAAGAAAGTTTAATTAATAAATTGCATCAACCGTACCCACAAATAATGTTTCAACTGTTTCCATTCCCCCATCTTGGAATAAAACGGTTCACAGTAAGAATGATAGTAAATTAAAATAAAAACGAATCATACTACAATATTGTACAAACTTCAATTCAACTGTAACAAAACTCTCAATCATCTAACTATAAACGAAATCATAATAATTGCAAAAATGTAGGTACAAAAATACTTACTTTTCCGTAAAAAACGCAATGGGGCCTCCTACAAACAACCACAGCGCCCGTAGAGCGACGCAATACTAAAATTCAAGTTTCGACTCATCACCCGCTTAGTATTCCCCTTGTACCCCTCACTTCATCACGCACTATTCATGAGATATTCACTTCGTTTCAACCGTCCACCGTTTTAACCGTACCCAGTTCACCCAATCAAGAAGAAAGTGGAATGCCTAGACTGAAAATTTACAATGTATTATGACCAATTTGATTAGTTAATAGATTAGTTAGGTTAGAGAAGATGTTAATTTTAGATTTAAGTTCATTAGTGAAACATAGTTTTTAGTTGAAGGAAGAAGAATTTTACTATGAACATTCTAATATTTCAAGTCTATTTCAACATTTAACGAAAATATCCATTGTTGTTCATTGGTGTTATTTCTACTATTCATGTGGCATAATTCTGTTAAAAATGTCCGAATTTCAGATTTTGAGGATAACCGAAGATATCATCGACAGTTTAGTTCAGGAGGATGGAGAACTTCAAATAAACTTATTATGTAGAACATACCTTTCGAAAGTTAAAGAATTGTGTAGTGCGTATAAACGTTATTGCTCCGGAATAAAAAAAGCCGATTGCGTGTTGGCGAACAAATCAAGAAACTCGAATTCGGATTTCTGTAGGTTTCTTCATAAACCTGAGATACCTAGAAGAAGACCGGATATAACTACGTTCATCCACAAGCCTTTAGAGCACTACAGAGAAGTCTTGAAACTGCTCACTGTTGTACAAAGTCTAACTAAAAGCAACCACGAAGATTATTCTGTGATAAACCAAGTAGTTCAGGAAATGCAGGTATGTTCAGTGACAAGTGATAACGTCAAGGGGTTTATGAAAGGGTTATAAATGGAATTTTGTAGCTTTTTCGTGTTATATGACATCTCGGCAGCTTTTAAGTTATTCAATATCAAACGGATATCTATCTTACCTATGGAATTCTCGCTTAACGATTGGTGGAACATAATGAATAAATGATTGGTTTCTCACTTGGCAAATGTTTCACAAATATTTAGAGAAATTACTCGACATATGCTTAGGGTTATTAGCCCATTATCAAAAATAATACAATACTACATTCAAAATAAGAGATTTCACTTAAGTATGACGGCATTCACAACAGGATATGAATTGAAGTCTAGTTTTTCCTTTATTACTTGGATGCATGAGTTCAATATTCTCGAAATCCAATTGACGAGGCTTTTACGTGACAGAAATCCATTTCCCAAATACTAGTAAATGATGATTTCTACTAAAATATATTATTAAATGCTCGACGCGTTCCGATACACAGTATTTTCGTCAAGAGCGAATGAATACTACAAATATATCTTACTAAGAAATTTTTATATATACTAAAAAGGCAATCCACTCACAGCTATCAGTACTCGAACAAATGTTTAGGAAATACATTTAATAAGGGTGAGTTATTTATGTCTACCTGATCATTAAGAATATCCGGTGAATACCTAAATTTGTTAATTTCAAGTACTTCCAGAAGGTTGAGTTTTATACCTCTATTCTAAAAATTTTAAATTCGGAATTAAAAGAGCGACCATTTTCTCTAAGATGATTTGAATAATTTGAATCGGTTTTTCCATTGATGAAACTGCGTTTATGGTCAGAAATTCTAACATTAAAATTTCTTCCTGTTCTACCTATATAAAAACAATTGCAATCTGCACAATCTAATCTATAAACACCTGACTCATTTTTTTATTAATTGGAGATTTATAATTCCTGATAAATGAACCTAAATTTGTTGATGTTTTGAACGCTATATTTGAATTTGAATTTTTGAGAAGAGATTTCACATTATTGCTAATATTGCCAATATATGTTAAACTATGTTAAACTATTGAATTTCTTGTCTTGGTGCTCACTGATTGGATATATATATATATATATATATATATATATATATATATATATATATATATATATATATATATGTATCTCTTATGCTATGCTGCTAATAATATCATAAGCCTTCTCATACAGATATCACAATTCATAATACATCTGCACATCCTTACCTACATAAAGTTGCAGCATTTAACAGCTATATACATAGACTTTTGAACACACTGATGTCTAATGATAAATATTTCAAAGAATTGAATTTGATAAAATAGATCGCAATAAATAATGGTTATGATGCAAATTTAGTTAACACCATACTACATAAGAAAAACAAAAATTAGCTTTACAACAAATATATGAAATCGGTGAACAACAAGACAAGAAACTCAACAGTTTAACATATAAAGGCAATAACAGCAATAATGAGAAATCCTTCTTAAAATTCAAATTTAAATATAGCGTTCAAAACATCAACAAATTTAGGTTCATTTATCAGAATTATAAATCTAAAATTAATGAAGGAAATAAATCAGGTGTTTACAGATTGAAATGTGCAGATTGCAATTGTTCTCAACTCAACTCAACCTTCTGGAAGCAATTGAAATTAACAGATTTAGGAATTCACCGGAAATTCTTAATGATCAGGTAGACATAAATAACTCACCCTTATCAAATTTATTTCCTAAATATTAGTTTAAGTACGGATAGCTCTGTGTGGATTCCCCCTTTAGTATATATAAAAATTTGTTGGTAAGATATATTTGTAGTATTAATTCACTCTTGATGAAGATACTGTGTATCGAAACGCTTTGAGCATTTAATGATATAGTTCAGTAGAAATCATCGTTTACTTGTATTTGTATTATGACGAACTCTGATCATAACTATTCCTTAGGTATTTCTCCAGTTTCATGGATGGTCTAAGAGTTTAAGGAACTCAGATCTAATGTTATCTGGCCAGGAGCTTTACATTCTTTTATTTGTTTTACTTCTGCTCTCACTTCTTCGTTGGTAATGGAGGGCCCTGATCTCTACTGTGGTCTTACGTCCTGAAGTAGTTCTGTGATATATGTCTCCCAGACCTTTATTTTGTCTTGTTTATCTATGACTATATTCCCTCGTTTGTGCATCAGTTCACATATTGTTTTGGGCCTATACATGCCAGCCGTTAGTTTAACTATGGATGTTAAAACTGTCATATTTTAGCTGAAGAGTTTTTATTTCTTGGCAATCTTCTTCGAATTTGCTTTCTTTGGCTTCTCTAATCTTCATTTGAATTTGCTTATGTTTTATGAAGTATTGGGGTGTATCTTTCGCGAGTCTTCTTTGTTCCATCATTTGTTGGATTTCGTCTGTCATTCACATTTTTCTTTTGATGTTTCGATCTGCTTTTAAATATTTGTCGATAGCAATAATAACTATGCTGATTAGTTCGTGAACACACCTTTTAGGGTTCATAGTTAGTTAATAATCAAGATAAAATAAAATTATTGGATGAAAGAGGAGTATATAAAATACACTGTAGTGAAAGTGAGACATTCTATATGGCCCTTCTCGAAAATGCATCGAGAAGAAAGTTGAAGAACATAAAAGAGCTCTTCTCCAAAGTAAAAATTGTACTGGTTTTTCGGCCCACTGCATCAACAAAAATCATTTCATAGATTTCGAGAATATTGAACTCATGCATCCAGGTAATAAAGGAAAAATAATGGACATCTTAGAGATGATGGAAATTACGTCCGCTCATAGGAAAAACCAACCAGACTTCAATTTACTTTAATTTGCCCTTATACATAAGTGAAATCACTCATTTTGAATTTCAGTATTGTATTACTCTTGATAATGGGCTAACAACCGGAAACATATGACGAGTATTTGAACAAATATTTGTGAAACCTTTGCCGAGTGAGAAACCAATCATTTAGAACATCGATCATCCGGACGATACATAATGATACGAAGGGCGAACTTTTTCTGAACTTTCGAACAACTTATCCCCGGAAAGAAATATATTGGTTGTTTACTCATTTCTTCTATACAGGTTGTTAATGATACTGATGATATTATTCTGTGGAAATCCATTTCAAAATATGCAAGAGGAAAATCATTTTGTCAGTTTTCCACGTTTATTTGATAATGAACGACCAAATTCGAGTGCTGAATACTGACTGAGATACAAAGATGATTACAAGATATAGTTTCTCTTATATATTAAGTAGGGGGAATAACTGATTTCGAGTTGGCTATTGAGAGTGGGATTATGCGGAGTTTTCCTGAATTTATTAATCCTCAAAACTCTCCAACAGATTCATTCAACTTCCTTAACTGCATTTGTGGAAGACTTTGAGATTATCTAAATCTATTGTGTGGTTTGTTGATTGAATGTGCTTGAATATTAGGGATTTCTTTTGTGAAAATATAAGTTTTTTGAACCTGCATTCGAAATTTCTACCTGTTTGATCAACTGGGCAAAAAAAAGTAATTTGCTAAGATTTGGACCGCTTGAGAATGAGGTTATTTTGATTTCTGAAAAATAATGTAGATTTTAAACGATCATGAGTTTCATTGAGGATGTTTAAAATTGTATTAATTGTCTATTCGATCCATAAAACCAACCAAAATATCATCAACGTACCGACAGCACGTATTATGAGACTTGGCTAAGTCGCTGTTCAGTACTTATGCGTTTTCTAAGTTATCCATGAAAATATCTGATAATAGGGGGCTAAGTGACGTCTTCTTCGAAGAATTTATTTCGAAACTGGAAAATTCTGCTGAAACATATCTCTATTATGATCCAGTTCAAAGGAAATATGTGGAAATGTGTTGATTATTGTGAAAATATCTGAAACTGAAGGTAGACATTAATCTGTTGGTTTCAAAGGATACAAGCTTCAGGTTATGGCTGGTTTTAAGTGAGCAGAGTTTTTGTATACGGTCGATCAAATTAAAATGTTATGTTGCGAACGAAAGTTCTATAAACGTGTGGGTAAAAAATTTGGCTAAGGTAACCAAAGAACTGTTAATGTAGGATACTACAGGTCAAGCAGATAGATTTTTCATCTTTATATAGCTTGATCAGTCTATACATTTTGGGTGATTTAGGTTGATTGGTAAGAGTCTTCATTCTTCCCATATTGTATGCGCTAGATAGTTTGCATGAGGTCGAAGTTGCCGAAGAGTGCTGAGGCCTGTGAACGGAAATTATCTGGGTCTGAAACAAGAAGGAGATCCGAATTTTTGGGAAAATTGGTTATTATTCTCAGGAATTCTTGTCGGCTAATCGACAAATTAAGTCAAGTTGCGGTTGATCTCAAAGGCCTTCGCTTGCCTTCTTACTTCGTCAGTCTATTCGAACCAGATGATATTGTGAACGTTGAAGTCTCCAATTATGATCACCTCAACTGACGGATACTTTATTTGTATCGTGTCTACCTTATCGCCTAGATAAGGAAATAATCTAGGGTGGTTGTTATCTTTAGGAGATCCGTACAGACAACAGAAAAACGTAGTTTTGTTATATAAACAGATTTTGGACCATGCCAGGTTGAAAGTGTCATCTTGCGACGTTTCCTCCCTTTGAAATTCGACATCCTATTTGTTAAATTATAATAATAATTATTGAAACAGAGATACATGGTAAATGTTGTTGGCATTATTTGAGTGTTCGATAGAGATGGGACATGGGGTTGCTTTTTCTAGTCCTCTTATGTTATATATCGAGTTCTAAGGGACTCCATGCGTCCGCCAGATGATCGTGATTAGTCGTGTTACCATAATGAGCGAATTCCCTCGGAGATCCGACTGGAGGACGAGTTTACCTCTGGATAATTTTCTCTCAAGAGAGTTTACATGTTTTATATGAAAAGTCCTTCCCACTCTAGAGTCCGGACCATCTGCCAAGCATCCGAAGCCCAATCACAAATGACCAATTCACAGAGCCTACAGTTGTATTACACCGGGCGATAGGAGTGGAACCGTCTTTCACACGTTGAGTAATCATTTTCAAAATATGTTTGAATGATTCTCCATGACGTTAATGTTAATGTATAATTATGTTACATATTTAAGAGATACAGTATTAAAATATTCAAGAATAAAAGTCATTTTTCTTCCAAAGAGCTAGATCTGAGAAGTGGAGATCGTCTTGAAAGATGGTTCCTCTCAAATATGGGGTTCTACGAAATATAATAAAATTTTTGGACTGATAATCTAGTTTATTTCTTTCATCACGGCGTAATTTTGGTCATACATTCCCTTCTCTAATCGAAAACACTACCGCTATAGTACTTCAGTGGCACAATGCTTTTGACAAAGATTGCAACTCTTGTACGAGATAAGATCTCACAATCGAAGATGCTATTCTCAGTCCTAATCATAAGGCTAACTCTGTAACTGATAAATGATCTGTCAGTCGAAATAATTCATCCGTAAATTTTTTATGTATCCATTTTGTAGCATCTTAGTCTTCCGTATTGATAACTCATTCCAAATGGTATTCTCGAATTAGCCCAATGAGTCCACGGACCTAATCGGGAATACAACATTCTAGTTTTAGCCATATAAGCCATTTGTATTCTATATTTCGATAAGGAATCCATTTTTTCATCACGTTTGAAGTCCACATCTTATATACACTAATGCTTTGCCTAAAATACACAAGCCGCAAAAATTGTCGCATCACCTAATATTCTTAATTCCACAATCGATTAAGCAGCTCGATCGCAGTTTCTTTGTCAATATATGTTTTTGGACATATGAGGGGAAAAAACTTATCAATGTAGTAACATTTGTTTCCATATTATCTCAAACACGTCTAAATCAAGAATGAGCTTATTTGACTATCAGTATTCATTCAATTTCTCTTCAGTTTTCACGCTAAATTAATGCAAATTTTCTGTGTTTCTTGTTGATTTTCGAATCTTTGAGTTTATGGTAATGGCTGCTGAACGTCCTGGACGCTATTTGAGTGATCATGAAGTGATCGCCCCTTCTAGAGAAGGGGCGAAACCAACGTTACCTGGCTAACTTGTTGGATGTTAATCAAAGCACTATTTCAAGAGCAATTAATCGGTACCACCAAACAGGGGAATATGGAAGAAGGGCCAGACAGGGAAGAAACCGGATAACAACACCAGTTGATGATCGTTGGCTTCGTTTAACTGCACTAAGAGTTCGGCACTGTACGGCTAGAATGCTACCAAATGAACTTACATTTTCCAGAAATGTGCATAATTCACTGTTAGGAACAGGTTCAGAGAAGACGATATCAGACCAAGGGTGGCTTCTACCGGCCCACGTCTCAACAGAGAGCATCGAGTTTGCGAGGGAACATGCAAATGGAGGTATTCCAGTATGGTTGAATATTCTCTTTTCCGACGAGCCCAGGTTCTGTCTAGTATCAAATGACAAACGACCTGGGGGAACGGTATCATCAATGCAATATCCGGCAAACCGAAAACTTCGGAGGGGGCTCAGTAATGGTGTGGGTGGGCATTTCTTTCCATGGTCGATTTGAGTTAGTCCTAATGAATAATGGAAGAATGACAGCGGCCAGATACATCTCAGATATCCTTGAACCCTATGTTGTACCCTTTGGCCCATTGATTGACAAAAACTTCATCTATATGCATGATAATGCTCGGCTTCATGCAACTAGAATAGTTACAGAGTTTCTGTAAAATGCCGAAATTGATATTTTAAGATGGCCAGCCAGAAGTCCCGACTTGAATCCCATAGAACATGTTTGGGACAACATGGGTTGGCAAATTCAGCAACATAGGATGCCTTGTAAAACACTCCAACAACTAGAAAATCTGCTTCCTGAAACTTATTGAATGTTAACCAAAGCACTATTTCGATAGCAATTAATCGGTACCACGAAACAAGGGAATATGGAAGAAGGGCCGGACAGGGAAGAAATCGGATAACAACACCAGTTGATGATCGTTGGCTTCGTTTAACTGCACTAAGAGGCATTGTACGGCTAGAATGCTACGAAATGAACTAGCACTTTCAAGAAATGTGCATATTTCATTGCAAACTGTTAGGACTAGGCTCAGAGAAGACGATATCATACCAAGGGTGGTTTCTACCAGCCGCGTCTCACCAGAGAGCATCGACTTGCAAGGCTTCAGTTTGAGAGGGAACTTGCAAATTGGTGTTTTCCAGAATGGTCGAATGTTCTTTTTTCCGACGAGTCCAGGTTCTGTCTCGTATCAAATGATAGACGCATGCCTGTATACACACGACCTGGAGAACGGTATCAGCAATGCAATATCCGGCAAACCGAAAACTTCGGAGGGGGCTGAGTAATAGTGTGGGGAGGCATTTCTTTCCATGGTCGAACTGAGTTAGTCCTAGTGAATAATGGAAGAATAACAGCGGCCAGATACATCGTAGATATGCTTGAACCCCATATTGTACCCTTAGGCCCATTGATTGGCGAAAACTTCATTTATATGCATGATAATGCTCGGCCTCATACAGCTAGACTAGTTACAGAATTTCTGCAAAATGCGGAAATTGATATTTTAAGATGGCCAGCCAGAAGTCTCGACTTGATATTTGGGACAACATGGGGTGGCAAATTCAGCAATTTAGGATGCCTTGTAGAACACTCCAACAACTAGAAAATCTGCTTCCTGAAATTTGGAACTTTGTGACTCCAGAATACATCCAAAATTTGTTTGAGGGGCTTCCGAGACGTATACTGGCAGTAATAAGTGACCGGGGAGGAAACAATCGATTTTGAAAATGATTAGTAACCATTCGATGCTAGTTGAATGGTCTCTTCGCGAATGTTTGAAGTTGGTAGAATTTTTTAATTTTTTATAAACTCGAAAATTGTTGATATTTTCCATTATAAACTCATCTCTTTCGAATGATATCTTCTTATTTTACAGTTCTGAAAGTTACCAAGCGACTCTTGAATGACCAACCTTAAAGTTTATATAGTATTGTCGTAAAAGTAGGGTTATGCGACAATTTTTGTGTGGAGAGTATTTAGGATAAATCGCTCTGCGCAGTTTTTCGCGCAGATTATTTTTGCAGTGGTTTTATTTTACTTTAATATTTTCTAGATTTTTCAATGATGAAAGTATCATATATCTTCTTGAAGTAGTAAATAGGAAAACATTATAATTCCTAATGTTAGTCATCATAAAATAGATATACAGAATAGTATAAATGTTATATCTTTATATTATATTTGAAAGCTCAGTAAACCTTTTGTGATGTTGAACATTCCCAATCATTTTCTCTAGAACTGGCGAATTATCGTTTGAAAGTTCAATGAAATGGAAATGATAACTTTCATTTCATTAGCTGTAAAATAGTATTAGAAATTTAAACTGTTCGATATTGAAGTTTGACTGTTCTATTTAGTAAAGAATATGAACTAGCTGAAGTAGTGCATGAAATATTTATATATTTTAGAAACAATTCGATTTTTCAATGAATAAAATATTCATAGAGCTAGAAATATTAAATTGCAACGAGTGATACAGATAATTCTAATAATAAATGTGAATAGAATAAATGTAATATAAATTATGTTCTGATTCTAGCTGACATATAGGGAAATAACATCTGAAGCTGGACTTATGGAGCCAACCGGAGGCGGAAGACCTCTTCTAACAGTGCAAGATTTAGAAAATAGATTAGTTTTCACGAAGTGTAAGGTGAGAACATTTTTTCTTCGAATTAGAATTAATATAATTATGGATTAAATTTAACGTTTATCTTAATTATTGATGAGTTCTAGTTCTGTCTATCTTTTACGTATTGATGAAATTATTTAAGAATAAATCCTTAAAAAGAATTATAATTTGAATAACCACCAACACAATGTTATGAGAAGTTGAGACATAGAATGTGTTTGTTGTCTTTTCAACATTATACAGGCTGTTACATAATAGTATGTCACAACTTGAAGGGGTAAATCTACGTGCAATTTTAAGGAAAGAAGTTTTTATAAACGTAGGTCCACAAAAGCTTCGTTACGGAGCTACGGGGTGTTGAAATTTCCGCAAAAAATTGTTTTTTTCTTCAAATCTCCTGCAATTTTTGAGATATTCAGCCCATATTTGAAATGAAAGCTATTTTTTACAGCTTTCATCATTACACGTCCTAGATTTTAACTAAATTTTATAAGATGTTTCCTTTTCCAAGGCCATGTCTCTTTTTGTCCTTTCAAACTTTTTGGAGTTTTTCAAGTTGAATTATTTGAATTGTATGTTATTCGCTAAAAAAAAAAAAATAATAAAAATAATCGAGGTTTGCCCAAAATTTGCTTCTATTTTGTAAGCTCGTCTTTTGAGACTCAATTTCTACTTATTCAATACCAAACTGAAAAAAAAGAACAATTGAAAACTAAATAAATTGCTGGAAGTATCCTCCACCTGCAAGGATACAGGCCTCTGTCCTTCTTCGCATATTATCACTCACTCTTTGAAATATTCTTGGGGTATTTCTAATCGTATCATAAGAGCTTATTATTCGATTTCTCAATTCTTCTACAGTGTTCACTGGAGTGGTTGTTGAATGTATTATTCAAGAATTCCCTAGCTACTCCACTAAAATGTGTCCCGTCATGCATGAATCACGTTATGTTTCTCACCAAAAGTGGCACATCCTCGAGCAATAAAGGTAACTCCTCCTCAAGAAAATGCCGATAAGCGGGACCGTTAAGTCTGTTAGGCAAAAAAATGGCCCAATCAAATTATTTCCAATTATTCCGACCCTGACATTTAGTGAGAATTGTTCTTGATGATGAGATTCTTTAATCCAATGGGGGTTTTCCGCAGCCCAATGATAATAATTGTGAAAATTTGTGGTAGCAGTTCTCGAAAAGTTAGCTTCGTCTGTGAACATTATTTCATTATCAAAATAAACATTTTCTCTAATTTTATCTAAGAACCATCGGCAGAAATTCAGGTTTGAAGGAAAATCTCGAGGAAGTAGAATTTGGTCGCGTTAAATATGAAACGGGTACAATAAAAAGTCGTGGAGAATCCTTCAAACTAGAACATGTGAAATATTCAACTGATTTCCAATTTTTCTCGTACTCACACAAGGAGTCGAATCAATACAATTTAAAACTGCTTCCTCACTATCTGGAGTTCTCATAGTTTGAGTTGCAACTTTTAAATGATTATCTGCAGTAGAAGTACCAGTTTCCCTCAACCTTCTGTGGATATTTGAAAATGTTCGCCTGTCTGGTGTTACTCGATTGAAAAGCGCACCTGATATAATCGCCTTGCTTCTGTTGTGTTTCCGTCAGATAGACCGTACATGTAATGGATATTAGCGAATTCGGCGTTAGAAAAATTAGCCATTTTTTTTTTCAGCAATAACTTAAAAAGTCTTAAAACTAATAAACTTCAACAACTGTCAAAATAAATAAATAAATGAAAAAAATTCAAAGCCTACTAGTCATTTTTTCAATTAGAAATGCTTTCAATTCAGCGAATGCATACAATCGTTTAATAATTTCTTGTTCGAGAACGGTTGGAGGTACGAAAAAATTAGAAGCGTCGAAAAACTTCCTAAATTGAACGAAGATGATGAAAATTGATTGTACGCTGATCAGTGGCGTATTACAAAAAGTTTGAAAGAGCAAAAGCAGACAGGACTCCAAAAAAAACCCCTGGTAGATTCTATTTGAAATTTAAAACGTGTAATGATGGAATCTGTAAAAAGTAGCTTGTATTCCAAATTTGGGCTCAATATCTCAGAAACTGCAGGAGTTTTGAAGAAAAAAACAATTTCTTCCGGAAATTTCAACACCCTGTAGCTCCATAACAAAGCTTTTGCGGACCTATGTTTATATAAACTTTTTTGTGGCCCAAAAAAACCTGTATAGATCAGATTTTCACAATAGTTCAACTTTACGAAAAAAAAATTGTCACCAATGGAGAAGTTCACTTGTTGTTTGTGGATCTGTCAAGCGCTTACGATACAGTACCAGTTCAGAAGCTGTGGAAGGTTCTCGAGAATTTTCCAATAAATAACACCCTTATAAATGCAGTCAAGCAGATGTACCACCAATCGACCTCTAGGATCAAATTGGGTAGAAACCTGTCGGAGAAATTTGATCCTTCCAAAGAACGTCGACAAGGGTGTTGCCTATCCTACTCGCTGTTCAAGATATATCTGAACCAAGCACTGAAAAAATGGAGGAGGTCATGTGGCGAAACCGGTTTTCAACTAGATGATAACAACAATCTCTACACTCTGCACTCCGCAGATGACCAGGTTGTCATAGCCTAAGACAAGGAAGATCTGGAATTCATAGCAAAGCGTCTCTTCAAGGAATATTAAGACTGAGGAATGACAGTAAACCAGACAAAAACGAAATACTTGTGCGTTGGAGGAGAAAAAGAAGACTTGCAGTTAGAGGATGAAGAAAATTTAAGAGCTTGCGATAACTATGTTTACCTGGGAACCAAGGTCGAAAGGAGCGTACGAACAGAAAGCGAAATAGAGGGGCGGAAAACAAGTAAAAGGCAGCCTGAACTCAATTTCGTGGTCTAAGAGCATATCTCGAGAAAAAAAGCGACTCCTCATCAACTAGCTCTTCAGAAGTATAGTGCTATATGAATGTGAGACTTGGAAAATCAATCAAAAATTAGAAAGACGACTTTTGCCATTAGAAATGGACATCTGGCGAAGATCTGCTGGCAAATCCAGACTCGACAGAATGTCAAACGATCGAATAAGAGAAATCATGCAGATCGATACAATAATTATAGAAAAAATTCAAAGACAGAAACTGGTCTGGTATGGTCATGTCGAAATAATGGGTAACGACCAAATCCCCAAACAAATAATGAAGTGGTCCCCAACAGCAAGAAGGTAAAGGGGAGACCAAAGACTACATGGATCGGCGGGATAAAGAAAGCCATGTCAGAAAGAAATTTTGGACCGGGAGATTGGCAAGACCGCAAAAACGGAACAATTAATACATCCTCTTCTTCTTCTTCTTATTATCAGCCTTCTCGCGTCCAAATTTGAGCATAGGCCTCCCACCTCTCTTTCCAATATTTCCTATTCTGTGCTGTAGCTATCCAGTTCAGTACTACCACCTTTTTTATATCATCATACCACCGCATAATTGGTCTTCCTCTTCCTCTCTTTCCTATCCATGGTCTCCACTTAATGATCTTACTGTTCCGTCTTTCATCTCTGATTCTTGCAACGTGGCCGGCTTAGTCCAATTTAAGATGTGAAATGGTGTATTCTATATATTTTACTTTTGTTGTGTCTTTTCCACTCGTTTCGCTTTTTATCCCTCAAAGGGATGCCCAGCATTGATCTCTCCATTGATCTCTGCGTAACTTTCAGCTTGTTCTCGTGAGGGACCACGTTTGTGCACCATATGTTAGAACCGGGAGCACATACTGGTCAAATATCTTGTTTCTCAGATATTAGGGGATTTTTTTGATTTTCAATATATGTGAGAGTTTCCCAAACGCCGCCCATCCTAATCGCCTTCTCCTATTGATTTCGTTGTCCTTATTTTAATTTCCAATCTCTAATTGTTGTCCGAGGTATATATATATATTCTGTGACATTCTCTATGTGTTTACCGTTTATCGTAATATTTTGTTCAAGTTGTGGACTCGTTTTTTGTGAATTGACTTTCAGACCGATTTTTTTTGACTCCTGTTCTAATTCTGTGAGCATCCTCCGTAGGTCTTCTTCATCTACGGTGACAATCTTTCACCGTTTATGTTTATGCCCAAAACCTCCCACTCCTACGCTTTGAAGATTCCTTCCAAGGCTAGAGTGAAAAGTTGCCCAGTGCTCGATAGAGTCAAAGGCTTTTTCAAAGTCTACGAATGCCATGTGTAATGGGAGATTGTATTCTGTTATTTTTCTATCAATATCTTCAAAGTCAGTAAGTGATCGCACGTACTGAAACTCTTTCTGTATGCCGCCTGTTCAACTGGTCGGTAGTATTCTAACTTTTTATCATGATGGCATTATTCCAGTTGTATGGTATAGTTTGTTGTTCTAGACATTCGTTGAATAGATTCTTCAGTTCTGGTACGATTATATCATGAGCTTCCTTAATCATCTCAGCCAAAATATTATTCTCTCCCGGCGATTTATTGTTTTTTAGTGTTTTTAAGGCGAATAGAATCTCTTCCCCATTTATTTTTGGAGTATCTTCTGATCCAACGTTCAGTATTTTATAGTGTCACTTGATGTTCGAGATCGTTCGATTTGTGTGTTGTATAGATATCCATAATAATGTTTTGTCACCTCTATTATTTCAGCACCTATTTGCTGCTGTTCTCCCTTTTTTCTGAGACATTTGAGGTTTTTGTTCTTGTCTATTACATTTTCTGCAAATTTTCTGTAATGTTCTTCTAGATCTCTTCTTGTCATCTTTCTTGCTTCTTTTCTCGTTTACCTGTATCTGTCTAACCTCATCTCTATAGTTTTTCCTTTCCTGTTTTTTCTTCTTCGTTTCATCTGAAATTTTATTCTTTCTTTTTCCTTACTGCCTTGCAACTTCTTCTGGTGTTTTCATTAGTGTTGTTGTGATGTTTAGTGACATTTGGTTTACATCAGAAGTTTTCTCAGCAGCATTTATGTATCGTATAATTTTTTCCTGGCATGAAATTTTATTTTCACTCAATAATTCTATATCTATTGAGGTCTTTCTGGATTTTCTGTATTTGTTCGATTGGCTTTTTTCTTTGTTATCAAGTCGGTGGTCACGCACGAGTTCAGAGTTGTTACATCAGAAATAAATTGTTTAGAGAAAGATAATATGAGATCGATTTCGTTTTTCGTTTTTCCATTAGGGCTGATCCATGTCCATTTTCTCCAAGTCCATGCTTTCCAACATATTCTCCTTTTTCCCCTTTTTGTTGTCCTATTATAACATTGAAGTTTTCCATTACTATATCTTCTTGGCATTCATTTTATTTTCTTCTATATATATATATATATATATACACTCGGAGGCAAAATTAGCAGAACACTCGAAAATTTAACCGAATTCGAAGTTCGATATTTTTCCTAATTCTCAACCGATTTGGATGATTTGGTCGGCAAGTTATAGATCAACTCTTCTGCTTTGTAGAAATCATAAGAGAAAAAAACAAAGAAAAAAATTTTATACGGGGGCAAAACTAAAAGTGTTTTTTTTGTCAAAAATTCGTAACACCCTGTGGAATTTCGTGGTCCGAGTTGAAACGTACAATATCATGGTCTGTCAAGACACATCTTCCTATAGTAACACCCTTCTTGTTTCATGTGTTTATCTCTATTTTCGCAAAATATATTTAATTTCAAGTGGAAAATCACCATTTTGGAGAAATTCCAGTGAATCAAGAAATTGTCATTAAAATTCGTCTATCAATTTGGAATTCTCTTATTATCACTCAGGCATGTCGAAATTGTCGTTTGCGATTTTTATGTTCGAATTGCATTAGTTATTGATGACAATTTGGTTAATTTGGTGAAAATTAGGAATTCATAGGAGATAACAGTCGGTAGGTATTAAAATACACAACCGAATTCTGGGACCATTGATAAAACTTTTCATTTACACATGTGCACACCTTTTTTGAGAGTTGGACAACATACCTCAACAGATGATAGACAACATCATTGGGAGTATGCGAAATCGTATGCGCGCTGTAATAAGAGCTCGGGGGAGTCATACTCGCTACTAAAATCAATATTTTTTTTTGTGGGTCATCATGAACATTTTTCTCAACATGTTCATTTCATTTCACGAGTGTATCGCCTGGATACACACCTGCTCTCTATTTTTGACAGGAATGATATTTATTATAGAGTGTCACACAAAAAAATTCAAAAATAAATGTGCAAAATCAACGATTTTTCCAGTGTACTTCGAGTTCTCCCGGAGCGTGAAATTGGCCAGTGAATTTCAAAAATTTTTATTTCGTTAGATTTCCGCTTCCCTAATTTTGATTTTATATTGTGGCTAACCTCCGATGTTATGCACCTATGCAAGATTAAAAATAAATTCTTGAAATTTGTGGCTTTTCGCTTCAAATTGGATATCTCTTGTAAAAATAGAGATAATTGCATAAAACAAGAAGGGCGTTACTGTAGGAAGATGTGTCTTGACAGACCATGATATTGTACGTTTCAACTCGGACCACGAAATTTCACAGGGTGTTACCAATTTTTACAAAAAAAAACACTTTTAGTTTTAACCCCGTATAAAATTTCTTTCAGAATTTTTGGGTTCTCCCTTACAATTTCTACAAAGCAGAAGAGTTGATCTATAACTTGCCGAACAAATCATCCAAATCGGTTGAGAATTAGGAAAAATATCGGACTTCGAATTTAAATTTTTCGAGTGTTCCGCTAATTTTGCCTCTGAGTGTATATATATATATATATATATATATATATATATATATATATATATATATATATATATATATATATATATATATATATATATATATATATATATATATATATATATATGTATATACATATATATAAATTTATAAATGTTTTCTTCCGATGATCCAGTTTTGGGACGGCCTAATCTTTCAGGGTTTCTCTATCCAATTCGAATCGCCTGAACCGCCCGTATACTTGCGTAGGGATAAATCATTACCTTATGCAGTTTGTAGCCTATGGTGCGTTTCAGTAAGAAATATACCAAGTTTAACACGAAACTCTATTGCTGCTCTCTGTTTAAAACTTATTTTCCGATCGATGAACTAAACACACAAACAAACAGGGCACAATAACTCAAGCTGTTTACTTATCAATGTCACCAAATTTTTTACAGCTATCAATGAAGTACCAAGTTACCGAAGGGTACATTATTTCAACAGAGGGCAGTAGTAATTATGTTCACTCAAACAGTTCGGTTGAGATTGGAATGGAGGGTGTATACATATACATATACTTGCACTGCAATAGATTGAGATGAGTAGGCAGCAGTCCAGCTCGGTATTGTGAATGGATGTGCAATACTGACGTGGTCAAAGGAGACTAACACTGCAAACTGTTGCTCCTATTCATAACATCCGACCTGATTATAATACTACTTTCTAGCCCTGGTTGACGTTAGTAATGAAAAGTGTATCCGAACACCAACTGATTCAGGTAAAGATATTCAACATTCTACGGAACGCTGATAATTGATCTCTGAATGAAAGTATCCGAAGTGTTTACTCATAACTAAGAGGTTCGTGAATCTATAAGCTGCGTATGGATTTCTGAATAGAGATGCCAAAAAGTATTCATATAATAAGGTTCTTAAAATTTCTCCTTGAATATTGCTGTACCATTATGGCGTAGTGCAAATCCAAAACGATTTTTTTTGTGAATGATTTTCTTCCTTTTCTTTTCAGCCTTTCATTCTAAATAAACCAGGACGACAATGGATATTCGGTAGTGATTTAAGTCGGATAGAAGGAAGAAATGTGAGACAATACTGGACTTTATTATTCAGTGACTTGTTATTATTTGCCAAAGTATCTAGGGATCGGGTGTTATTTATTATAGAAGATCCTCTTCCACTTGCTCACATAACGGATATGTTGTTTAATGTTAGGAAAAAAGGTAAATGTATTTACTCAATATTACTTAGCATGCTTTTTATTTCTGTGAAATGTAGAATGACTTTTTCTACAGTATTGTATTTCTCATCAAATCCTTCTTTATCTCTTCACTCATGATATATTAACTAACAAATGAAGAATTATGTGATAAAAACGAGTAATTTTCTTTTAGGAACTTTACTGAATAATTGTGATTAGTAACGCGTTTCACTACACAGTAGCTTCTCCAGACGAATGAATGTACAGAAATTATGACAACTATATATAGATACCAATGAGAATATAGATACAAATGTTCTTAAGTAATTAAAAACTTATTGAGTTTCTTCTTCTTGAGTGGTTATTGATGACAACTATATCCAATAAAATTAAAAAATAGTTTGCTCCTGAAGAGATTCAATAGAGGTGAAAGGCTTAAATTGACTTGTTTATTAATGGGTCTACCTGAATGTTTATGTTTGTTGATTTCTAAAGTTTCCCAAAGATCTACTTTCCAATATTTATTATCTGGATGCAAAATTTCAAAGTGTGGGTCGAAAGAGTGATTATTTTCTAGGAGATGATCGCCTAATTTGAAAAAATTTTTCATTTGAAAAACTGCGTTTATGTACCGATATTCTAATATTGAAATTTCTATGTGTTCTATTATTGTGGAAATTATTACAGTCATTGCAATTGAATCTATAAACACCTGATTTATTATTTTTATCTGATTTGGTTTAATTGTTTTTATATATTTGCCTAGACTATTATTAGTTCGGAAAACTATGTTGAAATTATTTCTACTCAAGAATGATTTCAGTTTCTCACTTGTAATACCAACGTAGGTTAAGGAGTTGAATTTTTGTTTCAATTTATTAACAGGCTAAACTTTATTCAATGGGATTCTACTTCGTTTTTATTCAGAATATTATTCATTCTTTTGGGATTATAATCATTATTTGTTTAATTAAATTTAAGTCTTTGTTGAAATTTTCTGGTGATAACGGGATATCCATCAATAAATGAATAAAACTCTTGAATGCTGACATTTTATGTTGATACGGATGACACGACGAGTTATATATTATATCTGTATGTAACCTCTTATGGTAGATTGCGAAAACATGTTTTCCATTTTCCTTCAAATTGTTACGTCTAAGAAATTTATTGAATTATTGCTTTCTATTTTGGTTGTCAATTCAATATTTGGATGTAATGAGTTTAAATAGTTTTCGAAAATATTCAAATGTCTATCTGTTCCTAAGAAACAAATAATAATATCGTCTACATAACGATACCAGTATAAACGATATTTTGCACGGATTGTGCATAATCAAGCCGTCATCATTAGTATAATATTCGTTGTTGAAATGGAGATAATTTTGATCTAAACAAATTTGTATTAAAGAAAGAATATCTGATTTAATGATCCTATTGACATGATTCTTTTCTGATCACCGTAATCATAATATGTCCCGGCCGACTTATTCCCTATTTCCTAAAATCGGGGGTAACCGTTTTGAATCGGTAGAAAACATAGAAGACATTTTTTGCGAGATCTGAAGTCGATTCCGTTTGAGAAAGATCACCTTTCAGTATTGTTTTGAGTAAGTCATATACCCACAGATATGGTCAATCTAATATGTTTTTTTATGTTTAAAATAATAAATAAATTTTCCTGAGAAGAACTAGTTCCTAAATCTGCCCGCCATGCACGCAGCCCCCAAGAGCCACAACAGTGCAACAAAGCAGGATGCCGAGAAACGAAGCAACAGACAGCAGTTTCGTCCTCATTAGGAGCTCATCAGTGTCGCATATCGCTTCGCTGCATCCTTATAAGCTACATTGGGGTTTCCAATCGATTCCAGAAAAAAAGCATCTCGTACATACGTACGAGAGTCGCTGTCATACCACAGCCTTGGCCTCCCGAGATGATTTAATGCAGAGGTGCTCAAACGGTCGATCGCGTGAGCTTTTTGAGTAGATCTCGAGAAGAAAAAAAATTTCATGAAGTAACTAAACTACAAAAATTTATTACGTAATTAAATAACATTCTGTTTTTTATTCATGCCGCTTTTCTACAAATTTCGGTCGGCGCGTTTGACGGGAACATTCGAGACTTTCGTTCACGCCAATATTGCGCCTGCCGGAATTCGAGTCATTCTGAATTGTAACTTGAAGGTAATACTACGTCGATACAAAGTTCATTATTAAATAGTACAAAATAAGTGCAGCGAAAAAATCTGAAACGTATCATTTTAATAACGATTGGGACGAAGCATTTTTCTTTTGTATGATGAAGGATAAGTGCATTTGTCTTATTTGTCGTGCGTTAGTTGCAATACCTAAGTGTTGTAACTCAGAAAGGGATAATAAAACGGTTCATGAAAACTATGAAAAGGATTTTCCGCCACAGAGTGAATTAAGAAAACAAAAACTACGTGATTTGATGGTTTGATAACAAACCATGTTCACAAGACCAGCGAAACAATCAAAAGTTGCTACGATCGCGTCATATATATCTCATATATTGGCGAAACACAAGAAACCATTCGAAGACGGATCGGTTGTGAAAGAAGCATTTATTGAAGCTGGTGAGGCTTTATTTGGAGATTTTAAGAATAAAACAGAAATCATGTCTACTATCAGAGAACTTCAGTTATCTCGTCCGACTGTCACAAGGCGTATTGGAGTAATGTCAAATGAATTAAAACATGATATCATGAAATGTACATAATTTTCTTTACAGTTCAACGAATTCACCGATATGACAGATACTGTCCAGCTATGTATTTTTATTCAGATGATATTCAATGACATGTTGGCTAGGGAAGAATTTTTGACAATCATTCCTCTGAAGGGTAAGACCCGTGGCGGAGATATATATGACGTTTTCTTCGAGTTTGTAAAAAACTACAAGCTACCAATATATAAATTAGTGTGCATTACAACCGATGGAGCACCAGCAATGACTGGAAACACAAACGGCTTTTTAGCATTGTGTCGAGCAAATTAAGATTTCCCTTCATTTGTTTTATTCCATTGCATTATACATCTACAACTTTTTTGTTCACAAGTTTTAAACACGGAGGAAATTATGGGCATTGCAATAATAATTGTGAATTCCATCCTTGCACATAGCTTGCTACGGCGGCTCTTTAAGTTGCAGTTGGAAGATAGGGAGTGAGCTGAGCACACTGATTTAGTTCTTCACATGGAGGTCAGGTAGTTGAGTCGCGAAAAATTCCTAAGAGTTTCAAGAATTAGGGCCCGAAATAACAGCTTTTCTAGACGAAAGAAATGATGACACTCAGATGTTGAAAAACGAAAAATGGCTGACTGATTTGGCATTTTTGAATGACATCAAAATGCACTTAAACATCATTAACTTGGAGCTTCAAAGTAAAGGAAAAATATTCTTGGGATAATTAGCGCAGCAAACGCATTCAAAACGAAATTGGAAATTTTGGTGGATCAACTGAAAAGAAAGGATGTGAAGCATTTTCCATCTTCGAGAGGAAAGATTCCGCGGACAATTCGAAATGCGTTTTTATGATATCAGTTAATTGGCAAATATAGCATCATTTTTCATGTATAAACATTGAGGAATTAGCTACTGAAATAGCAGGTCAGATTAATATGAAGTCATGTTGTGATGTAAGTTTCTGATGTTTTATATCTAAAGACAAATTTCCGAAGCTAAGGCACATCGCCTTTCAACTCACGGCGATGTTTGGTTCAACTTACTTTTGCGAATCTGCAATCGACTAACTGACAATCATATGTCCATCATGCTTGCGATAAGCACTCAGTGGTTACGTACAATCTTAAGAAAGGTAATGCTGAGGACATGCATTTGCCACGCTTCAACATCCAAAGTCACTCCTTAGTTAAGTTCAACACTATATGTAACTCTTTTGTTTTGTAACAACCAATAAACTCGCAATTTTGAATAAGTATGAGTTTTTCATTGATATTATAGAGAAGAACCTAACTGAATCTAATCCAAACCTCGATCGTAAATAGTCTTAAAATATTGGGGTAGATCGCCAGCAGTTCAAGTTTGAGCACCCCTGATTTGATGTGTGTGCACACTGACTTCTTGAAGAGGGTCATATTGTAAGTTAAAGTTAAAGATTTAGCAGCACATGTTCGTTTTTGAGGAAATTCGATGTCCTTGCATGGAGGTTTCTCAGCTATTTATTCTCTGGAGAAAGTTGTTGATTCCGTCTTGTTCGTTTCATAATCGACCAAATTAGATCAGTCCAATCTGAAATCTCCTCCAAGTCTAAATTCAGTGATATATTCTGTTGCAATCTTTTTCGATGTTATGAATGGTACCTACAAAAAGGTAGAGAACTTGTAGACTTTGAACGTTCCGAATGACCATCATGATTTATGATAAATAGATAGATATATAGATTATGAGTGAGGGACCTAGCAGTCTAGAGAGTTGAAGCCGAACCTTGGCTCTCGCAGAGAAAAGTCCACTTATGGCAAGTCGAGAGTGTCTGAGACCTGAGAGACTCACGCACCTTCGGGTCTAACCACTGGTTATTTTTTTATCCTTGCAGTCTCCAGGGGAATTCCGAGCCTAAACTCCTGACGATGAATCCCATGCCTGTTCCTCGGAATGCCATTGAGTCCACCTTCTCACTGCCGTCAATGCCCGAGTGTCAGGGTCAGACGGAGCCACCTACGTTCTCCCAGTTTGTCAAGAGGGGATCGATATTTCAACACCATAAGTGACGTACAGAAATCGGATGCCAATGCCTTCAGTGCAGCTCAACTATCGATGATGATTTTCACTGACCTATTTGTTGAATCCCCCAGCAAGCAAAAGGTTAGCGCAGTGGTTAATGGCGAATATTTCTGCCTGAAAGGCAGTCGTAAGCCCACCAAGACACAGTTTATCGGTAGCACTTCGACCGTAGACACCAAATCCAACACCTTTTGCAGTTTTGGAGGCGTCTGTTTACCAACAGGGGTCTTCAAGTAGACGGTTCTTTCAGCTGGTCCATTCCTGTCTGCTTGGCACGTTGATCTGGAATGGCAGCTCCATGCTGGTTTTAGGTATTGCTATGTCAGGCTTCATACTTAGCATCTCGTTATCCTCAATTTCAGACTATAAAGCGCCAGGTACGAAGCTGAACATACTTGTTCCATTTCGAGGAAGTTGATAGAGTTTGTAGCTGCTCCTCTGATCACCAGGTGAAAAGATAAAACTTATCAGTTTCATGGTCGCAATAAGTGTAGAGTGAAGAGCTCCAGTAGGCGCAGTTTTTCAAATAAAAAATCAGATTCAAATTACGCGAATCATCTCTTATAAAATAATCACTCTTTCGACCCACAGTTTGAAATTTTGCATACAGATAATAAATATTGGAAGATAGATCTTTGGGAAACTTTAGAAATAAATAAATACAAACACTCAGGTAAACTCATCAATGAACAAGTCGATTTAAACCCTTCACCTCTATTGAATCTTTTCGGGGAGCAATCTATTCCTTAATTTTATTGGATATACCTGTCATAAATAACCACTTAAGAAGAAGCAACCGAATAAGTAATTACTCGAGAACATTTATATTTATATTCTCATTTATTTTCTGTACATTCATTCGTCTGAAGAAGCTACGGTGTAGTGAAACGCGTTACGAATCGCAATTATTAAGTGAAATTCCTTAAAACACAGTACTTGTTTGTTTTTTATTATTGAAAAAATGGACTTATAGGTTAATCATGCAAACAACTCTCCATTTTATACAGGTCGTAACCTATTTTTTTCCATAAAGTTTCAGCGGGTTTCTATTACACTAGAAAAGTAGCTAACTCTAGTATTGAATTTCAAAGATTTCAAATCTCAGGACTAACTTCTTTGTTTCTATTTCGACTGTTTCATCGTTCTTGAACACATTCTTATATCTTTATTGAATCAACTAAGTTGTTTCAGATACCGAATTCAGGATATCGGTTTCACCGGAAGGACGATCAGCCGAAAGTCCAACTATTCATTGTGGACCTGATTTATCTAGGACGCCTAAGAAAGGTTCTGCTAAAAAAACTATTATTTTAAGGGCTCCAACGATCGAATTGAAAGCAGTTTGGCAAAATTTATTGCAGAGACAAATGTAAGTTATAGTGTTGATTCTTTTGTGTCATATCCCTCGAAACTATGTTTGTTTGTAATTGCACCTTAACACTTCCTTGAATATTTCTAGGCTCAAAATGCAGGATTTTAAAGTGAAATTGTATATAATGAAAGATTAATTAAAACGGAATTATTTCAATAGCGTCATATACTTCGAACAAACCATATGAACGAACAAATATGAATGTATCTTCTCAATGTACTACTCATTAAGGTGTGAATATCTCATTTGAATTAAATGATATTCAAGTGAATGAGGATTTGTTATAATCTATTTATTGAAGACGTAGATTAATGGAAGCTCATTAAGTATGCAAATCTTTTAGAAATGTGGTACGTGTGCAAATTAAAAAATGAAGGTATCTTCTATGATATTGTCTTGGAGCAGCCACCAATTTATTGCCGGATCTTTGATAGAAATCTGACTACGATCTTCGCTGTCTTTTTGGTTGTCCGCCAATATTGCAGTTCTCGTTTTAAATAAAATGTTCACTTTAGACGTCTAAAAATTTGTAGTCAGTAACGTAGAAGAATATGTGTTCTCTTCGAAAATAAAATTGAATCAATTGAACACTAATGTATTCAAAAACGATAAAAGTTCAATGTGAATGTCTAGATGGTTACGTTTACTGAAATTAAATATTTCATGAATTTCATGCATACTCAACTTACGCTTAATTCTAAACATTGAAATATATAATAATTAAATAATTTTCATGATATTTTCAGATAACTCAAATTTTACTAAATTATGGAAATGAACATTCAAAATGAACATTTATTTTATATTTTAGTAGACTTGAGCTAAATTTTCCACATGAGTTTCAACATTACTTAAAAGAATGCTTAACAATGTATATAAATAACTTCATGACTTCATTAAACGTCTAGTTCTAAATTGAATTTCATTCAGCACTTTAACATTATAAAATGATAATAATGCTTTCCAAATTGCTCATATACTGGGTAATTCACCAGTGGCGGTACACTTTTGAAGATTTCATTTTTGTTCGAACGGTATTGTATTTTGAAAGTGAAAATCTACTTCAGAAATTTATTTTGAAGTAAACAGGGAGTCCCAGTTTTCTATAAAAATATTCTTGAGTGATTTTTTCAGATTGGAAGACCACTTTTTTGTTCAAGATTCATGAGCGGCAGAAACTCTGCCATAATGTCTTTAAGTAATAAGTTTTTTTGGTGAATATGAAAATAGGCTCTCACATCATCGCATTATCCTTCGGCCAGAGAGGATGAATACTTTTTTCCTTTCGTTTTCTTATTGCCCAAGGATAGCTTTATAGATGAGTGAGTTGAGTGTTGTTGAGTGACTCAAAAAATTATTGAATATTGTGATTTTAAAATATCATATCTTGACTTTTCAAATAGAACATCCTGTATTTTATTATTCATGTCAACGCATAAAATATTGTGCCATATTTTCGCAGAAGTAAACTTATCTTTATCTTCGACCATTTCCGAAATAGAAAAAATAAACTATATAATAAAATCAGCGGTTGCGAAAGAAGAGTTTATTAGTACATATACTTGATCAGAGAAATGGAGATATTTTAAGGTAGTCGTGTATGAAATACGTAATAGATTGGTTTTTGGTGAGATGATATACAAGATGTTGAACTATTTCAATAAGTGTTCGAAATGTTGCCCGTTTCTCTGTAGACACAACTCAATCCTTCTAAGAAAAGACCGTTGAACTCTCGACAACATTTTCGGATCAACTGACTGAAAAGCGTCGACTATTCTCTGTCTCATATCCAACTGTATTGTGGAAGGAATCTGGTAAATCATGCCCTCAATATAACCCTACATGAAAAAATCTAGACTTGTAAGGTCCGGAGACCTAGCTGGCCATCTAACAGGACCGCCACGTCCCCTCCATTTGTTTGGAAATACATGTTTCAAATGCTCCCTAACCTAATGTGAGTAATGTGCCGGTGCTCCGTCCTGTTGAAACCACGAATCTTGTCTTATATGCTCTGGTACATCGGCAAGTAACATTGTTAGATGATTTTGCAGAAAATCTAAATACATTTCACTATTGAGGTGCCTTTTTTTCGCTACTTTGTCACTTGCCCAATTGCAAAAATTGATTCGATTTTCATGTTTTGTTTGTTCAGTTCCTGGTGCAGCTGTAAATGATATGCATGAAATGTATTCACTATTAAGATGCTCTAGACGGAAGTTTGAAATATATCTGTTAACTGAGAAATCTCTCTTCAACTTTTATATGGGTTCTCTGTCACTGATAACTAAACTGATATCTGGTTGACTTCAGCTGTAGCAGTTCTTGGTTTTTCATGTTTTTTGTAAGTTATATCATCCGTTTCGATAAATCTAATTAGAAGTTTTTCAAAGCATCTTCCATCAGGATGCCTGTTATCAGGAAACCTTTGTGCATAAACTCTACTTGCCTACAAAAAATTTCTATCACATTCACCCAAAATAAAAATCATATCAATCATTTCTTCTTTGGAGAACTTCGTGGCAGTCAATTGAGACAATTAGGTTCAAACGTCACTTTAACAATGTTTAATAACGAAACATTGATAAGTTCACCATGTAGATTGCGGAATATGATATGTCCGGACACCTGACAGAAGGCAGAAATAAAAAAAATTGTCAACACATACCTCAATTTACGTTTGAATCATTGTGATTCTTCGTTCGTTAAAAGAATTATCTTGTTTAGGTTTCATTTTTTACTACTTGAATCATCACAAAAGAAAACTGTGCGAATAATGACGCATGTTGATGAGTTTGATATGGTTTATAGCATTTTCATCAAAAATTTTTCCAAATAATCGAATATTTCAAAACTGATTGAAGATAAGGATAAGGTTACTTCTGCAAGAATATAGCACAATATTTTATGCATTCACATGAATAATAAAATACAGGGTATACCATTTGAAAAAATCAAGATATATATTTTCAAAATTACAATATTCAATAATTTCTTTGAGTCACTCTTGTATGAAATGAGGATAATCTATTTCAGTTCATCAATGAAGCTATCCTGTGGCAATAACAAAACGAAAGGAAAAAAGTATTCATCCTCTCTGGCCGAAGGAGCATGCTATGATGTGAGAGCCTATTTTCATGAATTTTTACGGAAAAAAAAAATATTGTGACGGAAATATTCACGAAAAAAAATTATTACTTAAAGACATTATAGCAGAGTTTAGGCCGCTCCTGAATCTTGAACAAAAAAGTGGTCTTCAAATCTGAAAAAACCACCCAAGATTATTTAAAAAAATTGGGACATCCTGTTTACTGCAAAATAAATTACTGAAACAGATTTTTACTTTTTAAATTCAATACCGTTCGAACAAAAATGAAATCTTCAAAAGTGTACGAGCTACAGAGCACTGCTGGTGAATCACCCAGTATATATAAAGCTGCAAAATTTTCATAGAACATTTACAATTTATCTCCTGATGTATCTCCATTACCTGAATTCTCTATAACAGGATCTATTATGACATCCATAATGTAATCCACAATCTATTTTCTTCTTTAATGACGTTGTGTATACGATTTTTCCAGTTTTGGGATGTAACGCTTTTTATTGCACTGTTGAAATGAAGTTTGACGTCTTTTATCTTAAAATTTCACCATGTTCTTGTGCCATATTAGTTCAATCAGTTTCAAGTCGCAATGGTAAGTTGGAGGGCAGAGTATTCTAACTTTCCTGATTTTTTGCCATTTCATCAATTTTATATTTTTGTATGATTTTTATGTAGATTTACAATTGATAAGAATTCTTTTTCTACTATGTTTTCTACAAAAGAAATATTTTTATCCGTAAGCCATCTGATGATGTCTGCTTCACGCCATGAAGATGATGGCGTTAATTAATTGAGTCTCTGATCTAGGGTTAACCCTAAATACTTAGTCTGTTCCGAAAATTTCAGAGTATGTCTGTACAGAAAGGGGGGCTTTAAGTTCAACTTTTTACGTCTTGTGAATGGAATAAGAATGGTTTTGTCTGAATGGATGCTGAGCCCCTCTTCAGCACACCATTCATTTACGATGTTAAGGGCTTTTTGCATCAGGTTCGATAAGATTCCATCATGCTTTCCCCTAATGATGATAACTAGATCATCAGCATAGCCTTGTGCGTTGAAGCCAGCGTTTTCAGTCTTTCTAAGAGGCCATCAACAACTACTGGCCATAGTAGCGGCGATAGGACACCTCCTTGAGGGCACCGATATTTCGGTGTCGCCCGAAGTGGCCGTTATGATCCAGCCTTTGAGAATTTCTTTGATCCATTTGATGGTGGGTGTTTTGACATCCTTATTGTTTAAACCATTGCTAATGGATGTGTATGAGGTATTATCGAAGGCTCCTTCAATGTCTCGGAATAGAAATAAGGCTATTTCTTTAGCCTCTAGTATTCCTTCCACTTCTTTGACTAGATCGTGTAGGGCATCAATTATAGACTTGCACGGTTGGTAGGCCAATTGTTTTTTATGAAGTTTTATGAAACTTCTCATACGGTTGTCGAGAATTTTCTCCATTGATTTTAGGACAAAGGAGGTAAAGCTTATCGGACGATATGATTTAGGCTCATCTGGAGACCTCTTGCCCATTTTCGGTATAAGTAATACTTTGACTTTCCTCCATGACTGGATTATGTAGCCCAGTGAGTAGCTGGCTTTTTATATAGCTCTCAGACACAAGGCTGTATATGTGTTGCCTCTTAGCAACATGACCGAATAGATTCCGTCCGCCCCTGGTGATTTGTAGGGTTTGAAGCTTTTGGTGGCCCACTTTACCCCATCTAGGGAGAAGATTCAGCTCGCTAGATTTCTGCTTGAGAGGAGAGGTTAGATATAATAAAATATAGATCCATTTTCAGATTTTCTTTCCTTGAGAAACTTGTATATTGCGGACTATCCAATTCCCGTCATGTCAGAAGACAGTTTAACATTTTCATCGATTGAAGGTAAATGGTTTTGATGCCTTAGAGCGGGGGTCTCCAAACTACGGCCAAATCCGGCCCACCAGTGCCATCAACCGGGCCCGCGACAGCTTAAGACTAGTATCATCAATCTGGCCCACGACAGTCAATGCTTTAATGTTGGTACTACTGCTGTGATAAGTTGAATGGAAGAAAATTAAAACACAGAATGATAATTACTCGGTTTTATTTCTCTATACACAATTAATAGTAATTGAAATATGAAACGCCTATGTTGGCTTAGGTAGGCAGAAAAATTGAAATTCTTTTGGCCCTTTGAATGTACCAAAAATAATACTATGGCCCTTAGGCTTCAAAGTTTGGAGACTCCTGCCTTAAGGCATCGTATACATTCAATTTTCTTAATTTTGCACTTTAGGAATATTGTATATTTTTAGCACGTTTGATAGGAGTAAAATTAAAAAACTTTTTCATTATTCGTGAAACGAACAAAACACTTTAAACAAGTACTAACTGATGCATACAAATAATAAAACTGCTTCAAGAATTCTTTTAATATATATCTATGTAATAATTACCATTGTTGGGGTTTCATTCGGAGAATATACTTAATAATAGCTTGAACCTTTATCCGAATGGCACGCCTATGACTATCCTGTCACCTAAAAGTTAGGTTAGATTCAAACGTTTTACAAACTTCCCTACTGATATGTTCATGCTTCACAGCTTCTATATTTTCTTTATTTCTAACTCTTGGGAGGAGGCTATGCCTGCCATACCACAGGTGTTTTTTGTGTGTTCACTCGCTTCTTAAAGAGGAGTAAGTTATCGGAAAGATGTTCAGTGAAAGCGACTTCCACAGCACACTAGCTCTTGGAAAACAATATTTTTTTATGACGTTGCTTGTTGGACCGTCCATTGATGAGAGTTTTAGACGATCCTAGTTTTTCTTTCAGGAATCAAGCATTCCACTTCCACAGAGCATTTGCCATAGAAGTACCTGTATCAAAGAGAAATATCAGCAACCAGGAGGCTGAAGATCACACGTGATTTCAGGAAGATCGATGAGGCACACTGCTCTCTTATGGACATAATCCAATAGATGTAATGAACTTTTAGGTGCGAAGCCTCATACATGGGAATAGTATTGCAGACTAGGACACTTTTGTGCTTTGTATGAAATCATAAGCTATTGTGGCTTCAAATACTGATTAGCACTGAAAAGTGCAGAAGCAGATTTAGCAATGGCTGATACATGCTTATACCAGTAAATTCCTGTGTAGACTGTAACGCCGAGTAGATGCATGTGCTCTTCTGAGGAAAGTCGATGTCGTTTTATAATCTAAGGAGCTTCTCCAGTAGTGACTCTTCTGGGTAATGTTGTTATCTTTGTCGGTGTGACTCCAGCAGTTTTAGGACGCTCACAAGAAAATGAGGACACTAGAGTACAGTCGTTCGTAAATCCAAATATTCCGTTTTCAGTGAAGTAGAGCAGATCATTAATTCGCAATAGAAAAAGAGTGGGTGAGAGTATGGAGCCCTAGAGTATTCCTGCATTAACCTTAAAAGATTTACTCGTTCCACTATCAACAACCACCTAAATCTATAATATTCGTTATGAAACAATATATTCTAAATATTTGTAGGGCTTTTTGTAATTATGTAGGTATATATACTAGGTATTCACTTTCTCAGTCGACTGCTACAATTTCAGCCTTTGAGTCCTAATATACAATGCGCCTGTCAACAGCCTTTCGAGGTATAAGAAGCTCATGATTCATCATGTTCTTCGATTCCACTAATGCGTTACGTATGCAAGGAATCACCAGTTGATCGTTCTTTGGGAAATCATATTGTCGAACACTGATGATACCCTGTCACTAGAAATATTTAATGGGCTCATCATTTATCACTTTTTTCATGACTGTCGACATAATGGGCAGCAATACGATTGGATGATAATATTGGGATAAGCATTTCTTCTCTTTCTTTGGTATCGGTTGTACTCTAGCAACCTTCTTATACTCAGGAAAAGAGTTGTTCTCATACAAAATCTGAAATAGACAATTAAGAAGAGGTGCTTACTCTGGAGCACACTCCTTCAAATCAGTTGGTGGTATTCCATCAAGACCCACTGTTTTTTACAGTTCAGTTGTCGAAAAATGTGCATTACCGTACGAATATTCGATTGAACATTTGGGATGCCTGGTGGTACTGCGTTTTTGTGATAGGATTCTCCTCTTATATGATAATCTGAATAGTTTTCTTTATTAACTGGATTAGATGGTATATTTTACATTCTTTCATAAACTAGAAAATCATTTGAATACATTTTTCTACACGTTATTTTGAAACGAATGGACTATCACCCATCTTTTCGGAGATTTATCAAATTGGAACATTTATTTGAACTCCTGATCTAAATTCCTTCACAAGATCCATTTTGATAATCCAAATTATTTTGCCTATCATTTTATTCTAAAGTGTCTGTTATAATTAATTAGCTCAAGCTCAGTCACCAAAAATCAAATTGGCTTGGCTGATCCGAGGTTATGAAAAGTTAAAAAGTGTCGAATCGACTTTCATTAGCTCTATGATAAGTTAAAAAATCGAATCAGTATCCTTGAAATCCTCCATGTACTTAATTACCAATTCCAATATTCAATTGTTTTCAGTTTTCTATTTAATTTAGAAAAAGTACTGCTCAAAACATATGCTCGAGTTTTTAATTCTCAGCAATTATTGAAATATGTGCTAGAAATCGTAGATAGAACCTTAGTTAGAGTACTTCAAAATTAGTCGAAGTATAGGTTCGACTGTTGACATCCTTATCATTCTAGTTTGGACGAAAAATAGATGTAGATTACAGAAAAAATCAGATTAGGAGAAAACTTTTTCAATTTTTAGAGGATCCCTTACCTTTTTTCAAAAATATTGCTAGTTCTTGTTCACATTGCTTCCAAAATCGCCATGTGGAGAGTTGCTTGGAGCTATTCAATATGTTTCTAGCGTGATCATCCAATTTTTCTTAGATTTGGTTTACAGACCAATGTTATTGGAAGAAAATTTTGATCAAATCGCGTACTATACAGGGTGTTACATAATAGTATGTCACAACTTGAGGGGGGAAATCTACGTGCAATTTCAAGAAAAAAATTTCATATAAACATAGGTCCGCAAAAGATTCGTTACGGAGCTACAGGTTGTTGAAATTTCCGAAAAAAATTGTCTTTTTTCTTCAAAACTCCTGCAGTTTTTGATATATTCAGCCCAGATTTGGAATGCAAGCCATTTGTTACAGCCTCCTTCATTACACGTCCTAGATTTCAACCGAAATTCACAAGGTGTTTTCTTTTCCGAGGCCATGTCTCCCTTTGCCCTTTCAAACTTTTTTGCAGTACGCCACTGATCAGAGTACAATTAATTTTCGTCATTTTCGTTCAATTTAAAAACTTTTTTGACACTTGTAACTTTTTCGTATCTAGAACCGTTTTCGAGTGAAAAATTATTGAATGTGAATTATTTGAATTGTATGTTATTTGCCTTATAAAAAAAATAATAGAAATACTCGATAAGTATGCCCAAATTTTGCTTTTATTTTGATAGCTCGTCTTCTGAGACTCAACTTATACTAATTCAATATCAAACTAAAAAAAGAACAATTAAAAACTAAATAAATTGCTGGAAGTGTCCAAGTGTCCTCCATCTGCAAGAATACAGGCCTCTTCCCTTCTTCGCATATTATCACGCACTCTTTGAAATATTCCTGGGGTATTTCTTATCGTGTCACAAGAGGTTTCTATTTTATTTCTCAATCCTTCTACATTGTCACTGGAGTGGTATAAATTAAACTCTTGAGATATTCCCATAAGAAATAGTCTAAACTATTTAAGTCTGGGGACCTTACTGGCCATGGTTCTGGCCCACCACGACCTTTCCATCGTTGAATGATGTTGAATGTATTATTCAAGAGTTTCCTAGCTCCTCCACTGGATGGTGTTGGTGCCCCGTCAAGCATGAACCACATTATATTCACTCACCACAAGTGGCACATCCTCGAGCAATAAAGAAAACTCGTCCTAAAGAAATAGCCGATAAGCGGGACCGTTCAGTCTGTTAGGCAAAAAGAATGGCCCAATCAAATAATTTTCAATTAATCCGACCTAGACATTTAGTAAGAATTGTTCCTGATGATGAGATTCTTCAATCAAATGGGGGTTTCCCCAGCCCAATAATGATTATTGTCAAAATTTTTGATAGCAGTTCTCGAAAAGTTAACTTCGTCTGTGAACATTATTTCACTGTCCAAATGAACATTTTCTCTAATCTTATCTAAGAACCATCGGCAAAAATTCAGTCTTGAAGGAAAATCTCGAGGAAGTAGAGTTTGAAGGCGTTGAATATGAAACAATTCGGCTTTAGTAAAACTAACCATTTTTTCTCGTAATAAACAATAACTTCAAACTAATCGTTAATTTGATAAAGAATTCGAGCTGACACAGGTTCAACTTTAGCAACTGTCAAAAATATATGAAACACTCAAAGCCTACTAGTCATTTTTTTTAATTAGAAGTGCTTTCAATTCAGCGACTGCGTACAATCGGTTAATAATTTTTTTCTCGAGAAGGGTTGGAGATACGAAAAAATTACATTTGTCAAAAAAGTTTTTAAATTGAACGAAGATGACGAAAATTGATTGTACACTGATCAGTGACGCACTGCAAAAAAGTTTGAAAGGGCAAAAGAAGACATGGCTCCGGAAAAAATCTGTAGGAATTAGCTTGCATTCCAACTTTGGGCAAATGTTTGAGAATATCCGGGTTTTGACCCTACATCTCCCACGGAAACGACCGTAAGGGGACAAGTTACGTGATATTGTATTTCAATTTGCCTTAACTTTCTCTAACCGTTTGTGACATTCGAGAAAATACTGTTGATAGATGGATATTTCTGTTGTGGCTTGGGCGAGAATGGAAAGTTTCCTAAGAACCTTGAACAGGGTAGGGTGTTCAATTCAATATTCGATAAAAAACTACATATCCCCAGTCCCTCTCCGGAATATTCCATCAATCTACGAGTGAATTCTTAATGTATGGGCAGTTAACACTTATACCAAATATGACATGAATCGATCACAAGATTCAACAGTTATAGCGAATAAGTATTTTTCTTAGATTCATAAAACAGCCTGTATCTTCGGAAAGATTGGACTTACGTACCTCTTTGAGTTATCTAACTGATTCCTTCTATTGAAGTCTCAGCATTCATTCGTGAAACACTCTGTATAGGTACTCCTATAATAAGAGAGAAATTAATAATTGATTAATGATGCCTGAACTACGTGATAGTTGATAGTCATAATGAACAATGAAATAAAACTAGTTACTATGTTTTAACTATCACTTATTTATTGATGTAAAGAATGAAAAATTACTTCGGTTGGACCGGTTTTTGACATACGTCCATTATCAGCAAGCTAATGAAAACTGAATACTCATCTACAATACATGAACTAACATCAAGATAATGATAGTAGGGGTCACAGAAACTTGGTATTGGTGATTGGTAGGTGATTAAGTCCACCTGGTCGTTAAGGAGCTTATCTCTTTAAACCCTAGATGCTTTGAAAATTTCCATCGATTCAAAGTAATTGAGTTTATTGGATTTATCACAAGATTGAAAAATTTTTAGCTGTTGAAGTTCTGGAAAAGGATGACATTTAGACCATATGCAGCTAAAGCTGAATCATATTTCTGATGTAGAAATGACAGGAAATGTTCTTTGTATCTAGCCTTGAAAGAGGGTCCTGTTTAATATATATAAAAGGAACTTAGAACATGTTAATTGGTATACTCCAGACTTTTCAAATTTATCGGTTTCATCTTATGTATTGAAAAGAAGGCCTGGCAATCTGTTTGAATGCAATATGAACTTTCACTATCAGACAAAACTCTAGTAATCTGTTCTGGCGTCTTCCCAAAATATATTACAGACTTAAATTTTCCTGGCTTTTGTCTTTCGAGTGAAACAGATGGATTATAATGAATCCTAGAATTCCTAGATTATATGGTTTCATTAAAACATATAAAGAAAATAACCCCATTCGTCTAGTGGTTTTATATACCAATAGTCACACACAAATACATGTTAGGCAACTAAATTCCAAATTCAAATCACTTTCTGATTTTCATTTACAGTACAGTATGAAAAATTCATAAGAATTATCGAATAAAATAAATAATTTTTCATGCCACCAACAAAATTAATATTACTAGATGTAGAAAATATGTTTTCGAATATACCTACAACAGAATGTGTTCCCTAATATTAAGTATTCTAGAGGCAAGAAATCTCAACGTTGTCTGCAAAGATGAGTGAATTTCTTTGTTTAATTTATGCTTGACTCAAAATTATTTTCAGTTCAATAATAAGATATATTCACAAAATAATGGTTTAGCGATTGGTTCACCCTTCAGTCCTCTTCTATCTGAAATTTCATGTCTAATTTGGTAAACACTAAAACTATGACTTCACCTTTGATGAAAAGACATATTCTCTTTTGGTATCTATATGTTGATGACATTTTAGCATGTTTCATTGGAACGAATAAACAGCTAGAAATCTTCATGAATTTCATTGATAGTATTCATCCTAAAATAAAGTTCAAACTAGAAACATAAGTCGAGGGTAAAATCAATTTCTTAGACGAACAATTACTCGGGTGCATAATAGTCGTTTATCAATTAACATCTTCAGAAAACCATCGTACACGGATAATGGCATACCCATAAATTAATTTCACCCGTATTCTCAAAAAATAGCAGCCTTCAAATCCATGATTCACAGAGCAATATCTTCGCCTTTATCGGATATGGTCCGAAAATCAGAATTTAACACCATTATGTCAATAGCAGAGAACAAATGCTTCGAAATTGAGATCAATAGTACAATATCTTGGTCTGTCAAGACACATCTTTTACAGTAACGCCCTTCTTGTTTTAGTTTCATTAATAGAAAAATACGCAACATTATGCACCCGTATTCTCAGCAGCCTTCAAATCCATGATTCACAGAGCAATATCTTCGCCTTTATCGGATATGGTCCGAAAATCAGAATTTAACACCATTATGTCAATAGCAGAGAACAAATGCTTCGAAATTGAGATCAATAGAGAGTTTCATTAATAGAAAAATACGCAACATTACATTTAACATGATATATTTCCAATCCAAGATAGAAAACCCGAAAAATTTATGTCTCTAACATATTTTGGGAAGAACAGATTGCTAGAGTTTTGTCTGATAATAAAAAAGTTCCTCTTGCATTTAAACCAATTAGCAAATTGTCAGGTCTTTTCTTCAAACACAAAAGATAAGAGCGATAAATTTAAAAAGTCTGGATTATACCAATCGACATGTTCTGAGTGCAATTCCTTTTATATAGGTCCAACAGGACGCTCTTTCAAGGCTAGACACAAAGAACATTTCCGGTCGTTCCTTCATCATAATTATGATGCAGCTTTAGCTGCACATTGTATAAATGAATGTCATCCTTTTCTAGAACTTCTAAAGCGAAAAATTCTTCATTTAGTGATAAATCTAATATACTCAATTTCTTCGAATCGATGGAAATCTGCAAAGCATCTAGTGTTGAAAGAGCTAAGCTTCTCAACGAGCAGGTAAACTTAATCACCTACCAATCACCATTATTCAAGCTGCTGTGACCCTCACTATCATTATCTTGATGTTAGTTCCTTAATTGTACATGAGTTTTCAGTTTTCATTAGCTTGATTTTGATAAAGGACGTCTGTCTGAAACCGATCCAACCAATATAATTTTTTATTCTGTACATCAATGAATTTGTGATAATTAAAACATAGTAACTTGTTTCATTTCATTAGAGAGAAATAATTTCGTTCGCGAAACACAGCCTTAATGTAGAAGCCTCTTTCATTATGAGTTATTTTCTGTTATGCACGCAGCCTCTACATAAACGCGGGCATGGAAGGAAGCTCACTAAGCAGTCCGTTAGAATCCCCTGATGCTCCAATCACTTCCTCAGTGGCGACCCTCCAATCTGCAGAATCGCTATCATTGCGACGGCAGGTGCGTCTGAATAGCGGTCACTGCAGCCAGCCAGTAGTTATTTCCCGCTTGCCTGCACTCACACCACTCAACACTCTAACTAGGTGTAACTCACCCACTCTCGTAAACCAAGCTTCGCTTACCAAAACACCTGACAGTCCCTCCGCCAATGTATCCTCAGCTACCTCAGAACATTCGCAAGCCTTTTCCTCTCATTTTAACTCCCAGACAAACCTGCTGTCCCATTCATATCCGCCTTGTAATGAGCAATCTCAATCTTTACTGACGCCTTCTCCCGAATTTTCTTCCGAAGCTGACGCACAGTTTTTCGAAGAGTTTGAATTTTTGAAATTCGGGGAAGACTCTTGGGATATTTCCAATTTTGATTATGACCTTATAAGTTTGAATATTGATGATACATCGATCAAAAGTTGTCAGTCTAACTGAACGTGCTAAAAAATTGAATACTTGACATATGAACTATCGCCGAGTTCTGTTTATGTAACATATGCAGAGCCCTCAAATTATAATCGCTTTGGAACCTCGAACCATAACGTTGTTTTGTGAAAATTCCATTTTATATTTTCTTCTTCAATTCTAGTTGTTGTTTTGAGATGAAAACAAACATTTTACAACTGTGTTCACTTGTAATACAAAACTTTGAGACAAGACAGATATAAGGAAATCTCCATCATTCGTGTTGGTATTGTCTTTATTGCTCCTGAAGTATCTAGAAACGTAATTTCTCATATCTACCTGAGTTTGTTTTTGTTACTCCCTGCTGCTCATAACAAAATTGAAGGTCGTATTAATATTTATTCCATTCTTGAAAACTTTAAACAGCCAGATGTATTAGAATATGTCTGAATTAACTGCGTTTCCTTAATATGACCAAGTTTCCAGGACGTACAGGTTCTGTAAACCAAAATATCTTTTTTAAAAAGTAGAAAAATAGCCCACCATGGCCAGTACCCAACATAGATAAGAACATTCCTCGACTTTGAGATCTAGGTTGTGAAAACTTTGACGCGTAGTAGTAGGTGGAAGTGCATGAGATTCTACCTCAAATTAGTTATTGCATAAAGCTCTATTTTCATCTATTTCATTCGGAATAATATTAGAAAACACGCCTACCACTGCCAGACACATAGTACTATTACAATTATTTGACAGAAACCTCTAAACAATAATACCGGGTTAGGCAAACGCGACGAACAGGAGATTTGCAGTCCACAACATATTGGGCTCGGACGGAAAATTATTGGACTCCACAGAAGAAAAACTACAAGAATGGGAAGAATACATCAAGACTCTGTTTGAGAGCGCTAGAGCAGAGCCCTACCAAACAGACATTAATGTGGAAGAACCAAGTATTCTGAAATCCGAAGTAGAATATGCGATAAAACAACTCAAGGCAAACAAAAGCCCAGGGCCAGATGAAATTTATCCCGAAATCTTAAAACTATTAAGCAAAGAAAACACCGACCTGCTTGTCGCTCTCTATAACCGCATTTACGAAACTGGCAGAATACCTCAAGAATGGTTAGAAACGATCTACATACCATTGCCGAAGAAAACAAATCCAAAAGATTGCGGAGACTTTCGTCTAATAAGTTTAATGAGCCACGCTTTAAAGGTCCTACTTAAAATAATTCATAACCGCATTTCTAGCAAGTGCGAAGCGAACATTGGAGATGACCAGTTTGGCTTCAGGAGCGGAATGGGCACGAGGGAGGCTTTGTTCAGCTTACTGGTACTAGCGCAAAAATGCTATGATCAACAACGAGACATCTTCATCTGCTTTATAGACTTCGAGAAAGCATTTGATAGAGTGAGACACGATCTGCTGATGGAGTCGCTTCGCGGCGTGGGCCTAGACGGGAAGGACATTACTCTGATACAGAACCTATATTGGAACCAGAGAGCTAGAATCAGAATAGAGGGATCCATATCCGAGCAAATCGGAATCGGCAGGGGAGTCAGGCAAGGCAGCGTCTTGTCCCCTTTGCTGTTCAATCTGTATTTAGAGCTAATATTTGACAGATCTTTAGCATATATCTCAGAGGGAGTCAAAATTAACGGCGTAAACATAAACAGCATCAGATACGCTGACGATACTGTCTTGATCGTTGACTCGGATGAGGGTCTACAGCGACTCCTCAACAGCGTTAGCAATACCTGCAATGAGTTCGGTATGAAAATAAACGTGAAGAAAACCAAGGTAATGATAATCAAAAAGTCAAAGAATGTTCTACAACTAATCCAAATAAACGGAAAGATATTAGAAGAAGTGGATAGGTTTCAATACTTGGGATGCTGGATAGACAACAAACTAGATCCAGACACAGAAATAAGATCGAGGATAGAACAAGCCAGAAACTGTTTTGTACGACTCAGAAAGCTCCTCTGCGACTCACGAATCAGTCTCGACCTGCGTTTAAGACTCTCAAAATGTTATGTATGGTCTACTTTCTTGTACGGAGTCGAAACATGGACCCTAAAAACACAAACAATCAACAAACTAGAAGCTTTCGAGATGTTGACATATCGCAGAATTCTCAAAATACCATGGACATCGCATACCACGAACGAAGAAGTCTTGCGCAAGATTGGAACAGAACGAGAACTATTCAAACTTGTAAAAGTCCGTAAAACTGCATACCTAGGTCACATCCTGAGAAACGACAAATACCGTTGCGCACAGCTCATCATCAAGGGAAAGATCGAGGGCAAACGGGGTCTAGGACGGAAAAAACTGTCATGGCTGAGGAACATACGTCAGTGGACTGGCATGAACTTCGAAGAGCTCATCAGAACCGCTGAAGACAGAGAGAGATTTGCCGTTGTGATATCCAACCTTCATTGATGGAGATGGCACGTCGAGAAGAAGAAGGCAAAAATATCGAGACGACTGATTATCTCAGTGATTTACCGTATTTATGTGAAGCTTAAAGAATTCACTGTTAATATTTTGTACTCAATAGTGTTTCCGGTGTAGCCGGAAATGATCACAACATGAGAATTTTGAATATAACACCCTATATGTTCATTTTTAGATTCAAAGAAAAAAACTTCCTTAGAAAGAATCAAGAAAAATGCTTTTCCTCCAATGTCGTGGTCATAAAAAATCAAAATGACGATAATTATTGTCACCAAAATTAAATTACTCTCGAATTCATACTCAACGTGACAGGTCGACAATTATTGTCAAGTATTTGTTGAAGTTTTGATTTCTGCACGAACGAGAGAAATGTTTTTATTGAAACTATAACAAGTGTTGAAAATCACTGAAATTTCTAAGAGAATTTTGCAGAAATTGTGGGGGTATCAAATTGATTTCTTCTGTTATGCGACACCTTAACTCATCTAGATTGGCATATCGTTCTCTATAATTTAGCATTTTAAGTGGCCCCATAAAAAGAAGTCCAGAGGTGATAGATCAGATGACCGCTCCATCTTTCTGGAAAAACTTCATCCAGATAATTTCGAACATCTACAGCAAAGTGTGAGGGAGCTCCATCTTGTTGAAACCATACAATATCAGCTGGGGTTAACGGATTATTTTAATTTGAAAATCAACCTGTTACGACTGGCACAATTTCATTTCTTAATAATTCCATATATCTCTCAATCTAAATTCCCTTCTATAAAAATAGACCAATTATTTGGTCACCAATAATACCGGCCCAAACATTCAATTTTTGTGGATGTTGTGTATGACCTCTCTAATCCAATGTGGGTTGACTCTCGACCAAATACGGCAATTATGCCTATTTACTGTATCGTTGAGGCAGAACGTAGCTTCATCCGAGAATACGATTCTATAAAAAAAATTTGAATTCGCCATAATCATTTCCATGATGGACTCTGAAAATTATACTCTACGATCACGAACGTCACCGTTAAGCTCATGGACGAAACGAATTTTATATGGTTCCATTTTTGTTTTCAGTGTCCTACAAACTGACCTCTGAGAAATATCATGAGTCCAGCCTAGTTCATTTTAGGAACCTGAGAATTCTCTTCAATTGCCAGTAAAATGTCCAACTTTGTTCCTTCGTCAGTGGCAAACTTATGGCGTCCTGCTCTGGCGATATCTTTCACTTGCAGACTTGCTTCATATCGCTGAATAGTTCTACATACTCTAGATTTACTAATTCCCGTTGAATACTAATGCAAAAGTAATTGGATTTTTATTATTTTAATTTTTTTATGAACTCGACATTGAACGGACATGTTCTTTGTTGATTGTTTCTGAAAAAGTTTTTTCTCTGAATCTAAAATAAAAATAAACATATAGGGTGTTACATTTGAAATTCACATTTTCTATTCATTTCCGGCTACATCGAAAACACTAGCGAGCACAAAATATCAACACTGAATTCTTTATGCTTAGCAATGTTGGAATATCAATTTTCAAAAAAATCGCTCGGTAATTTACTTAGATGATTAACCGTTCTGGTACATTTGCCTAACTCTGTATATTTTAATTGATGTTATGTGATATTGTGAAAACAGAATTTCATGTATGTTACCTGGGGAACTATCAAACGGTATTTCCCCATAAGCCAGAATGTTTCAATGGTTCCCCCATCTTGCCTGACACATTAAAATTCTAACGTAAGTGCAAGGAATATATCTAACTGGAGCAAATGGAATCGTGCATTAAGTCTGTTGCAATCTTTCCCTGCGCATCATCTGTTTTCCATTCTGTTTTGTATGGTAAATATTCATAAGATAATTTTGATACGTAGAATAATGTTTAAAATCTCCATACCTTTCAAGAAAATTGTTTCCTATAGGAGGTAATAATCATCTTGATGACTAGAGATCAAATTAAAGAATTGCATTTTTTCAATCTCAACTCTTAGGAGGAGGCGATGCCATCATGCTGTCATGCCACAGCTGTGGCATGATTTAATGTGCATGGTCACTGTCTTCTTGAAGAGGGCCAAATTGTAAGTTATCGGAAAGATGTTCGATAGCAGCTAGTTCCACTACTAGTCCTGTAAGCAAATGAATTTTCATAGAGAGAGATAGTGGCAAGTTGAACTGTCTGCTGATGGAGTTTTCCATGAGCCTAGTTTCCTTTAGGAACTGAATCTTTCCGGGACCAATATTTTCAGTTTTTCAGAGTATTCTACATGGAAGTGTCTGTACAAGAGTGATAGATCAGCACATTACCGCCTTTGGCGATCACGCGTAATTTCTGAGTGGTCAATGAGCGTACTGATACCTTCCGAATACTATCGAATAGATGTTAAGAATGTTTGGCTACGGATCCCCACATATAGAAACAGCATCAGCTGCCAAAGCGTGAAGAACTGATTAGCCCTGAAAGGAAAACTGAGTTTAGGAAAAGCAGATTTAGCAACGGCTGACACATGGTTATGTCAGCAAACTCCGGTGTTGACATTTTTGAAGAAAAGCAGTGGCTTTTCTGGATAACGTTTTTGATTTCATCTCGTTTCCGTTCAAATTAACGAAGTTCAACCAGCCCCACTCTGATTTTTGCTCCAAGTCTGAATTCAGGCTTAATCTGTTGGTATCTTTGTTGCTGTAACTCCTTAGAAGTTATATGATGCTGACTAGAAAATAAGGACACCAGGGTCCAGTCGTCTTCAAACCCAAACATTATGTTATCATAGAGTTTAGCAGCTCATTTATCAGCTACAGAAAAAAAGTTGGCGAGAGTATGAAACCCTGGAGTACTTCTGTATTAACCTGAAAATATTCACTCATCACACCATCTACCACCACATGAATCGATCTTCTGAAGAGAGAGCTACTAATGCAACTACGCAATATTTCGGGTTCTTATGCGATAAGTTTATTTATCAAGGTTGCGTGTGAAACCCTGTCGAAGTTCTTGAGTCACCATGTTTTTCGATTCTTGATGTTCACAAATCCTTTACTTACGAAAGAAAATGATCAGGTGATCGTTGTTCACGGAAACCGAATTGCCGATCACTGACGATACCTCATCGTTTATCACTCATTTTATGACGTTCGACATAATGGGCAGCAATGCGAATGGGCGTTAATTTTGTGAGTAGCCAATTCTTCCCTTACTTTGGAATCGGTTGTACTCTTGCATCTTTCCAACACTCCGGAAATGCCTGGCACTCATATGAAATTTGAAACAGACGACTAAAAACAGATGCTAGCTGTTGACCAGATTTCCACCACCAAGCAGCTGGTGGTATTCCATCGAGACCCACTGCTTTTCTACAATAAAGATTTTTTCAATGCGCACTTTCCAGGAATAGGCGAACCGGTTACACCACATAAGTGGGCGCCTGGGAAGAATTGAGGTGTCTTAACTCACTTCTTGGAGAGGGACAAATTGGAGGATGTTGAAAAGATGTTGGATGGAAGCGAGTTCCACAGCTCACCGGCCCTGTAAATGAAGGAATTCTTATAGAGAGAGATCCGTTGTGAAATATACCGAAGTATGATGGGAACTCCTTGCCAGTCTAGTGTTGCGGCAAAACATGAGTTTTCTCGGAACAAGGCCTTTCAGCTCTTTGGAGCATCTTCCGTGGAGGTAACTGTAAAAAAGTGAAAAGTCAGTAACTTGTCTTCTGAGAGCCAGCGATTGGAGATCGCGGGTGACCTCCGGGTGGTCGATGAGGCGCACAGTCCGTTTTTGCACACTATCCAACATCCGCAACGAATGTTTGGGCGCAGATCCCCATACATGGGAATCATATTCCGAAGCAGGCGAATATGCGCCTTATATAGAAGCAACAGCTGAGATGACGTGAAGTATCGCTTGGCTCTGAAAAAAACACTAAGTTTAGCTGATATCAACTCAGCTCTTGCTGATACATGTTCATGCCAGCAAAACCCGAAGTTGACCATTATTTCGAGAAGGTGCATCGAATCTTTGGAGGTAATTTGTTGGCCTTGCATCATTAGAGGAGGTTCTCCAGCAGGGACCTTTCTAGAAAACCTAGTTGCTTGGGTCTTGCTCGAGTTGAAGCTCACCAGGTTCAACTAACCCCACTCAGATATTCTCTGTAAGTCAGAGTTTAAGTTATTAATCTGTTGACATCTCTGATGCTGAGATTCCGCAACAGTAATCGGCCGCATACTACTGAAAGACGAAACCAGGGTACAATAGTCTGCAAAACCGAATATCGTGTTCTCTGTAGATGACAGAAGATCGTTAATCTGCAACAGAAACAAGGTTGGCAGAAGAATGGAACAATCAGATGTTATACCGTCGACCACAACTTGTATTGATATATTTGAAAGAAAGCTATTTATCCAACCACGCAAATTTTCGGGAAGTCCATATTCAGCAAGTTTATTCAACAAGGCTGCATGCCAAACCCTATCGAAGGCTTTAGAGATGTCGAGTACTATTACTAGATTCCCCGTGCTTTTCCATCGTTGACGTACAAACATGAATGACGTAGGCGAGCAAATCTCCTGTCGATCTTCACCTACGAAAACCTTACTGACGGTCGTAAATAATTCCCTGTAACTCAAGATATTTGATGAGTTAATCATTCAAGACTCTCCCCATCACTTTGGACATAATGGGAAGAAGTGCAACAGGGGTGAGTACTTCTTTCCTTTCTTTAGGAGTGGTTGAATTCTCGCTACTTGATCTGAAACAAACGGTTAAGTATGGGTGCCAGTTCGGAAGCACAGTTGCTCAGGACGATTGGCGGTATTTCGTGTAGAGCAACTGCCTTCTTGCAATTCAGCTACTCGAGAGCTCGTCTCACAATGCGGACTCTGAACTTGGTTTTTGCCATGGAAGAATTTGTAGGTGGAATGTTCGGTGGCATTGCGTTAGATGAATCTAGCCCAGAATTTTTTAAGAACAAGAGAGCAAAGAGATCGGCTTTCTCTTTCGGAGATGATGCTATAGAAGAAGTGTTAAAGAACTCGCCTTACTGTATGCACTTGGTGGCACTGCATTTGATGAATCTTAAACACATATTGCAAAATGTCTCACCTTTCATTTAGGCGATAATTCCATAGAATCGTCTTTTCTAATTAAAAGGGAAAGAATGACTTGCAAAAGTTGTTGTTGACTGCCTTCGCCGTAGACTAGAACTGACGAAATTTACTGGTATGCTCTGAGAGTCCATTCTTAACTCTTTCAGTAGTAGGTTATCGCCTTTATCAATTGTTGAGTTATAAATGTTCCTAAAATGCACATATTCAGCATTAGTTTGATTTGTTGGTTTCTTCTTCAGTTCTTATAAGCTGTGTTTTCAACTGCGCAGCTTTTTGACAGTTTTCAGTGAACCTAGATTTTAGTTTGGATGTGTTCTTCGTAAAATGTGAAATTTTGAGGTCCATGCCTGCAAGAGTAACTTCTGTGACAGACGCAGTGCAGACATTTATATCAGGATCTGAAAAACAGACAAAATTGCAGGATTATCATGTTTATAGTCATTTACAGAATGAAAAGAAAAGCATTTCGAACATGTATCATTGACCCCAATAACATTTTCGATTATTTTCATAATGTTTATCGTTGACAATGTCACATTCTTCGTTAGTTTCTGTAGTAATCTAACCATGTGTTTGTTAACAATTCATGTATAATAATTTGACATAATAAACACACAACAGATGGCGTCCGTAGGAAATGACTGACGAAATTTCTGGGCTGGTTTCCTATCAAACCTTTTAACTTTTTAACATTTTATATTGTCCTGTACCTAAACACTATTTTCTGTTTCAAATGTGGTTGGACTTCTCAGAAGATGAGCATAATTCAAAAATAGTGCTAATGTAGCTTTCACAAGATGCAATAAAAACTTACTTTTACTTGATGGTAGATTCCTAGTGGCGAGTTTGGTTTACTCTACGTATGATAGTTCACCATACAAAGCAGAATGAGCGACAGATGATCTGCAATAAAAGATCGCAATAGTCCAAAATCCCTATTTCACCCGCACCAGTTAGCATACACAGTATGTCGGAAAAGTTCCCGAACTTATAACCCATATAAGTGGTTCAATCGGTTTAAGAAGGGTAAAGAGTCCTTAGATGACGACGAGTGAAACGACCGGCTGTTACCGACGAGAACGAGGCTCGTGTGCTCGCTACTGAACCAGGATTACCACATGTGTCTCCGAATGTTGGCAGACGAACTGTACATGAGTAAGGATAGCGAAGCTTTGATATTGAAAGAAAAAATGAACCGTAGGAAGGTCTGTTCTGGATTTGTTCCGCACTTCATCTCAAGAGTAGAAACAGACTCGCGTCGAATGTTGTCAAGATTTTATCGAGACTTGCGAGACCACTCCATACTTTCTAACCTCAATTGTGACTGTTGCCGAGGTTGGTGTTTTCAATACGGTCCTTCCACGAAGCGGCAGTCATCCGCTTGGCATAGTCCGGGCCGTGCGAGGTCTCAAAAAGTGCGCCAAAAATATCACTGGTAAAGACGATGCTCATCGCCTTCTTCCATTCCAAAGGTCTGAACCACCAAGAATTTGTGCCCCCAGGCGTCACCGTGAATGCTGCGTATTACGTAGAAGTATTGAAACGTCTGGCCCGAGTACAAGGATAAGGGATCGTGGAGTTTGCTGGATAACAATGCGCCTGCTCAATCGTCTAATATTGTGAAGCGTTTTCTCGCCAAAAATCAGATTACACGTATCAACCACGCACCATACTCGCCAGATCTGGCCCCAGCAGACTTTTTCCTATTTCCCAAGCTAAGAATGCACCTGAAAGGGCGATTTTTTCAAGATATACAGAGCATTCAAGCGGTTTGCTCCCTTAGAGGAGTTCCAGAAAGCCTTCGAATCCCTCTTGGAGCGCTCAAAGGAGTGAATATCTAGGAAGGGACTATGTTGGAAATTAATTGGAATAAATTTCGTTAGAATGTTTTCGATTTTTCATTTCAAAAGTTCGGGAACTTTTCCTACATACTGTGTACATATTCCTCGCTCTCGCACCTACGCAGACTTCAAATGTGTTTGGCAATATGAGAAAACCACCGAAACTGTCTGGCAATATAGCAATAATTTTTTAATAGTTCCCCAAGTAACATATATAAAATCCAGATGTACTTTATCTTAAAATTAGAATTTTTTATAGTTTGAGAGAGTCTGGTAAGGGTTGCGTATTTGGCAGTAGATGATGTGATTCCTAATATTACTCCGAATGAAATATATAAAAAGTGAGCTTTACACTATTACGAAATTGATATGCGCTTACTTGTAGAAAGTTTTACTACATTTAGCCTGTCAAATCTATTCACCACAACCCAAACTTCATAGTCGAGGATCGTTTTTATCTATGTTGGGGACATACATAAAAAAACTTCCAGCATTTATGAAAAATCGAAGCTCCGGCCGTCCCAGATACTTCGAAAGAGAGGTCCGTGGAATCAACTATTCGATCCTTATTTCATGATATTATTTACCAACTCTGTATGGCTGTCGCAATTGATGAAAGTTTCTCAAAGTTCAATAAAAAACAAAATAGTTGTTCCTCCAGACTTCGAGTGTGATCAAATTCCATGAACCCAATGTTCGTTAATCTTGGTTAATATCTCAGCAGTTATTGCAATGAATGACGTGTTTAACGTTCTCGTTTAGTTCATCCACTACTTGTAGCTCACCTGCCTAAACTGTATCAAATCAAAAATTTCTTGGTGGCTATCTAACACTGCCTACTTCTCGACGTCCTTCCATAATTAGAGGAGAATATCCAGCAGTGACACTCCTGGGGAATGTTGTTGGTTGAGTCTTGTTGGCGTTGAAATTCAATTTAAGTTCAACTGGTCCCTCCTTATATCTTCTCCAAGTCTGAATTCAGTGACATGCTCTGATAGTATCTTTGTCGGTGTGACTCCTCAGCAATTATAGGCCGGTGATTAAAAATTCACCCGAGTACAATCGTCCACAAACCCAAATGTTCTGTTTTTGATAGAGTGGAGCTGATCATTAATCTGCAACAGAAAAAAAATTTACGAGAGTATGGAGCCCTGTGGAACTCCTGCATTTACCTGAAAAGATTCACTCCTAACGCCATTAACTACCACCCGAATCAATCTACTGAAGAGCAGCCTACCAATCCAACAACACAATTTCTCGGATAGTCTATATGCGATTAGTTGATTCATCAAGGCTATGTGCCATACCCTGTCGAAGGACGAGATACCAAGAGCAATGCTTTTCGATTGTTTATGTCTACAAATCCGTAACGTAGGCAAGTAGGTCACCAGTTGTTTGTTGTCTAGAAACCATGTTGCCGATTTCTGATGAAACCCTGTAACTCAAGATATTTTATAAGCACATCGCTTTTCACTCTTTCCATAACTTTCGACAAAATGGGCAAATATGCAAATGGACGATAATTTTGGGGTGAACATTCATTCTCTTTTTTTGGAATCGGTTGTACTCTCCCAACTTTCCAACAATCCGCAAATGTCTGGCTCTTATACGAAATCAGAAACAGAGGATCAAGAACAGAAAGAAGCTCTGGAGCACATTCATTCAAAACAGTGGATGGTATTTTATCAAGACCTACTGCTTTGTACTTTTCAGTTGTCGAAAATCGCACCTTACCGTACACACTATGAATTTTAATTCAGATATATTCGATTGAACATGTGGAATGTTCGATGGTACTGCGTTTGATGTATCTGAAATACAATTTTGCGAAAATATTTCTGCGAAGATATCCGCCTTTGCTCATGGTGATGATGCGATAGAAAAATCAACTCTGATCATATGTGAGAAGGATGACTTGCAGAAGTCGTTTCTGACTACCTTCGCTATAGACCTGTACCGACAAGTTCCATTGGCCTGCTTTAAGAATATACTCATAGTTCTTTCAGTGAAGTAGGTTTTCGCTTTATCAATTGTTGGGTTTCAAATGTTCCTGAAACGCACAACTTTCATCTGTTGGATTTTTCTTCTAGTTCTTTAGCTCTGTTTTTAGTTATGAAAGCTTTTTGTCGGTTTCAAGTGAATTAAGACTTTTGTTCGGATGTTTTTTTCGTGGAGTTTGGAATAAAGAGGTCCATGCCTGCAAGAATAATTTCAGTGACGGATTCATTACAGACATTGATATGAAAAATAGAAGTCAGTAAAGGGAGAGTATGGCAGATTGATCGAACTTTTTCGTTCCCTTTAACATGGTTCATGGGAGTTGCATGAAATATTAATCTAAATTGCGTTCAAACATACATATCATATTCACAGATGATATAGGGCTGCGTTCGAGAATCAACTACAACAACACTAAGAATCAAATGCACGTTAAACTATTTGAACTTTAAGAACATCAAAAGCTCCTTAGTAACTCAATAAAATAGCGAATGTGTCAAGTAAACGATTATATTGAGATGGTATTACAGATTATATTTTCTATTACATATGAACAATTTCAAGCATCTCGATGTACCATCAGTATTCTGTTGCTAAGCACTTGTACAAAACTGACTGCCACTTTTATAAAATATTTTTGAATTTAAATCTAAATTTAAAATATTTGGTAGATTTGGTATATTAAGTAGTTGCATTTTAGATTAAAATTTATATTGTTACAGAGTGTAATTACTTATAATTATATATTTGCAAATAAATGCTTCAGTTATTACAGTTGCTTTTAATAACCTTTTATCATTTGATTGGCAAACTTTCAAAAAGTTAGGATTAACACTAAACATTTTTCAGACTCCACATAACTTAAATCAAAACAACAATTCAGAAATTGAAAGGCAAATAGATGCCCTTATAGAACATAAGTGTAAACAATTAAGCAAAAGTAATAACAGTAGCAAAGGTAATGCTATTCATTTAGAAAAGTGGATGAAGGGTCACATAGATGTAGCAGAACCGGAACTAGAACCTTTATCGGAAGAATGGACGCCGGAAATGTTGCGAAAGAGGTCAGAAGAACTGCATCTCATCGATTGTCAAGGAAATATTATATGCAGGAATAAGGAAGTGAAAAAGGTGGAGGCTATAACTGAGGAAACACAAGTGTCGGACACTGAGAGAAGCCCTTCTAAAAGTACTTCGGAGAGTCAAGTAAGTGTATATTCTATTAGAATTCGAGTTCATTGATGATCAAAGAAATTTGAGTTCGAGTAGATATAAATAATGTATATAATGAATTTCTTACATTTTTACCGTTGAAGTTGCGTTGGTGATTCAATACAAAATTAACTTAATTTTCACACTCTCCGTGATTTTCTTTGAAAGTTTATATACACTCCAATAAGTTATATTGATAATGTATTAATTTTATGGAAATGCATTTTCAACGAAGATGAAGTAAAATATTTTCATACTGTCCCTAATTTTATTTATACAAACACGATAACTTCAAGAAATGAACTTACCCATATAGATACTAGCCTGATTTGATATTAAGCATTGGACGGGTATTAATGGCTACCAGGCTATTAGGGTGATTTTACTTGGGTTTTTACCAGGTTTCAAACAGATCCATTTTATGTTCTTTGTCGTAGTTTTGAAGTATTTTGATATTATCTGATGTTACTATAATACCAGACGGAAAAATGAATTTTATGAGACACCTCGTGCAGATAAATCCATTGGCCAGTTAAATTTTTCTTTCTTGGGGCATAGACTGTTTAATGCTTTAGCCTTATCAATAAGGAATTTTACTGACATGAGGAACTTCAAATTAGAGCTGAAGAAAATTATCCTTTGTTATGGTAGGGATAAAATTCATGAATGAGATAAAAAACACAAGGTTTAACTTTAATCTACACTTTATTTGAAAAAATTCGACGACGTTTCGCTGACACAGTAACTTTATCAAGAATGAAAAACAGAATGAAGAGTATGGTATTATAAACAAATCGTAGAACAAGTTGGATGAATAACAGGAAAATCCACACCGAGCCATTGTACAGTTAGTATGAAAGGTAATAAAAACTAATTAAACAAGTTAAGTAGGGGTGAGTAATTCAAATCTACCTGTTCATTCAAGAGCTCGTCCGAATGTTTGTATCTATTTATTTCTAATGCTTCTAGGAGATCTAATTTTGAACTTTTTGATTTTTTATGTAATATGTCACAGTTTTTATTGAATGAATGGTTTTCTTTTATTAGGTGGTTTGAATAATTTGAATCAGATTTATTTTTATCGAAGCTACGTTTATGTTCAGATGTTCTTATGCCAAAACTCCTATAGGTCCTACCGATATAAATTTTATCACAAGAACCGCAATTGAGTTTATAGATTCCTGATTTACTTGATTTTTCAACACGAGATTTATTATTTTTAATATGTTTACCTAAATTATTAGAAGTTTTGAAAGTTATATTAAGATTTTGTTTGACGCGAAAGGATTTAATATTTGTACTTGCAGAACCGCAGAATGTTAAACTGTTGAATATTTTATAGTCTTTATGAATAGGATATACTTCCTTTATTTCTTTCTGATACAGTTTTTACGAATGATTAGATCTATCATATCCGGATTATATGAATTATTAATGGCTATCTGTTTGATGATGTTTAACTCTTTATTATAATCTTCTACTGATAAAGGTAAATTTTTTTTTGTATAACGTTTATTGCCATTTTACAATCTACTTCTTACAGAGTATTAAGTAAAATAAATGAAAGAAACTGGACATGAAAGTGAGATGATCATTGGTGTGGCCTGTTGTTCGATTTTGGTAGTTTGTCGTAACTGTTCTGATTTCTTCGCTGATATAGGGTACTTGGAGATCTTCATGTAAGGTTTTCTTGGTTACATACCAAGGAGCATTTACTATGGAACGCAATGTTTTTGACTGGAGTAAAGATTTTGTTTGACGAGAAAGGATTTAATATTTGTACTTGCAGAACCGCAGAATGTTAAACTGTTGAATATTTTATAGTCTTTATGAATAGGATATACTTCATTTATTGCTTTCTGATACAGTTTTTACGAATGATTAGATCTATCATATCCGGATTATATGAATTATTAATGGCTATCTGTTTGATGATGTTTAACTCTTTATTATAATCTTCTACTGATAAAGGTAAATTGAGTAACCGATGTGCCATGCTGTTTAAAGCTGCAACTTTGTGTTGAATTGGATGTAACGAGTAGTTATGTATAATTGTATCAGTATGTGTTGGTTTACGAAAGACCGTAAAAAAAAACATGATTATTATTTTGTTTAGTGATTTTAATCTAATTAGTTTTATTACCTTTCATACTAACTGTACAATGGCTCGGTGTGGATTTTCCTGTTATTCATCCAACTTGTTCTACGATTTGTTTATAATACCATACTCTTCATTCTGTTTTTCATTCTTGATAAAGCTACTGTGTCAGCGAAACATCGTCGAATTTTTTCAAATAAAGTGTAGATTAAAGTTAAACCTTGTGTTTTTATCTCATTTATATCATGGATCTACATCAAGTAACGGCCTCCACAATTCAAAAATTATATTCTGCTTACATATTATAATCCAGGATACTTGGGTATAATATTAACAATTCAGGTGGGTTTCATTTCTATTTTCTCTAAACTCAGAAGTACTTAGTTGAATACACATTAATTGATAGGAAACCGTTTTCATTTAACACAATAAACTGTATATGAGGTCATAATAGATGTGAATCTGATTAAAGTTAAACCATGTGTTTTTATCTCATTTATATCATGGATCTACATCAAGTAACGGCCTCCACAATTCAAATATAAAATTCATGACATCATGGAGTTGAGAAATTATTATTTATTTTATTGAATCTAAGTTTTCCTGTTTGAGTGTTGTTTTCACTCTTTATTTTGTTTAGCGGATCAGTGTCGGTGTGTAAGGTTTACTTAAGGAAGAAAATGAGATTGGTACAACTGCAGACAGTCATATGACTTTGCAGTTTTCTGTTTATTTTCTGAGTTTATTGTCAACAACCTGGTTTTCACAACTCATGTACACAAAAAATTGTATAGGAAACTACACAATATTATTATTATTTATTACCTTAGCTGTTAGTTGGATATAATTTACCTTTCCCAAATTCAGCAATCGAAGGGAATATGCTCGATTAACATATACTTGACATAAACTTCCTAACTATCCTACATGTATTAAGAATTACAGCTTTTTGCATTTCTATATAGGTATTCTTATGCAATTCTAATTTCTTAAGGCTATCATGCAAATTTTTGGGTATTAAACCAGTCGAGGATACGATGACAGGAACAATATCTATTTTATCGAGGTGCCAAATCTGCTTGATCTCAATAGCAAGGTCTGTGTATTTGGACTTTATCTCCTGGAACTTGTTCAGCACGTTGTTATTATTTGGTATGGCGACATCCACCAGCATTGCTGTTCTGGCTCTCTTATCATGCATCACTATGTCCGGCCTATTATTCGTCAACATTCTGTCAGTGATAACAGGCCTATCGTAATATAATCTCATAGAGTCATTTTCCAATAAGGGCGCCGGTTGATACTTGTAATATGGCTGGAAGGCATTCAGAAGTCCGTACTTGTGTGCAAGTTTCTGGTGGATAATGTTTCATACTTGAGTATGCCTGTGAAGATAGTCCGTATTGGCCAGTTGTTCGCATCTGGACGTAATATGCTGTATAGTATCCATCTTATATGGCATTATCTATTTGTAATGTTCCGTCCTTAATTATGAATTTTTTATGGTTGTTTGTAGCGATGACTTTATCTTGAATGGCCATAAGGAATCCCTTTGTTTCCGCAAATAGTTCTTTCATCAACCATCTGTTGGAAGCTTCTTTGTCGATGTGTGGTCGATTAATCTCATGGTGATGTTGTCCATGCTATTCCTTTCATGACCATTGTTCTCGTCTTACAGTAGCTGATAGGAACGGTAGATTCAGCAGGTCTTCACTGGTAGCAAGATTTAGAGGTGTATATCCCTTATCAGCCAACGATACTACTCTGTGGAGGACTAAAGTTCCAGCTTTTGCAGAGAAGAATTCTCTGAGATTTTTTATCTGTTCGGTATGTAAGTTGACAACATCCATCTATCCGCGTCCTTCTTCTTCCCGCTTTAAAGTTGTTCTTATCACAGACGATTTTGAATAGTGATTCTTGTACTTTGTCAGCATCGTTTAGGTTTGCCTTTGAATATCATCCAGTTCTGTCTTAGTCCATCTAATTATTCCAAATGAGCAAAGCAACACTGGAATGGCGTAGGTGTCAATTGCTTTGACTAGATTCCCCGAGTTCAACATAGACTTCAGTACAGTCTTCAGACGCTGACTGTACTCTGAACGAATCTTCTCCTTTGACTGTTTTTGGTCTAGCAATCTGGCTTGTTGGTATCCCAGATATTTGTTCGTTTCGCCATCTTTCATACACTGAATAATATCACTATTTGAGAGTTGTGTGTCACCTTCTATGAATTTCCCTCTTCGAATGTTCAAGGCTTTACATTTTTGAATCCCGAATTTCATATGAACATCTGCTAAAAACTTACTGATAACTCTCAGCAGATCATCCAATGGCTTTTTGTTCGAAGCATATAATTTGATGTCATCCATATATAGCAGATGGGAGATTGTGTGATAGTTCCTATCTGCTTTTATCCTAAATCCGTAGCCTGTTCTATTGAGTATTGAAGACAATGGGTTTATTGGGAAACTGAACCATAGTGGACTCAAGAAGTCTCCTTGAAAAATTCCACGACGTATGGGTATCGCGTCGGTTTCAATTGACTTATTGTTCATGTTGCGCCAGTGTGTCATTGTTGTCGTCAAGAATTCTACCAGGACTAGATGAATTTTGTATAACCTTAAGACTTCGACAAGCCAAGAATGGGCGATACTATCGAATGCCTTCAGATAATCGAGAACAGCTAAATAAACATTCGGATGCCCTACGTGTGCCTGTTTCATTATCACAGAATCGATGATGAGTTGTTCCTTACACCCGAAGTGTTTCTTTCTACATCCCTTCTGCTCCTCTGCTAATATATTGTTGTCATCAAGGTGTTGGTATATTCGATTGGATATGCATGAGGTGAGTATTTTATAGAGCGTTGGCAGACAAGTGATCGGCCTATACTGAGACGGATCTTGTGTTCTATCGCTCTTAGGTAGCATATATGTTGAGCCTTGTGTTAGGAAAGTTGGTGTTTCCCTGGGATGTTGAAGAACATACGAGAGTTGTTTCGCTAGGGCTCCATGGAGCTTATTAAACTTCTTATACCAGAAGTTATGGATATTATCTATACCTGTGGCCTTCCAACTGTTGGTCGCTCTAACTACTGTTGCGATTTCTTCCTCCGCTATTTCTTCGAAGTCCATATGATTGCTATCAAGGCGTTGTTTTTGATTCGTCATCCATTCAGCATCTTCATTGTGTTCTTTAGGGTTCGACCATAACGATGACCAATAATCGGTCAAGCATTGTGCGTCAGGTACTTCTCTGTTATTGTTGTTCGCAGTTTTGTTATTTTCCTTATAAAAATAGGCCGCGATTTGGAGGAACCTTCGGTTTTGATGTTTCCTTTCAGTACACTTGATGTATCTAGAGAGCCGCTTTGCTTTTGCTTGGAGTTTCTGCTTCAAAGTGTCTATATACACCTCGATATGTTGTTTGTGATCCGGGTGTTTTGTACCAATTTTCTATGAATTTTGCGTATATGGGATTTCAAGCGCCTTGAGGGCTTTTTATTTCTCCGGAATTCTATGAGGCGACCGATCTCAGCTCTGATATTGTCAATATCCTTCTCCAGTCGTTTTTGCCATGGTGGTTTTCTGACGCTTTTTGGCTCAGATCGAATCAGACTTGTGGAGACTTATTGTTTGTGTAGTCGAAGAACCGCTACCGCTCAGTAGTAACTCAAAGTGTGAGTTTTCTCCAATGTGTTCTGGTCAGTGTATTCTTCAAACCCTGAGTTTATGCTTGCTAGGATGATATTGGTGTTCTTGTTCGTCTTGAGTTTGGGCAGTTTAGGTCGTTTAGTTGGGTTACTACCACTGAATTCAGTTATTGCTCTGTTGAGCTCTGATCTTGCTAAATACATAAATTCGATTTGCTGGTTCATCTCAGGGGGGCTCCCTATGTTGATATTTGTTTCCATGCTTGAGTTAATTTTATATTTCCAAAGCGTTCCATTTTTAGTAGAAACTTAGCTAAAAACACAAAAACTAATAAAAAAAATATTACATACATACCCAACCGGGGTTCCTACGAGACCCCAAGTATCTAATTCACTCCTAGAACCTCACAGGATGGTCGTGATGTATTTCCTGACGGATAGCTAGCAGCGATGTTGCCAATATGTAACACAAAAATAGTTATGAGCTAAATTCTCATGTTGGGGTCCCTGGAAGACCCCGCTTGGGCGTTCAAATGTTAATATTCTGTTAGGGTAGTATCTGTATGGATTCTTCTCCTATAGTTGACCACTTGAAAAAGACCTGACAGTCGAAACCTGTCGTGTTTGTAAAAATGAAATTGTTGAAAGTATAAAATAAATTTTAATCCATCTTCGTTATATCCTCTCTTAATGACGATTCCAGGAAAAATTCTTTGAAATTGTGATCAAACAATAAACCATAGTAAATTTATTTCCAGATAAAGCGAGATATCTGGTAACCAGCATTTCTATGCGTCTCCTGTTGTTATTCCAATCAACTCAGACAATTCTTTCAGGTTACGGTGCGATCTAGCCCCATTTTGCCCGAATCATTACCCGTCTGCCGCCAGTGCCACAAAAATTGCCTTAACTCAGTAAATGGTAGAAATAGTAACGAGAACTCCAACACGAGTCTTAAGACTGTGAACGAAGCCAACGATGACGATGGTTGGGGATCGTTGTTTCTGATGGGACTCACCGCTGTAAATCCAGCAGCTAGTTTAGTGCACGTGGATCCGTTCGTCCCGAACTCTCAGAGCAGTAAATGTTCCTGCACAAAAGTTGATACCAAACCGGAACATTGCAACGAGAAATGTGTAAAGGTGAGCAAGTTTTTGATAGGTGATTTTTTCACTTCTATTTATTTTTTTTAATACATTTATTTATTAGCTAATTATCCCTCAAAGGAGCTACAACGGCATTTACATAATATCAAAATAGACATTGTTGCAAACTGAAATAAAAAAAACCTAGATTTCATGTATAAACTCAATTATGCATTATCTTTCTTTCTATTTTCTAAGAAATAGTTTTCGTATTAATCGAGAATACTTTATATTATCACAATCAGTTATAGGTTTGGGAAGTTCATTATAAAGTGATGCAGCTTTATAGGTTATTTTTCTTATACCAATGTTAGTTGCTGTTGGTAATATATGAATATGCTGACTTGACCTAGTTGAATGATGAATATTTCAGTTATAAAGAAGGCTAGCGACTGTGTTGTCAATCAGATTGTATTTTATCTTATGAATAATTTTGACACGAACTCGTTTTACAATTTCATGTACCATCAAAATTTCTTATTCGTTATTTAATACAGCAGTGCTGTATAAGGGAGATCTTTGAAAGAGAACTTTAATTGCTCTATTCTGAGTAGTCTGCAACCTATCCAAGTTCGTTTTAAATGACTGGCCCCAGAAAGAAGACATATACACCAGATGAGAATGAATGTATGAGTAGTATATCTTATATCTGAAGCTGATAGAAACAAACCTGGAATACCTAGAAAACGAAACATATAAAACTGTTGACGAACAAAACCAACAACTAACTGAGATCATTAAAAGTTCCGAAAAAGGTTGTAGTTCCAAAACATCGAGAGACAAGGGAAAATTAAGTCAGACAACAAAGACACTTATGGAAAGGAGAAGACAACTTAAAAATAAACAAACAACAAATACAGGCGAATTAAAACAACTGAACAAAGATATTTCGAAAGCTATCAGAAGAGACACACGAAACTACAATACAGAGATGATTACGAGAGTGATTGAGGAGAACAGGAGTTTGAAAGTACTAAGACGAAGATTGGGTCCAGGAAAGAAAAATATTTGGCAGTTGGTGGACAAGAAAGGGAACGTAACAACGAATAAAGATGAATTCTTTGAAATTACCAAAGGTTTCTACCAAGAGCTCTATCGACTAAGAGAAAACCAAACAGAAAAAACCCTTTACCTAAAATACTAAACGTTGGGTCAGAAGATATACCAGATATAACAATAGATGAGATATCAACGGCATTATCAGAGATGAAAAATAATAAAGCACCTGGTGATGATGAGGTTGTGGTAGAATCTCTGAAAGCAGGAGGAGGGACTCTGCTGCGAGAGATCCAGAAGTTGTTCAATGCATGCCTAACGGAGGGTGTAACTCCAACCCAATGGAACAACGCCGTAGTGGTGATAATGCACAAAAAGGGAAACATCACTGACCTTAACAACTATAGACCCATCAGCCTTTTATCGCACATATACAAACTCTATATGAAAATTATCACAAAAAGGTTGACAGTCAAGCTTGACATCTACCAGCCCTACGAGCAGGCTGGTTTCCGGAGCGGATTTGGTACGAATGATCATCTACAAACTATTAAAACCTTGATAGAAAAATGCCTCGAATACAATAAACCCCTGGTTCTCATCTTTGTAGATTATGAAAAGGCATTCGATAACATAAACCAACGTGAAATGTTAGAGGCTCTAGCTGAGTGTCGCATAGACCATCGATACATGGCACAAATAAAGTACATATATGATCATGCCACAGCTTGTGTGAACCTTCACGCAAAAACAGAATCATTCGAAATACAAAGGGGCGTGCGACAGGGAGATCCGATTTCGCCAAAACTATTTATAACCCTACTCGAGTATATGTGCAAAAGGATAGACTGGGAAAATATGGGTATAAATATTAATGGGGAATACTTGAACCACCTCAGGTTTGCCGACGACATTGTCTTCATATCCGACAACATAGGAGATGCAAAAGAAATGCTTGAAAGGCTCAAACAAGCTTCTGAAAGGGTTGGACTAAAACTGAACGCGTCTCAAACACAATATATGACGAATCTCGTTACAAGGGGAAATATTCAGATAGGTGATGCTGAAATTGAACAAGTCCAAGCCTACAAATATCTTGGACATGAAATCAAAATTGGGCAGCGTTTGGTAAACTGAGCAATATCTTAAAATCAGATATCCCAATTTGTTTGAAACGAAAAGACTACAACCTGTGTGTGTTGCCTGTCATGACTCACGGCGCGAAAAATTTAACTCTGACCAAGAAATCGGCCAATAAAGTTCGAGTGGCCCAGCGTGCCATGGAGAGATGCATGCTCGGATTATACCTTAGAGACCGAATATCAAATGACATATTCAGGCAAAGAAGTGGGGTTGAGGATGCTATTAGTAGGATCGCCACACTTAAGTGGAAATGGGTCGGACATCTGGCAAGTACCACCGACGGAAGATGGACCAAGAAAATTCTAGAATGGCGACCAAGACACGAAGCAAAAAGAAGTATAGGACATCCCCCAATAAGGTGGTCTGACGATATAAAACGCATCCAGACGAATTGGATACAGACGGCACAGAACAGAAGGATGTGGCATCGTTTACGGGAGACTTATGTCCAGCAGTGGACAGAACGAGCTGCTTGATGATGATATCTTATATCTCGCTTTTAAACTAAGGTAAATTGAGTTCCGATAAAAATGATATATTTGAGCACTGAGCTGCCTAATAAATGTATCAACATGATTATGAAAATTTACCTCAGGGTCCAAAACAAGACCCAAATATTTAATGCAATTTACTTCTCTCAAGTGTGTTCCGGATAAAATTAGTTGAAAGAGGTTATAATCTGGATTATTGAAAAATATAAAGTTGCACCTTTCTACTGTCACCAACATGAAAAAGCACCGCATCATCTGCGTATAAAATTAATATACCTCTTAAATCACAGTCTTTGAGATCATCTATATATACCACAAAAAGCTAGGGTCCTAGTATGGACCCCTGTGGAACGCCCGATATCACTTTACCCCTGTCACTAGCCACACCACGAATCACTGTATATTCCTGTCTCTTCGTTAAGTAACTCCTGAACATGTCCAGTGCAAATCCACTTATTCCTAACTTTCGAAACTTTTGGAGTAATATTTCTTGATCGACCACATCAAAAGCTTTGCAAAAGTCAAGAAATGCTTCTAGGGTTTTCAATTTCTTGGATTGATTTTTAAATTTTTCGTGAATAAGTTTGCTAATGTCATTTCGCACCTTGTCATCATACAAATCGGTTTCTATTATCTATCTATTTTTTTTAATGTATGACGTCTCATGTATATCACGTTTCGTGTGGTAAATGGAAATTTGGCCTGACTGCTTTCTTCGAAGATATTGATTTTGATTTTGTCCTGATGTTGATATATCTAGGGGTTACTTTTCTTCTGATGCACTCTTGGTTGAACCATATATTTTGGCTGCACAAATAATATTTAGTTCTTAACTTTCTATAAAGGGCGGTTTATTTTACTGTACTAGTCACTTGAAATCCCAATATACTAAAACAATTTGATGAGCCTCATTTAATATCATTCAAAATTGCCGATATTCTAATAAAACAAAAAAACAAATCAAAAACTCACAGATACCGTAACAAATTCGAAACAAAAAATTCAAAACTTATAATTCGATGATCTATAGGGCCTTTTCCATTCCACTGTCACTGACATATGTCAAAATTGAAAAAAAAACTATCAGAAAACTTGCCTTACATAACAAAATTGCTCCGGTTTTCACAGACAGTATTATCCAACGCACCATTATTATATTCCATAAAAGATACTTCCTTGAAAATGTAGGCTAATTTCAATTACGCTGGTCCTCTCTTCAATAACTTGAGCCACTATTTTTCTAAATTTAAAATAACCACCCCTTTCTCAAGTGGTCTGAAATTGAGCAAATTATTATTCAATGCTGAACAAAAAACAGACAAATTCAAAAATTCAGGAGTGTTAAAAATTGCTTGCAATGAGTGTACGGTAGCTTATGTTGGGCAGACATATGAGAATTTCGAAACCAGATTTGAAGAACATTTATCCTCTGACAATAATCTTCCAATATTTGAATATATGAAAACAAATTTTTCATAATTGCGACCAAGGAAAGATTATTTTCTAAGAAATACATTTCGTATTAATGGAGAATACTTTTACATTACCACAATCAGTTATAGCTTTGGGAAGTTCATCATAAGGTGATGCAGCTTTATAGGTTATTTTTTTTCAATGTAAGTGGCTGTGGGTCATATATGAATATGTTAACTTGACCTAGTTGAATGATGATGAATATTATAGTTATAAAGAAGGCTAGCAACTGTGTTGTCAATCAAATTGTGTTTTATCTTATAAATAATGTTAACACTATATAGTTTTACAATTTCATGTACCAACAAAATTTCTAATTCGTTATATAATGAAGCAGTGCTGTTTAAGGGAGATTTTTGAAAAAGAACCTTAGTTGCTCTATTCTGAGTAGTCTGCAACCTATCCAAGTTCGTTTCAAATGACTGACCCCAGAAAGCAGACATATACACCAGATGAGAATGAATATTTGAGTAGTATATCTTATATCTCGTTTTCAGACTAAGGTAAATTGAGTTTCGATAGAAATGATATGTTATAGCACTGAGCTTCCTAATAAGTGTATCAAGATGATTGCGAAAATTTAGCTAAGTTTCCAAAACAAGAGCCAAATATTTAATGCAATTTACTTCTCTCAAGTGTGTTCCGGATAGAATTAGTTGACAGGGATTATAATCTGGATTATTGAAAAAAAAATATATATATAGTTACACTTTTCTACATTCAATTTAATTCTTTTTTTTTTCTGTCCATACTAAAATTTGGTCCAGATCACTCTGAGCCTGCATAGCTACCTCCTGTTTACTGTCACCAACATAAAAATGCACCACATCATCTGCGTATAAAATTAGTGTACCTCTTAAATCACAGTAATTGAGATCATCTATATATATCACAAAAAGCTGGGGTCCTAGTATGGACCCCTGTGGAACGCCTGATATCACTTCACCCCTGTCACTAGTCACACCACGAGTCACTGTATATTGCTGTCTCTTCGTTAAGTAACTTCTGAACATATCCAGTACCAATCCACTTTCCTAACTTTCGCAACTTTCGGAGTAATATTTCGTGATCGACCACATCAAAAGCTTTGCAAGTCAAGAAATGTCGCCATTACTGTTTTCTTTTTATCTAGATTATATATATATATATATATATATATATATATATATATATATATATATATATATATATATATATATATATATATATATATATATATATGGTGTTCATTATTGTAGTTTGTGCGCTCTTCTTGTTGACAAAACCATACTGTGTTATTGTTTTGAAACCAGATGTCTTCAAAATGTCCAAGATTCGAGTGTTCACAACCATTTCATATATTTTCGAGTTAGAACTGTTATTGGGTGGTAGTTATTCATATCCTGTTTATTTCCTTTCTTGTATATAGGACATACTTTTCCTACTTTCAGTTCCTCAGGAAAATTTCCCTACTGCATTTCCCTGTTTATAATGTGAAACAAAAACAGGCGCCAGGACATCTTTCATCTTTTTGATTAGAATTGACTTGATACCATCCCATCCTGGTGCAGCATTAGTTTTTAATGTATCAATTATCTTTTTGATTTCTGCTGTATTGGTTGGCTTTAGGAACATTGATATTTTGTTCTCTGTTCCACAAGTGTTGGTACTCTGTTTCTTATCAACTGTTTTGAGGGGGTATTATTTTTTTCACTTTGTCAATAAAATGATTATTCATTGCATTACCAACTTCTCCCGAATCCACTAGTTCAAAAACTTCAACTAGAATGGTATTAGCTTGCTCGTTCTTGTTGTCCAAGAATGTCACATCTCTGATGACATTCCACTTTTTTTTCATTCATTGTATTGGAAAATTATTATTCTAATTTTTTGATTGATTGAATCACTCTCTGACTTAGAGTTAGAAAATTTTCAGCCAGTAACTTTATGATCCACTGAGCGTTTACAGTACCAATGTGACTTAGAGTACTCTCTGACATTGGTACTGTAAACGCTCTGTGGATCATGGAGTTAATGGCTGAAAAATTATGATTCAGGAGACTAAATGAATCAAAAGGGATTATGTCATCTGTAAATCTGTCTTTTCTGAATATTTTAAAAATGACTCATTATTGATTATAGTTATGGTTAAGTCTAAATAGTTAATAGAACCGCTCGATTCAATTTCGGAATCGAATTGAAAATTAAAGAATCTGGAGTGTACAAAATCGAATACAATGAATGTACTGCTTGTAGGCCTATCTGGTAGGCACCCCCAGACTCACTTCAAAAAGCATATGAATACAGACAGAAATTCTTCCTTTGTTAAACATATCACAAATACAAATCATATTATCAATTCTGAAAACAACCGTCTTGATAGCTGCACGGTTAGTGCGCAAGCATATTGGAACTTCTAAACCCGGGTACCTGGTTTGTATCCGGGTTCAAGTTATGGATGTTGTCCTTGAACAAAAAATGACACTTGCAAGAGTCGCCTAAAGAGGGCATAAACTTCCGGAGACCAGAGAACTTGTGATCCTTGTGGTGGCAGTTGTTGTATCATTTCACGGTCTAGGAAAGTGGTTAGGAATTCAATGTAAGCTATAGGTCCACCTATGTAGATGGGCTAAGTTCCCGAGCACAATGTAAAAAGATGAAACAAACAAAAAACAATTCTTAAAACCTAAAAATACTATATATCTGTAATAAAAGAAAGAAATTGAACCTTCTGGTGTGTTTGGAAATTAACTAAGTTATAAAAAAATCAACATTATCGAACACTTAACAATCATAGATGGAAATAATTACCCACTATTCAATGTATAATAACCTCACCCCACTTGAGCCTAGCAGTTATATAAAGACCCAAACTGTCTTCTTATTCTTTTAAATAGACCTATTGGTCTGTTGTTTGCCGAAGCCGTCTCTGGATGGTTTCTTGCGAGGTGGACTGCCAGCTTTCCTGCCACCTTTTTGGGGGTCTTCCTGGTGGGCGCTTTCCGTGTGGCTTGCTCTCCATCATTATGCGCGGTAATCTGTTTTCGTGCATTCTTCGCACGTGCGCATACCATTCTCTTCGTCTTTGTCTGCCCCATCTGACTATGTCTACTATGCCGCATTGAGCTCGTACGTCTGTGTTTCTCATCCTGTCCAGTCTGGTCTTTCCGAGGATAGTTCTTAGGGTTTTCATTTCGGCCGCGCGTAGCATACTTTTAGTTTTGTTTGTGTCTTCGCGTGCTTCTATGCCGTAAGTCATGATAGGTCTGATACAAGTCTTATAGATCTTCACATTTCTATCTGTTCCCATGTGCTGGTTTGATCATATCACATCTCTAAGACACCCTGACAGAGCTGCTGTTTAGTTATGAGACTTCTTACTTCCTTCGCCGGATCGTGGTAGCTGCAGATGTCCATGCCTAGATATTTAAAGACATTGACTTGCTCGATTGACTTGTCTTCCACAACCACTTTACACCTGACAGGTTCTCTGGAGAATGTCATGGCTTCGGTTTTTGATATTGAAATTACCATGTTGAGCTGACTTGATTTATTTTAAAGCTGTTTCTGAAGATCGTTCTCCGTTTCTGCTATAATAGCTGCGTCGTCAGCATAGCCGACCACATATATTTCAAAGTGGCCATTCTGTATCCCAAATCTGGGGATGTGACTTCTTGTATTATTTCATCCATCAAGAGGTTGAAAACGAAAGGGCTCAGGCTGTCACCCTGTCTAATTCCGCCTGGTGTTTTTATGTTAGGTGTAGTATGTTCGCCTGACTTGATCTTTGTCACATTTTCGGTGTTTAAGTTTTTAATTAGTTTGGTGATTTGGGACCCAAACTGTAATGTACTATAAATACTTGAAAATGAAGTCATATTCGAAACTAGTTCCATACGTAAACAATACATAAGTAGTGACAATTTGACAAAATATAGTGTATCATTTACCCATTTAAATGAGAATCGTTTTAAGTGAGGAAAAGTTGAACCATTGAACTAAGCAGGGGAAGATACAGTGCTCATCTGGTCAGTTCTTGTATAAGGTATAAAATTTGTCCCTTAAAGTACGTATAATTATTCTGGAGGCCTTGAGGTGTGGATGCTTCACAGATTGCAATACCATGGATGATTAAAGTAACAAACGAAAAGGATATAACGAAAGCCAATGCTGACCGTGAATTACTCGCAGAATGAAATCCTCAATAATTTCATGAACACACTTCAGTACATTTGCTAATTTCAGGAACTATAGCATTCCAGACTTATGGGCATCTTAGCATGTTAAAAATAATATTATCTAATAATCTAATAAGGAACTATATTCTTCCTCAAATGATGGAAAGCCTCTTAACATTTCTTTTGCTTTATGAACATGACTATAAGTTAACGCTAATATTTATGAACTCTCCTAAAATATATGAATTTCAGCAGGAGCAATTGATCCAGAGCTACGAAAGCACACCTGATGATTCCCCCCTTTCTGAAGAACATCCTTATCATTCATTGAGCAGTTCCAATTTAACCATACGCCGCTTTGGTACAGTGCCAAGTTTGGAGAAATTAGGAACAGACGATGGATGTTCGGATGGAGCAAATAGTTCTGAGAGTGACGGAGATGACGATTTGAATGGAATCGAAAATGAAGGTTTCAACAGTTCTTCCGAATTGACCTGGGCTGCAAAAGCAGGAATGTTTGTAGCGGAAAAGATGGCATTTTTCGAGAAATTAGGGGAAGACTATAGAACATCAGGAGGATTTTTTCAAAGGTTGGCAATCATAGCTAGAGTAGTTCACAAATAATTTCCTTCTATGTTGTGGAAAATTTTTCTCTTTATTAACCAGATTGATATTGTTTATTATATATTGTTATATTGTAATTATTGGGTGTTACATTATAGTATGTCACAGTTTGAGGGGGTAAATCTACGTGCAATTTTAAGAAAAAAAGCTTCGTTACGGAGTTACAGGGTGTTGAAATTTCCAAAAAAAATTGTTTTTTTCTTCAAAACTCCTGCATTTTTTGAGATACTCAGCCCAAATTTGTTATTCAAGCTATTTTTTATAGCCTCCATCATCACACGTCCTAGATTCCCACTGAAATTCACAAGGTAATTCCTTTTCCGTGGTCATGTCTTTTTTTGCCCTTTCAAACTTTTATGCAGTACGCCACTGATCAGCGTACAATCAATTTCATTAAATCTAGAAACTTTTTTGACAACTGTAATTTTTTCGTTTCGCCAACCGTTTTCGAGTGAAAAATTATTGTTGAATTATTTGAATTGTCTGTTATTCGCTTAATCAAAAAAATAATAGAAATACTCGATAGGTATGACCAAAATTTGCTTTTAATTTGATAGCTCGTCTTATGGGACTCAACTTTTACTTATTCAATATCAAACTAAAAAAAAAGAACAATTAAAACCTAAATAAATTGCTGGAAGTGTCCTCCGTCTGCAAGAATACAGGCCTCTGTCCTTCTTCGCATATAATCACGCACTCTTTTAAATATTCCTGAGGTATTTCTTATCGTGTCACAAGAGGTGATTATTCGATTTTTCAATTCTTCTACAGTGTTCTCTGAAGTGGTATAAACTAAACTTTTGAGATATCCCCATAAGAAAAGATCTAAACTATTTAAGTCTGGGGACCTAGGACGCCATGGTTCTGGCCCACCGCGACCTATTAGTTGTTGAATCAATCATTCAAGAATTCCCTAGCTTATCCACTAAAACATGCTGGTGCTCCGTCATTCATGAACCACATTATGTTTCTCACCAAAAGTGGCACATCCTCGAGCAATGAAGGTAACTCCTTAAGAAATTGCCGATAAGCGGGACGGTTTAGTCTGTTACGCATGAAAAATAGCCCAATCAAATAATTTCCAATTGTTCCGACCCAGACATTTAGTGAGAATTGAGCTTGATGATGAGATTCTTCAATCAAATGGGGGTTTTCCTCAGCATAATAATGACTATTGTTAAAATTTATGATAGCTCGAAAACTTTGCTTCGTTTGTGAACATTATTTCACTTTCAATAATCTCGAGGAAGTAGAGTTTGGATATGAAACGGGTACAAAAAAAAGTCGTGGAGAATCCTCCGAACTAGAAAATGTGAAATATTTAACTGATTTCCAATTTTTCTCGATTTCACATGAGGATTCAAATCGATACAATTCAAAACTGCTTCCTCAATATTTGGAGTTCTCATAGTTTGAGTTGCATCTTTTAAATGATTATCTGCAGTGGAAGTACCAGTTCCCCCAACCTTCTGTGGATATTTGAGAATGTTCGCCTGTCTGGTGTTACTCGATTTGGAAAGCGCACCTGATATAATCGCCTAGCTTCTGTTGTGTTTCCGTCAGCCCGACCGTACGTGTAATGGATATCAGCAAATTCAGCTTTAGTAAAATTAGCCATTTTTTCTCACAGCAATAAATTCAACAGACTTAGAACTAATCATTCATACAATAAGCATTTCGAGCAGACACTGGTTCTACTTTAGCAACGGTCAAAATAAATAAATGAAGAAAATCAAAGCCTACTAGTCATTTTTTTAATTAGAAGTGCTTTCAATTCAGCGAATGCATACAATCGCTTAATAATTTTTTGCTCGAGAACGGTTGGAGATACGAAAAAATTACAAGTGTCAAAAAAGTTTTTCAATTGAACGAAGATGACGAAAATTGGTTGTACATTGATCAGTGGCGTACTACAAAAAGTTTGAAAGGGCCAAAGAAGACATGGTTCCAGAAGAGAAAACACCTTGTAGATTCTAGTTAAAATCTAGGACGTGTACGCTGATCAGTGGCGTACTGCATAAAAGTTTCAAAGGGTAAAAAGAGACATGACCTCGGAAAAGAAATTACCTTGTGAATTTCAGTTGAAATCTAGGACGTGTAATGATGGAGGCTGTGAAAAACAGCTTGCATTCCTAATTTGGACTGAATATCTCAAAAACTGCAGGAGTTTTGAATGAAAAACTATTTTCTTTTGGAAATTTCAATACCCTTTAGCTTCTTAACGAAGCTTTTGCGGACATATGTTCATATAAACTTTTTTTCTTAAAGTTGATGTACCCCATCAAGTTGTGACATACTATTATGTAACGCCTTGTATATACATCTGTGGTTTACCTAATAAACCTTCAGCAGCTCAAAATATCATCATGAAGGATTCAAATGTTGTACAGCTTGAATCATTTAGAGACATTATTTTGGAAGATCCATATACATCTGCAGTATTATTGAATCAGAAAATAGTTTCTGATCTAAACATTGTTCAGAAATCAGACCTTTTATAAAGTCCACAAACCGATTAATAATTTTCTTTCGTTCATTTCAGATAATAGTACCATTATCCTCCAATTCAATGTGATCTGTTTTCAGGTATTTGAAAGCATCCGAGGATCATTTGAATGGAGAGGAGGTTCAAGAAGAAGAAACTTCTGGAGGAACTTCAGGTGAAGATATATGGGGAACGCCTACCAGTGGTGGTGAATTCGATGATTTCATGCATTCTCCAAATTATGAAGGAAAACAGTCGGTAGGATTCTCTTTATTATAAATACTTCAATTATCATTCTTCTATCGTATGTGTATTATAATTGTCTCCATTTAAGAGGATCCTTTGTATTATTAGATCTTTCGTCGGATGTCTCCCTTCGTCTGATAAGATCTCCTTCGATATTTTCCTTCATCGTATCTAGTAGGCCTAGAGCCTGGAATTTTTTTCAATCTGAGGGTTTATTACTTGCATAGGAAGTCTTCACCTTCATCATTCATGTCACATTAACTGCACAATTGCCAATTCATCCTCGTTTTCATTACTAGCATGGTTCGAGATGATCAACGTTCAAATTAAAATAATACTGGCATTCTAAGCCAACTAATTAAACTTTGTTTACCATACTAATCTACTTCAGTTATCCGGTAAAATTCATCTGACCGCATCTTGATCGTCAATACCTATGAACTTTTTTGGAGTTCAACTGTAAATCTCATCACCCTTATTGACATTTTTTGGAGACATAGTGGATCACACTATGTCTCGAGGTTGATCAATATGAGTTGAAGCCTAGGTCTAATACCATATGGTCAGCTGACGCAAGCATGTGACTACTATAACAGAGCTCTTGATGAAGGTACTACTAAAGAAGTATTGTATTTGTAATTAGGATATATCAAAAAAAATTATATCTGAAAAATATAAGTATTTAATGCGCAATTAGGCAAGCTACAAACTAACCGCAAAATAATTTGTCTCACACTCGAAAAGTACCTTCCAAGATCAAGAAGTCCACACTGTGAGACGGGCTCTCGAGCAGCTGAACTGTAAGAAAGCAGTTGGTCTAGACGAAATACAGCCAATCGTCCTGAGGAAGTGTGCTCCCGAACTGGCACCCATTCTCAACCGTGTGTTTCAGGCTCAAAATTGACGAACAATAAAAAATGTACTACTTGTTATTGTCGCCATACTTTTTTTTTCACTACTTAGTTCAATCGATGCTCAAGACCATTAAATTACGTATGATTGAATATTGTCAGGGTTATTTAGACGGGGTGGCATATGCTATTATAAGACTAAAATACTGCTGTACCCTACTAGAGAGAGAATTAGCTTCATACAAATGAAATCTAATCAGAGTTATTATCAGGCGAATGCGTGATATGTAAGGATGTTTGAGCGAGTAAATAATTTGATTGGATGCTAAGTGTCATGTGGTTAAGAGTTCAGTATTTCTCGATTTATCAGTCGTGTAGGCTAAAATCTTCTGGTGTAACTTCTGTTCATATCCATATCCATATATATACGAACAGGTCATCTAAGATAGTAGGTTATAGTGCATTCCTTAGACTGCAGTGCAATTGTAGTTAGATTATGAGAAAAAGATTTCCACCAAAAGGGAGAAAAGCAAAAAGCATACTTTCCGAGATGACCAGTGAAGAAAGATGTTGTTCATAGCTCAACAGAATCTAAATTTCAACCTCCTCTTATTTCACAATCGTAATTGGGTTGATGCGTGAATATATTATCTTAAAAAATGAAATGAGAATTGCAGAGGAATACAAAGAGTTTTCCAGAATGGCAACCCAGAAATCCTTCTCATTCTTTTTTCATTGTGAAAGATTCTTTAGGGGATGATACGAACAGGTTCATGGTAGAATCACTCGTAAATTTGAAGCTGTGTAAATAATCTTAGAACTATCATAGTCTGTAGAGCCATAAGAACAGTTTTCCAGAACATTTATTATCTTGCTTATTTCTATCTTCTTTTTATTCAGAACTGTTTTGGAAAGGCGCGATGCCTGTCAGGCCACAGCCGTGGCCATCCAAGATAATTTAATGTGTGTGTTAACTCGCTGCTTGAAGAAGTAATCGGAAAGATGTTCGATAAAATCGAGTTCCACAGTACATTAGCCCTGTAAACAAGGTAATTTTTGTTGAGAGAGGTGACGTGGCTGGGCGCAAGCCTAGTTTGCCTCCGGGACTAACCCTTTCAGCTCTGCGAAGCATTTACCATAGGAGTATCAACAAGAGAAAGATCAGCCACCTGCCGCCTTTGAGAGAGAAAGTGGAGATCACAAGTGATCTCCGGATGGTCAATGAGGTGCATTGCTCTCTTCTGGATACTATCCAATAGACATATTGAATGTTTGGATGTGGAGTCCCAGACATAGGAACAGTATTCAAGACTAGGTCACCCCTGTGCCTTGTATAAAAGTATCGTCTGTGATGGCGTGAAATATTGCTTAGCCCTGAGAAGAAAACTGTGTGTGCAGCAGAGGCAGACTTGGCAATGGATAACACATGATCATGGGAGCAAACTCCGTGATGTCAAAGATGCATGTTTGTTTCTGAGGAAACTAGATGACCTTGCAGGGTTAAGGGAGGTTGGTTAGACAGCAGTGACTTTTCTGGAGAACGTTGTTGATTGCATTTCGTTTTCAGGTACAGTCATCCTTAAACCCAAATATTTTGTTCTCGTTGGAGTACAGCAGATCATTAACCTAACCTAATCTCAAAAAAAATTTTGGAATTTGAGTATCTTAAAAGAGCTATACAAGCAATTGAAGATTTATCTACTAGGTGACATGCGGCCTCACCCCCGTCGTCCGGTGTGATAGCACCACATCCAGCTATAGGTCCCGTGAATTGGTCATCTGTGTGACTGAATTTCGGGATCTGGCGGATGGTCCGGTTTCCAGAGTGGAAATGCAACTAAGCATGATTATCTCTTCTGGAACAAAATCATCTATCTTTGAAATAGTCTTCCATTCGGATAACCGGGGGGGGACTGCCTCTAGGGGTTCATAATGTGGGTAATTCGAGCACTCCTCTGGCCAATTCAATTATTCATTCACGTTCTAGAAAAGAAAACAAACTCCTGATAGAGTTCCGCAATATCAGAGGACTGGGGCACTACAACCTGAACGTCGATGCAGTCCATCAGCATCTGCAAAACGCACAACCCCATGTTGGCCCTAACCGAAACCCAAATAACTCAAACAACGGACACAACGTATTTAAGTTTCAATGAGTATGAGTTACAGAGACTTAGGTTTAAAGGGGGCCTCTGTGTTTTTGCCAGTTCGGATGTTGCATGACAGATAGAGGATACGATGGAGGACGACGCTTTCGACCTTGCGTGGTTTAAAGTCTGTTTGCAGGATAAAACACTATTCTTGCAATGTCTATATCGCCCACCAAACATTATTCACTTCCCTAGACTGTTTCAGTATCTAGGTGATAAGGTGGATTGGATTTAGACACATCATCCATCCAGCTGAGGTCTTTGTACTGGGTGACATCAACGTTCACAACACCAACTGGCTCCGCCCCTCCAATAGCTAAAGTTCAACCGATCCCAAAGAAAGGAAAGAAGTCCTTACCTCGAAACTACCGCCCTGTTGCACTTCTTTCTATTATGTCCAAAGTGATGGAGAGAGTCATAGATGATGAAATCATCAAATATGTTGAGTTGCAGGAAATTATTAACGACCGCCAGTATTATTTTCGCAGGCAAAGGTTGACAGGAGATCTGTTGAGGCATAGGGAAACTAGAGTAGTAGCCCTCGATAGCTTTAGAGCCTTTAATAGGGTTTGGAATGCAGTCTTGTTGAATAAGCTTGCTACATATGAGCTTCCCGAAAAATTTCGGGGTAGGATAAGTAGATTTCTTTCAAATAGATCATTACAAGTTGTGGTCGACGGTATAACATCTGATTATTTCCAGTTGTAAACAGGAGTACCTCAGGAATCCATTCTTTCGCCAACCTTATTTCTGTTGCAGAGAACAAGATCTTCGGTTTTGCAGACGATTGTAAACTGGTTTCGTCTTTCAGTAGTCATAGATGTCAACAAATTAACGACTTAAACTCTGACTTACAGAGGATATCTGAGTGGGGTCTGTTGAATCTGGTGAGCTTCAACGCGAGTAAGACGCAAACAACTACGTTTTCTAGAAAGGTCCCCGCTGGAGAACCTCTAATGATGCAAGGGAAACAATCTGCTTCCAAAAATTCGATGCACCTTCTCGGTATAACGGACAACTCCGAGTTTTGCTGTCATGAATATGTATCAGCAATGGCTAAGTCGGCATCAGCTAAACTTAATTTTCTTTTCAGAACCAAACGATACTTCACGTCATCTCAGCTGTTGCTTCCATATAAGACGCAGACCTTATATTTGTTTGGAATATTGTTTCCATGTTTGGGTATCTGCGCCCAAACATTCGTTGCAGATGTTGGATAGTGTGCAAAAACGGGATGTGCCCCTCATCGACCACCCGAAGATCATCCACGATCTCCAACCGCTGGCTCTCAGAAGACAAGTTGCTGACCTTTCTCTGTTTTACAGATACTTCCACGAAAGATGCTCCAAGAAGCTGAAAGACCTTGTTCCGGGAAAACTCATGTTATGCCACAACAGTAGGTTGGCAAGGAGTTCTCATCATATGGCGGTACATTTAACTACCCCTCGAACCTCTCTCTATGAGAATTCCTTCGTTCACAGGGCCGGTGAGCAGTGAAACTCGCTTCCGTCCAACATCTCCTTGGCCCTCTTCAAGAAGCGAGTAAACAGACACCTCAATTCTTCCCAGGGGCCCACGCATGTGGTGTAACAGGTTCGCCTATTCCTATAAACCGCGCATAAAAAAAAATTCTAGAGGAAAATGATTATTGGAGAAACATTGTAATTAATTTTTAAAAGACGAAAATTTATCTTCCAAATAATGTCCTTCATAGTTAGATATATCAAACAGACTTTTTTTGTTAGGTGTAGCCTGGTATGGAGATTATCGACATATCTACTTTCACTGATATTTTCAGCCCAACGATGGCTCGATATCGTCGGATTACAACGATGATACGGAGTTGATGATGGATGAACTTCTAATGACTCCTCCAATAACCGGTGCTATCATTAGGGGCTTATTGCCTAGAAGAACTTTAGAACCGCTGATAGAAGAAGATATTTCCGATACCAATTCTTCTTCACCGTCAGTAACTCCAACAGAACCGTCTTCCTCTTCTGGGCAGGTAAATATTTCAATTTATTATATCCTATAATTTGGTTGCGACGAGAAAAAATCATCCTGTTTAATTCTACTCCTTTAATGTAATATAAGTGAGGTTACAAACTACTTAGCACAATATACATATTTTGCGGTAATCTTTTTGTAGTAAATAGTTTGTCGATATCTTCCTTCAATGAAGGTTTTATGATGATTTATAGATGAAAGAATTCTCCTGATTACGAGAATCATTCAATAAATTCTCAAACTTTTCAAAAGTGGTTTCGCTTTGTTGAGTTGAGCCAGATGCAAGTCATCTGGACTTATATTTGCAACTGTTCAAAATTGGCTAAATAAGTATTAACATGTCTATCAATAATCAAATGGTTGCATGAAGTCACTGATTCACTTACATCCACATTTGGTGATGAAGCATCTCTGTTCAGTTCTATACAGGGTGCTCCAAAGAAAATTTTACCTTCTAAATAGAAAAGAAGCTAGTGTCAGCAGAAAATGCTGGAACAAGTCGATTTTTGTTTCGAGGGTGATCATTGTTTATGTCAACTTGGAACATATCAGATCAACCCCCTACTTCCACATTGACCTACTTGTAAAATAATCAGGAGGCGACTGCTGCAGGGTTAACAGATCTTTCCAAAGGATCCAATAAAAAATTGACGTGTCTCAGCTTTTTCCGCTAAGATCAATCTTCCTTGAGATGATGGGGATTGAAAATTTTCGTTGGAACACACTGTTGTGAGAAGAGTCCTGCAAAAGAAGGCTGAAAATCGTATGTGTTATCTGTGTTTATTTCTTACACAATTGCTCCTTGCTTATCTGACTTAACCAACTCAACTGTGAGTATACTTCAATCATCCATAGTGAAGCAATCAACGTTTCCATCTGAAATTTTACACAAACATAAGGTGAATTGATTGAATTTTAATTTCCCCACTTATATTACTATCCAGTTGACCTTTAGACGAAAATAATTTATATATTTGAGGTTTGATATTGTGGGCAGGACAGCGAACCTGGAAATGCTGCTGACACATGTTCGGCTGCTGTAGAAAGTCACACTCCCAAAGAGAGTATCGAAAAACTCTCAGTACCTTCCGAAGGAGAAGTCATAGAACAGAGCCCTCTGAATATCCCCCGATCACTGAGCTATCGCAAAATTGTCGAGGCGGCCGAGGAAGAGGCGGGAAATATCAGTTTCTTCAGCAGGTTCAGACCGACAGCCCGGTTCACAAGTATTGAGAAAGTGCCCAAATCCAGAAGTGTTAGAATGTGAGTATACCTATCAATATTTGTTAGTTGATTCAACACAGTCTGTTGAGATGTTGAGGTTATACCGTTTGACAGAAACCTCTCATCTCGGCTCGTATTTTGGTGAAGTAGGTAAAAATTCCATGAAGTTTTATCGATATTGTGGCTATAATTCATCTGCTTATCTATTTATCTTTCATCTTCATCATTTTTATATTTTATTCATGATCAAATACTGTTCTTCAATATCCCAGGAAAGCACCCACTTTCCTGACACAAGGCTTAACATATATGCTACGTAAAAGCGATAGAACACAGGATTTGTCTCAATATCAGTTGCCTGCCAACACGATACAAAATACTCACCTCATGCATATCCAATCGAATATACCAACACCTTGATGACAACAATATATTAGCAGAGGAGCAGAAAGAGACACCACCGGTACAAGGAACAACTGAGCATCGATTCTGTGATAATGAAACAGGCACACGTAGGGCATCGGAATGTTCATTCAGCTTTTCTCGATTATCTGAAGGCATTCGACAGTACCGCCCATTCTTGGCTTGTCGAAGTATTGCGGATATACAAAATTCATCTAGTAGAATTCTTGAAGACAACAATGAAATACTGGCGAACGTATCTGCAGGTCAACATGAGCAATAAGTTAATCAAAACTGACGAGATACCCATACGTCGTGGAATTTTTCAAGGAAACTCTTTGAGTCCACTATGGTTTTGTTTAGCTATGAAACCCATTGTCCTCAATGCTCAATAGAACAGGATACGGATTTAGGATAAAAACAGATAGGAACTATCATACAATCTCCCACCTACTGTATATGGATGACATCAAATTATATGCTTCGTACAAGAAGCAATTGGATGATCTGCTGAAAACTGTCAGTAAGATCTCGGCAGATGTTCATGTGGAATTCGGGATTGAAAAATGTAAGATCCTGAACATTCAGAGAGGGGAAAGTCATAGATGGTGAAACACAACTTCCAAACGGCGATATTATACACTGCATGAGGGATGGCGAAACATACAAATATCTAGGATACCAACAAGCCAGATTGCTAGACCAAAAACAATCAAAGGAGAAGATTCGTTCAGAATACAGTGAGCGTCTGAAGACTGTGGGGAAATCAATGTTGAACTCGGGGAATCTAAGCAAGGCAATTAACACCTACGCCACTCCAGTGTTGGTTTACTCATTTGGAATAATCAGATGGACTAAGACAGAACTGGATGATATTCACAGGCAAACCCGAACGATGCTGACAAATTACAACAATCATCATCCAAAATCGTCTGTGATACGAACAACTTTGAAGTGAAAAAAAGGAGGACGCGGATTAATAGATAATTTACATACCGAACAGATAAAAAATCTCAGAGAATTCTTCTCTGTAAACGCTCTCACTTCTGACCTACATAGAGAGGTATCGTTGGCTGATAATGGATATACACCTCTAAATCTTGCTATCAGAGATGACCTGCTGAATCTACCGTTCCTATCAGATACTGAAAAACAAGAGCAATGGTCAAAAAAGGAATTGCATGGACGACATCACCATGAGATTAACCAACCACACATCGACAAAGGAGCCTCCAACAAATGGTTGATGAAAGGAGAATTATTTGCGGAAACAGAAGGATTCCTTATGGCCATTCATGACCAAGTCATCTATACAAACAACTACAAAAAATTTATGATTGCTAGACCAAATACAATCAAAGGAGAAGATTCGTTCAGAATACAGTCAGTGTCTGAAGACTCTGCTGAAATCAATGTTGAACTCGGGGAATCTAGTCAAGGCAATTAACGCCTACGCCATTCCAGTGTTGCTTTACTCGTTTGGAATAATCAGATGGACTGAGACAGAAGGCAGACCCGAACGATGCTGTACTTTGTACTTACAACAATCATCATCCAGATTATATTCAAAGGCAGACCCGAACGATGCTGTACTTTGTACTTACAACAATCATCATCCAGGATCGTCTGTGATACGAACAACTTTGAAGCGGAAAGAAGGAGGACGCGGATTAATAGATGTTGTCAATTCTCACACCGAACGGATAAAATTCTCAGAGCATTCTTCTCTGCAAAAGCTCTCACTGCTGACCTCTATAGAGTGGTATCGTTGGCTGATAAGACATATACACCTCTACCAGAGATGACCTGCTGAATCTACCGTTCCTACCAGATACCGAAAAACACAAGCAATGGTCAAGAAAGGAATTGCATGGATGACATCACCATGAGATTAATCAACCACACATCAATAAAAAAGCCTCCAACAAATGGTTGATGAAAGGAGAATTATTCGCGGAAACAGATGGATTCCTCATGGCCATTCAGGACCAAGTGCTCGCTACAAACAACTACTAAAAATTTATTATTTAGGACGGAACATTACAAACAGATAAGTGTAGAAAATGCCATATAAGATCAGAGACTATACAGCATATTACGTCCGGCTGCGAACAACTGGCCAATACGAACTATCTTCACAGGCATAATCAAGTGTGCAACATTATACATCAGAAACTTGCACACAAGTACGGACTTCTGAATACCTTCCAGTCATATTACAAGTATCAACCGGCGCCCGTATTGGAAAATGACTCAATCAGATTATACTACGATAGGCTTGTTATCACTGACAGAATGATGACGAATAATAGGCCGGACATAGTGGTGTATGATAAGAGAGCCAGAACAGCAATGCTGGTGGATGTCGCCAAACCGAATAATAACAACGTGCTGAACATGTTCAAGGAGAAAAAGTCCAGATACACAGACCTTGCTATTGAGATCAATCAGATGTGGCACCTCGATAAAATAGATATTGTTCCTGTCATCGTATCCTCGACTGAGTTAATACCCAAAATTTTGCATGATAGCCTTAAGGAATTAGAATTGCATAAGAATACCTATACAGAAATACAAAAAGCTGTAATTCTTAATACATGTAGGATAGTTAGGAAATTTATGTCAAGTATATTGTGATCGAGTATATTCCCTTTGATTGCTGAATCTGGAAAAGGTAAATTATATCCAGCTAACAGCTGAGATAGTGCTCCACAATAATAAATAATAATTATCTTGATATGATCGCAAAAAGACGCTGTGAAAGACATATCTCAACAATATTGGTTTCGAATACCTTGAACATATGTCTATCATCAATATTTCCTCATATAATTAAAAACGTTCTATAATTCCCAACTACACCCCACAATAAATATAAGAACCTCTTCAAGTCTTGAGGAAAATTAACTTGGTGTTACTCGAGATCTCATTTTTTGCAGTGGAAAGAATTTTCATCACTTGGCACCTTTACACCCTTTATGTTTTTAATGGAATCCTCAACATCGTCATGATTATCTCACTATTAATTATCACTATAATTTCTACGCGTCTGTATTCTAATAATTGATAGATTTGAAAGTTTCGAAGCTTTTTATACCCGATTGTTTCTATCAAAAGAAAATGATCTTGTTCATTACATTGATATAATAAATTTTTCTTTCAGATTTCAGTTTTTTAATATGCGTAAAATGGAGAGAAGAATTCACGAAGCTTATCCAGAAGAAACGGAATTCTTAAGAATGTTTAACGACAAGACGTCCGTATTGGATAACATTTCAGAAACTTATTACCAAAAAACGAATAATTCATCGAAGAAGCCAAAAGTGAGTAATGCTCAGATGAAATTGTGTCCACATGTATAAAATCTAGATGATTGATTTATCACTTGGCAAAGATTTCACAAATATTAATTAAAATACTCGACATATGTTTCGGGTTGTTAGTCCATTATCAAGAGTAATACAATATTGAATTCAAAATGAGTGATTTCACTTATGTATAACGGCGTTCACAAACGGCGGTAAATTGAAGTCTACTTCATTATCTTCATTATTATAATGAGCAATTGGTGAACAGAAACTGACACGTTTACAGAGACAAAATTTCTCAGCTATTACGGAACCTTTCGTACTATACCATCGACGGCAATGGAAGTCTTTCCCGTGTCCATCTATTAGATAGATATAAATAATGAGTGAGGGCTGCTTAACGACCTGGCCACTGCGACCCAGTGGTCTATTGGGTACCCAGATCAGACGGAGCCTATTCCTATTTCCCAGTTTGAAGAGAGTGTAGCGACATTCTTGCACCATAAGTGACGTGCAAGTGTCGGATGACAATGACTTCAGTGCAGCTTGGCTATCGGTGATGATTTTATTGACCGACTTCTTAACCCCTCCATAAGCAAGAGGTTAGCACAGTAGTCAGTGGCAAGTATTTCTGCTTGAAAACCAGTCATTAGTCCACCAAGACAGATCAACTGTTCCTTGGCAGCACCTCGACCATATCACCAACTCCAACAGTTTTTGGAGTCTGTGAACCAGCACGGACCCCTCAAGTAGATGGTCCTTGGAGCTGGTCCATTCCTGTCTACTAGGAATTATGAACTGGAATGGCAGCTCCATGTTGCTTCAGATCGTCAGGCTCGAAGCTGAACATACTTTAGTCACTAGGAGAAGAGAGGCAAGGTTAGATTAGTATCAGTTCCATGACCGTAGTAAGTGTAGAGCTAAAAACTCCAGTAATCATATTGCAGGCCATTCTGTCCGTAAGAGAGCTTGAGTTGGAAAAAGCTTTTTGATGCTGCACTTCCACAAAGCAATTCAGACGTATATGATACGTGGTCTCACCACCATATAGCCAGTGATGATGCTTTGTAGTAAGGCTCCATTTCTTTCCACAGGTTATTTGACATTCGAATAAAAAATATCTTGCCTTGAGTATTATGTTCTTCAGATGCAAATTCCGAAAGAGCTTACTATCCAAGGTAACCCTTCGATATTTTTCTTCCTCCACAACTGGAATCAACACTCCACCCAGGATTTGGGGAGTGACAAATATCCTCCTTTCCTTGCTGCATGGTACCATGAGGCTTTCGTGGGGTTTATGCTGAGTTCTTCACCCTCACACCATTCCTGGATAGCTGAAATAGCCTCCTGAAGTACGTCCGAGAATTTTCGTCACATTTGGCACCCATAATGACCATACAGTCAACGCATGCTTGTGCATAAGCATCCAGTGGGTCGATTATTGCCAGAAGGTCTTCAACCAGCAGGGACTGTTGCTGATTACTCTGACGTTAAGCATGTTGCTGATCTATTCCCTAATAATATTTGGTACTCTATCTATTACTGGAGAGCTAAGTAAACAGGACTACATAGAGAATACATTAAACAGCAATAAACATAACGGAGGCTTTAATGATGTGCGGTTATTCATACAGCTTCCTTGTTGAGCCATTCTGAGACATCATTCTTAAACAAATCGAGATAAGCACTTTTGAATATTCAACCCAAAGAAGAAAGATTGAGACCTGCATACTGTGTCCTGTAGGAACAGATCTGGGTCTATAAACTGATGGTTTCATACCTGAAGGTATAGAATCGAAAATATGTTATAATAATTCTGGAGTCAGTACGTAACTATTCCTAAGGTTACATGCGCTGATATACCTGGAGAATTTTATACCATTGATACCACAGTGCATCTACTAATAAAACGACGAGTAACTGATAGTCAAAAGCTTGATACCAGTTGCTGTACCCGAAAAACATAACTGTTCGAGTTTCTCTAGATAGACTTGGATCGAACAACAGACTCATCCTCGTAATTTGATCTATATCTATTCAGGTAACAAAAAGGCAGATCGACTAGGACATACCGGTGCCTTACATTCCCTAACTGGATCAGAACTTTGTTTAGGTGTCCCACTTCAGACATCTTCGCAGTAGATAACGAACAGAATTGGAGTTGAACTTAGATTATTCAGGCAGAATTACCAAGGCTTGAAACAAACGGGAATTTTCATCAAAGTCGTATCGAAGAATAATATCATCCTGTAACTAGGTCTGGGGAGAGCAAAACTGAAAATTCACGTTGATATCCTTACGGATACTTCCAGTTTGAAGGAATACTTGTACTGAATCAGCCTGGCTTAGGTAGGGTTCGAGTGAGATGGCAAAGTACAAGAGTTAAATCAATTGTCGCACTCTTCGACAAGATTACTCTACGAACTGAAAAGACTTTCTCAGATCAAGATAACCGACTTATTCCCAAAGCAAACCTTGTTCAAGAAAAAATGAGTCAGATATCTCCTAGGACGCTGTGGAGAGAATCAAACGATAACAAATCACCCAAATCAGATACGCTCTAAGCTCGCGGTGGAAGAATGTTCACCATACCTTAAGGGTCCCAGTGTAATGACCTTCCTCTACCTTCTGCACTTTCTCTGACACTGATCGATCGATTTCAATAATTTGCCGGTACCTTTTCAACACTTTCGCTCCTCTCATACACTGTAGCCACTGTCAAAATTCCAAATACCATCGAAAATCTTGCAGCAACATACCATCTGTGGGTTTAACAGAACGGCTTACAAAGACGAGGAATTAAGGAATTTCATTCACTCTTTACTAATTCTCGTACTCAGAAAAATCTCATCCAGTTACTCTAGTAATTAATGGATATTTTCGTTTTATTTCAGGAGAAACAAATGGATAAAACTGATAGAAGGTTCTGGAAGCAGTTGAGTAAGCGTCGTGGAAATCGCACCACTTCGGCAGAATAGCGAAAAGTTTTTTTTTTATTTCTATAATCGAAGTCCAGAAATTTACCGCAGCTCAGAGTGATAATGATGCTTTAAATTATAATTCAAATCAGTTTATTGGGCTATATTGCGAATTGTTTTCATGTTAGAGTTTCAAATCCGCATGTAGAGAGAGAGATTGCGAACATAATACTAGAAGTAGAAGTATTTCAAAAGGTTTTGCTTTCCTGACACCCAAAAATTGTCATAAAATTTGAAAATATAACTAGAGAACGATATATAAACAGACATTCCTCTTTTATGGATACATTCAAAAGGCGATTAAGTTATTTCATAGAACCATTCATTGAATTACGTGAGTTATGTGAAGCAGAAAGCCTCCAAAGATAGAACGTCTCCTTCATTTTTGAATTGTTTTCTCTTAATGCGTTAACAGTAATGGATGATGAATTAATGGGAAGAAAGTGAGGAATACTTGAACGTTTATCTGCATCTGTGCTTCTCCAAGAGATAAAAGAACTCTTTAGAAAACAGAAATATAATTGAACGCTACTGCAAATCTGGATCTCGAATAAACCTTTAAAACTGGAGCCTCTCTAAAAAATAACGTTACTCCAACTTAGGCTTTCACAAAAGGTAACTGTCTGGTTGGATTCCTCCAAAAGATAATTTCAACCAAAATTGCATTTCTCTAACATATAAATTTGCTACGTTTACACCAGAAAGTGGATCTTCCTCTGAAGGACTCAAAAAATTCAGAATTCAACCTGAATAAAAATTTTACAGGCTCATAAAAGGGCCGAAATCAAATAAAAGGGTACATGAACTATTGGGATGGTCGTTGACCTGTTAACGGGACACTAACTCAACCTACACGTCATGAAACTGTCGGAAACCACAAAGTGCCATGGTTGCCTAGAAAATTATGAAACAACGGAATATATACTCTTCGAAAGTTCCGCTAAGGAGGCGACCATTGAGCACTGAAACACTTAGTGCCCAGATGATCCAGGAGGACTCCTACAACAATCTTGCAAACGTCATGAAAAAGTTTCTGCGAGACTGATAACAACAACACAGCACAGTTAGCACAATGGGCTAAAGAGCCTGAGTGCTGGCCATAAGGACGCATGAAGAAAAGAAATGGTCTTCCACAGGGTTCCCTTCTTGCACCTTATTCAATTTATATTTGAGTGATACTCTCAAACTTCATTTAATAAATTCGTTTGTGCGCGCTGCTTCGGTGCGGTAGCCCTTCGACAAAGTGAATGGAATTACGTTGTTTTTAATGAACTCCTCATACAAGATGCTACTTTGGAAATTTCTAGTTTTGGACTTTTCTATATCTCGTTATCCAGATGGTATATATATATATATATATATATATATATATATATATATATATATATATATATATATATATATATATATATATATATATATATATATATATATATATATATATATTTATCTTCTTATACTGAGTGGTATTGTTCCTGAATTTTTTCTTTCGTCTAGCAGAGTCAATATTTCTTTCGTTATCAACTCTTTCTAAGGAGTGAGCTTTTGTTTACCAGTATATCTTCAACTGTTTCTGAAGCCTTACTTTGAAGGAGTTTCCACTGGTCTTCTTTACCCATCGATTCGAAATCCTGGTGTGTTCTGCTCCAATCCTTGATTGAGAAACATAATTGCTTATATGTTAGATCTTTCAGCCTTTCGAAATTATATATTCACTTTGTTGTGGAGTTTTTGAGCTTTTTGAGACTATTCATTCTGTACCTCTTTACCAATATACAGAGTGCTTCAACGAAAACTAAACAGAGGCTATATCTACCAAGATATTCATTTCTGATCAAAACGCAAAAACAGGTCAATTTTTGTTTCAAGGGGGACATCTTTTGGGGTACAAAACTTGGTATTTTTGTCTACATCGCCTTGAGCGAATTTCCATTTTCAATTGAAAAATGTAGAAGATACAGGGTGAGCAACTGAAAGATAGGAAAGCCTATTTCGCTGATCCATGCTGATCAATGGCAGTCATCATCAAGTACCATCCTCATCTCGAATTTCAACCCCTAGAGCAGGGGTCACCAACCGTGAAAATTTGGAAGAGGGTAGATAGGCCGAGTGATACCTCGAAATGAAGGTATTATCTTTGTCTGCATCCTCGTGAACGAATTTTTATTTTTGATTGGAAACTGTAGAAGGTACAGAGTGAGCTACTGAAAAATAGAGGAGACTATCTATCGCCCTGAGCTATTCAAGTATTAGTGCAAAAAAAATGGAACAGATTCATTCCAGATCAAAGGCTGTCATATTCCGAAACACCATTCACATCTCAAATTTCAACTGTTCCATTCTTTTATACTTGAATAGCTTAGGGCGATAGATAGTCTCCCCTATTTTTCAGTAGCTCACTCTGTATCTTCAACAGTTTTCAATCAAAATTAAAAATTCGTTCACGAAGATGCAGACAAAGATAATACCTTTCTTTTGAGGTATCACTCGACCCACCTACCCTCTTCCAAATTTTCATGGGTGGTCACCACTACTCTAGGAGTTGAAATTCGAAATGAGAAAGGTACTTGAAGATGACTGCCATTGATCAGCATGGATCTGTTCCATTTTACTTCACTGCAACTTGAATGGTCTCAAGGAAATTGTCTTCCCAATCTTTCAGTTGCTCACCCTGTATCTTTTACTACAGTTTTCAATTAAAATGGAAATTCGTTCAAGGCAATGTAGGCAAAGATACTACCTTTCTGTTGAGTCATCACTCGGCCCATCTTCCGTATTCAAAATGTTCAAGGATTGCAGGCAAGTTTTGTATCCCAAAAGATATCCCCCTTGAAACAAAAATTGACTTGTTTTTGCGTTTTGATCAGAAATGAATATCTTGGTAGATATAGCTTCTGTTTAGTTTTCGTTTCGTTGTATATATATATATATATATATATATATATATATATATATATATATATATATATGTATATATATATATACAGGGTGTTTCAACGAAAACTAAACAGAAGCTATATCTACCAAGATATTCATTTCTGATCATCATCTGATATATATATATATATATATATATATATATATATATATATATATATATATATATATATATATATATATATATATATATATATACAGGGTGTTTCAACGAAAACTAAACAGAAGCTATATCTACCAAGATATTCATTTCTGATCAAAACGCAAAAACAAGTCAATTTTTGTTTCAAGGGGGACATCTTTTGGGATACAAAACTTGCCTGCAATCCTTGAACATTTTGAATACGGAAGATGGGCCGAGTGATGACTCAACAGAAAGGTAGTATCTTTGCCTACATTGCCTTGAACGAATTTCCATTTTAATTGAAAACTGTAGTAAAAGATACAGGGTGAGCAACTGAAAGATTGGGAAGACAATTTCCTTGAGACCATTCAAGTTGCAGTGAAGTAAATGGAACAGATCCATGCTGATCAATGGCAGTCATCTTCAAGTACCTTTCTCATTTCAATTTCAACTCCTAGAGCAGTGGTGACCACCCATGAAAATTTGGAAGAGGGTAGGTGGGTCGAGTGATACCTCAAAAGAAAGGTATTATCTTTGTCTGCATCTTCGTGAACGAATTTTTAATTTTGATTGAAAACTGTTGAAGATACAGAGTGAGCTACTGAAAAATAGGGGAGACTATCTATCGCCCTAAGCTATTCAAGTATAAAAGAATGGAACAGTTGAAATTTGAGATGTGCATGGTGTTTCGGAATATGACAGCCTTTGATCTGGAATGAATCTGTTCCATTTTTTTTGCACTAATACTTGAATAGCTCAGGGCGATAGATAGTCTCCTCTATTTTTCAGTAGCTCACTCTGTACCTTCTACAGTTTCCAATCAAAAATAAAAATTCGTTCACGAGGATGCAGACAAAGATAATACCTTCATTTCGAGGTATCACTCGGCCTATCTACCCTCTTCCAAATTTTCACGGTTGGTGACCCCTGCTCTAGGGGTTGAAATTCGAGATGAGGATGGTACTTGATGATGACTGCCATTGATCAGCATGGATCAGCGAAATAGTCTTTCCTATCTTTCAGTTGCTCACCCTGTATCTTCTACATTTTTCAATTAAAAATGGAAATTCGCTCAAGGCGATGTAGACAAAAATACCAAGTTTTGTACCCCAAAAGATGTCCCCCTTGAAACAAAAATTGACCTGTTTTTGCGTTTTGATCAGAAATGAATATCTTGGTAGATATAGCCTCTGTTTAGTTTTCGTTGAAGCACTCTGTATATTGGTAAAGAGGTACAGAATGAATAGTCTCAAAAAGCTCAAAAACTCCACAACAAAGTGAATATATAATTTCGAAAGGCTGAAAGATCTAACATCAAGCAATTATGTTTCTCAATCAAGGATTGGAGCAGAACACACCAGGGGATTTCGAATCGATGGGTAAAGAAGACCAGTGGAAACTCCTTCAAAGTAAGGCTTCAGAAACAGTTGAAGATATACTGGGTAAACAAAAGCTCACTCCTTAGAAAGAGTTGATAACGAAAGAAATATTGACTCTGCTAGACGAAAGAAAAAAATTCAGGAACAATACCACTCAGTATAAGAAGATAAATTACATATTGAGGAGGAAAATAAGATTTGCCAAAGAATCATGGATGAGAGAACAATGTCAAGAAATATAACTACTCCAGAATAAGCATAACGACTATCGCATGCACAAGAAGTTGAAACAGGTGGCCGGGATATTCAGAAATAACAAAAACAAAAACCTTTGGCGGTGGACGAAAATAATAAGATTATCACCGATAAGTAATGAAATAATGGAAGACATTTATTGTTCTTCAATTTAATGATTGAAATGGACCAGAAAACGCGTATGGCGTATGATTATCGACTAACTAGCCTAATTAGTCATACTCTCAAAACCTTATTGAAGGTAATTCAGAACCGAATATACAATAACTGTGAATCAAGAATATGTGAAGAATAATTTAGATTTAGGGGCGGACTGGGAAGCAGAGATGCTCTATTTGCATTGCACGTTCTGAAGCCACGATACTGGGACCTGAGACAGAACGTGTTCATCTTCTTTATTGACTTCAGAAGAGCTTTCGAGTGCATTAACCATGACCAGCTTCTATAAATCTTGAAAACTATGTACTTAAACGATAAAAACATACGTATGATTTGAAATCTGTATTAATCGCAAATTGAATATCTACAATCAAGAATTGGAATCCTCTTTAATAAGGAAGGGCGTGAGATAGGGATGTATCCTCTCCCCGATGCTCCTCAATTTATATTCTGATGTCTTTTTCGGAGAGTCTCTAAGTGACAGCATAGAAGGAACAAAGATTAATGGTAATTTAATTAACAACACCAGATATGTGGATGACACGACCCTTGTCGCAGAGATGTTAGTAGGCATTCAAATACTACTAAATCGAGTCAATAACGTATGCCACCGATTTAGATTAAGGACATCGAAAAAACTGATACAATGGTCATGAAGGGAAAATATTCAGAGAGTCGACAGCTTCAAATATCTCGGTAGCCTCATCAGGGTGGATACAAATAGGTTAAAATAGGAATAGCCACTGCTACGACAGCTTTCATCTAATACAAAACACTCCGATAAACATTCAAGTATTGAAACAAGAGTCAGATTTTTACAGTGCCATGTGTAGTATACTCTTTTATATGGCGTAGAAGCGTGGACTTTGAAGATGAACGCCATGAATTAATTGAAGGCTTTAGAAATGTAGTGATTTAGAAGTATGTTTTGAATATCTTGGACAAGGAGGAAAACTAATAAAGAGGTTCTGCAGCTGATGAAGATAGATCGCCAACTCCTTCGAATAATAAAGGAGAGGAAATTGAAATTATGGAGCGGAGAAAAATACTTTTTTCTTCAACTATCGGAAGGAGAAAATGTGCTGGTACCTCAACCTCAAGACATGGACAAGCCCCACATTCGAACAAGTCTGTCACTTTCCCCATAATCGAGAAGAGTTCCAGAAAATGATCGAAAACCTATGAACTCACAGACCGCAGTAGAAGAAGAAAAAAAAATTAGCTGAGAATTATCTATAACTGGTGTTGAATAAATTAATTCTTCATTGATAGAAACCAAATTGAAGGCAAAAAGTTCATAGAAGAATTTATTTTGAAAAAAAAAACAAGATCAAAATCCCCATGAAAGTATTATATTTGGAAAAGAGAAGAGGATGTGGTACATCAATCTTCTGCTTACTAATCAAGGGCCATCTCTTTATTTTCGTCAGTGGTTTAACTGAATCGTCATTTGATTCCATTCTCAGAATATTGTGATTTTTTCATCTGACAAACAACAATTTATTTTTTGAGTCGTAAATGTATTGAAAATACCCACGTTCTTTTTTTTCATCAGGGCATTGATGTTAAAGGGCACTATTTGAGGCGATTTTCCTTAATGGTCCCTGCTGCCCTATAACTTTTTTCCTCGCAATGTTTTCAAAAAGTCAGGACTGGTGAAATGACTATCGATGAATATCATGTGATTTGGCGAAACATAATAATTTCAAAACGACTCTAGAGACAAGAGATAATAAACTTTTCACCACATTTTCCTTCTTAACAGTGGCTGGTTTTGCACCACAATAGGCTTCAAATTTGAAACGATGTCGAGTGATAGTGTAGATCTTTCAGTCTTCTAAGCTTACGTAGGCTTTCCTCTAATAAACTGTTTTGCTGAATGATGACCCAAATGTTGGATCATATCTTCATCTATAGACAACTGAGAATAAAAAACTCCTTACTGTTGAAAGTTTCTATTTGGAATTTCCATAACAGGTCCTACTTTGTACATTTAGTTTTTTCTATCATGTTTGGAATTATCAGGAAAATGCAAGAATTTCTTTATGTCCTGAAAGCGATCTTGATATCCTTACTGTTGAAAGTTTCTATTTGGAATTTCCATAACAGGTCTTACTTTGTACATTTAGTTTTTCCTAACAAATTTGGAGTTATCAGGAAAATGCAAGAATTTCTGTATGTCCTGAAAGCGATCTTGATATCGTTTTGGACGCTAATGGTATGGACAGATACTTATCTAGACTCCGAAACAAACGTTCCCTAGATAGCTGTGGTATCCACTTTAGAGTAATATTCCGACCAACATCTTGATATCTTGTGCAGTAACAATGATTATTTTCAGATTATCTACCACTATTGACCTACTAAGGTCAATTGTATCCTCAGTCTAGAGTGGTTGAACTTTTTGGAGTTATTTTCTTTAATTTGGATGGAAGATTCGAAGTTTCTGTTTTGTTTTATCAATTCTGAAAGGAGCATATTTTCTTCATCGTCTCTGTCTTCAAATTTGTCATTATATGACTCAAGTTACCCTTGTACACCTTGGGGCTGGTCGGAAGGATCACATTCATTTTCATCTTTATCCACTTCAGCCGTTAGTTCATCTACTTCAAGGGGTATTATAGAAATCTCTAGGTTATGATAATTGTGATCACTAATATCTTCAAGTGCTGTGTCAAGCCTTTTAAAGCGCTTTCTATAAAAGATATAATAGTAGGCGCACCAAATTCATCAGGATAACTTTTAAATAATTTAAACCCCAACTCACACAATAAAATCTAACAGTTGTGAATCCCAGACTTTCCTGATTTCTGAAAAATTAAATTAAGCCATCTATTGTATAAACGCAGAAGTTATCTTAGTTTATATCTTAGAGATCCTTTCGGTATCAAATTCCACAACTGGATATCTCTAGTAATATTATTTATAAAGTGTCTCTCCTCAGTACAGTGGGACCAAATGGGTTAAATTATACCAAAGGTATTTTTTCTTTAGTCTCCCATCTATATTTATTTATATATCAGATGAACAAAAACTATTTTATTAGTAATAATAGATCAAATATTAACCATTTATTCAATTCTAGTCAGATGTGCCTTGAATTAAGTAGTTAATCGATTCCGACGTTCATACGTAAAAGTTAATCATGATGATAATAAGGAATTAAACTATGTATCATACTTTCACAAAGGATCCACTGAAAATCAGGATTACACTTTCGGTCTCTCGACCATCTGACAACAAGTACTGAACTAAAGCTGCTAATACAAAAATTCATAAACAGGTAGGGGAGAGTCAGGTATCCTCGGCCACATAAATAAAACTCAGGATTACAAAATAAACTCTAAGAAGAAGAGATCTATTTTCAATCTATATAATGAACAAAACATATTCCTCTCAATACTAATGAAATAAGAAATCAAAATTCTCATTTTTATAAATGTAATAAAGTTTAGAAGGCATTGTCAAATATTTGTCACAATCATTTCTGGGGGGTAGCCCCAGACACAAAAAAATATGACTATGTCGATTTGCAAACATCACAATAGTAGAAAGATGACGATGGATTAATGTCCACACATTCTTCATGAGCCCATTTTTTGCACTTGTAACTGAATGCAGTCTTCATGGAAGGTTTCTCCACAAATGATGCATTCTGTATCATGCTTTATTTCTTCCCTAGTTAAACTCTGGATATTTTTTTTCGATCCCCTTTGACTGATTGCTGCTTTTGTTCTATTGGTTGCAGCCTTGGATTTATTGGATATAGCCTTGTTTGCTACCAGTGCATCTTTAAATGGAGAGGATGTCAGGACAATATTTGAAGCAATGCATTCAAACTAGGAGATGCAACTGGCTCTGCAGTATTTTTCACAGTAGGTGGCTGCGTGCTGCCACTTGTTGATGGTTGTGATGCCTTTGACTGCTGGGCGCAACTGGTGGATGGTTGCTGGGTAGAAGTAGTTGATGGCTATTGGAAGCCGCTAGTGGATGGCTGCCGATTGAAACTTGTGTATAATTCTGATCTTATGTTGGTTGATGGCTGCTCAAAAGTCTCATCCAAACTGGTTCCTGTTCGATATTGGTCATTGATAATGGCAAAACATCCAAATCAGTAAAAATCTCCCTATTGAATGGATAAAATTCGGTGCATTTGAATCCATTTTGTACTATTTCTAGTCCAGCTGCCTGAGTGAAAGCCGAACTGACAAGGGAAGCGATGTCATAGTCTAAAATTCTCGCTCCTGGGTTTTGTCTCATTCACATGGCATTTGCTGAACTGAATGCAGACTTGAACGGCTTGAAAAATAACCGGTCTAACGGTTGCACTTTGTGAGTTGTGTGTGGTTGTGTGTAGTTGTGTGCTGAGCGTATAAATGTGATTAGCACGAGCAAACTCTATCACTGCCAATTCTTTATGGCTCCCATGTGCATCGAGAATCAGAAGAACAGGGTATTCCCTCGAAGGCTGTGCATGCTGTTTGAAGTGCTGGAGCCACTTCAGGAATATCTCACCATTCATCCATCCACTTTCATGTAGCTATGCTTTCCTTCCAGTAGAGCTCCAATCATCACTCGACCATCTTCATCCATTATAATTTCACTTCAACATATCTTGGTGTAAACCTTGATCGTTCTTTGACTTCCAAATTTTATATTGATGAATTATTTCAGAAGTTGAAAACGAAAAACAATATACTACATAAACTAGCTGGATCTAATTGGGGCGCCGGAGTTTCTACTTTGCGAACTACTGCTTTAACTTTAGTATATTCAGCACCAGAATATTGCTGTCAGGTGTGGTTGAATAGTGCTCATGTCAATAAGATTGATTCTCAGTTGAACTGATCTGTGAGAGTTATAAGTGGATGTATCAGTTCAACTGCTACCCCATGGCTTCCGGTTATTTGTAATATAGTTCCTTCCTATATTCGCAGAAAATAAGCACTTAAATCGTCTTGGGATAAGTATCACTCATTTCCAGAAGTTTTCCGATAATACACGATCTTCAACTTTCACCTAACCTGAGATTGAAATCTAGGAAACCTATTTGGTCGATTGACTTTTTGCGTGCACCGGCTAAGGCTGTTGATCTTTGGAAAACTGAATGGCAGGAAGTTGATGTTTTTAATAAAGTTGTTATAGAGGATCCTTCCAAAAGTGTTGCAGGTTTCGATATAAGTAGGAAAAATTGGTGTACATCAAATCGTCTCCGGACAGGACATGGTCGTAATAATAGTATGTTTTTCAAATGGAATACTGTAGAACGTCCGGCATGTGAATGTGGCGCAGCTGAAGAAACAATAAGAGATTTAGTCCTCAATTGTTCAATTCACAATTTTACGGGTGGTTTTCAAGAAATTCATTCCATTTCAGATAACTTCATTAACTAGGTAGAGATCTTTAAGTCTATTTAGGAGATTAGTTTTTGAATCTTGAGGTGATTATGGGCTACATCGCCGAATGGTGTATGAGATGTTCCCTGTTGAAAAACTGCGGAGAATTGTTGAGTTCTTAGATAAGGCTAGGTCTGCTCCCCCTTAGTGTTTCTTTTCCCATGGTGTATGTTGATGAGGCAAGGGCTATACCCATATAGGGCTTCATTCCCAAAGGGTGTATAATATGTTCCCTGTTGAAAAACAGAGGAGCATTAGTTAGGTTCTTAGATTTAAGTGAGTTTAGACATATAAGAGTAAGGTATGTTTTGATGAAATATTTTTCTGCTGGTTTTCTTTTTTCATTGTTACAGATTTTTCCTGTCCCAATCCCTTCCTTTTCACCCTTGTCTTCGTGAAGAAGTCCTGGAAATCATGGAGTGCAAGATGACAATGAGAGAATGGAGCTGCTAAGCAGAAAAATTTTTGGTACTCTTTTTGTACACACGACACTAACACAACATGAACAGACAAGCTATTGCTAGTGCAATAGCGACAGGGAAACGGAGTTTTTTCCACAGGTTTTTTCACTCGTTTATTGAAACATACGCAAGATAGTATGGTTCACAATCGTAGGAGGCGATGCGAGTTTAGATTGCAGGTTAAGGAACGGCATGGTCTGTTTTTTCTGCTGGTATTCTATTTATTCGCTTGTTTTTTACAATTGTGTTTTTCTGACACACACCAGAATTATAGCTACAAGCATTTATTGTAAATACAATTATTCGAATTTTTATAAATCCTCTCACAAAGTGACCAGTCACACTCATAGCAAACATCAAGGTGATGTTTCGTCCCCTCTCACCAGATGTCAACTTGCCTATTTGCTTTTTTCCCTTAGTATAAATAACTTTCTCAATTTTGTTTTTTTTGTGCACCGTTGAGACTCCCGTTTCATCAACATTGTAAATTTTGAAAGCTGGAAAACTATATTTTTCCTGAAGCTGGAACAGCTGATCATAAAAACGATCTACTCGAGGTTTATTGAACCCAACGGCTCTCGCGATACTGGTTGACTCTGAAGTTCTGATAGCAATAACTGGGAATCTTTTCGAAAAGCTGTAGTAAAAATCTTTTCCGGGTATTTTTTCCCTTGTTGAATCTATGAGGAGCTTCTAGTTGTCCTGCGAATTGGAATGCCAGTTTCAAAAATTCCGCTTTCGTAAGTGGCATCAGCCGATTATCTAGATCGATAACATGTTCATGAAGTTGCAGAGCTTGATCGTTGGAAAATGTGTGCTCCAACCTCCCCAATTTCGGCTTGAACTTTGTTTCTTCTCCATTATCTATAGCTTTTATTTTATCCTGGAGCGTACTTCTTGGAAAACCATACCGTTCAGCAGCTCTTCTTATTGATAGATTTCTCTCCTGAACACTCCGGATCGCTCTTCTTATAGTATTTTCATCCCAACTTCCTCTAGTTGTTTTTCTCTCTTTGAATTTTGGCATTTTCTGTGAAGAAAATATCAGAGTTTTACTTATTTCTTCCCTATTGCAGTACAAAAGCGACTTTAACATGAAGATAAACAGACGACTTGACAGGACAGAGCAACTGGGATTCATAATTTCACTATTTCATTCATAAAATCCAAAAATTCACTATTCATGAAATGGCCGGGGTTACCCGACAAACAAGTGTCGGATTCTACCCGACCGATTCGATCCTATGATGTTATGTCTATCGCCAATATCAATATGAACAGCTTCAAATATTTAACATATTTTTGAACTATAATGACAACCTTTCTGAATTAGTAAAATGCCATGGTAAGATACTTACCTTGTACAGAAAAAACTGAGTTTGAGAAGTGTGCTGCACAGACAAAAGAACCGACACTAGTATATGATCGACTGTCACGCGTAGATCACTGAACTGACACGTATGGCTATACAGTGTGTTCCAACGAAAATTTGACCCCCCCTATAACTCCGAAATGAGTAACATTAGCGAAAAACACCAAGACACGTCGATTTTTGTTTCGAGGGGGAGCATTTTTCGAAATAATTCGAAACTTCTCAGATCAACCCCCTACCCCAAGCAACCCTAATTTCGAAATTCATCATAGGGAATAAGGGTCGAGTGGCACCTTACTGTAAAGGTCTGTCAATTCTCCATTCTGATTTGTCATTTTTAGAATTTTAAATTAACATACAGGGTGTCCTAACCGAGGGTAAAGTTGAATTCCTGCAAATCCCAAATACTAAATGAAATCGATTTAGTTTGGCATAATGCAAGCGCAGGTTTATGCTCGGTCTAGAAAACGACCTACACTTGTGAATTTGGAGTTGGTGCAATCAACCCCTATTTCCAGCATCCCCAACTCAAAAATCATTCGATCGAAAATAGGTCAAGTGGCACCTCGTTGGAAAGGTATTTCAATTTTCTCTTCGAATTTGGTATTTTCGAAATTCAGAATCAGCATACAGGGTGTCCCGGAGCAGGAACACTGAAAACCCAAATAACTTTTTGAAACTGGTTCATTTCGGTATAATACGAGAACATGTTTATGTTTGATTCGAGAATAAGACTCTCTTGCGTGAATATGGAATTTTTGCAATCAATCTCTTCTATTCAGCATCCCCAACTCAAAAATCATACAAGTGATTACAGGTTGAGTGGCAAAGTTCCAGAAAGATTTTCTATTTTCTGAATCACTGAGGCATTGGTTTCAGTTTGGCAATCGAGGTTTTCTGGCGTGAGGATCAGGATGCGGGGATGATGGAGAAACTGATTGGATGCTCATCTAAACAGGAAAACGAGATTTATTGAACTTGTATTCAATTGAAAACAAAAACTAACTTGATTATTACAACAATTGTTCAAAATGACCTCCGCCCACCTCCATACAGTTATACAGACGATTTTCGAACTCTCTTCTCACATTAGCGAAAACTTCAGGAGTCAAAAGTCGGCATTCTGTGATAATCCTCATCCGCAGCTCCTCCAGGTTTTCTGGTCTTGTGGCATAAACTTTAGATTTTAGATGGCCCCACAAAAAAATCTAGGGATTTAAATCTGGTGACCTGGCTGGCCACTCAACAGGTCCTCTTCTACCAATCCACCTTCCTGGGAAATTTTCGTCTAAATATTGGCGCACCCGAGCATCATAATGCGGAGGAGCACCGTCTTGTTGAAAACGCATTTCGTCCTCAGAAAGAGTTGGATCGTTCTGTAAAATTTCTGTCAATCTAGGATGTATGTGTTCCTCTAACAACTGTAGGTAGCCATTTCCATTCAGATTACCCTCAATAAAGAAAGGCCCAACTAGATGATTGCCAAAAATTCCTGCCCAAACGTTCAACTTCTGAGGCCTTTGCGTGTGGGCCTCTCTAAACCAATGAGGATTCTGTGTGTCCCAATATCGACAATTATGTCTATTCACTTCACCACTGAGCATAAAGGTGCTTTCATCAGAAAAACAGATGTTATTCAGAAAATTTGGATTAGCGTTTAGGTTTTCACTTAGATTTTCACAAAACTGTAAACGACGATCTGGATCATCTTCGTTTATTTCATGCACTAATTTTACCTTGTAGGGGTGAAATTTGTGATGTTTCACGATTCTATGGACAGTTGTAGCTGATACACCAGTCAGACGAGATAGTTTTCTGATCGAAGTAGTATTCTCCATTTGTAGATGACCCACTACTGCCACTTCCGTTGCCTCATTTCTGACAGGACATGCCACTTCATGTTTTTGTTTGCCACCGAACCCGTAGCTAGGAATTTGTCAACCAAATATTTAACGTACTGGTGACTGACTCCCTTTCTCTTTCAGGATGGTTCTATCGAATATCCTTGCCGTTTCTTTGGCACAACTGTTATTTCGAAAATACGTCGATACAATTTCGACCCTTTCCTCAGTGGAATAAACCATTTTCAGATTAATTTCAACTGATGAACAACAACAATAATGAGGAACTGATCTGAATAATAATAATATTTCATTGCAAAAATGAGAAATAACAGATGACTGCACGCCAGATGGAAATGAAAAAAATGTGAACATTTTCAATGCAGAAATCAGCTTTATTTCTTCGTTATTGATGCTCAATACATCGTACCCCAATACTTTTAACAGTTTCGAATTAATTTTAGTTGATAATTTCAAATGACGATATTGAATTTTTCGAAAGCGACATCCTGTATGGAGAGCCGAACTGAATGAAATGCTTTAATCATTCTGGAATTCAAAAACCTTTCTGAAGATATGCCACTTGAATTATTTGTATGATTTTCAAGTTGGGGATGCTGAATGGAAGGGTTGATTGCAAAAATTCTATAACCACACAAGAAAGTCCTATTCTCGGATCAAACATGTTCTCGTATACCGAAATGAACCAGTTTCAAAAAGTTATTTGGATTTTCAATGTTCCTGCTTCGGGACACCCTGTATGATGATTCTGAATTTCGAAAATACCAAATTCGAAGAAAATTGCAGTACCTTTCCAACGAGGTGCCACTTGACCTATTACCGATCGAATGATTTTTGAGTTGGGGATGCTGGAAATAGGGGTTGATTGCACCAACTCCAAATTCACAAGTGTAGGTCGTTTTTCTAGACCGAGCATAAACCTGCGCTTGCATTATGCCAAAATAAATCTATTTCATTTAGTATTTGGGATTTCCAGAATTCAACTTCACCCTTGGTTGGGACACCCTGTATGTTAATTTAAAATTCTAAAAATGACAAATCAAGGTGGAGAATTGACAGACCTTTTCAGTAAGGTGCCACTCGACCCTTATTCCCTATGATGAATTTCAAAGTTAGGGTTGCTGGGGGTAGGGGGTTGATCTGAGAAGTTTCGAATTATTTCGAATTATTTCGAGAGTTTGTTGGACTTTGAAAATTTCGATGGGTTCTAAAAAGTCTAACTTTCTTATTTAGGTATTCTGGAAATAATTTACAGTTGATCTATGATGGCCATTTCCTATAGGAAGTAGATTCGTCGATTGTCTTGTTATTGTAATCTAACTGATGCTCTTTGTATCTAGTTTTGAATGAACGACCAGTATGACCTATGTAGACGCCTTCACAATCCATACAGAACAACTCGTAGACTCCAGTATTTTCAAATGTATCAGTATTAATTCTATTGAAAAATTTTGGGGAATGTTTGATAGTAGTTTTGGAAGCAACTTTTTTATGCTGTTTTGAAATAATTTATGGCAGTAATAAATGTCAGTGAATCAAAAAATATGGAAGATGAAATTAGTATTATCTGCAATCTTCTCACTTCACATACGGAATGAAAAAATTTTCAACTTATGGATACTTTTCTTTTAGCTACTGTTATGAACTAGGCAGAATGTGAACGTCTTGAAAATTATTAAGCAGGAGAGTCTGAAGTTTGAAATTAACCACTATGGTGTTCTTGTAGAATCTATTTGTTTTTTCTGATCTTTTTACTTTTATAGATGCTTGAGCATCACACGAATCATGAATCCGTCACATTTTTTTGTGATACCTAATTTAAATTTTGTATGAACTGTTGAATAAATGGTAAATCATGAATAACTTCGTTTTTATTGAATTGATTATGTATTATTCGGGAAAAGAGGTCTATTTTCAACAATTTTTTTAGTAATAGTTTGATACAGTGTCGACAGTCAAAATAAAGTGTTTACTCACTAATTTTGGGTCCCAGAATCCGCTCGGCTATCGTCAAGGAAAAAACCAAAACCAAAACCAAAATTTCCTTGAAAGTCCTCTTGTCTATTTCATTCAAATTCTATAATTGCTTCATTAAAATGCCTTGTTACTATTACAATGGATAATATAAACACACATGTACCATTAATTAGTAATTCTACGGTCAAATCTATATTAGTTTCTTATTAAAATGCTTTTCATTCGAATGTTTATTTTCTTGACAGTTAACCCGCCATATTTACTTTCCTGATAAGATTGCCCCCCAATTCTCAATATTAGGCAACAATTTTACACATATACAATCCAAGACCTACGTGACATGATCACGACAATAGTGACGTACTCGCCATCTCCCGTTATAACAGAGAGGAATACTCAATTGGAAATCTCTTTAAACCAAACCTAACTAACCTATCCGAATCTCAAACCTAATTTAAATTTATAGTTTTGAATTAATTCAATAGGTTAGTAGGCTAGGTTTTGGGTAAAATTAGGTTAGTTAGGTTAGGTTTAAAATATTCCCATTTGAATTTCGGTCTCAGTTATGAACGAGATATATAGATTCTATCTCGGTCTTCATTGAAATGCCTTGTTACTCTTACTATGTATGAAACATACACACATGTACCATTAATCGGAAATTCTAAGTTCAAATATACATTCATTTCTTATTGAAATGTTTTTCAATTCGAATGTTTATTTTCTAGACAGTTAACCCGCCATATGTACAATGCTTTCATGTTCCGTGTTATACGACGTATGGCCCGAAATGATGCAAAAAAGAGATAGAATCTATCTCTCGTTCATAACTGAGAGCGAAATTCAAATGAGAATATTTGCAAATCTAACCTAACTAACCTAATTTTACCTAAAACCTAACCTTCTAACCTAACCTATTCAATTCAAAATTATAGATTTAAATTAGGTTTGTGTTTTGGTTAGGTTAGTTAGGTTTCGTTTGAAGAAATTTCCGTTTGAATATCCTTCTCTATTTTGACAAGAGATGGCAATTATGTCACTATTGACTCAAATATACATTAGTTTCTAATTAAAATGCTTTTTCATTCGAATGTTTATTTTCTTGACAGTTAACCCGCCATATTTACTTTCCAGATAAGATTGCCCCCCAATTCTCAATATTAGGCAACAATTTTACACATATACAATCCAAGACATACGTGACATGATCACGACAATAGTGACGTACTCGCCATCTCCCGTCATATCAGAGTGGAATATTCAATTGGAAATCTCTTCAAACCAAACCTAACTAACCTATCCGAATCTCAAACCTAATTTAAATTTATAGTTTTGAATTGAATAGGTTAGTAGGTTAGGTTTTGGGTAAAATAAGGTTAATTAGGTTAGGTTTAAAATATTCCCATTTGAATTTCGGTCTCAGTTATGAACGAGATAGATAGATTCTATCCGTTCTCCATTGAAATGCCTTGTTACTCTTACTATGTATAAAACATACACACATGTACCATTAATCGGAAATTCTAAGTTCAAATATACATTCATTTCTTATTGAAATGTTTTTCAATTCGAATGTTTATTTTCTAGACAGTTAACCCGCCATATTTACAATGCTTTCATGTTCCGTGTTATACGACGTATGGCCCGAAATGATGCAAGAAAGAGATAGAATCTATCTCTCGTTCATAACTGAGAGCGAAATTCAAATGAGAATATTTGCAAATCTAACCTAACTAACCTAATTTTACCTAGAACCTAACCTTCTAACCCAACCTATTCAATTCAAAATTATAGATTTAAATTAGGTTTGTGTTTCGGTTAGGTTAGTTAGGTTTGGTTTGAAGAGATTTCCGTTTGAATATCCCTCTCTATTTTGACAAGAGAAGGCGAGTATGTCACTATTGACTCAAATATACATTAGTTTCTTATTAAAATGCTTTTTCATTCGAATGTTTATTTTCTTGAAGTTAACCCGCCATATTTACTTTGCAGATAAGATTGCCCCCCAATTCTCAATATTAGGCAACAATTTTACACATATACAATCCAAGACCTACGTGACACATGATCACGACAATAGTGACGTACTTGCCATCTTCCGTCATAACAGAGAGGAATATTCAATTGGAAATCTCTTCAAACCAAACCTAACTAACCTATCCGAATCTCAAACCTAATTTAAATTTATAGTTTTGAATTGAATAGGTTAGTAGGTTAGGTTTTGGGTGAAATTAGGTTAATTAGGTTAGGTTCAAAATATTCCCATTTGAATATCGGTCTCAGTTATGAACGAGATAGATAGATTCTATCTCGGTCTTCATTGAAATGCCTTGTTACTCTTACAATAGATGAAACATACACACATGTACCATTAATCAGAAATTCTAATTTCAAATATACATTCATTTCTTATTGAAATGCTTTTCAATTCGAATGTTTATTTTTTAGACAGATAACCCGCCATATTTACAATGATTTTATGTTCCGTGTTATACGACGTATGGCCCGAAATGATGCAAGAAAGAGATAGAATCTATCTCTCGTTCATAACTGAGAGCGAAATTCAAATGAGAATATTTCCAAACCTAACCTAATTTTACCTAAAACCTAACCTTCTAACCTAACCTATTCAATTCAAAATTATAGATTTAAATTAGGTTTGTGTTTCGGTTAGGTTAGTTCTAATTCTATAATTGCTTCATTAAAATGCCTTGTTACTATTACAATGGATAATATATGCACACATATATATTAATTAGTAATTCTACGCTCAAATATACATTAGTTTCTTATTAAAATTCTTTTTCATTCGAATGTTTAATTTCTTGAAGTTAACCCGCCATATTTACTTTCCAGATAAGATTGCACCCAATTCTCAATATTAGGCAACAATTTTACACATATACAATCCGAGACCTACGTGACATGATCACGACAATAGTGACGTACTCGCCATCTCCCGTCATAACAGATAGGAATACTCAATTGGAAATCTCTTCAAACCAAACCTAACTAACCTATCCGAATCTCAAACCTAATTTAAATTTATAGTTTTGAATTGAATAGGTTAGTAGGTTAGGTTTTAGGTAAAATAAGGTTAGTTAGGTTAGGTTTAAAATATTCCCATTTGAATTTCGGTCTCAGTAATGAACGAGATAGATAGATTCTAAGTTCAAATATACATTCATTTCTTATTGAAATGTTTTACAATTCGAATGTTTATTTTCTAGACAGTTAACCCGCCATATTTACAATGCTTTCATGTTTCGTGTTATACGACGTATGGCCTGAAATGATGCAAGAAAGAGATAGAATCTATCTCTCGTTCATAACTGAGAGCGAAATTCAAATGAGAATATTTGCAAATCTAACCTAACTAACCTAATTTTACCTAAAACCTAACCTTCTAACCTAACCTATTCAATTCATAATTGTCACTATGTCACTATTGACTCAAATATACATTAGTTTCTTATTAAAATGCTTTTTCATGCGAATGTTTATTTTCTTGAAGTTAACCCGCCATATTTACTTTGCAGATAAGATTGCCCCCAATTAAAACATACACACATGTACCATTAATCAGAAATTCTAAGTTCAAATATACATTCATTTCTTATTGAAATGCTTTTCAATTCGAATGTTTATTTTTTAGACAGATAACCCGCCATATTTACAATGCTTTCATGTTCCGTGATATACGACGTATGGCCCGAAATAATGCAAGAAAGAAATAGAATCTATCTCTCGTTCATAACTGAGAGCGAAAACCAAATGAGAATATTTGCAAACCTAACCTAACTAACCTAATTTTACCTAAAACCTAACCTTCTAACCTAACCTATTCAATTCAAAATTATAGATTTAAATTAGGTTTGTGTTTCGGTTAAGTTAGTTAGGTTTGGTTTGAAGAGATTTCCGTTTGAATATCCCTCTCTATTTTGACAAGAGATGGCGAGTATGTCACTATTGACTCAAATATACATTAGTTTCTTATTAAAATGCTTTTTCATTCGAATGTTTATTTTCTTGAAATTAACCCGCCATATTTACTTTGCAGATAAGATTGCCCCCCAATTCTCAATATTAGGCAACAATTTTACACATATACAATCCAAGACCTACGTGACATGATCACGACAATAGTGACGTACTCGCCATCTCCCGTCATAACAGAGAGGAATATTCAAATGGAAATCTCTTCAAACCAAACCTAACTAACCTATCCGAATCTCAAACCTAATTTAAATTTATAGTTTTGAATTGAATAGGTTAGAAGGTTAGGTTTTGGGTAAAATTAGGTTAGTTAGGTTAGGTTTAAAATATTCCCATTTGAATTTCGGTCTCAGTTATGAACGAGATAGATAGTTTCTATCTCGTTCTTCATTGAAATGCCTTGTTACTCTTACAATGTATAAAACATACACACATGTACCATTAATCAGAAATTCTAAGTTCAAATATACATTCATTTCTTTTTGAAATGCTTTTCAATTCGAATGTTTATAATCTCGACAGTTAACCCGCCTTATTTACAATGCTTTCATTGTTATACGACGTATGGTCCGAAATGATGCAAGAAAGAGATAGAATCTATCTCTCGTTCATAACTGAGAGCGAAATTCAAATGAAAATATTTCCAAACCTAACCTAGCTAACCTAATTTTACCTAAAACCTAACCTTCTAACCTAACCTATTTAATTCAAAATTATAGATTTAAATTAGGTTTGTGTTTCAGTTAGGATAGTTAGGTTTGGTTTGAAGAGATTTCCATTTGAATATCCCTCTCTATTTTGACAGGAGATGGCGAGTATGTCACAATTGACGGGTTCATGTCACGTAGGTTTGGACTAAAAATGTGTGAAATTGTTGCCTAATATTGAGAATTCAGGGGCAATCATATCGTGACAGTAAATATGGCGGATTAACTGTCAAGAAAATAAACATTCGAATTGAAGAGCATTTTAAGAAGAAATTAATGTATATTTGAGCATAGAATTACTGAATAATGGTACATGTGAGTATATGTTTTTTCCTGAACGATAGCCGAGCGGGGCAAAATGATTTCAGATTTGGATTCTGTGACCCAAAATTAGTAAGTAAACACTTTATCAGTGAATTTTGACTGTCGACACTGTATCAAACTATTACCATTTTTTATATTTCATTCGAACTTTTCACTGTCTTATAGATGTACATTTGACAAAGAATTTCTGAAATTTTTAAAAAATATTCAAAACTCCTCCATGGTGACATCATTTCTTGTTGAACGTTATGGTATGGAGCATTGTCTATAGGGAGAATACTTCTGGCTGGTAAATTAGGTATCAGCATTTTCAGCAGCCATTTCATATATATGACATAATTCATCTCACTGTTATAGTCATCTGACTTCATGTTCGACTTAAACTTCACATAAGAATTTTCCATAAGACTGTTTTCGCCGCCAACAATCACGATAATAAGTCTCTGCCCTTAGGAAATTGGAGCACAAAGACGTTCATTTGAATTGTCGCTCCATGCTTTCATTTGGGTGTGCGATGAGTGGATATATGTTTCGTCCATATCCCTCAGAAAGTTTCTTCTGAGCATTTGGATTTCTGGTAAGTAATTTCCAATTTATTTTAATTTTTTTCCAGCAAAATCCCATGTCTCATCACTTTCCTTAGAGATTCATACGATCCACAATACCCATTGTCATCAACAAAATTCTTATGAATACGTCTTAGATTTGGAATTTTCTTTTCCGTTATATAATAGTTTATTATCATACGACGAGGAAACCCTTTATCGAAATCATCAAAAACAATCGTCCGAGCAACTCTTTTTCGTTATCATTCACAAACTGGATTTTCCCGTACATAAAAATTAACCTCTCAATTAGAAATTAAAATGGTGGGGTATTCCCTCGAATCTCGACAGGAATAGATACTGCCATCTAGTGCCATTGCATTTTATTACATAGTGGCAAAGATAATTTATACACTAGATAAAGAATCCAGCAAAACGTAGAGTTACCTCACAGAAGAGTGTATTTCGCGTGAAAAACAGTCTGCTAGCGCCCTCGTTGATAATGAACTATATGTGCGGTACTATATCTAAAAGTGCAGTGTCCTGCACGTATACGACAACATAATGAATGAATTATTCTGATATGGCACATAGATGACGTGGGAAATCGATACAACATATGATTTCACTAACATAAGCGTGCACATGAACAGAGAGAAAGGGTTTTACTCATTTTTTATATTTCGTAGTCTATGGTTAATTATTGAGTAGGTGAGACATGCAAACACTGAAAATAGGCCCAATTATATATCAATAGCATTTCTATATATGTTTTCACAAATCCATATATACTCAAACACAAAATATTAAGAATATCCATTCTACTGTGTCTCCTCTTTTCAGGGAGTTGCAGACACTATGTTTCATTTTTATATATAAGGAAAGAGAGGTAAACATCTACAGAAATGACTCCTACACAAGTACACGCATTTTAATTTAACTTTTTAAAAGAGCATGCTTTTTTCAAAATATGAATGTTACTGAAAATTCGAGTTCAGAAAATAATTTTCCGTTTCAAAATTCCGACTTTTCCTCCAAAATATGAAAATATACATTGAGAAAAGAAGAACAACTTTATATATACTGGGTGATTTACCAGTGGCGCGGTACTCTGTAGCTCGTACACTCTTGAAGATTTCATTTTTGTTCGAACGGTGTTGTATTTAGAAAGTAAAAATCTACTTCAGCCATTTATTTTGCAGTAAACAGGGTGTCCAATTTTCTAAAAAAAAATATTTGGTGGTTTTTTCAGATTGTAAGACCACTTTTTTGTTCCAGATTCAGGAGCGGCCTAAACTCTGCTATAATGTCTTCAAGTAATAAGTGTTTTTTGTAAGTCGTTTCGTCACAATATTTTTTTCCGTAAAAATTCATGAAAATAGGCTCTCACATCATCGCATGCTCCTTCGGCCAGAGTAGATGAATACTTTTTTCCTTTCGTTTGCTTATTGCCCAAGGATAGCTTTATTGATGAATTGAAATATATTATCCTCATTTTATACAGGAGTGACTCGAAAAAAATTATTGAATATTGTAATTTTGAAAATATAATATCTTGATTTTTTTCAAATGGAACACCATGTATTTTATTATTCACGTCAACGCATAAAATATTGTGCTATGTTTTTGCAGAAGAATCCTTATCTTTATCTTCGATCATTTTCGACATATTCGATTATTTGTAAAAATTTTTGATGAATATTCTACAAACCGTATCAAACTCATTAACATGCATCATTATTCGCATAGAAGTTTTTTTCTGTAATGATACAAGTAGTAAAAAATGAAATCTAAACAAGATAACTCTCTTTATCATAATCGAGGTATGTGTTGACATTTTTTTTTAATTGTGCCTTCTGTCAGGTGTCCGGACATATCATGTTCTGCATTTTACATGGTGAACTTATCAGTGTTTCGTTATTAAACATTGTAAAAGTGAGGTTTGAACCCAATTTTCTCAATTGACTGCCATGAAGTTCTCCAAAGAAGAAATGGTTGATATGATTTTTATTCTGGGTGAATGTGATAGAGATTCTTTGTTGGCAAGTAGAGTTTATGCAAAAGGTTTTCTGATAAGAGGCATCCTGATGCAAGATGCTTTGAAAAGCTTCTAATTAGATTTATCGAAACGGGTAATATCGCTTACAAAAAACATGAAAAACCAAAAATTGCTACAGCTGAAGACTTCCAGTTATCAGTTTTGTTGACAATGACAGAGGACCCATATAAAAGCCAAATAGAGATTTCTCAGTTAACAGATATAAGTCAAACTTCCGTCCAGAGAATCATGAAAGTGAATAAATTTCATGCATATCTTGTACAGCTGCACCAGGAACTGAACAATCAAGACTGAAAATCGAATCAATGTTTGCTATTGGGCAAGTGATGAAGTAGCGGAAAATCCAAATACACACCTCATGGACAAATAGATCACCATCGTTGGTTTATATATAGGAGTGACTCAACAAAATTATTGAATATTGTAATTTTAAAAATATCATCTCTTGGTTTTCTCAAATGGAACATCCTGTATTTTATTATTCATGTCAACGCATAAAACATTGTGCCATATTTTTGCAGAAGTAATCTTATCTTTATTTTCGACCATTTTCGAAATAAAAAAATACACTAAAATAATAAAAATCGGATATTGCGAAAGAAGGTTTTATTAGTACATATCATTATACTTGATCAGAGAAATATAGATATTTTAAGGTAGTTATTTATGAAATACGTAATAGTTTGGTTTTTGGTGAGATGGTCTACTAGGTGTTGAACTATTTCAATGAGTGTTCGAAATATTGCCCGTTTCTTTGTAGACACAACTCAATCCTTCTGAGGCAGGACTCTCGACAACATTTGGGGATTAACTGACTGAAAGGCGTCGACTATTCTCTGTCTCATGTCCAAATGTGATGAAGAAGGAATCTGGTAAACGATGCCCTTAGTATAACCGCACAAGAAAAAATCTAGACTTGTAAAAGTCCGGAGACCTAGCTGGCCATCTAACAGAACCACCACGTCTTATCCATTTGTTTGGAATTACATGATTCAGATGCTCCCTAACCTGATGTTAGTAATGTGACGGTGCTCCATCCTGTTGAAATCAAAAATCCTGTCTCTGGTACATCGGCAAGTAACATTGGTAGATGATTTTGCTGAAAATCTAAATAGATTTCACAATTGAGGTGCCCGTCGAAAAAGTGCTGCCCAATTAGATATCCATTTACTATAGCGGCCCATACATTCAAGGACCAATGATGCTGGTGATCTATTTGTCTCATGAGGTGTGGATTTTACGTGGCGTAATAATGAAAGTTGAGCATATTAACTTCAACAAGCCCATTCTTATGGAAAGTTGCCGAAAAAAGTGACGTCAGTTCATATCACGAAGAAAGTGTTAAGGAAGGTTATTGGATACTTAGTGGGGAAATAGAAACGAATGAAATGTGGTATTAGTACTCCACTTGTAAATTGTGGGAGCACTCTGGGTTTACTTTTTTGAATCTTAGAAGGCAAAAACAATGCCTTATATTTATCATTTTTGTGATTGAAACTTCCTACATAAAAAACTTAAAACTTTTAATATTATTTTTTCCTTCATTGACTTAAGAAAAATTGGAATGAAAAAGAATTCATCCATCATCTTACCCGAACCTTGTTTTCATCTTACCCGTCTTAGTTGGTAAGATGACGAATTTGACAAAAATTAAAAAATGTTGAAAAAGGCATTTAATTTCTAAATGTTGTGAACCAATGAATACATATATTATAATTTAAATAGATAGTTATAATTCAATAAATTAGATTAAGACAATGTTTTTATTGTTGAAGCTATCACGTGTTTCCCCTTAAGGTCGTCAACTTACCGAACTCTCCTCTACTATACTCTCAGATTCTTTAACGGAAGAGGAGACTCTCATACACGACATACTGCTCGTAATAGGTAGGTCATATAATAAGAAGCAATAAGAACTGCGAAGTTAATATCTATTGATAGAGACCTTAACCTTATAAAGGTTTCAGGAAGAAACAGGAATATAATAAGCATTGTATGTACAATGATACTTGTTGAAAAGGTCCAGATGATTTTAAATTACTGTAGGAAAGAATGTTACTTGAGGAAACAGGTTTTTCTTGTTTCAGTCATATTTATTCATATTATCTACCTTCCTGTGTCAATACCTCATCCCTCTAAATAATACACAAACACCTGGGCTGTCCAAAAGATATCAATTCGCGGACCAAATAAAAATTCTATTTAATACATAATTCAAGAAAAAGAGATTTTGGAAAAAATACATAGTTCTTCACATCTTTTTGGGTGACCTATACTTGGAGCATGAGCAGCTGAGAAGCTTTTAACAGCTTCCTTCGGATGAAATGAAGATAAAACCACGCTGAGGTACCACTTCGGTGATGAATCGAAGAGAAAATCCCGTCCATACAGGATGGGAGGAAAGGAAGGAGGAATGCGAGGGCTTTCTACCTTCCATTAGATAAACCTACAATAGAGGCTCAAAGGCTGGCAGAACTGTGTACAAGTAATGAGTGTATCCGTGTGCTCCGATAGTTGGACTGCTCTGGCAGCCCTGGGTGCACACAGTATTTTGAGAGTAAGTTCAGGCACTAGATATGATAATGTTCTATGAGTTTCGAGGAGCATTTCATACCAAGTGGATTCACAGTTAGTCTATCGACAAAACAAATGTTTATCAGTATATTTTATAATCTTGTACATCAGTAACCTTTTATTTTGTAAATGAAACATATTTAGCAATAAACATGACAGATATATGATAAAAACTGAAAATTTAAAAATAATTAATCACGAATAAAATAAATTCTTATATTCTTAGATCTAAGCTTCTGAATATGCAATCTCTTTTCGTTGATTCGTTCGAAATGTTCAACACATGTAGGAAACTCAACATGAAATATCTACATATGAGTCGATTGTGACCTCAGGATTTTCCTTTATTTTTATCGGCATATTTATGTTTCGTGAGCATATACTCAATTTCTCCTATAGTGAATTCTATTTCAATCATATCATTGAATTCGGTGCCGTTTCTTCGAGGTAGTTGTATGGTTACTTTATCCTGTTTCGATTGGCCATTTGCTTTTGCTTGAGCCCATATACTTTCCCACAATTTCTCTTTGTCTGAATCCTTTGTTCTTGACAAGGTTCTCAAAAATTCTAGTTTTTCTGTAACAGAAATATTCTATTTTTAGGAGTAGAAGGAATGTTTCTTTCTTAAGCTGAAAAATGAATGGTAAGTATTTATGGCCAGTTTTAAAACTCCACTTTTTCGACAAGCGAATGAAACGAACCAATTTTCAAGATAAAAATCTGTTCATGGTTTTTTCAAGCAGTTTCTCATTGTAAATTAGCTGACCTGGCACACTTCGTTGCGCGGAGAGGCAATAAATGAACAGAACAACTGTTTCAAAAAACAGTATTACTAGTGCCACCTGTTGTAATATTCTATCCGTCGATAACTCGGTACTTTTAAAAATTTCATGATATTTGTATATAAACAGCTTGAGTTATTACATTATGTTTGTTAGTGTATTTATTACGTCGGTTGGAAAGGGAGTTTTAAATAAAGAGCTACAATAGAGTTTTGTGCTAAACTTGGTAAATCTTTCACCGAAATGCACCAAGTGCTACAAACTGCATATGGTAATGATTGTCTATCCCGTATGCACGAGTGTTTCAAGCTATTCGAATCGGGTATGATGACGAAACATCACGCCGTCCCAAAACTGGATTATCGAATCAAAATATCGAAAAAGTGTATGAATTAATTGAAAATAATAAAAAATCACAGGGCCCCTATTTTCCGGGAGCCCTGAAGGACCGACAATTTCAAAAATAAAAAACAAGTACTGTGTTTTAAGGAATTTTACTTAATAATTGCGATTCGTAACGCGTTTCACTACACCGTAGCTTCTGCAGACGAATGAATATGCAGAAAAATATAAATGAGAATATAACTATAAATGTTCCTGAGTAATTAAAAGCTTATTGAGTTGCTTCTTCTTAAGTGGTTATTTATGACAGGTATATCCAATAAAATTAAGGAATAGATTGCTCCCCGAAAAGATTCAATAGAGGTGAAGGGCTTAAATCGACTTGTTCATTGATGAGTCTACCTGAGTGTTTGTATTTATTGATTTCTAAGGTTTCCCAAAGATCTACCTTCCAATATTCATTATCTGTATGCAAAATTTCAAACTGTGGGTCGAAAGAATGATTATTTTCTAAGAGATGATTCGCGTAATTTGAATCTGATTTTTTATTTGAAAAACTGCGTTTATGTTCCGATATTCTAATATTAAAATTTCTATGTGTTCTACCAATGTAGAAATTATCACAGTCATTGCAATTCAATCGATAAACACCTGATTTATTGTTTTTACCTGGTTTGGTTTTATTATTTTTATATATTTGCCTAAATTATTATTAGTTGGGAAAGCTATGTTGAAATTATTGCTACTTAAGAATGATTTCAGTTTCTCACTTGTAATGCCAACGTAGGTTAAGGTGTTGAATTTTTGTTTCAATTTATCGACAGGGTAAACTTCATTCAATGCGATTCTACTTTGTTTTTTATTTAAAATATTATTTATTAGTTTGGGATTGTAACCATTATTTTTGGCTATTTGTTTAATCAAATTTAGTTCTTTGTTGAAATTTTCTGGTGATAACGGGATGTTAATCAATCTATGAATAAAACTATTGAATGCTGACATTTTATGATGATATGGATGACACGACGAGTTATGAATTATAATATCTGTATGTGACGGCTTATGGTAAATTGCCAAAACATGTTTTCCATTTTCATTCGAAATTGTTACGTCTAAGAAATTTATCGAATTATTGCTTTCTATTTCGGTGCTGAATGCAATTTTTGGATGTAATGAATTTATATGATTTTCGGAAATTTTTCAACTGTCTATCTGTTCCTGTGAAGCAAATAATGATATCGTCTACAGAGCGATACCAGTATAAACAATATTTACTGAGTGGATGATTATGAATTAATTTCTCATAATTCTTAAGTAGCAATAATTTCAACATAGCTTTCCAAACTAATAATAATTTAGGCAAATATATAAAAATAATAAAACCAAACCAGGTAAAAACAATAAATCAGGTGTTTATCGATTGAATTGCAATGACTGTGATAATTTCTACATTGGTAGAACACATAGAAATTTTAATATTAGAATATCGGAACATAAACGCAGTTTTTCAAATAAAAAATCAGATTCAAATTACGCGAATCATCTCTTAGAAAATAATCATTCTTTCGACCCACAGTTTGAAATTTTGCATACAGATAATAAATATTGGAGGTAGATCTTTGGGAAACTTTAGAAATCAATAAATACAAACACTCAGGTAGACTCATCAATGAACAAGTCGATTTAAGCCCTTCACCTCTATTGAATCTTTTCGGGGAGCAATCTATTCCTTAATTTTATTGGATATACCTGTCATAAATAACCACTTAAGAAGAAGCAACTCAATAAGCTTTTAATTACTCAGGAACATTTATAGTTATATACTCATTTATATTTTCCTGCATATTCATTCGTCTGAAGAAGCTACGGTGTAGTGAAACGCGTTACGAATCGCAATTATTAAGTAAAATTCCTTAGAACACAGTACTTGTTTTTTATTATTGATAATGAAATTTTACCAAGTAAAAGCCTCCCAAATTCAAACCGACAATTTCTCTCGCACATTTATTCTTAAAACATTTCTGTCGGGCACATTACACTCTTTTCACAAATCAGTAATCTTATCAGAAGGTTTTATAAGGCAAATACTAATACTACGCCATTATATCGATAACTGCACCTATTCATACTGTACTAGTTAATAATAATTCCGAAGATATCCTACCCAATGTAGTAAGTACACCATCTAGCGATCACTCACGTAATCACTCCGATTCCAAAGTCAAGCTGCACCGTCTAAACAAGGCCTATCATAAATGTCGACATTGTCAATGGTTGGGGGAATCACCGAATGATGTATTAAAGTTTCAGTCTTATAAGAGTGAGTGGCGTTATTTTGTTTCGTCACAAAAATTGTTCAATTTTTTCTTGACTTCGACAAAACGATGGAAAATTTTGACAGCGCATTTAGGTGCAAATAGAGTCCTGAAGTCTCTTTCCGAGTCTAGATGGTCTACACGTGATAATGCTATCAATGCTTTGTAATATGTTTATTTAAGTATTTCTGAAGCATTGTCTTCAATCGCAAGTGGCGTCAATCAACCAGGAAACAACAGAAAGAAAGCCGGAAGCCTAGCAAAAAAATGGGAACATTCGAATTGTTCAACAATTCAATTCATTACGTTCGTTGGTTAAAAAAATGTTTCGAATGCATCCCTGGATTCAATTCACAAGAGTACAGCCGGCTCGGTGGCGTATGGGATATGATGCTCGTCTCCTGCGAAGAGTCACCTGGGTTCAATCCCCACCAAGTCGGTGCGATTTTTCGGATTCTGGGAATCGCTTGAGTGTCCATCTTTCGGAGGAGATGTGAAGATGTCGGTCCTGTCTAACAGAGATGTGTTGGACATTAAAGATCCCTTCCCTCGACACGAGAGGGGTACGGCAAAATTTCCGGGTTAGTGAGGTGACAGAATTCCCCGGCGTGTCATTAGCCGAAAGGTAGAAATAGAGCACGTAAAAGGAAAAACAAACAAACATAAGAGTGCCTTAAGAATGTAAAAATAATTTTTACGTAACTTATCTCAAATTCGGGAAAAACGAAAATTCCGGAATAACTTGAAAACAAAAAATGATACTTCGAATTGGTTTCACCAATAACGTGTTCTCGAAAAGCGAGACCGAAAAAGGGGGGCTTCATTTCTTTCTATCTGCAATGTTTCACAAAATTAAAGAAGTTGGGACAGCCTGTACAGGGTGGGCAAATTGGGATGTGTTCGTAAGGAAGCTCTGTGAAATATTGCAGACTAGTTTAGTGGTGCCAAAATTTTTCTGATATCTTTCTTTGTTCTGAACCTATTCAAAATTTCTCGCGGATATCTGAATAGTTATAAAAGTTACATAAAAATAAGTTTTTAATACAAACCATAGGAAATTTTACCTTTATTGGATGCAGCAATTTTTTTCTTTTTAGGAATATATAATACAATTATTGCATTCAATACCTTATTTCAGAGAAAACCTGAAATTTCCACAATTCCATTCATTATGTGCATTTATATCAACGATCCATATTGTTCTATCATTGAAAACCAAAGATTTGGAAGATCTTTTTCAAGATCATGGTTATTTGTATGGTTTGTTTCGATTTAGACCATTGTAATTGATTGTGGTCTTAGAGTTCGACAATCACTTCTACTCTTCACAAATCGAATTACAGATTAACATTAATTTTTTTGAAACTTGGCAACCCGAGGAATAAAAGTGACATATAAGTCCATGCATGTTGCTTCGGTAATATTCCATTAGAATGATTAGAAAGTTATTCGAGTAAAAAATATATATTTTTATGAAAAACAAGACATTAAACTTTTCTCACACGAAAACGAAAAACACATATGACAATCTCTAACAGAAACAAAAAGTCCTAACGATACAAATGCGGGAAACTACTTTATCGCAAATATTTAAATGTGTTGCCATTGTATTCAATGCATAAATTACATCTTCTGCTTTAACTCTTCTCAATTGTTACCGTTCCTCTTGTAGAGTGAATCCTCAACATGACCCCAAAGAAGAATGTAGTGGTGTCAAGTCTGGGGAACGAGGCGGCCATCTCACAGGACCTTTTTTCCCTATCCAATTATGTCGAAAATTCAAAATCAACAGATTAGTGATGGCCCTTGTTTGGTGGGAAAGGTCACCATTGGTTTGAAAAAAAATTTGATATTTGGGCTAACGGAAGTTGATCGAGAAATCCTTCAACGATATTATTGTTGACGATTTCTTCATAGCGTGCTCCATTCAAATTTTTATTAAAATTTCAAACGCCAAAACGCGACTATCTTTCAGTGAACACCACACATTGAAACCATATCTTTCCTGATGCTGCACATTGATATGGCGTTGAGGATTTATATCGGACCACAAATGTTCATTAAAGCGATTAAATATCTCGTCGTTAGTGATGCGGAGTTTATCTGTTCATGACTTCTCTTAAAAAGTCTAAGCGTTCTTGGTTATTTTGCAGATACCAATTGCAGGAATTTAATCAGCGAGGGAGATCTCCTAGCTCCAAAAATTGGAAGACTCGCATTTTAAACTGGTTCTCCTTTAGAATGCCGAGCTCCCAAGTCTAGAAATTCCTGTTTCTGCTTCTATTTGTCTACACGAAATTGAATGTTTGACCTATCAATTCGATGGTTGCTTCCTCTCTATCCCTTACATAATATTTTCTATTTCTTGATTTTCTAAATGAGCGACTATTGATAAGATTCTCTTTTATTCTTCGAAAAAAAGATTAATTTGGCTGGTGCCTTTCAGGATACCGATTGAAATATGTTTCGGCCGTTGCTGCTGAATCATATCGAACTTTTCATAATTTTCATAGTTATGATTTCTATTCTGCATCTTGAAACAACCAAAGTCTCAGGTGAACAAATTCTTAAATGTAATAGTTGGCACATATAACTAACAAGCAGCTATTTCGATATTCAACAAACATTAATGCCTATACCTGAAACTGGAATCGTAAGTGTCAAACTCTAAGACCACAGTTAATTACTAAATCGGTCTAAATCGAATAAAACCATAGAAATAACCATGATCTTAGATAGGATCTTTAAAATCTGTGGTTTTCAGTCATAGAACAATATGAAACGTTGATGAGCATGTACCTAATGAATGTAATTGTGCAATTTTCAGGTGTTATATATTTCTGAAAAGGAAAACGATTGCTGCATCGAATAAAGGTAAAATTTCCTATGGTTTGTATTCAAAAAGAAACATGTTTGCATTTAAACTCGAAAACTGCTGAGCTACAATTTCTCTTCACAGCACTGTATTCTACTTAAAAAAGTGTATGAGGAATGTCAAACGTATGTTTATGTAACTTCGATGATCGAGATAATTGCGATCGATGATTTTCACAAAATTCCAAAAATTTTGAATAAGTCCAGAACGGAAAAAGATATCAGAAGAATTTTGGCACTACTAAACTAGTTCCTGAAAATAAGATCGAGAGAGGTGGGTTCATTTTTCTCTCAACTTAAGTCTCAGGTGAACAAAGTTTCAATGTAATAGTTGGAACAAATAACTAACAAGCAGCTATTTCGATACTCAATAAACTTTAACACCTATTCTGAAACTCGAATTATAAGTGTCAAACTCTAAGACCACACTTCATTACTATGGTATTAATAGAATCAAACCATAGAAATAACCATTATCTTAGATAGGATCTTTGAAATCTGTGGTTTCAGTCATAGAACAATATGAAACGTTGATGGGCATGCACCTAATGAATGGAATTGTGGAAATTCCAGGTTTTTCTCTGAAAGAAGATAATGAAGTGTTAAATATTTTTGAAAAATAAAAAAGTTAATGCATCCAATAGGGGTAAAATTTTCTATGGTTCGTATTTGAAAAAGCATGCTTGCATTATAACTCGGAAACCGCTGAGCTAAAAAAAATGTTCTACACAGAACTGTATTTTACTCAGTAAGTGCCTTTAGAATGTCAAACTTATTTTAATGTAACTTTGATGATGATCGAGATATCCTCGATGGACGATTATCTCAACATTCGGAAAATTTTGAATAGGTCCAGAACGGAAAGAGATATCAGAAAAATTTTGGCACCACTAAACTAGTCCCAGAAAATAAGATCGAGAGAGGGGGTTCATTTTTCTCTGTCTGCAATATTTCACATAGCAGCCGTACAAATACTTTCCCACCCTGTACATTGCGACTGTTATCTTTGAAGATAAATATTTGCCACTAAAGTTTGAAATGAAAATTCCAACGGTTCCAGGTTAGTAGTAAGTAATTTGAATTTGAAACTTTCAAGTAAACCAAATCAAACATCTCACCACAAATGGGCGTATAGTACAAAGATAGCTAGAACGTGAGTCATTTTACACATCTTTTGTTAAATATAATAAAGTGAACATACCTAGATCCCTATTTTTAGAATCTTTACTACGCGAATTGGTGTCGGCGTCGGAGAACTCCAATCTGAATGAAATTTGCGATTCCTCTTCTTGCCAAGTAGACAGTTTCGGATTTAAATATGAAACATTAACTTTTTTAGACGTCTCAGTTTTATTCTCTTTCTTCGTCATTTTGGGAATCATAGATTTTTTCAAAGACCTATCCTCGTTTTTCCCGTTATTGGATTTCTTGTAAATAGATGTGTCCGATAGGGTTTGCCCACTAGATTTGGTTATTTCCATTTCGTGTTTGCTTTCTTGAGTCGCTTTCTTATGAGATCTGTATATTTTCGCTGTCATCGCTTCCACGAAACTTTTGAACGCCTCTGAATTGAAATCCTTACAATCTGGTAAAGAACGGTTACTCGTTGAGTTTTTCATTTTTTTCTTGTCCTTACTCTCTTCAGTTTTAGGTCGATTATCTGAGTTTTCATCTTTTTTCTTTAAATCTTGAGTTAATTCAAGAAGGGACAGTATTTTATTTTTCAAATCGACGCCGGGTTTTAATATTTCGCCACCCCACTTCCAAAAATTCTCGGCAAATTCATTCTTCTTATTTTCCGGCATGTTTTCTGTTAAATTACTCAGGAGTTTTTTAAGGTTTTCATTATTTTCTGGTTTCGTATTCTTATCAACCATTAATGGATTAATTGAATAGTTATTTTTATATCTTGGTTCAACAACGTACGAACTTGAATCTGAGTCTCTCAACTGAAAATTATCATTTCTATAAGGCGATTTCGGCGAGAAATGCGAAATAATTTTGGTGATGATTCGTTTGAAATAGTCTTTAGGAACAGCACGTTCTTCTTGAACATCCATTCTTTCCTCCAGCACTTTAACTCTTTCAAATAAATGTGCCATTCCAGCTTGATAACTATTTTTCTCTTCGCACATATAAGGTACGTCCGGTTTTCTTTTCCTATATTCATGTTTAGCAGAATCTTTATACTCTCTTCTATTCATTTTCCTTCGTAATTCACTCACGTGTTCCACAGGTGCTGTAATTATTGGTCTTTTTTGCGTTTCACTCAAAAGACTAGCAATACCACAATGCTCGCAAAGACATGGAGTTCTATCATCCTTACTCATGCTTTGACAAGTAATTATAGAATTTAAATCTTTGAATGTTCTTGGAGCAGCATAAACATGATGAGTTTTTTTGTGATCCCCGCATTTGAAAGTGCGATTTGGAGATATATTATCGTCGGAACATGAGTCCTCTGATGGGGGATCAAAATTACCAGGTTTTGAGCAATGTTCACCTATAACTGGAGAAACTTGCATAATACCTGGTGAATAACAATGTGTGTATAGATGTTTCCTGTCGGAAGTATCCACGGGACCACTAGATGTGTTAGTTCTGGTTTTCAATGGTCTATGGAATTGAGATTTCAAGAATTTTCTTTCCTTTAAGTTTTCGTAACAAAAATCACTAGCTGCTTGCATTTTTCTCCTTGGATTATGCTTGCTTATTCTTATAATAGTATCTTCAGAAGGTATCTTGTCTTCAAATAACTCTTTAAGTAGCTTCTTATCTCGTTTTTCCCTATCTAAATTCGCTAGAAGTTTCCTAACACGATTACCCTTCATTGTACTCGTTTCTATAGAGGCTTGGTCTTTTCCTTCAGAAGGTTTAATTATAGTTACATCTAATAAAGCAGAATTACATTTATCAGGGGAGGATAATAAATCCCGAATACCTTCATCCATCTCAATTTCAACACATAATTGCTGTAACTTTTTGTTGATTTTCTTAGAAGAATGCGGTTCTTCAAAATCTTCATCATATCTTTCATCATCTGAATTTTTTCTGCCGCAATTCGATTTGTACTTAGGATTTTTTATATTCGAATGCATATCTTTTTAAACTGAATAATTTGGTTTCTTCTTCATATTTAGTACTGATGAAATATCTTCAAATTGCCAAGAAATGTTCTACATGTAAATGTCAAAGTCATAGACATTTCACCAGGCAATCAAGTGAGAATATGCCTTATAAACAAAATAATCATTTGACGTTTTATTTTTGAAAAATTAAGTAAAATGTCTGGAATTCAAATAGAACGTTGCGAGATTAAAAACATCGGTAAGCTTGAGAACATTCATACATTCTTTAATTGGTTAACGATCTATTGATTATAGATAAAGATCCTCTCGATGCAAAAAATGTTTTAAAATTTGACACAAATTCCAATAATGTGGCATTAGAGGTTCTAAATGACATAGTGGAAAATGCTTTAGATTCCGCTATGTACAAGGAAGACCAAGCTCTGAGAAATTTTCGAATGGTTGGCGATATTATGGATCCCTATACTCCAAGATCAACAAAAATAACAGAACTTTCCGATACGCCATTAACAAAAAATCAAAAACTCACACCTACTGAGGAAGAAGTGAAAAAATTCATAGGAGAAATAAATTCACCAACGCCTAAAGGAACAGGTGATCAATTACAAGAAAATGAAGAAATTATAACAAAAAAGAAATCATTCTCCTTCCCCAAAAACTTCAGTTTAGAGAAGAAAACTAGATTAACTGATTTGGTTCGAAATTCTAAAAGTGTCATCTCTAAATTCTTATCTACCGAAAATGCAAAAACCAAAGAATCCGAATGGGAGGAAAAAAACGAGGAATTTGTGAAATCAATAGAATTAAATCAGTTAAATAAATCCCACGTATCCCAAGAAAATTCTAGACAACCATTAACTTCATCCAATTCGAATGACATGATTAAAATTCCAGATGATGGTGAAATGGAAAATATAAACTTGAAAGATGTTCCAGGAAATGAAGATTTGGATTATATTCAAAAGTCTCTGACGTTTCCAATTGCAAGTTGTTCTAGGATTCCTGTTTTGCAGCAGGATAAAGATTGTAAGGAAAGGAAGAAATGGAATTTTGGTGCAAAACTTGTGAACTACATAAAGAAAAAGGCATCCAGGAGGGATATGACGAAATCTGAAGTTTGATTTAGATATAATTCATTTAATTTATAATAAAATTATATCTATAAATGATGAGTTTTGATGGAAAAGTAACAGAAAAATTATTCTGATCAAGGAAATTTAAAATTCGTTCAATTACTATTCAGTGGTCAGACATAAGATGATCATTCTCGATCGAAAAGTAAATCTGAAGAATCTCAACATAACTACAGGGTAGGGCGTAATGAAAGGGCGTTTTTGAAATGAGAAAAACTCAGCGGTTTTTCAACGTAGAACATTTTAAATTACGTAGAATGCATGCTCTAATTTCACCATTTAGTAAAGGAAAAGTGAAGAGAATCATGTTTTGAAAATGACATCTGGCAAATCACCTCCGTGTTCTACAATGCATCGCTGTAGTCGATTCTCAAAGTTCTGCATAACCCGCTCTAACAAATCGGTGTTGATTACCCTTATTTCTCTTGTAATGGTTTACTTCAACTCTTGCAGATTTCAAGGTTTATCTACCTCATCCTTTAGGTTTTCTCACAAATAATAATTACAAGCAGTGAGATCCGGGGAACGAGGAAGCCACGGCACATCAGTAAAATGAGATATACATGACCAGGAAAAATGCACAACTTTCATTGAGGCTCTGGCTGTATGTGCCGTGGCACCATCCTGTTGGAACCGAACATTTCTTCTGTTCATTCTTCGCCATCGCAATTCTGGGATGAAAAAGTTCTCCAGCATGAAAACATATCGCTCAGACTTTACAGTTACGGTTGCCCTTTTCTCATCCTCGAAAAAAATAAGGTCCAATTCCAAACGCCTAAACGCGACTATCTTTCAGTGCACACCATACATTGAAACCATATCTTCCTTGATGCTGCACATCAATATGGCGTTGGGGATTTATATCAGTCCACAAATGTTCATTGAAGCGATTAAATATCCCATCGCTAGTGACGCGGGCTTCATCTGTCCATATGACATCTTTAAAAAAGTCTGGCCGTTCTTGGATATTTTCTAGATACCAAAGGATATCTAGATCATTATCAAAGTTAAATAAAAATAAGTTTAGCCTTCTGTAGGCATTTTTTAAGTAGAATACAGTGCTGTGTGACAAAAAAATTTTAGTTCAGGGGTTTTCGAGCTTTAATGCAAACATGCTTTTTTTCAATACAAAACATAGGAAATTTTAAATCTACTGGATGCAGCAATGTTTTTCCTTTTTAGAAATATATAACACTTGTAGACAATTATTGCATTCAATACCTTTTTTCAGAGAAAAACCTGAAATTTCCAAAATTCCATCCTCTAGGTGCATGCCTAGATTCATATGGTTCTATCACTAAAAACCAGAGATTTTAAAGATCTTTTTCAATATCATTGTTATTCCTATGTTTTGATTCGATTCAGACTATATTAATTAACTGTGGTCTTAGAGTTCGACAATCACTTCTACTCTTCACAAATATGCTTTGGCTAGTCTAAAAATGAGAATAACGAAACTTATTTTGTCGAAGTCCTTAGAAAAATCTGTGTTAGTAGCATCAGTCTGAATTTGAGAATCCATTGCACTCTGCAGGTACCCACTATAAACGTCTCCTGTGCTCCTATTGCCTGTTGCATCTTCTACATTTTCTAGTTTCCTTGATATGGTTTGCTCGAAAATTTTGGCGTATTCCGGATAGGTGAGTTATCGATTTATATTCGATCTTTTTTTTACTGATATCTCTTTACTGTCGTCTTTCAGTTCCTTTTTGATATAAGCTACTAGTAAAAAATGGTCGCTCCCTATTTCAGCTCCTCTTCTCACTCTAACGTCTTTCATTTTTCTCAGGTTTCTTTTCTCTACCAATATGTAGTCTATTATCGTTTTCTCGTTTCCACTTTCTACTCGTATTTTTATGTATATTCTTGTGTTCAAAGAAACTGTTACTAATTATAAAGTTATTCATTACCGCAAAGTCTAGTAGTTTCGTCCCATTGCTATTTCTTGTCTGTTCTCCATGTTTGCCTAAAACTGTCCTATAAATACATTTTTTTCGCTGTCCTACTCTTCCGTTGAAGTCACCTGCAATATAAATACTGCCTTCTGCTTATTCTGTAGCTCTTATTAATTGTTCCCAAAATTTGATTTTCTTACTAACTGATTCGTCTTCGTTTGGTCCATAGACCACAACTATTGTTCTTTTGTTCATGTTCGGATTCCTGAATTCAACTGTGAGTATTCTTGCTGACCACGCTTTCCAGCTTGATATCTGCTCTGCGATTTTTTTATTTATCAAACATGCAACTCCTGCAGCCGCCCTGGTTTTTTCGTCTACTCCGCTGTATATTAATATGGGTTTGTTTTCTAACTCAATTATTCCTTGGCCTTTTTTTTCGTTTCTGTTGTAGCAAGAATTTCAAGTTCTGATTTCTCAAATTCGTATTCTAATTTTTTTTCTTTGCCTTGTACAATCCTTGTGTTCCTAGTTTCCATGTATCTTTCTTTGTTTCATTTTCAGTAGTTTCTGTATACTTTCCAACTGATTCTTTGCGTTTCGCAATTTCATATCATTATTCCGATTATCTTCATCCTTTTCTATAGCCAATGTCTGCGTCATATTATCTCCATTCTTTAGTAGTTTTTTGAGGTCCATGCCTCTACTTCTATTCTTTCAATTATCTTTCGTTCCACATCATGCAATTTGTAAATTTTACCATCCACTGCTAGTTTCTGATGCAAAACTTTGATTCTTTTTTCACTTGCTTTTAATTTTTCAGCTTCTTCTCTAATTCGTGCCTGTATTTCGGTTTCTTTTCGTGTCAAATCAGTATTAATGAAAATCGACTGGCCTGTTTCAGTTCTGAGTTTGCTCTTGTTCTTCAATACCAGTTTTTTACTTTGAAACTCTCTAAAGATAATAATTATCAATATGGTCGAAAACTACAATTAAATTGATATTTTTATATATTTATTTATTTTGCCACCTAGAAATATATCCCTATAATCCCATATAGACTACCATTCCATATTCGCGGTATATATGATTATATCTTTAAAGTATTACACCATTAACAGTTTGGTAACCTTTCAAATCCATGAAGAACACATTAGCGATCCAGAAACTTCCAAATGATGGGACAACTCGAATGAAGAATAATTATTCTAATGACTTTATTTTTACATCATTTGACAACATCTTAACTTCTTACAAATTCGTATAAAAAGAATGACGAATTTTGAAACAATCAGTTCTTATTCGTTTTCAACTAGAGAATTCATTCAATTCTCAGTTCTTATTAGTACCATAAACTAGTGAGATAACTCTAGTAACTAAATAAAGTTTCTATCAATAAAATTATTCACATAATTATATCCTGAACATATACCCATAAAGCTTATACTGTATATCAGAAGAAACTATTTTCACTTCTGAAATATACCCAAAAAACGAAAGAAATTATAATAAATTCTGAATAATCTTAACATTGAATTCGCACTTGACCTATCTCCCTGTACCCACAACAATGTTAAAAAAATATTCCAAATATACAATCTAGGATCAAAGTGAACATCTTCGACGAAACAATGTTGCCAAAGTAAGCCTCAGCTACCGAAATTTCAGCGGCTTCAGTTACCTCGAGACAGGCAGCGCCATCTGCTTATATAAAATAAGTGAACCTCGTACCTCCGAGCCCCACTTCTGGTCAAATTACTAGAAGGCACGTTGCAAATACAACATCACAATGGTGAGTACCCGCAAATGTAGTGCACGTAATATTTTTGTGTTTTAAGTGAAAATGGATACGAGCACGTTGCCTAAAATTACTCTCGGCGATGCACCTTACGTCAAAGCTTTCAAATATTGGAAAAAGAAGATCAAGTTAGCTAAAATAGTACATAACTCTTTTATTTACTATTCGCTCATCTTCATACGTTCATTCTATTTTTGATAATTCATGTCTGTTTACAGAATTAGGATGTTAGGTGCCGAGGGTAAATTATATATTTCTTGTATTTTTGTGTATGTCTGTTTTTTATATGTGCTTATATGTGTTGTAATTGTCCTATGTCTAAATATGTGTCATTAACATTCATTAAGTCTACATACTTCATAGCACGAAAATACGTATGTGCTGTATTTTAGTATAACTCATCCTTGTAGTAAATGTAGTTTAATTCCATATATCGCTTTGAAATGTAATTTGAATCATTTCCTTTTCGAATAACTTTTCCTTCCCTAAAAATTGAGAACTAATGTCTCAATTATTAGAATGAAAAAGTTTATTCATTTGTATAAAATATTTCATTATTTTTCTATATTTTAGGCTGACTTAAGTGCCAGAGACGTCGAAAGTAAGTTTTCATTCTGACGTATTGCACGGTGTTCTATTACTAACAAATACGCTAGAATCTAAAAATGGCCTGGAACTTATATGGAGAGCGGAGCCACTGATCTAAAATTAAACAAGTTCAAAAATAGCCGGCCACAAACATCTAGACGAATGACAAGTGTTTCAGTGACCCACATAATCATTTTTATTTTTCTGAACCCAAGAATCGTTATAGACAGTTTTTAGCTAAATTTTCGGAATTTTTCAATGGCTTTGGTTGCTCAATTGAAATAATTGCTCGGCATTATATTCAATATTTTCCACAGTCTCGTGCTTGGTATGAATTTCTTGACACCAAATCATTTTCGAAGAAACTTTGAATCATTATAAAACTAAATTTTAATAGATGAAATAATATTTTCATAGTTTCGAAATGCCAATGTAGAATCGTTATAGACAGTTTTTAGCTGAATTTTTGGGGTTTTTCAATTGCTATGGTTGCTCAATTGAAAAAATTGCTCTGCATTATATTCAATATTTTGACCAGTCTCGTGCTTTGTATAAATTTCTCGATACCAAATTATTTCCAAAGAAACCTTCAAATATTATAAAACTAAGTAAGTAATTAAAGATAGGTCGTTTAATAAATGAAATAATATTTGCATAGTTTGGAAATGCCAGTATAGAATTGTTATAGACAGTTTTTAGCTGAATTTTTGGAGTTTTTCGATTGCAATGGTTGTTCAATTGCAATGGTTGTTCAATCGAAATAATTCCTCTGCATTATATTCAACATTTTCCACAGTCTCGTGCTTGATATGAATTTCTTGATAACAAATCATTTTCAAAGAATTTTTGAAACATTATAAAACTAAATTTTAATAAATGAAATAATATTTTCATAATTTCGAAATAGTATAGAATCGTTATAGACAGTTTTAGCTAAATTTCGGAATTTTTATGGATTTGGTTGTTCAATTGAAATAATTGTTCGGCATTATATTCAATATTTTCCACAGTCTCGTATTCGTATTATAGAAGATTAAGTTTCCTCAATTCAATTTTGCGAATTTAATATTTCAGTTTATGTTAAAACTGACCAATTCATTAAACATTTCCTCATGACTTATCTCATCTTGACCTCGAATACAATACAATATTTCGCATCCGAGCCACGTTGCAAGAACCATCAAAACTAATAAAACGTCTACTCATATGCTGATCTATAAAATATTAAAAAAATTAATCGAGACAAGCAAACTATCTCTCCATGTAATTCGAAAAGTGAACCATATATAGTTCAATTTAATACCTGAACTAATTCCAAAAACACTTTCATTCAGTCAGTCATAATATTCATAGGCCAATATCAATCTTACAGATATTCATTTTCATTTCTGCTTGATATCTACAGTCTAATTACAGTCTTTAAAATTTACATAGAAGCAATAGAATATTATGGTATATATGCTATTCTGTATGTCATTCAAATCGATAAAATCCTCAAAAGTATTACTTTGGGTTGATGAAAGCAATAATTGATTACTTAGGATGTATTAAGCATCTGAACTTTGATTGCATTTTCTACAATCTTTCTATTGAAATACCATTCACTTCCTTTGTAACTTAGCTAGGTACATTGGCCGTTAGAAGAATGAGAAAGAAAATTGGAATAATTACTACGCGTTATATTTAATATTTTCCAAAGTCTCGTATTCGTTTATACAAGATTAAGTTTCATCAATTCAATTTTGCGAATTAAATATTTTAGTTTTTGACAAAACTGACCAATTCATAAAACATTTCCTCATGACTTATCTCATTTTGACCTCGAATTCAATACAATATTTCGCATCCGAGCCACGTTGCAAGAACCATCAAAACTAATAAAACGTCTACTCATATGCTGATCTATAAAATATTAAAAAAATTAATCGAGACAAGCAAACTATCTCTCCATGTAATTCGAAAAGTGAACCATATATAGTTCAATTTAATACCTGAACTAATTCCAAAAACACTTTCATTCAGTCAGTCATAATATTCATAGGCCAATATCAATCTTACAGATATTCATTTTTCATTTCTGCTTGATATCTACAGTCTAATTACAGTCTTTAAAAATTTACATAGAAGCAATAGAATATTATGGTATATATGCTATTCTGTATGTCATTCAAATCGAAAAAACCTCAAAAGTATTACTTTGGGTTGATGAAAGCAATAATTGATTACTTAGGATGTATTAAGCATCTGAACTTTGATTGCATCTTCTACAATCTTTCTATTGAAATACCATTCACTTCCTTTGTAACTTAGCTAGGTACATTGGTCGTTAAAGAATAAGGAAAATTATTAAAATAATTACTCTGCGTTATATTTAATATTTTCCAAAGTCTCGTATTCGTTTATACAAGATTAAGTTTCATCAATTCAATTTTGCGAATTTAATATTTCAGTTTTTGTTAAAACTGACCAATTCATAAAACATTTCCTCATGACATCTCATTTTGACCTCAAATTCAATACAATATTTCGCATCTGAGCCACGTTGCAAGAACCATCAAAAACCAATAAAACGTCTACTCATATGCTGATCTATAAAATATTAAAAAAAATTAATCAAAGACAAGCAAATTATCACTCCATGTAATTCGAAAAGTGAACCATATAGTGTTCAATTTAAAACCTGAACTAATTCCAAAATCACTTTCATTCAGGCAGTCATAATATTCATTGGCCAATATCAATCTTTCAAATATTCATTTTTCATTTCAGCTTGATATCTACAGTCCAATTACAGTCTTTAAAATTTACATAGAAGCAATAGAATATTATGGTATATATGCTATTCTGTATATCATTCAAATCGAAAAAATCCTCAAAAGTATTACTTTGGGTTGATGAAAGCAATAATTGATTACTTAGGATGTATTAAGCATGTGAACTTTGATTGCATTTTCTACAATCTTTCAATTGAAATGCCATTCACTTCCTTTGTAACTTAGCTAGGTACATTGGCCGTTAGATGAATAAGAAAAATTATTGGAATAATTACTCTGCGTTATATTTAATATTTTCCAAAGTCTCGTATTCGTTTATACAAGATTAAGTTTCATCAATTCAATTTTGCGAATTTAATATTTCAGTTTTTGTTAAAACTGACCAATTCATAAAACATTTCCTCATGACTTATCTCATTTTGACCTCGAATACAATACAATATTTCGCATCTGAGCCACGTTGCAAAAACCATCAAAAACCAATAAAACGTCTACTCATATGCTGATCTATAAAATATTAAAAAAAATTAATCAAAGACAAGCAAACTATTACTCCATGTAATTCGAAAAGTGAACCATATAAAGTTCAATTTAATACCTGAACTAATTCCAAAAACACTTTCATTCAGGCAGTCATAATATTCATAGGCCAATATCAATCTTACAGATATTCATTTTTCATTTCTGCTTGATATCTACAGTCTAATTACAGTCTTTAAAATTTACATAGAAGCAATAGAATATTATGGTATATATGCTATTCTGTATGTCATTCAAATCGAAATAATCCTCAAAAGTATTACTTTGGGTTGATGAAAGCTATAATTGATTACTTAGGATGTATTTAGCATCTGAACTTGGATTGCATTTTCTACAATCTTCTATTGAAATACCATTCACTTCCTTCGTAACTTTTCTAGGTACATTGGCCGTTAAAAGAATAAGAAAAAATATTGGAATAATTACTCTGCGTTATATTTAATATTTTCCAAAGTCTCGTATTCGTTTATACAAGATTAAGTTTCATCAATTCAATTTTGCGAATTAAATATTTTAGTTTTTGACAAAACTGACCAATTTATAAAACATTTGCTCCTGACTAATCTCATTCTGTCCTCAAATACAATACAATACTTCGAATCTCAACCGCGTTGCAAGAATCATCAAAATCCACTAAAATGTGTACTCATATGCTGATCTATAAAATATTGAAGAAAAAATTAATCAAGAGATAACACTTTCAACCCAATCATAATATTCATTGGTCAAAGTTCTCTTACAAAATATTAATCCTTTATTTCCATTTCATACCTTCAGTATATCATTCCAATAAAAAATTTTTTAAATTATTTTACTATGCGTTAACAAAAGCAATAATGGATTACTAAGAATGTTATGAAGATTGCGAATATTACTACGTAAAGAATATTACTGTTTAAGGTGGAAAAGGTTATTGAATATTATAACTTTTTCAAGCTTTCGCTTATCATGTATGAGTTTAAGACTAAAATACAAGATTAACAATTTTCTTATATATACAGAGAAATGAGTTAACCGGTAAAATGCATATTAGAGATAACATTAGGTATTAATATACTTACTACAGAGCACCGGGGGCGCGGTGCTCTGTAGCTCGTACACTCTTGAAGATTTCATTTTTGTTCAAATGGTATTGTTTTTAGAAAGTAAATATCTACTTCAGCAATTTATTTTGCAGTAAACAGGGTTTCCCAATTTTCTATAAAAAAATCTTGGGAGGTTTTTTTCAGATTGGAAGACCACTTTTTTGTTAAAGACTCAAGAGCGTTCTAAACTCTGTTACAATGTCTTCAAGTAATATGTTTTTTTGGTGAGTAGTTTCGTCACAATATTTTTATTTTTCCGTAAAAATTCATAAAAATAGACTCTTACTTCATCGCATGGTCCTTCGGCCAGAGGGGATGAACACTTTTTTCCTTTCGTTTTCTTATTGCTCAAGAATAGCTTTATTGATGAATTGAAATAGATTATCCTAATTGTATACAGGAGTGACTCAAAAATATTATTGAATATTGTAATTTTAAAAATATCATATCTTAATTCTTTTTAATGAAACATCCTGTATTTTATTATTCATGTCAACGCATAAAATATTGTGCCATATTTTTTCAGAATTAACTTCATCTTTATCTTCGACCATTTTCAAAATAAAAAAATAAACTAAAATAATAATATCAGAGGTTGCGAAAGAAGAGTTTATTAGTACATATCATTGTACTTGATCAGAGAAATGGAGACACTTTAAGGTAGTCGTGTATGAAATACGTAATAAGTGTTCAAAATGTTGCCCGTTTCTTTGTAGACACAACTCAATCCTTCTGAAGAAAGACCGTCGAACTCTCGACAACATTTGCGGATTAACTGACTGAAAGGAGTCGACTATTCTCTGTCTCATATCCAACTGTGTTGTAGAAGGAATCTGGTAAACGATGCTCTTAATATAACCCCGCAAGAAAAAATCTAGACTTGTAAGATCCAGAGACCTAGCTGGCCATCTAACAGGACCACCACGTCCTATCCATTTGTTTGGAAATACTGATTCAAATGCTCCCTAACCTGATGTGAGCAATGTGTCGGTGCTCCATCTTATTGAAACCACAAATCTTGTCAGATATGCTCTGGTATATCGGCAAGTGACATTGGTAGATAATTTTGCAGAAAATCTAAATACATTTCACTATCGAGGTGCCCATCGAAAAAGTGCGGCCCAATTAGATATTCATCTACTATAGCGGCCCATACATTCAAGGACCAAAGATGATGGTGATCTATTTGTCTGTATGAGGTGTGGATTTTCCGTGGCGTAATAATGAAAGTTGTGCCTGTTAACAAGCCCATTCTTGTGGAAAGTTACCTTTTCCGAGAAAAGAAATCTGCTAAATATATTTGGATTTTCCGCTACTTTGTCACTTGCCCAATTGCAAAAATTGACTCGATTCTCATTGTCTTGATTGTTCAGTTCGTGGTGCAGCTGAACACGATATGCATGAAATTTATTCACTTTCAAGATTTTCTGGACGGAAGTTTGACTTATATCGGTTAACTGAGTAATCTCTCTTTGGCTTTTATATGAGTCCTTTGTCACTGTCAACGAAACTGAGAACTGGTTGTCTTTAGTTGTAACAGTTTTTGGTTTTTCATATTTTTTTAAGCGATATTACCCGTTTCGATAAATCTAATTAGCAGTTTTTCAAAGCATCTTGCATCAGGATGCCGTTTATTAGGAAACCTTTGTGCATAAACTCAACTTGCCAACAAAGAATTTCTATCACACTCACCCAGAAAAAAAATCATATCAACCATTTCTTCTCTGGAGAACATCATGGCAGTCAATTGAGAAAACTGGGTTCAAACCTCACTCTAACAATGTTTAATAACGAAACAACTAATAAGTTCACCACGTAAAATGCAGAATATGATATTTCCGGACACCTGACAGAAGGCACAATTAAAAAAAATTTCAACACATATCTCGATTTACATTTTAATCATCTTGATTATCTTGTTTCAGTTTCATTTTCTACTACTTGAATCATCACAGAAAAAAAACTTCTGTGCGAATGATGATGCATGTTGATGAGTTTGATACGGTTTGTAGAATTTTGATCAATGTTTTTCACAAATAACCGAATATTTCGAAAATGATTGAAAATAAAGATAAGGTTGCTCCTGCAAAAATATAGCACAATATTTTATGCGTTGACATGAATAATAAAATACAGAGTGTTCCATTTGAAAAAATCAAGATATGATATTTTTTAAAGTACAATATTCAATAATTTTTTGATTCACTCCTCTATAAAATGAGGATAATCTATTTCAATTCATCAATAAAGCTATCCTTGGGCAATAAAAAACGAAAGGAAAAAAGTATTATCCTCTCTGGCCGAAGGAGCATGCGATGATTTGAGAGCTGATTCTCATGATTTCTTACGGAAAAAAAATTTTGTAACGAAACTAATCACCAAAAAAACTTATTACTTAGAGACATTATAGCAGAGTTTAGGCCGCTCTTGAATCTTGAACAAAAAATTGGTCTTCCAGTCTGAAAAAACCAATCAAGATTTTTTTATAGAAAATTGGGACACCCTGTTTACTGCAAAATAAATTGCTGAAGTAGATTCTCACTTTTCAAATACAATACTGTTCGAACAAAAATGAAATCTTCAAGGGTGCACCGCGCCACTGGTGAATCACCCTGTATAATTGAAACGACTTAAAATTCAAATATTGGGTTACAACATAAACAAGTCAGGTCGTTATGTAATATTTGATTATTGTCTGTATATGTTTGAGATAATTGAGTTTTATACCACTTGTGCTTGGTATAGATTCTGTAGATTGTCTACTGATGGACAAATATGGTTGTTTCCTATACAATATTGTTCCATAGTGGAATCTGTACTGTTTTTACAAAAATGTGAATGAAGTTCCTTATATCTAATTCTAAGCGACCTGCCTGTTTGACCAATATAAATTCCGTTACAAATAGGAAATGTTAGTTTATACATCCCTGAATTATCTAATTTTGTGTTTCATCTTTTGCATTGAAGAATATATTTGATAGTTTGGTTGTGGATTTGTAGGATAATTTCACATTAGGGACTTGGATGTTATTTTTCTAGAAATTCGGCCGTGAAAGGTTGATGAGGAATATTGATATGTGTGGCTGTCAGAACTATTTTGAGGATAGATACTGTAATAGGCTATTTGAAAACGTTTTATAGAGACAAGTTTGTCTATTCTTGAGGGAGAATAGCCGTTATCTTTTGCCATAGTTTCAATTAATAAAACCATTAAAAAACATTAAGAAAACACTCCGATTCGTCCTGTTATCTTATATACCAGCTCCCCAATATACAGGCTGTTAAAAGAACTCAACGAGATATTCAGGTATCTCCCTAAGTTTTCCCTCAAGTATTCAATAAAAAAAGAATATCTCTGTTTCTCCAAATTCCTTTTTAATATTTCTTGGAGTAGATAACATGTATTCAAACATACCTAGTACTTAATGCTCAACTTTAGTCCCCAAAATTCTTGTTCATATTGATTTCATCTTTTTATCAAACTTATGCCTCAATCACAATTATTTTCGATTGACCATATAATTTTCGAGAAATTTGAAGGTCTGGCTAAGGGTTCACTCTTTAGTCCACTCCTAGCAGAAATTTTCATGAATAACATAGGAATTTTTCAATCACCTATAGCGTCTCAGAATATTGTGGTATGTTGTATGGTAGCTTTGTTAATAATACTGATCCAAAAATTGAATTTAAACTAGAAAAAGATATCAACAATCAAATTAATTTTCTTAGATTTAACTATTTTTAGACAAAACAATCTTCTAACCTTCGATATATATCGTAAACCTACCTACACAGACAATTGCATTCCTTCTGATTCCTCTCATCATAAATTAGCTGCTTTGATGATTCACAGAGCTTTCACATTACCCTTTCCATTACAAATGTCGATGAAGAAATTTTATTAGTCAAAACTATCACGAAACTAACAATTAGATAATTTTTTTATGCGCGCTTCCCAGGAATAGGAGAACCTGTTACTCCACATGTGTAGGCGCCTGGGAATAATTGAGGTGTCTGTTCACTCGTTTCTTGAAGAGGGCCAAATTGTAGGATGTTGGAAGATGTTGAGCGGAAGCGAGTTCCACAGCTCACCAGCCCTGTAAACAAAGGAATTCTTATAGATGTTCGAGAGGTCGTTAAATGTACCGCCATATGATAAAAACACCTTGCCAGCCTAGTGTTGCAGCAAACATGAGTTTTTCCGGAACAAAGTCTTTCAGCTCCTTGGAGCATCTTCCGTGGAAGTATCTGTAAAACACAGAAAGGTCAGCAACTTGTCTTCTGAGAGTCAGCGGTTGGAGATCGCGGGTGATCTCCGGGTGGTCGATGTGTCGCACAGCCCGTTTTCGCATACTATCCAACATACGCAACGAATGTAAGGGGGCAGATCCCCATACATGGGAACAATATTCCAAAGCAGGTCGAAGGCCTTATATAGAAGCAACAGCTGAGATAACGTGAAGTATCGCTTGGCTCTGAAAAGAAAACTAAGTTTAACTGATGCCGACTTAGCTATTGCTGATACATGTTCATGCCAGCAAAACTTGAAGTTGACCGTTATTCCGAGAAGGTGCATTATTAGAGGAGGTTCTCCAGCGGGGACCTTTCTAGAAAACGTAGTTGCTTGAGTCTTGCTCGCGTTGAAGCTCACCAGGTTCAACTGACCCCACTCAGCTATCCTCTGTAAGTCAGAGTTTAAGTTATTAATTCGTTGACATCTCTGACGATAAGATTCCGCAGTTGTAATCGGCCGCAGACTACTGAAAGACGAAACCAGGGTACAATCGTCAGCAAAACCGAAGATCTTGTTCTCTGTAGATGACAGAAGATCGTTTATCTGCAACAAGGTTGGCGAAAGAATGGATCCCTGAGGTACTCCTGCTTGCAACTGGACACAATCAGATGTTATACTGTCGACCACAAATTGTATTGATCTATTTGAAAGAAAGCTACTGATCCCACCCCGCAATTTTGCGGGAAGCCTATATGCAGCAAGTTTATTCAACAAGGCTGCATGCCAAACCGTATCGAAGCCTTTAGAGATGTCGAGGGCTATTGCTCTAGATTCCCCATGTTTTTCCATCGTTGATGTACAAACGTGAGTCGCGAGCAGATCTCCTGTCGATCTTTGCCTGCGAAAACCATACTGACGGTAGTTAATAATTCCCTGCAAGTCAAGATATTTGATGAGTTCATCATTTATAATTCTCTCCATCACTTTGGGCATGATGGAAAGAAGTGCAACAGCGCGGTAGTTCTGGGGTGAGGACTTCTCGTCTTTCTTTGGGATCGGTTGAATTCTCCCTATTTTCCAGCTGCTCGGAAAAGTCTGGCTTTCATTCTCAACAGACGGTTGAGAATGGGTGTCAGTTCGGGAGAACACTTTTTCAGGACGATTGGCGGTATTTCGCCTAGACCAACTGCCTTCTTGCATTGCGTTAGATGAATCCAGCACATAATTCTTTGAGAACAAGAGAGCAAAGAGATCGGCTTTCTCTTTCGGAGATGATCCTATACAAGAGGCGGAAGCGCAGATTTGCAGAAATTGGCACTGACAGTCTTCGCCATAGACCAAAATTGTCTAGTCCCGCTTGCTTGTTCAGGAGTGTATAAACTTACATATCCCAATAATAACAGAATTTATATTAGTCAAACAGGAAGGTCGTTTAGAGTTAGATGTGAGGAGCATCATTCACATATTTGTATAAACAATATAGATTCCACTGTGGCACAACATTGCATAGGTAACAATCATATTTTTCCATCAAAAGACAATCTACAGAACCTATACCAAGCACAAAAAGGTATAAGACTCAATTACCTTGAGCCCTTAGAAATATTAAAAGCCAAACACAATACAAACAATATTCAAATATTACTTAACGACCTGACTGATTTATGTATTCCCCAATATTTGGGATTTTTAAGTAGTTTTCAATTATATATTAGTGCCGAATGTCAATCTCTGATATGTGTTTTACCTGTTCTGTTACCACATTTCTCTGTACCTAAACACCTCAAAAAAGTCTAGGGAACACTGCTGAATATCGATATATCGTATCCAGAACGATCAATATGGATGTTTTTTTTTTAAATAAACACCTGCATCAATTTCTCACCAAATTATGTAGAGAGCAGCAACAGATTTCAGTTTTTTTTTTATAAAAAACTAAAAATGCAGCAGATGCGACGCTGCTTTATAATCATTTCATGTATTTAGTGTTTGAAATCAGTTAGTTGACACTTTGTTTCTGTTGTAAGCACAAATAAAAGATTCAAGTTTTGTGATTCGACCATGGAAAGACGACATTTGACTAGAGAAGAGATGTTACGAGCCGTTGGGATGCTCCAAGCTGGGAGCTCACAATGGGAAGTATCCAGGGTTCTTGGAAGAAGCCCAAGTATCATAAACCGTTTATGGTCGCGTTTCAATGAAACAGGTAGCGTAGAAGAACACCATACAGATCGTTTCAGGATAACTGCAGTCGCCCAAGACCGATTTTTGGTTTTACAAACCAGAAGAGATTGTACTACCACAGCATCTCAATTAGCTCAAGAGATAGGACGAGTTCATAATGTACAAATTTCCGACCAAACTGTGAGAAATCGACTGCACGAAGGTCAACTTCACTCCAGGCGTCCTTTAAGAGTTCCACAACTGACCCATGGAAATCGCACCGCTCGTTTAGCTTGGTGCCAAGAACACGTAAACTGAGATCAAAAGAGGTGGGCCACAGTTCTCTTCAGTGATGAATCTAGATTCAGTTATTATCCCGATTCGGGAATAATTCGAATATGGAGGGAACCTGGAAAGCAAAACCGTCTCCAGCATGCTCGAGAAGTTGTTAGACAAGGAGGCGGATCAGTGAAGTTTTGGGGAGGTATACGCCTTGGTGGAAGAACTGACCTCGTTTTCATACAGAACAACCTCACGTGAAATTCTTACGCAAATGAGATAGTTTTACCTGTAGTGGTACCGTATCTCCAAACAATGGGTCAAAATCCACTTTTCCAACAAGATAATGCCCCTCCCCATCGTGCAAGAGTTGTCTTGAACGTTCCTGAAGAGAATGATATCGATCTGCTACCGTGACCATCCTGCCCCCCAGATCTGAATCCCATCGAGCATGTGTGGGACACCCTAAAAAGAAATCTCCTGCGTCAGAACGTCTTCCATCATAAACAGGAGCTTCGATTAGCAGTTCAGGGGGCTTGGAATGACTTAGGCCAAAATGTAATAGACAATTTAATATTGAGCATGCCGCGACGATGCCAAAGTGTCATTAATAACAGAGGTGGGCCTTCTGGGCACTGAAAAATATAAGTGCTTCCATATCGTTTCGAAAATATTAGTTCAGGATTTTTTTTGTGTTTCGCCAAATTTCGTCATTTTCAAATTTCAATTTTTTTTTATAATAAGTGCTTTGGAGAAGTCAAATATTATTTAGTTTTCTTGAGAATACAATATATACATTACATCCTAACAAAAACCGAAAGATTTCCATATATTCGAAACATCAAATTCATATTTTAAAGATATTGGTAAGTGTTTCCTAGACTTTTTTTGAGGTGTTTATATAAGGTACCTGCAGCTAATATGGCCACCCTTAGAATCAAATGCACATTATGACTACTTTAAATCATTTGTAGGATAATTTAAGAACCCAATGAAATTAGTCGCTCACTCATTATTGCCAGAAGACATACGAATATTTTTTTTTTCCGATTTGACCCCTTGAAAAGAACATTTGGTCATATTACCAGCGTGGTGATGTCAATATGACCACATATGACTAAGAAATGAACTACATTTTTTTCTCAATCTTAATACATAAGGAACAATAAAAACGAGGAACTGCAGTGACTTATTGAAATCAAAAGTACATCAAAAATATGATAAAATAGAAAAATCGAATACATAACGTTACGGATAATAACCAGATTCAATCATCACCGCGATCTGGGTATAAAAACACCGGTAATTCATCTTCTGATGTTAAACCTACGCATTCTTCATGCACATATTCCTTGCAAGCGGAACATAATCGCATGTCTGCAATTCTATCTTCTCAGAAAGCTTTACAAAACCAAATTTCTTTCATAGATTTACTTCTACTGTCTTGTTTGATGGATTGTTTTCTTCCAGAGTTCATTTTTTCTTCTTTTTACTGTTTTCTGGACTCCTCATTTGTTGTTTCAGTTTCATTCTTAAATAATTTTTTCAGTACCATTGCTCACAATTAAGAGCAAGTTTCTTGTCTTAATTCCTGTAAGGAAACGTTTAGATTGTCTTCTTCGACTTGTTCTTCACAAGCCTCATAATTGCTTTCTTCCGCGTCGTCACTCACATCATCGTGCAAAATTATGTCGGATTCTGAATCAGTGCTTTCCTCCAAAGACACTCGACGTTTCTTTGAATGTTTCGTTTGGCCACTGGGTCCAGGATTTTCATGAGCTGGCTCCAGTGACTTTCGACACTTTTTTGAATTTTTCGGTAGACTGCTAGGTCCAGGATTATCACTGTTAAGTAAAGATGCTCGACGCTTATTTGAATGCTTTGTTCGACTACTAGATCCAGGAGTTAACAGATCATTTGGAGTCATGGCCATATCATCGTGATCTCGGTTAGTTACCATACTCGGAACATAGGCAATTTCAGGAATAGCATCCTTATTGAACGGGTAGATCCTTGTTGCTGCAAATCCTGATTTGATGTTTGCTGGCGTTAGCGCCTTGTCCCAAACTTTTGAAAAAATCGTACCGAATCAATGTTTGGTTATAGCATGGTCCCTATGACTGGAGAGGTATTTTAGGACCTCATCATCCTAGTAATACTCAAATGCCCTGAATGCTGCCTTGTCCAATGGTTGGAGTTCGTGCGTTGTATTACTTGGGAGGCAATACAACGTTATCTCTAACTAATCAGCTTTGTCAACTATGCTGTGGTCGAGATGATATATCGCCCCGTCAATAATAAGCAGACATCGACCCGCAACTTTATACATAGCAAAATGATCTAGCCAACTGATAAAAGTTGATACCGTCATACTCCCTTTCATAGTCATTATTGCATCAGATCCAGGTAGTAAGTCGTCTTTCCATTCTTGTTTCATGCGCTTACCTTTAAACAAAATCATTGGAGGAAATGCCACTCCCAACGCATTTCCGCATGCCACAATCGTTACATTTTCACCGTGTTCATTTCCCACGACGTGAACCCTTCTAGTTCCTTTCCTGGCCAAAACTTTTTGTTGATGGTGTAGCCTTTCTGGTTAATGGATGTCCAGTTCCTTTAGAACAAATTCTAATTTTTCAAGATGGTCACTAACGATGAACGGATTGAGTTTCTGTGCTCTGGCTGGGTTTAAATTTTGAAATTTTCGAGGACGAGTTTGAGGAATTCTCTTCAGAAATCCCCTCAGCCTATATCGTCCAGCCATTTCGTTTACATTCATAAAAGGATTCTTGATGCTATTGATTTTCATAAATTTGTACACACACGATTGGTGTATCTTAGGGGAAAGGCGGTAACCGATTTCAGAGAGGCGTACAATTCTCTGAACAAGTTTCAATTCCCGCTTCTTCGTTAGGATTGGCTTCCGCCCCAGTGTCAATTTTGCAGTCTTATTTGTGGCCAAATAACGCCTTGGAACATTAAATGTTTCACTACTTTTGTTGACAGACATATCATTATTGACGGCATCTATAGTTCTGGTCATGTTCACTTCCAGCCATTGACCCCTAATACCCTTATTCTTTCATGGCATCTTTATCTATGAGATGAAATTACCGTTTGTTACGCTGAAAATCATGATTTGCTTACCCTCCTTAAGTGTAGATAAATATGGCCATGGCCGTATTACTAACCATTAAAATTGGCCATATTTGCCTACATTTTTTACCAGGTAGTACAGTTTTTTTTTAAATAATTGCTTACGCAAAATCTTATATTAATAATATTGTTGACACATTATATAAAACCTGTACATAGCAAACGATAATATTACTAACCTGTAGTAGCGAAATTTCCGTGAAAACTTGACCTTTATTTTTTAAGCACTCGTAACCACTTGCTCAAAATCAGCCATATTGCGAAACATTGCACAAGTGGTGACATCTAATGCGCAAATTGTCTACTCACTGAAGAAGGAAAACTGTTTTGCACCTTCTCTATAGATAACTTTAATTCAGATTAAAGTTTTCAAAAAATATGAGGTCTTAGCCATATTACCAGACCTGACCATATATACCTTATAAGGAAATTACTAACTTTGAATTTTAGTTTTAAACTAATATTCTCTAAAAGCTACATCATTGAATAAAGTTATATTTTTACGTAGTAATATCCGCAATCCTCATAAGTCAATTCATATCACATAATTATGGCCGAATCTATTTCATTTTTGAAAAACGCCAGTACTTGAAATGTATTTAGCATCTGAGTTTTTTTCACATTTTTTTATTGAAATACCAATCACTTTTATTGTAAGGTAGCTAGGTATATTGATTCTACAGATACCACACACCATTGTAGATTTGATATAATATGGCATATGGGAATCAAATGTGTTTTTTATGGCTAATACTAGAGTGAATGAAAAGAGAGGGTCGTAGGTAAGGTTTATTTTTTATTTTATTTTATTATAGAAAAAAAAACACTAAGTCTATGGTTTGCCCTTCAGAGAATATCGACATAGTGAGAGAAGCCATTCTCAGCTTCAAGGCATTTTGCAAAACTCGGGATTAACACAACACTGTAAGGAAAATTCTGCGGGAGGAGTAACATTAGCGCTGACACAATAGTTATGCGACATTTTAATGAAAATTGTTGTCCTTTGCACTTTTTACAGCAAATGCTTGAAACTTATGAAAAAAAGTAAATGTGGCGTTACGATAAAATCAAAAGATCGAAGGGATACACACAGGACTACAGTAAAAAGTGAAAGCTAATTGCCTATATGCATTAACGAAATTCTTTACAAATACTATAATCTACCAAATATTTTTCGACTAATTTTTTAATTACGATTAATAATTTTTCCAATAACATTTGTGTCCACTGGGCCACCCTGTATTAACATCTAATAGCTCAAATAATTTCAGAATTTGGACACTTATTAGTTTATAAAATTTTATAATCCTTTTCAGGGGCAAATTTCGTATTTTCCATCTACGATTTCGAAGGAAATGGCACAGTTGATGCCGTCAACTTGGGAGACATGCTCCGTGCCTTGAACCTCAACCCAACATTGACCACAATTGAGAAAGTTGGAGGTACCAAGAAGAAGAGTAAGTGATTTTTACTTGTACTTGAGTTTGTGAAATGTGAAACAATACTAAATTCTTAAAATTTTCCGCAGATGAAAAAAAATTCAAGGTTGATGAATTCCTTCCCATCTTCAGTCAAGTCAAGAAAGACAAAGAACAAGGCGGTTTCGAAGATTTCTTGGAATGTTTGAAATTGTACGACAAAGAAGAAAACGGCAAAATGATGGCCGCTGAACTTTCCCACACTCTTTTGTCCTTAGGTATGTATGACATGTATTACAGCACTCTTGTTTATACAGTTCTTCATTGCGAAACTTCGCCAAATAACTGTTGAACATTTCAGGTGAAAGATTATCTGATGCTGAAACCGACGAACTCTTGAAAGACTGTTTGGAAACAGAGGATGATGATGGATTCGTCCCTTACGAACGTAAGTCATATGCAAATATCGAAAAACGTTGCCGGAATTGCTTAAAATGTCACGAAATTTATGATTTCTGGTTGGTACCGATGCGACATTTACATAATCATGGCTATTGTGCCACAGATGCTTATAAACAGCACATTACTCATGACATTGAAACAATGCTATAAAAATCACAAGATGGTTGAGGCAATAGTGTGCTGAGACACCAAAGGAACGCTTCTATGTGCAGTGAGCAAAACTGTAGTAATCAGACCCTTTAGTTAATCAAATTCCGGTACTTTTTCAGACAGAATGTATATTTGATAATATCGCGAATAGTGACAACAAAGGCTTATCCTGGGAATAATTCGAAAAACAAATTTTGCCAAGTGCACTTGAAATTTTCGGATGATAATCTAGCTTCTTACACTTCTGAATTATCTAAATTTTATGCCTACGTCCTCGTGTGTACTTTAAAGCTAGGACTATTCTTAATACCGATCTGAGTTCCCATCGAAATTTTTTTATTCATACCTTTTTACAATATTGGACAAATATGTCGGAACATTATCTAGAAGTACAAAGTTCTGTTGAAAGAAATGTTCTTAAAAAATTTGGTATTTCTAGTAAGTAGTATACTTCGACTATGGTTGAAAATGTATGATTCCAGATTGTGTTGATATTGACCAAAATTTAGAATTGACAATTAGTTTGATTACATAATATCCAAATCTGTACAACTAAAACAGCCAGAGTTAATGTTCAATTTAAAGACCTTCTGTGGCCTGCCATTATTCTAACGTATTAAGGAAAAACCACAATGAGAATTTTATTCCGTGAAGTTTCTTGCAGGGCCATGGAAATCCCATTTTCTAAATCTTCTATGAGTTGGGACGAACTTCTGTACACAACAATTTTTAATATACCCAGAGAAAGAAGTCTAAAACTTCATCCATCATGCTTGTACCAAATGTCATCTGTACTTAATTCAGGATTTACCAAGTTAGGAAATAAACCAACATGTGTTTGAATGTTCTCTATGAAATAGCGGGCCGGTTTTGATGTTTTCTAATTTATCTATCCATATATTGAACTTTTTGAGGATATTAACTGTGAGTCTCCTCCATCCAGAGAGGGTTCTTATTAACCCCGTAGAAATTTTCACTTCGATTAACAAAATCTTTGAAAAATCTGTATCCTTTTGTCAGGATCATCTTCAAGTAACTTTTGTAGTATAGCTGTACTTTGTATGAATTTAACTTATTTTAGATAATCTTCCTTACCGATATCTCGCCAATATTGTGATACACGTTTTGGTTCTTATAGATTAATAAGAAAATCCAGTGAACTATCTTCATTTGTTTAACGTCGACCAATACATTTTCCCAACACTGTTCTAGTATATCCACACCTAACTTTTATAAACAGACATAAAGCAATCAATAGCCATAATCTAGAAAATTCACAATACATACATCATATTCAAGGCAAGTGTAGATAGTGTTTGTATGTTAGAGCGAGAATGAAGAGAGTTTTATTGTTTTTCTTATTCAGCTAGCCATGACAGAGTAAAAGAAGAAAAAAAAATAATTCAGGATTGTACTAACCTAAAACATTGGCCTTATTACTTAAAATATAACAAAACAAAAATAATCGTCAAAATACCCATACAATGATGTAGAAGATCCTTAAAACTATGAAACAAACATTTTTGCTTTGTAATCGAATCTGCAATAAATGAACAAATTGTTATAAGAACGGGAAATGAATATTTAGGCAGTCGTTAAAATAAATAAAAAAGAATTTCAGCTTTATATGACAATTTAGTTTTTAATCTGCGAATGCATCATAACTCAGTACATTGTGCCAACTTAGCAACAACGAAAAATTGACAATCGTTTCAAGCAGATTTTTCAAATAATTAATTGCTGGTACATTTTTAATAGATATATTACAATACACATGGACTTCCTCGACATGGCAAACATGTATTACCGGAACAAGAGCCAAAGCGGAAGTCCAGAGACAATACTACTGACTGAAAGACACATAGAATATATTAATGAGTTTATTTCTGCCATTTTCAGCATTCCTCAAAAAGATGATGGCGTAAGATACCTACGCAAGGTTAATTTTAGATTTTATTTTAAGTAAGTCGAGTATATTTAAAAAATTAGCGCAATCTGCTTAAATAATCTAACAAATCAATATTGCTTGGCTGGTAAGATGCTTTTTTTCTTTTTGGTGAATATTCTTCCTGTTACTCAGATTTACTTTCAGCTTGTTTATTATCTTCTGCTTGCGTTTGATAAACTATTCTTCTGGTTTGTATTCTGCAGTTCTACATGTCCAGAGAAATTGCAAGGATAAAAATTATATATGATAACTTTTATAAATTCAATTACTAAATAATTATTATATGGTGGCAAAAGTTAACCAGTGTTTTTGGAATGGCTAGTACTCAGATAATTGAATACTATAGTCTAGTTTGTAATAACGAGTTTGACAGTGCGGTTCAGTGTGTGTTCCACCACTTGTTCAGTAGTCATCTTTGAAATTCCAACTGATATAATATTGTATTGGTTAAACAACCTTCAAACATTATAAAACCTCTGTCTACATAGAGAACGTTAACAAAATGGGGGAGAGAATCCTAAGCCTCAGCTCTATCAGAGAGATTGGAAGCCACTTTTCTTATATGGCAACTATGCTTTACAAGTATTACATTTTCTTTTCAAAAACACTCGTTTTCTGTGTGATATCTCGTATTACATATTTCATGCAATTGGACATCCAAATCATATTAATTGATTAAATTATAAGGGATTGATCAGACTAGTAGTCATAGTGGGGCTGATCAGTTCCATGCAATAGGTTCTTTTGTAGCAAGAGAATCTTTTCCTTTATTCTATAATGGGGAATCGATATAATCTTGAAATTTTAAATGAAAAATAGTAAAATGAAATAAAGTGAATATAAAACTAATATGAATGAAATATATACCCCCAAAGTTATAGCTTAAATGCGCATAATAAATAATAAAAATTAATACTCTTCTCTGCAATTAATGTTTCTTCTCTTTCATTTCCTCTGCAATTTTCTTAGTATTTTTGGCTTATACACTTAGAAGAGAATTTATGTAACTTATTTTTCCAGCAACTTGAACATGAAAAACAAGAACTGTATACAATGCTGAACAACTTTATAGGAGCTGTTGGATGGATGCAGTGCATTCAAGAATAAATTCTTGTATTTTTCCATGTATGTTTATATTTTATTGGTTACTGTAAATTACATCTTGAACCAGAAATATTCCAATTATATTACATTGTCAAGAATAAACTTTTTGTTCAACTTACGTGTTTTGCATTAAATCCATGTATTTCACCTGCAACCCTTTCCCATATATCAAAATTTCAATGTTATCTTATCAATACTTGGTAAAGATAAAAAAAATGTTGTAAAGTCATATAGTAATAAATGCCTCTTGTCGTCTAACAGACAATTTCTATGCCAGATTATATAGGGTGATCCACGAAAAGCCGAAATAGATTTCATGACCTATAACTTCCACACTCATTAAGTTAGAACTTTCATTTTAGATTCTTTGGAATGCCAAAGGATTCACGCATCCAGTACCGAGGGAATGTTTCCCGAACGATTTAAATTTCAGTCAGTGTTGCCTCTATTCCTGGTGGAATTTTTCAACTTCAGTGATTCTTGAGTTATTCAATATTTCGATTATTGAAGTTACGTTAAAAGTATTTTCACATTGTTCAGCCACTTTTTCGAACAGATTGCATTGTTGCATTGGAACCGAAATATCGAGTATGGGTGGAATTAGGAATAAAATTCATGAATATCTCAAAAACCACATCAGAAGTTAGAAATATCTTATTAGATCTATGAATACTAATAAATTATCATGACTGAGATGCTTTTAGTGGCACCCTCCAAATGAATGAAAAGAATATATTGTAGAGTGTACAATTCTCAATTTATTACCTTGTAGTATGAATTAAATAGTATAGGTTCTAACTTACAAAAAACTCTGAAGCAATTCATATTCTGCACTCAGATTGTTAGAAAATTCATACCAAACAAGGGAGGATATGTTCCCTCAACCTCATTCATCATGTTGAACTTATTGAAATACTGAAATGAGAGGTCAGATTCGAATCATTTAAATATTTTGGAAACTCTAGATTTTGAAAACATCTTGTGCTATATCGTACTACCCTGTCTGAAAGAAGTCAAAATATGTATCTGTTTCTTTTATGATCTTGGTATTAAATTTCCTAATGTCTTTTCTAATTTCTCTTCTTATTAATTTGTTCAGTTCAGCCCATTCGATTAAGTTCCTATCTTTGTCTGGTTTCAGTTTCCTTCTTTCTTCAAATAATTTCGCTGTTTTATTTTTCTTCGACTTCTTTTCGTCACTGTTGTTACCTCACTTGCGCTTTCTTTAATGATGTTGCCTAATTCATTTGCATGTGTATTTAAGTCGGTATGTCTTAGAGTTGGGGGTGCCTTATCAATATTTTCATCTATTTTTAATTGGTACTGTTCTTTTCTATTGATAAGGACTTCAGGGTCTACTCTCTTTTGGGGCTTCAACGTTAAATTTCTCTTATGTGTTTTTATTCTGACCTTTGCTCGTATCATTCTGTGGTCACTTCCCACATTTACCCTGCTGACTGTAGCGACATCTTCTACTATGAGAGGGTTACTCGAAATTATAAAGTCAATTTCGTTTTTATACTTGAAGTCTGGACTTTTCCAGGTCCATTTTCTATATTTACGTTTTTGGAAGAAGGTATTCATAGCATAAAGCTGGTTCATCTCTAAAAAGTCAACCATCGTGTCTCCACGTTCATTTCTTGTACCGTATCCGTATTGACTGCTCTCTCGGTTTCATTTACTTGATTGCCTATTTTGGCATTAAAATCGCCTATTATAAGAATGTCTTTTCCGGTTTTGTTGTTTATGATTTCCTGTAGTTGTTCATAGAAACTCTCTACAACATCGTCGTCGTAATCCGAAGTAGAGGCATACACCTGGACTATTTGCATGGAGTATTCTTCTGAGATCCTTACTGTAACATAAACGATTCTGTTTGAAATTCCCACATATTCCGTTACCAATTTTGCAAGTTTGCTGTGTACAAGAAATCCGACACCATGGCGTTTGACTTTATCTTGTCCTTTGTAGAATAGTACATGTCCTGACTTTAGTTTGACGATGTCTTCCCCTATTCTCCTTACTTCACTCAGTCCTAATATGTGCCACTTAATATCCTTTAGTTGTTCCTCTATTTCTTCTAGTCTATCATTGGTGGAGAGTGTTTTGACATTGTATGATGCTATTTGGATTTTCCTAGTCGTTGCTTGTTTCGTTTTATTGTAGCAGCCGGGTCCAACCCAGGGATTCTTAGCTCCCCTTGTCGCTCTCTTTGCCTGACCGTTGCCTTGGTCAGAGAGTGTAGGACTGCTGGGCACTGGGGGCCATATTTGATTTGTACTGTTCATAATGGAAAAATATTTTAGCCATAATGCACCTTGCTGGCCAGACTTCTAGGTGCATGGTCTGAGTATCACATTTCCTTGGTCCTTGACAGTGAGATACTGCCACTAAATCAGACAATTGTGCCCTACAAGGCGATTCGTTTGATATTGGAAATGAATATAACACTTTTTTGACAGAACTTATCCCAGAATTATTGAAATCTTTAGACGATTTACCTTTCTCATATGATGTTGTCAATAAAAGAAAGTCTATGTATGTCTTGCTACAGTTACAGTAAATGAAGTTGTTGATATAATTTCTAAAATTAAGAATAAATTCAGCAGTGGAGATGATGAAGTTCCAACAAGCATAAATAAAATTTGTGGAAATGAGATCAAGAATATTTTGTCATATATCATTAATTGTTCTTTTGAGTGTGGTATCTTTCCATACCAGTTAAAACTAGCGGTTATCAAACCACTTTTTAAGAAAGGTGACCCATCAAAAATGAAGAATTATAGCTTTATTAACAAAAGCGGTCTTTTTGGCTCTTTTCAGCATGGCTACCTGGTAGACAAGTCAACAAATACTGCACTGTATCAGTTCACTGATGCAATCATAAAGTTAATAGAGGAAGATAAATTGGCACTTGGTCTTTTTATAGATCTCACTAGAGCCTATGATTGTCTGTCTAGGGGGTATATACTGGAAAAGCTTAAAAAGTTGGGTATAAGAAGAAATGCTTTGAGTTGGTTCACCTCTTATTTAACGGGTTGTTGTAAAAGAGTGGTCATCACAAGGGCTGGGGTGAAGACAAAATCCAATATTTTAGACTGCCAGCATGGCGTCCCTCAAGGCAGTGTACTTGATCCGATATTGTTTGTGGTATTCGTGAACAATATGTCAGTGCGTAGAAACTTCCTCCACTTGGCTGACTAACTTTGTAGATGATACGAATGTAGTTACTGGAAATTTTAAGTTTGAAAAAGTAGTGCATCAGACAAAGAAAATTTTCACAGATATTAGGCAGTGGTTATGTAAAAATAAACTCATCGTAAAAGAGAATAAAACTACCGCTATTATTCAGTACTAAAGCTTCTAGAAAAGAAAGAACAGCCTTCGTTGATATGGAAGGCCAACAGATTAATTTTCAAGAGTCAACAAAATTTTTGGGAATTTAAATTTATGGATTGGTCACATCACATTGAATATTAAAAATATAAAGGCTAAATGAATAAAAAATTTTCGAAATAGTTCGAAGGCTTGTTTTTACAAATCCATTCACTCAGAGACCATTACTGAACTTTGGTTCCAAAATGTTCACCTCCTATACCACGAAAAGGTACACGTCCCTCTCTACCATAGGGACTTCATTCGAATAATGTTTACAATGGTTAAGGAGCGGTCACGCTCTTTGCCCTAAGTACCTCCAAATGATAAAGAAAGACACTCCTGTGTGCGAGTGTGGAGAAGTTGGATCGTTAGACCATGTTATCCTTCAATGTGAACGTTACCATTTAGAAATCAATTCCCTAGTTTCGATTATCCAAAAAAACACAAATATCATGTCCCTATTTATCCTGAATATCATTTCAAGAACTCAAAACTTCATTACTTATCTAGAAATATACAAATTTATTAAAAAACTACCTACCTATATTTCCCTCAATCTCTATGAACCTAACAATTTCTTTTATAGCTGTCGAATTTCCCTATGTTTTTTTTCCTTATATATTAACTACTTTTCCGCGGCTCTACCTGTTTGTGTATGAAGAATAAAAATCGCTTTGACAAGCCCCTTAGCGTATGTATCCACGTCTTTCCACTTGAATTCTTCTAAATTGTCCTAATGGGATCAGGCTAGGTATAAAGACCATAGAGAATCCCTCCTATATATCCCTATAAATACATAATAACCTACTGGCTAATGTTTTGAAAACGTGCCAGTAATTTTCATTATAAGAAAAAATATAAAAATATTTATCTAAGAAGTTGAGCCAAATAGTATATGGTATAAGAACTCTAGATAGATATAGCCCTAGGGAGAGTATTGAAGCTGTGTATTTTTCAAAACTTCGAGTCTCTTCTGAGATACGGAATAATTTTTTGGGGCTCGAGCTCAAATATGAAATATCTTTTTCAGTTCAGAAAAGCGTGCTAAGAATAATGTTTCATATGCAGTTCCTTGATTCTTGCAGAGGCGAGGCATATTTAGGAAAAACGGGATTTTCACCATATATGCTGTGTATTAAGATGAATCTTTAGTATTCTTTTTTAACAATAGAGGAAAGTTTGAGAGTCACCATTATCCGACTAGATCGAAAAACCGTCACTATCGAGTACTCCGATTGCTATTGACATCCATCGTATATGTGTATTAGAATATATATATATATATATATATATATATATATATATATATATATATATATATATATATATATATATATATATATATATATATTCTTTTGAAAATAGAGGCCTTTGCTCGTATCATGCTTATATCTATAATTTTGGTGTGTCAGAAAAAACACAAGTGTGAGCTCAGGAAATGTAACAGAGGAACCATACTATCTTGTATATGATTCAATAAAAGCGTGAAAAAACCTGAGGAAAAAACTCGTTTCCTTGTCGCTATTGCACTAGCAATAGCTTGCCTTTTTATGTTGTGTTAGTGTCATGTGTACATAAAGAGTACCAAAGATTTTTCTGCTTAGCAGCTTTCTTTATCCTCTCTTGCATTCCATGATTTCCAAACGAAGACAAGGGTGAAAGAAAGGGGGTTTGGGACAGGAATCTGTAACAATGGAAAAAGCCAGAAGAAAAATATTTCAACAATCATACTTCTTATATGTCTAAACAAATCTAAGAGAAGATTTTACATAGGTCATGAAAAGGACTAAGGAGATAATATAAAAGTAAATAACCTGCGATATTACCTCTTTCGCGGAAATGTTCTTCCGTCGCGGTGTGAGTCTCCTGAAACATAATCACTTCCTTGTTCTTGTTTGCTAATTTTGAATTATAATCGCAAAATCTCTTGAATATTCAAACTCAACAAAACAATTCCCTCTCTGTTTGACCGAGAGAGCCCCGATGGACAGGTTCAGTCTTCCTAGTGATGCCGATTATGATCTATAGATGCTTTAAAATCATTATGGACCCAATAATCTGGGTTGACATCCCCCATATATTATTTTTCCGTGGAACTTGTTCAATATGAAGAAAAATTTGCAAAAAAATTTTGACAATCGTTAAAAATATGACAAATGTCATATGTTATTTTCAATAATCTGCCACTAGAGTTGAAGAATATCTCAATTATTTAAAAAGAAGATAATGGAGTTCTTAATTAAGCTACAACCTTATTCAATATCAGAATATTATGTGTAAGTTTGTATTTTCATTGACGTCATTTCATTTCATCTGTTTATAAAATTATCCATTGTAAGCAGGTTATCTGAAGTAAAGAAACATTCTATTCTATTCTAATGTACTTTTGAACCTGTCAGCTATTTTACATTTTACCGAAAATGAAATGTGATAACAATTCTTGCACTCCATCATCCTTTGGCATTCCAAAGAACACAAAATGAAAGCTTGAACTTAGTAATCATGAAAGTTATAGGTTATAAAAACAATTCATATTTTTCATGGACCACCCTATATATCCCACATAACTCAAATGAAAAAGGAATACTATACTAGTCAAGTAGAAGGAAAATTACAAAAAAAGTTACGATGGCTGCAATATCTCTGCAGATTTCAAAACTTTATTCAATCTTTTTCCAACTAATTTAGGGTATGTGTTATTTTTTATCCTGAATTCTTTACTTTCGTGAGATACTGCACCATTCTGCAACTGATAATCACATAAAGATTTCAATGGTGTTATAAGTTTCTCCCTGTAAACATTATCTCCTTCCAAAATACTCAGAGCTTCAGCAGCAGTTTCCAAAGTACTGAAACATCCTTCGGTAGGTTGAGTTCTTATTATATAATTACTTGGACCATTTATAACCAACTTTATTTGTTGTATGCCATGTAAAATTGAATTGCCTGAATACATTGCTTTCGCCTGTGGCCATGTACCATCTAGAAGAACTAAGTTGAAGTTACAATCTATGTGTTTTGACTGGATTTCTCTCAAATCAATTGATTTCGGGCTTGGATATAACAATAATGTATTTGGTTGTTGTAACAATGCTTCTAATTCATGGTTTCGACCAGGAAAGTGTTTTCCTTTGAATATAAGGCAGCTACCCTCTTTCAAACCCAGGTGAAGAATAGGAGCAGTTCTTAGGGATCTTTTCTCTTCAGCTGGATGCTGAAGTATAATAATTTTGTTTCTTGGACTTAGAGGCGGATCTGGTAGAGCGCCACACCAGCATACCCGAGAGGGTCTCCTGGAAAATCCGTCATAAAATAATTACACGAAAACAACTACAATTGTTTTGAAATACTTACTCGCATTTATTACATATACTTCGCATTTTTGGAGGATCAGCAGGGATATTTGCTAAATCAAATAAAACTTCAGATTCCATTCTAGGTACTAACTATTTAATCGAAATAACAGCAATTAAGATTTTATATCGTTACTTTGCCCACTTATAGGTTAGACTAAATCAGTGGATTTGTCATTTTTGAATGTCACATACTTGTCATTTTTTCTCTCCAAAGTCGAAGGGTAGATTGATTTTTAGCGGAGGCTTAATACATTTTGGAATATACCAAATTAATTCATGACGTATTAACTTACATCAGTAAGACGATATATTCCAGTAATTCTATATACCTATTGCTTTTTTGAAAAACTCAAACGATTTGAAGGAAAATTCATAATTTCATCTTTTGCTTTATAAGTTTATCTCTGTATGAGGGTATTAAGAAAAATGGATTTGATGAAAGAAATGCAAAAAGATGAATAACGTAGCGAAGTGGATGGTGTTGTAAGAGAGCTGAAGTGGAATTAAGAAGGTATTTAATATGGATCATTTTTGTAATTTTCTTATATTAAGATCGTAATAAAGATCCACAACGCCAAGTTGTAAGCCAGTTATCAATTGAAATATTTTCAAAATTTTTTCCAACTGTGACCGTATCGTTCTTTTATCAAACCATTAGATGAGGAATCAATGAGCAAAGCATATCATAACATAGGTAAATACTCTTATTTTACCATTTCCAGTTCATCTGTCTGTTAATTGGAATAGTCTAAGGGTGCGTTTTCATCCACTTCGTGCCTGAATTACATCAACTGGCACGGAAGTTTGACTCTATATTTTCAAATGGAGTCCTTCTCAATATTGACACGCACTTTGGCACCACAGAACAAGGGTTTGTTCTGTGTTTGGCACGGGATAAATTCATTTCAACCTGCAAGCTTTCGTGCTGGCATGGCCGCTTTTCTATGGCTCATGTAAACTTAAAATTCAAAATACGTAATCATCCAGAAAATTTTCGAATATTAAATCCATATTTTGACTGAAGACTGAACGAACGACTAAAAGCAAAAATCAACAATCGATTTCAATTTTGAGCAACAAACGGTGAACGTTCAACCGAAGATGATCATACTACGTTTGTGCAAGTTAGGATGAGAATCGGTTGAAAACAAACCCAGCACGAAGTCAGGCTTGAATTTCAGTTTGCGAGTGGATGCAACCGAACCTTAAATCATTATCATCTTTATGAGTCTCATCTTGTTTCAGTACAGAAAACATATCGATATATCAATACTTAGTATAACGATGATGGTGATAAGGATTTAAAAGAGAATTGACTGAGAACCATGAAATCTTGAATATCTTTTCATATTGTCTGGAACATTTCTTGCGTTTATCTTCTTTGAGTGTACTTAATAAAAATTGTAAGACACTGGTTTAATAGTTTTATTAAAATCTAGCGCGAATACAGCATACAGGGTAGTAAACAACATAAGCGTATATTCAATCGCTCGACTACTTCAAACAGTATTGCGCTTAATATATACCTCCTCCGAAAACGTGACTGAACAAGCATATCTACGTGATTAAGTTAATCGAAAATAGTATGACAAAAGTGAATTTCATATGAAAATTGTAAATATATATTAAATATATTTAATAGCTTTTATATCAATCCGAGTTTGATCTGAATTGCATGAAAATTTTGTTAATTCCTATATTTTTGCATAAAATGAAATGGAATGAAATCATAAATAGAAATTACCCTGGTTTCATCATATAAATATGCCTGACAGCTATTGTTTATTCTGTCAACTGTCAATTATGTTGGAAAATTGTCAGGTATTTTATATAAATTAATGAATGATTTTAAAAACAACAAAAATTTAATTAGTAATATTGTAGGACACGAAATTGAGCTACAATGTCAGGCTTCAGTCAAGAAAATACATTTTGGAGTCAACCAAACGACCAGCCTTATCAGAGCAATTTTTATCAAACAGAATTTAACCAATTTCAAAACCAACAGCTAGGTAAATATGATTATATCAATTAGACGTGAAAAGTGTAACATTAACAACTTTTTACTTGTATTTTAGACTTTAAACCTTTGGAAGAATATGGCCAGCAAGTTTATAACCCAGGCTTTACACCTATGCCAACTATGTCATATATGGATGCGAAAGAAGGTCCTCCAGAAGAATATGATGAACCCCCATTATTAGAAGAACTAGAAATATATCCTGATAGAATATTAGAGAAAGTACAAGCAGTGTTAAATCCTTTCCGAAGTCATGGATTGGCAGATGATGCAGAATATCTGACTAAAGATGCTGATTTGGCAGGCCCTATATTTTTTTATTTAATTTTAGCTGTATGTTTATTTTTGTCTGGTAACAAAACGCATTTTGGTTATGTTTATGGAGTTACAGTTCTAGCTTCACTTCTCATGTATGGTTTACTGACCTTAATGACTTTAGAAGATGGAGTATTTACATTTACAACTGTATTCAGTGTTTTAGGTTATTGTCTGATTCCAATTATTGGTTTATCTGTAGTTGGAGTTTTCTTTTCTCTTCAAGGAATATTAGGTATCGTTTTTTCAGTTGTAGCGGCTTTGTGGTGCAGTATATCAGCATCAAGGTTATTTGTCACAATATCGGGAGATATGGAGCAGCAACCGATTATTGCATATCCTTGTGCTCTAGTTGCGGGAGTATATATTCTCATGGTTATATTTTAAGAAGTATTTTATATTTCAAAGAAATGTTTAATAATTAACAAACCAAAAAATACATGTGTTTGTGTATCCCTAATTTTCATTTAAACAATATTAAAAATACTGCAAGTATATTTCAAATTGAAAGTATGTATGCCTTCATAGATTGTATTTTTATAAATATTTAAGTGAAATACATTCTGATAAATTTAACAGAAAATTATTTCAATTATGAAATTAAAAGAACAAGCAAAAATAATTTTATAGTTTTTTATTTTATTTGAATTATTGTCTCGACAGCGAAGGTCATTGACACATGGCTGATTCTCACGAAAGATGTTTAAGTGACAATTACATTATTAAATTTTTTTTTTGAAAGAATGAGAACTGAATTTTAATGCAATCTATAGACAATGCGTTTTAGTGTATTGTGAATCTATTGTTTAAGCACTTTAGTCTTTTTTCCTCGAAAAAATGCGTATTTCCAGAATGCATCATTCACGGAGTGGATAACATATTCACAGAGTGGATAGTAATCGATAAATATCATGAATTGAAAGGAATTACGCCTTTTGAATAATGTTTAATTTTTTGAGATCCCACTTTTATGCTTTTTCAAACTTCAATATGACTTACTAAATGCCAAGAAAATTGATTTTATTCCGAAAACATGTATTTTGTATTAGGTATTTCATCATCAAAATGGGTCAAATTTTGTGAATATAAAATATTACAACACAACCCTGGTCTAGATATAGTTAATGTATTGATACTGAACATAATAAAAAATTAAGTTTCATTCATCAACAACTCTGATAAAATCACTCCTAATAGAAAAACTTCAGATCCAAAAAATTAAATTTAATACTTAGGATACGTATCACAAAAATGAAAGGAATTGGCGTGCTTCTGCCTAAAAATTAGAATAGTATCATCAACATGTTGTGAAACAAACTCAAATCTGCACTGAACTTGTATTGATCTCTCTTATTGATCAAGGGTGCAGGAAGAACTCTAACTATATCACGCATGTTCACTAAGGAAACATCCTCTGTGTCTGGAAATGAAAATTTGTTGGCCTTATTATATATATATATATATATATATATATATATATATATATATATATATATATATATATATATATATATATATATATATATATATATATATATATATATATATATATATATATATATATATATATATATATATATATATATATATATATATATATATATATATATATATGTGTGATTGATATTTTCCACAAAACTGCACCACTACTTAATCTTTTGATTTGGGCTTGCAACTACTTTCGCCTTGCACTAATTGTCCGAATCTTTTAGTCAATTGTATCAATGGTACATCATCTTCTTCCGAACTGGAATAAACTTCTTTGTTTTCCAGTCTTGAATGCTACTGGAGTTGATTAGCTAAAAATAATGGCTAAGAAGAAAGAACAAATCTAATTCTAATGTTTTATGCTGATAGTCAAATTGAATACAAAAATTAAAAAGGATACATTGCTCCATATGGTAAAGTCCGAAAGAATAGTGATTACATTTTGAGGATGTGACACAATTAAGGCAGGATAACTTGCGGATATCCATTAATGAATTCTCCATAGCGCACGTGACTTCATGACTCTGCATTATACCTTTGAATTTTGGTAGGTTCGATGGTATACAGGATGCTTCAACGAAAACTAAACAGAGGCTATATCTACCAAGATATTCATTTCTGATCAAAACGCAAAAACAGGTCAATTTTTGTTTCAAGGGGGACATCTTTTGGGGTACAAAACTTGCCTGAAATATCAACCCCCTAAGCGGGGGTTGCAATCCTTGAACATTTTGAATAGGGAAGATGGGTTGAGTGATGACGCAAAAGAAAGGTGGTATCTTTGTCTACATCGCCTTGAACGAATTTCTATTTTTAATTGAAAACTGTAAAGGACACAGGGTGAGCAACTGAAAGATAGGGAAGACTATTTCCCTGAGACTATTCAAGTTTCAGCGAGGTAAAATAGAACAGATCCATGCTGATCAATGGCAGTCATCATCAAGTACCATCCTCATCTCGAATTTCAACCCCTAGAGCGGGGATGACCACCCTTGAAAATTTAGAAGAGGGTAGATGGGTCGAGTGATATCTCGAAAAAAAGGTATTATGTTTGTCTGCATCCCCGTAAACGAATTTTCATTTTTGATTGAAAACTGTAGAAGATACAGAGTGAGCTACTGAAAAATAGAGGAGACTATCTATCGCCCTGAGCTATTCAAGTATTAGTGCAAAAAAATGGAACAGATTCATTCCAGATCAAAGGCTGTCATCTTTGACCTAAATGAATCTATTCCAGTTTTTCGCACTAATACTCCAATAGTCTTGGGGCGATAGTCTTCTCTATTTTTCAGTGGCTCACTCTGTATCTTCTACATTTTTCAATCAAAAATAAAAATTCTTTCACGGGAATGCAGACAAAGATAATACCTTTCTTTCGAGTTATCACTCGACCCTTCTACCCACTTCCAAATTTTCAAGGGTTGTCACCCCTGCTCCATTGGTTGAATTTCGAGATGAGGATGGTACTTGATGATGACTGCCTTCTATTCTATTCTATTTTCTATTCATGGGTGTCCACCTAGGAATGTCAGTCTAGATACAGGTCTCCACCTATGAATTTGTCTAGCTATGGGTCTCCACCTAGAGCTTTATAGCTACGGCTCCTCACTTAGGACCTATATTTTGATATAGGTCACTACACAGTTTATGAGATACAAGATATGAATTTTAATTTAATCTAATTAACTGTAATTTAGGAGGATATTCAAGTTCAACTCATTCGCTTGAAGGTCTGCAAAGAAAAGGAACCCTGGACTGAAGCACATATACTAATATGCGTATTACGCGCATCAGGTTGTTAACCAGTGGCATGACACATATAGAGGGTTGACTGGAATCAGGTGTTTCAACTCGAATTGTTGTGACGTGATTTTAGCACGTTACAGTAGCTGTGCTCCTTTATTACATTGGATGCTCTCAGTTTTTTCATTATTAAATTTATATTCGTATGCGACATACACAGACAAGTATTCCTGTCTTCTACCTTCGGGTGCAGAATCCAGAAAGGTCGGAACCTACAGAACGTCGCGTAACTTATCTGTCTATTATATATATTCATGAATTTTCTATGAAGATATTTTAGAGTTTCATTGAGGACTCTTTTTTGTTTCCCTGATATTATTTTCCTCTACAAAGTCTCTTTTTTCAGGACAGACCCTACTCGACTCATCGTTCTCCAAAAACTCTATGATCTGTTTTCTAACATTTTGGTAAGGCTTCACTTTCCTGTAGTTATTTTTTTCAGATATGAAGGACGAAGTAATAGCTTTCAGTTATTTCATCTTCTTGTATTTCTTCGATAATTCTACAGCTAGCTGTTTCTGCATAACCTCCGAAAATAACAGTTTTTTCTTCACCTCAGGTGTAACATTCTACCCTTTCACTAAAGATTCAACGTTGTTTGTTGGGGAATTCTTTTTCCTATCTGTCTGCACCTGCATATGTATCGTCTTTAATCTCATTCTATATTTGTTTTTTTGCGCTTTCTTTTTTCAGTTTCTCTTTCAACTCTGCATTTTCTTTCTTTAGGATTTCGATATTTTTCTTTTTCCGCAGTCTCCCTTGTCTGGCTCTACCATCCTCATGATTACGACAAGGCACGTTTTGTAGTTGTTGATCGGGTGTAGGTGTAGCGGGCGGTGAATCATTTCGTAATCTATCTTCAAGTTTTTTCGTTTCCCTTTTTCTTTCGTTGTATACCTTACGTCTTAATCTCCATTCTTTTCTTTGGTTTCTTTTTTCTCTTTCCAAAATTAGATCAATAGTTTTAATTTCACCTTCTTCTTTCCGTTTGTAGTATCGCATTCTTTAGTTTACGCATAGCTTCTCTCTGCAATATTTTTTTGTTTCTCATGATCTGCCTTCTTTTTCTTATGGTCCATAGCTGAAAGAAGTATTGAACATGTTCTTATCTCTCAGAGAGAAAAAATTGTCACCTCCATGAATCATCTTTCAACTCCGTGAATATTCGCCTTCATGGAGTTGAGCATCACGGAAGTGGAGATATCGAATGTTTTTTGTGAGTACCTGATCTTCGTAATATCTTGAAGGGCTGATACTATGAATACAATACAATGAAATGAATATCTATCGAAGTTGATAAGCAGCTTGTATGCAGAATTGGTCCTCACCTTTTTATTTTTCTTCACGGAAGTGATATCCTCAAGATGCATTGTCGAAACCGCAACACCAATTTGGCTCACTCAGACGCCTCACTATGACATCCAAACAACAACTGATTTTGGAAACACAATAAAAAGGCGGGAAATGCTCTTCAAAGAAGGCACCGAATGAGCAAATGCTTCCGCCATCTACAGAGCAAAAGCTGAAATGAGTTAAGCTTCACGGAGTCTGTTTCTAGGAACTACTTTTCACCTTTTCTTGATAATGAAATGTTGTGATTCATTCCGTATTTTAGTGACAGATGATGATGATAGAATACCTATTATTTATTAATTTTCACATCAGTTCACAAACTGATGAAAATGAAATTTCGAAACACGCAGAAGGAACATTCACGGAGGTGAAATTCTCTGATGTTTTCCGAATAAATCTGTAATTCCGTATAACAAGGAGAGTATAATGATGTCGCATTTCATTGAAATAGATAAATGAAGCTTACTGATGTAAAGAGTTGGTTTGAAAATTCATTTTTCACATTTTTAAGCGGATTGAACTAAAATGATTCACTGTTCGTTAGAATTACCCACATGTACAATGTGTAAGTTAATTTACACGTTTACAATTATATTTTACGTTTATATTACATATCTGAATAGTGTTGTAAAGTTCTATGTTCTGGAGAAATTGGATGGTTTTGTCAAACTGTTTACTCTTTCCCAAAATGTGGCAAAGGTTTTCTCCCATTTCCAGAGATTGACGTTGCTCGGCGTAGTTGGGACATTGGACAAGGATGTGCTGGATAGTTAATTGGATGTCGCATGTTTGGCACAATGGAGGATTCTCGCTGGTTAAAAGATATCCATGTGTATATTATGAATGTCCAATGCGTAGTCGGCGTATTTTTATTTTTTCTTCTCTTAGCATTTGAGGTAATTGGTGGGGTCCGATAGATGGTCGGATCTCTCAAAGTTTGTTGTTAGTAAGGGTCCAGTGGTTTTGCCAGGATTGCAGGACATTTTACACTAGGTGGTTTTTGGGATCATTTGCTATCTGGAATTTTTCAACTTTAAGGTTTTCTGCATGATCTGCTAGTTCATTACCTTGAATGCCCTTATGAGACTGTATCCAGATTAATGTGAGACTAACATCCTGAGAGGCAAGTGTGTTGAAGGATTCATGTATGGCTTGGACTAGTGGATGACGGGAGTAGATATTCCCAATGCTTCGAATGGATGCCATGGAATCGGTGTATATAGCTGCTGTGCGGTCGTCTATGGTTATGGCTTTGGTGGCTATTAGGATACTATTGAGTTCACCAGTGTGTGTGCTCGACATCTGGGGTAAACCTTGTTCGGTTAAGATTTGGACGGTGGTGGTAACGGAGTATCCAATTGGTTAAGTAGATTTAGAAGCATCTGTGTATAAAACTTTTCCAAAGTTATTCATGGTAATACATTCATGTTGATCATATTTTATTTGTTCATTTGGGGTATTTTGTTTGTCATGTGTAGAGAGGGAGGTACAGATTTTTGGTATAGTTTTCATCCAAGGTGCTGTTGAGGATACTTGTGAAGGAGTTGTTAGGATATCAACGTTATGCAGATATGGCGACAGAATTTGGGGTATGGATGTATATCTTGTTGGATAGTTTTCATTTCTGTGGTATGATTCAATTAGAGGAAAAACTGGGTTATTCTTATTTACGGAAACTGCAGCAACATAACTGAGTAAAAGTCGTTGCCTTCTTAGGTTGAGTTGTAGTTCGTTGGCTTCACATTGTAGACTTTTGTCAGGGCTGGTTCTAAAAGCTCCAGTACAGATTCTGAGGGATGTGTTTTGAACGGTATTTAGAGCTGTCAGGGTTGTTGTATTAGCAGACGTATATGTACAGCTTCCTTAATCCAATCTTGATCGAATAAGGCATCTATATACTCTTAAAAGTATATCTTCTTCTGCTCCTCAGCGGTGGTGTGCCAGTTTTCAGGATGTTCATTCGAATCATGCATCTGCTTTTCAGGTCATCTATATGTGTTTTCCAATTGAGTCTATGTCGAAGTATAGTCCTAATATTTTTTGGCTATTTACAACAGATAATTGTTCGCCTTTCAGGTAGAGTTTCGGGAGGGGGGTATTTGGTAGAGTGGATTATTTTATTATCTTGGATTTTTCCGCTGAGAAGTTGACGCCTGTTTGAGATATTTGTTGCTGGAGTTGATCAATAGTTGATTGTAACAGATTTGTCGTGGTTTCACAGTTTTTGCCCTTTTAAAAAATCATTTCAACAGACATTTTCAACTCTGACAATTTGACTTACCTCTGTCCTTCTTTGGCTTCAAAGGCTTGGCGTTGTTATTGGGACATAAAGTATTTTGTGATCTTTATTCACATCAACTAAAACACAAGATACACAACATACATACCTCACCTGGGATTCAATCCCGGTCCATTTGTGCAAGTCTTCAGATTCAAACCAACTTGCCCACAGAAGCAATTTAATGCAAATTCATTGAACAAATTTTAATGTAAATGGCGATGGATATCTGTAAATTTGATATCTAGGAAATTTGTTGATTTTTCAAATTTATATAGTTAATTTTGTATATCTGCATATATTTAATCAATTAAAGAAGTGCTTATTGAACAAATGAAAGTCAATGTTCTCCAGTGCATTTGAAATAAATTGTTTATACTTCGATGGCAATAATGATTATACAGTGATTTTGGTTTACTTTGTAAAGAATATCACATGATTAGGTGGAAAATATTTAATTAACAAACGTAATATCTATTTCGATATTTTTATCATCAGATGTTTACAAATTGTGAGTTGAAACTAAGTAACAGTTGTACAATTTGTCTTGAATATAGAAAAACTGGTATGAATTATAAAATAGAGAAAAACTACAAGTTTTCTACTATTGGAAAGTTGACAGGTATTCAAAGGTGCAGTCATAGAAAATCCCAAAGGTTTGGGGAATAATATAGATCTGTGTTGTTGTTAAGAAGGGTAAGATTATTTCTATTGTGTTTAGCTTTGAACATTTCAAGAGGTTCTAGGTCACGGGTGCTCAAACGGTAGATCGCGAGTGCTTTTTGAGTAGATCTAGAGAAGAAAAAAATTTCTTAACGAGTAGGTAACTAAACTACAAAAATTTATTATGCAATAAAATAACACTCTGCTATCGGCAAAAGGCGGCTTTATCAAAGGAACGCTCGGTACTTGTCAAAGAAAAGCCGCGTTTTTTATTCTTGCCGTTTTCTAGAAATTTCGAGCGGCTCGTTTGACGGGAACATTCGAGACTTTCGTGCACGCCGATATAAATGTTGTGCCTGCAGGAATTGGAGTCATTCTGAATTGTAACTTGAAGGCAATCTACGTCGATACAACTTTCATTATTAAATAGTACAAAATGAGTGCAGCGAGGAAATCTAAATAATAACGATTGGGAAGAAGAATTTATCTTTCGTATGGTGAAGGATAAGTGCATTTGTCTTATTTGTCGCGCGTCAGTTGCAATACCTAAGCGTAGTAACTTAAAGAGGCATCATGAAACGGTTCGTAAAAACTATGAAAAGGGGTTTCCGCCACAGAGTGAATTAAGAAAACGAAAAGTACGTGATTTGAATGATATCTTGTTTGAGAAAAGAACAAACCATGTTCACAAGACCAGCCAAACAATCAAAAGCTGCTACGATCGCGTCATTTAAAATATCTCATATATATAATTTTTTTATTGTTTAATTAAGGGTGTTTCGACTTTTAGGTCATTCACACCCTGACTCAAATATTACATTTCAATTTAAGGTTTATCACATGTAAGTTACATTGTAAATAAAATCCACGTAATTAATTCTATTAAGGTACTGGAACAGTGTAGCTATTTTGTGTGAATTATTGCTGAGAATGTCGTTCAGGTTTTTATCTACTTGTAACACTCTTCTTCTTCAAATTTGTCACATTGTAAGAGTATATGTTTCACAGTGAGCTTAACATTATAAGTATCACATATCGATGGTTCGCTGTTCTCCAAAAGGTGTTTGTGGCTGAATTCAGTATGTCCAATCCTTAGTCTCCGTAAGTTACTCTGTTTTTTTCGGTTTAACGATGTTAGTGGTTTTGGTTTAACAGTATTTTCCAGCTCTCTTAATTTTCCTGTTTGTAAAGACCGTTGAAGTTGCTAATTATTCAATAGTTTTTCTTTGAAATATCTGAGATCATAATCAGTTTGAATGAAATCTGTTTCGTTGTCTAATTCAGTTGCTTCCCTTGCATTTCTATATGCCTCTTCATTGCCTTTAACTCCAATATGAGATGGAATCCATACCATACTTATTTTCAGTCCTCGACATATTAATTTGTGGGCTATATTAAGAATTTGGCATACAATGGTGTTTTTATACAAACTGATTTTGATGGATAGAAGAGCTGAGAGTGAATCTGAACAAATCAAAATATTTTCTTGACTGAAATTCAAAGTTTTCAATGTATAAAAGTGCTTTGAGGATTGCTATAAGTTCAAGTAAATATGTTGCAAATGCAAATTGATGGCAGTTTATATTTCAATCCCAGTTTTGTGATGTGATTGCACATTCAACCTGGTTATTCTGCTTTGAACCATCTGTATATAGCACTAAATCATAGTGTTTACTCTTGATTTTTTGTTGCACTGTTTGATTGAGAATAGCTGGTGTGGTGCTTGCTTTTTTGTTGGTGGTCAGGCTTGTATCAATGCTGGGATTCTTCAAAGTCCATGGCGGTACATCCGGGTGCAAAAAAGATGTCGTCCTTAAAAAATCTATAAGATTATCTGATTTCAATTTTCGTGCAGCTGGTTTAGAAATGCGTATATTCTTTTCGTGATGATTATTGTATAGTTTTTGGAATATTGCTTTGTAAGCAATATGATCTTTCCTAGCTGATGTATTTGCTGCATATCGATGGAGGAGGTTTTCTCGGCTGAGGTTGAGTGGTGCTTCGTTCGTTTTTCTGTACAAATTCTGAGCAGGACTTATTAGGAATGCTCCAAGGCATATTCTGAGGGATGTATTTTGTATTGGATCTAATTTAGCGAGGTCCATCTGACAAGCTGATGAGTAGACTAGTGAACCATAATCCAATTTCGATCTGACTATTGACCTATATATTTTGAAAAGAGTATCTCCGTGTGCGCCCCACACATGATAAGACAACGTTTTGAGTATATTCATCCTATTCGTACAATAAATTTTCAACTGTGTGATGTGTTGACTACATGTTAATTTTTTGTCAAAAGTCAAAGCTAAGAATCTGTGTTGGTCTACTTGATTCGAGTTTCTACCATACATTTTAATTTGAGGTAGTGGCTCAGGATTTCGCCTTCTGGAAAAAACCGTTATTTTTGACTAAGTTGTCGAAAAAGCGAAACCTGGTTCTTTCGGCCATGACTCCAACTGGTCCTTTTGCATTTGCTTTCCAACGGTGTCCCTATTTTTCCTCTACACATATAACATACATCACCTGCAAATTTAACAGTCTTTATCGGCTTATTCACTAGATTTGGCGCGTCTACATCATTGATGGCTATAGTAAATATAATCTAATATATAGGCGAAACACAAGAAACCATTCGAAGATGGATCGGTTGTGTAGGAAGCATTTATTGAAGTGGGTGAGACTTTATTTGGAGATTTTAAAAATAAAACAGAAATCATGTCTGCTATTAGACAACTTCAATTATCTCGTCCGACTGTCACAAGGCGTATTGAAGTCATGAGTCAGGACATGGAAGATAAACAAAAACATGGTATCATGAAATGTACATACTTTTCTTTACAGTTCGACGAATCCACCAATATGACAGACACTGCAAAGGTGTGTATTTTTATTCGGATGGTATTCAATGACCTGTTGGCTAAGGAAGAATTTCTGACAATTATTTCTCTGAAGGGGAAAACCCGTGGCGAAGATATACATGACGTTTTCTTCAATTTTGAAAAAACTAATAGCTACCAATATATTAATTAGTGTGCATTACAACCGATGGAGCACTGAAAATAAAAACGGTTTTGTGGCATTGTGTCGAGCTAATGACGATTTCCTTAATTTTTTTTAATCCATTGCATTATATATCTACAAGTTTTGTGTTCAAAAGTTTTAAATACGGAGGAAATTATGGGCATTGCAATAAAAATTGTGAATTCCATCCATGCACGTAGCTTGCAACAGCGGCTTTTTAAGTTGCAGTTGGAAGATAGGGAATCAGCTGAACATACTGATTTAGTTCTTCACACGGTCGTCAGGTGGTTGAGTCACGGAAAATTCCTAGAAAGGTTTCAAGAATTATTGCCCGAAATAACAGCTTTTATAGACGAAAGAGGTGATGACACTCAGATGTTGAAAAACGAAAACTGGCTGACTGATTCGGCATTTCTGATTGACATCACAATGCACTTAAGGATCATTAACTTGGAGCTTCAAGGTAAAGGAAAAACTATTATTGATATGTTTAGCGCAGTAAACGCATTCAAAAGTGAATTGCAACTTATGATAGATCAACTGAAAAGAAAGAAATCTGAAACATTTTCCTTCTTTGAAATCAAGGATTCCTTAGTTAAATTATGATACGTATGAGGTTAGGTTAGATTTTGATAGATGATTGCAGTAAATTCGCAAATATAGCATCATTTATGAATTATCCTTTTTCATGTAGAAACATTCAGGAATTAGCTACTTAAATAGCAAGTCAGTTTAATATGCACTCGTGTTCTGTTGAAAATGAGTTGGTGCAGATTATATCAGATATACATCTCAAAGATGCAACATTTGATGCAATCTGAGGCAAATCGCCCTTCAACTGTCGGCAATGTTTGGGTCAACTTACTTGTCCGAGTCTGCATTTTCTGAAATGAAGATAATTAAGTCAAAATATCGCAATCGACTAACTGATGATCATATGTTATCATGCTTGCGATTAGGAGTCAGTGGCTACATGAAAAGTATGCTGTGGATATGCAGTGCTACACTTCAACATCCGAAGTCACTCCTTAGTTGAGTTTAACACTCAGGTCATATATAACTCTTTTGTTTTGTAACAACCAATAAACTCGCAATTTTGAATAACTATGAGTTTTTTCATTGATATTATAGAGAAGAAGAACCTAATTAAACCTAACCCAAACCTTGACAAAAATAATGTATATTGTGCGTAAAGCTAATATCTATATATGCTACGGTACACCCTAGGTAGGTAGCTAGGGTGTATCGTGTAAGTACGACAACCCTGCATCACACATACTTGCAGCCTCTCAGAGTCGATCGTAAATAGTCTAAAAATATTGAGGTAGATCGTCAGAAGTTCAAGTTTGAGCACCCCTGCCCGAGAGTATTATACTAGAAGAGGGCGATATTTTCAAGTGAAAATTGAAAACCAATTATTATTTTTAGACCCCTAATGTTCAGTGGATCCAAATGAGTCGACCAATGTTTTATTGTAATGGCTTGGACTTTTTAGATATTAAAAATGTGAAAAAAATTATGATTCCACTCAAAAAAAATCGTGGGATCCGATAGGTTAATACAGATAACAGATAATAAAAACCATGACAACTAGATACATTGCTTTTTCTTTTGGATCAACTTAATTTATTCTTATGGAGAATTTGCATTCGATTTGAATTTCGACGATAAAGGGAACAAATGCTGAACGAGGAAGCTTTAGATTTCATGAGAGTTTGGTAATTCAGTTCGTAACTACGAGTGAGAGATTGAATGAAATGGAAATCCCGCATAGTTTTGAATTCATTTGGGAGATATATCCTTTGAAGTAATACCTGGGTCCGTATTGCAGTTCATTTATTTAATTTCAAAAGAAGAATTGTTCTACTGAAAAATTCATTTTATTACAGTTGAAATATGAAATAACTTTTTGGTTTTGTTCAGAGGCGCTGGAACGTTTATTTTCATGGGTGACCTCACCAAAAACATGTTCAGACATAGTTATATGGTAAATGCATTATTTTGTATTATTTGTCTATTATAATGGGCGGATGCAGGTCTTTAGTTTATCAAGTCTGAAACTAAAAAAATGTCATGAAGAATAGTTAATTGATTCCGCCGTTACTACGCGATAATTAATCTTGATGATAATAAGAAATTGAACTACACTCGGAGGCAAAATTAGCGGAACACTCGAAAATTTAACCGAATTCGAAGTTCGATATTTTTCCTAATTCTCAACCGATTTAGATGATTTGTTCGGCTAGTTATAGATCAACTCTTCTGCTTTGTAGAAATTATAAGAGGAGAAAAAAAATTTATACGGGGGCAAAACTAAAAATGTTTCTTTTGTCAAAAATTCGTAACACCCTGTGGAATTTCGTGGTCCGAGTTGAAACGTACAATATCATGGTCTGTCAAGACACATCTTCCTACAGTAACGCCCTTCTTGTTTCATGCGTTTATCTCTATTTTTGCTAAATATATTTAATTTCAAGTGGAAAATCACCATTTTGGAGAAATTCCATTGAATCAAGAAATTGTCATTGAAATTCGTCTATCAATTTGGAATTTTCCTATTATCACTCAGGCGTGTCGAAATTGTCGTTTGCGAATTTGTTCGAATTGCATTAGTTATTGATGACAATTTGGTTAATTTGGTGAAAATTAGGAATTCATAGGAGATAACAGTCGGTAGGTATTAAAATACACAACCGAATTCTGGGACCATTGATAAAACTTTTCATTTACACACATTTTTTATCAAATATAAAGGACAACACACGTTTTTTTGTATATGACCACATTTGCACTTGTTTAAAGAATGGGAGTTTTCCATTCTTTGATTTGATACAAATTCGATCGGTTGCGGTGTTTTGTGATTCTTTTACTGTTTACGATTCGAAACGGTATTTTTCATTCAGAATGAGAGATTTACCACCAACCTCAGTAGCAAGGGCAGTTACATTGATCGAGGAAGGGCGCACCTACCGCTCAGTTGGTACCATGTTGGTGTCTCGACGTCGGTTATCCATCGAATCTACCGACGTTACAGGAAACTGGATTGTACGTGAGGAGGCGAGGACAAGGAAGAAATCGGGCAACCCGCGCTATACATGACCGTTTCATCGTCAATCAAACCATAAGAAATCCTCGTCTTACTGCTGTTCAGGCACGTAACCTTTTACAAGCAGTGGATAACATTAACGTCAGTGTGAGGACAGTCAAAAGACGATTAAATGAAGTTGGTCTGAGATCATACGCGCAAGCAAGAGCACCAAGACTCGATAGAGCCCATCGGGTAGCAAGATTGGCGTTTGCTAGGGAGCATGTAGTATGGACAATCAATCAGTGGAGACGAGTTTTATTTAGTGATGAGAGCCGATATTGTGTGAATTTCGTGGATGGTAGAGATAGAATATGGAGGCATCAAACTTCGCAGGAACTGAGCAATACGGTAGTTATGATATGGGGTGGCATATGCTTGGGAGTACGAACAGAACTGGAGATTATTGGCAATGGATCACTTAATGCCCATCGGTATATAAACAGAAATCTTGGAGCCCCATGTTATGCCTTTTGCTCCTTACATAGGGGAAAATTTCCTTTTTATGCACGATAACGCACGCCCTCATACTGCGCGCAAAGTGATAGAATATCTCAATGAAATTGGGATCACACGAATGGACTGGCCGTCGCGGTCACCGGATTTAAACCCGATCGAACACGTTTGGGACATTCTTGGAAGAAGGGTTCGATAACGGAATCCAGGCAACGTTGAAGAGTTGACATTGGCTTTGGTAAAAGAGTGGGACAATATACCTCAACAGATGATAGACAACATCATTGGAAGTATGCGAAATCGTATGTGCGCTGTAATAAGAGCTCGGGGGGATCATACTCGCTACTAAAATCAAATGTTTTTTTTTGTGGGTCATCATGAACATTTTTCTAATATGTCCATTTCATTTCATGAGTGTATCGCCAGTATACACACCTGCTCTCAATTTTGGAGAGGAATGATAATTATTATAGAGTGTCACACAAAAAATTTCAAAAATAATGTGCAAAATCAACGATTTTTCCAGTGTACTTCGAGTTTTCCCGGAGCGTGAATTTGGCCAGTGAATTTCAGAAATTTTCATTTAGTTAGATTTCCGCCTCTCTAATTTTGATTTTATTTTTTGGCTAACCTCCGATGTTATGCACCTACGCAAGATCAAAAATAAATTGTTGAAATTTGTGACTTTTCGCTTCAAATTGGATATCTCTTGTAAAAATAGAGATAAATGCATAAAACAAGAAGGGCGTTACTATAGGAAGATGTGTCTTGACAGACCATGATATTGTACGTTTCAACTCGGACCACGAAATTCCACAGGGTGTTACGAATTTTTGACAAAAAAAAACACTTTTAGTTTTGCCCCCGTATGAAATTTTTTTCAATTTTTTTTGTTTTCTCTTATAATTTCTACAAAGCAGAAGAGTTAATCGATAACTTGCCGGAAAAAGCATCTAAATCGGTTGAGAATTTGGAAAAATATCGGACTTCGAATTTGGTTAAATTTTCGAGTGTTCCGCTAATTTTGCCTCCGAGTGTATGTATTATACTTTCACAAGAGATTTATTGAAAACCAGGATTGAAATTTCGGTCTCTCGACCATCTTAAGCAGATAACAGGTATCGAACTAAAGTTGAAAATGCATACATACATTAACATGTAGATTCAAAACTAATAAAGGTGCAAACAAGAGGTAATAAACTAATTATGATAAAAGCAGGTATTATTTAAAGATATCAAATAAGGACGAATAAGCTGGGCCATACTGGTCGTTCAGAAGATTATCTCTATGGGGAATTTGTTGCAGTTTGAAAATTTCGATGGATTCGAATTTTCATCCCTTAGGTATTCTGTGAATAATTTGAAAATGATCTATGGCTTAAAAATGATGGCCATTTGCGATACAATGTGAAGCGAAAGTAGATTCGTTCGATTCTCTAGTTATTGTAATCTGATTGATGCTCTGTGAATCTAGTTTGAATGAATGACCATTCTGACCTATATGGACGCGTTCAAAATTCATACAGGACAAGTTGCAAACTCCAGTATTGTGAAATTGATATTTCTTTAATAGTTCCCTAGACATATTTCATTCGGCTAATGACAGAGGGAAAGCCCTTTGAATCACACCCGCAGCGTATATATGAGATTTTGGGTGTGCTGAGTCATATGGATGCAAATAACATTAATGATAGGTTTTCGATATATATCAAAACTGATATTTGGATCCTTTATGACGCCACATGTACGTTGAAGATGGTCGAGAAACCAAAACTGCAATCCTGATTTTCAATAAATCTCTTGTGATTATTTCTTATTATCATCATAAAAAATAGTATATTATTATATACAGGGTGCTTCAACGAAAACTAAACAGAGGCTTTATCTACCAAGATATTCATTTCGGATCAAAACGCAAAAACAGGTCAATTTTTGTTTCAAGGGGGACATCTTTTGGGGTACAAAACTTGCCTGAAATATCAACCCCCAAAGCATGGGTTGCAGTCCTTGAACATTTTGAATAAGGAAGATGGGTCGAGTGATGACTCAAACGAAAGGTGGTATCTTCGTCTACATCGCCTTGAATTTCCATTTTTAATTGAAAACTGTAAAAGGTACAGGAAGAGCAACTGAAAGATAGGGAAGACTATTTTCCTGAGACTATTCAAGTTTCAGTGAAGTAAAATGGAACAGATCCATGCTAATCAATGGCAGTCATCATCGAGTACAATCCTCATCTCAAATTTTAACCTCTGAAGTAGGGGTGACAACACATGAAAATTTGGAAGAGGGTAGATCGGTCGAGTGATAACTCGAAAGAAAGGTATTATCTTTTTCTGCATTCCCGTGAAAGAATTTTCAATTTTGATTGAAAACTGTAGAAGATATAGAGTGAGCCACTGAAGAATAGAGAAGACTATAGCCCCAAGACTATTTCAGTATTAGTGCGAAAAACTGGAATAGATTCATTTAGATCAAAGATGACAGCCTTTGATCTGGAATGAATCTATTCCAATTTTTTGCAATAATACTTGAATAGCTCAGGAATATAGATAGTCTCCTCTATTTTTCAGTAGCTCACTCTGTAGCTTCTACAGTTTTCAATTTAAAATCTGAATCTGAAATGCGTGCGACGACGCACCCAAAATCTATACTCCTTTTTTTGGGACCGTGTCATCGTTTCGACGAAGGTTAGTGATCTAGGGTTAAAGTCCAATTATGATGATCGAGTGGTTTCTTTTCTTGAGCCATCTCAAACTTGTATGGACGTGAGTCCATACCCTTCCTCAAATACTCCACGTTGCCATTCTTTGAAAGTCCCAGTTTTTGAGAAAGTTGACTTATCGACCGATTTACAATATCTACAATATTGGCTCTCACAGCAACAATTTTATCTTCGCTTCCTAAGTTTCTTTAACGAAAACTAAACAGAGGCTATATCTAATGAGATATTCATTTCTGACCAAAATGCAAAAACAGGTCAATATATATATATATATATATATATATATATATATATATATATATATATATATATATATATATATATAGAGTTACACTACCTAGTCATCTTGGAGTTAACTGATTTGAATAATCTTCATAGTAAACAGATTTTTCATCTACGTTCCGATTTTCATGGAGAACATCTAAATTACATGATATTGTTGTTGCTTCAGATTATAATGTTACACCTCTGAACTTGACAATGCAAAAGGTTGATTTTGATATATTTGATGATAATTCTAAAAGAGAAAGTTGGATACAGAAAGAATTACACGGAAAGCACCCTAAAGAATTGAAAAATGATTATATTGATGAAATCGCATGGAATAAATGGTTAGTTTCTGGAGAACTGTGTTTGCTGAAACAGAAGGCTTGGCAACTGCGATCCAGGATCAGGTTGTTTTCACGAGGAATTATAGAAAACACATCATCAAACAAAATATAGATGATTCTTGCCGTCGCTAATATTATTCATTTCAATCAGGAATTAAACATGACCTAATTCCCAAAAGAAAAAAATTTTACAAATATGAACCTGAGATTATTTGTGAAAATGACAAATATAAACTTTATTTTGATAAAACAATTCTTTGCAATAGAGCTGTAAAACACAATAGACCAGATATCATTCTTACTGATAAACAGAATCAAATAACATATCTAATTGATATTGCTATACCCGACACACATAATATACAAAACAAATACAATGAAAAAATTTCTAAATATATGATGCTTGGCAACGAGATTTAAAAATGTGGAAATTAAAAAAAATTTTCTACCGATTATTATTTCCACAACAGGTGTTATTCCTAGGAATCTTCACAAAAGTATTGAGATTTTGGGTCTGAAGAAAATTTGTTTGAACAGCTACAAAAGATAACAGTCATCAAATCTTGTAATATTCTTCGTAGGTTTCTTTCCGAAAAAATAATGAAGTAGAGTCATAGGTTTTCTTTAGTTTATACTGCTCAGAATCTCATTTCATATTTTATTTATCTGTTTATATAAATGTAATATAATTAACTGACAATTTTGTCATATTTATATTCAGAGCAGTATTCTATTCGATCGAACACCACTTCACACAAAGGAAACTATTAATGAGTAACATTCAGTGTTACTTGACTAAGGTCCGTACACTGGATTTTTCCGGGGAGAAAGCCTCTGACACTACTCGTTGGTACATTGATATCATTGTCTGATGATGCTATAGTATGTATATATTCTGGTAAATTGATATATTCTCATAACATTAAACCGTATCTTAATATATAATTATTCCAAGATATGTTTTGATTATAATCAATGGCAATGGTATTAATTACCGGGTGGTGGATTTATATTTATATGGGCAACTCGTCGGGGTGAAACCCTATATATATATATATATATATATATATATATATATATATATATATATATATATATATATATATATATATATATATATATATATATATATATATATATATATATTACGCTGGCAAAAAAACCGACACTCGAGTGAAAAATGTTAATGTTAGTCAAATAATCGATAAAATTCACTAAGAGATGTACTAAAATGTGAGAAATAACAGAATCAACAATTTCTTTACAATTTAGATAAAAATTTAATATATATATATATATATATATATATATATATATATATATATATATATATATATATATATATATATATGATATATTCTCATAACATTAAACCTTATCTTAATATATAATTATTCCAAGATATGTTTTGATTATAATCAATGGCAATGGTATTAATTACCGGGTGGTGGATTTATATTTATATGGGCAACTCGTCGGGGTGAAACCCCTATATATATATATATATATATATATATATATATATATATATATATATATATATATATATATATATATATATATATATATATATATATATATATATATATATATATATTACGCTGGCGCAAAAAACCGACACTCGAGTGAAAAATGTTAATGTTAGTCAAATAATCGATAAAATTCACTAAGAGATGTACTAAAATGTGAGAAATAACAAAATCAACAATTTCTTTACAATTTAGATAAAAAATAAAATATATATATATATATATATATATATATATATATATATATATATATATATATATATATATATATATATATATGTATATATATATATATAAAAACAATACTGTGTTTTTTAGAATTTTACTTAATATTGCGATTCGTAACGCGTTTCACTATCAGTAGCTTCTTCAGACGAATAAATATACAGAAAAATATAAATGAGGTATATGTACATTCATTCGTCTGAAGGAGCTACGGTGTAGTGAAACGCGTTACGAATCGCAATTATTAAGTAAAATTCCTAAAACACAGTACTTGTTTTTATTATTGATAATGGAATCTTACCAAGTAAAACCTCCCAAATTTAAATATATATATATATATATATATATATATATATATATATATATATATATATATATATATATATATATATATATATATATATATATATATATATATATATATATATATATATATATATGATAAAAGGTACCTACAACAAACTACCCAACTTTACCGAACAAAATACATTGATAAACTTTTAATCCCTTCTATCGACAAAACAGTTAGGAAAGTTTCAAGGTGCATGTTATCCCCCTCAAAATTTTCTGTTTATAACTAGTTATACGCATTTTCAATTTTCAAATAATTCAGACCTATACGAAATATTAATAGCAGACTTTAGAATATTTCGTTTATCGCTTTTCGTGGAACTATTTCTCATTTTTCCTTTGGATATTTGCTTCTAACGGAGATATATTCGCTGTCGAAAAACCATTTAATTTTCATTTTATGTTAATGCTCCGAATCGATTCCTCGTTCTCATCGTTATAATATTCAGCGCGCCATTAAAAAATGCATCAGAATGCAAATTTTATAAATATAGAATTGCCCGCGGCCCGAGCACTATTCGTGCTCTAAATTAATTCTTGTCACACCTTTCCACACATGGAATTCTATCTCCGCTTCTCATATTCGGTCCAATTTTCATTTTCTGAAGCGCTTTGTCGGAAAAATGATACGAGAGAGTGTTTCTAATGAAATATACTGTTTGCATCTGAATTTTGCAACGTGATACTGGGTGTGGCCGGGTTATTTAGTGAGAAACTGAACTTTGATTATCTGGTGCTTTAGAAGGAATAATCACAGCTCCTTCATCATTGAATTTTGTGGTAATTTCTAGACAGAACTCTAAATTTTTGCAGAACAGTCAAATCATTGAATGCATAAAGAAATAACACGAATAAACATGGTTAGGTTATAAATAAGATAAAAAACACAAGGTTTAACTTTAATCTACCCTTTATTTGAAAAAATTCGACGACGTTTCGCTGACACAGCAGAAGAAAGGTCAAGAATGACCTTTTTTATCTAATTTATATCATGGATCTACATCAAGTAACGGCCTCCACAATTCAAATGTTGAAGAAAGCGAATACAAGCTTTTTGGCCCTTTGGTATTTTAAGTTGTTACTTAAAAATGCTATAACATCCCAAAACCTGTGGTTTTTAACCACGTGTTTGAAGAGTGAAGTGTGTCCTAAATACATCAAACTCAAGACCAACAACAACAGTTATGCAGCTCGAAGAGCAGTCATCTCTGGACAGAAGATATGGATCAAATCAGAATGCAAGATTTTGTTCCACAAACGAGACATCTACAATATTTATCTCAAGGTAATTCATACCGAGTTATTGTACAGACTTCATCCACTTGAATTCGATTCATTAGATTACAATAATAGATTCAAAATTAGATCAATAATACATAATAAATATATCATCCAATACCGCAAATTAAAGTTTCTCGTGTCACGAAAACCGAAACCTACTCCACGTAAAACTAAATTTTCTGACCATCAATTTTTTGATAGATTCGTTAACCTTTCTGATACTAATTTCACAACTAATGAAACAAATCTCTTGGAGAAAGGTTTCAAACACAATATTAAATCAAACAAGATGAAATCTGATTTAGAGGAACTTGGCATAGATACTGAAATTTCCTGAAAAATATTCCTAATAACACTCACCTTAAATATTTAGCATCTAACATTATAAAAATGAATCATTAGCTGACTTTAAACCGAGTAAAGAACAAAATATTTTAAAGGCCATCAAACAAAAATCTCAACTAAATGAAGTTATTTTTACAAAAGCAGATAAGGGTGATACTGTTATTGCGTTAAATAAAAATGACTACCTATTTAAAACTCTAAATTTCATTTCGTCCGAAACTATACAATTTTAAACAAAGATCCAACTATTACATTCCAGAAAAATATTAAAATTGCAATAAATGACGCAAAATCTTTAATTAAAGCAATAGATAAATACAAATTAATTTTACCAAATCCCCAACCACCTCAACTGTATTCACTCATAAAATTGCATAAAGTATATAACCCCGTTAGACCAGTCGTATCATACGTTACAGCCCCAGCCGTGAAATTGTCGCACTACCTTATAGATATCATTAAAAATTATTGTTCATTCAAATCAAAATTTTCTATAAAAAAATGTTTCGAATTGATAAATAACATAATAAACGTTAACCTACCACCTAACGCAAAACTTATTTCGTTTGATGTTGAGAATTTATACCCAAGTGTTCCTCCAGGTGATGTCAAAATATTAATCGAAAACATGTTGAATTCGAATCATGTTAACCACATAATTAAATCAGAAATATTGAATCTGTTGGACGTTTGCATTGAACAAAATTATTTTTCTTTCAACAACATCTATTACAGTAGTGAAAATGGTTTGATCATGGGAAATCCTTTGAGTCCACTTTTAGTAGAGATTTTATGAATAATATTGAACAGAAAATTCATACACATCCACTCATTTCCAAATTTTTATTGGTATAGATATGTTAACGACATCTTAGTATGTTTCATTGGAACTACTCGTCAATTAGACTTATTTCTTAATTTCATTAATTCCATCCATTTGAACATTAAATTCACGATAGAAATTGATCAGAACGATTCCATTAATTTTTGGACTTGAAAATCACTAAACGAAATAATAATCTTGTTTTTTCGGTCTTTCGTAAACCAACACATACTGATACAATTATACATAACTATTCATTACATCCAATTCAACACAAAGTTGCAGCATTCAACAGCAAGGTACATCGGTTACTCAATTTACCTTTATCAGTAGAACATTATAATAAAGAGTTAAACATCATCAAACAGATAGCCATTAATAATTCATATAATCCGGATATGATAGATCTAATCATTCGTAAAAACTGTATCAGAAAGCAATAAATGAAGTATATCCTATTCATAAAGACTATAAAATATTCAACAGTTTAACATTCTGCGGTTCTGCAAGTACAAATATTAAAACCTTTCTCGTCAAACAAAATCTTAATATAACTTTCAAAACTTCTAATAACTTAGGTAAACATATTAAAATAATAAATCTCGTGTTGAAAAATCACGTAAATCAGAAATCTATAAACTCAATTGCGGTTCTTGTGATGAAATTTATATCGGTAGGACTTATAGGAGTTTTGGCATAAGAACATCTGAGCATAAACGTAACTTTGATAAAACTAAATCTGATTCAAATTATTCAAACCACTTAATAAAAGAAAACCATTCATTCAATAAAAACTTTGACATATTACATATAAAATCAAAAAGTTTAAAATTAGATCTCCTAGAAGCATTAGTAATAAATAGATACAAACATTCGGACAAGCTTTTGAATGAGCAGGTAGATGTGAATTATTCACCCCTACTTAACTTGTTTAATTAGTTTTTATTACCTTTCATACTAACTGTACAATGGCCCGGTGTGGATTTTCCTGTTATTCATCCAACTTGTTCTACGATTTGTTTATAATACCATACACTTCATTCTGTTTGTCATTCTTGATAAAGCTGCTGTGTCAGCGAAACGTCGTCGAATTTTTTCAAATAAAGTGTAGATTAAAGTTAAACCTTGTGTTTTTTATCTCATTTATATCATGGATCTACATCAAGTAACGGCCTCCACAATTCAAATGGTTAGGTTAGGTTGAATCGTCTATGTTCAGAGGTTTCACAAAGGGAGGTGCATATGATGGTGGAAAAGAGAAACATTATTGACGACAATTGGCACAATTCTGAATCAATATTCAAGTTCGATCACTCAAAATGATGGAAAAGGTTCAATCTAATGATTGAATTACGCAGTTGATTCATTACGACCGCAAAAAGTTTTTTAATGCTCGGGGAAAATTGTTAATATTTGAGGAAGTCGGCCATTTTGAATTCGAAGTGAAATCAAACTTTAGAATAGTTTCATAACTATAATAATATAACATAAAATATGGTTCTTTGTCTTCTTAGAACATCCATGAAAAATACAACAACTTCAGGAGTTCCAACGCCATGAGGTGAAAAGAATATTTCGATTTCAGATGAAAATTAAAATGAAAAAAATTCTTCACGCTTTAACGTTCCAGCGATCTTGAAATATTGCTCATTTTCAAATGAATCAGCCATATTGGATTTTGCCGAAAAAGAAATTTCGATACAATTTCTAAAAAACCTAGTCCTTTGGCTTTCCAATGAAGTAAGAACGAAAGATATAGCTCTGAAATTGCGAAAGTTAAGACGGTTTTCTCTGGCGCACTTCATAAAAGCGATAGTAAAAAGTGCCTTTGACTATTAGGCCTGACCTGACAATATTTTCATATAATTGTGATAAAAGTAATGAAAGTGAGTAATCAAAATATAATGTGTAACGTGAGATCTGTATATTCCTTCTTGTTGTTGTAGAATTTTAAAAATACACTCCCCACAAAAATTGTCGCATCACCCTACTTTTACGACAATACTATATGAACTTTTAGGTTGGTCATTCAAGAGTCGCTTTGTAACTTCAGAAGTGTAAAATAAGAAGATATCATTCGAAAGAGATGGGTTTATGATGGTAAATACCAACAATTTTCGAGTTAATGAAAAATTAAAAAATTCTACCATCTTCAACCATTCGCGAAGGGACCAATCAACTTGCATCGAATGGTCTCTAATCATTTTCAAAATCGAGTGTTTCCTCCCCGGGCCCTAATTACGGGTCAGTATACATCTCGGAAGCCCCTCAAACAAATTTTGGATGTACTCTTGACTCACTGAGTTCCAAATTTAAGGAAGCAGATTTTCTAGTTGTTGGAGTGTTCTACAAGGCATCCTACGTTGCTGAATTTGCCACCTCATGTTGTCCCAAACATGTTCTATGGGATTCAAGTCGGGACTTCTGGCTGGCCATCTTAAAATATCAATTTCGCCATTTTCCAGAAATTCTGTAACTACTCTAGCTGCATGAGGCCGAGCATTATCATGCATATAAAGTTTTCGCCAATCAATGAGCCAAAGGGTACAACATGGGGTTAAAGGATATCTGCGATGTATCTGGCCGCTGTCATTCTTCCATTATTCACAAGGACTAACTCAGTTCGACTATGGAAAGAAATGCCTCCTCACACCATTATTGCCCCCCCTCCCCCGATGTTTTCGGTTTGCTGGATATTGCATTGCTGATACCGTTCCCTAGGTCGTCTGTACACAGGCATGCGTCTATCATTTTTTTTATTTATTAAAATTCTTCAATATTTACAAGGAATTGTCATGATAAAAATAGGTAAGTGACTTTGCTTAAATATGAAATATCCAAAATTGATATGCACATTGACAAATTTTTTAAAAGTTAATTTTTTCACATATTCAAAACATTATCACCAACAGGACAGCGCAAGACACCGTACGATTTATTTACAGACGATACATTTCACGAATATTCTGAATTCAGAAACTCTTCGACAGAATAGAAAACTTTAGAGATAAGTATTTTTTTTATTTCATTTTTGAATTTCTCTGCAGGTAATAGCTTGAGATACTCTGGTAACACATTCTATATTTTGATTCCTAAGAAGTTGAAACTATTCTGTGTTTTTTTAATCCTATGATGAGGCGAAACATACTTTTCCCGAGATCTTGTTTCGTAGGAACGATGGTTGGAATGTTTGTGTATTGCTGTTTTCTTCTCGTGAAAGTGGCATAGACATGTAAGAATATACTGAGCTGGAACGGTCAGTATTCCATATTTTCCTGAATATTCTCTGCAGCTGGTTGTTTTTGAGATACATGCAATAGCTCTGATAGCTTTCTTCTGTTTAAGGAATATTTTGGATGCCTTTTCCGCTGCTCACTATGCCATAGGAGATCTTCTTCTTCTTCTTCGTATAGAAGGCGTAGCGCCTGTTCAGTTCCGGTTTCCCTGCAGCAGTTCTTGTGAAGTTGATGGCCAACTGTCCCGCCATCGTTTTGGTGGTCGTCCAACGGGTCTTCTTCCGTGTGGTATGTTGTTATATATGATTTTGGCTATTCTATCTGTGTCATTCTGTTTACATGCTGGTTCCATTCTCTTCTTCTTTTTCTTACCCATCTTACAATATCGTCTGTTTCACATTTTTCCCTTATGTCGGTATTTCTTTGTCTGTCATTCAATGTGTAACCGGTTATAGTTCTTAGCGTTTTCATTTCTGTTGTTCTTAGTATCCTCTTTGTTACCGACGTTTCCGCTCTTGTTTCTGCCCCGTATGTCATAATTGGTCGCACACATGTTTTGTAGATTCTGGATTTGCATGGTATACTGAGGTGTTTATTTCTCCAAATTGGTTGTTTAAGATGTCCCGATACAGCAGCTGCTTTGGTCACTTGTCTCCTCACTTCATCTTCAAGGTATCCTGTGCTTGTTATTTTGCACCCTAAGTATTCGAATGGCATGACTTGGTCTATAGTGGCGTTGTCTATTGTTAACTTGCAGCGCAGAGGTTCCTTAGCTATGGTCATGCATTTTGTCTTACTTGTTGAGATTTCCATATTGAAATTTTTTGCGCGTTAGCTAAAGGCGTATAACATTCTTTGTAGGTCGTTTTCTGATTCTGCAATGCGTACGGCGTCATCGGCATAGCATAAGATGTTAATTTTGTAGGTTCCCATGCGGTATCCTAGTCCCAAGTTTTTAATGGTCTCTACAAGTTGGTCCATAACAGTATTAAATAGTAGAGGGCTAAGACTATCACCTTGGCGGATGCCCGACGTTGTTCCGAAATGCTGCGTTAGGGTGTGGTTTGTTCGTATTTGCGTTGTTGTATTAGTGTTCAGATCTTTTATGAGTCTTATATATTTTTTGGGTACCTCTTCGTTTTCCAGTATCTTGATTACATCCTTCAGTTGGACTCGGTTGAAGGCCTTCGTTAAGTCTATGAAACAAAGATATGCTGGAGTGTTATATTCAAGAGACTTTTCTACTAATTGCCTTGTTATAAATAGTGCATCGACCGTGGACCGGTTTTTTCGAAAGCCTTGTTACTCTTCGCTGATTGGCATTGTTGACGTTATGTCATCGGCAAGAATCTTTGTAAGCAGTTTCGAAGAGGTGCTTAATAAGGTTATTCCGCGATAGTTGGCAGGATTTGTTTTGTCTCCTTTTTTAAAGATAGGCACTGTTACACTTCTTTTCCATTCTTCTGGTATTTTTCCGTGTTGAATTATGATGTTAAACAGTTTTGTGTACTCTTCTCTCATGGCTTCTCCGCCATATTTGATCATCGCATTTGTTATCTTATCTTCATTTGGAGCTTTCCTATTTTTAAGTTTACTTATTGCCATAGCTACTTGCTCTTTCGTGATTGTTACCGGTTCATTTATAATGTCGTTTTCTAAGTCTTCTTCTGGGGGTTCTTCTTCATATTCTGATTCGGTGTAAAGATTTTTGAAGTATTTTTCCCATGTTTCGTTTGTGATTGTTTTCAGTTGTATAGTTTCATTGGTGTCCTTTTTCATACCCCTTAATAATTTCCAAATTCGTTTTTGCGCTCCGTATATATCCGCTTCCATTTCAGCACTGAATCTCTGCCAGTATTCTTCTTTAATTTCCCGAACTCTGTTATTCACCCTATTTCTTATTTCTATGTATCTATTTCGGTTCTCTGGTGTCGGATGGTTCTTATATTCTAGATATATATATTTTTTTTCCCTTTGTAATGTTTTTGACTTCAGTGGTGAACCAGGGTTTATTATTAGGTTTGCCGTTCTGTGATACCGTGCGGGTTCCCGAGGCCTCTGTGGCACCCTTGTATATGTTTTCTTTTAGTTTGAGCCATGCTATGTCGGGGTTATCTTGCTTCAATATTGGATTACGAGTTATATACTGTTTGCAACGGTTTGAATAAAGTTGTTTTGTGCTCTCATTGTTGAGCGATTCTACGTTAAATTTTTCAGTTTTTACAGATGGTGTTTTCTTTTTTAATTGAGTTGTCATCTTCAGTTTCCCTAGAACGAGCTTGTGGTCTGTTCCAATGTTAGCTGATGACAAAACTCTTACATCTAAGATTTGTTGGGGTAGAAACATTCGGTTAGTGATAATGTAATCAATTATGGATTTGTTGTTTCGGTTATCGTAGAAAGTATATTTGTGCTGTTCTTTGTGAGGGAAAAAGTGTTATTAATTGGCAACTCGTTCTGTGCACAAAATTCCGTCAATATTTCGCCGTTTCTGTTAATTACGTCTTATATATATATATATATATATATATATATATATATATATATATATATATATATATATATATATATATATATATATATATATATAGGAGATTTTCAACAACTATTTGCCTACTCGATCTTCTGGACACGTTTTCTATATGTTGAGACCAACTGGGAGAGCTGTCTTACTCAATTCCAAGCATGCTAAGGCTAGGTCCATTACACTCAGCTTTTGTGGATAGAAGTAAGTTTTGAGTTTTCTCTATGTTAAGTCCTTTGTACCAGTTGTGAGCCTGTTCTATTGTTGTCTTTGTTCTCTCTTCTACTTGTTCTTGGGTCTTCCTTCGGTTTAAATAGTTCTTGTCATCAGCATAAAGAGCAGTTAAATCTGCATTGTATTGAGTATTGACCCCAGAGAAACGCCCAACTCTACCAACTTTTTTTGAGATGTCCTTCCGTTCCAAAATACTGTTTGATATCTATTCTGTAGGTATGATTTGAGTATACTCAAAATTAGTCCTCTGATACCATAAATTGAATTTTTTCTAAGAGTATTTCTCTTACAACACGATCAAAAGCCTTGCTCAAGTCTAAGCAGGAAAACTGCGCTATTTCACCTTCTTCAAAAGCTTCGAGTATGCCCTCAACTACTTCTGTCATTGCTGTTATTGTTGATCTTTTTGTTCTGAATCCATGTTGGGCGTTATTCAGTATATTCTTCGATTCGATGAAACCTGTGATTCTCGACTTAAGAAGCGACTCAAAGATTATAGAGGTCGCTGGCAGAATTGATATTGGCCTGTAATTCGAACATTCATTCACGTTGTCTTTTTTATGAATCGGCACCACTTTGGCAATTTTGAGTTTGGATGAAAAAACTCCTTGGTTGAAGCACCTATCAATAACCTGGCATAGCGGATTAGATATTTGATCCGCAATTTTTTTCAGGAGACTTACTGACATACCGTATATATCTTTGGTATTTTTAGATTTCAATTTATCGATTTCTTTTTTGACTTCCATTGGGCTAACATTAAGCAAAAGCATTGTATCCAGACTGCTCCTGGCCCCTCTCAAATATTTCCTAGAATGCGTTTAGGAATTTACCTGCTGTGAAATTTTTTTTTCCATTATTCAAGAAAAACTCATTCAAGTCCTCAGGTGATAATGTGCTTCTGTTTTCGTCTTTTCTGCTATTGTGTTTGATTTTCGAATTGATAACTTACCAAATTGCTTTGCTTTTATTTGTAGCTTTCTTAAGGTATTTCGCACCTTGCTCTCTTACTGAAGACTCAATACATTCTTTGAAGGCGTTTTTCAAATGCTTGTATTTTTCAGTCGAGTTCTCGTCTTTTTTGACCCTCATGATTATTTCTGCTGCTTCAAGTTTATGTTTTATGTTCTTTATTTCTACGTTTTTCCAGATAGACCTTGGTTTCATTTTATTAATTTTAATTTTTTTCACAGGGAAACAGCTTTCAAAATGAGAATGAGAGTCTCATGGAATTCATCATAGGATTGCTCAGCATCCTCAAACTGAGTAATCTGTAGCCAGTCTGTCATCCGGAGTTTTTCCTTAAAAAAAGGTGAGTATTTGGATCGTTAATCATTTTCATGAACTGTGCCCTGTGATCTGCAATATGAGATTTGATAGTGGACGCGTGGTACGATTCTGGTATCAAATTGGTGAAAATATTATCCACACAAGTGAGACCATAACTCTCCATAAGATTTTCTATTTTCACTTTTTCTTTGGAATCTTTCAGGAAATCTGCATTGATGTCTCCAGACACCAGAATGTGTTGAAAAGACTCGTTTGATATTTGATACTAGACAGAACCTGGACTCGTCGGAAGAGAGAACATTCGACCATTCTGGAAAACCCCAATTTGCATGTTCACTTGCAAACTGAAATCTTGCAACTTGATGCTCTCTGGTGAGACGCGGGCCGGTAGAAGCCACCCTTGGTCTGATATCGTCTTCTCTGAGCCCTGTTCCTAACAGTTTGCAATGAAATATGCACATTTCTGGAAAGTGCAAGTTCATTTTGTAGCATTCTAGCCGTACACTGCCGAACTCTAAGTGCAGTTAAACGAAGCCAACGATCATCAACTGGTGTTGTTATCCGATTTCTTTCCTTTCCGGCCCTTCTTCCATATTCCCCTGTTTCGTGGTACCGATTAATTGCTCTTGAAATAGTGCTTTGGTTAACATTCAACAAGTTAGCCACATAACGTCTTCGCCCCTCCTCTAGAAGTGTTTCAATTCTTACCACTTCATGATAACTCAAATAGCGTCCAGGACGTTTATCAAACATTACAATAAATTCAAAGATTCGAAAATCAACAAGAAAAACAGAAAACTTGCATTAATTCATCGTGAAAACTAAAGAGCAGTTGAATGAATACTGATAGTCAAAAAAACTCATTCTTGTTTCAGACGTGTTTGAGATCATATGAAAACAAATGTTACTACATAGATAAGATTTTTTTCCCCTCATATGTCCAAAAACATATGTTGATAAAGAAACTGGGATCGAGCTGCTTAATTCAGTGGAATTCAGAATACCACGTGATGCGACAATTTTTGTGGTGTGTGCACATGAGACCGTTCTGACGGATTATAAGTAATAAAATGATGGAACGCTTATGCCGATTCAATAATTTTAATGTTGAATATGCATCAAGTTTTCACAGGAAAGTTCTACGAACAAAACAAAGAGTAGATTCATGCATACTTCTGAAAAACAAGTCGAGAGATCGTTTGAAGATTGAATTCATTGATTATGACCGTTCATTGTCAGCAATGACAAGAATTTGTGATAATGGAATTATATTTTGCCAGAAAGATGACAAGAATGAAAATGAAATTAATTTCTGAACAACTCTATAAGAAGAAGTTCAGCCAAACATAAATTAATTGTTCGAGTTCAAGAAATATGATTATAGAAATCATAATAAGAAAACTTTTGGTGAATGTCGAGTCTATTACGGAAATAAAGTTGTCTTTCATTGAAACGGTCACAATAAAAGGTCGTAAGTAAATAAATAATTAACAATTCATGATGAAGTCGTTGAATATGTACGAAGTGGACCAAAGCCTCGGCAAAATAAATGCTTCAAGAACGTTTAGTCATACTCACAGAAATTTTATGAAAAATTCGTTGTTTAATTGAAAGTATCATCAAAAATAAGAAACTTAGGGAGCGAAGATAAAATTGTTGCTGTGAGAGCCAATATTCTAGATATTGTAAATCGGTCGGTAAGTCGACTTTCTCAAAAACTGGGACTTTCAAAGAATGGCAACGTGGAGTATTTGAGGAAGGGTATGGACTCACTTCCATACAAGTTTGAGATGGCTCAAGAAATGAAACCACTTGATCATCATAATTGGACTTTAACCCTAGATCACTAACCTTCGTCGAAACGATGACGCGGTCCCAAAAAAAGGAGTATAGATTTTGGGTGCGTTGTCGCACGCATTTCAGATTCAGATTTTTAATTGAAAACTGTAGAAGATACAGAGTGAGCTACTGAAAAATAGAGGAGAATATCTATCGTCCTGAGCTATTCAAGTATTAAGGCTGTCATCTTTGATCTAAATGAATCTATTCCAGTTTTTCGCTCAAATACTCCAATAGTCTTGGGGCGATATAGATAAAGAGTGAGCTACTGAAAAATAGAGGAGACCATCTATCGCCCTGAGGTATCACTGGATCGAAATATTACCCCTGCTCTAGGGATTGAAATTCGAGATGAGGGTGATTTTTGATCTAAAATGAATCTATTCCAGTTTTTCGCATTAATACTCCAATAGTCAAGGGGCGATAGTCTTCTCTATTTTTCAGTGGCTCATTCTGTATCTTCTACAGTTTTCAATAAAAAATGAAAATTCTTTCACGGGAATGAGGACACAAATAATACCTTTCTTTCGAGTTATCACTTCTTTCGAGTTATCACTGACCCATCTACCCAAATTTATATATATATATATATATATATATATATATATATATATATATATATATATATATATATATATATATATATATATATATATATATATATATAAATATTTTATTCCATAAACGTTCAGAACGGTAGCCGAAACGACGAAGGTTAATATTAAGCGTTCTAGAATAAGAATCTAGGGTTAAAGCAGCTATTAATAAAAATAGAAAGAGAATCATCTTCATGGACGAAGCACATTTTTGAATGAATGGTTTTGTTAATAAATTAAATTGCTGCTTGTGATATGAAAGCAATCCACAGGGAATTCAAAAGGGAAAGAAGTTCTTACCCCAAAACTATCGCCCTGATGAATTTTTTCTCAATATGTCCAAAGTGATGGAGATAGTCATAAATGATGAACTCATCAAATATCTTGAGTTGCAGGGAATTATTAAGGACCGTCAGTATAGTTTTTACAGGCAAAAATCGACAGGAGATCTGCTCGCCTACGTCACTCATGTTTGTACATCAACGATGAAGAAGCAATACCCCCGACATCTCTAAAGCCTTCTGTAGGGTTTGGCATGCAGCATTGTTGATTAAACTTGCTGCGTATAAGCTTCCCGAAAAATTGCGTGGTTGTATAAGTAGCTTTCTTTCAAATCAATACAAATTGTGGTCAACGGTATTACATCTGATTGTTTCCGGTTGCAAGCAGGAGCTCCTCAGGGATCCATTCTTTCGCCAACCTTGTTTCTATTGCAGATAAACGATCTTCTGTCATCTACAGAGAACAAGATCTTCGGTTTTGTAGACGATTATACCCTGGTTTCGTCTTTCAGTAGTCTGCGGTCAATTACAGCTGCGGAACCCCAGCGTCAGTGATGTCAACAAATCGTTTGGAAGACAGCTAGAATAACCCCAATATTCAAGAATGGAGATCGACTTCCTGCTTTTACTTATCGTCCATTAAGCCTTTAACTTATTGTATCCAAGACTGCAGAGAAGATTGTCTGCAAACGAGTGCTAGCATTCATGCAGGATAATGAAGTCATACCTGTCAGCTAACATGGTTCCCTTCCGGGTAGGTCAATTGTCGCTTGCCTTCTGAGGTGCGTGGACGACTGGACAAAAGCAATTGACGTGGTGAACCTATAGACATATTATATTTGGATTTCGCAAGAGCTTTTGATCGTATTCCTCTCCGTCGTCTGCTGCATAAACTAGATCATCTGGGGATCAGGTGTGGTCTGCTGGAATGGATAAGGGCTTTTCTTAGCGATCGTAAATTCTCAGAATAGGCTCCTCCGTTTCATCCACGAAACCTGTTACTAGCGGAGTCCCTCAGGACTCAGTTCTGGGACCTATTCTCTTTCTGGCATATGTGGCAGACTTACCATCAACCCCTCTTCTCTGCTCACGCATCGTACGCTGACGATCTGAAGCTTTACGCCAATGCTTTGACGTCGTCGTTGCAACTTCAGAAAGAGCTTCATAATATTCGTAAGTGATCTCGAGAATGGCTTCTTCCCCTAAATATAAACAAGTACAAGGTGTTACATCTGGGCAAGAATAACCTCCGGTACTGGTACTATATGGATGGTTCGAGTATTCAGTCCGCGCAATCACAAAATGACCTCGGTGTTATCATTTCTGAGGACCTATCGTGGTCGACTCACGTCTGCCATGTTGTATCGAAGGCGAACCGGGTTTGCGATCTCCTACGCAAATCTTTCATCGGATGCTCCATCAGCACGTGCAAGTTACTGTACACGTCTTAGGTTCGACCTATCCTTGAGCACGGTGGTCCTGTTTGGCACCCATCCCTGGTTTGAGAAAAAAATTCCTCGAGTCTGTCCAGAGAAAAACGACAAGACTTCCCTTTGGTTTTATTCGACCTTCATACGAGGAGAGGCTTGAACTGAGGTTTGAGGCCATTCTCTGAGAGTCGCGAGCGTGGAGATCTGATAACCACCTATCGTGCAATGAACGGTCTATTTGGAACGGACCTTAACGATCTCTTTCGCATTAGCAGAAGCCATCTTCGGGGTCATTCACTGAAGCTGTATCGGGAGGACTTCAAAACTACCCCTCATGCGCTCTTTATATGCAACCGCGTCTGCGTAACACTGGTGCCTCCTTTTCATTTTCCCTTTTTTGATATCACGTATTCTATCCATGTCATCATTTATCTTTCCTGTTTCATTCTTCTGTCAGTTCATCTCGATTTTCGCGTTGGTTAATGAAGGCATTATTGTTAATATTATTTTCACCCTGTTTCCTCTTCTTTTAAGTGAAATCACATACCATATTAATTATGTTTTTGAGATTCATGAACCCTTATGGTTCCATCTCTTACCTTTGTTAAATAAATAAATAAAATAAATATTTTGTATTTTAATTATTTTCAAAAACATGTTAATTTGATTGAGAAATTAGATACATAAGAAGTACATTTAAATAGTAACAGTTTTCATGAAAGAGGCAGAGTAAAGCAAAAAATTCTTTGACGTTACAAAATGGAACGTTTTATGGCCCATTCCATATACATCCACCTTTACGATTCCTCGTTAATAACGATTAGTAAGCCTGCGAAAACGGTCGCAGGAATTTATGGTCCACTTAAAAAGTAGAAATAATTCGTAGTAAATCATAATTAGGAAAAAAGATGAATTGTCGATGTGTGAACGAGGTCGCATAAACTTTAGTTCAGGAAAACTTGACATATTCGTTGGCAGATTATTGAACTGGTTCAGACTGGGATAATTTGTGCCGATCTGTATTCTTTCAACCCGGAGTTGGTGCGTGAACTTATGTCACATGTCAGGTGTTGTGGGGTGAAATTCACCGCATTTGGTTTTTCGTGTGAAAAAATTATTTTCACAATTTGTTTCGGGAATTTGATAATTGATTGCGTTAACAGACACCATATTTTTCAGATAAAAAAAGTGCATTTGATTCACCCAGCTGCAGAATATAATAGAAAAACAAATTTTCACGATATAATTTTGATGAAAAAAAACATACAATTCTTCGGTTCAGAATATAAAAGAAACGTATCCATTCAGTAGAATCTGAATATCAAATAAATGAACAAAAATATATGATTCAATCGAAAGGAAAAACGCAAACTAGAAATATTGAAAGATAAAAATTTTACTATGCTCCAGACAGAAAAACTTCACAATTGGCACACTTCTTTTGGCACTTCCTATCTTTACCGCTGAGGCTCATTCCACATCTTTCAATAGTTTTCTGAAGTTTTGTCTCTCTTTCATTCGGTTCTTCATTCAATGAAGACTCGATTGAATTTTTCAATTGCTTGGGCAACCTCTTTTGCACAAGCTGCAAGACCAGATTTAAAAGGAATTCTCTTCTCATTTGTATATTCTCAATGTTGCTTTGATATATTTTTCTAGCATTGATAGCCCCGACGTTCATCATTGAAACAAAAATGGTTAGGGGCCATCTTCTACTGTTACGTGATACGTCAGAATTTCCCCATAGCTTTTTTCACTTCTCCAGTTCTTTCTTCTTCGGTATATATGATAATATGATAGTGTTCTCTTGAAAACCAAACTTGGTAGAAAAAACTTCTCGATTTCTAATATCTACAAACGCAGGTGGAAGCTCAGAATTATTTTTTCTTATGGTGCCAACGGAAGTAAGTTTGTAATTTTTAAACAGATGGCTTATCAGCGGAAAACTGGTAAACCAGTTGTCGAAAAACACCATTCGGTTAGTTTGACTGATGGTTATATATATCGAACGGTGAATAGGATACTTTGAATGGGCTATCTTTTTGTTGACCCGCATATGGTTTTATATTCACCACGTAATATGATTTTGCATCAACTAAAGCGAATATTTTCAATCCGTACTTAGGTTTATTTGGCATATATACTCGAAAAGGATATCGACCACGAAATGCAGACAGCTGTTCATCTATGGTGATGTACTCGCTAGGAGAATAAGCGCCTTGACAGTTTTCAACAAACTTAGTGAACAATGCTCTAATGTGGGTGAATTTATCAGTTTGTAGCCTAGTTCGTCTATTTTTAGAGTTATCAAAACGCAAGCATCTGAGTAATTGAAATCTTTGCAGAGACATAACTCTTCTGAATATATGAATACCCAAACCATTAGTTTTCCATAGGTCCTCTAGATTCAAACGATTCGTTTCGTACACCCCAGATAAGAAAAGGAGACCCAAAAAAGCACGAAGTTCGGCAGCATCCACTTTGACCACACATTTGTGCTGATTATCATAAAGATTCCGAATAGTAGCCAGACGCTGATTGGCTATATTTTAATTATGTTTTCCGTCATCTTTCAACTTGTTCAGAATCATTTTCTGATCTGATTCAGAATCATGAATGCACTTTCTTCAACTTCGAATCATCTTTGAGAATCCTCGAATCGACAAACTTCCTTCATCATTTTCCAGATCATGCCATAAGGCGAGGAGCTTACTTTGTTGTTCTTCGTAACTCATTTCTCTGAATGACCACGAAAAAATTAATATGACCAAAAACTAACCCCACATCACAAAACATACCTGTATGACTTGAACAAAAAGAAATTGTGTGGTGGGGTGATTATCACCAAAATTGTCTATAATCGATAACGTCAGTGGTGTTGTGGGGTGAAAATCATCATGTCGAACTTCGAACTCAAATAACAAATATGTTAACTCACTTAGAGCTAAGAAGCAACTGGGACACCAATATTCAGTTCAACATTCGAAGGTACTGAAGAGGTGGGGGCGCTGACAGCCTCCGTGTTTTTGTGATGTGCAATTGAATAGCACTTTGGGTGATTTTAACCTTACCACACCAAAGCCGGGTTAATGAGTCGATGCAAAGTTGGAATCTAATTTTTATTGTTGGTGTTGCAGGAATCGAAACTTGATATACAGTGTGTTCCAACGAAAATTTGACCCCCCCTATAACTCCGAAATGAGTAACATTAGCGAAAAACACCAAGACACGTCGATTTTGTTTCGAGGGGAGCATTTTTGAAATAATTGAAACTTCTCAGATCAACCCCTACCCCAGCAACCCTAACTTTGAAATTCATCATAGGAATAAGGGTCGAGTGGCACCTTACTGAAAAGGTCTGTCAATTCTCCACCTTGATTTGTCATTTTAGAATTTTAAATTAACATACAGTGTCCCAAACCAAGGGTGAAGTTGAATTCTGGAAATCCCAAATACTAAATGAAATAGATTTATTTTGGCATAATGTAAGCGCAGGTTTATGCTCGGTCTAGAAAAACGACCTACACTTGTGAATTTGGAGTTGGTGCAATCAACCCCTATTTCAGCATCCCTAACTCAAAATCATTCGATCGATAATAGGTCAAGTGGCACCTGGAAAGGTACTGCAATTTTTCTTCGAATTTGGTATTTTCGAAATTCAGAATCATCATACAGGTGTCCTGAAGCAGGAACATTGAAAATCCAAATAACTTTTGAAACTGGTTCTATTTTGTATACGAGAACATGTTTGATCCGAGAATAGGACTTTCTTGTATGGTTATAGAATTTTGCAATCAACCCCTTCCATTCAGCATCCCCAACTTGAAAAATCATACAAATAATTCAATGGCATATCTTCATAAAGGTTTTTCGAATTCCAGAATGATTAAAGCATTTCATTCAGTTCGGCTCTCCATACAGGATGTCGCTTTCGGAAAATTCAATATCGTCATTTGAAATTATCAACTAAAATTAATTCGAAACTGTTAAAAGTATTGGGGTACGATGTGTTGAGCATCAATTACGAAGAAATAAAGCTGACTTCTGCATTGAAAATGTTCACATTTTTTTTATTTCCATCTGGCGTGCAGTCATCTGTTATTTCTCATTTTGCAATGAAATATTATTATTATTCAGATCAGTTCCTCATTATTGTTGTTGTTCGTCAGTTGAAATTAATCTGAAAATGGTTTATTCCACTGAGGAAAGGGTCGAAATTGTATCGACGTATTTTCGAAATAACAGTTGTGCAAAGAAACGGCAAGGATATTCGATAGGAACCATCCTGAAAGAGAAGGGAGTCAGTCACCAGTACGTTAAATATTTGGCTGACAAATTCCTAGCTACGGGTTCGGTGGCAAACAAAACATGAAGTGGCATGTCCTGTCAGAAATGAGGCAACGGAAGTGGCAGTAGTGGGTCATCTACAAATGGAGAATACTACTCGATCAGAAAACTATCTCGTCTGACTGGTGTATCAGCTACAACTGTCCATAGAATCGTGAAACATCACAAATTTCACCCCTACAAGGTAAAATTAGTGCATGAAATAAACGAAGATGATCCAGATCGTCGTTTAGAGTTTTGTGGATTGGAAGATTCAGCCAGAGAGGATGAATACATTTTCCTTTCGTTTTCCTATTGCCCAAGGATACCTTCATTGATAAGTTATTTGGGTTTTCAGTGTTCCTGCTCCGGGACACCCTGTATGCTGATTCTGAATTTCGAAAATACCAAATTCGAAGAGAAAATTGAAATACCTTTCCAACGAGGTGCCACTTGACCTATTTTCGATCGAATGATTTTTGAGTTGGGGATGCTTGAAATAGGGTGTTGATTGCACCAACTCCAAATTCACAAGTGTAGGTCGTTTTTCTAGACCGAGCATAAACCTGCGCTTGCATTATGCCAAAATAAATCGATTTCATTTAGTATTTGGGATTTGCAGGAATTCAACTTTACCTCGGTTGGGACACCCTGTATGTTAATTTAAAATTCTAAAATGACAAATCAGAATGAAGAATTGACAGACCTTTACATTAAGGTGCCACTCGACCCTTATTCCTATGATGAATTTCGAAATTAGGTGCTGGGGTAGGGGTTGATCTGACAAGTTTCGAATTATTTCGAAAAATGCTCCCTCGAAACAAAAATCGACGTGTCTTGGTGTTTTTCGCTAATGTTACTCATTTCGGAGTTATAGGGGGTCAAATTTTCGTTGAACACACTGTATGAATGAAAAGTGAAAGATATACAGGATATCCACCGGGACCGTCCGTTAAAAATTTTTGAGTGCCAATATCAAGCTGAAATTTTATACGCGGTCATAACTAGCAATTTCCAATTGAAGTGAAAATTTTCGAAGTTATATACCGGAAATGGGTCGTCACTTTGTTATTTCAATATAATCTACCTTTTTATTATACATCTAGAACCGACATTTGAGCATAAAATACCCAAGTTGTTGGCACTTATCTTTCAAAACTTTTGACAGATTTAATTATTTTATTAAAAACTCGATTTTTGAGGAACAATTAAAGAATTGTTGCTCGTAGATCTTTGCACTAGAGACACAATTTTTGCTTGGGTGATAGAAGAAGGATCAGGAATTTTCTAAGCAGTGTACTCATGTCAAATGTTTATTGCGTTGTAGAATTGAAATAGATTATCCTCATTTTATACAGGTGACTCAAAAAAAAATATTGAAAATTGTAATTTCAAAAATATCATATCTTGATTTTGTCCAATGTAATATCCTGTATTTCATTTTTCATTCAACGCATAAAATATTGTGCCATATTTTTGCAGAAGTAACCTTATCTTTATCTTGGAGTATTTACTCAATAATAAAATAAACTAAAATTATAAAATCAGTGGTTGCGAAAGAAAAGTATATTAGTACATATCATTTTACTTGATCAGAGAAGTAGAGATATTTTAAGGTAGTCGTGTATGAAATACGTAATAGATTGGTTTTTGGTGAGATGATCTACAAGGTGTTGAACTAATTCAATAAGTATTCGAAATGTTTCTTTGTAGACACTACTCAATCCTTCTGAGAAAAGACCGTTGAACTCTCGAAAATATCTGCGGGTTAACTGATTGAAAGGCGTCGACTATCCTCTGTCTCATATCCAACTGTGTTGTAGAAGGAATCTGGTAAACGATGCCCTTAATATCACCCCACAAAGAGAAATCTACACTTGTAAGGTCCGGAGACCTAGCTGGCAATCTAACAGGACCACCACATCCTATCCATTTGTTTGGAAATACATGATCCAAATGCTCCCTAACCTGAAGTTAGTAATGTGCCGGTGCTCCATCCTGTTGAAACCACAAATCTTGTCTCATATGCTCTGGTATATCGGCAAGTAAAATTGGTAGATAATTTTGCAGAAAATCTAAATACATTTCACTATCGAGGTGCCCATCGTAAAAGTGCGGCCCAATTAGATATTCATCTACTATAGCGGCCCATACATTCAAGGACCAACGATGATGGTGATCTATTTGTCTGTATGAGGTGTGGATTTTCCGTGGCGTAATAATGAAAGTTGTGCCTGTTAACAAGCCCATTCTTGTGGAAAGTTACCTTTTCCGAGAAAAGAAATCTGCTAAATATATTTGGATTTTCCGCTACTTTGTCACTTGCCCAATTGCAAAAATTGACTCGATTCTCATTGTCTTGATTGTTCAGTTCGTGGTGCAGCTGAACACGATATGCATGAAATTTATTCACTTTCAAGATTTTCTGGACGGAAGTTTGACTTATATCGGTTAACTGAGTAATCTCTCTTTGGCTTTTATATGGGTCCTTTGTCACTGTCAACGAAACTGAGAACTGGTTGTCTTTAGTTGTAACAGTTTTTGGTTTTTCATATTTTTTTAAGCGATATTACCCGTTTCGATAAATCTAATTAGCAGTTTTTCAAAGCATCTTGCATCAGGATGCCGTTTATTAGGAAACCTTTGTGCATAAACTCAACTTGCCAACAAAGAATTTTTATCACACTCACCCAGAATAAAAATCATATCAACCATTTCTTCTCTGGAGAACTTCATGGCAGTCAATTGAGAAAATTGGGCTGAAACCTCACTTTAACAATGTTTAATAACGAAACATTGATAAGTTCACCATGTAAAATGCGGAATATGATATGTCCGGACACTTGACAGAAGGCACAAATAAAAAAAATATCAACACATACCTCGATTTACTTTTTAATCATCTTGATTTTATCATTCGTTAAAAGAATCATCTTGTTTTATTTTTACTACTTGAATCATTACAGAAAAAAATTTACTGTGCGAATAATGATGCATATTGATCAGTTTGATACGGTTTGTAGAATTTTCATCAAAAATTTTCACGAATAATCGAATATTTCGAAAATGATCGAATATAAAGATAAGGTTACTTCTGCAGATATATAGCACAATATTTCATGCGTTGACATGAATAATTAAATGCAGGGTTTTTCATTTGAAAAAATCAGGATAGGATATTTTCAAAATTACAATATTCAATAATTTTTTTGAGTCACTCCTGTATAAAATGAGGATAATCTACCTCAATTCATCAATGGAGCTATCCTTGGGCAATAAGAAAACGAAAGAAAAAAAGTATTCATCCTCTCTGGCCGAAGGAGCATGCGATGATGTGAGAGCCTATTTTCATGAATTTTTACGGAAAAAAAATATTGTGACTAAATTCCTCACCAAAAAATCATCACTTGAATACATTATAACAGAGTTTGGGCCGCTCCTGAATCTTGAACAAAAAAGTGGTCTTCCAATCTGAGAAAACCACCCAAGATTTTAATAGAAAATAGGGACACCCTGTTTACTGCAAAATAAATTGCTGAAGTAGAATCTTACTTTCGTAATACAATACCATTCGAATAAAAATGAAATCTTCAAGAGTGTACGAGCTACAGTGCACCGCGCCATTGGTGAATCACCCAGTATCCTGGCAAGAACAAAAATATCATCCTTAAACCTAAGCTTAGAGTGCAACTCATAGCCATTAAAACAAAAATTGGTGATGTCTGTTGTTGGCATTATTTTAGTTTCTGTTAGAGCCAGGACATAAGATTGCGTGTCTTGTAAGTGCTGGTGTACTGTACTTACATTCATGATGGTGTGACCTAGTCCTCTCATATTGCAAAAGTCAATAACATTTTGCAAAAAAAACACTTCGATTAATTACCTGAATCCATACCGGCAAGAACAGCCAATTAGTTCATGAAGTTCATAAAGCGATGGTGGAAATGGACTTAATTTGAGAAAATAATGCCAACTTTAGGCATAACCAAATACCCAACTGTGACGCTCCATATCTCAAATACTAGTTATAAGATTTCACTCGTAAATGCTCGCATCATTATAATCAGAAAGCTAAAATCATGAAAAACATAGAAATTGCATAAAAAAATACTGAGAACCAGTTTTTCCTCAAATTACTACGTGTTTTAATATTAAAAAAAGAAACATGCCCTAAAGTTCAAATTTTGCAGTAATTTGTTGAAAGATTTAAAACAGACATATCAGACAAAAATTACACAAAGTACTCCACAAAAATATCAGTTTGCGAATCTTCTACATAAGTCGAGGCTTGCAAAAAAAATTTATACAAAATATATTTTCAAACGCGGAACGCATGATGAAATTCAAGAAATAGAAAACAGAAACCCTCAAACTACCACTAAATGTGGACACAATCCCTGAATATAGTCTGGTTCCTTTTGAAAAAATCGTCGATGATGTGAGAAGAAGTGAAAGAACTGCATCATATCATTACATTTATTATTTGGAAAATGGATTGAATTGGCAGCTTTATTGTTGATACCGAAACCATAAATGCGAATTCGGTCCCTTAATACACTTTCTCAGCCCCTGAACTATCGAAGTGAATGTGAAAGAAAAGGCGGAAAATAAATTGAGATTAGACAATTTTCGACGTTTATCGAAATTTAAGTCAATTTTGGCCATTTGGAATTCTAGCAAATTGGGGTGTATCCATTTTTGAAGATTTCGACATACAGAATTTATTTTTTTCTTCCTGGATATCGTGATGTATATTACGTTCAGTATAGGAGATGACTAATAGAATGAAATACATAGATACATATTATTTGATCATCCTGAAAAATCAAGGAATAAATGGCCTCAGCTTTAAGTGAAAAATTTTCAAGCTAATGCTAAAACTATCCTGAGCATGAAATACATAGATACATATTATTTGATCATCCTGAAAAATCAAGGAATAAATGGCCTCAGCTTTAAGTGAAAAATTTTCAAGCTAATGCTAAAACTATCCTGAGCATTACAAGTGTATTTATTATGTTTTATTCGATCGAATATTTCAACAGGGATGCTCTCCCTGAAAACCAAAAAGAGATGAAATTCGTTTAGACATATAAGTGGAAAACATGAGCGATTAAGCGATTTCATTTCAGTGGTAACTAAGCTGTACAACAAGGGTGCTCAAACTTGATCTGCTGGCGATCTACCTCAATATTTTTAAACTACTTGCGAAAAACTCTGAGGGTTGTCGTACATACACGATACACCATACCTACCTAGGTAGGGTGTACCGTAACATATATTGATATTAGCTTTCCGCACAATATACATTATTTTAGTCAATGTTTCGGTAAGGTTTAGTTAGGTTTTTCTCTATAATATCAATGAAGAAACTCATGGTTATTCAAAATTGCGACTTTATTGGTTGTTACAAAACAAAAGAGTTACATATGGTGTTAAATTTAACTAAGGAGTGATTTTGGATGTTGTAGCTTGGCACTGCATGTCCTCAGCATACTTTTCATTAGATGGTACGTAACCACTGAGTGCTAATCGCAAGCATGATGACATATGATCCTCAGTTAGTCGACTGCAATATTTTAACCTAATAATCTTCATTTCAGAAAATGCAGACTCGCACAAGTAAGTTGACCCAAACATTGCCGTCAGTTGAAGGGCCATTTGTCTTAGATTCGGAAATTTATCTTGACGTGTGTGCGAAGAACTGAATCATTGTGTTGAGCTGACTCCCCATCTTCCAACTTCAACTTAAAGAGCCGCCGTTGCAAGCTACGTGCACGGATGGAATTTACAATTTTTGTTGCAATGCCCATAATTTCCTCCGTGTTTGAAATTTTTGAACACAAAACTTGTTAATGTATAATGCAATGGAATGAAATGGAATTCTTCATTAGCTCGACACAATTCCACAAAACCGTTTTTGTTTCCAGTCATTTCTGGCGCTCCATCAATTGTATACACACTAATTTATATTTTGGTAGCTTGTAGTGTTTATTGTTTATTATTAATGACGCGATCGTAGCAGTTTATGATTTTTTGGTGGGTCTAGTGAACATGGTTTGTTTTTTCTTCAAACAATATATCAAATCACGTACTTTTTGTTTTCGTAATTCACTATGTGGCGGAAAATCTTTTCATTGCTTATTTGAAATGATACATTTTAGATTTCTTCGCTGCACTTATTTTGTACTATTTAATAATAAACTTTGTATCGACGTATTATTGCCTTCAAGTTACAATTCAGAATGACTCCAATTCCTGCAGGCCGCAACATTTATATCGGCGTGAACGAAAGTTTCGAATGTTCTCGTCAAACACCCCGCCCGGAATTTCTAGAAAAGCGGCAAGAATGAAAACCACGCGTTTTCTTTGACGAGGCAAGGACAATCTCTAGCAACAACAGCGATCTATAGCCGTTATTTAAGAATTTTCTCGTTGCGACAACGGTCCGCTACTGCTAGGCTCCTTCAAATGCAGTCTCAGCAAAATAATGGAGTGCAAAGTAGCACTGAAACGATACGAAAACGTCTCAAGGAATTTGGTTTGAAGCTCCGTGTCGCAGCTCGAGTCCCAGCTCTAACCACAGACATCGAAAAGCCCGATTGAATTTTACCAGACAACATGTCAATTGGATAGAAGCTTACTAAGAGGGATTTTTCACTTATTCTTAACTCTTGGGAGAAGGCATCTATCATGCCACAATGTGACCACCCAAGATTATTTAATGTGTGCGTTCACTCACTTCTTGAAGAGAGCCGAATAGTAAGTTACCGAATAGATGTTCGATGGGAGCGAGTTCCACAACACAATAGCCTTGTAGACAAATGAATTTTTATAGAGAGAGCTACGTGGTGTAACTGATGAGATTTTTTCGCGATCCTGGTTTTTCTCTCTCTCTAGATTTAACTTTCAGCCTTTCAGTTCTTCAGAACATTACGTTGTAAGTACCTATAGAAAAAGGAAAAATCAGTGAACTGCCGTATCTGGAATTACTGAAAAAACTGCTACCGAAATATCTTAGAATAACAAAGAATTATTTTTAGTTACTTCAATTCACTCAACTTCGGAGAGAAAAGACTCTTTATTGGAAAATACTTCACGAAAATGCCTGTTAAGATCTATTAAAGGGACGTCGTTGGCCACAAGGAGTGCTCTATAGTTTATACTTTACCTTCAAAACCAATCACAGCAGTACAGAATGATATTGTGCTGAAAGACACCGAGGAGCAGGAAGGCACAAAGCATAATGAAGTTATAGATCAAGTGGAAATAGACAGAAATAGTGAGAATACGCAGAAAAAAATCTATCGATTTGAATGAAACAATGAATGTAGAAGGAAAAGACTTGAAAACAAATAAAACACAAACCGTATGCAAAACAATGTTTTTGCATACAATTGGACAATCATCTGATGCTATGGTGACAGAGTTTCTGAAATATCAGGATCTTCAGTGTGGTACGGATTAAAGAGGACTTAAACGTGGTGAAAAGATGAAAGAAATTTCAGAAGAAAATTATAAAAACATCAAAGCTCATATTGAGAGTAATCATCCAGTTGTTTCACATTACAATATGAAAAATGCACCTAACAAACATATTTCACAAGCAACATCTCGCTCTATAAGATGTGAGAAGATTTGAATGAGAAAACTCCTGAGAAGAAAGTTTTGTATGAAACCTACACAAAGGTTTTTCATCAGGACAATATTGGCTTTCCTAAACCATCACAAGATTAATGTCCATCATGTTCATTGCACAAGAATCATGTCGACCATGAAAACGTAAATGAAGGAGATGATGCTAATTGTGAAATTTGTCTAAACTATGAAATACATAATAGAAGGTATATTGAAACAAGAAAAGCATATGAAGCAGATTGTTCCGAAAAATGGCCAGAAGATAAAGAAATTTTCGCAGTTGATATGCAGAAGATATTAATAATTCCGAAAATGGTGACTGAGAATGTGAAAAAAGTTGTATTTTGGGCAGACAATTGTGCCGCACAAAATAAAAACTGGACACTCTTTACCGCATGTTGTATTCTAGTTAATGAAGAATGAAGACCAGAGACTATTACTTTCAAGTTTTTTGAAGCTGGCCATTCATTTATGAAGGCTGACTCGGTACATGGGCCGATCGGAAAAAAGTGGAATAAGTCGAAGGAGATATTAGATTTCGATGATTTAGTCAATTTAATCAGTTGAGGCAGTAGGTACAATAAACCATTTATTCTCCATTTGGAAGACTTTTTTCGTTTCGAAAATGGTTGCCAAACCCGTGAAAAAGGAGCACTAAGCAATGGTCACGCTACTGTACCTTTTCTACGTGACCTGAAAGTCTGCCAACTCAGAAAAAAATCGAGATCACTGTACTTCAAAACCGAAATAGATAGTCCGGAGTTTCAGAAGTCAAGTTTTTTAAAACCATAATTCAAACTTCAGTTGCCAGTTAACAAATTATCATGCCGGGGTTTGAACAAGGAAAAAAAGAAAAGAACAGTTGTTCTGAAAATCTCTCCTGCCAGTATCTGACATGGACGACTTGGCCCACTGTGGGGAAGAAACTCAAATTGAAGAGGGCGATCTATAGTTACAAAGTTTTTATAATCGTTTCACCTAATTCTGTATTTATTTGAAAGTTTACTTGATGTTCAATATTTGTTACTTTTGTGTTTTGTTCGATAACTGAAAAATAAATTCTTTGTTATGTGTTTCTGCAATAAAATATTCAATCGTTAATTGACTTATTTGAATTTTATCTTGAATTTTTCAAATTATTTGTTTTATGTTTTGTGAAAGCTTCGTGCGGATATGATAATCCAAAATCTAGTAACTGAAAGTGCGCATCCATTTTGAATTTGGCGCGAAGAATTTTGAATTTAGTACGCTCAGTGAATTTCTAGAATTGAGAAGTAGTTAATGTTCAAGTTCGAAGGTTCTAGTTAGAACACTATTTGATTAAGCGTAATCTCTTCTATTTGCATCATAAAAATAACGCTGCTGAAAAGTTGTAAATTTAGAATTACTTTGTTTTTGCTTTGTAGGGCAGAATTTTGATGATATTTTTCTGTGATATGTCGAGTGCAAATACGTTTGTATATTAGCACCGATAAATACTGAATGTTTCCACCGTACACATAAAATTGTTCAATTTTTCACACGAAACCTGTGGCAGAAAAATGCAAGAAATAAAAAAGATTAAAAATTAATTGAGAATTCATGAAAAAAATCTTCAAATCACCCGAGGCGAACTGAAAGAAGTTGTAAAAGTAAAAACCGCACGTGACTTCTGAAAAATAACCATCCTGTAGAGTTTCATAATTGTTTCTGTCATCTGATTATGCAGAATTCAAAAAGGCGCCGAATCTGAAAAACTGTAGTAATCATGAGAAAAAAAACTGAGAAAATCATAGAGATTTCAACACTCTGTACTTTGGTAACGAAAATAGCTTGATGAATCACCACGTGAAATTTTTCGCACTTATTCATTCACATAAAGCTTTTCACTGGAGACGTAATGCAATTTTTCAACTAATATTAATATTTCTTCAGAAGTTATTTCTACTAGAATAGAGATATAACAATTTCATTAACAACGAAACAGCAATGAATACACTGGTCGATATTGACATTTTCACATTTCTCCATATCACGAACGGCATCGCGAGTTACTTCAATTCGTGTGGTCGACATTAAACAAACATCGCTGTAGTTGTTAGCTTTGTAAACGTGAATGTACACACAATTTACGTAGAATGATTTAGTGAAAGGTGGAGTTAGGGGTGGCATGGAGTGATTTATTCGAGCTAGCCAACTGTCATGTCATCTAAATGGACCCCAAATCGGTTGCTTCCATTTTACGCCGATAGGTGGCATGTCCTTTTGTTATAATACTGAATGGAATGTTAATTTACGGCCGTGTGTTTTCAACCTCGATTCACACAACTAAACACATGTGTGCATTATGGGATTAATCGCCATGAAACTATGGGTTGGGGAATCAGTTGTCAATTCGGCGATGGCACTGCTCATTCGATATGCGATGTTATTGGACGAATGTATATCGTATATTAAACGAGACTATTCTATATTTTATATTATTAGGTACGCAACAAAGCTCTCGATGTTCTTTTATAAAAATACAATTCCACTGTGGAAAATGATTACAAATGAATCATTCAAAATATTGCTCATCGCTAGCTACAACTTTTTCCCATATTTCTGGCAGAACTCGAATACCGTGACGGTAGAAGTGTTCGTCTTTTGATGCTATCCATGAAGCAAGCCATTTTTGAGCTCTTCATATGAGTGGAACTGCTGATCAGCCAGACCATGTGCCATAGAACGGAACTAGTAATAATCGGATGGTGCAATGTCTGGGGAATATGGGAGGTGGGGTAGGACTTCCCATTTGTGCGTTTCCAAGTAGGTTTTAACGGGTTTGGCAACGTAAGGCCGAGCGTTGTCATGCTGTAGAATTACTTTTTCGTGTCTCTGCTCGTATTAAGGCCGGTTTTCGCACAGTGCTTTAGATTGAGATTGATCTATTGATCTACTATTTGAATTGTTTACACTTGTCATATAAAAATCTAATAATTCATATAAATAAATGTACTCATACATATTTTTTTAGATTTTGAGGAAGATGTTGAGTATAAACAGATATGTTGGTACGATTGTCTATTTCATTGTTATTGATGAGCGCTGAGATGTATTTAATGATATGTAAACATTTTGGCAAAGCTATATTAAATTATTCAATAATTTTTAAAATATCGAAATATTTGTTTGAGAGGATCTATCAAAATTTTCTCTGATAGAGAAATGTTGTGAATACAATATCAACCTACATCTGGCTTTTGTAGACTTCAAAAAAGCTTTTGATCTTATCGAACGTTGGACAGTAACTCAAGGATTGAATGATGCAAGGATAGACTCCAGATACACCACCCTGTAATGGCAACGTTGTTACCATCACTAAGTTACACGACATAACACAAGATCTGGCAACGCCGCTGTACTGCCACGACGAGTAGTGCATAGCGCACGATGCTACGACGTAGATTGACAGCGTAGGCGAAACAGTATAAAGGGTACCGCTTGAAACACGGATAGGCATTCGAGGTCTTGAACTGAGACAACTTGGGTATAACTTCTAGCTGTACGTACTGAGTTCGGCTATTCCTATCCTCGAGTTATTGTACGTAGTGAGTTCAATCACAGTCCTAGTCGGTGATCACGTAGTGAGTGGCCACATACCTAGCTGTACGTACTGAGTTTAGCTATTCCCATCCTTGTGGTTGTACACTGCCCTATTCGGCGATCACGAATTGAGTAGCCACATACCTGGGTCTACATATTGAGTACAGTTGCCATCGCAGCTACATTGGAAGGTGGAGTAGCAGTCGATCTCCAGGACGACATATTACTGTAAATAGTGTATATATGAATATTCAGAATTTATGGTTGATGGTGATAATAAATTGAATGTTTATGAACTCTGTGTTTCCTTCGCTAAGCTACCTGAGCGTGAAACTCGCTACAACCCTCTTGGGGAATATCTACAAAAGCGCCACATTGAGAGTGAGGGTCGACTAAGTGACGCAGACAAAAGACATTGCAGTTCAGAGGGGAGTGAGACCACGGGATACAATATCTCCCAAACTCTTTACTCTTGCTTTAGAAAATATCTTTTAAAAACTCGAATCGGACGAAAAAGGTATCAATGTAGATGGAAAACAGCTGAATCATCTCCGGTTCGCCGATGATGTGGTCTTGATCAGTTTAAACGAGGAAGATTTAAGAACTATGTAAACTCAACTGAACGAGGCATCCAAGGAGGTAGGCCTTCATATGAACTTTGGCAGAACAAAACTCTTGAGCAACACCGAAAATCCGGTGAGAATAGATAATCAGCTGATAGAAAAAGTTGAGGATTACTTTTATCTTGGTCATGTTATGAAACTAGGAAAATAAAACCAAGTGAAAAGAGAAACCCAACTTGGATGGACAGTGTTTGGAAAAATGAGTAACATTTTATCAACCTAGAAGAAGTACAAAAAGTAATCCATGAATTAAAAAATAGAAAATCACCCGGTCCGGACAATATAAATAACGAACTAATTAAATATGGGGGAGCAGAAATAACAAAACTATTCCAAAAAATTGAAAACAACAGGGAGATACCAGAAGAATAGAGAGAGAGCATAACAATACCCATATACAAAAAAGGCGTGAAGACAAACCCAGCAAATTATAGAGGCATCACACTCCTTAACTCTGCATCGAAACTACTCACTAAAATTCTATCGCAAAAGATATATGACAAAGTAGGTGTGTCTGAAGAACAACAGGGATTCCGACCAAATAGATCAACAACGGATGCAATTTTTATATTGCGGCAACTGGTGGAGAAGTCCATAGAGTTTGACAAACCGATGTTTATATGTTTTATAGATTTGGAAAAAGCATTCGACAGAATTCAAATGAACGATGTGATCACTATCCTTAAAAATAAAAACTTAAGCAATTAATACATAAACATAATCAAAGAACTAAATAACTCTAATAAGACGAAAGTAAAAACTACACAGGGACTTACAAGCGAGATCAAAATTAACGCAGGCATTAGACAAGGTGACAGCCTCAGCCCATGTCTATTTAATTTAATCATAATAATAGCAGGTGTTAACCAAATGAACCAAGGCTAAAGGATGGGTAACAAAACTATGAGAATACTGTGCTACGCAGATGATGCTTTACTAATAGCCAAGAATGAGGACGACCTACAACGCCTACTACAAAAGTTCTAAGTAACAGCAGAAAAATATAACATGGTAATATCAAGACAGAAAACTCAATCGATGGTAATAGCGAAAGATCCAATTAGATGCAAACTAGTAGTGAACGACCATATAATAGAGCAAGTTTCACACTTTAAATACCTAGGGGTAGAAGTATCGAGCGAAAGGCAACTATTACAAGAAGCAAAACAGCAGACAATGAAAGCATCGAGAATATCTGGCTTCCTGAGAGATGTAATCTGGCGGAATAAGTACATAAGCACAGAAAGCAAAGTTCGAATCTATAAAACCTGTGTGAGACCTGTGATGACATATGCAGTTGAGACAAGAGCTGAGACAACAAAAACAATGAGGACAACATAGATGAGAACTCTAAGAGCTATAAGAGGTATTACACGCAGAGATAGGATAAGGAATGAGGATACGCTAAGGGAGCTAGGTGTCCAGGATGTGGTGAGGTGGACAAGAGCACGTCGACGCCTATGGAGGGATCATGTAGACAGAATGGGCCCCGAACGAATGGCGCAGTGGGCAAAAATACATAAAACCGAACACTAGAAGACCCATAGGAAGGCCGAAAAAGCGATGGCATGAGTGCTGGAGCTCCGGTTCGCAGCAGGGGCTGTAACAGAAAAACAGGACATCGTCCTATTTAAAGAAGAAGAAGTAACATTTTGAGGAACAGAGATGTTTCCATCTCCTTACGCAGGAAGGTGTCCGACTCCTGCGTTCTTCCCGTCATGATCTATGACTGTGGCACTAACAGAGAAGTGCGCAGAATTGCTGAGAGTTGCCGAAAAACATATGGAAAGGAACATGCTGGGAGTGACTTTGAGAGACATAATCCTAGAGATAAGGAGAAGAACCTGTGTTACAGATATAATGGAAAGAACTAGTAAATTGAAAAAGAGTTTGATGCCAAATAGACTAGTGCACTGGAGACCTAGAAAAAGCAAGAGGGGCATTGGAAGACCACAAAAACGATGGGTAGATGACCTCAGATAATACGCAGGCTCCAACTGGTATCACCGCGCACAGGACAGGGAAGAATGAAAAGGGTTGGGAGAGGCTTACATTCAGCAGTGGATGACTGGGAGCTGATATGATGATGATGATGATGATCAAAATCTTCATCGTTTTTTGCACAGTTTTGCTTTTTCTCCTTATATTTTTATTCAAATAATTGTAATTTTTACCTTTACAACATCAATAACGATAGGGGTCGAGTATCACTTAACTTTTAAGTGGATTGGATAGAATGGTACTCGTCGTATTTGATTTATTACATTTGGAAGAATAAAGTATTCAACAAACTTGTTCATCAATTATGAAGGTATAAACAACGACTCGATTTATGCAAGTGTTTCAGGAAAAATCTGAAGAAAACCTAAAGTTTTTCCGAGAAATAATTTATGCTGATGAAGTTCACATCAATAGTGATGGAATATTCGTTAAAATGAACATTGGTGGTGGGATATAATGCCACATCTTTACTTTATATTTAATGTCACGGCCGTTGTGGGTTCACAACTTTCGTACGCCATGGATAGATAGATATTATCTTTTGAGTTAGGGCTGCCTAGCAGCCTGGCCACTGCGACCCAGTGGTCTATTGTGGCACACTCTATCCTAAATTTCATCCACGAGCTCCATCCTCTTCATAAAGGATACGATGTTCGTGGGCGAGAGCTTAATAAGCTCAGTCAGCTTTAGTTTGCAAGATCCAAGTTCTTCCATCCTGACCCTGTCCCCAGCTGGGCACTCGCACATAATATGTTCTATTGATTCTATCTCTTCTTCACATAGCCTATATGAAGGATCCACAACCAATTCGAATTTATTTAGGTGTTTCCTGAGGCGACAGTGTCCCGTTAATTAGGCAGTTAAAAGTCTCAGTTCCAACCTAGAGAGTTTAAGCCAGGTCTTGGCTTTTGTGGTGGAAGGTCCACTGATGGCACGTCGAGAGTATCTGAGACCTGGGAGGCTCATCCAATGCTCACGTACCCTCGGGTCCAGTCATCGGGTGTTTTCTATCCTTGCAGTTTACAGGGGCATTTCGAGCTTAGGCTCTGGTCCTATGAACTCAAGGTTTGTTCTTCGAGCGGCCAGTGAGTCCGCTTTCTCATATTCCTCAATTCCTGAGTGGCCAGGAACTCATATTAGACGGAGCCTGCTCCACTCTTCTAGTATGGCAAGGGTAAAGCGATATTCCTGCACCATAAATGAAGTACAGGTATCGGATGCCAATGCTTTCAGTGCAGGTTGGCTATCGGTGTGGATTTAAATTGACCTATTTGTTAATCTCCACGCAAGCAAGACGTTAGCACAGTGGTCAATGGCGAATATTTCTGCTGGAAAGACAGTCGAATGCCCACCAAGACAGATCGACTGTTCCTTGCGACACCAGCTCCAACACCTTTCGCAGTTTTTGAGCCATCCGTGTACCAACAGGGACCCTCGAGTAGAGGGTCCTCCTCTTCCTGATAAACGGTACCATAAGGTTTTGTAGGGGTTTATGCTAAGTTTCTCTCCGTCACACCACCCCTGAATTGCAAACATAGCCTCCTGTAGTCTGTCGAAAACATCGCTATCATCTTCAACAGCCAGAATGACTATATCATCAGCGTATGCTTGTACATGAATATCCAGTGCGCCAATTATTGCCAGAATTCGTAGGCCATGGTCGCTTCGTTATTATAAACTATATGAGATTCAAATAATAGTTGTAACTTAATGTAAAAACATTGAATAAGTTGTTAGAAATTCCACATCAAGTGTTCAACTTCGAACTGTCATAATGAAAACAGAGAATGTTTTCCTTTATTCAGTACCAAAACTTCGAAATCTGTTCATCCTGTACACTGTTTTTAGTTTGATACAACGCCAAAAGTTTATGTTTCCTACTTTTCATTTTGAAAAGAAGTCAACACAAATTCCAAACTTTCTCCAGTCGGTAAACAATTTTTTTTACTATTTCCTACACACCATCTAAGGCTTATCAGACATACAGCTAATTACATGTTATCGGTAACAATGTTAACTCGGTACAGCGATGCTTTGAGATTATAGTGCTTCGATCTCAGTCAATCTAATGGCACAATAAAGTCCCTATTAATTCCGAGTCCTGTGAACCAGGGTGATGTGTTTTCTCTATAAATCGACATGAAGTATGTTTTCTCTTAATACAGAGCTGGCCAGAAGAATATTGAATTTGATTTCGTTTCAAATTTCAGAAAGAGATCAGTAACTGGAATTGTGAATATTTGCGGTGATATTAAGGTAGGCAATTTAGTCAAACAATCTTCCTCTTCGTTACCAAATATATCTTTGTGAACAGGTATCCAGTAAAATTTCATTCGAGAGTTGAATTAATTATTTTGATGAAATTTGGATAATTTTTCGTTCATTTCAAGGTTAGGTTAGATTAGATTTCGATTACATTTGATATGATTGAGGAATACAAATCAGTCGGCATGGATGGGGTATCTGTAGAAGCTTTCAAGTTTGTTGCTGGGGAAATTACTACGGTTATGGTACACATTGTGAATCTCGTATTTGACAGTGGAATTTATCCTGAGGCGCTCAAGATAGCCAAAATAAGACCCATATTCAAGAAAGGGAGTAAAAAGCTATTCGAAAACCTGAGCAACATTGATGAGATACTTGAGATTATCTATAACAGAGTTATTAATTTTTTGAAACTTATAGGGTACTTGCTGAAATCCGAATCCAAATATATATATATATATATATATATATATATATATATATATATATATATATATATATATATATATATATATATATATATATATCGTGTATCTACAAACTGCTTATTGGCTAAACTGAAGCATATCGGTATTAGTGGTAACCTGTTGAATGAAAAGAAAATTTTTTTCATTTGGAAGGCAATTATATGTTAAAGTCGGAAACATATGATCTTCCCAGCGACCTGTCAGTAGTGGTCTTCCACAGGGATATGTTCCAGGTCACAGCTCTTTCTACTTTATATTGCCGATCTTCCTGTTTCAGGCATATATATATATATTATATATTTATTACCATTCAACAGGTTACCACTAATACTAATATGCTTCAGTTTACCCTATATATATATATATATATATACAGGGTGCTTCAGCGAAAACTGAACAGAGGCTAAATCTACCAAAATATGCATTTCTGATCAAAACGCAAAAACAAGTCAATTTTTGTTTCAAGGGTGTCATCTTTTGGTGTACAATACTTGCCTGAAATATCAACCCCTTAAGCGAGGGTTGCAATCCTTGAATAGGGAAGATGGGTCGAGTGATGACTCAAAAGAAAAGTGGTATCTTTGTCAACATCGCCTAGAACGAAGTTCCATTTTTAATTGATAACTGTAAGAGATACAGGGTGAGCAACTGAAGATAGGGAAGACTATTTCCCTGAGACTATTCAAGTTGCAGTGAGGTAAAATGGAACAGATCCATGCTGATCAATGGCAGTTATCATCAAGTACCATTCTCATCTCGAATTTCAACCCTTGGAGCAGTGGTGACAACCCTTGAAAGTTTGGAAGAGGGTAGATGGGTCGAGTAATAGCTCGAAAGGAAGGTATTATCTTTGTCTGCATTCCCGGGAAAGAATTTTCATTTTTGATTGAAAACTGTAGAAGATACAGAGTGAGCTACTGAAAAATAGAGAAGACTCACGCCCCAAGACTATTGGAGTATAAGTGCAGATTCATTTAGATCAAAGATGACAGCCTTTGATCTGGAATGAATCTGTTCCATTTTTAGCACTAACACTTGAATAGCTCAGGGCGATAGATAGTCTCCTCTATTTTTCAGTAGCTCACTCTGTATCTTCTACAGTTTTCAATCAAAAATGAAAATTCATTCACGGGAATGCAGACAAAGATATTTACTTTCTTTCGAGGTACCACTCGACCCATCTACCCTCTTCCAAATTTACAAGGGTGATTACCCCTGCTCTAGGGGTTGAAATTCAAGATGGGGATGGTACTTGATGATGACTGCCATTGATCAGCATGGATCTGTTCCATTTTACTTCACTGAAACTTGAATAGTCTCAGGGAAATAGTCTTCCTTATCTTTCAGTTGCGGAGGGGGTGTCCGATCCAGGCCCATTTCCGTAATTTGATTTCCTTCTCTATTTTATTCTGATTGGTCAGGAGGAGAAGATCCTCATTTCTAATTGTCTGTGGCCAGGAAATTCTGAGTATCATTCTGAGACATTTATTCGCAAAAACCTGTAGCCGATCCGTTAGGGTTTTCGTTGCCTTCCAAGTTTCGCAACCGTGCAACAATACAGACTTCACGTTAGACTGATATAGACGTTTGTCGTTTGTGTAGAATACTGGCTGGAATTCCACACAAGTCTGAGTATACTGAAGGCGTGTTGGGCTTTACATAGCTGGTGTCTTATATCGGCTTCGGCTCACCCACTCCGAGTGATAGTGCTGACAAGATAGGTGAATTCGTTGACGTCCTCTTTCTTCAGCCACATGGATTAGGTTTTTTGTATATTAATTTTCAGAGCAATCTTTTTGGCTTCGTCGGCTAGCGCTTGAAGTTGTCGCGCAGTTTCTTGAAATGCTTGACCAACAATACAAACATCGTCAGCATACTCTAGGTCGTTCAGGTGGTCAGTTAGTGTTCACCTAACTCCACGCATGCCAACGTAAGCTTTTTCGCGGACATAATCGAGAATTATATTAAATAGGGGGGGGGAGAGCACACAGCCCTGTCTAACTCCTGACAAGAGGTCGAACTTGTCCGTACTTGTGTCGTTGTAAGCGACGCAGCATTTCGCGTCTTCATAGAGACATTTGATCAGGTTTATTTTCTCTCAGCTTAAGTACTCTTCAAATTATTTTTCGTGACAGTCTATCAAAGGCTCGCTTGAAACATATAAAAATGAGGTATAAAGTCACTTGCCATTCCGCTGATGGTTCAATGAGGTTTCGGACTGTGTTACTATGGTCAGTGCAGGTAAAACCCGATATGAAACCAGCTTGGTTCGGTCGTAAGATCGACAGGATCTTATTTCTTTTTTCAGTCAATTTTTCATGAGAGAAGCCACTACTTTGTTGACAGTATTAAGCAAGGTAATACACCTTCAATATTCGCACAAGGTGAGGTCACCTTTTTTGGGCACGTTTATGACGATACCTTCAGTCCAGCCCGCTAGAATGTTTTCTGTTTCCCATATCTGCGTAATTATGGGAGCTAGTAACTCGGCACTTATCTGTGGATCAGCTTTCAATAGGTCAGCTGGCACATTGTCAATTCCTGGGGCCTTGTTATTCTTCAAACTCTTTACGGCGCTGATAATTTCGGATAATGTGGGCTTGTCGCAGGAGATTGGCAATTGCACGATGTTTTCAGAAACATCCTCGTTTGCATCATCTCCTTCATCTTGCCGATGACACTAAGCTTAATAATACTCCTCTCGATAATGCTGACTCTTTCCAATGGGATATTGGTTTCATCAGACAGTTGTGAATCGACTAGTCTTTGCCTTAGAATTTCGTTAAATCGGTAAGAGCACCGTCTCATCAGATAAACTTTCGATGGCACGACTATAACTAGTACTAGTTCTCATTGTGACCTTGGGGTCTTGATTAATAATGATTTAATGTTGTCAGACCACATCCGAAGTGTGGTGAATAAAACATCAAAAGGCGTATCCATACTTAGGAGAACTTCTGAGAATTGTCATTATAGGACAGTTTGCTATACAAAACATACATCATACCAATCATGGATTTTGCGGTTCCAGAGTGGTTCCCCACCCTGAAACTTGGCATGGATCTCTTGGAGTCTATACAGCGTAGAGCAAAAAAACCATGGCACCACACCTCCTCCTTACGAAGAACGACTCAATATTTTCGAGTTATCTCCTCCTTTCGAGATGCTCGTGAGGAGCTACAGAATCGCGCATAACTTCGAGGTCGTTTTTGGAACATCCAGACATCCCTAAAGGTAGCATTTATTACCAAATAGGATATTTAGTTGTGGTATTAATTGCCTTAATACATTATTGGAGCGTCATCTGTCAATGAGCTCTGATAGAGATTTGATCTCTGGTTTTCATCAAAGCTTATGTTAGAGTGAAATATTCATTTTTTGCCTGTATAAATCTATTTGTGAACATTATAATTTGAGAGGCTATTATTGTCTAGTTGATACTAACGCCAAATCAATGATATAAATGAGATAAACTTGACAATGTATTCCATAAAATGCAACACGAATTTGAAAAACATTAAACGACTTGATCACAGACCATTACCTTTATCAAGAATGAAGTTGAAATAAAAAATTAACACTATCAGGTGTGAAACAAGACAGTTGTAAACAAGTTTAATTAATAAACTGAATAATCAGCTAAATATAATAGAGCCATTGTACAGTTAGTATGAAAGGTAATAAAAACTAATTGAACAAGTTAAGCAATCAATGAAGTATATTCAAATCTACCTGTTCATTCAAAAGTTTGTCCGAATGTTTGTATCTACAAATTTCTAATGCTTCTAGTCAATCTAATTTTGAACTTTTTGATTTTTATAACTTCTATGTCAAACTTTTATAAAATGAATGGTTTTCTTTTATTAGGTGGTTTGAAAATAATTTGAATCAGGAATCTATAAACGTTCAATTGCGGTTCTTGTGATAAAATTTATATAGGTAGGACCTATAGGAATTTTATCATAAGAACATCTGAACATAAACGATTCTTCGACAAAAATAAATCTGATTCAAATTATTCAAACCATTTAATAATATGAAAACCATTCATTCATTAAAAGTTTTGACTATATTAGATTTAAAATGACGAAAAGATTTAAAATTTGATTGCAGAAGAAGAATGTTAAACTGTTGAATATTTTATAGTCTTTATGAATAGGATATACTTCATTGAATGAACTTTTTGATAGAATTTTTCACCCTACTTAACTAGTTTAATTAGTTCATATTACCTTTCATACTAACTGTACAATGGCTCTGTTTGATGATGTTTTCCTGTTATTCATCCAACTTGTTCTACGATTTGTTTATATTACCATACCTTAATTCTGTTTTTCATTCTTGATAAAGCTGTGTCAGCGAAACGTCGTAGAATTTTTTTCAAATAAAGTGTAGATTAAAGGTAAACCTTGTGTTTTTTATCTCATTTATATCATGGATCTACATCAAGTAACGGCCTCCACAATTCAAAAAAAGGAATACGTTATTATCAATTCAGGATCCAAACATAGCAATCAATACTTTAATTGATCAGATAAGATATTGTGTAGATAAGGCAAGTTTCATTAAAAAGAAATCTAGAAGATTTAACAAGAAATGGATCACTGCTAGTATTATAAAGTCATGTGAAACTAAGGAAACTCTATAATATGGGGACAGCAAACAAGTGCACTGAATTTTTGAAAAATCAATACGAAAATTATGTCAAGGTATTGAACAAAGTAATAGATATTGAACAAAGTAATTCTTGAAGCAACAAATGATTTTGATAAAAGAGCCATTGAGTCTAATATCACTAATCCTAGAAAGTTATGGCAAATAATAAACAACAAGATTAATAGAAAACCAGGCAACAGTACTAATGAAAAATTCTTAATTGATGAAAATAGAACTAAGATTACAGATAATTTTGAGATATCAAATAAAATGAACAATTATTTTAATGAGGTTGGGGCAAAAATAGGTGATTCGATTATACAGCCATCCGAAAGACAAGCATGATTTGTGATACATTGTATCTTAAGCCAACCAGCAATTCAGAAGTGGGATCTATAACCTAAAAAAGGTGTAGATATGATTGATACAAATACACTGAAAACCTTAGTAGAATTCATAGTTGATCCGTTAACTCATATTTTTAATTTGTGTATAGGAGGGGGCAGTTTCACCAGATGTACTCAAAAGAGCTGATATAATACCCATTCATAAATCAGGCGGCAAAAGCAGCGTCACTTATTAAAGGCCAATCTCTCTAATTTCAAATATCGCAAATAACCTTGAGAAAATTGCTTATGATCGAATTTATAATTTGTAGAAATTCACGGCATAATTTCAAAAAACCAATTCGGATATGTTAAGCGAAAGGGCACCAAAGATGCGTTACATTTCATTACAAGTATATTATATAAAAAACTTGATCAGAGTAAACCAGTCATAATAGCTTCCTTAGATTTGGCCAAAGCTTTTGATTCAGTTGATCACAAATTTCTGCTGGACAAATTATATTTTCTGGGACTAAGGGGAAAGGTTCTTGACTTGTTGAAAAGTTATCTTAATGGTAGAGAACAAAAAGTGAGAGTGAATAGTACTGAAATTAATAGTGAATTTGTTAAGATGGGTGTGCCTCAAGGTACGATATTGAGACCGCTTTTGATCGTTATTTAAGTAAACGATCTGTTAACTTGTCAATCCAACGAATCAATAATATCCCATGCTGATGACACAGCTATTATATCAGCTGAAAGCACATGGTCAGAAACACAAAATAATTTGAATAAAAACTTGGAGAAGTCGCCATTTGGTTAAAACTGAATAAAATGTCATTGAATGTTGGGAAGTCTGTATTTATATCTTTTGGAAACCATTGTGATATTGTCCCGAGGGGGTAGATATAAAAATTAAGAGTAGGTCTTTGAGAAGAGTTGTAAACACTGTAAATAAACAGCCTCGGTAGCTGCACGGTTAGTGCGCAAGCATATTGGAACTGCTAAGTCGAGGCTCCTGGTTCGAATCCGGGGTCAGGTTATGGATGTTGTCCTTGAACAAAAAGTGCTGAATTTGAAAGAGTCGCCTGAAGAGGGCATAAACTTCCGACGACCAGATAACTTGTAATCCTTGTGGTGGCAGTTATCATTGCACGGTCTAGGAGAGTGGTTCGGAATCCACTATAAACTGTAGGTCCAGCTGTGTAAATGGGCTAAGTTCCCGAGCACATTGTTAAAAGATGCAAGCAAGCAAGCAAACACTGTAAATATTTTGGATTGTTTTTGACTACAACTTAAAATGCAAAAAACATATTGAATACATCGTAAACAAAACGAAATACTTAGTTTTCGTTTTCCATAGGCTTACTCGATTTATGTCCAGTGCAACGCTAAAATTGATTTATTATGCTTTTTTCAATAGTATGATCACATATGGGAATATTGCTTGGGGAGGTGCGTACAGCAATTGTCTGTCTTTGTTAGAGTTACTACAGCATGAATTATTGAAAGTAATAAAAAAAATCAGTTGTTTCTCCTGAAAATAAACTGAACATTAGACAGATTTTTTGCGTATAAGTCACTTCAATACTATTATGAAACAATCAAACAAAAATACTTTAGCACAAGAACCAGAAATAGGAATATAATCCTACCTAAAATAAACAAGACAATACGATTCAGGGATATCAAGGCCCATGAACTATTTAATGATCTAGCTGATGATTTAAAGGCTTCAAAAACCACGACAGGTTCTTATAAGAGAAAATTAAAAAAAAATATATTAAGCAATTTGTATCTGTGTAACAGGGAGAAAGATAGAATTGGGTTTTGAACTCTGGGGGACTTTGTTGTTTCAATATGGGAAATGATTTTAAGTTAATTTATTGTATTAGGTTTAGTTATGGTTGATTTTTTGGTTTTATTTTTCTGTAGTTTTCATGCCTCACCACGCATAGAGTTTTATTACTCTCGGTGTAGTATTTTGATGTAATTATGTAATACTTTGGGCGAATAAATAGATAAATAAATAAAATTTGCATACTCAATTGATTGTGTATGGTCTTGCTTCTCGCTGTTGCTTCTGCGACTTCAGTCTTGTACTTTCTGATTTGAGGTATCCAAAGGTATTAGACCTCTTTTCTCAAATATAATAATAATAATAATAATCCTTCCTAACGCAAGGCTTAACATATATGCTACCTAAGAGCGATAGAACACAGGATCCTTCTCAATATAGGCCAATCACTTGCCTGCCAACACTCTACAAAATACTCACCTCATGCATATCCAATCGAATATACCAACACCTTGACGATAACAATATATTAGCAAAGGAGCAGAAAGGATGCAGAAAGAAACACCACGGGTGCAAGGAACAACTCATCATCGATTCTGTGATAATGAAACAGGCACACGTAGGGCATCGGAATGTTTATTCAGCTTTTCTCGATTATCTGAAGGCATTCGATAGTACCGCCCATTCTTGGCTTGTTGAAGTATTGCAGATATACAAAATTTACCCAGCCCTGGTAGAATTCTTGAAGACAGCAATGACACACTGGCGCACGTCTCTGCAGGTCAACATGAACAATAAATCAATTAAAACCGACGAGATACCCATACGTCGTGGAATTTTTCAAGGAGACTCTTTGAGTCCACAATGGTTCTGTTTAGCTATGAACCCATTGTCCTCAATGCTCAATAGAAAAGGATACGGATTTAGGATAAAAACAGATAGGAATTATTTTACAGTCTCCCACCTGCTGTATATGGATGGCATCAAGTTATATGCTTCGAACTAGAAGCAATTGGACGATTTGCTGAAAACTGTCAGTGAGTTCTCGGCAGATGTTCATATGAAATTCGGGATTGAAAAATGTAAGACCCTGAACATTCAAAGAGGGAAACTCATAGATGGTGAAGCACAACTTCAAAACGGTGATATTATACAGTGCATGAGGGATGGCGAAACATACAAATATCTAGGATACTAACAAGCCAGATTGCTAGACCAAAAACAGTCAAAGGAGAAGATTCGTTCAGAATACAGTCAGCGTCTGAAGACTGCGCTGAAATCAATGTTGAACTCGGGGAATCTAGTCAAGGCAATTAACACCTACGCCATTCCAGTATTGCTTTACTCATCTAGAATAATCAGATGGACTAAGACAGAACTGGATGATATTCAAAGGCAGACTCGAACGATGGTAACAAAGTACAACAACCATCATCCAAAATCGTCTGTGATACGAACAACTTTAAAGCGGAAAGAAGGAGGACGCGGATTAATAGGTGTAGTCAATTTACACACCGAACAGATAAAAAATCTCAGAGAATTCTTCTCAGCAAAAGCTCTCACTTCTGACCTCCATAGAGTGGTATCGTTGGCTGATAAGGGACATACACCTCTAAATCTTGCTACCAGAGATGACCTGCTGATTCTACCATTCCTATCAGATACTGAAAAACAAGAGCAATGGTCAAGAAAGGAATTGCATGGACGACATCACCATGAGATTAATCAACCTCACATCGACAAAGAAGCCTTCAACAAGTGGTTGATGAAAGGAGAATTATTCGCGGAAACAGAGCGATTCCTTATGGCCATCCAAGACCTAGTGATCGCTACAAACAACTACAAAAAATTTATTATGAAGGACGGAACATTACAAACAGATAAGTGCAGAAAATGCCATATAAGATCGGAGACTATACAACATATTACGTCCGGATGCGAACAACTGGCTAATACGGACTATCTTCACAGGCATAATCAAGTGTGCAACATTATCCATCAGAAACTTGCACACAAGTACGGGCTTCTAAATACCTTCCAGCCATATTACAAGTATCAACCGACGCCCGTATTGGAAAATGACTCTATCAGATTATACTACGATAGGCTTGTTATCACTGACAGAATGGTGACGAATAATAGGCCGGACATAGTGGTGTATAATAAGAGAGCCAGAACAGCAATGCTGGTGGATGTCGCCATACCGAATAATAACAACGTGTTGAATAAGTTCCAGGAGAAAAAGTCCAAATACACAGACCTTGCTTTTGAGATCAAGCAGATGTGGCACCTCGAGAAAATAGATATTGTTCCTGTCATCGTATCCTCCACTGGGTTAATACCCAAAACTTTGCATGATAGCCTTAAGAAATTAGAATTGCATAAGAATACCTGTATAGAAATGCAAAAAGCGGTAATTCTTAATATATGTAGGATAGTTAGGAAATTTATGTCAAGTATATTGTAATCGAGCCTATTCCCTTTGATTACTGAATCTGGGAAAGGTAAATTATATCCAGCTAACAGCTGAGATAGTGCATAAGTCCACGATAATAATAATAATAATTAAGAGGAAGGTAATTCCAATCTGGCAATTCTTCTTCCTATGTCAAAAATGATTGAAAATGCTTGGCACAAAACATTGTACTTTACAGTGAAAGGAAGATAATTGTCAGTTCGGTCAAAATTGTGAACTACTGATATCAAACGCTGATTGCAGTGTTAGAAGCTTGGAAGCTTATTGCAGGATGTACGACTGAGTCCATAAATGTTATGAGCACATTGACAGATTTGGGAGGATTTTTGCTAGAAAATTATAACAAGAAAGTTATGCTCGTTCTTTTAGAGTTGTGAGCTTTTTTTCAGCAAGTGTTATATTTGTAGGGGTACAATTTCTATAGCCAAGAGCTTTAGGAATTCACTTTCTAACAAAGTGAAACGATTTTTGTACCACAAGTATTGGAAACAAACGAAGAACGAATTGATGATGGCGCAATAAAAATAATAAAAACAAGTTCGTTAAATCTAGTATACAAGGTGTATATCTGACCTGGTTTTTCTTATAACCCAGAGAAGATGCGGAGAAGAGCCATTATTCAATGGAACAATCTGAAACCTGATGTTCCGGAAAGTGTTATAATTTTTTATTTAATATTACAATATATTTGAGAATAATTTCTCCGTTTTCTTTTTTCTGTTTCTATTGATAGTTTCAAGAAACGCGCAGAACGATCCCTTATTTCATTTTTTCCCATCCTATCACCAGAATACTTCTTACCAACTGAGTAGAAATTTTGAACAAACAATTGAATAGGGCCATTATATAATAGCTAACCTGAAATTAATAAAATAACCGTTCAGAGAATTCAAATAACTTTCCTTTCCTCTTTTATATATGATTGCACATACACTTTTTGATGGGGTCTTGAGTATACTGATATTTATTAAAATAAATTAGTCTTACAGATATTTAGAGTTCAATGAATAGTATCTTTTGTTACGACTGGACACCTTGTATAAAAGTTAGCATATCAAAAATAGAATATTCGAATAGAGGAAGTATCACTCAAACCGTTATTCCCTGAATGATTTTTGATTTGGGGGAAGGTTGGTTGGGGAGGATTTGACATAAATCTAGGAGTTTCAGAAACGTTCCTACTCGAATTAAAAATTTCAGCGTGATTTGGTGGCATCACACTTTCCAGAGTTAGAGGAGGGACAAGTTTTCTTGAAACACAGTATTTGATGGACTATCTATTGATTTTATTTCGATTGAATGGTAGGATCTGGTAATTTTCTGGTTTTTAATAAAATGGCATAAATATTAAATAAAATTTTATTTACTTCAATACAGAAAAAAATATGTACATAAGAAATACATAATGTCGACTTATATAATAGATCTATATGAATCATAGTTTTAGAGTTATAGAGTTACTATGTACAACAAATTTCTTTGAGGCATCTCTATGTTCGAAAATGATAGTTTTGATATTTTGAGATGATATGAATCGTTGACTTGTTTCCAAGATTTAAAATCGTTTCTAATGATTTTGAGAGAAGATGTTGAGTATAAACTGATATGTTGGTACAACGATTGTCCATTTCGTTGTTATTGAGATGTATTTGATGATATGTGAACATTTTGACAAAGCTATGTTAAATTATTGAATAATTTATTATCTAAGAAGCTACCAAAATTTTTTTCGTTTTGATGCACAATTTTGGTCTTCCTCCTTATTTTGGCATCCGAAATAATCTTTCTTTGAAGGACACTTCAGACATAACAAAATGATTTTTTTTCTCTTATGCACTTTGTACTGAAATGCAAAATATTCGACATACTTTCCTATTGCAAATAGGTGGTTTGAAATTGAGATTTTGTTTCATCCATCGTACTGCCTACACAAGTTGAAGCATTTTCTCAGGTTATTTGTCTATTATTGAATTCATAAAAATTTGATTGAATTTATCAACCTTTGTTCTAGAGGAATATTCTGTCGATTCTTATACCTTAGGAGCTCGAAGTTCTTTTCACTTTATATATATATATATATATATATATATATATATATATATATATATATATATATATATATATATATATATATATATATATATATATATATATAAGTGGTTTAACACCGACGAGTTTCTCATATATCTTTTCATGTCATCAAACTGATATCATGAAAAATATTAAACCACCACCCTGTAATTAATACCATCGCCAGGCAATGATTATAATCAAAACATATCCTGGAATCATATATTAGGATAACGTTAAATGTTATGAAAATTCATCAATGTACCAACGAGTAGCGTCAGAGGTTTTCTCCCCGAAAAAATCCAGTGTACGGACCTTACTCAAGTAACACTGAATGTTATTCATTCATAGTTTTCTTTGTGTGAAGTGATGAACGATTGAACGATCGAATAGAATACTGCTTTGAATATAAATATGATAAAATTGTCAGCTAATTATATTACATTTATATACACAAATAGATAGAATATGAAATGAGATTCAGAGCAGTATAAACTATAAAGTCAACCTATGACTCTACCTCATAATTTTCTTTCGGAAGGAAACCTACGAAGAATACTACAAGAATTGATGACTGTTTCCTACGAATAACAACTGTTGTAGAAATAATAATCGGTAGAATAAATATTTTTTCATTTTCCACATTTTTATGTTATTCGATTCTGTTTATCAGTAACAATGATATCTGGCCTACTGTGTATTACACCTCTGTTGCATAGAATTGATTCATTAAAAGAAAGTTTATATTTCTCGTTTTAACAAATAGTCTAAGGTTTAAATTTGTGACATTTTTTTGGGGAAACAGGTCATGTTTTATTCCTAGATTAAAATGAATAATATTAGCGACGGCATTATGTCTTCTAATAATCTGTTGAGGAAAGGACTGATCAAGATGATAATATATGAAAAACTGTTTCTGAAGAACAGAAACATCTAGGCAAGAATCATCTATTTTCTGCTTGATTTGTTTTCTATAATTTCTCGTTGAAACAACCTGATCCGGCAAGAAGCATCTATATATATATATATATATATATATATATATATATATATATATATATATATATATATATAGGGGTTTCACCTGACGAGTTGCCCATGCAATCAAACTGATTTCATGAAAAAATATAAATCCACCACCCGGTGATTAATACCATTGCCAGGCAATGATTATAATCAAAACATATCCTGGAATAATTATATATTAGGATAACGTTAAATGTTATGAAAATATATCAATCTACCAGAATATATACATACTATAGCATCATTAGACAATGATATCAATGTACCAACGAGTAGTGTCAGAGGCTTTCTCCCCGGAAAAATCCAGTGTACCGACCTTAGTCAAGTAACACTGAATGTTACTCATTAATAGTTTCCTTTGTGTGAAGTGGTGAACGATCGAATAGAATACTGCTCTGAATATAAATATGACAAAATTGTCAGTTAATTATATAACATTTATATAAACAAATAAATAAAATATGAAATGAGATTCTGAGCAGTATAAACTAAAGAGAAAACCTATGACTCTACCTCATTATTTTTTCGGAAAGAAACCTACGAAGAATATTACAAGATTTGATGACTGTTATCTTTTGTAACTGTTCAAACAAATTTTTCTTCAGACCCAAAATCTCAATACTTTCGTGAAGATTCCTAGGAATAACACCTGTTGTGGAAATAATAATCGGTAGAATAAAAATTTTTTCATTTTCCAAATTTTTTAATCTCGTCGCCAAGCATCATATATTTAGAAATTCTTTCATTGTATTTATTTTGTATATTATGTGTGTCGGGTATAGCAATATCAATTATATATGTTATTTGATTCTGTTTATCAGTAAGCATGATATCTGGTCTATTGTGTTTTACAGCTCTGTTGCAAAGAATTGTTTTATCAAAATAAAGTTTATATTTGTCATTTTCATAAATAATCTCAGGTTCATATTTGTGAAATTTTTTCTTTTGTGAATTAGGTCATATATATACACAGGGTCCGCCGCGTAAACTCCTCAGGCTCAAAACTTCATCAGTTTTCGTCCTAGAGAGTTGAAAGGTATCTCAAATTATAGATATTTCAGTCCTTATTGAAATGATTCATTCGTACAGAGAATATCTTTCATACAAAAAAAAACAAAAAGAAGAAGATAAAACTGTTTTCCCTGATTATTTTTCTCTCACCTTGTATATCGAATTCAACCTCATCATTAATACCTTACATTTGAGGTATTCCACTCACAAATCCGTGAGTTTTTCTCAATAGAAATAGAAGATAGAACTTATATCGAGTGCTTGGCTTCCTTCATCAGTCCTTTTTAGACATTAAAAATCATTATGTAATGCCAAACCAATCTATGGATGAAACTATACAACTGAAATTCCAGGCTGATTCGGGCATAATGACGAATTATGGATTATTATATCGGTAGGTCTATGACGGATTATGATTGAATGAGAACTAAAATATTCAAATTCCCCTTGGAATTCAATACTTGTTTCATTTGAAGAGATAATATTTACATTTTCATCCAATGTGGAACTTCAGAGTCTATTTATTTGGTTACTGCAACACACGAGAAGAAATGAATATACACAGGAGATTCACAACAGATACTTTCAGAAACACGGATTGTTAGGATCTGAATGCGGCACTGTGTCACCTGGGTGTAAAATTGGAGATAGCTTTTCAAGGTAATTGTAGTATGGACCGAACTTGGTCTTTTCGCGCAGAGTGACGCACGTGCCATGAGATCTCGAACTATTTATACACCACTGATCGAATGAAAAATAATATTTTCATTGAAGAACATACTACCTGAACGGCAGTTTAAGTCTACAAAATTTCATTCAAATATCTGTAGTCGTTTGGCAACAATTATTAAATTTGATTTTTTTTTACCAAACTTGAACACCTTGTCATTCTTAAATGAAGCCTTTTTCGAATATAGTTTATTCAGCAAACTCATATTATTTTTCGTTTCCATATTGGTCTCTAAATATCCTGCTATAAAAACTGGACTACCCTGTATATTGATTGAATTTAAGCTTTTAGGATTCTGTTTGATCAATTTTATTATTTTAAATATTTCTGTAACTTCTGATTTGTCATTCTGATACACAATAATTGCGAATATCATTCAAACGGCAAACGTTAAACGGTTTATTTTTCAAATACTTGATAAAAAGAGTCTGACATGATAATTGAAATGAATGTTCGAGTAGAGAATGTAGTTCGCGTTTTACGCCGCTTTTTCGCTTTGTATAGCCATACGGATGACTATTGCTGAAATTGTCGAAAAATTTCAAACAACTAGACACGTAACAGACCAGTTAACTCATCGTTATGTCCTCATTGATAGTTGATTATTTAGAACGCCATATGTTTGATGATTGATTGCAACCAATTTCTTTCATTCCTTTTTTGCAAGCAACTCTATTCCGTTAATATCATTGCGATTTATTTGATAAGTAAAACTGTGATATTTCGACGAAGATGAAGTAAAATATATATTTTTACTTTCCACAATTTTATTCTTACATACACGACCTGTTTCGACCGTCAGGTCATTTTCAAGTGATCAGCCACAGAAAACGATCTTACCTTCATAGTAAGTAATTTGATATTAAGTACTGGAGAGGTATTATTATCTAGTTGGCTATTGAGGGTGATTTCCCTTGGGTTTTTACAAAGTTTAATGATTTCCAAACATTAAGAGATAAAGTTTTTCTCTTTTGTCGTAATTATCTAATATTATTGAAAGTTTTGTGGCTTTCATATATTAACTTATTGGAGAATTATTGTAAAAGGATGAATGTTCTTTAACCCAATTCTTAACAATGTATCCCACAAGATGCGCTCGATACAATAATTTTTATTTCAAAAACCAGGAACAAATCTTTTATTAGCCCCTTGGGTGTAGTAACTTATTATCATTGTTTACTGTCTATACCGTAAAGAGGGAGCTACTCATCATCTTAATGGAAATATTTGAAACATAGGTTGTTTAGTTCAAGATGGCTGCAAGAAGGGCTACTTATTTTACATCAGCGGTAAGTTTTCTATGTTTTTAATAGGCTTGAATTCGATTTTTGCATGACTGAATTCATAAGTTAGAAAGAGCTATTGTCAGTGATCACTTTTCTGAATTCGAGGCAGACAATGGGGATGACTATGCTCCTTTTGGTTCGCAGGGCACATTTGAAGCACCAAATAGTGACACTACAGAACGTTTAATTTGAAGGAGAAAGAAATTCTTGATAATGAAGGGAAACATGAAATCCCTTTGAAGGGTTTCCGCTTCAAAGTAGCTCTAGGTTCACTCTTAAAGGGCAGAAAAAGAAGAAGACCTTCATCAGAGCATCTAATCAAGGTACCAAAACGAAGAATTCGAAACCCTCTTAAGCCTTTGGTGAATATAGCTGTGAGGAATTATTCGATTAGACATTTTCCAATATTCACGAAGAAGGAAAGGCGTAGGAACTGCCCAAAGGGCTAGACTAGTGCTATGTGTGAGAAATACAATGCAAGATTGTGTTTAGTTGAAAATAGAAATTGTTTCCATGATTTTCATAACCGATTAATGATATCTTATGTATCAAGTATTTTCAATAAATGTTTTTGTTCATTTCTCCGAAGCTTATTACATGTTAATTTTCGTGAAACACATCTTTCAGTTCAAGTTTACTTTTGAATCTTCAGTGAGGCATGGTATCTCCAAAGAAACCAAACCATATTTTTCAGGAAATTGTATTGTATCCTGTTGTATACATTATCAGGTCATTATGAACATGGCAACGTATCTCTAGAAAGATGTTATCAAAAAACACCATGCCATTTGAAAAAAATTTCTGCTTCTATATATTTCTTATGACTGAAGAGTTGGTAAAATCAAGTCAAGGCAAAGTTATAGGCTGCCAAGTTAGGGGTTAAATTGAGTTTCGAAATTCCTACCTTTCTTCTCAATAAAAGCTACCAATTGCAAGCAGTTTTGTGAACTCCTGATTTTTTGAAGTTTGTCGGTGAGGTTAGGTTAGGTTAGATTTCTAACCTAACCTAACCTAAGTATTATTGAATTATATATAGCTTGTTTGTGATTTAAGTCATTGAATGAGTTCATGACAATAGTTAAGTATGTGAAGGTTCATTTTCTGTAGATATTGTAAATGAAATTGTCAGTTTATTTTGTTATTGTAAGATCCGAAAGATTTACTGAGTTATTAATTTCTATTTCTGCTGTAAACTTAATGTTGGTACGAACTTCGGTCAGAAATTACAGAAAATTGATCAATTCGCCTGTTTGACCCATGGAAACCTATCAAAATATCATCCAAATATCGGTACCAGAACATGAACTTGGCATCTTATCTCTAGAGAGATGTCATCAAAATACATCAATGCCATCTGAAAAAAATTTTGTTATATGTTTCTTATGACAGAAAACAAATTTCGTCAAATCAAGTCAGAAAAAATTTTCTCTTGGCAAAATTATAGGCTGCCAAGTTAAGGGTTAAATTTGGTTGCGAAATTCCTACCTTTCTTCCCAACATAAGCTACCGTACACTAAGCAGTTTTGTACACTCCTGATTTTTTGAATTGGTCTGATTTTTGCTTAGCATTGAATTATGATTTGATCATTCAGACAACTTGAGAAAGAGGTGGATATTTTGAATTCAGAAAAATTGTTGCCCAAGTTATTGGAATGAGGACCAGCGTACTTGAAACGAGCGGTTTTTTTGGAGGAAGTATCTATTATAGAATATAATAATTGTTTTATTTGATGTATTTCCATATGTTGGATAATTTCGTCTATAAAGCTGGGGGAACCTTGTTGATTAAGGTAATTTTTCTGATAGTATTTATTTCAACATTGAAGTCTTTCAGTGACCAAGGAATGCAAAAGGCCTTATGGATCATTAAATAATTAGCTGCTTGTTTGTGATTTAACTGATAGAATTAGTCAATGGGAATAGTTGAAACTGTGAAGATTTCTTTTCTCTAGATGTTATAAATGAAATTGTTAATCGATTTTGTTATTTTCAGATTGGAATATCTATTAATTTCTATTTCTGGTGTAAACTGAATGTAGGTATGAATATATTTCGAAATTGCAGAGAATTATCAAAGTGCAGGTTCGGGCTCAGGAAACCTACCGAAATATCATCTACATAGTTGTACAAGAACACTATATCTTTCTTTCGATAGGTGGATATTTAAAATTACTGTTTTTTCTTAGTTATCCATAAATATATCGGCTTGGTGGGCGGAAAGAGGTAATCCTATGGGAAGTCCTGATGTTTGTTGATGAAATTTGAAGAACATTTATCCTCTGACAATAGTTCTCTAATATTTGAACATATAAAAATCACAAACATTCAGAACATCAAATAATATCAAAATATTTGAAAATCGTGACAAGGAAAAAAATTAATATATTGGAATATTTGGAAATCATTAAACTTTGTAATAACCCATGTGAAATAACCCTAGACATTAATAACTCCATACTTAATATCCAATCAGGCTTGTATCTATCAAAATAAGATCATTTCCTGTAGTTGACTACTTGAAAATGACCTGACGGTCAAAACCGGTCATGTATGTAAGAATGATATTGTGGAAAGTGAAGAGATATATTTTACTTCATCTTCGTTGAAAATGAATTTCCATAAAATAAATAAATCATCAATATTACTCATATGATATTTCTGGTAATGGAAATTTCAGAATCAGTTATTGCAAAATCAATGCATTGTCAAAATGTTGCGATATAATAATTTATGAATTCATAATTTCAGACTTCTTTCTGCTCAAAAGTAAACTCTACTCTAATAATCCAGAAACAAGTCCACAAAAGCAGGAAGAGATGACATATCCAGGAGATTGAGAAATAATTTCAGCGAGACCTTACCAGAAATTCCGAGGAAAGCATGAACGAATTATGTTAAGCTGTTGCGAGCATTTGAAAATCAATAATAATTGTTCACAATTACATTAATACATCTTACTACTTCAGTTGTTTGTCATTACGGATCACAGATGAAGGTCGATTCAGGAAGCGACTGATCGTAAGGAGAGTGGAATCATCGAAACCATTTGTTTTGATATAACTCGAACCCTACATGAATTCACAATTTTCATTTTATATATATTCAACTAGACGCAATTTCGTCTGTTTCTGTTTTGAAGTTCCTTAGTATTGTAGTAAGCATTATTCTTAAAGAAGAGGGCGATGTAAAAATTGAGGTTTACTTTGAGATCTGAAATGAATTATAATATTACTAGATATAATATCACATTGAAGAATTATTATTCAAGGAACAATATTCAATGATCCGTAAAATGTTAAATATCCCTCCTTTAAGGGGCTGGTTTTCCGATCCACTCTTCATAATCACCGTCACCCGGGGCCCACACAGCAGTGGTACAACACGGTTAGATGTCATGAATAGAAGCAATGGACTGCAGTATTGGTCTCATTTCACCTCGTCAGCATTACATACCCATCCACAATATCAAGCTCTGCTGCTACCTACTCATCTCAATTCGTTGGAGCGCTAGTAAATATGTAAATGTTACTGCCCTCTCCAACAAAATTAGTAAATGAGACCGAAACTGCAGTTCTTGGCTCTTATTCATGACATTTGACCATGCTGTAGTACTGCTGTGGCCCCAATTGACGGTGATTATGAAGAGTGGATCGGAAAACCAGCTTCTTCAAGAAGGGATATTCAACATTTTACAGAAGGTTGAATTTTGTTCCTTTCAGAGATTTTCTTCTGTTATAAGATCAAATGAAAATTGTCAGAGAACCCCATTAGAGAAAATTAAAAAATTGAATAAAACATCAAAAAAAATTTAACGTCACAATGAGGTTGAAGAAGGCTACGTGTGACGTCACGCAACCAAGTACAAGTATTGTGTTTTTCTGCAATTTGCGAAAAATATATACAGGGTGTTTCACCACAGACTGTACAGCTTTCAACAGAGGATAGGGCGTACCAACGAGATCCGGTAAAGAAGCTTCAAAAGACTCTATTCAGTTCCTAGATGAGGCTTTTTTATGAATCTGGGCGAAATTTTGTATCCACCGTTACTCCTGAATTTTTTGATCGATTGTCATCAAATTATAAAGAAGTTTGCTGCATACATTTCGATAACATCTTCGAAAGTCGTCAAGTATTCCAGAGTTGTACTTAGAAAATTAGATATTTCTTCATAAGGTGCAATGAATCACCCTGCTTTTGATGAATTTTCAAATTTTTTCGAACACACGAGGGATTTCTTTATTTACTAGTGTTCACCAATAAACTGTCACAGTTGATGGAGGAATTTTACTATATACTGATTTTTTCCATTATGGTCTTATTCAGGATATAAACTAGCAATTCGCCGTTATTTAGGGGTTCACTGCGTACATGTTACAATATTTCTGCATACGTATAAAATACTGGAAAAACTTGTAACTTATAAGTATTCCACTTGCTCAACTCGAAACTAAGTGGTTTCAACAGGACGGCGCACCAACGCATAATGGAGCACTTCCATCTAAAAATTGAACGACATTCTAAGAGTTCATTGGAAAGGCACAAAGGGTACCGTTTTATGGCCCACGAGATTCATTGATCAAAGCCTATTAGAATATTTCATATGGAGTTTTGTCAAAAACAAAATTTATCTCAGGATTTGTTTAAATTCCAGGATGCCATTGCCAAATTCGTGAAAATCAACTACTGAATGCAGTGAATTCAGAGAAAGATGCAGATTATGTATAGAAAATTAAAGAGGACAATTCTAGCATCTCCTTTGAAATGGACATTGCTTTTTCATCAATCTTCATTTTTCATTTAATTATTCAACACAGAAAAGACATTTATTTCTGAAAAGCCTAATTTTTCATGCTAAAAGATTTCTATTGGTTAACAATTGAAAGTTTCCAGATCGAAAATTTATCTCGAAATTGTGTTTGCAATTTTCAATGTTTTGAAACATTTTCGAGAAGAAAATTCAAAGAATGCGTCAGATTTCAGCTCAGCTATTGTCCTAACTTTTAATTGAATGAGAAATGATGTATTATTTTTGTCGTTCTATCACGAAATTTTGTTAACAAAACAAAACGTTCCCTGTGATTTGCGTCTCAACCTTTCTCGCATTCATAGTTCATTTGAATTGTTCTGTGATATCTTTATGTTCATGTTCAACCTACACAAAAAAGTGAAAGAGCTTGCAGGCACACAGAGAAAGAATCAAAGCACTATTCTTGTAAATGAAGAGGGTAAGATCTTAATGAATACAGCAGATAAACTACAAAGATGGAAGGAATACACTGAAGAATTATTTATGGATAACAGAACTGAACCAGAAGAAATTAACACATACTGTGAAGAGATAGGCCCAGATATTACTAAAGAAGAGGTGAAACATGCATTAGAGAACATGAAAAATGGGAAAAGCCCCGGACCAGATCAATTGGCAAGTGATATACTCAAATTAATTGACGACAATCATATCGGTCTCTTAGTCAATATATTCAATAAAGTATACAGAACTGGAAATATTCCAAGAGAATGGTTAGTATCTACTTTCATCTGCTCACCAAAAAAACCACATGCCAGGGAATGTAGTGATCATCGTACAATCAGTCTGATGTCACACTCTCAAACTGCTCCTCAAGGTTATCCATAATCTAATATACCATAAACTTGACATGGATATAAGCGATACTCAATTTGAATTCAGAAGGGGATTGGGAACCCGCGAAGCCCTTTTCGCATTCAACGTGTAGACTCAAAGGTAACTCGATGTCAACAAAGTGGTCTATGCGTGTTTCATAGACTATAATAAAGCCTTTGACAAGGTTCGTCATGATCAATTGATAGACATCCTTAAATCAAAACATCTAGATAGTAGAGACGTACAGATCATCACTAATCTCTATTATAAGCAAAAAGCTATAATATGCATGGACAACCACACATCATAAGAAATTGAAATACAACGAGGGGTAGGACAGGGATGCGTTCTATCGCCGACACTCTTCAATGCATATGCTGAAGAAATACTTGAGAAAGCTCTGGAAAACGAAGAATGTGGGATAACAGTTGGTGGAACACGGGTAAACAACATAAGATATGCGGACGACACAGTAATCTTAGCGAAGAGTATCGAAGCTCTGCAGAGACTAATGACCAGAGTATCTACTTACAGTGAGGAATATGGGTTATCACTAAACATAAAAAAGACAAAATTCATGGTAATCTCAAAGAACAATCCAGTAAATGTTAGTCTAACTATAAACGGCAGAAATGTAGAATGAGTGCAGCAATACACTTACCTTGGAGCAATGGTGAACAGCACAAATGAATACACCCAAGAAATAAGAATAAGAATAGAAAAAGCCCGAGCCAACTTCATAAAAATGGACAAAGTTTTTCGTAGTAAAGATCTAAGTATGGCATTAAAACATCGTTTAGCTAAATGTTATTGTTTTCTCTACTCTCCTTTATGGAGCGGAAGCATGGACAGTGAATGCCGCAATTCTTGAAAAGATTGAAGCATTTGAAATGTGAGTGTATAGGAGGATTCTTAGAATATCATGGATGGATCGAGTAACAAATGCAGAAGTTCAGAGACGCATAGGCAGGGAAAGAGAGGTTGCTAACACACTCAAGAAACGTAAATTGGAATATCTGGGCCATATTATGAGAGGTGAAAAATTCCTACAGCTGATTATCCAAGGCAAAATACAGGGAAAACGAAGTATAGGAAGGAGAAGAATCTCATGGCTGAGGAACCTGAGAGAGTGGTTTGGATGCACTTCGAACCAACTTTTTAAATCGGCCGCTTCTAAAGTAAAAATAGCGATGATGATTGCCAACCTTCGACTCGGAGATGGCACTTGAAGAAGAAAATCTTTATGTTCACAAATAAACTAATATTGCCATTGGAAATTATACTGCGAATGGCAAAATTTCCATGTCATAACGAGATTCGGTTGCAGGTGACTTTTCATTTTTTTGAAAAATATGTCACAATAATATTATCATATTTTATATTTTCGAGAGGGGAAATAATCTACTCAACAAGAAACTACGTTTTCTAGAAAGGTTACTTCTGGAGAACCTCCTCTGATGATGCAAGGCCAACAAATTGAATCCAAGGATTTGATGCACCTTCCCGGAAAAACGGTCAACTCCGGGCTTTGCTGGCATGAACATGTATCAGCCATAGCTAAATCGGCATCAGCTAAACTTAATTTCCTTTTCAGAGCCAAGCTATACTTCACGTCATCTCAGCTGTTCCTTCTTTATAAGCCGCAGATTCGACCTGCTTTGGAATATTGTTACTATGTATGGGGATCTACGCCCAAACATGTTGGATAGTGTGCAAAAACAGCCTGTGGACCTCATCAACCACCCGGAGATCACCCGCGATCTTCAACCGCTGGCTCTCAGAAGACAAGTTGCTGACCTTTCTGTGTTTTACAGATACTTACACGGAAGATGCTCCAAGGAGCTGAAGGAACTTGTTCCGGGAAAACTCATGTTTTGCCGAAACACTAGGCTGGCAAGGAGTTCTCATTGAATGGCGGTACATTTAACGACCCCTCAAACCTCTCTCTATAAGAATTCCTTTCGTTTACAGGGCCGGTGAGCTGTGGAACTCGTTTCCGTCCAACATCTTCCCAACATCCTACAATTTGGCACTCTTCAAGAATCTAGTAAACAGACACCTCAACCCTTTCCAGGCGCACATTCAAGTGGTGTAACAGGTTCGCCTATTCCTGGAAAGCGCGCATAAAAAAAACTGAAAAAACACAAGTTTACCTTAGAGCTCGAAAACCATTGGATAGAGAAACTATTCGAATTCATCCATGAATTCTATTTAAAGAAGTGCCTATAGAATGTGAAAATTATATGAATAAAGATAAAAAGATAAAGACGAAATACTGACAGGCGACACCAAAGTTATAAACAGATGGAAAGAATACTTTGTAGAATTGCTTGGAAATTCTACAATCATGGAAGAGTCCAAAGAGGAAGTGTGCATAGGGCAGAAGACAAGAAGATATTAGGTAACGAATAACAATACTACAACTGCAAGAGACTATAAAAAGAGCAAAAAACCGAAAAGTTCCTGATTATGACACGATCACGACAGAAATGATTAAGAATATGAATGAGAAAGGAGAAGAAAGAAAGGAGGAAAACACATTCCTACAGATTGATAAATATCAATGATTACGCCAGTACACAAAACAGGAGACAAGAATGAATGTAGTAACTATAGAGGTATCACATTATTATGTACCTACATCAATAAAATTATATGAACAAATTATAAACATGAAGAGGAGATCGATAATAGAAAAGACTTTGAATTACGCACAAAGTGGCTTAGGAGAAGAAAGAATTTCACAGGACCATATATTCACAGTAAATGAATTGATTGAAAAATCTAGTTGGATGAAAAAAAGTTTTTGTGGCCTCCATGAACTTGAAAAAACCTTTCGATAAAGTGAAGTGAAATTTTCATGGAAAATACTTTGAAAATGAGGGATTAGAAGAAAAATTAGAAATATTTGTGACATCAATAAGAATTGCATAATCAGTGGAAACAGAAGAAGATTACTTAGAGACAATAGACGGCGGATTGAGCCCATTTCTGTTCATAACTTTCATGGATAAGATAATAAAAGTATGCACGAATCAGACGAAGAAGTATCGTGTTCGATATAGAAACTGAAGATAGTAGAAATTTCGGAAGTTGCGCATGCAGTTGACATGATTACAGCTGGAAATGAGAAGCACTTTGAGGAAATCTCGAAGATTTGGAACGACGAATTAAAGAAAAACGGAATGGAAATTAACAAGAATAAGACAAAAGCGATAGTGACCAATGATGACAATATTGTGATGAATATAAACATTGAGGTAATAAACATTTTACAAATCAAAAAGGATAAATATTTAGGCATGGAAGTAGACGAAAATGTTGAACTTTATAAATAAAAAGGAAATTTCAAAGAGTACAAAAATGAAAGTTTTCAGGTCGGTCTCTGGACCTATACTCACATTTGGATGTGAGATTTGGGTTCTAGGTAGGAGAGTTAGAGAGGAGATGAATATTTAAGAAGAGTGATGACGGCTTCTAAAAAAGAACATATACAGAACCAAGTAATAAGAGAAGAGCTGGGAGTTGAATTCACGCCGAAATTTATAAATTCAACTGGTGGAGCCGCTTGCAAAGAATGGAATAATCACGAAAAAGTTAAAGAATTTGGGAGACACAGACGAATGAAAGAAAGAAACAAAGAAGACCACAACAAAAATGCAAAGCAGTTATCGTCGCAGAACTGTTGGGAAAACAAGTAAAAACCTGGATAGAAGTCAAAGCCACTACAAGACGAAAGAATGAAATAGAAGCTTCATACAAAAACAATAATAATAATATACAGCATTATAGTGAATTGTTATGAGAACACCCCATCTATATACAGGGTGGGGCAACTAAAACGAAAAAGACTCAATAACTGCTAAACTATTCTTTTCTAGATGAAAAGCAGAAACAGGCCTGAAGGGGGACATTTTTTAACACACGATGATTCTATTTCACATAAACCCCCTAAGTTGTGGTGCACAAAACTCAATTTTTCGAATGAGGAAGAGAGGTCAAGTGATACCCCATTCGAAAGCTCTTTTGATTCTATGAATAAGCTCTATTATTTCAGAACCAAACAAACGTGTTCTGAGTCTCCACCCAAAATCTGCAGACCTCGTAAACACTATATCGCTCTCTATTAATTCATCCTGTATCTTTATCACAATGCAGATGAAGTAAAAATTTCGTCTAAAAGATTCTAGAAAATTCTAAAACCATTCTAATGCGTTATTACTCAAACTAATTGATCAATTCGAAGATTTGAGGGGTTGACACCCTTATCTGAGGGGGTGTCTGAGGAGGTGTAGTGGAAGCACCACTGCTTGAAGATATTTTTACCTAAAATACAACAGTATCTGTTCATTCAAAATCAAAAGATCACTGCTATTTTTTTGAAGAACCAGCCTGAATCTTCTTCCGAAGATGTCGAAACACAAAAATTATTACACATTTGTGTTGAGAATCAAAAGAGCTTTCCAATGAGGTATCACTCGACTTATCTTCCCTATTAAAAAAATTGAGTTTTGTACACCCCTGCTTAAAGGGTTGATGTGAAATGAAATCACCGTTCGTTAAAAGATGTCCACTTTCCGACAAAATTGACCTGTTTCTGCTTTTTGTCCACAAACAGAAACGAATAGTTATTGAGTCTTTTCGTCATTTATATATATATATATATATATATATATATATATATATATATATATATATATATATATATATATATATCTACGACCGATTTTGAAATGTTATATGTAGTGCTGTAGTAGCTACGAATGAAATCTGATAGACTATACAGGGTCTTCCATAATAAACTTACATACTAAAAACATGAGTTATTTTAATTGGACACCCTATAATTTTCGACCAATAGTTTAACATATAGGGGCAATATTAGCAATAATGTTAAATCCTTCTCAAAATTCAAATTTGAATATAGCGTTTAAAACATCAACAAATTTTAGTTCATTTATCAGAAATTATAAAGAAAATAAATCAGGTGTTTAAAATTTGGACTGTGCAAATCGCAATTGTTTTTATATAAATAGAACAGGAAGAAATTCCAATGTAAGAATCTCTAAACATAGACGCAACTTCATCAGTGGAAAAACCAATTCGAATCATTCAAATCATCTTAGGGAAAATAGGCATTCTTTCAATTCAGAATTTAAAATCCCACATTTTGAGAATAGATGTATAAAACTCAACCTTCTGAAAGTACTTGAGATTAATAGATCTAGTCGAGCATTTATTAATATATTTTGGTAGAAATCATCATTTACTTGTATTTAACAACAAATACTATCACAATAGTTATACATCTGAAGCTTTAAAATCAATATTGTAGTCTCAACGTCCTCAAATCTCGGAAAATGTCACATATTTTGAAAGCAATTTAAGATTGGTTCAGGGCATTTTGAACAAACTTACCTTCGTTTTCCCTCCCAAAGTCAAAAATGAAACAAAATATGGGGTGTCTTATGTAAGAAATCATAACTTTTGTATGTAACTTCATTATCGAATACCCTGTATAGTCCAAAATATTTTTAGATTAGAGTCACTAAAGCACGATATATTACTGAGCAAAAAAACTCAAAATTGGCAATATGATGTGCCTAATCTTCGGTCGCGAATGTGGTGTGCCACCCGGTATATATAATTGGTACTCGAAAATCCTGAACTCAAATATCGAGACCGAGAGAGGGGAGTTATATTTTTCTAATTGCACCTAGCTGTCCTACAAAACCATCGAATCTGGACACCTGTACAGTCCGTAGTAAAACAGCCAGTTCAAAATGAGGAGAAATATGTTCAATAATAATATTTGAATGACTTTAATTTGTAGTAAATTTTCGATGTAACCGAATAGCATTATTTGCAAAATTTCTACAATCGACTGTATGAACGCTGTCTATCATTTTTATTAAAGTTCAGTAATTCGAGCGAAAGCTGGTTATTTCGAAATAACTGCCGATACTAGAAAAAAACACAATAATCCATGAATAAACTTCAATTTTAAATTCAAATAGATGCGTGGGTCAATCAACGATGAACAGAATGTCACATACGCGACAAAAACAGTGAAATGAGTAATTAAAGGGCAATTTGATGCAAATGAATCTGTTATTTCTATGGTTTATGAATTTGTTTGTAATTCGACTTTCTGTCTCCTCCGGTTGTCCGAAAAAAATTCGGATTTTCCTGTTTATTTTAGTGACTGATAGGATAGTTGTTTGTTAACGAAGATGAAGTGAAACATATTTCATACTTTGCACAATTTTATTTTTACGGACACGAAATAAAGAACCTATTATTCAATAATAATTTATTTATTTGTACTCAGATATATTATCATTGCCTTTAAAGTCTAATGTGTCAAAAATATAATTAAAAGTATAAGAAAGTAACAATTATAAAACTAATTAACATAACTCAAATTGGATCAAATAGAAATTAGAAACACAAAACTCTTTTACATATCTCAGACTAGTATATATATATATACCCTTCCGTACTTGCTATTTTTCTAGGTCTACAGCTTGGATATACGACGTTTTGTTGTTTCCTCTGTGAGTGGGATAGTCGAGACAAAAAAAACATTACGTCAAAAAGGAGTGGTCTAAGGGATATGCTCTTATTACAGGTCAACGAAATGTTGATCACTTTCATTGAAGCTGGGTTCCACAGAAAACATAAATCTCTGCTGCATTTATCGACCTTTCGGCTGCTTACGATACCGTATGGAGAGAGGGTATGATTTGCAGGTTTCTGAGTGCAATCCCTTGTTCATTGACAGCACGCCTGCTGGACAACATGTTAAGCGAGTAGTCATGGAACTGATATAAGCTCTTAGAGAAAACTAAAAAACGGTCTTCCACAGGGATCAGTGCTTGCTCCACATCTCTTCAGTCTGTATATCGCGGATATACCAGAGACGAGATCCAAGAAGTTCGGTTAGGCTGACGATTGGGGTCTCGCCACGAGGTGTACATCACTTGAACTGTCTGAAGAAATTCTTACAACGGATCTCGAGATTCTTGGATTCTTGGAAAATATTTGAAAAGGTGGAGGCTCCAACCTATTGCCTCCAGGACAGAGGTGACCTGTTTCTACCTTATAAAAAACGCTGGAAAAGAACTTACTATCCGCTTCGAAGGAACAATACTCACCCATAACAAAACACCAAAGTACCTAGGCATTATTCTCGATAGGACTTTGTATTTCAAGGCGCATCTGTCAAACACTACGGAGAAGCTTGAAACAAGAAACAACATTCTCCAAAAACTAGTCCGCATGTGAGGAAGGTGGATACTCAACTTAATAATTCTGAGAAAGATTGCAGACGCAAGAAAATCCACTCCCATGAAATGGCTCCCAATACTAAGCCATATCCCATCTCCTCATTTGCGTAGAACACACATTTGCGTAGAATGGATTGTCTACCAAGTGATTGCGGGGAAATTTAGACGATTGGGCATATAGTCGAGAAATGCCAACAAGATTTCATAGTGATAATCCTTTAGATTTTCTGTTGGCAACCCTCAGATCGATAGAATATATCAAAGGTCTTTATGTTTGTTTGTAACCTCCGAAGTATGTTATATATACCATTACATGTTAATGTTTATAAACACCTCAAAAAAGTCTAGAGAACACTTCTCAATATTGATATATCGTATCCAGAACGATCAATATGGATTATTTTTTTCAAGAAATGAACACCTGCATCAATTTCTCACCAAATTATGTAGAGTGCCATAACAGATTTCAGTTTCTTTCATAAAAAACTAAGAATGCAGCAGATGCGAAGGTCAACTCCACTCCAGACGTCCTTTAAAAGTTCTACAACTGACCCATGGAAATCGCGCTGCTCGTTTAGCTTGGTGCCAAGAACACGTAAACTGGGACCAAGAGAGGTGGGCCACAGTTCTATTCAGTGATGAATCTAGATTTAGTTATTATCCCGATTCGGGAAGAATTCGAATATGGAGGGAACCTGGAAAGCAAAACCATCTCCAGCATGCTCGAGAAGTTGTTAGACAAGGAGGCGGATCAGTGATGTTTTGTGGAGGAATACGCCTTGGTGGAAGAACTGACCTCGTTTTCATACAGAACAACCTCACGGGAAATTCTTACGCGAATGAGATAGTTTTACCTGTAGTAATAACAGTGGGTCGAAATCCACTCTTCTAACCAGATAATGCCCCTCCCCATCGTGAAAGAGTTGTGTAGAACGTTCTTGAAGAGAATGATATCGATCTTCTACCGTGGCCATCCTGCTTCCCAGAACTGAATCCCATCGAGCATGTGTGGGACACCCTAAAAAGAAATCTCCTGCGTCAAAACGTCTTCCATTATGAACAGGAGGTTCGATTAGCAGTTCAGGGTGCTTGGAATGACTTAGGCCAAAATGTAATAGACAATTTAATATTGAGCATGCCTCGACGATGCCAAAGTGTCATTAATAACAGAGGTGGACCTTCTGGGTACTGAAAAATATAAGTGCTTCCATATCGTTCCGAAAATATTAGTTCAGGATTTTTTTTGTTTTACCAAATTTCGTCATTTTCAAATTTCAATTTTTTTTTATAATAGGTGCTTTGGAGAGGTCAAATATTATTTTGTTTTCTTGATAATACATTATATACAATACATCCTAACAAAAACGCAAGATTTCTATAAATTCGAATCATCAAATTCATATTTTAAAGATATTGGTAAGTGTTCCTAGACTTTTTGAGGTGTTTATGTGCATTTTATTTCAATTTGGTCCTATGAGTGTCTTTTGCCAAACGATAAATAATAATAAATAACGAAATATTCTTTACACTCCTTTAATAAATCCTGAAGATGTATTGCTACCTCCATTGCATATCGAACTTGAACTAATGAAAAATTTTGTCAAAGCTATAGATGAAAATGTAGATGGTTTTTGTTACTTGAAACAAAAATTCCCAGAAATCAGTGATGCCAAAATGAAAGAAGGAATGTAGGGCCACAAATAGAGATCTACTGGCTGATGAAGAGTTTGAACAAAAACTTAATCCGATCGAAAAATCTGCATGGACATATTTTCAAAATATTGTTCGCAATTTTCTTGGAAACCACAGGGCCAAAAAGTAGGAAGAATTAGTCACCAATCTCTTAGCGGCTCACAAGGACATGGAATGCAATATGTCGCTCAAGATTAACTTTTTACACTCTCATTTCGGTTTTTTCCTTAAAACTTGCGAGGCGTTGGCGACGAACATGATGAGCGGTTCCATCAGGACATATCTAACATGGAAAAAAGGTTCTAAGGCAAGTGGATTCCGAACATAGCTGAGTACTTCTGGACACTCAAAGGAGATGTTCCTGACGCTAAATAATCTCGAAAATCTTAGAAAGAAATAAATAAGAGCTATTTTTCTTCATTTGAAACATTTTGTTACCGTTTTTACTCAAAAAAAGATTAATTGCTGTTGCAAAAAAGCTGAGAGTGATCTCAATTTTCTAAAAATGCACATCAGTTACAGACTAATTGTAGATATAAAATAACACTAAGGTAATTTTTGTCTATCAGTGTCGGATTTTAGCAAATACGCTGGCACAAGTCAATTCTTGATATTTAAAACATAATTTTCGATGATACATTGAGGAGTTTACCACCAGATCACTAACATCTAGACACACTAACTTTTCTTTTAAAATAGCAGTCCATATTGTGATTGCTCTTTTTAAAGCCCTATGAAGCTTCTAAATAACTGTACAAAAGCTTCTAGAAAAAAAAGATTGTTCATTTGAATATCGGGTGTTAAAATATCAAAATTCATACATAATATTGATGCGTATGATATTGCGAAAAAGGTTTTGAGCACACGTTTGACCATTCGCATTCGTATTCAAAAATAATCATGAACTGAATCAATTTTGTATGAAAATGATATGGTGATGTGACGAGAATTATGGGTATTCTAACACCCTGTATTTAAGAGAGCAATCGTTTTTTTCTTTCATTTGAAAATGAAAAAAAAAGGATTAGGTGGTTCGGCAGAATTACCCCAAGTAAACATCTAGCGCGATTTTGGTTACTAAGGTTGTATATTTATAGAACAATTTCCATCTGCGGACTATCGCGAGACCAATAATTGCAGGTCTTTGATCTCACGAAGTGAATGCAATATTAGATACGTTGCAACATCTTGACAGTACGTATGTCACTCGGCGTCTTGAGGCGATATGCTAATACTATATTCACCTACCACGAAGCTGGTATACGTTTGGTATCTTGCTCCATTATTATCGCTTCTACCATCAGAGACGAATCTTCAAAATCAGTAAACGTTAGGCTGCTGAAATTCTGAAAACCCAACACGTCTCTGCAAGCACTTTGCGCCTCAATCAACCAACTATCACTATGTCTTCCATGGTGGTCTGTGAAGAAGAGACTAAGAAATTCTCAACGGAGAATGCTTTCTGTCTGCGTTCTATAGACAAATTGTACAATATAATCTACCAATTTGTACTAGGCTGCACAAGTTTTAGTTCCTCTACTTTTGATAGAGGATAGAGCATTCCATTCATAAAGAACTAATTCAGTTTCAATTCTATATGTCTTAAAGATTTTGTAGTGGGAAATTAAATCCTTGAGTATATGGTCAGTAAATCTTCCACTATATCGTTGCCGTAAATTCTTCTGTAAAATTGAATTATCATATAATTTGTTAGATAACAGAATAGAAAATTTCAGATGTATATCTTTTCTCGGGAATGACATGTCCATTTGTTGAATTGTTTCGCCTTGTTTCTTGTTCTTTCCTGAATATAATTTCGTAGCCTCGACAATGATATTATCTATTCGATCCCATTTGTATTCAATATTCTGCAAATCATGCTCCAGTTTTACTGTGTCACTTATGCTAATTTGAATTTGTTTAAAAATAATTTCAAGATGATGTATTAGGAAATGAAGAAACCTCAACCAAAATATAAATATAAATTCCTTCATATCTGGAAATGATTTAATGACGAACATGCGAAATTTATCGCTAGATGTGTAAACACATTGAAGACTTTTAATCAAGGAACAATATTCAACCTTGATGAATGTCATTCTCTAAAGAAGCTGGTTCTCCGATCCACCCTTCATAATCATCGTCAACCAGCAGTGGTACAATCCGTCCGGGTGTCTAATATTGATGAGGTCAAAGGAGAGCGAAACTGCAGTATATTTCTCCTATTCATGACATCAGACTGGAATGTACCACATCTGTGTTACTAGTTGACTGCCAGAGAAGTATAAGGAGCTTCAGCTTTTCGACAGATTGCTTTTTTGCATACACAATATAAAGTGTTACGGTAACTAGTTGAACTAGTATGATTTCATGATATTTTCTATTTCATCTCTACCTTTGTTTCCATGGTTCCTGGTGACAATGGTAAATGGCCTCTGTGTCTGTTATGTTGATACACTCCAACGGATTGAGATTAGTAGGTGGCAGTCTCGTCTGGTGTTGTGAACGGATGTGTCATACTAACGAGGTCAAGTAATACCTAAACTGCAGTATATTGCTCCTATTCGTAACATCCGATCGTACTGTCCTACTTCTGTGTGGTCTTCAATATAAATTGCTTGTTTTGCAATGATAAAGCGTTTTTGGAGTATCATCATCCCAGAGTATGCGAGCTAGCAAAAATGGTAGACATTTCAAAAAAGACAAAACATTAGAAAGCCGTGTGCAAGATGAATGCTGCGTTTTCACACACTAGAGCAAAACAGCGTTGTCCAGATCAATCTAGTGTTTAGCAATAGCACACAAGTAGACTTTTTGCTTCATTATCAAACCATGGACGAAACATAGTTCCATTGTATTACACTTGAGTCGAAAAAAGGAGAAAACCGAAACAAATGAGTGATGAAATCGAGAATAGCATTCGGCAAAAAGAAAGTGTCATTAATACAATGCCCTACCACAAAAATTCCGTTATTGCAACTGCTAAAATCTATGAGTTGAAAATTCTATAATTTCCTCATGTATTCTCCAGATATAGTCCATCGGTTTATTTTCTTTTACAAACTATATTAGGTCAATGGTCAAAAGTTTGTCAACAATGAAGTAAAATCGGAAATTAATAACTATTTTGAGAAGCTCGACGAATCTTATTTTGAACAGGGATCGAACTCATTGAACATTTGGTTTTAACATAAAGAGTAAGGTTTTACTAAAAACCAACCATACATGAATTATGAAAATCATTAAGGACTTTCTTGGAACCAGGTAGTGTACTACACTTCCTGTAGTTGGCCACTTGAAAATGGCCTAACGGTCGAAATTGGTCGTGCTTGTTAAAATAAAATTGTGGAAAGTATAAAATATATTCCATTTCATTACGTTAACAATTATACTATCAGTCACAAAAATAAACAGGAAAATCCAAATTTTTTTCGGACAACCGGAGGAGATAGAAAGTCGAATTACAAACAAATTCATAAACCATAGAAATAAAAGATTCATTTGCATCAAATTGCCCTTTAATTACTCGTTTCACTGTTTTTTTCGCGTATGTGACATTCTGTTCATCGTTGATTGACCCACGCATCTATTTGAATTTAAAATTGAAGTTTATTCATGGATATTTGACATCATCTTCATTGTAAATGAAATTCCATAAAATGAAAAAACCATCTATATTACTCGTTAGTTGTTTTTTACTGACAAAAAAAAAATAATATAATAATATCCCAGGTTATGTACTTTTTGATCATCTCCTTAGTCCTTTTTATGACCTTGCTTGCCATGTAAAATCTTTTCACAGATTCAAGTGAGTTTAGACATAGTAAGGTATGATTTTTGAAATATTTTTTTGCTGGTTTGATTTTTCCATTTACAGATTCATGTCCCAAATCTGGAAAGAATGGAGTGCAATATGAGAATGAGAGAATGAAGCTGTTAAGCAGAAAAATGTTTGGTACTCTTTATATACACACGACACTAACACAACATAAACATACAAGATATTGCTGGTGCAATAGCCATAGGGAAACGAGTTTTTTCCTCAGGTTTTTCACTCGTTTATTGAATCGTACGCAAGATAGTATGGTTGTTCTGTTATATTTCCTGAGCTCTCACTTGTGTTTTTCTGACACACACCAAAATTATAGATATATGCATTTATTGTAAATACAATTATTCGAATTTTGTAAATCTTCTCTTTTCAAAAAGAATATATGTATGTATATATATATATATATATATATATATATATATATATATATATATATATATATATATATATATATATATATATATATATATATATATATATATATATATATATATATATAGGGATATCCACCGGGACCGTCCGTTAAAAACTTTTTGAGTTCCAATTACAATATTAAGCTGAAATTTTATACGCGGCCATAACTAGCGACTTCCAATTGAAGTGAAATATTTTAGAAGTGATACCATTTCCGGTTATACCGGAAGCGGGTCATCACTTTGTTATTTCAAATGGCAATCTACCTTTCTTATTATACATCTAGAACCGACATTTAAGCAAGGCATAAAATACCCAAGTTGTTGGCACTTATCTGTCAAAACTTTTTACAGATTCAATTATTTTTGTTATAAACTCGATTCTTGAGGAACATTCAAGAGAATTGTAGCTCGTAGATCTTTTGCACTATTGACACATTTTTTACTTATGTGGATAGAAGAAAGATCAACGAATTTTTTAAGCTGTCTACACATGTCAAATATTCATTGCGTTGTTTTGTATGATTTTTTCAATTTGGCCTTTTTCAAACAGCAATAATTCAATTGTTTCAAATGGCACGTGCCAATTTTTATATCGCCATCAGATGAAACGTCAAATTTCAGATGGAATTGTATCAGCATGTACTATACCCATCTCTTATAGTTCCGAAATAATTTGGGAATATATTGAATTTCGATGATTTTGCAAGAACTAACAGATAATGCTTTGAAATATTTGAATCGAGTAGCTGAACTGGCTACGCTCACCTGACAGGTGCCTAAAATCAATGTACTTGTCACTTCGTTCATTCGAATTTGATATTTCAACAAGACCTGTTAGTATTTTGAAGTAAAAATTTTGGAAAAACACCCGATTGATAATAAAATGGCTGATTAATCAAACGAGGATATGTTTTAACTCTTTTTAATTCATGGCGAATGTCAAAAAGTGGTGGATAGAACTTGCAGGCAATTCAATAACCAATTTCCAGATTTGGCGCCTATGAGTAAAACAAAATTTCGAAGGATTAGAAGCAATTTTCTGCAATATGGAGGAACAAAACACATAGAAACTAGAAGAAAACCAATTCTCGAGGACGACGACAATCAAATTAATACGCTAGCGTATTTTCGTGCCCATCCATATTCGTCCATTAGGTCAACATCAATGGATATTGGATTGAGTTATACTTCCATTCAAAAGATCCTTAAGAAATATAACATGCACCAGTATTTTTTTATCAGACTACAAAAACTGAAACCAACGGACCTTCCCAAGAGGCTAAATTTGTGTGAAAATTTATTAATTCGGCTTCGAGAAGATGAGACAATTCTGCAAAATATTATATGGTCTGATGAAGCCAAGTTCAAACAAAATGGAATAACCAACAGGAGAAATCGACATTTTTGGGTCACAGAAAATCCACATTTCATTGTGGTTATTGATTTTGAATTTTAATGAATGATTTGTTAGCTTATCACAATTATGAGGAAAATCTTAATAGACAAAGATACCTGGAAATCTTGAGAGGAACATTAGCAAATTTTTTAGATGGTTTACCCCTTAACATTCTGAGGGATTGCTATACCAAATGGATGGTGCACCAGCACATAAAACGTGAGCTATAGATCGGCAGCTAACAGAAATATTCAAGGATAAATGGTGGGGTAATCAAGGACCAAATTTATGGCCTTCGCGTTCTGCGGACCTGACGCCCCTTGATTTTTAATTATGGGGCAAAATCAAGATTGAAGTGTATCTCATTCCTGTACGAAGTAAAGAAGAGTTACTAGAGCGCATTCATAATGCCTTCGTAATATTGATCCTGAGGAAACTTGGGGGGCAACTCATCATATTCGTATACAAGCTGTCAAGTGTATCGAGCAAAATGGGGCCCATATTGAGAACTTATTCAGATCGTAAATTAGTTTTCTCCTATGATGTTTGCTATCGTTTATTCGAATTAATGTAATTATCTTCGATGATTGGTTTTCGCTTAGTTCCTACAATTTTTATTCATTCGAATTGTAGAAAATTTCTTCTTATGCTTCGAAATTTTATTTTACTCATACACGGTGAATTTGGAAATTGGTTATTGAATTGCCTGCAATTTCTACCCACTACTTTTTGACATTCTAAAATGAATTAAAAAAAGATTAAATATATTTTCGTTTGAATCACCAGTGGTTTTAATCCAAATGTGTTGTATTTTTTGGATATTTCCAATCTGAAATAACGAAAATTCTTGTGGGAATATCAAATTCGAATGAACGAAGTGACATAAACATTAATTTTAGGCACCTGTCAGGTGAGCGTAGCCAGTTCAGCTACATGATTCAAATATTTCAAAGCATTCTCTGTTAGTTCTTGCAAAATCATCAAAATTCAATATATTCCCAAATTATTTCGGAACTATGAGAGATGGGTATAGAACTTGCTTATACAATTCTATCTGAAATTTGAAGCTTCATCTGACGGCGACATAAAAATTGGCACGTGCAATTTGAAAAAAATTGAGTTATTGCTGTTTGAAAAAAGCCAAATTGAAAAAATCATACGAAACAACGCAATAAACATTTGACATGTGTAGATTGCTTTAAAAAATTCCTTGATCCTTCTACTATTCACCCAAGCAGAAATTCTGTCTGTAGTGCAAACGATCTACGAGCTAAAATTTTTTTAAATGTTCCTCAAAAATCGAGTTGATAACAAAAATAATTAAATCTGTCGAAAGTTTTGACAGATAAGTGCCAACAACTTGGGTATTTTATGCCTTGCTCAAATGTCAGTTCTAGATGAATAATGGAAAGGTAGATTGCCATTTGAAATAAAAAAGTGATGAACCACTTCCGGTGTAACCGGAAATGGTATCACTTCGAAAATATTTCACTCCAATTGGAAATCACTAGTTATGGCCGAGTATAAAATTTCAGCTTTATATTGTAATTGGAACTTAAAAATGTTTTTAACGGACGTTCCCGGTGGATATCCCTATATATATACTGACAACTGGATTAATCTCATCAATTATACAGGGTGATTCATGAATGAATGTACATAAAAACTGTAGTTGAAGTATACCTAGAGGAGTCTAAGTCGAGGCCCAAAAAACAAGGTGGGGATTCCTTTCTCGGATTTAGGATGAATATTCTGAAAGCCATAAGTCTCGAACTTATAGAAAGATTCTTTTGAAATTTCATAAAGAATAACATAGATCAAGATGATGAACTCGAAGTAGGAGAAAATCAAACTTCCTGACTGAAAAAAATGAGCTTTAACCTTCAACTAGTGACATTTAGTTTTCAGTGTAGTTGAAATTCTTAGAATTGACCACTTCCTTCTGCTTGCCACTCTGCGTCTTTGTAGATTTTGTTTCTGGCTAAAACGACCGTGGCAGATGGCAGACTTGACATCGGTTGTTTAACACGTAAGTAACACTAATTCGAAAATTGACCGTAGCCTCTGAGGCTACATGTCATACAAATATTTTTTCGAACTTTTTTTTGTCTTTAGCGAAAAATGACAGGAAATACAAGAAAACGACAACTCCAGCCCACGAGTTCATCAAAGATAAAAAATATTAAGAAAAGATAGTCCGTCGTTGAAAATGGAATTCAATGCTACCATGCTGGCTTCAGAACAATCTGGCAGTGAAGGTGATATTGACGAGTTCTTGGTTTCGGATCGTGAACTTTTACAACTTTGGGAGAGTGATTAAGATGAAGATTTAGAGGAGAATATTCCAGAAAAAGAAAGCAAAAATAGTATGCAAGTCCATGGTGCAAGAAAATCTTCCCTAGAGAAAGATATCAAGTATACGCTTAGGAATTATGACTCCCAAGGATTTGTTGAAATGCAGAAGCTGGATCTATATGGTTCTGACGACAAAATTGAAAATTAAGAATGTTTGGGACAAGTACAGAAATAAATGGAAACGTGGCTTAGAAATCTAAAAAAACTGTACTCTGGTAAGGATTTGGCTGATGGGAAACTAATAAGCGGAAAAAATCGATTGACTGACGTAATGAAGAATTTTTCACGCGGAAAAGCCATTCGCCGAAATTTAGACGATTTGGAGGAACGAAAAGGGACACTTGGGCTACCTACTTTCATTTACGGTCTTCGGATAGGGAGTCTAAGTATCAGCCCTCACCAAAATGAACAGCTGCTTGGTGCAACTCCTAAGAGCAATCTGAAAAGTACAAACATTCACAACACCAACATTTTGTAAAGCATAATAGATGTTTGGAAATCCGTGTATCAAGTCCTGGTTAACCCTGAACTGCCTTTACTGCTCGACCCAGAACCCCAATGAGTCGTTCAATAATGTGATTTTGGCGATCATTCCAAAAAATACTATTTTCATAACTACAGCAACTACAGGCCTGGTGTGTACAAGTGGTGGGATTGTTCAACGCATGGTGCTACGCCCACTACCTAACGCTTGTGGAGATGGGTCTAGATCCAGGGCGTTGAAGAGAAGAACGTGGAAGAATTCCGTCTGAAGGGTAGGAAGAGGATCACTCAGAAGAGAAAAAGACTTGAAGACGATGTGGTAGCAACCCAGTTTACGGTACCGGATGTGCTGAAAACTGTTTCTTGTTCTTGGTGTCTTGTTTTCTGTAAATGTATAGAGTGTAGTCAAAAGTATTTTTTGTACTCACCCTACTCACGTTCCTTGAATTCCTACTAACAATTGCGCAGAGAAAACAATTCGACCATTCTCTACCTGTGTATGTTTTGTTTCGTGGCGTTTTTATATGCATAATGTGCATCGTAATCGGAATTGGTGAATTTATATATCTAAGTGAATGGTTGAATTGAGTGGAATGAAACGATCCTCATACAGGCGCTAATCGCGAGGCGATCTGAGATTGACTAGTTTTAACACAAGAGATACTTTGCTTTGAAGCTACATACATCGATCCACTAAACAAGTTTGGAAATATTGATTGTCGTATATCCATGGAACCACCATATAATTGAGGGTCCATAAATAGAAGAAAATAGTCAAAATTTTCGAATTTGGCGATGCAAGATCCTCTTGAGGTTTGGAACATAAAAAGACAGCAACATGAATGTGAAAACAGTACACCAGCATTTACAAGAAACGCAACTTGTCTTAGTTCTAATGAAAACTCAAAAAATGCCAACAACAGACACCACCTACCTCTGTTTCAATGGCTATGAATAACACTCAAGGCTTTGGTTTAAATTTCTTTATGTTATTACTAGATCGGTGCTTGCATTTGCTTGCGGTATTGAATAACTTAAGCAAAGAAAATATGGACTATATTAACAATATTTCAGTATCTGTAAAAAAATCTGTCCATATTGTACACGCCTTCATACAAGCGGATTAGTTAACCGATCCTCAAACGTCGAAATAGTGAAAAAACAAGTGTCTGGAGCATTCTATTAATACAATCCAGTTTCAAATAAAAGATCTAACCATATCGAAAAATCATTTCCATAGTAACTAACATTTTATGTGCTACCGGAATAAGACACATTTCAATTGAGTTGGAATTGCTTCGACAAGAACACAAGGAACATCTTCCCTTTCCTGGTTCGCTCCTAGTTAAGCGTTTATCACGTTCCTCTTCATCTCGTCGGTGCCTATGTCGTACAGAATTCAACATGAACAATAACGGGGTTGCGTTTGTCAATCAACAGATGTAGTTTGGTAACATTCATCTTGAATTACACAAGATTGTACTATATTCATTATAATCAATCATATATTATCTTAAATACGGCAACAACAATTACGTTCGAATAGGAATTCGTTGAACCAAATGATTTATGTAATTTCCTCGGAATTTCTGTTGAGTCTCGTGATTTATAAGCTTTTTCAGATCTCGAAGATATGTACAAGCGAAATTCCTAAAAGGGACTAGAATAGATGAAATGGAAAAGAATGGAAAAATTGACAATTTCATGCGTTTTCCTTGTTACTGGATGGATATGATATTGAGTAACTTTTACACTTAAACAATGGCGAATCTCGATCCACTACACATTTTTATGATGAACAATGTCTATAACGTTCATTCCAGACAGACGGGTCACCTTAGTAGAAAAACATGAAGAAATGAAGATGTTAATACTACAGTTAAAAAGGATTTGGCTGAGTATGAACAAGAAGTATTTTCGCTACTTCTGGTTCGATGTCCACGTGCGGGTTCTGCAAGACCTGTAATGAAGAAAACAATTATTGTAGCAACAAATCATAAAAAGACATATTAACATAATATTTATCCGAAACAAGTAATATTTTTCTATAATAAAAAACAAGTACTGTGTTTTAAGGAATTTTACTTAATAATTGCGATTCGTAACGCGTTTCACTACACCGTAGCTTCTTCAGACGAATGATTATGCAGAAAAATGTAAATGAGAATATAACTATAAATGTTCTTGAGTTATTAAAAGCTTATTGGTCGGCTCCTCCTAAGTGGTTATTTATGACAGGTATATCCAATAAAATTAGGGAATAGATTGCTCCCCGAAAAGATTCAATAGAGGTGAAGGACTTAAATCGACTTGTTCATTGATGAGTCTACCTGAGTGTTTGTATTTATTTATTTCTAAAGTTTCCCAAATATCTACCTTCCAATATTTATTATCTGTATGCAAAATTTCAAACTGTGGGTCGAAAGAATGATTATTTTCTAAGAGATGATTCGCGTAATTTGAATCTGATTTTTATTTGAAAACTGCGTTTATGTTCCGATATTCTAATATTGAAATTTCTATGTGTTCTACCAATGTAGAAATTATCACAGTCATTGCAATTCAATCTATAAACACCTGATTTATTGTTTTTACCTGGTTTGGTTTGATTATTTTTATATATTTGCCTAAATTATTATTAGTTTGGAAAGCTATGTTGAAATTATTGCTACTTAAGAATGATTTCAGTTTCTCACTTGTAATGCCAACGTAGGTTAAGGTGTTGAATTTTTGTTTCAATTTATCGACAGGGTAAACTTCATTCAATGCGATTCTACTTTGTTTTTATTTAAAATATTATTTATTAGTTTGGGATTGTAACCATTATTTTTGGCTATTTGTTTAATCAAATTTAGTTCTTTGTTGAAATTTTCTGGTGATAGCGGGATGTAAATCAATCTATGAATAAAACTATTGAATGCTGACATTTTATGTTGATATGGATGACACGACGAGTTATGTATTATAATATCTGTATGTGACGGCTTATGGTAAATTGCGAAAACATGTTTTCCATTTTCATTCGAAATTGTTACGTCTAAGAAATTTATCGAATTATTGCTTTCTATTTCGGTTGTGAATGCAATTTTTGGATGTAATGAATTTATATGATTTTCGAAAATTTTCAACTGTCTATCTGTTCCTGTGAAGCAAATAATGATATCGTCTACATAGCGATACCAGTATAAACAATATTTACTGAGTGGATGATTATGAATTAATTTCTCTAAGTTATTCATGAAAATTTCTGCTAACAAAGGACTCAACGGATTGCCCATAATCAAGCCGTCTTCAATAGTATAATATTTGTAATTGAAATGGAAATAATTTTGATCTAAACAAATTTTAATAATGAAAGAATATCTGATTTAATGATAGTATTGTCATGATTCCTTTCATTAATTTGTTTAGATCAAAATTATTTCCATTTCAATTACAAATATTATACTATTGAAGACGGCTTGATTATGGGCAATCCGTTGAGTCCTTTAGCAGAAATTTTCATGAATAACTTAGAGAAATTAATTCATAATCATCCACTCAGTAAATATTGTTTATTGGTAATGTAGACGATATCATTATTTGCTTCACAGGAACAGATAGACAGTTGAAAATTTTCGAAAATCATATAAATTCATTACATCCAAAAATTGCATTCACAACCGAAATAGAAAGCAATAATTGATAAATTTCTTAGACGTAATAATTTTGAATGAAAATGGAAAACATGTTTTCGCAATTTACCATAAGCCGTCACATACAGATATTATAATACATAACTCGTCGTGTCATCCATATCAACATAAAATGTCAGCATTCAATAGTTTTATTCATAGATTGATTAACATCCCGCTATCACCAGAAAATTTCAACAAAGAACTAAATTTGATTAAACAAATAGCCAAAATAATGGTTACAATCCCAAACTAATAAATAATATTTTAAATAAAAACAAAGTAGAATCGCATTGAATGAAGTTTACCCTGTCGATAAATTGAAACAAAATTCAACACCTTAACCTACGTTGGCATTACAAGTGAGAAACTGAAATCATTCTTAAGTAGCAATAATTTCAACATAGCTTTCCAAACTAATAATAATTTAGGCAAATATATAAAAATAATAAAACCAAACCAGGTAAAAACAATAAATCAGGTGTTTATAGATTGAATTGCAATGACTGTGATAATTTCTACATTGGTAGAACACATAGAAATTTCAATATTAGAATATCGGAACATAAACGCAGTTTTTCAAATAAAAATCAGATTCAAATTACGCGAATCATCTCTTAGAAAATAATCATTCTTTCGACCCACAGTTTGAAATTTTGCATACAGATAATAAATATTGGAAGGTAGATCTTTGGGAAACTTTAGAAATAAATAAATACAAACACTCAGGTAGACTCATCAATGAACAAGTCGATTTAAGTCCTTCACCACTATTGAATATTTTCGGGGAGCAATCTATTCCTTAATTTTATTGGATATACCTGCCATAAATAACCACTTAGGAGGAGCCGACCAATAAGCTTTTAATTACTCAAGAACATTTATAGTTATATTCTCATTTACATTTTTCTGCATAATCATTCGTCTGAAGAAGCTACGGTGTAGTGAAACGCGTTACGAATCGCAATTATTAAGTAAAATTCCTTAAAACACAGTACTTGTTTTTCATTATTGATAATGGAATTTTACCAAGTAAAAGCCTCCCAAATTCAAATAATATTTTTCTGAATAATTGTGATTCGTAACGCGTTTCACTACACCGTAGCTTCTTCAGAAGAATGAAGGTACAGAAATTATGGCAACTATATATAGATACAACTGAAAATATAAATAAAATTGTACTTAAGAAATTATTAAGGAGTTGCTTCTTCTTAAGTGGTTCTTGATGACAGGTATATCCAATAAAATTAAGGAATAGATTGCTTCCTGAAGAGATTCAATAGAGGTGAAGGGCTTAAATCGACTTGTTCATTAATGAGACTATCTGAGTGTTTGTGTATGTTGATTTCGAAAGTTTCCCAAAGATCTACTTTCCAAAATTTTCTGTAATGAAATTTTCAAACTGTGGATCGAAAGAGTGATTATTTTCTAGGATTTGAATCTGATTTTTCATTTGAAAAACTGCGTTTATGTTCCCATATTCTAATATCGAAATTTTTATGTGTTCTACCAATATAGAAATTATCACAGTCAATTTCAAAACACCTGATTTATTATTTTTATTTGATTTGGTTTTATTGCTTCTTCTATATTTGCCTAAGCTATTAGTAGAAATTATTTCTACTCAAGAATGATTTCAGTTTTTCACTTGTAATGCCAATGTAGTTGTAAGGTGTTGAATTTTTGTTTCAATTTATCGACAGGGTAAACTTCATTCAATGCGATTCTACTTTGTTTTTATTCAAAATATTGTTTATTATTTTGGGATTATAATAATTATTTTTAGCTATTTGTTTAATTAAATTTAATTCTTTCTTGAAATTTTCTGGTGATAATGGAATGTTAATCAATCCATGAATAAAATTGTTGAATGCTGACCTTTATGGAGATACAGATGACACGACAAGCTATGTACTATTATATCTGTACTTTTTTTTTCATGCGCGCTTCCCAGGAATGGGCGCCTGGAAAAAATTCAGGTGTCTATCTACTCGCTTTCTGAAGAGGGCCAAATTGTAGGATGTTGGGGGAATGTTAGACGGAAACGAGTTTCACAGCTTACTTAGCACAAACCCCTACAAAACCCTTATGGTACCGTTTACCAGGAAGAGGATAACTGATATTGGGCCTTGCCCCTCTTCATCTTGAGATGAGCGTAGGGGCTAAAATGGCTTTCTACAGATCCCATCATCTATCTCGTAATGAAGCGGGTAACTTCGGCTTTGTGCCTGACGCCCTACACTCTGAAATTGAGGACGATGAAGTGCTGAGTATGATTTCAGACATAGCAACTCCTAAAACCAACATGGAGAGGCCATTGCAGACCAGATCATCATTCCCGATAGACAGGAATGGATCAGCTTCAAGGACCGTCTACTTGAGGGTACCTGTAGGTACACGGATGGCTCAAAAACTGCGAAAGGTGTTTGAGCTGGAGACTACGGTCGAGGTGCCGCCCAGGATCAGTCGATCTGTCTTGGTGGGCATGCGACTGTCTTTCAAGCAGAAATATTCGCCATTGACCACTGTGCTAACCTCTTGCTTGCGGGGGATTAACGAATAGGTCAATTAAAATCCCCTGGAAACAGCAAGAATGGAAAACAACCGATGGGTGGTCTTGAGGGTACGTGAGCATTGGATGAGCCTCCCAGGTCTCAGACACGCTCGACGTGCCATAAGTAGACCTTCCACTACAAAAGTCAAGGCCTGGCTTAAACTCTCTAGGTTCGTTTGAATTTGGGAGGCTTTTACTTGGTAAAATTCCATTATCAATAATAAAAAACAAGTACTGTGTTTTAAGGAATTTTAATTAATATTTGAATTTGGGAGGCTTTTACTTGGTAAAATTCCATTATCAATAATAAAAAACAAGTACTGTGTTTTAAGAAATTTTACTTAATATTAAGTATTAAGATATTAAGTAAAATTCCTTAAAACACAGTACTTGTTTTTTATTATCTCTAGGTTCGAACTGAGAGTTTTAACTCCCATATTAACGGGGCACTGTCGCCTCAGGAAACACCTAAATAAATTAGGATTGGTTGAGGATTCTTCATGTAGGCTATGTGAAGAAGATTTGGAATCAATGGAATATGTTTTGTGCGAGTAGCCAACTGGGGACAGGATCAGGATGAACTTGGATCTTGCAAACTGAAGCTGAATGAGCTTATTTAGCCCTCACTCACGAAACTCGTATTCTTTACGAGAAGGATGGAGCTCGTGGATGAAATTTAGGATAGAGTATGCCACAATAGACCACTGGGTCACAGTGGCCGGGCTGCTAGGCAGCCTTCACTCAAAAGATAATATCTAATCTATCCACAGTTTACCGACCCTGTAAACGAAGGAATTTTTATAGAGAGGGGTTCGAGAGGTCGTTTAATGTACCGCCATATGATGAGAACTCCTTGCCAGCCTAGTGTTGTGGCAAAACATAAGTTTTCTCGGAACAAGATCTCACAGCTCCTTGAAGCATCTTTCGTGGACAAATCTCTGAAACAAAGAGAGGACAGCAACTTGTCTTCTGAGAGCCAGCGGTTGGAGATCGCGGGTGATCTACGGGTGATCTCCGGGTGGTCGATGAGGCGCACAGCCAGTTTTTGTACACTTTCTGAGATCCACAACGAATTTTTCCCTTAACATGGAAACGATATTCCAAAGCAGGTCGAATCTGCGCCCCTTATTGAAGCAACAGCTGAGATCAGAGCGAGAAAATGAGGTAAACAAATTTTTCCATCCTGTTCGATCGTTTCAAAATATGGACAAAGAGCAAGTCTCGACTTTCACATGTAGCGCCGCAATAGTTTCATTCCCGTTTAACCACGGGAAAACTGGAAAATCTTCGATTTAACGAAGGGCGTTCGGCGGACTTTTTCTAAAATTTGTTCCATTTTCCTCATTCCGAATATCTCTGACTACCAGAAATTAACGAACGTCGAGCTGTCAAATAAGTGGTTTTCTTTCATCTGTCCTACTTATACGGGGTTACCGGGATAATGTATTCGAGTGTCGAACGATTCCTACATATCTCGTGATCGGATCCGCGAAGAGAAATCGTTACTCTACGACTTAATTTTCGAATTTGGGACGAATTTTGAGACCTAGATTTTCGAGAAAAAGACCGGAAGCACGGGGGCGGAGCCAGTCGCCTCTCCTACCGCCCCTACGATCGCTATTCAATGTCGGAATTGAGCTTCACCAAAGTGTAAAATTTATTGCTCTCTCTCTTCCGAATGAAAATAGTGGGATGGAAATAGTTAGTAATTTTTACTTTCACCAACTCAATTTCGGTACTACCAACATCTAGAATATAGTGCGCTCTCTCTTCTGAATGACAATATGAGACGGAATGAAGTATCCTTCACATCTAATCGAATCTAATCTTTTTTCAATTAGTTTTATATTTGATCTGTCAAAATAAGTAATTCCGAATTTTATTTTAAAGAAAAATGACGAAACTTGCATTAAACTTCAGAGATAAGTTTATTTTATCCATTTTAATGTAAAATTTGTTCAAGGGAATGAAAGACAAACTTTCAAAATTCATGAATTTAACATTTTGTGGTTATTTTAACCTTAATAATGTGATATAAACGGAATGTTATAATAAAATGAAGTTGAGAAGACTTATAATAATATTCGAAAGGTAAGTGGATGTAATTTAACGTTGATTATGTATTTTAATATATATTTTGTTCAGCATGCTCAAGAAATGTACTCAGAATTCACATATTTCATAGTAATTCTAACCTCTATGCCTTGAAATATTTCCTGCAATTACTAGGATTTTTCAACAAATCAATTGGGACTATCTTACAAAATCATGGGATATCCTTTGAGTTGCTATTAATAGGTATTGAGCTCTTTTGTAGAATAATATTGTTTCTGAAAAGAAATCGATAAAGTTTTCGTTAGGTCATTTGGAGTATGTATCATATGAATATTGAAAGCTATCCACTAAAGGCTATATCTGTATTGAAATATTTCAAACTGGATGTCAATAAGACCGTGCTCTTTCAAATTGAATTTTCGTTTCAGTTTATTCAAGAGGAAGTACGTTTCTATTCTACAATTATCCAAATGTGAAAGTAAATGCAATTCAATGTGTTTGACAATGTTCAAGTTTGAACCAAAGAAAATAAGATCTTATAACTCGATTATGTATCTTTGAACGCTAACCTAACCAAATATATTTGGAAAATATGAAAGAAAAACATGAGAAGTATCAATCATTTATCTTTCAATTGAATGATTATTTTGTCAGTGGTTTGAAGGTGAGCTCTTATTTTCACTACAAATTTAGTAGTTATTGTTTTTGAAATACTTATTCTTAAGATACGAACCATCTGCGAAGAGGAACTATAAAATAGATCCACTGTAGAAAGATTGGAAAATGAAATAAAAATAATATTTAACCTTTTATATGAGAGCACTTAATAGTACAATTATGAAAGTAAACAAAGAAAATACTGAGTAATATTTGCAAAGTTACATGCTGATGTTATACATCTCCGAAGAAAAGAGATGGAGTAGAGGACTCGAAATTTACTATTGTTTTCATACTTGGTATCAGAACTTGACTGACTTCTGAATACTCAGATAGTCTTCTGTGTCATTGCACAAACGGGTAATTATTGTGAGTTTCTTCTATTCATAACACATTATCACGTATTTCTCATTGATTTGAAGTTGAAAGTTTCCTTTTTATAGGTAGGATGTTCAGGTATGTAGAAGTTGAATACAAAGTTTCATTTTGTACAACCATATTCTTCAATCTAAGATTTATGAAAGTCACAAGAAACATGCTGCTGTTTATGTGAATCATATTTTGGAAGAAATTCAACTAATACTTGGAGAATGCTATGTATGTTTGAAAATTTTTGTTATAGGAAGTTGTACTATAGGTATAAGGTGCTTCATGTTCCACCTGAAAATTTTGAAACTTATAGAGACAGAAAATGTTTGAATATAATGCGAGCCCTTAATTATAATTTTAACCCACTGCTAGTCGTTTTTGAATTTTATCCATTTGAATAACATTAATAAATGCTTTTTTATACGTTTTTCGTTCCGCTCAGATGGATTCTTGTTAGAGGTATGATTTGCTACAAAAAAAAGCATATTATGTCGAGTTTGTAACTCTGACAGGTTCGGCGAAAAATGTCTTTTGAGCTAAATTTTCGTAAAAATAGCAGTAAATCGTAATTATCTGCCCAACTATCGAAGATAGAAGAAATATGGACATGATAAATTTATAGGGCGGCTTACGCGCTACAATTTTGTCATAAGATATATTCTCGTAGTTTTCGTGGTTTAGCAGTTAAAGCCTCTTAAAACATAAAATTAACGATAAAATATATTATTGACGTCAGTGATAACTAATTTTCTGAATCTAGGTTGAGAAAACTGTCAGAGTTACAAACTCGACACGATGGGCTTTTTTGTAGCAAATCATACCTCTAACAAGAATACATCCGTCAAAATTACGAATTAATTTTTTTTCCTGGTGAGCGGAACGAAAAACATAGAAAAAAGCATTTATTAATGTTATTTAATTGGATAAAATTCAAAACCGATAAGCAGTGGATTCAAAATGGGCTCCCATTATGTTCAAAAATTTTCTTTCTCTATAAGATTCAAGATTTTCAGGTGGGACATGAAGAAACATTTTTGTTCCCAATTTTGAAGCACCCTAATAGGTATTTTGTATAATAGTGAAAAATGAGTACGTTCATCATGTAATATAGAAATATGAAGTTGTTTCAATGCAATTATTTCCTTTCATTTTCATTTCACAGTAAGTTATAAAGTTTCACAAGAACTGAATTGAAGAAGTGAAATTGAAGAATAGAATTTTCAATTATGAGAGCAAGTTTACTAGAAACTGACGAATTCAACAGCCAACTCGACAATTATGGATCTAAAAATTAATAGTTACGAGCAATAGTTTTACTGAAACTGATATATAGTTAATATCATTGTATTGTATATGAAGGTTCATAATGTAATTTACCAATTTGTGGATGTCTGAATCTCATTTCTGTTTTTCACAAGAACAGTTCAATTCAGAAGATGTTTGAGCAAATTTTGGTCAATTTGAATTTATACAAAATAGTTATGTATACGGCAATCACATAAGGTTAAATTCTATGTGATCAGTTGTGTTAATTTATTTGATTACTAATTTCTCGCCTTCGTCTTTTGGATACTCTCAATAAATTATAATTTGGGAAAACTTTCATTTTCTATTTCATTAATATACTTGAGAGGTAATTTTTCATCTTGCTGTTTCAAGCTCATATTTGTTGTTCATTATAATTCATGAATCTTATGCAATTCTTATCTGATCTAATCCGAAACAGAACTGTTAAATGAAAATCAAAATTTGAAACTACAGATCTGTATACATTGAATTTTCAGAAGTATATATTTAATACTTTTGAACTAAAAACAATTAGTTGTTTTGAATCAATGTTGGAACTATGTTAATTTCATGTTATGCTAGCTTAATTGAAGAAAATTGAATTTATTTCTTTGAATTGTGATAGTAGTGAGTAGTGTTGAAATTTGTACGGTTGATGAGTCAGTATCCATACAACAATACTGGAAACTGCGTTACCCTAAGGATGTGTGAGCCAATATATGAGAGAGATTCATGTAATATAAGGAATTATTAAGTATAAATATCAGTGAATATAATGAGGAGTTGTGTATAGATAGAGTTGGATATGAAAAGGCGTTCAGTATATTTGGGGTTAAACCTGTAGTGGTCGCGAGCGGACCCTGCTCCGCACCGATGCATATTCTTGGATATTTTTGCACCACCACCACTTGAAGTCATCCCGATTTATTTACCTTCCTAAAATCGCGTGTATTATCCTAGTACTGAGTTTGAGTTTTATAAGTGAAGGCGTGCGGCTACAGAAATTTTTGCGGAGTGAGAGTCCGCGCGCGACTACGGGTGTTACAAATATTATCAAGATAAGAGTGTTTGTTTTTACATTTTCCTGATATTCGTGTTTGATCCTGCAATGAATCATTCTCTTGAAAAGGAACAGGAAAGATTGCAGCGTTTGTCAGATGAGTCTTTTAATCCGATGACGATGAGGGTGAAACTTATGATGATTCTGAAGATGAAGAGGAGCCGATGAAATAGAATGTGATGCGGCTAACAGAGATAGCGAGCAAGATATTTCCGAAAATGAGCTCAAAATTGAAGAAACGGGAGTGAATGAAGGTCCAAAGTTTGTAGGCAAAGATGGCAAGACAATGTGGCTGAAACATAAACCGACACAGACTATGAGAACTCGATCGGAAAATATTGTAACTTGTAATTGCCTAGTACCCGAAGTACGACTAAATGTCTGAAAACGATGTACGATATATGGAATCAATTTTTATCCGGGCCAACTACTGAAAATAATATTTGACAATACCAATAAACATATTCAACAAACTTCCATGAATTACTCCCGTGAAAGGGATTCGAAATTGACCGACATTTCGGAAATAAAAGCACTCTTTGGATTGTTTTACTTGGACAGAGTACTGAAGTGTAACCAACACTTTGTGGAAAACCGACGGCACTGCTGTTGAAATATTTCGACTTACGATGTCTGAGCGGTGTCTCAAATTTCTTTTGAGACAAATCCATTTCGAAAATTTGGAAACTAGACAGTTGAGAGGAGCAACCGAGAAACTTGCCTCAAACAGAGATGTTTTTGAGTTGTTGTTGGTCAGTGCAAAAACGGTTTTACTCCTCTTCATTATGTAACTGTGCGTGAAAAGCTAGGGGCCTTTCGTGGACGTTGTGCATTTCTCAAGTACATAACTAACAAGTCTAACAAATACGGCATCAAAATATTCGCGCTATGTGATTCAAGACTATATTACACGGTAAATTTGGAAGTTTATGTTGGAACACAGCCTCCAGGGCCTTATGAAAACAGCAATTCTCCACAATTTGTAATGGAAAGAATGTGCATACCAATAAGAAGAACTGGAAGAAACGTAACTGTGGATAACTGGCTCACAAGTTTTGATCTTCGGGAAAATTTCAAGAAGGATTTCAAGCTCAATGTGGTCGGAACTATCAGAAAAAATAAGCGCGAGTTGCCACTTGATTTTTCTTGTCCTGTGAAAAGACCTATAAAAAGTTCAATGTTCGCTTTTCACAAAAATGTGACACTCGTTTCTTATATTCCAAAAAAAGGTAAAAATGTAATACTCGTCTCTAGTATGCACCATGATGACCAAATTGATGACACTACTGGAAAACCAGAGATGATTATGATGTATAACACAACAAAGGGAGGAGTTGATATTGTCGACCAGTTATGTTCTACATACTCGTATTACGTGACGTTGGCCGATAGTTATATTTTACTCTCTGTTGAATATTGGTGGCATAAATTCCCTCATCATCTTCAAGAGTAATAATCCGAATTCGAAAATTAAGTGTAGGAAAGTTTTAAGTAATCTTGCTTTTGAGCTCATAAAACCCCATGTGGAGATTCGAAGATTGTCAAAGAGCCTACCAAGAAGTCTTACTACTAGAATGAATGAAATCCTCAAAAGAAGAATCCAATTGAAGAGCACTTGGCGAAGTTTCTTATATTCCAAAAGAAGGTAGAAATGATTACTCGTCTCTAGTATGCAGCAACGACCAGAGCCGACAGAAAACCAACGAGCACGGTGTGGGGTGTGCGATAGGGTGAAGAACAGACCCACGAGATATTTTTGCAAGAGTTGTAAAAGATTCTTGTGCCTTGAGCATGCCACTTTAGTGTGTTCGGAATGCTTCCAAAACAATCAAGAGGATGCCGATTGAGTTAGTTAATTTAATAACTTTCTTCAGCTTTTATGAAAATGAAGTTGAAATTTTATTATATTTTCTATGTTCCAGTCCTTTTTCATCTTATTTTCTTTTTGTTACTCAAATAAAATTAATGCTTCAAATATCTTATTCTTTCATTCAAAACCTCTGTTGTTACAAAAGATAGGGCGACCACTGCAGGGTTAAGTATACTAGGCGTATAGTATAGTTTTGGTATATTAGGCGTTTAGTATATTAGCTGTTAGATATACTATAAAAATAAAATTATTTTATAGTATAAACGTTCTCTGAATATCATTCAATTTTAAGCACAAACACATCAACCTTGTTCTTAATTGTGGAGGTTCGAAGGTTGTCAAAGAGCCTACCAAGAAGTCTTACTACTAGAATGAATGAAATCCTCAAAAAGAAGAATCCAATTGAAGAGCACTTGGCGAAGCAGCAACGACCAGAGCCGACAGAAAACCAACGAGCACGGTGTGGGATGTGCGATAGGGTGAAGAACAGACCCACGAGATATTTTTGCAAGAGTTGTAAAAGATTCTTGTGCCTTGAGCATGCCACTTTAGTGTGTTCGGAATGCTTCCAAAACAATCAAGAGGATTCCGATTGAGTTAGTTAATTTAATAACTTTCTTCAGCTTTTATGAAAATGAAGTTGAAATTTTATTATATTTTCTATGTTCCAGTCCCTTTTCATCTTATTTTCTTTTTGTTACTCAAATAAAATTAATGCTTCAAATATCTTATTCTTTCATTCAAAACCTCTGTTGTTACAAAAGATAGGGCGACCACTGCAGGATTAAGTATACTAGGCGTATAGTATAGTTTTGGTATATGAGGCGTTTAGTATATTAGCTGTTAGATATACTATAAAAATAAAATTATTCTATAGTATAAACGTTCTCTGAATATCATTCAATTTTAAGCACAAACACATCAACCTTGTTCTTAATTGTAGCAAAAAAAGTAGAAACAGAGTTCGCCTTGTTCAAATAATCTCATCAAAGCTTCAAAGGAACATCGAATTTCAGTAATTTCCGATGAAACATGAATTTAATTGACAGCGACGATTTGTTTCGATTTCTTTGGCGGGTACCAATATTCAGCTAATTGGATTGTGCATTAGAAGTCAGTCAAAGAAAACAAATTTGCTTCCTATTTCGCTTATCACAGTATGGCTCTTGGGGAATAACGGCATAATTAAATCAACTCCGCTATGCATCGTCTTCAATAAACAGTCTGTATTCAAATCGGCTCTAGTCAATCTCAAAGCAGTTCTGTTAATTAGTTCATGGTAGAATGAGTTGATGCATGGTTGCAATGAATGGCTTTTGAAGTTAATAGATTATTTTAATTAGTTCGGATTTCGACGCCGTTAAACGGAAATTGTGATGTATGGTTAATTCAAGGTAGGATCTTCGGTTAAGCGTGTACTCTGTTTCAGAGATTTTCTTGTTAACAATTGTGGAACTATTAGGTTTGGTTACTCTACAAAATTGAATACACTGCTAGTAAGTTTTAACAATTAAACATCCACCACCTTTCAGTAAAAGATTTTTCATTGTTTGAACTTAATTTAAATTGATCAAAATTCTGTCAAAAGAGAACCAGGAATTGATTATTTGAAAAATTTGCTTTTAATAATTGTCAAAATTTCTGTTATGATTAAGTTGGCACAACTGTTTTCTATACGGATACGGAGTTTGAAAGCAATCTGTCATTTAGTTTGTTTACAGTGTTCGATTTTGTCAAATCTCACAAGTGTGTTTTACGATTTGTGCATTGGATAAATATATCGAATAAGGAATTTGTCCCAAATCATTTTGTATTGCAAATAGAATTTCTTGTGTCGAATCACTGAAAATGTAACAGAAATTTGATTGAGGAGGTCGTTGCTTGATGAAAATCGATATAAATATTTTCAATGAAATAAAACTATGGTATTTAGATTTTCACTATATTAACAAAACTATGACCAGTTTCACCACACTATGGCTTCATCAGATAGATACAAACTTATGAACAGAGTTATTCCTTATAGATTAGTCTTATTTCCTACTTAACATTACAATAGGTACAAGTAAAAGGGGTATGTAGGAGAACCCATTGGAGTTGCCCACCTTATGAATTGAAAGGATTGAGTAAAGGAAAAGGATTTAGTTTTAATTGACTATTGCGTAACCTACCTGAATTCTTCTCTTTGTTAATCTCTGAAATTTCCCATAGATTGAGTTTTTGTCTATTATTTTCAATGTATAAAATTTTAAAATTATGATTAAAGTTATGGTTCTCTTCGAGTGAATGATTAGAATGATGGGAATCTAATTAATGATAATTAAAACTACGTTTGTGCTCGGATAATCTAACTTTGAAATTTCTGAAAGTTCTAACAATATAAATTTCATTACAATCCCCGCAAGACAGTTTATAAACACTGGATTTATTACCTTTATCAATTTTAGATTTGCAATTTTCGATATGTCGGCCTAAAGAATTATCAGTTCGGAATGCTATATTGAAATTATAATGCGAGGGGAATGGTTTTAATTTTAGACTAGGACTACCAATATAAGTTAAGCTGTTGTATTGTGTGTTAGAACTTTTCATACTTGGAAATACTTTCTGGATTGCTTCTGAAAGTATGAAGTTCAGTTGCGAAAATTAAATGAAGTATTGAGAAAAAAACCTGAAACTTCAAAAATCAAGTCCAAATTTTCCGATCACCAATTATATGATAGGTTCAATAATCTTTCAGATGCTAATTTTTCCGAAGAAGGAGTTTCACTTCTAGAAAAGTGTTTTAAACTCAATTTAGAGTCAAATAACGCTCGTCTCCATTTTGATCTGCTGGAATTGAAACCCAAATAGCCCTAAACTATTAATCGCAAGCCAAACACGTAAAACACTCTTCAGCGTTACTACTTCAAGAAGATTTCAATAGTTTTCAACCTAAGAAATTCAAAAAAACAACTTTAAAGTCCATCAAATCTAAGTCCGCATCTGAAGATATCATATTCACCAAAGCAGACCCTTCAAATTGATAAAGTCAATCAGGCAATTCAGTCAGAAATCTTACACCTTTTTGAAATTTGTTTAGAACAAAATTATTTCAATTCATAGTAGTATTATATAATAGTTGAAAAGGTTTAATGGCTGAGCCCTCCTACCCCCTGAAATTTTAATGAATAATATTGAAAAAACTATTCAAGAACATCCGTTATTCAAACACTCTTATTATTGGCTTAGATAAGTCGACGATATCATTTGTTGTTTCACTGGCACAAACAGACAATTAGAGTCATTCAGAATATTCATTAACAAAATTCGCGATAACATCAAATATATATATTACAATTCACAGGTTATTTACACATCCACATAAATAATAAAAAACAAGTACTGTGTTTTAAGGAATTTTACTCAATAATTGCGATTCGTAACGCGTTTCACTACACCGTAGCTTCTTCAGACGAATGAATATACAGAAAAATATAATTGAGAATATAACTATAAATGTTCCTGAGTACATTGGTAGAACACATAGAAATTTTAATATTGGAATATCGGAACATAAACGAAGTTTTTCAAATAAAAAATCAGATTCAAATTACGCGAATCATCTCTTAGAAAATAATCATTCTTTCGACCCACAGTTTGAAATTTTGCATACAGATAATAAATGTTGGAAGGTAGATCTTTGGGAAACTTTAGAAATAAATAAATACAAACACTCAGGTAGACTCATCAATGAACAAGTCGATTTAAGCCCTTCACCTCTATTGAATTTTTTCGGGCAGCAATCTAATCCTCAATTTTATTGGATATACCTGTCATAAGTAACCAATTTTATTGGATATACCTGTCATAAATAAACATTTAAGAAGAAGCAACCCAATAAGCTTTTAATTACTCAGGAACATTTTTAGTTATATTCTCTTTTATATTTTTCTGTATATTGATATATTAAGTAAAATTCCTTAAAACACAGTACTTGTTTTTTATTATTGATAATGGAATTTTACCAAGTAAAAGCCTACCTAATTCAAACATCCACATAAATTAGCTGCTTACAATAGTATGGTACATAGACTCATTATTATCCCAATGTCACAAAATAACTTTTTAAAAGAGCAAAATATAATCAAACAAATAGCAGTCCATACCGGTTACAGACCAAGTATGATTGAGAACATGATTTCACGCAAATTTCAAAAAGCAATCCAGAAAGTATTGATAATCCTAGTATAAAATTAAAATCATTCCTCTCGCATTATAATTCCGAACTAATAAATTTTAAGCCGACATATCAAAAACTGCAAATCTAAAATTGATGATGGTAATAAATCCGGTGTTTATAAACTGTCTTGCGGGGATTGTAATAAAATTATATTGGTAGAACTTTCAGATATTTCAAACCTAGATTATCCGAGCACAAACGTAGTTTTAATTATCATAAATGAGATTCCCATTATTCTAAACACTAACTCGAAGAAAACCATAACTTTAATGATAATTTCAAAATTTTACACAATGAAAATAATAGCCAAAAACTCAGTCTATGGGGAATTTTAGAGATCAACAAAGAAAATAATTCAGGTAGGTTACTTAATAGTCAATTAGATCTAAATCCTTCTCCTTTACTCAATCTTTTCAATTCATAAAGTAAGGAACTCCGATGGGTTTTCCAACATACTCCTTGTACTTGTACCCATTGTCATATTAAGTAGGAAATAAGACTAATATACCAGGATTAACTTTGTTTATTAGTTGGTATCTATATGATTAAGCCACAGTGTGGTGAAATTGGTCATAGTTTTGTTAATATAGTGAAAATCTAAATACCTTAGTTTTATTTTATTGAAAATATGTTACAGAAAGCTTACAGTGAATTCAAGAACTCGTGCATATGAGTTGGATATACTGAGTATGGCTGTGCCAGTTTATGAAAATGACAATCGAAATATTAGTCAAGATATACGGAGTAGTGGGGAATGCTCATGGAGATGGGAGAGGCTTGCTTGTCTGAAGCTGTGAAATCTGTTCACTGATTTGAACAAGGCAGACGATCACATAAAAATAGGTTACAACACAAGTTAGTCGTTTGAATTCAATAATGGTCTTGAACAGAGACTTTTAACGACTCTGTTCATATTGGCCCCTCCGTTTTATCCTACAAGACCTGAACCAGCGGGAAACAATCTTCAATAAATCGAGTCTGTTATGTGCATATGATGTTACCATCCTGGCAAGATCAAAACAAAAATTAACAGAAGTCTACCAACAACAAGAAAGACGATTTCACCATATGGAAATGAAAGTCAATGTAGAAAAAACTAAATTTATGGTCTTATCGGCTGAAGACAATGAGATGCCCAGAAACTTTACCATTTACCAAAAAACATTCGAAGCAGTTACTCAATTGAAATATCCTTGAAATACGATTGAAAAAGACAAAAGAACCTCTCGAACTATCTATCCAACAAACAATTCGTGAAGGAAGCTAAGGCTATGTTGCAAACATTAAGCTACTATGGACTAACTGAAGAAGAAGACCGGTTATAAATGAAAATCAATATCATCCTCAATCAAGCAGACATACCGCGTTTTATCGAAGCTTAAAGAATGGGTGATTGGAAAATGTTGAACGGGTGAACGAAACAAGGCTGACCAGAAATTTCTCAACCCACAATCTACGCTACAACAAGAAAATGAAGATCACGTTTGCGATGAATTGACTGAGTTACCGAAGATCTGCAAATTATAGGTGCACGAGGTTGTAGCAGCAGTTCTAGGAACAGGGCTGAGTGGCGAAGCATAGTGGAGGAGTCTAAGGCTCACATCGAGCTCTATGGCCATATGAAGATGGCGACGAACCTTGGAAAACCACAAGAATATTATTAGAGTACTGTTCCAAAAAACAAGATGAAATTATTGTTCAGTATAGATTCTTCAATTTGTTCATAAAATTATCTGCTAATAAGAGGCTGAGTAATGGCTAGTTGTGAGCTTTGTTTGAAACAGAAAGGATCTCTGAAAAGTTTCAAAATTTATTTATAAGATGAAATGTTTTCCTGGCTAAAGATGTATTTCATTAGAGAATTATCATTATCATTCAAAATAACGTATTGTTGAAACTGGTCGTGTATCAAAAATAAACATTGTATAAACTTGACAAAAGAGCTCGATTTCATTCAAAATAAAATGATTTCCCATAAAATAAACCCTATGACAAATATCATTAGTTAGATAAGTATTACATTTAAGAAGATGTTGTGCCTTTTATATGAATAAGTGCGAAAAATATCGCGAGGTGATTCCTTGAGCCATTTTATGTCGAAAAGTTCCCATAAACATATTCTATGTCAAGGCATACAGGAGGTGTATTGATTTTTTTAAATCAGGTATTACCTTTTCAGTATATAAATCTTTTATTCTTGAACTGGTGAATAATTATTAGAGTTGGATCGGAAACAGTTTTTCATTGGAACATTGTATCATTTGCCGAGTCCTAGTGATGCTGTCTTTTTGGATAACTTTGAAAACATTTGTGATGGTAAGTGATTTTAACATTGACCTTGCTAAAAATGATTTTTATTGCCAAAAATTGAAAATATACTTCAGTTATATAGTTAGATCAATCTGTTTCTAATCCAACAAGGATAATTGATAACAGTGAAACCATTGTTGATTATGTAGTTTCAAATTTTGAGGTATCATTTCTATCAATATTAAATCTTGTAGTGATCATGTGATGCATAATCAATGAATTCATAAGTTTAGAAAGTTGGATAGGTCAGTATTCTATAATATTAACTTGAAGATAATTTTCGACTTTAAATTGAAGCATCCAGATGTTGACAAATTGTATAGGGAACTCAGTGAGAAGTGTGGAAAGGTACTTGATGAGTTGGCACCTTTACGAACCATTATTAGAAAAAAACAACATGTGCCGTGGTGGGATGGTCAGCTTAGAGGTGAACGCAAGGATGGGGATAGATTTTTTTGAATATTTATGAATAATCGGGATGAGGAGAGCTGGACATCCTATAAAATAATACGAAATGAGTGTGTTGCTCTGAATAAGTTGAAAAGAAATGAATACTTACGTAGTGGAATTGATGGTAACAAAAACAACCTTAGGGTGATGTGGAAAACCTTAAAAGCGACTACTGCCCTAGAGGTTATCCTAAAGCTCTATCCTCTTTATATGAAATTGAAAAAAGAGGGGTTGATGTAGGCATTACGGCTCCAAGATACAAAAAACTATTACGAAACGATTGATGGAACAGGAACAGGCATATATGGACCCAAGTATACGTCATCAGTGCCTCTGGGCTCTACTCCCACAATCATGCAAGCAGAAACACTTGCTGTAAACCTGTGCTTCCAAGAGGGACTACGAAGGAAACTCAAATGTGCACAGATTTACATTTTAACGGACCATAGTCTCATCACTCAGGCAGTGATTAAAGCTCTAAACTCTTACAGTTATCAGAGCATCTCTGTCTGGGAATGCCGTCAATCCTTGAAACAACTTGCTGAGGTGAACAAACTTTTCCTGGCCACAAAGGTATACAAGGAAATGAAGCCGCTGACGAACTGGCTAGATCAGCTGCTGGAATTCCCACCCATCGGACCAGAACCATTCTGCGGTCTAAGCAAGCCGCACAGACGACAGAAACTGGAACGTTGGGGAAGAATCTAGCAAAAACGAGTACTGGAGGGAAACACCAGGCCAAAGGCAAGCGAAAAAGTTCATTGACTATTCGTCAGAGAAGACAAAACAGTTTCTTGACCTCTGTAAGGACGAGCTGAGGACTATAAGAGGCCATTTTACTGAGATACCATCTCAGTAAAATGGGCAAATCGGAAACGGCTACATGCAGAATGTGTAAAGAGGGCGATAAAACTGCCGAACATATTATTTGTAGTTGCATCGAAAGTGCACGTCAAAAACATTTACACTTCGGTAGCGATAAGCTAGAGCCGCACGAAGTAAAAGCGAAAGTTAACAGGGAGATTCTTAATTTTGTAAGGGAACTAAATCTACAGGGAAATGAATAAAGAAGGGTTACGAACAAAAGATCAACTTGGTCGCAGTTCAGAAAGTCTTGCAAAACTAAGCGACCCCCTTCAATGTAAATGTAATGTAATGTACTACTGAAAGAATTTATCAAACACTCACCTCCTACTACACTGATGTGATCATTTATGCCTTCAGGTCCGACTTTGATTTCTGAAATTCAAGAAAGAATATGTTAGGTTAGACAGCATTCTGAAAAATATCTTAATAATAGAAAAATTTAGATCCAAGACAAAAGAAATTAATGCGAATTACTGCTTGAGGAACGTTGAGAATATTTTTTAATGAGAAACTATTTGTAATTACGATTTTGTACAGAAATAATATATCATTTTCTGTACCTAATAACCTAAGCTGCTGAATGAAGTGTGTTATTATTATTATTATCAAATGAACTGTCGCCCATTTTCTATGAAATACATCGATGACGTGAAAATGTGAATTTTCTTTCAAGATGTTTCGATAAATTCTTTTTTCACAGAAAATACAAGGCTGTAAGTTTTTTCACAAAAGGTACTTGAAATGAAATAAGTAATCGAAGAAAATTAAGATATGTGGTTACCATTTAAATTAGAGTTGCTCAAACTTGAACTGCTGGAGATCTACCTTAATATTTTAAGACTACGCACGATCAACTGTGAGAGGCTGCAACTACGTGTGATGCAGGGTTGTCGTACATAAACGATACACTCTTCCTACCTAGGTAGCATATAAAGATAGATATAGCTTTCCGCACAAAATACATTATTTTTGTCAAGGTTTGGGTTAGGTTAAATTACGTTCTTCTTCTCTATAATATCAATGAAAAAAATCATAGTTATTCAAAATTGCGAGTTTATTGGTTGCTTCAAAACAAAAGAGTTACATATGGTGTTAAACTTAACTAAGGTGTGACTTTGGATGTTGTAGCGTGTCACTGCATGTCCTCAGAATACTTTTCATAAGATTATACTTAACCACTGAGTGCTAATCGCAAGCGTGATGACATATGATTATCAGTTAGTCAATTGCGATATTTTGATTTAATTATCTTCCTTTCAGAGAATGCAGACTCGCATAAGTAAGTTGACTCAAACATTACTGTCAGTTGAAGTGCGATTCGCCATAGATTCGGATATTCATCTTCAGATATAAAACACCAGAAATTTGTATCAGATGCTGTAGCTTTGAGATGTATATCTGATATAATCTGCGCCAAATCATTTTCAACAGAACATGAGTTCATATTAAACTGACTTGGTATTTTAGTAGCTAATTCCTCAATGTTTCCACATGAAAAAGGATAATACATAAATGATATATTTGCCAATTTATTACAATCCAAAAAACGCATTCCGAATTGTCTCAAAATATTTGTTAATTCTGTCTCAGACGTATCATAATTTAACTGGGGAATCCTTGCTTTCAAAGACAGAAAATGTTTCAGATGCTTTCTTTTCAGTTGATCTATCATATGTTGTAATTTACTTTTGAATGCGTTTACTGCGCTAATCATCTCAATAAAAGTTTTTCCTTTACCTTGAAGCTCCAAGTTAATGGCGTTAAGTGCATTCTGATGTCAGTCAAAAATGCCAATCAGTTAGCCATTTTTAGTTTTTCAATATCTGAGTGTCATCACCTTTTTTGTCTAGAAAAGCTGTTATTTAGGGCACTAATTCTTGAAAATTTTCTAGGTATTTTCCGCGACTCAAGTACCTGACGTCCGTGTGAAGATTGAAATCTGTGTGTTCAGCTGACTCCCTATTTTCCAACTACAACTTAAGGAGCCGACGTTGTAAGCTACGTGTACAGATGGAAATCACAATTTTTGTTGCAATGCCTATGATTGTATTCTTATTTAAAACTTTTGTACACAAAACTTTTTCATGTATAATGCAAGGGAATGAAAAAAATGAGGAAATTCTTCATTAGCTCGACACAATACCACCAAACCGTTTTTGTTGGTACTCCATCGGTTGTGATGCACACTAATTTATATATCGGTTGCTTGTAGTTATTTACAAAATTGAAGAAAACGTCATATATATCTTCGCCACGGGTCTTGCCGTTTAGAGGAATGATTGTCAAAAATTCTTCCTTAGCCAACATGTTATTGAATACCATCTCAATAAAAATACACAGCTGGACAGTGTCTATTGGTAGATTCGTCGAACTATAAAGAAAATTATGTACATTTCATGATATCATGTTTTAGTGTATCTGCCATGTCCTGGCTTACCACTTTTATACGCCTTGTGACAGTCGGACGAGTTAACTGTAGTTCTCTAATAGCAGACATGATTTCTGTTTCATTTTTAAAATCTCCAAATAAAGTCCTACCCGCTTCAATAAATGCTTTCTTCAAACCCGATCCATCTTCTGATGTTTTCTTGTGTTTCGAAAATATATGAGATATTTCAAATGACGCGATCGTAGCAGCTTTTGATTGTATGGCTAGGCTGGTGAACGTGGTTTGTTCTTTTTTCAAACAAGATATCAAATAACGTGCTTTTCGTTCTCCTTATTCATTCTGTGGCGGTAAATTATTTTTACAGTTTCTATGAACTGTTTTATGTTGCCTCTCTAAGTTACCATGCTTAGGTATTGCAACTGACACAAGACAAATAAGACAAATGCAATTATCCTCCACCATACAAAAGAAAAATTCTTTTTTCCAATCGTTATTAAAATGATATGTTTTAAATTTATTGGTTGCAGTGAATTTGTACTATTCAAAAATAAACTTTGTATCGACCTAGTATTGCCTCCAAGTTATTACTCAGGATTACTCCAATTCCTGCAGGCGTAACATTTGAATCGGCGTGAAGGAACTTCTAGAAAAGCAGCAAGAATAAAAACGCGACTCTTCTTTGACAAGTACCGCGCGTTCCTTTGATAAAGCCGACTTTTGCCACTAGCAGAGTGTTATTTCATTATGTAATGAATTTTTCAAGTTTAGTTACCTACTTATTAAAAATTTCTCCTTCTCGAAATCTACTCAAAAAGCACTTTCGATCGACTGGTTAATCGCGATCGACCGTTTGAGCACCCTTGATTTAAATTGTTCAAGTGGAGGTCAACTTCTCGTTTTCAGAAGGGATCGATCAATGAGAGTATTTCAGACTATTAGCGTATTATTCAAGATACAATTCAATTTTTGTTTCATTGAAATCAATCAACAATTCTAGGAGCTGAATCTTGGGGTGCTTTTTAGGATACACTCGATATATTATTTGTTATGAGCGAAGATTTATCTTAACATTGGAAAATATTGGGGAAGTTATTTCTACAATGAAGGTAGGGCTGTAGAAAATCTTTGATACCTAAAGCCTTAAGCCATTTCAATTGCATTGGATGAAAGAACAAGCTTATATCCTTGATCCGTCAGAAATGGAGAAGCTCGCGAGCATATAGATGGTCAATTTCTTTGAACTATACTATCTCTTACGCAAAAGTAAATGAAGGTTAAGAAAGAAAATGCACAAGGTCGACTTCATATAACATTTCATTCCTGAATTTACTTGAAGTTTCGAATTCAAATTGTATTCTATTGTTTTTACCTGAACTGTTTCTTCTGACTATTCTACAAGAAAAGCTTTTCTCAACGACCATCACTGAATGTAATAATTCTGAAATCATTTTTAATAATACAATTTGAACATTCTTACTCTCGAGTTTGAATATTTATTTTGAAACACATGACGCATGTGTTTTTTCTGTATATTCATCCTATAACTAGATACGTAATGAATATTTCGTGATTGAACCAATCACCATCGATTGCCACGGATTTCAAAACAGCGCCAGTGTCAGATGTAACCTCCTATTTTTTGTTAGAATTAGGCCTTCATTTAAAGAAAATGAATATAGATGCCATTAACCAAAGTATGATGCTTTGTTGTATCGATTGAAACTGATGCATAAGTAAAGCTCCATTTCGATATTTTGGGCCTCATTGTCATTAACGCTCAGTCTTTAGTTCAAAACTTTTATTCATTTTTAATAGAGGGAGATTTTTAACAGATACGCCTGATGATTATGTTCGAAGAAGTTATTGTATAAATAAGATAATGAGTGAAAAATCGAGTGCATTAGATATTGAACTTGAAAATATTCAACCTGAAATTACAAATTATGCACATAACATTAACGAGAATAGACTGTCGCTAAAATCAAAATATGAATGAGAGAAGTATGTATGGAATTCTCGCTTAACACTTGGTGAATAAATGATTGGTTTCTCACTTGGGAATATTCTCACAAATATTTATTAAAATACTCGACATATGTTTCGGGTTGTTAGCCCATTATCAAGAGTGTTGGAGTTTTTTAACGTTCCCAAATCTGTTTGTTATTGTTAGTTGTTTTCTCGACGTCCGGTAGCGGGATATATATATATATATATATATATATATATATATATATATATATATATATATATATATATATATATATATTCATAATATTATTTTATTTTTTGACTGCCAAATGAAACTTTTTCGGTCGTCTAGGCGCCAGCCAAGTTGACGACAGCATTTTCAGTTGCTAGGTAATTCAAGACGACGGATGACGGAACGTTCAAGGAGCTTAGGCGTTTGAGAATTCTAGGAACTCTGACGCCGGGAGAGTCAGAGAGCCCAGTTGTTCGAAGCGCAAGGTTGGTTTTGGGCACTAGGTGTTCAAGTCGTCTGGACGTCCAGAGGGTCTGACCGATCGAGGCGCAGGGTGGTTCGAAGGGTCCGAGTTTATGGCGCAAGACGGTGTGGGGCGCTTGAGTGTTTATAACAAGGTAGTTCTGGGTGCAAGGTGGTTTGCGTCGTGTGGATGTTCGGACGCAAGACAGTTCTGGACGTTTGAAGGCGTAAGAAAGTTCAGGGAGTTTATGCGCGAAGTATTTCGGGGCGCGTAGGCGTTTTGGGATAAGAGGTACATCTGCCCGCCTAGGCGTTTAAATTGCAAGGTAGGTCTACCCGCCTAGGCGTTTTGGGTGCAAGATAGATCTGTCTGCCTAAGCGTTTAATATACAAGGTAGATCTGCCCGTCTAGGCGTTTGATATACAAGATAGATCTGCCCCACTAAGCGTTTTGGGTGCAAGGTAGATCTGTCCGTCTAGGCGTTTGATATACAAGGTAGATCTGCCCAGCTAGGCGTTTGATATACAAGGTAGATCTGTCCGGCAAGGCGTTTGATATACAAGGTAGATCTGCCCGCCTGCTAGTAAGCTTTAAATTGCTTAAGAACATTTATATTCAAATTCTCATATATATATATATATATATATATATATATATATATATATATATATATATATATATATATATATATATATATATATATATATATATATATATATATATATATATATATATATATATATATATATATATATATATATATATAGATAGTTTACGATTCAATAAACGAGTGAAAAACACTTGCTTCCCTGTCACTATTGCACTAGCATTAGCTTGTCTGTATGTTGTGTAAGTGTCGTGTGTACATGAAAGATTTTTCTGCTCAGCCGCTCCATTCTCTCTTGCATTTCATAATTTCCAAACGAAGACAAGGGTGCAAGGAAGGGGGTTTGGGACAGGAATCTGTAACAATGGAAAGAGAAAACCAGCAGAAGAAAATATCTCAACAATCATACTTCTTATATGTCTAAACAAATCTAAGAAAGATTCTACATAGCAAGCAAGGTCATGAAAAGGACTAAGGACATAATAAAAAAATACATAACTTGCGATATTTCCCCAAAAACCAGCTTATGAACAATGAACTAAAAGATATGAATATTTTCATCTCATTTTCTAACCTGCTAAAATCACGTCACAACAAATTGAATTAAAACACCTGTTTCCAGTCAACCCTCTATCTGTGCCACGCCACTGGTTAACAGTCTGATGCGCATAATCCGGCTATCAGATGATATGTGCTACCAGCTCCGCTGCAGAATCTTCATTTTGCTTTCTTTTCTTTGCCGACCTTAGGACTAATAGTTTGATCTTGAAAATCATCGTTGATTGAATTTGAAATAATTGATTTATATAAAAGTTCCCTAGTGAAAATTAAAGATATAACTTCATCTTAAATACTGTGTAGTAACCTATATCAACAATATACGGTAGGTTGAAAGTTCATTTAGCAAAATGCTGCACTTAACCTTGAATATATGATTTTTAATTTTCCTCACAGCATTTTTCCTATTAACTGCTTGAAAGCTTTATGAAAGCATTTAGAAATTTAAACTCTGCTCTACAGAATTTGTCTTTTATCACAATGGATTTCATAGTCGTATTTCTTCAGTTCACTCCCTAAGTGATTGGGGACTCTAACATAGACGACCTCTACCTCATCTATTTCACCAAGATAAGTCTCATTGACTATTTTTATACTGGGTGATTCACCAGTGGCGAGGTGCTTTGTAGCTCGTAGACTCTTAAAGATTTTATTTTTGTTCGAACGGTATTGTATTTAGAAAGTAAGAATCTACTTCTATAAAAAATTTTTTTTTCAGATTAGAACTTCACTATTTCGTTCAAGATTCAGGAGCGGCCTAAACGCTGCTATAATGTCTTTAAGTAATAAGTGTTTTTGGTGAGTAGTTTAATCACAATATTTTTTTTTCCGTAAAAATTTCTGAAAATAGGCTCTCACGTCATCGCATGATCTTCGGCCAGAGAGGATGAATGCTTCACTCATTTCGTTTGCTTATTGTCCAAAGATAGCTTGATTGATGAATTCAAATAGATTATCCTCATTTTGTACAGGAGTGACTTAAAAAATTTATTGAATATTGTAGTTTTAAAAATATCAAATCTTGATTTTTTTCAAATGGAACACTCTGTATTTTATTATTCATATAAACGCATAAAATATCGTGCTATATTTTTGCAGAAGCAACCTAACCTCATCTTTATCTTCGATCATTTTCGAAATATTAGATTATTTATAATAATCTTTTAAGAAAATTCTACAAACCCTATTAAACTCATCAACATGCATCATTATTCGCACAGAAGTTTTTTTTCCTGTAATGATTCAAGTAGTAAAAAAGGAAAACCTAAACAAGATAATTCTCTTTACGAATGATAAAATCAAGATGATTAAAACGTAAATCGAGGTATGTGTTGACATTTTTTTTATTTGTGCTTTCTGTCAGGTGTCCGGACATATCATATTCTGCATTTTACATGGTGAAATTAATGGTGTTTTGTTATTAATCATTGTTAAAGTGTGGTTTGAATCCAACTTTCTCAATTGACTGCCTAGAAGTTCTCCAAAGAGGAAATGGTTGATTTGTTTTTCATTCTGGATGAGTGTGATAGAAATTCTTTGTTGGGAAGTGGAGTTTATGCACAAAGGTTTCCTGATAAGAGGTATCTTGATGCGAGATGCTTTGAAAAACTTCTAATTAGATTTATTGAAACGAGTAATATCGCTTACAAAACACATGAAATCCCAAAAACTGCTATAGCTGAAGACAACCAGTTATCAATTTTGTTGATAGTGGCAGAGGACCCATATAAAAGCCAAATAGAGATTTCTCAGTTGACAGGTATAAATCAAACTTCCGTCCATAGAATCTTGAAAGTGAATTTTTGCAATAAGTAAGTGACAAAGTAGCGGAAAATTCAAATATGTTTCGCAGAGTTCTTTTCTCGGACGAGGCAACTTTCCACAAGATGGAGCTTGTTAACGGGCACAGCTTTCATACTTACGACACGGAAAATTCACACTTCATGAGACAAATAGATCACCAGCATCGTTGGTCCTTGAATGTATGGGCCGTTATAGTAGATGGATACCTAATTGGACCGCACTTTTACGACGGGCACCTAAATAGTGAAATGTATTTAGATTTTCTGCAAAATCATCTACTAATGGTACTTGCCGACGTACCAGAGCAAATAAGACAAGATTTGTGGTTACAACAGGATGGAGCACCGACACACTATTCACATCAGGTTAGGGAGTACTTGAATCATGTATTTCCGAACAAATGGATAGGACGTGGTGGTCCTGTTGGATGGCCAGCTAGGCTCCGGACCTTACAAGTCTAGATTTTAACTTGTGGGGACATATTAAGAGCATCGTTTACCAAATTCCTTCTACAACACAGTTGGATATGAGACAGGGAATAGTCGACGCCTTTCAGTCAGTTAATCCGCAAATTTTGTCGAGAGTCCAACGGTCTTTCCTCAGAAGGATTGAGTTGTGTCTACAAAGAAACGGGCAACATTTCGAACACTTATTGAAATAGTTCAACACTTTGTAGGTCATCTCACAAAAACCAATCTATTACGTATTTCCATTGCCCTGATCAAGTATAATGATATGTACTATTAACTCTTCTTTCGCAACCCCTGTTTTCATTATTTTAGTTTTTTTATTTCGAAAATTGTCAAAAATAAATATAATGTTATTTGTTTGAAAATACAGCACAATATTTTATGCGTTGAAATGAATAATAAAATACAGGATGTTCAATTTGAAAAAATCAAGATGATATTTTTAAAATTACAATATTCAATAATTTTTTGAGTCACTTCTGTATAAAATGAGGATAATCTATTTCAATTCATCAATAAAACTATCCTTGGGCAATAAAAAACGAAAAGAAAAAAGTATTCATCCTTTCTGACCGAAGGAGCATGCAACGATGTGAGAGCCTATTTTCATGAATTTTTACGGAAAAAAAATATATATTGAATCTTCAACAAAAAAGTGGTCTTCCATTCTGAAAAAACCTCCCTAAATTTTTTTATAGAACATTCGCACACCCTATTCATTTCAAAATAAATTGCCGAAGTAGATTTCTACTTTCTAAATACAATACCGTTCGAACAAGAATGAAATCTTCAAGAGTATACGAGCTACAGAGCACCGCGTCACTGGTGAATCATCCAGTATATATATATATATAGAAAGAAGCAAGAGTTGACATTATTTACCATAATTATAATATGTAATCAAATATCTAAGTAGAACTACATTGACTTTTCTTCCAAGATTTCAGTGACAATTATTGAATTAGAGTCTCATTACTCATTTTGTCCCAGGCTTAACCAGTAAAATTCAATTTGGTTACAATTTATTTTTCAGTTCTATGCTGAATGCGAAATGTCAAAATTTTTCCCAACTTGTCATTAATTCTTCAAATTTTCAAAACATCTAAAAATGAAAACTGTAACAAAAAAAAATAATACCCAAGACTGTTTCGCAGATGTTTTAATGGTTAGACAAATAAGTTCTGGAGATGTCGATGCTAAAGCTCCTCAGCTAGAAAAATCCAGCAAAGGACCAGCGGATAAGTATTTTGTTCGTAGAAGACTGGTTAATTACGAACGTCTCGATCCAAGTCAACGCCGTGCGAAAACAGGCTTGCAGTGTTTCGTAGATGATCGAAAGGATGTTACTGCAAGCGGTCAACAAGGGGAGAAGATAAAAATTCCTCGTCAACTAAAAAAAGCACCACTGAGATCAGGAATTAGAATGATCTCTGTAAGCATACCTAGATTTGGAAGAGGTCAGGCAGTTATAAAGTCTAATCTTGATAGAAGCGCCGTTAGTCATAAGCCTGATTTATTTCCTGAAGATTTTAAGCAGTCAATCGATTACGAATCTGCTAATGTACTTGAAGACGCTCAAAAGGAAATTGATATATCACAGAATCAGTTACAACAAATACATAGTATATTGAAGAACAAGCATGAAGAGGAAAATTATTCACTTAAGCCAAAGTGGAATCCTCCCAGCCAAATTGTAAATAAGGGAAACAGTACAGAAAAAGTTATATCAACACTTAATACCTTAAACAAGAAGCTCAGTAATATGCAAGAAAAATATTTCAACCAAAACAAAACCATTTACAAATCCATCAAAGATATTCCATCTAAAATGAGAATGCAAAGTGAATCAGAAATTGAGGTTACGGAATCAAACAGCGATCTTGATATACAAATTAAAGAAAACAAGAATATTCTAGGAAGATTCAATTCAACGAAAATTCCGAATTTCGACAAATTTGTGCAAGAAGATAATCAAAACAATTCATTGAGATTGGAAGATTCAGAAGAGGACCCAGACATAAAAACCTCTCCGCAGGTACCTAAGAAAGATGGTAACTTCCAATTTAATATGGCAAATGATACTTTTCTTGGAAATTCTGAGATTAAACTTGTAACCACAGAGTCTAACAGTATCGCAGATTTACCTGTAGAAGCAAAAGAGAGAATCTTAGAAAAATTTCATTTATCTAAAATTCATAGATTGTCAGAAAATCTGGGAGCACGAGACACAAAACCAGAAAAACTGAACAAGCAGTGTTCTAGAGGCCAGAACTTTTCGAATAATTTACCAGATATTCTAATGGGAGGAGAAGGACCATCGAGTACTTATTTCTCTATAAGAGAATCCCACGAGTGTGTCCCAATTCACGATTATACAGAACCATCTGCTTTCAAACACGAAACCGAGTCGAATAGTGATCCAAGTTTTCAAAGGAAGGGAGAAATTCGACAAAGGAATGTTGCAAAAATTCAAAAACTATTATTGGAGCAGGATAATAATAGAGAGCAGAAAACAATCATTTCACCGTTATCTCCAATGAAAACAAATTTATCTACAAAGGTTTTCGACAAAAAGACCACAGAGTTAGGAGCTTCAACTAAGATTTCCTCAAATACTAATTATTATGACTGCAATTCCAAAACACAGACTTCAATGGATTCCCCAGGCACATCCACAAAAAAAATATTTTATGATAATTTCGGAAGATACTCGAGCATATTAGATAAGAAAAATCAAAGATGGAATGTAGAAGTTAACAGTGCACCTAACTTACCAACTCGAAATACCACACAAACTGACACCAAATTAGATGCATCAATATTCGATGAATCTGACCTTCAAAACTCCGTTTTGAAATCTAGTTTTCTAACGAAAGCGTTTAGTATCGACGCTTCTGGAAATTTCTCCGAAACTAAACAACCTCGAATATCGAAAAATAAAAGCGATCAGTTTTTCAACGGCGGCTTTGACTCGAAAAATTGGGAAAACACTAATTCGAAGGGTATGAAGACTACTAAAGATATGTATGTAGCCCTAAAGAAAGCTTTGAGCAATTCATTTTACAAGTTGCCATCTCAGAATTAAATACAGTATTGCATACATAACTTATTTTTTTATTTTATTGTAGTATGTGAGACGGATATTTTATATTTCTTCATATTAATGTCAGAATTTTGACTAGATAAAAATTTGTGAAGTAAGTCGTCCTTCAATTTGCATATCCTTTCAAATTTGCTTTTATCGTGGGAAGGAATACTGATATCAGATGAAAGAAAATCCAGAGAGTTGTTTTCTGTTACATATTAACCCATTAGTGCATTTGAAAAAAAATTATTTGATTATAATTTTTCTTGAAATGGATATAATTTTACTGTTGAAACGTGTTTCTGTCGCTACTTTTAAATTTTCTCTCTCAGTTTAGAAGAAAAAGGTGATCCGTTCAAAAGGTTCAAAATTCACTTATTCTTTTCTACGAATGAAATATTGGAGATAGCAACACATTTGAATAAACTTAATACGATATCATTAACATCATATTTCGTGGCATTATTTCTTATGAAAATCGAAAAAACAGTTTTTAGGGTGTAGGCCAATATTGCACTTATCACATATGAACTTCGAATTTTTATGGTACATTTTATATTTCCTGTCACTCTCAGAGTATTTGACCAAATGCCCCACATTATCTATCTAATCTAACATCGTTATTGTTGACAACTGTCGGCAGTTTCTGGCTGATCTGGTCCCATATTTTTCCAGAGAGCTCACGGCTATGGGATGTCTGAATGTTAAAAGATTTCACAGCTTCGATCGTCAGGTCTGAGTTTATTCATCAAAATCCAGCCATTTACCACAGTCACATCGAACAAATACCATTTTTTTTGTCGCATTCTCGATCGGTACGCAGCTACGAATCCATTCATCTTATCAACCCCTCCCATGTATGTATTGTAATTTGATACCACTTTTGGTTGGGCAACATTCTGTTTGGATTTGGCCTCTTTGCACCAAAATCTAGCGGTCATCATAGATTGATGTTCGAGTTGGTGGCTATCGTTAGCACCTTGTTGTCTTTCCATTGAGCCATCAGAATTTTCTCGTTCGATAAAAACCGAAAAGACCCTCTTTTTTCTCTATTCCATACATTCTTCTCTGGAAAAGGGCATCCTTCTGAACGATTTTGGCGTATAGTACCAATAGCACAAATATTGAGGTCCGCTAGATGGGACATTAGATCAATACCAGTAAAGTAGTTATCGAAATAAAGTTAATAACCCTAATTCTCTTCCAGTCCTGCTAATTAAATTAGAAATAAAACAACATCACCACCCAAACCAAATTGTTTTTCATTATCAGATTTACCAATGTTTATTTCGAATGCTAACATACTCCCCTCCACTTTGACAAAGGACCCAATTTTTAAAACTAAACCTGATTGGCTTTCCTTTGATATATTGCTTCACATAATGTTTTCCATACAATTGTTACCATGTCCACTACGGCATCTAACTATAGATCGCTCTAGACCCCTCCGAATAAGCGTGTTACCGTGTTAACCACGCTTCCCTAATCACAGATTGCCTCTTCGAGTTCACACTGTCTTAGTAAACCGGCTGCAGCACACGTTTCCAAGAGCTGGCTTTCCCTACCCACGCCATATTGCCAAACCGCCGTTGTTTACCAACGAACCACGTGTTTTTATTTCATTTTAATTCTACGTTTACAAAAAGTGTTTGTGTTAACCATCAGTGTTTCCATCGTGTGTGTGACCCCATCCCTGTAGCAAGTGAAGCTCAACGTGTGCATTAGGGCACTGTTTCTCCTTTGAGAAAAAGAACCCATCCCGACTGAGTTAGCCGATAAATTTTAATACGAGAATCCAAGGAAAAATTCCGCTATTTCCGCACATGAGGTGAATCCGACGCACGTGATAGGACCAACGCGAACAATAGCAACGATGCACGTGGATAGTATTCGTCTAATTCATCTACTGCAGAATTAATCCACCACCGCAGCAGCCGTGAATGAAGCTTCCGGTTCATGGACCGAAGACAACACCAAGTGGCGCCCAAAGACGAGTGTGTGAGTGTAGTGTTGTAAAACGACCAGTGCGTTAGTGAATATAGAACCTACTAACAGTCGCAGTTGTTCAACGTATGATAAACTCATCATGTGTCCTATGTGTCTTAGGTTAGTAAATTGTTTTTTTCAGTACTATTTTTCTCTTTTTCAGGTACTTTTGATATCTAATCAGGTACTTTTAATATCTAAGTTTTATGTGTGATTGACAAATGAAGATACGAAGTAGATGCGTTTCAAACCACCCCTCAGATTTGTTATTGTACATATCTTAGATTTAAATAATTCAAATATAGCCTTGTACCACGCTCTTATAATGTAAGTAGCTAGACCATACGACTTGCTTACGTGAGGCAAGGTTTTCTGTGGTTTCCCTTGTCATCATCGCGTTGATGCCAAATGGCGCGTAAGATAGTAAGACGGCCACAGATGCAATGCACACAGGGTCGTATTTGATTTAAGTAGGATAGCTTGATAAAACTCTTTTTTTTTTATTTATTTTCAATGTTATGATGTAAACGTATGCACATGTCTTTAATAAAGATACAACATGGTTTTATTATCCTGTATGGCAATATGGAGGCGCCTAATCGCGATCTTCAGAGGGGGGCCGTGTTACCATGTCCACTACGGTATCTAACCATAGATCGCTCTAGGCCACTCCGAATAAACGTGTTACCGTGTTAACCACGCTTCCCTAATCACAGATCGCCTAGTAGGCTCTTCAACAAGGCTAGGCACAGAATAAAGCCTAGTTGAAGGTCAATTTGTCAATTCTATCACAATAACCATAACGAAAACTTTTAACACAATTGTACTCTTCACTCGATGGTCTTAAATGATGCGATTTGCTGAAATTCGAGGCAGAACCTTCATCAGCCAACTAATTCTGTGCATGTAAATCTGCATCCTGCAGTGATCCCTGACTAGAAATTATAATCTTTCTCATAAGATTGTATATAACTTAAATACACCTTTGATGAAAGTATGCCAAACATAGTTTGGTTCCTCCAGACTAATTATGTGCATGCATATCTTAATCTTGCAGTGAGCTCTGGGAATAACGACTAGGACTTCTAGTCGTAGTAATAGGATTTTATACACCTTTGTTGACAGTATAAGACAGTTTAAAACGACGACGATCCAGTCATGATGAGCTAAGTATATTTTCCTTCTGCCTGTTATTGTTCACTGAAAAGTTTGACGTAGGATATCTTAACCTGGTTTTGGTTCCTCCAGACCAATTCTGTGCATATAAACCTTCATCTTGCAAGGGACCCTTGAAAATACTGACTAGAGATTTCAGTCCTAGTAATGGGATTGTATACTACTTAAATACACCTTGTATGAAAGTATTAAACAGTCTGATTTTGTTCGCTGAGAAGTTTGAGGTGAGATACTCAAACATAGTTTTTATTCTTCCAGACAAATTCGGTGCATGTGAACCATCATCTTGCGTAGAATACCCCACTAGGTGGCAGGCGGCCTTGCAGGTGGCTATAGGTCCCGTGAATTGGTCATCTATGTGACTAAGTTTCGGGATGTGGCGGAAGGTCTGGTTCCAGGGTGGAAAGGATTGGCAACGAAGCATGATGAGCTCTTCTGGGACAGAATCATCCAGAGTTAAAATAGTCTCCCATTGGGATCTCCGGGGGGACAGCCTCGAGGCGCTGATGATGCGGGTAAGTCGAGCACTCCTCCGGCGAATTCACTAATTCATTCACTTTCTAGAAAAGAAAGCAAACTCTTGATAAAATTCTGCAATATACGAGGACTGGGGCACAACAACGTGAATGTCTATGCAGTCCACCAGCATCTGCAGAACCTAAAACCCCATGTGCTGGCCCTAACCGAAACCCAAATAAGTAAAACAACCGACACAACGTATTTACGTTTTAATGAGTATGAGTTACATACGAGATTGAGGTTCGAAAGGGGCCTCTGTGTTTTCGCCAGATCGGTTGTTGCATGCCAGAGAGAGGAAACGATGGAGGACAACGCTTTCGACCTTGCGTAGTTTAAAATCTGTTCGAAGGATAAAACACTGTTCTTATGCTGCCTACATCACTCGCCAAACGATATTCACTTCCCTAGACTGTTTCAGTACCTAGGTGTTAAGGTGGATTGGATTCAGTCATATTATCCGGCAGCTGAGGTCATTATTCTAGGTGACTTCAACGTTCACAACACCAACTGGCTTCGTCACTCCAATAGAACAGATGAAGCGGAAAGACAGGCTGAAACTTTCGCAATCAGCCATAATCTAACGCAGCTAGTCAACGAACCGACAAGAATTCTTGATCACCCAACCGACTTTCCGACCACCTCGGATCTTTTTTCGATTTCAGATCAAGATGATTTTGGAGTGGAGGTCTCAGCACCGCTAGGCAACTCAGACAATAACAATAATCTACTGCTGGAACAATTGTGCTGCCGCTAAACCAGTAAACCACTCAGACGCATTTGGCACTATTACCGTGCTAATTGGGACGAGCTGTGTGAATTATTTTCGTGCTTCTCATTCAGTGATGTTTGCCCTTCAAATCCTGACATCAATGTGTGCACTGAATATGTTGCAAAAATCATTCATGCAGGAATGGATCTCTACATCACTCATTCCATGAAATGAACAACAGCAGGAAAGCTATGGTTCAACAAAGACTGCGAAAGAGCCTCTGCAGCCAAGAGCAGAGCTTAGAAGTAATGGATAAATCAAATAGAAGGAAAAAAACAACCTTCTTACGAATACGGAACGTATGCAACCTGAAAACTGCAAGATCAAAGGCCAATTTCAAAGAAGAGGTAACTAATAAACTTCTTGAACAGGTAAGCGAGACTAGACAGAAATCTCAACCATCTGTTTCAGATTTCTTATGAAAGCGAAACTTTTCCGTGCAGCTGGAAAATAGCGACAATTCAATCGATTCCGAAGAAAGGGAAAAAGTCCTCACCCCAAAACTATCGCCCTGTTGCACTTCTTCCTATTATGTCCAAAGTGATAGAGAGAGTCACAAATGATGAACTCATCAAATATCTTGAGTTACAGGGAATTATTAACGACCGTCAGTATGGTTTTTGCAGGCAAAGATCGACAGGAGATCTGCTCGTCTACGTCACTCATGTTTGTACATCAACGATGGAAATGCATGGGGAATCTAGAGCAATAGCCCCCGACATCTCTAAAGCCTTCGATAGGGTTTGGCATGCAGCCTTGTTGAATAAACTTGCTGCATATAGGCTTCCCGAAAGATTGCGGAGTAACGAATAGGTATCTTTTTTCAAACAGGTCAATACAAGTTGTGGTCGATAGTTTAACATCTGATTGTTTCCAGTTGAAAGCAGGAGTATCCAGCCATCCATTCTTCCGCCAACCTTGTTTCTGTTGCAGATAAACGATCTTCTGTCATCTACAGAGATTAAGATCTTCGGTTTTGCAGGCCGATTACAGCTGCGGAATCTCTTCAGCTTCAGATATCTGAGTGGGATCGGTTGAAAAAAATCTACTCAACGCGACCAATTTCACGTATGGTTTGTACAAGAAACTACGTTTCCTAGAAAGATCCCAGCTGGAGAACCTCCTTTAACGAAGCTAGGCCAACAAATTGCATCCAAAGATTCGATTCACCTTCTCGGAATAACGATCAACTCCGGCTTTTGCTGGCATGAACATGTATCAGCAGCAGCTAAGTCGGTATCAGCTAAACTTAGTTTTCGTTTCAGAGACAAGCTATACTTGACGTAATCTCAGCTGTTGCTTCTATATAAGGGGCAGATTTGACATGCTTTGGAATACTGTTCCCATATATGGGGATCTGTGCCCTAACATTCGTTATAGATGTTGGATAGTGTGCAAAAACGGGCTGTGTGCCTCATCGACCACCCGGAGATGATCCGCGGTCTGCAACCTTTGACTCCCAGAAGACAAGTTGCTGACCTTTCTCTCTTTTACAGTACGGCAGATGCTCCAAGGAGTTGAAAGACCATGTTCCGGGAAAACTCATGTTTTGCCGCAAAACTAGGCTCGCAAGGAGTTCTCATCATATGGCGGTACATTTAACGACCGCTCGAACCTCTCTCTATAAGAATTCATTCGTTTACAGGGCCGATGAGCTGTGAAACTCGCTTCCGTCCAACATATTCCAACATCCTACAATTTGGTTCCCTTCAAGATGCGGGTAAAGAGACACCGGCCAGTCGGAAAAGTAAAGTATAAATAGTAAGACAAAAATAATATAACTCGTCTGTCTCGTCCTCATAGTCCTTAGTAGCAATAGTAATAATAGTTCCAAAGTGTTGTAGAAATGAAGTGAATGAACAATTGTCCATTACATGCTATACATGAAAATCAGTAATTCCCTCAAAGAATCAAAGAAATTAACTATTTGAATGACGGTTGGATCTGTATTTTCATCTCCTGGATCCCTCTAGTAATTCAGAAGAACTATGAGCAATGGTATTAAGATGATGCGGCAAACTTTTCCCCAACTTTAAAATATCTTTCTGAAAATTTTTAATTTCATTTCGACGGTATAATAAATCACTGAAGCAATCGAAAGCCATTAAGTGGATCGTAAAAATACCGCTCTTTATGAAGTAGAGGTCACAGAGTCTATAATCGAATCTCATTTCTGCCGCTTCGTGTAACACAGACGTTTATTTGATCTCTGTCAATACTTTCACAATATAAAATAAAGGAAATAAAGGGTATGAAGAAGTGTAGGGGTAAAAATAATGACGAAACAGCCTGAAAGGACGAAAGCTAGATTAATATCGTCGTCACATACAGCGATCAGCGATCAATAACGGATGACGAATCGAAAATATGCCATCGTGTGAATTAAATCCATCACCCTCCTTCGGCGGATCATCAATCATCTATAACTAATAGTCCATAAAAGACTTAACCGCACACAGCGGGTCGACACCTAATAAAATTAACAGTTGTTGCACGTTTGATGAAGTGTCAAGAATAAACTGGTTTCCCTTATGATATGCACTGGAAATTGAACTGGGTAAGATCAATTCTCTTTCCCTTGTAGATTTGGAAATCTTCGTTAAAAAGTCCTTAATATTTTGGAACTCAAGAATCCCAAACGAACGATATCTATGTTAGATAAGAGACAAATAAGAACCAATTTTTATATAAAGGTATGAAATGTCGATTTTCACTTCGGACACGTGACGTGTTACGGCACACTATTGCTTCTTCACATGTGAAAGTTTATAAAATTATGAAATTACTACAGTGTGTTCCAACGAAAATTTGACCCCCCTCTAACTCCGAAATGAGTAACATTAGCGAAAAACACCAAGACACGTCGATTTTTGTTTCGAGGGGGAGCATTTTTCGAAATAATTCGAAACTTGTCAGATCAACCCCCTACCCCCAGCAACCCTAATTTCGAAATTCATCATAGGGAATAAGGGTCGAGTGGCACCTTACTGAAAAGGTCTGTCAATTCTCCACCTTGATTTGTCATTTTTAGAATTTTAAATTAACATACAGGGTGTCCCAACCAAGGGTGAAGTTGAATTCCTGGAAATCCCAAATACTAAATGAAATAGATTTATTTTGGCATAATGCAAGCGCAGGTTTATGCTCGGTCTAGAAAAACGACCTACACTTGTGAATTTGGAGTTGGTGCAATCAACCCCTATTTCCAGCATCCCCAACTCAAAAATCATTCGATCGATAATAGGTCAAGTGGCACCTCGTTGGAAAGGTACTGCAATTTTCTCTTCGAATTTGGTATTTTCGAAATTCAGAATCATCATACAGGGTGTCCCGAAGCAGGAACATTGAAAATCCAAATAACTTTTTGAAACTGGTTCATTTCGGTATACGAGAACATGTTTGATCCGAGAATAGAACTTTCTTGTGTGGTTATAGAATTTTTCAATTCAATATCGTCATTTGAAATTATCAACTAAAATTAATTCGAAACTGTTAAATGTATTGGGGTACGATGTGTTGAGCATCAATTACGAAGAAATAAAGCTGATTTCTGCATTGAAAATGTTCACATTTTTTTCATTTCTATCTGGCGTGCAGACATCTGTTATTTCTCATTTTTGCAATGAAATATTATTATTATTCAGGTCAGTTCCTCATTATTGTTGTTGTTCGTCAGTTGAAATTAATCTGAAAATGGTTTATTCCACTGAGGAAAGGGTCGAAATTGTATCGACGTATTTTCGAAATAACAGTTGTGCCAAAGAAACGGCAAGGATATTCGATAGGAACCATCCTGAAAGGGAAAGGAGTCAGTCACCAGTACGTTAAATATTTGGTTGACAAATTCCTAGCTACGGGTTCGGTGGCAAACAAAAACATGAAGTGGCATGTCCTGTCAGAAATGAGGCAACGGAAGTGGCAGTAGTGGGTCATCTACAAATGGAGAATACTACTTCGATCAGAAAACTATCTCGTCTGACTGGTGTATCAGCTAAAACTGTCCATAGAATCGTGAAACATCACAAATTTCACCCCTACAAGGTAAAATTAGTGCATGAAATAAACGAAGATGATCCAGATCGTCGTTTACAGTTTTGTGAAAATCTAAGTGAAAACCTAAACGCTAATCCAAATTTTCTGAATAACATCTGTTTTTCTGATGAAAGCACCTTTATGCTCAGTGGTGAAGTGAATAGACATAATTGTCGATATTGGGACACACAGAATCCTCATTGGTTTAGAGAGGCCCACACGCAAAGGCCTCAGAAGTTGAACGGTTGGGCAGGAATTTTTGGCAATCGTCTAGTTGGGCCTTTCTTTATTGAGGGTTATCTGAATGGAAATGGCTACCTACAGTTGTTAGAGGAACACATACATCCTAGATTGACAGAAATTTTACAGAACGATCCAACTCTTTCTGAGGACGAAACGCGTTTTCAACAAGACGGTGCTCCTCCGCATTATGATGCTCGGGTGCGCCAATATTTAGACGAAAATTTCCCAGGAAGGTGGATTGGTAGAAGAGGACCTGTTGAGTGGCCAGCCAGGTCACCAGATTTAAATCCCTAGATTTTTTTTTGTGGGGCCATCTAAAATCTAAAGTTTATGCCACAAGACCAGAAAACCTGGAGGAGCTGCGGATGAGGATTATCACAGAATGCCGACTTTTGACTCCTGAAGTTTTCGCTAATGTGAGAAGAGAGTTCGAAAATCGTCTGTATAACTGTATGGAGGTGGGCGGAGGTCATTTTGAACAATTGTTGTAATAATCAAGTTAGTTTTTGTTTTCAATTGAATACAAGTTCAATAAATCTCGTTTTCCTGTTTAGATGAGCATCCAATCAGTTTCTCCATCATCCCTCATCCTGATCCTCACGCCAGAAAACCTCGATTGCCAAACTGAAACCAATGCCTCAGTGATTCAGAAAATAGAAAAATCTTTCTGGAACTTTGCCACTCAACCTGTAATCACTTGTATGATTTTTGAGTTGGGGATGCTGAATGGAAGAGATTTATTGCAAAATTCCATATTCACGCAAGAGAGTCTTATTCTCGAATCAAACATAAACATGTTCTCGTATTATACCGAAATGAACCCGTTTCAAAAGTTATTTGGGTTTTCAGTATTCCTGCTCCGGGACACCCTGTATGCTGATTCTGAATTTCGAAAATACCAAATTCGAAGAGAAAATTGAAATACCTTTCCAACGAGGTGCCACTTGACCTATTTTCGATCGAATGATTTTTGAGTTGGGGATGCTGGAAATAGGGGTTGATTGCACCAACTCCAAATTCACAAGTGTAGGTCGTTTTTCTAGACCGAGCATAAACCTGCGCTTGCATTATGCCAAAATAAATCGATTTCATTTAGTATTTGGGATTTGCAGGAATTCAACTTTACCCTGGGTTGGGACACCCTGTATGTTAATTTAAAATTCTAAAAATGACAAATCAGAATGGAGAATTGACAGACCTTTACAGTAAGGTGCCACTCGACCCTTATTCCCTATGATGAATTTCGAAATTAGGGTTGCTGGGGGTAGGGGGTTGATCTGACAAGTTTCGAATTATTTCGAAAAATGCTCCCTCCTCGAAACAAAAATCGACGTGTCTTGGTGTTTTTCGCTAATGTTACTCATGTCGGAGTTATAGGGGGGGTCAAATTTTCGTTGGAACACACTGTATAGATATAGTAACACGGGGTAGTTCGTACAGAATCTATCACTACTGATAAAAGGTTTAGCAAATTTTTCTTGAATCTATTCATAATATGAACAGAAGTCACTGTATGGATTCTTCCGTTACTATTTGCTATTTACGCATGATTGAAATACAAACAAAATTTGTTACTGTTCAATATTCACGGCTTGCCTTGAAAATCAAGCTGCTTCACTTGAACGAAGATGAAGTAAAATATATTTTATACTTTACACCAGGGGTGCTCAAATTTGAACTGCTGCCGATCTACCTCAATATATTTAGACTACTTACGATCGACTTTGAGAGGCTGCAAGTATGTGTGATGCTGTGTTGTCATACTTACACGATACACCCTACCTACCTATCTACCTAGGTAGGGTGTACCGTAGCATATATAGATATTAGCTTTCCGCACAGTAGATATTATTTCAGACAATGTTTGGGTTAGGTTTAGTTAGGTTCTTCCCTATAATATCAATGAAGAAACTCATTGTTATTCAATATTGCGAGTTTATTGGTTGTTGCAAAACAAAAGAGTTACATTTGGTGTTAAACGTCTTTGGATGTTGAAGCGTGGTACTACATGTCCTCAGCATACTTCTCATAAGATGGTACACACACCACGTGTGTGTGTTAACCGCAAGCCTGATGACATATGATCGTCGCTTAGTCGATTGCAATATTTTGACTTAATTATCTCCATTTCAGAAAATGACCCAAACATAGCTGTCAGTTGAAGGGCGATTTGCCTTAAATTCGAATATTCATCTTCAGATATGAAACAGCAGAAATTTGTATCAGATGCTGTAGCTTTGAGATGTATATCTGATATAATCTGCACCAAATCATTTTCAACAGAACATGAGTTAATATTAAACTGATTTGCTATTTCAGTAGCTAAATTTTTTCACATGAAAAAGGATAGCTCATAAATGATGCTTTATTTGCCAAATTACTGCAATCATAAAAACGCATTTCGAATTGTCCCAAAATATCTGATAATTCAGCCTCATAAGTATCATAATTCAACTGGGAAATCCTTGCTTTCAAAGACGAAAAATGTTTCAGATCCTTTTTTTCAAGTTGATCTAACATAAGTTGCAATTTATTTTTCCATGCGTTTACTGCGCTAATCATCCCAATAAAAGTTTTTCCTTTACCTCAAAGCTCCAAGTTAAAGGTGTTTAAGTGCATTGTCATGTCAGTCAAAAATGCCAAATCCGTTAGCCCTTTTTCGTTTTTCAATATCTGAGTGTCATCACCTCTTTTGTCTAGAAAAGCTGTTATTTCGGGCATTAATTCTCGAAACCTTTCTAGGAATTTTCCGCGACTCAACCACCAGACGTCCGTGTGAAGAACTAAATCAGTGTGTTCAGCTGACTCCATATCTTCCAACTGTAACTTAAAGAGCCGCTGTTGCAAGCTATCAGCACGGATGGAATTCACAATTTTTGTTGCAATGACATTAATTTCCTCCGTGTTTAAAACTTTCGAACACAAAACTTGTTGATGTATAATGCTATGGAATGAAAAAAATGAAAGGAAATCTATCTCCATTTGCTTGACACAATGCCACAAAACCGTTATTGTTTCCAGTCGTTGCTGGTCCTCCATCGGTTGTAATGCATACTAGTCTATATATTGGTAACTTGTAGTTTCTAACAAAATTGAAGAAAACGTCATATATATCTTCGCCACGGGTCTTATCCTTCAGAGGAATGATTGTCAAAAATTCTTCCTTAGCTAACATGTCATTGAATACCATCCAAATAAAAATACACATCTGGCTATGTCCTTACTCATGACTTCAATACGCCTTGTGACAGTCGGACGAGATAACTGAAGTTCTCTAATAGGAGACATGATTTCTGTTTTATTTTTAAAAACTCCTAATAAAGTCTCACCTGCTTAAATAAATGCTTCCTTCACAACCGTTTCATCTTCGAATGGTTTTTTGTGTTTCAATATATGAGATATTTCAAATGACGCGATCGTAGCAGCTTTCGATTGTTTGGCTGGTCTTGTGAACATGGTTTGTTCTGTTTTTAAATAATATATATAGTTGCAAGACCTTTGTCATTGCAGAGTTCTTTGAAATGTTGCATGTTGGAGTTTTATTGCTTTCCATATTTAATGGCACTTTTAGTGCTGAATAGGCTGTTCGACCACCTTCAAGCAAAGTTGCTGCGATTCCCGACGAAGCGAGTGCAAGTGCAATTTTATTTTGTGAGCGAATTGTTGCCAATATCAATCAAAGAAATTTTTCCCTCACTAGCAGGTGCATATAAAAAGTAAATCACTCCAGTTTCATAATTTGTTACTTTCATAAGAGTATCTAATACATACTTCTGTTGTTCGTTCAACAGTGGAAGATTTGTTTGAATTAATTCTTTCAAACTGTAGAGATCATACAGTTTTTCCCGGTGCAATTCTTGGTTAAAAGCATCATGCATTGGACGATTGGGCGTGGCCAGGCCTAATTGAATTAATAGTTTGTTTGACATCATCAAGCATATTTCCTCAATTGAAATCAATGCATCGTTGTAAATTTCTTCACTGATTTGTATATTTGGACTTCCCATTCAATTCCGTATTCGATACAAAATATCATCACACATAATCTTTGAACTTGATCCACAAATCAATTGGGTTTGATTGGAAGCATGTAGATATGATTATAGAAAACAATGTTAGTATTTGATGAGCATGCAATAATAGTAGAGCATCATTGAGAGTTTGATTCCAATGAGCAATTCACCAACAACAGTTCGTAAATGTTGGAATGATGTTGGGCCACGTACATATACTAACAGCAGTCGTAAATAAAAACATGCATCATTGTTTGGATGTACTGAATAAATTCGACCAATCGCATCAGTGGAATATACATCTGGGTATCCTGGAACTGGTTTTTCTTGTTGCCATCGTATGAATCTCCTTGAGGATTGCTTCCAAGTATAATATTTTGGCATTTCAGAATAAAGCAATGTTTGTGCAAATGAACTTTATACAATAACAATGAAACTCAAACTGACTATATGTTTTAGTTAGAAAACATTTGTATGGAAAAAAGAAAAGGGCTGTTTTAAGGGTTTTCCTGCAATCATTTGAATTCTTATAGCCGCAAAAACTATCCTTGAACTTCAGCGAACATGAAAAAAAAAAGAATTGGCCAAATTGGCCCAGGCGTTGTTGAGTTATGCGCTTACCAACACATTTTGCGGTTCATTTTTATATTATAGATCAACATATTTTGGCCCTATATGCGACAAGATCACTTTGAGAAAAATATTCGTTGTTCGTTAATGTCTATTTATGGCTGCCAAGTGAAAAATATACTGAAAAATGGGATAAGTGTAATAGTTTATTGATGATTAATAAAACGATTTGCAAACACAACATATTAGCCGCTAATATCTTAAACACCAATGACGCTGGATATTAGCACTTAATAAACTATTTAGTTACAATTATCTCGTTTCTTAGTTTTCTGGGCATTATTCATAATGTTTTGGGTTATTAGCCCTTAGTAAAATATTATCAGTTATGGATGACTTGTTTGAAACTCTCTAGTAAGTTGTGTTAAGTACAATAAACATGTAACGCCTTCTTAAGTTTGATATACACTTCAAAGTTTAGTATTGAGAACACCACCAACTTCTTAAGATTGCGAATGCCATAATGGTTTTTGTGCGGTATAAGCAACTATTAGCGGGTATTATCCCGAATATTAGTTCATAGAATTTAGTCATTTACTGAAAGTAACAAAATCCGTAATAAACGTTTGTAATAGCTACAAGTAGTTGACTTATAAGCTCGACAAAATCTCCATTTGTGATTAATTCATGATTACTGATTATAAGAACCAAACACCAAGAATATCTTTTCATCTTTTATCAATATCTTGCTCTACTAGAAAGTATAAAAATGGTACTAGTGATGAATTAAATTATTTCAGGTAAAAATTTTTGGATACATATTTTTCAGAACAGAACAAAATAGTAGCTTTCAAGACCCGCAAGAAACTCTCCTAGGATTTTTTCAATACTAAAGATAAAACTAATAAATTTGATAATATAGAAGTTTACAAGTTGTTCTGTATGGATTATGAAGGCGTCTATATAGATCAAACTAGTTGTTCTTCAAAACGAGATATAAGGAGCATCAGTCAGATATAATCTACTTCTGGTTCACATTGTATGAAAAATGGCCATCTTTTTCCATCCACAGATCAATTTTAATTCTTTCACAGAATACCTAGGCGACGAAAGTTAAATTTTCTTGGACTTGAACTGCAACAATCCCCCATAAATATAATCTCCCGAACGACGAGTATGGCCCGGCTTATTCGTCCTTATTGAAGAACTTTGAATCATACCTTCTTTTATCATAATTATTTTATTACCTCTTGTTTGCACCCTTAATAATTTTGTATTTACCTGTTTATATACAGCGTGTTACATAATATTATGTCACAACTTGAGGGGGTAAATCAACGTGCAATTTTAATTAATTATGATGATTGAAATTATAAATTGTAGTTTTTCTACCCTTTATTCCATTTTTACTTTTAATAAGGTTGAATGTATTGAATGATATTTTTGAATAAAAAGATTAATTTATTTGTGTTTTTTTTCATCATGTAGTAAGTTATCGATATTATTAGGTTCAAATTCTAATATAATTCCTATATTTTCATTAAAAATTACATGGGCACGTATAAGTTGTTAAATAAATTAATACTGAATAAAAAGTGGATAGGTTAGGAAAAAAATATAATATAGTAAATAGAAATTGAAAAATATTTAGAATCATTGATTTATCGATAGTTCATATATATGGTGCGTTTTTGACCGGAGGCACCGCGCGCTCTCCGCCCTCTATCTCGAAAACGGTTCACCCTATAAAAAAATTTTTCGAGGAAAATTTGTAAAAAATTTTGTACTTTACAATATTGATGGTAAATACAAATAGCAAAACACCCATATAAAGTAAGATATTTATGATAAAACAGCCAAAAAACGATTTTTGTGACCTTTGACCTTGAAATTTAATAGTTCAATTGACGAGGCTTTTACGTGATAGAAATCCATTTTCACAAATACAAGTAAGCGTTGATTTCTACTAAAATATATTATTAAATGCTCGACGCGTTTCGATACACAGTATCTTCATCTTGAGCGAATGAATACTACAAATATATCTTACTAACAAATTTTTATATAAACTAAAGAGGCAATCCATTCAGAGCTATCCGTACTTGAACTAATGTTTAGGAAATAAATCTAATAAGGGGGAGTTATTTATGTCTACCTGATCATTAAGAATTACCGGTGAATTCCTAAATCTGTTAATTTCAAGTGCTTCCAGAAGGTTGAGTTTTACACCTCCCTTCTCTGAATGTAGGATTTTAAATTCTGAATTGAAAGCGTGACCATTTTCCCTAAGATGATTTAAATAATTTGAATCGGTTCTTACATTGATGAAACTGCATTTATGTTCAGAGATTCTAACATTGAAATTTCTTCCTGTTCTACCTATATAAAAACAATTGCAATCTGCACAATCCAATCTATAAGCACCTGATATATTTTCTTTCATAACTGGAGATTTATATCTCCCGATAAATGAACCCAAATTTGGTTATGTTTTGAACGCTATATTTAAATTTGAATTTTCAAGACGGGATTTCACAATATTGTTTCTTCTTTTGTAGTATTCTACATCTAACCTAACCTAACTAAATTTGCATCATAACCATTATTTATTGCGATCTGTTTTATCAAATTCAATTCTTTGAAATAATTATCATTAGACATCGGTGTGTTCAAGAGTCTATGTATATAGCAAATTGGTTTGATGAGGAAAATAGAAAATATTTTCATTCCAAGTAATGCGATATCAAAAATTTGTTACTAAGTATTCCACCGAAAGATCCTATAATATAATCAATACTTTGTTAACACAAAATATGACGAATCCACGAATTAAATACGACATTATGGCTTCATTAGATGTTTGCAAATCTCAAAATTATTTTTTATTTAAAGATTGTTTTATAAAAGTCATGGGGAGCTTATATTGGGAAACCTCTTAAGCCCTCTATTAGCAGAAAACTTCATGGATAACATAGAAAAAACTATTCATAAACACCCGCTCAGTAAACATTTCCTATATCGGTATCGATATGTCGATGACAATATTGTGTGTTTCACATTCGAAAATTTCATCACCAACCTGCACCCAAAAATAAAATTCACTTCTGAAATAGAACAGAACAATTCGATCAATTTTCCAGACCTAACAATAACAAGGTCAAATAACAAACACCAGTTTTCAATTTATCATAAGCCCTCTCATACAGATATCACAATTCATTATACATCGGCACATCCTTACCAACATAAAGTTGCAGCATTTAACAGCTATATATATATATATATATATATATATATATATATATATATATATATATATATATATATATATATATATATATATATATAGACTCTTGAACACACCGATATCTAATGATAATTATTTCAAAGAATTGAATTTGATAAAACAGATCGCAATAAATAATGGTTATGATGCAAATTTAGTTAGCAGCATACTACATAAGAAAAAACGAAAATTAGCTTTACAACATATAAATCCAATCGGTGAACACTAAGACAAGAAATTCAATAGCTTAACATATATAGAAAATAATAGCAATAATATGAAATTCCTTCCTAAAGATTCAAATTTAAATATAGCGTTCAAAACATTAACAAATTTGGGTTCATTTATCAGGAAATATAAATCTTCAATTAATAAAGAAAATAAATCTGGTGTTTATAGATTGGATTGTGCAGATTGCAATTATTTTTATATAGGTAGAACAGGAAGAAATTTTATCGTTAGAATCTCTGAACATAAACGCAGTTTCATCAATGGAACAACTGATTCAAATTATTCAAATCATCTCAGGGAAAATGGTCACTCTTTCAATTCAGAATTTAAAATCCTACATTCTGAGAAGAGAGGTATAAAACTCAATCTTCTGGAAGCACTTGAAATTAACAGATTTAGGAATTTTGGAAATTCTAAATAATCAGGTAGACATAAATAACTTACACTTATTAAATTTATTTCCTAAACATTAGTTCAAGTACGGATAGCTCTGAGTGGATTGCCTTTTAGTATATAAAAAAATTGTTAGTAAGATATATTTGTAGTATTCATTCGCTCTTGATAAAGATATTGTGTATCGAAACGCGTCGAGAATTTAATAATGTATTTTAGTAGAAATCAACGTTTACTTGTATTCGTGAATTTAATAGTTGAGTACACCTTACCATATGTAGGGTTTGAGACAATTTTTGAGGTGCCAGTATACAAGTATTCACAGACTTACAGCTGGGTATCTCGAATTCCGAGATTCTTACCTAATTTGAGCATTTGAGCTTAAATGACTGGACTATGAAATTTTTTGTCAGTTCGATTTCGAACTGTATTATCTCACAGAAATTGTCTGATAGTTTGAATGATTTCCAGCAGTCTCTCCACCAAATAAATCAGACAATGCCAATCCTGACACGGTCCTGCTCGGGATCTAGACAAACTTTATCCATTGGAGAAAATGACAGACAAAAGACAGGACAGGGTGATGAATAAGCCTAATGCAGCAGTCTCGCACTATTTAATGCAACGACCTCCATCTCGTTCACATTAATCAGCATACCCAGGCTATAAAATTCAACCACATTCAACGTATAGCTCTGTAATAAGATAAACTGTTGAAACTTGCTTCTTGAAGTTTAGATTTATTCGTGCTCAAAAATTGGTTTAGTTGAAAGTTTGCGAACAAAACATCGATAAAAAGTTTGGAAGTATTTACTAATGAGTATATAAGTGAATATACCTTAGCTTCTGCACGGCTCACTCCTACTTACTTATATATGCAAGGTGTTCGAGACTAATTCATGCAAGTTATATTTCTTAAACAAAAAGAGTTATTCGAATGAAATAAAAGCTGATTCGAATCGTTTCCAAGATATTCTAGCAAAAGGAAAAATATCTCCTTTATCCTTAGTGACAATCCCTAAATTCAAAATTTTATAATAACATCTTACAACAGCAATTCCGATGATTAAGTTATGGCACATCATATTCAACGACGATTTCAAATACGTGATAAGAACTTCTGTATCAGCTCTAGAAACAAGTAGAAATTACTTCAATTTTTGTCTAATGTTTTTGCTCTTATTTAACTGCTGTTGCCGTTTTAGGGCGATGGGTTATTGTTGGATCAAAATATACTTCGAGAAAGTGTGCTCCCAAACTTGCACTCATTCTTAACCGTCTGTTTCAGATTTCTTATGGAAGCCAGACTGGCAAATACCGAGATTCAACCGATCCCAAAGAAAAGCAAGAAGTCCTTACCCCAAAACTACCGCCCTATTGCACTCCTTCCCATTATGTCCAAAGTGATGGAGAGAGTCATAAATCATGAACTCATCAAATATCTTGAGTTGCAGGGAATTCTTAACGACCGTCAATATGGTTTTCGCAGGCAAAGATCGACAGGAGATCTACTTGCCTACGTCACTCATGTTTGTACATCAACGATGGAAAAGCATGGGGAATCTAAAGCAATAGCCCTCGACATCTCTAAAGCCTTCGATAGGGTTTGGTATGCAGCCTTGTTGAATAAAATTGCTTTTTTCTTTCAAATGGATCAATAAAAGTCGTGGTCGTCGGTATAACATCTGATTGTTTCCAGTTGCAAGTAGGAGTACCTCAGAGATCCATTCTTTTGCCAACCTTGTTTCTGTTGCAGGTAAAGATGTTCTGTCGTCTACAAAGAACAAGATCTTCGGTTTTGCAGACGGTTCTACCCTAGTTTTGTCCTTCAGTAGTCAGAGAAGTCAACAAACTAATAACTTAAACTCTGACTTAGAGAAGATATCTGAGTGGGGTCAGTTGAACCTGGTGAGCTTCAACGCTCGCAAGACGCAAGCAACTACGTTTTCTAGAAAGGTCCCCGCTGGAAAACCTCCTTCAATTGCATCCAAAGATTCGATGCACCTTCTCAGATTAACGGTCAACTCCAGGTTGTGCTGGCATGAATATGTATCAGCAATAGCCAAGTCGGCATCAGCTAAACTTAGTTTTCTTTTCAGAGCCAAACGATACTTCACGTCATATCAGCTGTTCCTTCTATATAAGGCGCAGATTTGACCTGCTTTGAAATATTGTTCCAAAATATGGGGATCTGCGCCCAAATATTCAATGCGGATGTTGGATAGTGTGCAAAAACGGGCTGTGCCCCTCATCGACCACCCGGAGATCACACGCGATCTCCAACTGCTGGCTCTCTGAAGACAAGTTGCTGACCTTTCTCTGTTTCACAAATACTTCCACGGAAGATGCTACAAGAAGCTGAAAGACCTTGTTCCGGGAAAACTCATGTTATGCCGCAACACTAGGCTGGCAAGGAGTTCTCATCATATGGCGGTACATTTAGCTACCCCTCGAACCCCTCTCTATAAGAATTCTTTCGTTTACAGCTGTGGAACTCGCTACCGTCCAACATCTTCCCAACATCTTACAATTTAGCCCTATTCAAGAAGCCAGTAAACAGGCACCTCAATTCTTCCCAGGCGCACATTCATGTTGTGTAATAGGTTCGCTTATTTCTGGGAAGAGCGAATAAAAGAAAAATTGAAAAAATTCAATTTATAGTAGACTTTTGTAATCACAATTATCATAAAGTAGAAATTGTTGTACTACCCCCTGAAGTAGAAGTAACAGATGAAGAGGATATGGATGAAAATGAGTGAAAGCCCTCCGATCTGCCCCAAAATGTTCCAGGGAAAATTGAGTTACATTATAACAAATTTCAAGACAGCGAAGATGAAAACAATATACCTCTTATGGAAAAGATGGAAGAAAACAAAAACTTTGAATCGAAACCACCTGAAAAAGTTCAACCAATCTGAACTGAGACCACAATTGTCCTTAAAAGGAATAACACGCTTGGTTATATCAACCGCCTAGATATTCAGAAAACACAATTGAAAAACGAAACTCGACAAAAATCTTCGAAAAGCTGAAGAATGAAGATATTGTAAATCATACAGCAAAACAATCGCGATAATATACAACTCAGAGAAACAATAATTCGTTTTCTGTTTTTGTACAAATTATCAAGATTTTGGTCGGAATTTTAGTCTTTAAATACCACAGACTACCTAGAAAACGTTGGTTTTGGAGTGTAGATGAAGATCTGTCTATACCAGGAGTGCTCGACTGGTCGATCGCGAGTGCTTTTTGGAAAGATTGCAAGAAGAAAAAAAATTTAAATAAGTAGGTCACTGAACTACAAAAATTTATTACCTAATAATATGCAGTACCTAAGCGTGGTAACTTAAACAGGCATCATAAAACGGTTCATAAAAACTATGAAAAGGATTTTAAGCCACAGAGTGAATTAAGAAAGCAAAAAGTACGTAATTTTATATTTTCTTTTGAAAAAAGAACTAACAATACCCACAAGACCAGCCAAACAATCAAAAGCTGTTACGATCGCGTCATTTAAAATATCTCATTTATTGGCGAAATACAAGAAACCATTTGAAGATGGATCGGTTGTGGATGAAGCATTTATTGAAGCGGATGAGATTTGATTTGGAGATTTCAAAAATAAAACAGAAATCATGTCTGCTATTAGAGAACTTCAGTTATCTCGCAGATAAACTAAAACATGATATCATGACATGTACAACTTTTCTTCACAGTTCGACGAATCCGATATGACAGACACTGCCCAGTTAAAAATTTTTATTCCGATGGTATTCAATGAAATGTTGGCTAAGGAAGAATTTTTGACAAGCATTTCTCTGAAGGAGAAGACCCGTGGCGAAGATTTATATGACGTTTTCTTCAATTTTGTAAAAAACTACAAGCTACACCAATGACTGGAAACAAAAACGGTTTTGTGGCATTGTGTGGAGTTGATGAAGATTTCCTTCAATTTGTTTCATTCCATTGCAGTATACATCAACAAGTTTTGTGTTCAAAAGTTTCAAACACGGATGAAATTATGAGCATTGTAACAAAAATTGTGAATTCCATTCGTGCACGTAGCTGGAAACGGTGGCTCTTCAAATTGCAGTTGGAAGATAGGGAGTCAGCTGAATACATTGATTTAGTTCTTCACACGGACTTCGGGTTGTTGAGTCGCGGAAAATTCCAAGAAAGGTTTCAAGAATTATTGCCCGAAATAACAGCTTTTCGATACGAAAGAGGTGAAGACACTCAGATGTTGAAAAACGAAAAATAGCTGACTGATTTGGCATTTTTGACTGACATGACAATGCACTCAAACACCATTAACTTGGAGCTTCAAGGTAAAAGAAAAACTTTTACTGAGATGATTAGCACAGTAAACGCATTCAAAAGTAAATTTCAACTCATGATAAATCAACTGAAAAGAAAGGATCTGAAACTTTTTCCGTCTTTGAAAGCAAATATCCCTCAGTTGAATCATGTTACGTATGAGGCTGAATTATCAAATATTATGGGACAATTCGAAATGCGTTTTTATGATAGCAGTAAATTGGCAAATATAGCTTCATTTATGAGTTATCCTTTTCCATGTAGAAACATTGAGAAATTAGCTACTAAAATAGCAAGTCAGTTCAATATGAACTCATGTTCTGTTGAAAATGAGTTGGTGCAGATTATAACAGATATACATCTCAAAGCTATAGCATCTGATACAAACTTCTGATGTTTCATATCTGAAGATAAATATCCGAATCTAAGGCAAATCGCGTAATGAAGGTAATCAAGTCAAAATATTGCAATCGACTAGCTTACGATCATATGCCATCACGCTTGAGATCAACACTCTGTGATTACGTACCATCTTATGAAAAGTAGGCTGAGGACATTCAATCATTCATAATATAGAGAAAAACCTAACTAAACCTAACCCAAGCCTAGACAAAAATAATGTGTATTGTGCGGAAAGCTAATATCTATATATGCTACGGTAGACCCTACCTAGGTAGGTAGGTAGGTAGGGTGTATCGTGTATGTACGATAACCCTGAATGCTACATACTTGCATCCTCTCAGAGTCGATCGTATGTAGTCTAAAAATATTGAGGTACATCGCTAGCAGTTCAAGTTTGTGCACCCCTGGTCTATACCATTATTGTCTAAAGCTACGTGAAGAAATCCCTTACAGGAAATAAAAAAAACCATGCATTGATGATTGAAAGCTTGATAGAAATGACAAAATGTACAAAGTTAGACCTCTTATGTAAATTCTGAATAGAAACCTTCAAAAGTAGAGAATTTTTAATTCTCAGTTGTTTATAGATAAAGCTATGATCGAATATTTAGGTCATCATTCTGCGAAATAGTTTATTAGAGAAAAGCCTGTACGATTTGGCTCTAAAGACTGGAAGATCTGTAGCTCCTCTGGATATTGCTACAAATTTGAAAACTGCTGTGGTGCGAAACCATCTACCGTTAGCGAAGCAAATGTAGTGGAAAATTCATTACCTAGTCTAGTTTGCACTTTATGCTTAGAACGAAGCTGTTTTGAAATATATCACGTGCCTTTTTAGCAGGGCTTATTCGGTTGACCTTCAATAATCTAACTAACGCTAGACTACTAAATGTCCCAATGGATCTAAATAAGTATACCAATTTTTTGTCAAAATGGCTTGGAAAATTGTTTTTTCATGTTCATGTTTCAACTTCATTTCATAAATATTAAAAATGAGAAAAAAAATATTCAAATGGAAGAAAACGTGGAATCGAATTAGGTAAGCTTGAGTACTCACATTGAAGTCTTAACATTGCGGAATTCCAGAGCAAAAGTCTCTTTTCGACGCGAAAAATCTGCCGAACATAACAGCGTCAATTTTTTTCTGCTGGTTAACACTATTTTTTGCTGTAAATCGCGTTTATTTGGCGGATTAATATTTGTTCAATAAAACTACGTACACCATCAGCTTGAGAAAATAATTGTTCAAAATCAAAAATCTCAATAACTTGTTCTATTATACAAAATTCTCAACAACAACATCGATGTTTTGCACGTCGTGACGTAGCAGTTTCTGTTCTGGTACGTGACTGAATATCTAATTTAGTTAAAATTAGAAATTCGCTGAATGTTATCCTTCTTCTTTTTCTTCTTCACCGTGTAGAAGGCGTAGCGCCTGTTCAGTTCCGATTTCCCTGCAGCAGTTCTTGTGAAGTTGATTGCCAACTGTCCCGTCATCGTTTTGGTGGTCGTCCAACGAGTCTTCTTCCGTGTGGTATGTTGTTATATGCGATTTTGGCTATTCTATCTGTGGTCATTCTGTTTACATGCTGGTTCCATTCTCTTCTTCTTTTTCATACTCATCTTACAATATCGTATGTTTCACATTTTTCCCTTATGTCGGTATTTCTTTGTCTGTCATTCAATGTGTAACCGGTTATAGTTCTTAGCGTTTTCATTTCTGTTGTTCTTAGTATCCTCTTTGTTACCGACGTTTCCGCTCTTGTTTCTGCCCCGTATGTCATAATTGGTCGCACACATGTTTTGTAGATTCTGGATTTGCATGGTATACTCAGGTGTTTATTTCTCCAAATTGGTTGTTTAAGATGTCCCGATACTGCAGCTGCTTTGTTCACTTGTCTCCTCACTTCATCTTCAAGGTATCCTGTGCTTGTTATTTTGCACCCTAGGTATTCGAATGACATGACTTGGTCTATAGTGGCGTTGTCTATTGTTAACTTGAAGCGCGGAGGTTCCTTAGCTATGGTCATGCATTTTGTCTTACTTGTTGAGATTTCCATATTAAAATTTTTTGCGCGTTTGCTAAAGGCGTATAACATTCTTTGTAGGTCGTCTTCTGATTCTGCAATGAGTACGGCGTCATCGGCTTAGCATAAGATGTTACTTTTGTAGGTTCAAATGCGGTATCCTAGTCCCAAGTTCTCAACGGTCTCTACAAGTTGGTCCATAACAGTATTAAATAGTAGAGGACTAAGACTATCGCCTTGGCGGATGCCCGACGTTGTTCCGAAATGCTGCGTTAGGGTGTGGTTTGTTCGTATTTGCGTTGTTGTATTAGTGTTCAGATCTTTTATGAGTCTTATTATTTTTTGGGTACCTCTTTGTTTTCCAGTATCTTGATTACATCCTTCAGTTGGACTCTGTCGAAGGCCTTCGTTAAGTCTATGAAACAAAGATATGCTGGAGTGATATATTCAAGAGACTTTTCTGATAATTGCCTTGTTATAAATAGTGCATCGACCGTGGACCGGTTTTTTCGAAGGCCTTGTTGCTCTTCGCTGATTGGCATTGTTGACGTTATGTCATCGGCAAGAATCTCTGTAAGCAGTTTCGAAGAGGTGCTCAATAAGGTTATTCCGCGATAGTTGGCAGGATTTGTTTTGTCTCCTTTTTTAAAGATAGGCACTGTTACACTTCTATTCCATTCTTCTGGAATTTTTCGTGTTGAATTATGATGTTAAACAGTTTTGTGTACTCTTCTCTCATGGCTTCTCCGCCATATTTGATCATCTCATTTGTTATCTTATCTTCATTTGGAGCTTTCCTATTTTTAAGTTTACTTATTGCCAAAGCTACTTGCTCTTTCGTGATTGTTACCGGTTCATTGATAATGTCGTTTTCTAAGTCTTCTTCTGGGGGTTCTTCTTCATATTCTGATTCGGTGTAAAGATTTTTGAAGTATTTTTTCCATGTTTCGTTTGTGATTGTTATCAGTTGTATAGTTTCATTGGTATCCTTTTTCATACCCCTTAATAATTTCCAAATTCGTTTTTGCGCTCCGTATATATCCACTTCCATTTCAGCACCAAATCTCTGCCAGTATTCTTCTTGAACTCTGTTGTTCACCCTAGTTCTTATTTCTATGTATCTATTTCGGTTATGTGTCTGATGGTTCTTATATTCTAGATATATTTGTTTTTTTCCTTTGTAATGTTTTTGACTTCAGTGGTGAACCAGGGTTTATTATTAGGTTTGCCGTTCTGTGATACCGTACGGGTTCCCAAGGCCTCTGTGGCACCCTTGTATATGTTTTCTTCTAGTTTGAGCCATGCTATGTCGGGGTTATTTTGCTGCAATATTGGATTACGAGATATATACTGTTTGCAACGGTTTGAATAAAGTTGTTTTGTGCTCTCATTGTTGAGCGATTCCACGTTAATTTTTTCAGTTTTTACAGATGGTGTTTTCTTTTTTAATTGAGTTGTCACCTTCAGTTTCCCTATAACGAGCTTGTGGTCTGTTCCAATGTTAGCTGATGACAAAACTCTTACATTTAAGATTTGTTGGGGTAGAAACATTCGGTTAGTGATAATGTAATCAATTAAGGATTTGTTGTTTCGGTTATCGTAGAAAGTATATTTGTGCTGTTCTTTATGAGGGAAAAAAGTGTTATTAATTCGCAACTCGTTCTGTGCACAACATTCCGTCAACATTTCGCCGTTTCTGTTAATTACGACTTCGTTATATTTTTGTTTTACTCCGTTTACTACTTCGTTACCTACTCAAGCGTTAAGGTCTCCTAATATGATTATCTTTTCTTAAGTTGGTATTTTATCTAGTTGAATGTTATCCTGAAGTTTTGAAAACTTCAAAATGTTATCCTGAAGTTTTCAATTGAGTTTGTAATACAAAAATATAGAGTTGATGCTTGAAACAAAAATAAAAAAGGCGAAAGGCGAGTACCTGCGTTCTAACAGTTCTAGCTGCACCAGTACCTGATCTTCTTCCTAGTGATACTGTTGTCCGAAACTTTTCCTTAAGATCATAGATTGAATTTTTTTTGTAATTAGGGGCTAGAAATTGGAGTAATACTTGCCTAGCAGTATAACCACGCACAAATGAACATTCAATGAAAAGCTAAACCTCATTTGTTAAAACCATTGTTGATAAATTCAAGCGTCAAAAACAATCAACAATAATATAAAATTCGAGTTCACACCAGATGTCAAGAATTCGATGACATTTAATTATTTTTGTTTATCGTAGAGTTAATGCATGCAGTCTATGTTTAGAGGTTTCACAATGGGAGGTGCATTTGATGGTGGAAAAGAGAAACATTATTTACGACAATTGGCACAATTCTGAATCAATATTCGAGTTCAACCCCTCAATATGATGGGAAAGGTTTAATCTAGTGATTGAATTACGCAGTTGATTCATTACGACCGCGAAAATCTTTTTAATGCGCGGGGATAATTTTGTTAATATTCAGGGAATTCGAACGGAAATCAAATGTCAGGTTGGTTTGTTGGTTCTTTGTCATCTTAAAACAACCGTGAAAAACACAGCAACTTGATGACTACCAACGCCATTAGGTGTAAACAATATTTCGATTTTAGCTGAAAATCAGAATGAAAAAAATTCTTGACGCTACTTTTTCACTAATTCTTGGAATATTTTCAAGACCAATATGTCAAATTGTTCAGAAAAGAGTGAATAATCGTTGATGGCCCCATTCGAATTTTTTAGTGAGAAAAAACGTTCCAGCGATCTTTTCAGATAATATTAGAAATCAGCGGAAGTGAAATTTTTATACAATACCTAGTGTTTTGGCTTTCCAATGAAGTAAGAACTAATGATTTAGCTCTAAAATTGTGAAAATTATAACGGAAAAAAATTGCCCAGTTTTCTCTGGGGCACCCTATATATTTTCTGACCTACCAGTTCTCGTATGAAACGCTGATATCGTCGTCTATTAACACTAGTGAAAAAATTAAAACTTTTCCACGATTTGGAGAGAAGAGAATGCAAGTTAAATTAAAAAAGAATGAGCGCTTTTATAGCCTTTATGCGCAATGCGAAGGTGCCGCGAGCGAAACCTCTAGGGAATGGAATGAGGCTATCTGGTTTTTACTTGATTAAGCTCTTAGCTTTTCACTAGTTTGCAGCCGGTCCAAAAATTCACACCAGCGCCATGATGCACACCAAAACTGTTCATAGTTAAGATCATCTTATATTAATATTTTTTCAATACTCGATGAAATTTTAAAGGGAATTCGAAAACAATTATTTTTCCAGAGAAACGTATATGAAGGGAAATCTGAAAATAAATTTAAACAGAACGTTTTTTTCGGTTTTTTTATGGTTGTATACTGATACAAATTTTTGAAGTCAAGACTATCAGTGTGTTACTTTGGTGGCAGTTGTCAATTCATCAACATTGTCAATTCAAAGATATCGTTAATTTGACAATCCCTTCGAGCGTTTCGAATTATTGTGACAAAAAGAGTAGTTAAATTTAACAATCATTAAACAACAAGTTGCTAGGAGATTGTCAGACATCACTTGTCAGGAATTTGCGATATTTATCATTATAGTTTTTGATACTTATTTCATATTAATTGTTCATGCTTTTGAAGATGCTGCCACTAAACTTGGTTTTTGAAACAAAGTTTTTTCCAACTCGTTTGGATTTATCATTTCAAGAAAATAGACGCTTGTTAAGTGTTGCTGAAGATATACAGGGATATCCACCGGGACCGTCCGTTAAAAACTTTTTAAGTTCCAATTACAATGTCAAGCTGAAATTTTATACGCGGCTATAACTAGCGATTTCTAATTGAAGTGAAATATTTTCGAAGTGATACCATCTCCGGTTAAATCGGAAGTGGGTCATCTAGAACCGACATTTGAGCAAGGCATAAAATATCCAAGTTGTTGGCACTTATCTGTCAAAACTTTTGACAGATTTAATTATTTTTGTTATAAACTCGATTTTTGAGGAACATTTAAAAAAATTGTAGCTCGTAGATCTTTTGCACTACAGACACAATTTTTGCTTGGGTGGATAGAAGAAGGATCAAGAAATTTTTTAAGCGATCTACACACGACAAACGTTCATTGCGTTGTTTTGTATGATTTTTCGGTTTGGCCTTTTTCAAACAGCAACTACTAAATTTTTTCAAATTGCGCGTGCCAATTTTTATATAGCCATCAGATGAAGCGTCAAATTTCAGATGGAATTGTATAAGCATGTACTATACCCATCTCTTATAGTTCCGAAATAATTTGGGAATATATTGAATTTTGATGATTTTGCAAGAACTAACAGAGAATGCTTTGAAATATTTGAATCAAGTAGCTGAACTGGCTACGCTCACCTGACAGGTGCCTAAAATTAATGTACTTGTCACTTCGTTCATTCGAATTTGATATTTCAACAAGAATTGTCGTTATTTCAGATTGAAAATATCCAAAAAATACAACACATTTGGAATAAAACCACTGGTTATTCAAACGAAAATATATTTAATATTTTTCTAATTCATTTTAGAATATCAAAAGTGGTGGGTAGAAATTGCAGGCAATTCAATAACCAATTTCCAAATTTACCGTCTATGAGTAAAATAAAAGTTCGAAGCATTAGAAGCAATTTTCTACAATTCGGATTAATAAAAATTGTAGGAACTAAGCTAAAACCAATCATCGAAGATTATTACATTAATACGAATAAATGCTAGCAAACATCATAGGAGAAAACTAATTTGCGAGCTGAATAAATAATCAATATGGGCCCCATTTTGCTCGATACACTTGACAGCTCGTGTACGAACATGATGAGTTGCCCTCCTAGTTTCCTCAGGATCAATATTACGAAAAGCATTATGAATGCGCTTTTGTAAGTCTTCTTTACTTCTTACAGGAATAAGATACACTTCACTCTTGATTTTGCCCCATGAATAAAAATCAAGGGGTTTCAGGTCCGGAGAACGCGGAGGCCATGCATTTGGTCCTTCATTACTCACTATCTATCCTTGAACATTTCTGTTACCTGTCGATCTACAGCTCCTGTTTTATGTGCTGGTGCACCGTCCGTTTGGTAATAGCAACCCCTCAGAATGTTAAGGGGTAATCCATCTAAAAAGTAAGCTAATGTTCCTCTCAAAATTTCCAGGTATCTTTGTCCATTAAGTTTTTCCTCACAAATGAGATAAGCTAACAAATCAATCATTAAAATTGCAGAAACGTTCACGCTGAATTTATTTTGGAAATCAATAACCTCAATGAAATGTGGATTTTCTGTGGCCCAAAAATGTCGATTTCTCCAGTTGGTTATTCCACTTTCATCGGACTAGGTTTCATGGGACCATATAATTTTTGGAAGAATTGTCTCATCTTCTTGAAGCCGAATTAATAAATTTTCACAGAAAGCAGCTTGGGAAGGTCAGTTAGTTTCAATTTTTGTAGTCAGATAAAAGAATACGGGTGCATGTTATGTTTTTCAAGGATCCTTTGAATGGAAGTATAACTCAATCCAATATCCATTGAAGCTGACTTAATGGTATTATTAATTTGACTGTAGCCGTTCTTCTATTTTCTATGTATTTTGTTCCTCCAAATTGCAGAAAATTGATTCTAATCCTTCGAAATTTTATTTTCCTCATAGGCTCCAAATTAGGAATTGGTTATTGAATTGCCTGCAAGTTCTATCCACCACTTTTAGACATTCGCCATGAATTAAAAAGAGATTAAACATATCTTCGTTTGAATAATCAGCCACTTTATTATCAATCTGGTGTTTTTCAAAAAATTTCACTTCAAATTACCAAGAATTCTTGTTGAAATATCAAATTCGAATGAACGAAGTGACAAGTACATTAATTTCAAGCACCGGTCAGGGAGCGTAACCAGTTCAGCTACTTGATTCAAATATTTCAAAGCATTCTCTGTTAGTTCTTGCAAAATCATCAAAATTCAATATATTCCCAAATGATTTCGGAACTATAAGAGATGGGTATAGTACATGCTGATACACTTCCATCTAAAATTTGACGCTTCATCTGGTGGTGATATAAAAATTGGCACGTGCCATTTGAAGAAATTGAGTTATTGCTGTTTGAAAAAAGGCCGAATCGAAAAAAATCATACAAAACAACGCATTGAACATTAGACATATGTCAAGTTAATTTATGGTGATGATATTGCTCTGGTTTTTCGACAGTAAGACTTCGAAACAATTGAGCAAACACTGATTTCCGATTTAAAAATCCTGAACATTTTCTTCAGAAATGGCGTTTATGTCCAAATCCTTCGAAAACAGAGGTTTCTTGTTTTCATCCGAATAGTCATGAGAAGGATATGCAACTAAGAGTATCCTTCAATCATTCACTATTAACTCATCATTTCACTCCACCATATCTTGGTGTAAAGCTTGATCGTTCTTTGACTTTCAAATTTCATATTGATAAATTATGTCAGAAGTTGAAAAGAAGAAACAATATTATACATAAATTAGCTGGATCTAATTGGGTTGTCGGAGTCACTACTTTGCGAACTACTGCTTTAGCTTTAGTATATTCAGCAGCAGAGTATTGCTGTCAAGTGTGGTTGAATAGTGCTCATGTCAATAAGATTGATTCTCAGTTGAACTGGTCTATGAGAGTTATAAGTGAATGTATCAGTTCAACTGCTACCTCATGGCTTCCGGTTATTTGTAATATAGTTCCTTCCCATATTCGCAAGGAATTAGCTCTCAAATCATCTTGAGATAAGTATCACTCATTTCCAGAAGTTTTTCCGATAAAAACGACCTTCGAAATCCACCTAAGATTGAAATCTAGGAAACCTATGTGGTCGATTGACTTTTTGCGTACACGGGTGAAGGCTGTTGATCTTTGGAAAACTGAATGAAAGGAAGTTGATGTTTTCAATTAAGTTCTCATAGAAGATCCTTCCAAAAAAGTTACAGGTTTCGATATGAGTAGGAAAAATTGGTATACATTAAATCGTCTCAGGACAGGGCACGGTCGTAGTAATAATATGTTGTTCAAATGGAACACTGTAGAAAGTCCGGCTCGTGAATGTGGCGCAGCTGAAGAAACAATAAGACATTTAGTCGATTATCCTATTTACCATTTTAGGGGTGATGTTCAAAAAATTCATTCCGCTTCAGATAATTTCATTAACTGGGTAGAGAACTTCAAGACTCTCTAGGAGATTACTATTGATTCTTGAGGTTATTATGGGCTACACCCCCGAATGATGTATGAGATGTTCCCTGTTGAAAAACAGCGGAGCATTAGTTAAGTTCTTAGATAAGGCTAGGACTGCTCTCACTTAGGGCTTTATTCCCATGGTGTATGTTGATAAGGCAAGATCTACACCCCCGTAGGGCTCCATTCCCAAAAGGTGTATGAAATGTTCCCTGTTGAAAGTCCGAGGAGCATTAGTTAAGTTCTTAGATTCAAGTAAGCTTAGAAATATAAGAGTTGGGTATATTTGATGAAATATTTTTCTGGTAGTTTTCTTTTCCCATTGTTACAGGGTTTTTCTGTCACAAAACGTCTAATTTGAGCGTTACTATAGCTTACATAGAAGTCATGTTGTTATTTTAAATTTTGAGAAAATTTTTAATTCAACTTCGTAAAATTTGTTCTTTTTTGAAAATTGAACATTTGAAAATAAACCTCAATTTTTTACATACATAATAGTATGTCACAATTTGAGAGGGTAAATCTACAAGTAATTTCAAGAAAAAAAAATGTATATAAACATAGTTCCGCAAAAGCTTCGTACGGAGCTACAGGGTGTTGCAATTTCCGGAAAAAATTGTTTTTTTCTTCAGAACTCCTGCAGTTTCTGAGATAATCAGCCCAAATTTGGAATGCAAGCTATTTTTTACAGCCTCCATCATTACACGTCCTGAATTTTAACTAGAATCTACAAGGCGTTTTCTTTTCTGGAGCCATGTCTTCTTTTGCTCTTACAACTTTTTTGCACTACGCCACTGATCAGAGTACAATCAATTTTCGTCATCCTCGTTCAATTTTGACACCTGTAATTTTTTCGTATCTCCAACCGTTCTGGAGCAAAAAATTATCAAACGGTTGTATGCATTCGCTGAATTGAAAGCACTTTTAATTGAAAAAATGACTAGTAGGCTTTTATTTATTTCATTCATTCAATTATTTTGACAAATGCTAAAATTGAACCAGTGTCTGCTCGAATTGTTTATTAAATTAACGATTAGTTTTAAAACCTAAGAAGTTATTGGCTGATATCCATTACAAGTGTACGGTCTGGCTAACGGAAACACGGATCTCTGTTTATAAGAACTTTTTTCATGAAATGACTTCAGCAATCACCTGCTTACATATTGTCGTGTCTTATGAAACACCCTGTATATTACGTGGCAAATCACGTTTGATGGATGATGTTTTTGAAAAGATCGAGTAAATTACCAATCAAACTAATAATCCTAGATATTGTTAGATGCTTTATCTTTTTTCTTTCATTGAACTGAATGTAAATGTAATTTCACAATGCAATGTATTTATATATACTTGAAACATAGTTAATTGGGGATTTGTATGTTCTTCACAAATAACAGAAGTACATAATTAATTTATCTATTATCTTTATTCATTCATTCACGTTTAGTTTATGTGAGCTATTTAAATTGAAATGAAGAGCAAACGCGAGAGTAGAGTTTAACACAACAAAATATACATGGAGTGGCAAATTGCGTCTGATTGATATGCAAATGTATCTCATAAATCATTGAACAAATATATGTTCAAGTATTGAATAACAAAAATACTGTACATATGAAATTTACATTTGAAGATGTCTTAAAGAAAATATTGAAACTGAGTTCAGCAATATGATATTATGCTTTGATTTTTGAGATGAATGCTCACCGTTCATCATCTTGCTGGCAATCTATTGAATTTGACTCTTGTATAATTTGTGGTGACCTGATATAAACACCCAAAAAACTTTGGAAGCCACAAACAAATATGAATGAATTCGGAGCGAACTGTTTCAAGTTTATGAATAACGGTATATTCAGTATTAAAAATATGAAAGAGAAAAAACACTTTTGTCAGTTCAACACGACCGATTTCGACACTTCGGTTATTTTCAAATGCTAACCAGGGTACAAAGGTGATAACAAGATATATTATTTCCATAAATGATAAGTAGGTGTAGTAATACATTTCAAGTTGGCTATTGAGAGACATATAATGTGAGGTTTCCCCGAGTTTATTAATTTTCGAACTTCCCAACAGATTCATTTTACATCCTTTATTGCATTTGTGGAGATTGTCCTAAACTGTTGTGTGGTTGAATGTGCTTAAATATTCGGGATTTCTTGTCTGAAGATTTATGTTCTTTGAACCTGCACTCGGAATTTCTACATGTTTGACCTACATCTCAAGGGGATTCGTCACATACAATTTTGTAAATACCAGATTGTTTGAGTTTCTCTTTTGATAATAATAATAATATATCTTTATTGCATATGATTACAAGTTATTGTTCAAACACTCTCCGTCTCAATTTAATTCTGGTTTATAAAATAACATCAAATTTTCCACACAATAAAGATCCAATAGGTACTCACAAAGGTTTATATACCTGTGGTGAGTGTTTAGTTTTTTTTTTACTATTTCAAAATAAAGTAATATACTCACAAAATATCTTTATGCACATGAATACTGTACACACTATCAGAATCAGAAGGGCATACAAAACAACAATAATAACAATAATAATAATATGGGCACATGGGAGAGCTGAAGGAGGTCATATATCCCATTCAAATTTCATTTATTTATGTTTATGTTTTTATGAATGTTATGATTTGAGTTCTGATCTATGTATTATTTTTGAAATAAATTAAACTAGTGATATAATCTTTATTCTTATTATTTATCCATCTCTTTAAACTTGTTTTGAATTGTTTGATATTTTTTGTAATTCTTAGATTCAAAGGCAGTCTGTTGAACATTCTGGGACCAATAAAGGAGTAGCTCCTCTGACTAATTGTCTTAACCATTTTTGGAACAAAAAGTGAAAATTTACTATATCGAGTATTGGAGTGGTGTGCGATCAGTTCGTGACACTCCATATTCTTCCTTAAGTGATTTAAAATGGCCGAGCAAAACAGCTGTCTGCTGTCCCATACACCTGATATTTCATACAACATCTTAGAAGAAAAAGTGATGTCTTTCTGATATATAGTTTTCAATATCCATTTTTGTTGAATATCCAACTTATTTAAGACATTTTTATAGGCACCACCCCATGCAATTATTCCGTAACGCATTTGCGACTCAACAAGCGCCGAATAAACAATTTTTAGGCAATCTACGTCAATAACCCCTGAAAGATGTTTGAATCTGGTTACTAGTCCCCTAAGTCTTACTATCAGTCTACTTACATGCGCATCCCAATTTAAATGAGAATCGATAATTACTCCAAGGTACTCGCATTCATATGTACAAGGGATTTCAATTGTAGACATTTCGTCGCTTATAAAGAGGGGCAAGCCATCAGGCAGAGACCGTTGATCTATACAAAAAGGAATATACTTAGTTTTCTCGAAATTGATAGTTAAAAGGTGTTCAGCCATCCAATTTTTTATGTTTAAGAAATCTGACTCTACCAATAGTTTTAATTCTCTCCAGTTTTTAGCTGAATAGAAAATGAGTGTGTCATCTGCATAACTTATGATATCCTCGCTTGTCTGTATAAGCAGCAGACCATTTAAATATATTGTGAATAGTATGGGCCCCAAGACGGTACCCTGGGGTACACCATACTCGAGCTAACTCACTAACCACACCATTCAATTTGACAAGTTGTTTCCTGTCTTTGAGGTAGCATTTCATCAAATTTAACTCAACATCTCCAAAACCAATTTGTTTCAGACTGTCTAACAAGATGCCATGCTCCACCGTATCAAAAGCCTTAGCCAGGTCAATCAAAATACACAGTGATACCTTATTTTCATTGAAAGCCTTATAAATTTTTTCAGTAAGTTTCGCGATGGCATCCTGTGTCGACCTTCCTTCCCTAAATCCATACTGAAAGTTGGATAAAATGTTGTTTCTAGTCATGTATACTGATAGTCTCTCCTTAATAACCTTTTCAACAATTTTGGACAAATTAGACAATAACGATATAGGTCTGTAGTTACTACATTGCGTTTTTTCACCACCTTTATATAATGATATTACTACAGCAGTTTTCAGTGCACTAGGAAATATACCCTTACGTAGAATCAAATTCACTAAATGTGTAATTGGCGAAACCAAAAAATCGATTCCAGTTTTCAATATTTCAGCCGATATTGCGTCAAAACCGCTACTTTTCCTATTTTTCAAGTTCAAAATTATGTTTGTTACTTCTTCTATGTTTGTAGGAGTAAATCGAAATTTATATTCAAGTTCATTAGAGTCGATCATTTTTTCGTTGTTCTTAATGTTAATTTTTTGCGCTAGATTTTTACCTACGTTAGTGAAGTCGTTAAAAACATAGGCCATTTGTTTAGGGTCCTTAATTATATTATCATCCACTTCAAGTTCATCTATATGGCTAATATTTTTCGGTTTTGTACATAGTTCCGATACAACCCTCCACATCTGTTTTGTGCTATCTCTACTGGAGCGCACTTGATCCATGTAACATTGCGATTTCGCATATTTTATTATTTTGTTAAGCCTATTTCTATAGTTTTTGAAAATTTCCCAGGAGTTTGCATTTTTATTTTGTTGTTTTGTTGTTTGTTGTAGATTCATCTACATCCTGACTTGTATAAAAGTCGTTCCAGTCAACCTCAGAGAACAGTGACTTTAAAACTACATAATCAATTTTTTCATTCACCAAACCCTCACAAGAACATGGCACACTTTTTACAACGCTTTTGAAAAGAGAATTGTGGAAATATGGTCAGTTATGTGAGTTTTCATTATAATTGGAATATAGTCATAAATACCTTTAATTAATATGTGCTCTAAACAAGTTTTGGTATCTCCCTGCACCCTAGTTGGTTTATTAATCACTGAGGTGAATTCTTCTCCAGCTAATGTATTCAAATAATTTAGAACAGGTTCACTATTCTGTAGAATATTTACATTCATGTCGCCTACCACGATCTGGAAATTACTATTTCTACATTCGTTTTTCAAGTAACCGTGAAAATCAGCATTGTTTAAAGTGAAACTTTTATTACATCGTCTCAAACTTTTTCGTCTGTGTGTTGCATGTCGCGTGACGGTCGGCCGCGGAGTAGGGATAAAGTGAAAGGCGCTCGTCAGAGCAGCCAAGGCCAACAAGGCGGTACCTATAGCTCGCAGCAGCTGACCGTGTAGTGTGTAGACTATTACTCATTTGTGCCAGGGCTCCACGCTATTTCGTTTGTTTTTGTCAGTGTTAAATGTATATGTTTTTTGTTTGGTGATTTCGATACAGACTTCAAGAATACTTGATTTGAGTACTTGAGAGAAGTGTTTAATCTTGAAATGATAAATGATAGAAATATACCCACCACGAGATATATGGTTCAAAGATCGATGCGGTTTTTACTAGATACATTTAAAAAATCGAATCTGAGGCACTGTTCACGTATTTTAGTTGCCATAAAAAATGGTTATATTTATAAACTGTGAAACTCATGATTAAAATGAAATTAATAATAGAATGATTGAGAATAATTGAGGAACGGATTAAAATCACTCAACGATAATGAAATATTGTTTTCAGTTTTTAATATGTGTTATATTATGTATGTCGTACTCTAATAAAAATATAAGTTGGAAACTTAGTCTACTTTTATAATTACTATTTAGCATTTCAATTTTCAAGTATAAAATTAAGATTGATGAAGCGATTTTTATACTCTTGATGGAATATTATTCGAAAAACTTTTAGTTACATGTCTATAATGTAAGAACAATTTCTTTTTTACTGTGGTTTCATAAAACCATAGAATCCTGTTTTCTGTTTTGCATCAAAGAGTAGTTTGCTGAGATTGAGACCTTTGAGGATATAAAAGTGGAAACAGAAGAAATGGAAACCATAAATCTGGAACATCTCTGAATTCTACCAATGAACAAAACGAGAGTATTTGGTCACATCCTGCCGGAAATGCAAATACTAACGAACGACATGTCTTATGCCCTGAGGAAAATAGAAGATTACTTTTCGCCAGAATGCCTCGGGCAAAGTCTTCTATCGAACGCCTTACTTCTACAGAAAGACATAACAAATGGCAACTCTGACATACTGATGGAAAGTGTGTATTTAAAAAGGATGAAGCACCACAATAATCATTTTTAATTACCAATAATAATCTCCAATCCATCCGAAATAAAAGAGACTTGTTCCGACATTACCTGCATGAAAGAAAAGTGGATGTCTCTTGTCTCTCGGAGCACTGGGTATCCGAAGAAATCCTGAATCGAGTGAATCACGGAAAATATAGTAGCGTAGACTCTATTACCAGATCACAAAATAATGGCGGTGTAGCGACAATTGTACGGAAGGGAGTATCATATGATCGAATCCGTACAGTGGAAGAGTTGACTGTTGAAAACCATATGGAAATGGCAGCAATACGTCTACTTAGTCAAAACCTGGTTTTGGTGGTGGTATACATGCATCCTCCTGGCAATTTTGTTACTGTTACCGTTTCCACTACGGTATCTCACCATAGATCGCTCTAGGCCCCTCCGAATAAGCGTGTTACCGTGTTAACCACGCTTTCCTAATCACAGATCGCCTAGTAGGTCCATCGACCATGCTAGGCACAGAACGTACTCTGGGCCTACTTGGACCGAGGGTTTAATTATCCGTGCATTTCGGAGACTCGGGCTCTTTCTCTTCAACGACCTCTTCGAATTCACACTGTCTTAGAAAACCGGTTGCAGCACGCGATGTCAGGAGCCGGCTTTCCTTACCCACGCCATATTGCCAAACCGCCGTTATGTACCAACGAACCACGTGTTTTATTCCATTTTGAATTTACGTTCACAAAGAGTGTTTGTGTTGACCATCAGCGTTTCCATCGTGTGTGTGACCCCATCCCGGTAGCAAGTGGAGCCCAACGTGTGCATCAGGGCATTGTTTGCTCCGTTGAGAAAACGAACCCATCCCGACTGAGTTGGCCAATAAATATTGATACGACAATCCAAGTGTAGAATTCTGCTACTTCCGCACACGAGGTGAATCCGACGCACGTGGTAGGACCAACGCGAATAATAGCAACGACGCACGTGGATAGTATTCGTCTAATTCATCTACCGCAGAATTAATCCACCACCGCAGCAGCCGTGAATGAAGCATCCGGTTCTTGGACCGAAGACAACACCAAGTGGCGCCCAAAGACGAGTGTGTGAGTGTAGTAGTGTTGTAAAACGACCAGTGCGTTAGGTTAGATCTAGAACATAGTCACAGTCGCAGTTGTTCAACGTATGATAAACTCATCATGTATCCTATGTGTCTTAGGTCAGGTTAGTAAATTGTTTTTTTTCAGTACTATTTTTCTCTTTTTCAGGTACTTTTAATATCTAAGTTTTATGTGTGATTGACAAATAAAGATACGAAGTAGATGCGTTTCAACACCCCCCCTCCGCAGATTTGTTATTGTACGTATCTTAGATTTAAATAATTTAAATAGAGCTTTGCTCCATGCTCTCATAATGTAAGTAGCTAGACCATTAGACTCGCTTACGTGAGACAAGGTTTTCTGTGGTTTCCCTTGTCATCATCGCGTTGATGCCAACTGGCGCGTAAGATAGTAAGACGGCCACATACACATTGCACACAGGGTCGTATTAGATTTAAGTAGGATACCTTGATAAAACTTTTTTTTTTGATTTTCAATGGTAGGTTGTACACGTATGCACATGTCTTTAATAAAGATACAACATAGTTTGATTACCCGGTATGGCAATATGGAGGCGCCTAACCCCCATCTTCAGAGGGGGGCTGTGTTACCGTTTCCACTACGGTATCTTACCATAGATCGCTCTGGGCTCCTCCGAATAAGCGTGTTACCTTGTTAACCACGCTTCCTTTATCACAGATCGCCTAAGCTAGGCACAGAACGTACTCTGGGCCTACCTGACGGAGGGTTTAAATATCCGTGTATTTCGAAGACTCGGGCTATTAATCTTCAACGACCTCTTCGAGCTCACACTGTCTTAGAAAACCGGCTGCAGCACGCGATGCCACGAGCCGGCTTTCCTTACCCACGCCTAAGTGAGAGTCTTCGGGACACCACGGGTGGCCCCTATTGTAGAATCTGTGTAGCAGGGGATTTTAATGGGGACCTTCTGGAGGAGAGCAAAAAGGAGGCTCGTTTGCTGGAAATATTCGAGTAGTTTGGTCTAAGGCCAATATTCAATGAACCGAGTCGAATAACATGCAGAAGTAAAACGTTCATTGATAATATTTCCTCGAACTTGGACAAATGTGATTATCGCAAGTATACGTTCGAACCATACTTATCGGACCACTTGGCCCAAAACATAGAGATAATTACAGCTAGTCCTGAAAGTGGAGACAAGTTTGTTGTGAGGCATAGTATGAATGAAGAAAATATTCGAGCGTTTACTGATAGGTTGGACGAAATAAAATGGGATTCATTGATGGATAGGAAGGCGGAAAAGTCTAATGGAAATTTCCACCGAATATCCCAAGAATGCTTTGAGTTATCATTCCCGAAAAAGATTGTCAAAGTAAAGATGTCTGGAAAGTGTAAAGCATATAGAGAAAGAAGTGCCAGTTTAACTATGAAAAAAGCAGTCGAAGCAGCCCAAACGATTTGCCGAGTCCAAAAGACCCCAGAATCAGAACAACTACTCTCTATTTTGAAACGGCATCTTCGAGAAAGTTATACGAATGCAAGAAAAAATCATGATGTGGAACGTATATTGGCAGCAGATTATAAAACAAGAGCAGTTTGGAATGTGGTAAATGAGGAGAGTGGCAAAACCTGTTTAACACGTGAAAGCGAAAGCACCTTGACAGCGAGTCAACCGAATGACTTCTTATCTTCAGTCGGACAATCTATACAAAGCCAGTGCTCGCCATCCAAAGAAACATCGATGGAGAAGATTAGAAATCGAAAAACGCATACGCCGATCTTGTCAAGTTCCATGTTTACTCACCCAATTACTGAAGAGGAGCTGGCTGATGTAGTTAAAAATTTGAAGAGCCAATATTCGTCGGATATATATGGAATGAATGCTGTGATACTAAAGAGAATTCTTCCTTCCATATCAAATTTCATGTGTAGAAAAGTGAATCAGTTTTTGGAGCAGGGTGTTTTTCCTCGAAAACTTAGGATTGCGAAAGTAGTTCCAATCAACAAGAAAGGCGATATAAACAGTTGTAACAGTTACATGACAATATCTGTTCCACCAGTTATATCGAAGATTTTCGAAGAAATTCTGAGACGAATGCTGATTGATTTTTTGGATGAAATGCACTTTTTAAATGATAGCCCACATGGCTTTAGATCAGGTAGGTCCACGACAACGGCTCTGGTTGGCTTGCTGGAGATCCTATCATGTGACTTGAGTAAGAAGAATTTTATAGAATTCGGGGAACAGCTTTGTCTATCTTCGAATCGTATCTATCAAATAGGACACAGTGGGTCGTGTGGAGGAGCCGTCAGTCAGAGAAAATGAAATTAAAGGAGTTTTAAAAGGCTCAATCCTGAGACCTCTACTAGTCATTTTATATGTTAACGATATGCCAGCTGATGTACCCTGCGAGAGAACTAGCGTGTATGCTGATGACACCAATTTTATGAACACTGCTCCATCGAGCGACGAGTTGCAGCGAGAGGAATTGCAGACTCTCAAACATGCTGAGGATTGGTTCAGTATAAATGGACTCAAGCTGAACACAGATAAATTCCGAAGAATTCAATTTGGTACTAACGCTTCAGAAAATCACACCATTGGTCTCCTGGGAATAACTTTTGATAGTAACCTTAATTGGCAAGCCTACATATCATCACTGTCAGGAAGGCTGTCAACGGCGATATTCACAATAAGGCGTATGAGGGCTGTATCAACACATGAAGTATGTAAGCTGACATATTATGCTAACTTTCATTCCATCGCCACCTATGATATATTGTTGTGGGGATACAGCTCAGAAATTAACAGAGTGCTCTTGAAGCAGAAGGAAGCAATTAGGGCTATATATGGTGCTTCAAGTATGACTAGTTGCCGGCTATTTTTAGGTCTGAGGGTATACTTACTGTCTTTCTGTGTTTATACTGAGCTTCCTAAGGTATGTATATGGTAATAAAGTTTGCGTCCAATGCAGAATTTCACACCTACAATACCAGGAGAAAGAATGACCTCATTATTAAATATCTCCGACTGAAAAAGACTCAAATGGGAGTCAATTACCTGTATATGAAACTTTTCAATAGGCTACCTGATAAATTAAGAATGCTGATAAGGCCAAATTCGTGACAAAATTTAAAAAACTGCTACTAGAGGATACACTTTATTCAGTTGACGAATTTCTAGAGGGGGGTGTCTTATGGAGTCACATTCATGTTTGTCTAATTTTGTCTCATGTTATGGATGTCCTATTCATAAAGACTATAAAATATTCAACAGTTTAACATTCTGCGGTTCTGAAAGTACAAATATTAAATCCTTTCTCGTCAAACAAAATCTTAATATAACTTTCAAAACTTCTAATAACTTAGGTAAACATTTTAAAATAATAAATCTCGTGTTGAAACATCAAGTAAATCAGGAATCTATAAACTCAATTGCGGTTCTTGTGATAAAATTTATATCGGTAGGACCTATAGGAGTTTTGGCATAAGAACATCTGAACATAAACGTAGCTTTGATAAAAATAAATCTGATTCAAATTATTCAAACCACCTAATAAAAGAAAACCATTCATTCAATAAAAACTTTGACATATTACATATACAATCAAAAGTTCAAAATTAGATCTCCTAGAAGCATTAGAAATAAATAGATACAAACATTCGGACAAGCTTTTGAATGAACAGGTAGATGTGAATTAATCACCCCTACATAACTTGTTTAATTAGTTTTTATTACCTTTCATACTAACTGTACAATGGCTCGGTGTGGATTTTCCTGTTATTCATCCAACTCGTTCTACGATTTGTTTATAATACCATACTCTTCATTCTGTTTTTCATTCTTGATAAAGCTGCTGTGTCAGTGGAACGTCGTCGAATTTCTTCAAATAAAGTGTAGATTGAAGTTAAACCTTGTGTTTTTTATCTCATTCGATATTGTCCTTTGCGTCTAATGATTTTATTTGATGAAAATGCTAGTATATTGTTCTTGGGGGCTCTCCTCCTTTTGGTGTTTATTTTTGCTTCGAAATCTTGAATTGCTAGGAGGATAGTGAAACCTCTGTGGTCCAAAGAAATGTTGGCGGAAAGTCCATGGGGATTTTTGCATTTCTGAACGATTTTTCTCTACAGATATTGAAAGTAGGGATATTGTTTATGTTTGTTATAGTTAAGTTCAGAAAATTTATGAACCTATTATCTTCAACCTCAATTTTCAATGAATGTGAGTTTCATTGAGGAAGTGCAAGAATGTATCTAATTGTACCAAAGTATCATCAACGTATCGAAACTAGAACAGCCTGTATAGAATTCTAACCCAAACGGCAGTGCCCCCGCCAAGTCTAGTGCGAAGCAGACGCTGTCGTACCATTCTTTACTGGAACCAATTCGCCGAATTTTCAGGCTTTATTTGAGAATTTCTGGATAAGAACAGAACGTAGAAATTTTCGTCATCTAGTGAGCTGTAATCACTAAAAATCCAAAATTGCAAGTCTGTACGTCATTCAATTCCGAAGTTAAGCGAAAGCGAAAATTCGCATTTATGACACTCACCCACTCATGATCATCAGAAAGAACTAGTACTTCCCATAAACCCAGAGAGCTGTAATTTGGTACAGGGTTAGAGTTTTATGATAACATGAAGGAAACACTATAAAAACTAGGATAATCGAAGATCTGGAGTGCTTGGTGAACCTGATTAGAAAACAAGAGCCCAACCAAACTATTAGAGATCGAAAAAATATTCAACTTGGTGGACCGCTTCATTTGATGTCAAAAATCGAAGGTTTGAAGTATCCGGTGAAAAATCCTCAGCTGGTCTCAGCCAAAAAAAATCGACTGCCATTGCAAAACGCCAGCGTAATGGGACACATCTTCTAATTTAATCTAGCCTATAGCGTCCCATAGTCACTGCTGAGCGAATGTCTTTCCTTCTGCTTTCAATACGCATATACATAGAATTAAAGGATCTTCATGGGGTGCACCTCATAAGTTTTAACTTCGAGAGTATAAAAGCTCAAGCTTCAGCAATCACCGAATACAACCGGCTAAGGCATAAGTATCGCGCCAATCTTTCAGAAATCGAACCGTCTAAACTGTCTAGAAGAGTGAATAATGAACGCGAATGGGTAATACGAAAAACTGTTGCTAATGTACAAGAATCAGAACCGGAGAAAAAGAAAAGAAAATTTTTGTGATAATGAAAAGGCTACTCCCAAAAAAAAAGAATGTCAAATAAGAAAATCTAATAAAATGAATCAATATACCCACGTTTCTATAAAAAGAAGTGAAATTCCACCAAAAACATTCTGTAAGAAACTTGCCAAGTCTCTAAAAGTAATGAAATCTAGACAAAGTCATGCCGAGTCTAAGGTTCCTTACTGCGATAATACAATATTAGTAGTAAAACGTGACAGTATAATCTCGTTGTTTTCATTAATTATTCAAATCAGATTGAACAAAATATGCTGAAATTTCATAGTTTTAGTTTCAACAGAGGATACATCAAATTCTTTTTGTCAATGTGTGTTTGAAGAATGAATCCTTCAAATGCAGGCAAAAGTATATAGCTCAGAGAGACAGAGTCTCGAAATCTAATAGACAAACAATTTCAGTGAAGCCTCCTATCCAAAAAGTTCCCTCAATACTATCCCGCAAACCACAATTCGGTTAGTAACAGAAAACCCCTAAATTCTCGGGGAAACAACTTACCGTAAAGTCGCAGCGTCCCTTCCACCCTTCCTAGGGAATTGGTGGACACACAGTTGTAAGTCCCTATATCTGAGGGAGAAAAAGACCGGATGACCAGCCACATGAACACCTTGTATCCGCTCCGCTCCTCCCTTATCGTGTATTTGCTCCTGCAACAGAAAGTGTGCCACATCAATCACCGGTTTAATGGTTTGCCGATTGCAGATCAAAGCCGGTTTTTCACTCTTTTACATTACAAAGTTGCGGCTTCATCCGAGTTCGAAAGCAATTAGGAGGTCACTTTTCTTTTTGTTACGACGGACACGGCGACACAGCGGTTTCGGACCAATATTCTCATTCTACTTTATTAAAAGAATTCGTTGGGTTCGATTGGTTTTCATTAGGGGACAATTGGAACTGTGTAACAATGCTCAATATCAGCCTGTTTCTAATTTTCTGTTCGTTCGATGATAATCAACATCATTATCTCGTTCACGAAAAATATGTTTTTTTTTCAATGAAAGAATAATCATTACTATACGAACAGGAATTCAGATTTCACTTGAACAAAAAAAATATATAAACACCTCAAAAAAGTCTAGGGAACACTTCTGAATATCGATATATCGTATCCAGAACGATCAATATGGCAGATTTTTTTTAAGAAATGAACATCTGCATCAATTTCTCACGAAATTATGTAGAATGCCGCAACAGGTTTCAGTTTTTTCTTATAACAAACTAAAAATGCAGCAGATGCGACGCTGCTTTATAATCATTTCATGTATTCAGTGTTTGAAATCAGTTAGTTGGCACTTTGTTTCTGTTGTAAGCACAAATAAAAGATTCAAGTTTTGTGATTCGACCATAGAAATACGACATTTGATTAGAGAAGAGATGTTACGAGCCGTTGGCATGCTACAAGCTGGGAACTCACAACGGGAAGTATCCAGGGTTCTGGGAAGTAGCCCAAGTCTCATAAACCGTTTATGGTCGCGTTTCAATGAAACAGGTAGCGTAGAACGCCATACAGGTCGTTTCAGGATTCCTAAGACCGATTTTTGGTTTTACAAGCCTGAAAAGATCGTACTACCACAGCATCTCAATTAGCTCAAGAGCTATCACGAGTTCGTAATGTACAAATTTCCGACCAAACTGTGAGAAATCGACTGCACGAAGGTCAACTCCACTCCAGAGGTCCTTTAAGAGTTCCACAACTGACCCATGGAAATCGCGCTGCTCGTTTAGCTTGTTGCCAAGAACACGTAAATTGGGATCACGAGAGGTGGGCCACAGTTCTCTTCAGTGATGAATATAGATTTAGTTATTATCCCGATTCGGGAAGAATTCGAATATGAAGGGAACCTGGAAAGCAAAACCGTCTCCAACATGCTCGAGAAGTTGTTAGACACGGAGGCGGATTAGTGTTGTTTTGGGGAGGTATTCGCCTTGGTGGGAGAACTGACCTCGTTTTCATACAGAACAACCTCACAGGAAATTCTTACGCAAATGAGATAGTTTTACCTGTAGTGGTACCGTATCTCCAAACAATGGTCAAAATCCATTTTTCCAACACGATAATGCCCCTCCTCATCGTGCAAGAGTTGTCTTGAACGTTCTTGAAGAGAATGATATCGATCTTCTACCGTGGCCATCCTGCTCCCCAGATCTGAATTCCATCGAGCATGTGTGGGACACCCTGAAAAGAAATCTCCTGCGTCAAAACGTCTTCCATCATGAACAGGAGCTCCGATTAGCAGTTCAGGGGACTTGGAATGACTTAGGCCAAAATGTAATAGACAATTCAATATTGAGGATGCCGCGACGATGCCAAAGTGTCATTAATAACAGAGGTGGACCTTCTGAGTAATGAAAAATAAAAGTGCTACCATATCGTTTCGAAAATATTAGTTCAGGATTTTTTTTTATGTTTTACCAAATTTCGTTATTTTCAAATTTCAATTTTTTTTTTATAATAGGTGCTTTGGAGAAGTCAAATATTATTATGTTTTCTTGAGAATACATTATATACAATACATCCTAACAAAAATCGAAAGATTTCTATAAATTCGAATCATCAAATTCATATTTTAAAGATATTGGTAAGTAATCCCCAGACTTTTTGAGGTGTTATATATATATATATATATATATATATATATATATATATATATATATATATATATATATATATATATATATATATATATATATATATATATATATATATATATATATATATATATATATATATATATATATATATATATATATATATATATATATATATATATATATATATATATATATATATATATATATATATATATATATATATATATATATATATATATATATATATATATATATATATATATATATGATGTGTCTCCGTTTGGAGGACTGTAAAAATTGAGGAGAAACTGATTCAATTCTTTCTGCGTTTTGAAAGCGTTTATCATGAATGAAAAGGAATTTACGATTGAGACTTACCAAATGAAAACTAAAAATGTGGGATGTATGCGGAATGTGCGGAAGTAAAGTCATTTATTTGATTAATTCCGAAATTCCGAAATTGTTCGTAACACAGTATATCGGAAAAATCTTCTTCTGCTCAATCGAATTCGTATGTATCGCAATTGTCTTAAGATCTTCGTCGCGATCCTTCACATGAGTTCATGTATTTACATCCTCCATCCTTTTTCTTCTCATTGAGTCCATATGATTTGTGGATATGGAAGGGGATTGAAGGAGGGAACAGGTTAATCGGCAATCTGACTGATGTAATTAATATAAGAAGTATCGCCATGAGTGTATTCTCATATTTTGAAAGTTAATAAAAATAAATGGAAAAATTGAAATATTAATTTTATTAAAATGTACAAAAATAATTATATATATATATATATATATATATATATATATATATATATATATATATATATATATATATATATATATATATATATATATATATATATATATATATATATATATATATATATATATATATATATATATATATATATTTCACCTGTCATTCTAGAAGGCCATGAACAGAAACAATTGGCTCATGTCAACATCTCCTATCACGATAATACAAGATTGTAACTAACAATTTAATTGCTCATTTTTCACGGGTTCAAAGTTTCAAATTTCAGTTCGCAAAAAGTAGGTTTTCTTCAGAAACAACCATATCCACCACTCACCTCACTCTATTCTTAACGGTTCCGGAGTTCTAGTGGAAAATACTTAGGCAATTTTTGCAGTTTCCCCATTTGCTAATAACAAGAACTCGTTGGACATGCAAAAATTTTGTTCATACTTATAATATTCTGTCATCATTGAAATCTCAGTGTGAAATGTCAAAATTCCATTGTTATTAATTATCTAGATTGTGAATTAGTGAATTCAGTTTTGAGTATGAATCAATACACCCAAAGTGTGTATTTATGGAGAGTGCAGACAAAATAGCGTCCAAGCTGAACAATTATACAGAGAGCGCTATCCGGAGAGACTTTATCAGAATAGAACCTATTCCTCAAAAGTTGAACGAAAATTTCTTGAGATGCAACCTGCTGAGAAGGAGGATTTCGTTATCGACGTGTATTGATTCATACTCAAAACTGAATTCACTAATTCGCAATGTCTTTAATTGACAACAATGGAATTTTTACAGGTCACACTGATATTTTTATGATAACAGACAATTATAATTATGAACAAAAATTTTGCACCGCCAACGAAGTTATTTTCCTCTAGAACTCCGGAACCGTTAAGAATAGTGATATTTCTGTCAGCATGCTCAAGAAATGTACATATTTTTTATTTTTATTCACGGTTATTCTAACCTCTATGCGTTAAAAGAATTCCTGGAATTACTAGTATTCTTTAACGAATCAATTGAAACCATCTTACGAATTGATGAAATATCCTTCGAATTGCTTTTAATCAGTATTTAGCTCATTTGTATAATAATATTTCTCCCGAGAAGGAACTGGATTAAGTTTTCGTTAGATAATTTAGAGCATGTATGATATAAATATTGAAAGTTATCCACCAGCGGCTATATCTGTATTAATTTAAAATGTAAGTCAGTAAGACGGTGTCATTCCAGTTTATTCAAGAGGAAGTAAGTTTCTATTCTACAACTATCCAAATGTAAAAGAATTTGAGATTCAATGTGTTTGACAAAGTTCGACTTTTAACAGAAAAAAATAAGATCTCATAATTATGTTGTTATATATCTCTGGGAGCTAACCTACAAATATATTTGAAAAATGTGGAAGAAATACATGAGAAGTATGGTTCATTTATCTTTTAGTTGAATCATCATTTTGTCAGTGATTTGAAAGTAAACTGTTATTTTCAATTCAAATTTAGTAGTTATTATTTTCGAAATACTTATTTTAAGGTTACAATCCACCTGTAAAGAGCAATTATAACATAGATGCACTGTAGAAAAGATTGTGAAATAAAATGAAAAATAATATTTAACCTATTATGTGGGACCATTCAATAGTAAAATCATGAAAAAAAGAAGAAAAAATGAGTGAAAACACGAAAATACATATTAATGTTATGTTATACATCTTCGAAGGAAAGATATAGAGAACTTAAAATTTACCTACGATTCTTACAGTCAAAATTAATTTTTGGAATTATTGTTTTCATAGTTGGCATCAGAAATTGATTGAATTCTAAATACTCTGATATTTTTCTGCGTCATCTCAATATGCACAAAATGTTATTGAGAGTTCCTTTTATTAAAAATACATTGTTACTGTTTCTCAGGAAATTTTATCAAGGCTGTTGAATGAATGACAGGTATTTCTCATTGATTTGAAGTTCAAAATTTCGCTTTTATAGATGTCTGATAGTGGGAATCATGATGTTCAAATATGTAGAAGTTGCATACGAAGTATCATTTGGTACAACCACAACTCTCAATCTAAGATTTATAAAAGTTACAAGAAAGATGCTGCTGCTAATGTGAATCATATTTTGGAGAAAATTCAACTAATCCTTGGAGAATGCTATGAATATATTACAATTTTTGTTATAGGTAGTTGTACTATAGGTATTTTATCTAATTGTGTATAATGAGCACGTTCATCACTCAATATGGAAATATGAAGTTGTTTTAATGAAACTTTTCCTTTCATTTTCATTTCAGAGTGTATTATAAAATTTCACATGAACATGAATTGAAGAGAAATAAAATTGAAGAATAGAAATTTCAATTATGTGAGCATTTTACAAGAAAGTGACTACTCGAAATCAACTGCCAATTCAACAATTAAGAATCTAGGAAATCAACAGTTACAAGAGACAGTTTTACTGAAACTGATTATAGTTAACATAATTGTATTGTATATGAAGGTCCATAACGTAATCTAAAAATTTGTGAATGTTTCAATCTCTTTTATGCTTTCACAAGAACACTTCAATTCAGAAGATGTTTGTTCTTTCTGATAAGTAAATTGTGTGAATTTTGGTCAATTCGAATTTATACAAAATAGTTATGTATAGGGCAATCACATAAAGTGAAATTTGTATGTATTCAGTAGTGTTCCTTTATTTTATTCTATTTCTCGCCTTTGTCTTTTGGATACTCTAAAGAAAGTTAAATTTGAGAAGAACTTTCATTTTCTATTTCTTCAATATACTTGAGAAGTAATTGTTCCATCTTGATGTTTCGAGCTCATCTTCATTGTTTATTGTAATTCATGAATCTGACTCAATTCTTATCTGATCTAATTTGAATCAGAACTGATAAGTAAAAATTAGAAAATTTGAAACAATAGATCTGTATGTATCGATCTTTCTGAAGTAAATATAATACTTTTGGAACTAAAATTTGGAATATTGTGAATTAGTATTTGAGTTGTTGATGATTGAATTTCTATTCCTAAAGGACGATTGAACAATTTGTTATTTTGAATCAATGTTGGAACTTTTTAATTTTATCTTACGCTAGATCAATTGTGAAAAGGTGAGATTTTCAAATTGAATGTATCTCTTTGAATTGGGAGAGTAGTAAATAGTGTTGAAATTTGTACGGTTCATGAGTCAGTATCCATACAACAATACTGGAAGCTGCGTTACCCTAAGGATGTGTGGGGTAATATTTGAGAGAGTTCCTTGTAACATAAAGAACTATTAAGTATAAAAATATCAGTGAATATAGTGAGGCGTTTAGTATAAATAGAGTTGGATATGAAAAGGTGTTCAGTATATAAGGCGTTTAGTATATTAGCTGTTAAGATATAAAAGGTAATCTTAATGGGCTCGTTGATAGAAATATATGCATAGACGAGGTAACTTCTGAAATATATGCAATGCGACAAAATGAGAAAACAGACATAGACAATTTTATTTTGGATTGTTGCTTTCGACCTTATCGAATGAACTAAACTAACATAAACACACGTCACCTTGAGTATAGCACGAACAGGGTTTTACCGAATATTATCAGTGTATGATTATCAAATATAAAGCATGAAAATTGGAGTCGCTCTTGAACATATACATATTGTGGTTTCACGTGAGTTGATATGTGTTTCAGATGGTTTTCTTTGGATACTGAGGAAGGTACGCGATATTATGAACGACAAAACTGTAATCTATTGTTCCATGCTGGGACAACCTATTAAATCTTGTCACTGCGATAGAAGTCTTGTAGCTGAAGGCCTTGTTTAATAGACAAGGGAAGTCTGCATTTCTGAAATACTTGCGCCGAAATATTTTCAATCTCTATTTGATTTGGAGGCATATCCTGAATGGGGTTTTAATTTTTCACGGGAAATTCCATCGAAAGCGTTTAGCGTATATATATATATATATATATATATATATATATATATATATATATATATATATATATATATATATATATATATATATATATATATATATATATATATATGATCCATCTCAATATAGACCAATTACTTGCCTTTCAACAATATATAAAATTCTAACTGCATGTATTACCCAAAAATGTATGCACATTTGGAGAATTATAATATTATTTCCGAACAACAAAAGGGATGTAGAAAAAAACACCTTGGTACTGAAGAACAACTTGTGATTGATTCTGTTGCTTTGAATCAAGGTCAAACTAAGAAAAGAAATATTCGTACAGCCTTCAATGATTACCAAAAGGCTATTGATAGTTCTCCTCATTTATGGCTTCAAGAAATTTTGGAAACTTATAAAATTGATGAGATACTTCGTCTTTTTCTTGAATTTGTAATGAAAAATTGGAGAACCAATCTTCATTTAAATATTTCAAAACAATCGTTAAAATCCGAAGTTATTCCAATCAAAGAAGGCATTTTTAAAGGTGATTCTTTAAGTTCCCTTTCGTTTTGTCTTTGCCTCAAACTATTATCTTATGAATTAAATGCTACTAGTTTCGGCTTGAAAATAAAGAGTCTATCAACTGAATTCAAACTAAGTCACCTAATTTATTTAGAAGATATTGAATTATATGCCGGAACTAGATATCATTTAAAAAGTATACTTGAGATTACTTTCAACTATTCCAATGATATTTATATGAAATTTTGACTTCCAAAATGTGAAAATCTTTCTATTGAAAGGAAAAGATCACCTCTGATTATTTAAAGATTTCCAATATCGAAATCGAGGCAATGCATCAAGGAGATACATATCAATATCTTGGATTTGGTCAAGAGAAGACAATTAACCATAGCAGCACTAACGAAAATATTAGAAGTTCATATTATAAAAGACTTAGAATTATCATCAAGAGTCATTTAACTAGTAAAAACGATTTCAGAGCTATCAACTCCTATGCAGTTCTTATTCTGACATCTTCTTTTGGAATTATTAAATGGTCTAAAACTGATCTAAATGAATTACAATGTTGAACGAGGAAAAGGCTTTGTGAATATCATAAGAATAAAAGAGTTACACTACCTAGACATCTTGGAGGTCGTGGATTAACTGATTTGATTAATCTTCATAGTAAACAGATTTTTCATCTACGTTCCCATTTTCATGATAAACAGAGAACGTCTAAATTACATGATATTGTTATTGCTTCAGATTATAATCTTACACCTCTGAACTTGACAATGCAAAAGGTAGATTTTAATATATTTGATGATAATTCTTTAAGAGAAAGTTGGATGCAGAAGGAAAGCACTCTAAAGAATCGAAAAATGATTAAATTGATGAAACCGCATCAAATAGATGGTTAGTTTCTGGAGAATTTTTTGCTGAAACAGAAGGCTTGGCAATTGCGATCCAGGATCAGGTTGTTTTCACGAGGAATTATGGAAAACACATCACCAAGCAAAATATAGATGATTCTTGCCGTAGATGTTTTTGTTCTTCAAAAACAGTTGTTCATATATAATCATCTTGCTCAGTCCTTGCTTCAACACATTATTCAGAAAGACGAAATGCCGTCGCTAATATTATTCATTTTAATATAGGAATTAAACATGACCTAATTCCCAAAAGAAAAATTTTTACAAATATAAACCAGAGAAAATTTGTGAAAATGAGGAATATAAACTTTATTTTGATAAAACAATGCTATGCAACAGAGCTGTAAAACACAATAGTCCATATATCATTCTTACTGATAAACAGAATCGAATAACATATAAAATTGATATTGCTATACCCGAAACACATAATATACAAAATAAATACAATGAAAAAATTTCTTAATATATGATGCTTGGCGGCGAGATTAAAAAATGTGGAAAATGAAACAAATTTTTATTCTACCAATTATTATTTCTAAAACAGGTGTTATTTCTTGGACTCTTCACAGAAATATTGAGATTTCGGGTCTGAAGAAAATTTGTTTGAACAGTCACAGAAGATAACAGTCATCAAATCTTATAATATTCTTCGTAGGTTTGTTTTCGAAAAAAATAATGAGGTAGAGTCATAAGTTTTCTCTTCAGTTTATACTGCTCAGAATCTCATTTCATATTTTATTTATTTGTATATTTAAATGTTATATAACTAGCTGACAATTTTGTCATATTTATATTCAGAGCAGTATTCTATTCGATCGTTCTTCACTTCACACGAAGAAAACTATGAATGAGTAACATTCAGTGTTACTTGACTAAGATCCGTACACTAGATTCTCCGGGGAGAAGGCCTCTGACACTACTCATTGGTACATTGATATCATTGTCCGATGATGCTATAGTTTGTATTTATTCTGGTAGATTGATATATTCTTATACCATTTAACGTTATCCTAATATATGATTATCCCAGGATATGTTTTGATTATAACTATTGCCTGGCAATGGTAATAATTACCGGGCGGTGGATTTATATTTTTTCACGAAATCAGTTTGATTGCATGATGAACAGATATATGGCAACTCGTCGGGGTTAAATTAATTAAATTTTCACGGAAGTATCTATGATTTGATATGTTACGGGTTTCATACCGTAGTTTATTTTGATTTAGGCGACGTTTCGACAAGTTGTATCTTGTCATCTTCAGGCGTTCGATAGACGATGTCTCGCGCGTAACTGATAGCGATTTGTCGTTGGTTTTACTTTTATGTCCTCGTTGTGGGCGTCGGTGGACCTGGTGGTGGGGATGCTTCCGTTATTATCTGTTGATGATGCCGGTTTCCTAGGTGGTAAAATAACTTTCCAAGCTTTTTGATAGGTTGAGGGAATCAGGAAGTTTACTCTATACCATGCCGAGATAGACGAATAAAAGAAAGAATAGAGGAACATAAAAGAGCACTGAAAAATAATACCATCTCATCCGCCATTTATCTACATACCCATAAATTCTTCACTTGATATTGATTGAAGCTTCACTTTCCGAGATATATTAGAAAAACCGTTAAAAATTGAATGTTGCGTTTTATTAAATTGAAAGATTTTGTAGAGTTCTTGAGAATTATCAATTCTCAATGAAAGGTAAAGTAAATTCAGAGTCATCGTTATATTTTTTGATTGTTTTTGATTGTACTAACTTTTTAATCGGTCATGTTTTTCTCAAATATTTATTTCATGATAATGGCTGTTGCGTAAATGAATTGCTAGCATTTCTCACGAAGTTGTAGAAAAATATATTGCCATTGATCCAAACACTCGTGAAAATTTGTTTTGTTTTCAACTGCGTGTAAAAATACTAGCAATGGATTCCCGTAATCCATTATCCATTATCGAGAAATTGAATAAAAAAGGAAATCGCCAGCGAAAATATTTTTACATTTCAAATTTCAATGGAGTAGTCCATATTTTGCTCATTCAGCAAGCTCCGAAATGTTCATTCGCAGGAAATACAGCGAAACAACAAAAGCAGACTTTCGATGGTTTTTTCATATATTTCGAAAAGTATTACACCTATCTCTTTCAATTGAGAAATGAAATTATACGAAGATTTTTACAATTAGTCAATCCAGCACACGACATGATTCTGAATAACTTTCTTCGATTACACAGACTTTTTGTAACTTTTGAAATTTTTTTTCACCTCCTACGAAAATATTATGTTGTGTAACATGTGAGCTCAAAGGATGTAGAAGTTTTGAAGTAACTTTTTCACTCAATGAAAATTGTTTTTTATTTCGCTCAGCGGCTGTACTGAAACATCAAAAGCAAAAAACACCATTTTTTCACCACGTAACATTCACATCGTGTGAGAAGTAATCTCGAAGGATGCAGAAGCCAAAAAATAAGTTATCCACTCATTAAAAATCATTTAGTTCAATTTCATCAGTCATTTTCTATAAATAGAACTGTTCTATGAGAGTTATAAGTGGATGTATCAGTTCAACTGCTACCCCATGGCTTCCGGTTATCTGTAATATAGTTCCTTCCCATATTCGCAGGAAATGAGCTCTTAAATCGTCTTGGGATAAGTATAACTCATTTCCAAAAGTTTTTCCGATAATACACGAATTTCAAAATCCAACTAACCTGAGATTGAAATCTAGGAAACCTATTTGGTCGATTGACTTTTTGCGTACACGGGTGAAGGCTGTTGATCTTTGGAAAACTGAATGGCAGGAAGTTGATGTTTGTAATAATGTTCTCATAGAGGATCCTTCGAAAAGGGTTGCAAGTTTCGATATAAGTAGGAAAAATTGGTGTACATTGAATCGTCTCAGGACAGGACATGGTCGTAATAATAGTATGTTGTTCAGATTAAATACTGTAGAAAGTCCGGTATGTGAATGTGGCGCAGCTGAAGAAACAATAAGACATTCAGTCCTCGATTGTCCTATTTACTATTTTACAGGTGGTTTTCAAGAAATTCATTCCGTTTCAGATAATTTCATTAACTGGGTGGAGAACTTTAAGTCTATTTGGAGATTAGTATTTTGCTCCCCCTTAGTGTTTTTTTTCATGGTGTATGTTGATAAGGCAAGGGCTACACCCATGTAGGGCTTCATTCCCAAAAGGTGTATAAGATATTTCCTTTTGAAAAACAGAGGAACATTAGTTGAATTCTTAGATTCAAGTGAGTTTAGACATATAAGAAATAGGTACGTTTTGATGAAATATTTTTCCGCTGTTTTTCTTTTTCCATTGTAAAGATTTTTCCTGTCCCAATTACCTTCCTCTTCACCCTTTTCTTCGTGAAGAAGCCCTAGAAATCATGGAGTGCAAGATGACAATGAGAGATTGAAGCTAGTAAGCAGAAAAATTTTTGGTACTTTTTTTGTACACACGACACTAACACACCATAAACAGACAAGCTATTGCTAGTGCAATAGCGACAGGGAAACGAGTTTTTTCCACAGGTTTTTTCACTCGTTTACTAAATCATACGCAAAATAGTATGATTCCCCTGTTACATTTTCTGTGCTCATACTTTAGGGGCAATCGTAGGAGGCATGATGCAAGTTTAGATACCTGATTAAGGAACGGGCATGGTCTGTTTTTTCCGCTGGTATTCTATTTATTCGCTTGTGTTTTAGGATTGTGTTTTTTCTGACACGCACCAAAATTATAGCTCGTTCTGTACCATTGATGCGATTCACGGACCAGCGAAAGATGTCTCCAAGTGTTGAAATTTCTAACGTTCTCACATCTGTTTGTTATTGTTCGTATCTTTCTCGAAGTCCCGTAGCGGGTTCACCGTTCCGGTCCATAGAGGGCGACTTTCGTACATATATGAGGTGCGTCCTTTCTGGAATCGATAGGGTACCCCGATGTAGCTTGATAGGGTGCTGAGAAGCGATATGCGACGCCGATGAGCTCCTAATAAGGGCGAAACTGCAGTTTGTCGCTTCGGTTTTAGGCATTCTGCTTAGTTGAACTATTGTGGCTCTTGGGGGCTGCGTGCATGGCGGGCACATTTGGGAACTAGCTCTTGTCAGGAATGATTATTCATTGATTCACGGGTTTTTGAATAATTCTTTTTGTCTCAAGTTTACATATGTAGACTCCTCGCGAAGTTTGACGCGGAAGATATTTGTTCTATCAAATATATATCGACGGGAGGTTTAATCTCGGAAACAGAGGCCGTGATCACCATTCCAGCGGGATTATTTCGCTCGTTCTGTACCGTTGATGTGATTCACGGACCGGCGAGAGATGTCTCCAAATGTTGGAACTTCTAACGTTCTCACATCTGCTTGTTATTATTCGTATCTTTCTCGAATGTACACACACACACATATATACACCTCGAAAAGTCTAGGGAACACTTCTGAATATCATATATCGTATCCAGAACCATCAATATGGATGATTTTTTTTAAGAAATGAACACCTGCATCAATTTCTCATTAAATTATGCAGAGTGCCGCTACAGATTTCAGTTTTTTCTTTTTAAAAAACTAAAAATGCAGCAGATACGACTCTGCTTTATAATCATTTCATGTATTCAGTGTTTGAAATCAGTTGGTTGGCATTTTGTTTCTGTTGTAATCACAAATAGAATATTCAAGTTTTGTGATTCGACCATGGAAAGACGACATTTGACTAGAGAAGAGATGTTACGAGCCGTTGGCATGCTCCAAGCTGGGAGCTCACAACGGGAAGTATCCAGGGTTCTGGAAAGTAGCCCAAGTGGTGTCATAAACCGTTTATGGTCGCGTTTCAATGAAACAAGTAGCGTAGAAGAACGCCATACAGATCGATTTTTGGTTTTACAAGCCAGAAGTGATCGTACTACCACAGCATCTCAATTAGCTTAAGAGCTATCACGAGGTCATAATGTACAAATTTCCGACCAAACTGTGAGAAATCGACAGCATGAAGGTCAACTCCACTCCAGACGTCCTTCAAGAGTTCCACTACTGACCCATGGAAATTGCACTGCTCGTTTAGCTTGGTGCCAAAAACACGTGAACTGGGATCAAGAGAGGTGGGCCACAGTTCTCTTCAGTGATGAATCTAGATTTAGTTATTATCCCGATTCGGAAAGAAATCGAATATGGAGGGAACCTGGAAAGCAAAACCGTCTCCAGCATGCTCGAGAAGTTGTTAGACAGGGAGGCGGATCAGTGATGTTTTGGGGAGGTATACGCCTTGGTGGAAGAACTGACCTTGTTTTCATAAAGAACAACCTCACGGAAAATTCTTACGCGAATGAGATAGTTTTACCTGTAGTGGTACCGTATCTCCAATCAATGGGTCAAAATCCACTCTTCCAAAAAGATAATGCCTCCTCATCGTGCAAGAGTTATCTCGAACGTTCTTGAAGAGAATGATATCGATCTTCTACCGTGGCCATCCTGCTCCCCAGATCTGAATCCCATCGAGCAAGTGTAGGACACCCTAAAAATAGATCTCCTGCGTCAAAACGTCTTCCATAATGAACAGGAGCTTCGATTAGCCGTTCAGGGGGCTTGGAATGACTTAGGCCAAAATGTAATAGACAATTTAATATTGAGCATGCCGCGACGATGCCAAAGTGTCATTAATAATAGAGGACCTCCTGGGTACTGAAAAATATAAGTGCTTCCATATCGTTCCGAAAATATTAGTTCAGGATTTTTTTTTGTTTTACCAAATTTCGTCATTTTCAAATTTCAAATTTTTTTTATAAGAGGTGCTTTGGAGAAGTCAAATATTAATTTGTTTTCTTGAGAATACATTTTATACAATACATCCTAATAAAAACCTGAAGATTTTCTATAAATTCGAATCATTAAATTCATATTTTAAAGATATTGGTAAGTGTTCCCTAGACTATTTGGAGGTGTTATATATATATATATATATATATATATATATATATATATATATAAACAAATATTAATAATTATAAAAAATATAAAAGAATAATTCCGATTGAAAGTTGAAGTACATGAGCTTATGAGATCATTTCAGAAAAGACCTGGCGCATTCGCCAAATTGCATAAATCGATATTAACATACGGTTCACGGGCCGGGTGTGAACTAAATAACTGCTGCACTATTCGTTTCTGGACAAAAAGCAGAAACAGGTCAATTTTTGTCTGAAGGGGGACATCTCCTAACACACGCTGGTTTTAGTTTACATCAACCCCCTAAGCAAGGGTGCACAAAACTCAATTTTTTGAATAGGGAAGATAGTTCGAGTGATATCTTATCGGAAAGCTCTTTTGATTCTCAATACGAACAAGTAATAGTTTTCGAGTTTTGACATATTCGAAGGAAGCCACAGGATGGTTCGTCAAAAGGCGAGTTATTTTCAGTGATTGCAAAATCTGACGATTTCGACTGAATATTCACCGAAATACTGTTGTATTTCGAGGAAAAATATCCTTAAGTAGTGGTGCTTCCCCTACACCCCTTCAGATGAGAGTGTCAACCCCTCAAATCTTCGAATTGATCAGTTGGTCCGAGTTATAGTTCATTGGATAGGTATTTAGAATTATCTGATTACAATGAACCAATTCCCAAATCAATTTGAGTAATAACTGATTGGAAAGGATTCAGAATTTCAAAAATATTGTAGACAAAATTTTTGCTTCCTCTGCATTGTGATGAAGACAGAGTGAATCAATAGAGAGCCTATTCATAGAATTACCTACATGTTGGTAAGAAGGGGAGGAATTGAAAATTGAAAAACTGACGAACAAATTGGATTTATTATACCTGATACATTTTATAGGTTAACTCGGTATGAATCTAAGAAATGTTCAAAGTGTTTGCCGCAAACTTCCAAACACAAATACAGATTTTCCTCACCTCTACCAAATCTGGTGGATCAGTTTTTTAAGTTTGACTCTTCAAGTGGCCGCTTAAAAAAATCCAATGGTGACAAGTCAGGAGAACGTGAGGGCCATTCTGCAGGGCCTCTTCATCCGATCCATCGATCAGGAAATTCTCGATCTAGATATTGTCGAACAGGAAGTGTAAAATGGGGAGCACCATCCTGCTGAAACACAACATCATCTTCTAAATACCTAGGTTCATTTTCCAATAATTTAGTTATGGCCGGATTAATAAGTTCTTCAAGTAGTTGGAGATACATTACCCCCGTCAGATTTCCTGGTAAGAAAATGGCTCAATCAGACGGTTCCTATAGTTGCCAAGCCAAACATGCAATTTTTCAGGATGTATGTACTCCACGAAAGATTCTGGGATTCGAGTCTGACTAAAACCGGCAATTAAGACGGTTTACAGTGCTAATCAAAAAAAGTACATTCATCCCTTATTATTTCTCAGAATTGCAGTCTGCGGTCGAAGGAATTCTCATACAATTCCTGGACCAGCTTCATTTTATACGGATGGACTTTGTATTGTTTTCTCTTTTCCTATTATGAACAGAGCCAGTTTCTCTGAACTTTTCCACCAACTCCAAAATGCACTTAGCACTTGCATGGAGTACATTGAAAATAGCAGCTGCCCTATTAGCAAGTATTATTGCTGAAAAAATTTCAATAATTTCTAATCTTTCAGCAATTGAATAAACCATTAAAATGGTATGAATGCAATCCGTGAGTGTGGAAAGGAGCTAGATAAACAAATTAATTCGAATTTCATTCAACAGATACAAGCAATCTGAAAAAAAAAACAAAACCTGCATCATTTGTTGTTGAGAAATCTGCATTACATCTGTGTGATTTCGGATGATTATTTTTCAGTAACGAAAACTTTACTTGAGTTCGTATCAGCCTTGGATAACATGCTGTTAGAGGCTTTACATATATGACAATCGGTTGTATATGCGGTCGTGAGGCGTTCGGGCCCTTATCCTTGTTGTTGTCTTCACATATCTGCGTTCCATCAGCCCACCGATAGGGATCATTTTTTGCGATTCAACAGATGCGATCATCGCTTCTTTGTGAAGAGGCTCTTATACTGTGTATGAATTTCTCCATGATCAACCCTGTATCCTCATTGAAATATAATCTTATTTGAAAATTCGTTCACTGTGATCGGATAATTCTAAATGACTATCCCATGAGCTATAATTCTGACTAACTGATGAATTCGAAGATTTGAGGGGCAGACACCTTTATCTGAGGTGATGTCTGAGAGCGTATAGTGAAAGGACCACTGCTTAGAGGTATGTTTCCCCAAAATAAAACACCATTTCAGTGAATGTTCATTTGAAATCGACAGATTTTTCAATCACTGAAAATAACTCGTCTCATGACGAACCAGTCTGTATCTTCTTCCGAATATGTCAAAACTCAAAAAATATCTCACATTTGTATTGAGAGTCAAAAGATCTTCCTAAGGACCTATTTCCCTCATTCAAAAATTTGAGTTTTGTACAACCCTAGTTAGGGTGTTGATGTATAATAAAATCACCGTATGTTAAAATATGTCCCCCACCAGACAAAAATTGACCTGTTGCTTTTTGTCCAGAAACGAATAGTCTAGCAATTATTGAGTCTTTTTCGTCTTAGTTGCTCCACCCGGTATAATGTTTGTAGAATATATGGGGATTTAGATTTTTCAGAAATCTTTTTCATCAACAGATTTAAAAGTATTATTAATTTCAATAAAGCGCAGGCTTTGTTATTTGAACCATCAATCTCTGGAACTGTCGGTGTGCAAATGTATGCGGAAGAAAATGTGGGTTGAAGTGGGCGAACTAACGTTGACAGTCGAATTACAAATCCCGTAATGCAATATCCAATTCCCACGCAAACGAAATCAATTGGGATGAGATATATGGTATGAGAAAAAGGTAGCGAGTACGTATAATTGGATAGACTTCTGTTTTTATGACAACCGCGCGAACATCCCACTTATTTCATATGCTTCCATTTTTTTGTTTTGTTATTATGGTGGGTGAAAACCATGGAAGGACTCTGTAAGGAATAAACATTTTTCATTAATTTATTTGCTGGATTAACGGAAAAAAATAAATTAATAGATAACACTTCGTTTCATTCAGTAAAATATACTTTTGAATTTGGGAGGCTTTTACTTGGTAAAATTCCATTATCAATAATAAAAAACAAGTACTGTGTTTTAAGGAATTTTACTTAATAATTGCGATTCGTAACGCGTTTCACTACACCGTAGCTTCTTCAGACGAATGATTATGCAGAAAAATGTAAATGAGAATATAACTATAAATGTTCTTGAGTAATTAAAAGCTTATTGGTTGCTTCTTAAGTGGTTATTTATGACAGGTATATCCAATAAAATTAAGGAATAGATTGCTCCCCGAAAAGATTCAATAGAGGTGAAGGGCTTACATCGATTTGTTCATTGATGAGTCTACCTGAGTGTTTGTATTTATTTATTTCTAAAGTTTCCCAAAGATCTACCTTCCAACATTTATTATCTGTATGCAAAATTTCAAACTGTGGGTCGAAAGAATGATTATTTTCTGAGAGATGATTCGCGTAATTTGAATCTGATTTTTATTTGAAAAACTGCGTTTATGTTCTAATATTAAAATTTCTATGTGTTCTACCAATGTAGAAATTATCACAGTCATTGCAATTCAATCTATAAACACCTGATTTATTGTTTTTACCTGGTTTGGTTTTATTATTTTTATATATTTGCCTAAATTATTATTAGTTTGGAAAGCTATGTTGAAATTATTGCTACTTAAGAATGATTTCAGTTTCTCACTTGTAATGCCAACGTAGGTTGAGGTGTTGAATTTTTGTTTCAATTTATCGACAGGGTGAACTTCATTCAATGCGATACTACTTTGTTTTTTATTTAAAATATTATTTATTAGTTTGGGATTGTAACCATTATTTTGGCTATTTGTTTAATCAAATTTAGTTCTTTGTTGAAATTTTCTGGTGATAGCGGGATGTTAATCAATCTATGAATAAAACTATTGAATGCTGACATTTTATGTTGATACGGATGACACGACGAGTTATGTATTATAATATCTGTATGTGACGCCTTATGGTAAATTGCGAAAACATGTTTTCCATTTTCATTCGAAATTGTTACGTCTAAGAAATTTATCGAATTATTGCTTTCTATTTCGGTTGTGAATGCAATTTTTGGATGTAATGAATTTATATGATTTTCGAAAATTTTAACTGTCTATCTGTTCCTGTGAAGCAAATAATGATATCGTCTACATAGCGATACCAGTATAAACAATATTTACTGAGTGGATGATTATGAATTGATTTCTCTAAGTTATTCATGAAAATTTCAGCTAACAAGGGACTTAACGGATTGCCCATAATCAAGCCGTCTTCAATAGTATAATATTTGTAATTGAAATGGAAATAATTTTGATCTAAACAAATTTTTAATAATGAAAGAATATCTGATTTAATGATAGTATTGACATGATTCCTTTCTAATAATTCTTCAACTAAGTAATACGTATCTTTTGGAGGAATGTTGGGAAATAGATTCTTAACATCGAAAGAAATAAGTTTGGAATTAGGTGGTATAGTGGTATCTTTGATATTGGAAATAAGTTTGTATGAATTTTTGACCGAAAATTCAGATTTAAAATTGCAATGTTTTATTAGCAAGTCGTTGAGGAATTTTGAAAGTTTGAACGAAGGTGCCGTTACATAAGAAACAACAGGTCTAATAGGGTAATTAGGTTTATGAAGTTTTATCAACGAATATAATTCGGGGGATTGTGGATTGGAGTTAATGAATTTATATTTTTCTTGGTCTGTAATTAATGATTTTGCTGTCGAAATTATGTTTTTAACAACTTTCTGAAATTTTGCGGTAGGATCCTTAGTTGATGTTATATAGTTTCCGGCTGTTAAGAATTCTTCAGTTTTAGAAATATAATCGGTTTTACTAATCGCAATGACGGTGTTACCTTTATCTGCTTTAGTGAATACTAAATCGTTCTTGGTACTATTTTCACGAATTTATTTATTATCTTATAATCGGAATTGCAATGAGGTGATAATTTCGAAAAGTCTTCTTTGATGATTTTTGCTGTTTCATGTTTGGCTAAAATATTATCTTTGGAGTTTTTGAGAATAATTTCGGAGTCTATGCCTAACTGTTCGAAATTAGTTTTATTATGTTTTGGATGTAAATTATGTTTGAATCCTTTTTCTAATAGATCTTTTGGTGGTTGTGTAAAATCGGTATCAGTTCAATTAGTGAATCTTTCAAAAAATTTATGGTCTGAAAATTTATCAGTTGAAGGTTTGGGTGGAGAAATTTTGAATTCAAGTGAATTCAACTTTTTCTGTTGTTGCTGAAACTTTTTATGAATTAAAATTTTGACATCGTATCTGGATTCAGAGTCTAAGAAAATAATCATTCTTTCGACCCACAGTTTGAAATTTTGCATACAGATAATAAATGTTGGAAGGTAGATCTTTGGGAAACTTTAGAAATAAATAAATACAAACACTCAGGTAGACTCATCAATGAACAAGTCGATTTAAGCCCTTCACCTCTATTGAATCTTTTCGGGGAGCAATCTATTCCTTAATTTTATTGGATATACCTGTCATAAATAACCACTTAAGAAGCAACCAATAAGCTTTTAATTACTCAAGAACATTTATAGTTATATTCTCATTTACATTTTTCTGCATAATCATTCGTCTGAAGAAGCTACGGTGTAGTGAAACGCGTTACGAATCGCAATTATTAAGTAAAATTCCTTAAAACACAGTACTTGTTTTTTATTATTAGTAAAATTTACGTTAATCTTTTTTTCTCAACCTAAGTACTATACAGGGTGTCTACTAAAAAAGGTGCCAAATTTTAGCAGGTGATAGTACAATCTATTTGCAACAAAAAATTTTCCATAACATTTTTCGAAAAGTGGATAATTATCGAGTAATTTAACACTTCTTGATTTCACGAAAATTTTTGCTTCTCTCTATGAAAACAATAATATTTCTGTAACACTTACAGCTACATGAAATCTGACCATAATATCCGAAAGAACATTGAATTTGCTATGAAATAGGTAAGTACTTATGGTGAAAAAAATTTGTATACCGGGTGTTGTAAAAGGTTTAATGAAAAAATTGTGAAATGAACAAAATTAGTGGTGTTTTCTTGTTAGCTGTACCACTGAAAACTGATTGATAAGTAGCTCCTTTTTTTTGTTAAAAACAACTACATTCATCTGGCGTTTGAAAACTTAATCAAGTTTTGACCTTAATATTTTTTTACCAGCAATATCATGGTAAGTAAATTCTCTTATCCTTCGATCACAAATGAGCTAGTTTCGCCGGAGCGTCTGAACAATTTCATAAATGAATTTTCAATAATAGTAAGCTATAAATAAATAACATATCTGGATATTGAATGTTTAAGAAACTAGGAATAATCAATTTTTCTCGGATTAGAAGAAGAAAATTAGAAAAAGAACTGTGAAAGAATAAATCACAGAATGATTGTAATACTTGATTTTAAAACAGATAAAAATATTTAGAATTCGACAGGAACTGTCATTCAATGAATTAATGAATTGAAGTTTATATTTTTCCCTTTTACGGTTCCATTTTCTTTTTCGAGAAAAAGAAAACATGCCTTGTTTCTCAAATATTGAATTTCGAGATATGTTATTTGTTTATGGAAATTCCCGTGCAGTGGTGCAGGAGTATGCATTGCGTTTTCCAAACAGACATCAACCCTGCAGAAAGACGTTTGTTGAAGTGTTTTTGCGCTCCAGTAAATCTGGTTAATTCAGCGGTTTAAGAATTAGAGAAGGTAGTGGAAATGCTCAGCAATGGAGATAAGCACCTGCAATATTTCAGGCTGTTCACGAGAACCCTAGAACAAGTACTTGAAGAATTGGTGCGACATTGAGACAATAACTTACATACTCACCATTTGAGTAAGATTCAAGACCTATTGTCAGTGGATACTGAGGTGAGGGTGCAATTTTGTAGGTGGTACATGATAAATTACAGGATTGGGGATCAGATAAAATTCTTAGTACGAGTGAGGCAACTTTTACCAAAGTTGGTATGATAAATTTAAGAAATTCTCATATATGGGATACAGAAAATCCTCATGGCACTATTGTATCACACTCTCAGCACGAGATTGGAGTGAATGTGTGGTTGGGGTTAAGGAGGGGTCGAGCCAGTTATACTCCCCGATCGTCTCAATTCAAACGAATTTTTAAATCTATAAAATAATGAAATAATGAACGTTCTGGAACTGGGTACAACATGGGGTTCAAGGACATCTGCAATGTATCTGGTTGCTGTCGTTTTTCCATTTTTCACTAGGACTAACTCAGTTCGACCATTGAAAGAAATGCCTTCTCACACCATTACTGCACCCTCTCCGAAGTTTTCGGTTTGCAGGATATTGCATTGCTGATACCGTTCCCCAGGTCGTCTGTATACAGGCATGCATTTATCATTTGATACTAGACAGAACCTGGACTAGTCGGAAGAGAGAATATTCGACCATTCTCGAATACCCCAATTTGCATGTTCTCTCGCAAACTGAAGTCTTGCAACACGATGCTCTCTGGTGAGAAGCCACCCTTGGTCTTCTCTGAGCCTGTTTCTTACAGTTCGCAATGAAATATGCACATTTCTGGAAAGTGCAAGTTCATTTTGTAGCATTCTAGCCGTACAGTGCCAAACTCTTAGTGCAGTTAAATGAAGCCAACGATCATCAACTGGTGTTGTTATTAGATTCTTCCTTGTCCGGCCCTTCTTTCATATTCCCCTGTTTCGTGGTACCGATTAATTGCTCTTGAAATAGTGCTTTGTTTAACATTCAACAAGTTTGCCACCCCCCCTAGAAGTGTTACAATTCTTACCACTTCATGATCACTTGAATAGCGACTAGGACGTTCAGCAACCATTACAATAAAGTCATATGGAAACAAATGTTAATACATATATAAAAATTTTTCCCCTCATATGTTCAAAAACATATGTTGACAAAGGAACTGCGATCGAGCTGCTTAATCGATTGTGGAATTCAAAATAGTAGGTGACGCGACAATTTCTGTGGTGTGTGTTTTTGGATGCAAACTTCCTAGGTCGGTGACTCGGCAAAAGAGGAACAGTTGAGTGGCCAGCCAAATCATCTGATTTGAGTACTTCAGATTTCCTCCCATGAGGTCATTGTAAATCGAGAGTTTATGTTTCACAAACAAAAATTTTGGAAGAACTATGGGGAAGAATCGTCATCGAATGCAGGCTTTTGACACCAGTATGAGGTGTATGGAGGTAAGGTCATTTTGAGCATTTAATTTGATTTTTGGCATTGTCGACAGATGTAACACAACTTCCGTTGTGTTACATCTGTCTTGCTACCGGGATGGGGTCATACACACGATGGAAACACTGATGGTTAACACAAACACTTTTCATAAACGTAAATTTAAAATGAAATGAAAACACGTGGTTCGTTGGTAAACAACGGCGGTTTGGCAATATGGCGTGGGTACGGAAAGCCGGCTCGTGGCAACGCGTGCTGCAGCCGGTGTTCTAAGACAAAGTGTATTCGGAGAGGTCGTCGAAGAGAAAGTGAGAGAGTTTCCGAAATGCACGGATATTTAAACCTCCGGTTCAGGTAGGCCCAGAGTTCGTTTTGTGCCTCGCCTGGTCGATGGGCCTACTTGGCGGTCTGTGATTAAGAAAGCGTGGTTAACACGGTAACACGCTTATTCGGAGGGGCCTAGAGCTATCTATGGTGAAATACCGGAGTGATTACGATAAAAGGGCCCCCCTCTGAAGATCGCGGTTAAGCGCCTCCATATTGCCATACCTGGTAATAAAACCATGTTGTATCTTTATTAAAGGCATGTGCATACGTGCACATCATACCATTGAAAATCAAAAAAAAAAAATAAACAAAATTTTTTTTTTATCAAGTTATCCTACTTAAATCTAATACGACCCTGTGTGCAGTGCGTCTGTGGCCGTCTTACTGTCTTACGGGCCATTTGGCATCAACGCGATGATGACAAGGGAAACCACAGAAAACCTTGTCTAACGTAAGCGAGTCGTATGGTCTAGCTACTTACATTACATAATATCAATACATTAGAGCGTGGTACAAAGCTCTATTTAAAGTATTTAAATCTAAGATATATGTGCAATAACATATCTGAGGGGGGGTCGCATCTACTTCGTATCTTCATTTGTCAATCACACATAAAACTTAGATATTAAAAGTACCTGAGAAAGAGAAAAATAGTACTGGAAAAAAAAATTTACTAACCTAAGACACATAGAAACATGATGAGTTTATCATACGTTGAACAACTGCGTGTGTGAGTAGGTCCTAGATTCACTAGCGCACTGGTCGTTTAACAACACTACAACACTATACTCACACACTCGTCTTTGGGCGCCACTTGGTGTTGTCTTCGGTCCAAGAACCAGATGCTTCATTCACAGCTGCTGCGGTGGTGGATGAATTCTGCGGTAGATGAATTAGACGAATACTATCCACGTGCGTCGTTGCTATTGTCTATTGTTCGCGTTGGTCCTACCACGTGCGTCGGATTCCCTCGTGTGCGGAAGTAGCGGAATTCTTCACTTGGATTCTCGTATTAATATTTATCGGCTAACTCAGTCGGGATGGGTTCTTTTTCTCAACGGAGAAAACAATGCCCTAATGCACACGTTGGGCTCCACTTGCTACCGGGATGGGGTCACACACACGATGGGAACACTGACGGTTAACGCAAACACTTTTCATAAACGTAAATTTAAAATGAAATGAAAACACGTGGTTCGTTGGTAAACAACGGCGGTTTGGCAATATGGCGTGGGTATGGAAAGCCGGCTCGTGGCAACGCGTGCTGCAGCCGGTGTTCTACGGTGTTCAAAGACAAAGTGTATTCGGAGAGGTCGTCGAAGAGAAAGTGAGAGAGTTTCCGAAATGCACGGATATTTAAACCTCCGGTTCAGGTAGGCCCAGAGTACGTTCTGTGCCTCGCCTGGTCGATGGGCCTACTTGGCGGTCTGTGATTAAGAAAGCGTGGTTAACACGGTAACACGCTTATTCGGAGGGGCCTAGAGCGATCTATGGTGAGATACCGGAGTGATTACGATAACAGTCTGTAAGCGATATTGCCATACCGCAATAAAACCATGTTGTATCTTTATTAAAGGCATGTGCATACGTGCACATCATACCATTGAAAATCAAAAAAATAAACAAAATTTTTTTTTATCAAGTTATCCTACTTAAATCTAATACGACCCTGTATGCAGTGCGTCTGTGGCCGTCTTACTATCTTACGCACCATTTGGCATCAACGCGATGATGACAAGGGAAACCACAGAAAACCTTGTCTCAAGTAAGCGAGTCGTATGGTCTAGGTACTTACATTACATATAATACATTAGAGCGTGGAACAAAGCTCTATTTAAAGTATTTAAATCTAAGATATATGTGCAATAACATATCTGAGGGGGGTCGCATCTACTTCGTATCTTCATTTGTCAATCACACATAAAACTTAGATATTAAAAGTACCTGAGAAAGAGAAAATAGTACTGGAAAAAAAATTTACTAACCTAAGACACATAGAAACATGATGAGTTTATCATACGTTGAACAACTGCGTGTGAGTAGGTCCTAGATTCACTAGCGCACTGGTCGTTTAACAACACTACAACACTATACTCACACACTCGTCTTTGGGCGCCACTTGGTGTTGTCTTCGGTCCAAGAACCAGATGCTTCATTCACAGCTGCTGCGGTGGTGGATGAATTATGCGGTAGATGAATTAGACGAATACTATCCACGTGCGTCGTTGCTATTGTCTATTGTTCGCGTTGGTCCTACCACGTGCGTCGGATTCCTCGTGTGCGGAAGTAGCAGAATTCTTCACTTGGATTCTCGTATTAATATTTATCGGCTAACTCAGTCGGGATGGGTTCTTTTTCTCAACGGAGAAAACAATGCCCTAATGCACACGTTGGGCTCCACTTGCTACCGGGATGGGGTCACACACACGATGGGAACACTGACGGTTAACACAAACACTTTTCATAAACGTAAATTTAAAATGAAATGAAAACACGTGGTTCGTTGGTAAACAACGGCGGTTTGGCAATATGGCGTGGGTACGGAAAGCCGGATCGTGGCAACGCGTGCTGCAGCCGGTGTTCTAAGACAAAGTGTATTCGGAGAGGTCGTCGAAGAGAAAGTGAGAGAGTTTCCGAAATGCACGGATATTTAAACCTCCGGTTCAGGTAGGCCCAGAGTACGTTCTGTGCCTCGCCTGGTCGATGGGCCTACTTGGCGGTCTGTGATTAAGAAAGCGTGGTTAACACGGTAACACGCTTATTCGGAGGGGCCTAGAGCGATCTATGGTGAGATACCGGAGTGATTACGATAACAGTCTGTATGATATTGAAGGTTTATAAAGATCCTAGTTTCGAACAGAGAATTAAAATGGCTCTCCAACTATATTCCACTTTCCCTTTGATCAATTTTTAATTAGATGCTGCGAGGGTACGGGGTTGATTTTACGTGCTCCGACCCAATTCAGAAATTGGTCCCCCTCCATTCAAAAATTGACGTGTTTCATCTTTTCCTGCCAGACTCAGTACATCTTGAGATAGAACGGATGGCAAATTTTTGTTGCAACATACTGTATACATGTTGACTTGGATCTTCATATCCGAAGACCAAAGTTGTATGAGAAAGATAATATAGACGACTCGTTATTGTCAATTCTACTTTCTCAAGATTTATTAATATTAATAAGAAGATAGAGGTTTTGATAGCTACGATGGAATAATTCTCATGAATTTAGTAATGTAATTAAATCTAACTTTCCTTGATAAAAGGAAACGAAACGAAAATGAAATATCTCCCTTTCTTGTTTTACTAAACGATCAAAAAATGTGTACACGCCAGATGAATGAAATCATAATAAAAAACCCGAGAGCAACCCAAACCAGAAAATAATTGAAACAAAACAACCGTTCGAACCTCAGTGAGAAAGTTTTTACCTACGCATTCAACTTCGGATACGCAAAACACAGAACCAATTGGAGAGTTAAATCCCCGACAATTTTCACGGAATTACAAATGAGAAATTATATGAACGGAAAACCTTTGAGGAAATTCGTTCGTATCGAAATTCTTTGCAGTTCCATTAAGTCGAGTGGAGAGCTTTCAATGTAAATTGATTCAAAGGCAACCGTCCGTAGAATGAGATAGATTGTCTAGTGTATAAGAGTCATAACCGTATAATGGGCCAGAATAAACGGAACATATTTACCTCTTATTCGCATGGAGGATTTCTTTGTTGTGAAAAAGTCTTACAATACGTCAACAGAACGCTCTAGGATTAAGAGACGAGAAAGCAGCGTAAGCGTACGGAAAATCATATTCGAGAGATACATAATTTAAAACACTCCTTCCATGTTTATTGTCGGGTGAATGTAACCAGAAATGGTTTAGAGGTTCTTAAAAATGGCAAAGTATTTACTCAGTGTCGTATAAATATCTTGCTCTTTTAGGAAATGTGGGAGCGAACAACAAAATAGAATATTCTGTAACTAGGTTAGAAGGAAAAATTCGATACTAGTGGAAGACCACAAGTATAGAATTTTTCATTCTATCCAAGTGATAGACTGTATTTTCTCCACCAGCGCAAAGTATAAAACACAAACACATAAATTAAATTCAATTGACGAGGCTTTTACGTGATAGAAATCCATTTTCTTAAAAACAAGTAAACGATGATTTCTACTAAAATTTATTATTAAATGCTCGACGCGTTTCGATTCACAGTATCTTTGTCAAGAGCGAATAAATACTAGAAATATATATTAGTAACATATATTTATATATACTAAAGAGGCAATTCACTCAGAGCTATTTGTATTTTGGCAAGTGTTTAGGAAATAAATTTAATAAAGGTGAGTTATTTATGTCTACCTGATCATTAAGAATTTCCGGTGAATTCCAGAATCTGTTAATTTCAAGTACTTCCAGAAGGTTGAGTTTCATAACTCTATTCTCAGAATGTAGGATTTTAAATTATGCGTTGGAAGAGTGACCATTTTCCCTAAGATGATTTGTAAAATTTGAATCGGCTTTACCATTGATGAAACTGCGTTTATGTTCAGAGATTCTAACATTAAAATTTCTTCCTGTTCTACCTATATCAAAGCAATTGCAATCTGCACAATTCAAGCTATAAACACCTGATTTATTTTTTATTAATTGGAGATTTATAATTCCTGATAAATGAATCTAAATCTGTAGATGTTTTGAGCGCTATATTTAAATTAGAATTTTTAAGAAGGGATTTCACATTATTGTTAATATTGCCTAGAAATGTCAAAATATTGAATTTCTTGTCTTGGTGTTTACCGATTAGATATATATGTTGTAAAGCTAATTTTTTTTTCTCATATAAAATGCTGCTAACAAAATTTGCATCATAACCAATATTCATTGCGATCTGTTTTATTAAATTTAATTCTTTGAAATAATTATCATTAGACATCGGTATGCTCAAGACACTATGTATATAGCTATTAAATGCTGCAACTTCATGTTGGTAAGGATGTGCCGATTTATAATGAATTGTGATATCTGTATAAGAAGGCTTATGATAAATAGAAAACTAGTATTTATTATTTGACCTTGTTATTGTTAGGTCTAGGAAATTGATCGAATTGTTCTGTTCTATTTCAGAGGTAAATTCTATTTTTGGGTGCAGGTTGTTGATGAAATTTTCGAATACAGTGATCTGTCTGTTTGTTCCTGTGAAACACACAATAATAGACATGTTGATACCAATATATGAAATGTCTACTAAGCGGGTGTTTATGAATTGTTTTTTCTATGTTATCCATGAAGATTTCTGCTCAAGGGTTTCCCATTATAAGTCCGTCATCATTTTTATGAAAACAATCGTTAAATAAAAAGTAATTTCGAGATATGCAAACATTTAATAAAGCTATAATGTCGTATTTAATTCGTGGATTTGTCATATTTTGTGTTAACAAATAATAATAATATATAATAACATAGTTTATTCAAGAAGGTAAGTAAGTAGGTACATGGCTTTACATTCTTAGATATGTTTATTATTACATTTGATAGGTTTCCTGAATAAACGATAGGAAATCGCAGAGATGGATATAATCCTTCTGTACGCGATCACAATCTGTTGAACTTTTTAGTACAGTTTGTTCTTATTATCACATACTTTTATGTCCTGGTTAATATGTCGCAATTGGGTTAATTTGTCACTATTTGGGTTATTTTGTCTCATCAGGGTAAAATTGTCTCTTTCAGGGTTAGTTGTCCAGGCATTAGACTGTCATTTTTGGGTTTTAATTTGTCACTTTTAGGTTTCACTTGAATCGCAATTTCATTGTTTTTAGTAAAACTGGTTTATGATTTTATTAATTTTCCTCGTCCGCAATCCCTAATCCAGAAGTTTGATTGTCTTTTGAACTGATTTAAGTTTTTTGATCTTTTGGCTCCTGTCGGTAATAGGTCGTATATCCTTGGTGCTAGGTAGGTGTACACTCTCTTCCGATTGTTTTACTAGCCTTCGGTCTGATGTGCTCTTTATTCCTGGTGGAGTAGGGATGGTCTGCTACAGTTAAGTTTATTTTTCCTCTGTAAACTGAAATAACAATTTGCATTGCAAATAACTGTCGAACATCCAAAATATTAGCCTCAGCATACAGTTCATTACTTGAGTAGGTGAGTGGTTTGCCGTAAATTATCTTAAGTATATATTTCTGCATCCTTTCAATTTTTTTGATGTAACAGTCATACGCGCCACCCCATCCTATGATTCCATATGCAAGCTGTGATTGCACCAGCGAAAAATATAGCTTCTTCAAGTCTGTGATACTTAGGTAGTTTTTCAAATATTTAAATTTATAAGTGAGTCCCCGTAATTTTTCACCAACCAGTCGACTTGTTCATCCCATTTTAAGTTACGATCCAATACAATCCCCAGATATTTTATATTTCTAGTTTCAGGTATCTTGATATCTTCGACATGAAGGTCACCCATATTAGGCAGTCCAGTGCCGTAGGAGGAGAAGGGTAAGTATTTTGTTTTACTTATATTTAAGGTTAATTGATTGAATTGAAACCATTTTTTATTCTACAGAAATCATTTTCAACTGTATCTTTTAAACTTTGCCAAGAGTTGCCCTCATACGTTATTACGGTATCATCGGCGAAGCTGATAATTTTCCCTTTACTTTTGAGTTTGAGAAGACTATTCATATAAATAATAAAAAGTAAAGGCCCCAACACGGTTCCTTGTGGTACTCCGAATTTTATTTCTCTCATAGAGCTTCTTTCATTTTCAATCTCGACACACTGTTTCCTATTGTTAAGGTAGCTTTCAAGTAAATTATATGCTCTTCCTCGGAAACCACAAACATGCAGCTTTCTCAGAAGTTTCTTATGTGATACAGTATCGAAAGCTTTCGCTAAATCCACGAAGATACACAGGGCAGGCTTTTTTTCATCCAACCATTTATAAATATCTTGAGTTAGCTCTCCAATTGCATCCTCGGTAGATTTTCCCTGTCTGAATCCATACTGATTGAAAGAAATAACATTATGTTCGTCAAGAAATTCTGTAATTCGTTTCTTCAAAATTTTTCAACTATTTTTCCTACGTTTGACATCAAAGAGATCGGTCTATAGTTCTCCATCAAGGTTTTATCTCCAGATTTGTATAAGGGCTTAATTATACCAATCTTTAAAAGATCTGGGAATGTGCTGTTTCAAAACATAAATTAACCAAGTGGGAAATGGGGTGAGCTATTTCGTTGCTTACTCTTTTAAGAACTTCAGATTTTATGCCATCTTGTCCTGCAGCTCTACGATCCTTGAGTTCACTTGTAATCTTTTTACTTCTTCTGGATCTGTAGGATACAGAAATATTGTCTTGTTTACAAAATCCTCCCCTCCTCAAATGATTCCGGATCTTTTATTTTCTTTGAATACTTTCTCCTAATTCACTATAATATTCAACGAATTCTTCTGCAATTTCACTGATTTCATCAGTCAGCTCTCCATCTGCTCTTATCATGGACTCTATTTTGTTTCAGGTCTGGATTGATTGCATATATTGTTGACGTACTTCCACAGAGCATTGCTTTGGATCTATTCATGTGTAAGTATTTTTGGAAATGTTCCTTTTAGCTTGTGCTATTAATTTATGTAGTGTATTCCGATAATTAGTATATTGTTTTTGAGAATAGCATTGCCTGGATCTTTGTAAGTTTTTTATATAATTCATTTTTTTATTTACAGATTTCAGTATGCCAGATGTTATCCATTCTGTTTTACCAAACTTTCTTCTGCTGAAATGTATTATTTTTGTATTTTTATTTATACAGTGCGTTAATTTCTCAATGAATAACTTCGTGAATTCATTGACGTTTTTTGAATGACTATAAAACCAGTCAACATTCCTCAAATCAACCTTCAGGGTATCGTAGTCTATGAATTTTTGACTCCATCAGCTCTTTTTGAGAGGGGGTACATTTGCATCGATATTCAATATTATTGGATAGTGGTCGGTAATACCACTTTGTACAATAAAAGCAGAATGATGATTCCTACATATTTGCCTTTTTTCCTCATAAAAAATGGTCCAAGCAGGTACCACTTGCTGGACGAGTGACCTCGTTGATATACGAATCAAAACCGCAAGAACTCAAAATATTTTTGTATTCTTCAACAAAGTCTTCGGTCTGCAATATGTCCAGATTTATATCTCCAGTAATCACGTGATAATCAGTAACTTTTGTTTGTTCTAGGTAGTTCAGTAAAGTTCTATTGAATATATAAGGACATGAATCTGGAGACCGATATATACACGTTATTTTTATACTATTATTAGGAAGTTTTATTAAAATTTCTACAGCTGTGATTTGATCAAGCTTAATAATTTCAGATTCGAAACTAAGATCATTACTAACGTATACAATCACTCCATCGTTTTTATTAAAAGTGCCATTGCTATAAACAATCGAATACCCAGGAATACCGAAAATTCCGAGATCCTTCACCTGAAAAGTTTCGGTTAGGACAACTACATGGAATCTGTATGGGCTAGTTTCTAACAGAATTTTGCATTCATCGATATTCTTCCCCACACTTCGGATGTTACTGTGATATATCTTGAAATATTCACTTATTGCAGAATTCTTTAGATCGGTTATATTCTCCAGTTTTCTAGTATTCGGGGTGTTCACTCGGTACTCTCTGATATACGGATCCATTTTGGAAAGATGAGTTATATACTCTGGTTGAACTTCATGCTTTAGTTTCCTTGTACTCGTTTCTTTTTTAATTATGTTTTTTTTTTTTATTTAATTATATATACATATATATATATATATATATATACACATATATATATATATATATATTTTTTTTTTTTTTTTTTATTCTTTCCTTTTCATTTATTTTGTTTAGACGCTATTCTTGAGCTCGATTTAGTTGGTTGAATATTCGTCCTTATTAATTTTCTTCTCGAACTGCATAGAGCACTATCATCAATCAGGTCCATATAATCATCGATTATATTATACGGATCTTTCGGTGAAATACTTGGAAACAAATTCATGACATTAAAAGAGACTAACTTTGCATTACTTGGAATGACAACATTTTCTTTTTCTTATCAAATCATTTGAATTACGAATTGAAAAGACGGTTTGAAATTACGAAATTTTTCCAGAATATGTATTAGAAATTTGGAAATCTTGAATTCTGGGGCATGTGTGAATGATACCACTGGTCTTATTGGATAACAATTTTTGTGCAATTTAACTAAAGAATAAAGTTGAGGTGGTAAATGATTCGGTAAGACAAGTTTAAAGTTTTTATGATCTGTAATGATGGATTTAGAATTCTCAATGACTGTTTTCACTTCCTCATTGAATTTACTATTTGAATCTGGGAATATATTTGAATAATTGGAATCATTAATGAAATCTAATGTTTTGGAAATATAATCTTGTTTATTTATCGCTTGAACTGTATTGCCTTTATCTGCTTTTGTGAAAATAATGTCTTTGATGTTGATTTAACTTTTATATTGTTGATTAATATGTGATCTCTAATTGGTCTATTGAGCGGTTTTAGGTATTCTATCTTAATCACGGAAGCGGTTTGGTGTTCGAGGAAGCTATTGTTTTCAACATTTCTGACCCAAAGTTCAGTAACTATTGGTGATTGTTCAAAATTTGATGTATGTTTAGGATAAATATTGTAATTGAATCCTTTCTCCAATAACGCCGTCTCATCAGTGGTGAAATTTGTTTCGGTTAAATTTATGAATCCGTAGTTTCTATGATTTTGTCTCAGATCAGGCACCAATTTATTGCCGGATCTTTGATTGAAACCCTCGACTACAAACTTCTATATCTTATTTGCTTTCGAATATTGCTGTGCTCGTTTTAAATGGAATGTTTGCTTTATATGTCTGAAATTTGTAGTCAGTAACGTAGACCAATATTTTTTAGGTTCTTTTCGAAGATAAAATTGAATCAATTGAACACTAATGTATTTAAAACGATAATAACTTAATGTGAATATCTTGATAGTTACGTTCACCAAAATAATTCATAAATTTCGTGCATACTCAACTTACGCTTAATTATATACGTTGAAATATATAATAGGTAAATGAAATTTATGATATTTTAGATAACTCAATAGTTCTAGTAAAGTATAGATATGAACATATATTTTATATTATAGTAGAATTAAGCCAAATTTTTCACATGAATTTAAACCTAACAGAATATCAAAATAAAAATATTTATAATTAACTCTAGTTCTAAATTTAATTTCTTTCTACACTTTAAAACTATAAATATCAAAATGGAGCTCATATATATTTCAAGCTGCTATATTTTCAAATAATATTTACTGTTCATCTCCAGATGATCTTCATTACATCAATTCATTATAATGGGATCTATCGTGGCATCCATGATCTGACCCTGTTCCCACGTTTTACTTTTTCCTTTATTGACGTGGTCCATACAATTTTTACGGTTTTGGAATGTGACACTTTTGTTGCACTCTTGTAATGTATCTTAAAACTTGTGTTCTTTCTAGCCACTTCACCCTTTACCTGTGCCCATATTAGTTAAATCGGATTCAATTCGTAGTGGTAAGGTGGAAGGCGGAGTATATTAACTTCCCGGTTTTTGCCATTTCGTTAATATTATATTTTTGTTTGATTTTTATGTAAATTCACAATTGTTAATTGTTCTATATATATATATATATATATTATATATATATATATATATATATATATATATATATATATATATATATATATATATATATATATATATATATATATATAGTATATACAGTGTGTTCCAACGAAAATTTGACCCCCCTCTAACTCCGAAATGAGTAACATTAGCGAAAACACCAAGACACGTCGATTTTTGTTTCGAGGGGAGCATTTTCGAAATAATTCGAAACTTCTCAGATCAACCCCTACCCCAGCAACCCTAACTTTGAAATTCATCATAGGGAATGAGGGTCGAGTGGCACCTTACTGAAAAGGTCTGTCAATTCTCCACCTTGATTTGTCATTTTAGAATTTTAAATTAACATACAGGGTGTCCCAACCAAGGGTGAAGTTGAATTCTGGAAATCCCAAATACTAAATGAAATAGATTTATTTTGGCATAATGCAAGCGCAGGTTTATGCTCGGTCTAGAAAAACGACCTACACTTGTGAATTTGGAGTTGGTGCAATCAACCCCTATTTCCAGCATCCCCAACTCAAAAATCATTCGATCGATAATAGGTCAAGTGGCACCTCGTTGGAAAGGTACTGCAATTTTCTCTTCGAATTTGGTATTTTCGAAATTCAGAATCATCATACAGGGTGTCCCGAAGCAGGAACATTGAAAATCCAAATAACTTTTTGAAACTGGTTCATTTCGGTATACGAGAACATGTTTGATCCGAGAATAGGACTTTCTTGTGTGGTTATAGAATTTTTGCAATCAACCCCTTCCATTCAGCATCCCCAACTTGAAAATCATACAAATAATTCAAGTGGCATATCTTCAGAAAGGTTTTTTGAATTCCAGAATGATTAAAGCATTTCATTCAGTTCGGCTCTCCATACAGGATGTCGCTTTCGAAAAATTCAATATCGTCATTTGAAATTATCAACTAAAATTAATTCGAAACTGTTAAAAGTATTGGGGTACGATGTGTTGAGCATCAATTACGAAGAAATAAAGCTGATTTCTGCATTGAAAATGTTCACATTTTTTTCATTTCCATCTGGCGTGCAGTCATCTGTTATTTCTCATTTTGCAATGAAATATTATTATTATTCAGATCAGTTCCTCATTATTGTTGTTGTTCGTCAGTTGAAATTAATCTGAAAATGGTTTATTCCACTGAGGAAAGGGTCGAAATTGTATCGACGTATTTTCGAAATAACAGTTGTGCCAAAGAAACGGCAAGGATATTCGATAGGAACCATCCTGAAAGAGAAAGGGAGTCAGTCACCAGTACGTTAAATATTTGGTTGACAAATTCCTAGCTACGGGTTCGGTGGCAAACAAAAACATGAAGTGACATGTCCTGTCAGAAATGAGGCAACGGAAGTGGCAGTAGTGGGTCATCTACAAATGGAGAATACTACTTCGATCAGAAAACTATCTCGTCTGACTGGTGTATCAGCTACAACTGTCCATAGAATCGTGAAACATCACAAATTTCACTCCTACAAGGTAAAATTAGTGCATGAAATAAACGAAGATGATCCAGATCGTCGTTTACAGTTTTGTGAAAATCTAAGTGAAAACCTAAACGCTAATCCAAATTTTCTGAATAACATCTGTTTTTCTGATGAAAGCACCTTTATGCTCAGTGGTGAAGTGAATAGACATAATTGTCGATATTGGGACACACAGAATCCTCATTGGTTTAGAGAGGCCCACACGCAAAGGCCTCAGAAGTTGAACGTTTGGGCAGGAATTTTTGGCAATCATCTAGTTGGGCCTTTCTTTATTGAGGTAATCTGAATGGAAATGGCTACCTACAGTTGTTAGAGGAACACATACATCCTAGATTGACAGAAATTTTACAGAACGATCCAACTCTTTCTGAGGACGAAATGCGTTTTCAACAAGACGGTGCTCCTCCGCATTATGATGCTCGGGTGCGCCAATATTTAGACGAAAATTTCCCAGGAAGGTGGATTGGTAGAAGAGGACCTGTTGAGTGGCCAGCCAGGTCACCAGATTTAAATCGCCTAGATTTTTTTTTGTGGGGCCATCTAAAATCTAAAGTTTATGCCACAAGACCAGAAAACCTGGAGGAGCTGCGGATGAGGATTATCACAGAATGCCGACTTTGACTCCTGAAGTTTTCGCTAATGTGAGAAGAGAGTTCGAAAATCGTCTGTATAACTGTATGGAGGTGTGCGGAGGTCATTTTGAACAATTGTTGTAATAATCAAGTTAGTTTTTTGTTTTCAATTGAATACAAGTTCAATAAATCTCGTTTTCCTGTTTAGATGAGCATCCAATCAGTTTCTCCATCATCCCCTCATCCTGATCCTCACGCCAGAAAACCTCGATTGCCAAACTGAAACCAATGCCTCAGTGATTCAGAAAATAGAAAAATCTTTCTGGAACTTTGCCACTCAACCTGTAATCACTTGTATGATTTTTGAGTTGGGGATGCTGAATGGAAGAGATTGATTGCAAAAATTCCATATTCACGCAAGAGAGTCTTATTCTCGAATCAAACATAAACATGTTCTCGTATTATACCGAAATGAACCAGTTTCAAAAGTTATTTGGGTTTCAGTGTTCCTGCTCCGGGACACCCTGTATGCTGATTCTGAATTTCGAAAATACCAAATTCGAAGAGAAAATTGAAATACCTTTCCAACGAGGTGCCACTTGACCTATTTTCGATCGAATAATTTTGAGTTGGGGATGCTGGAAATAGGGGTTGATTGCACCAACTCCAAATTCACAAGTGTAGGTCGTTTTTCTAGACCGAGCATAAACCTGCGCTTGCATTATGCCAAAATAAATCGATTTCATTTAGTATTTGGGATTTGCAGGAATTCAACTTTACCCTCGGTTGGGACACCCTGTATGTTAATTTAAAATTCTAAAATGACAAATCAGAATGGAGAATTGACAGACCTTTACAGTAAGGTGCCACTCGACCCTTATTCCTATGATGAATTTCGAAATTAGGGTTGCTGGGGTAGGGGTTGATCTGACAAGTTTCGAATTATTTCGAAAATGCTCCCTCGAAACAAAAATCGACGTGTCTTGGTGTTTTTCGCTAATGTTACTCATTTCGGAGTTATAGGGGGTCAATATTTCGTTGGAACACACTGTATATGCGTTATTATTATTCGTCATCCTTTACCTGAACCTTCTGAAGTACTTGAAATCAACAGATTCAGGTATTCGCGGGAAATTCTTAATGATGAGTTAGACATAAATAACTCTTGTTTCCTAAATACAAGTTCAAATACAGATAGCTCTGAGTGCATTGCCTGTGTAGTATATACAGTGTGTTCCAACGAAAATTTGACCCCCCCTATAACTCCGAAATGAGTAACATTAGCGAAAAACACCAAGACACGTCGATTTTTGTTTCGAGGGGGAGCATTTTTCGAAATAATTCGAAACTTCTCAGATCAACCCCCTACCCCCAGCAACCCTAACTTTGAAATTCATCATAGGGAATAAGAGTCGAGTGGCACCTTACTGAAAAGGTCTGTCAATTCTCCACCCTGATTTGTCATTTTTAGAATTTTAAATTAACATACAGGGTGTCCCAACCAAGGGTGAAGTTGAATTCCTGGAAATCCCAAATACTAAATGAAATAGATTTATTTTGGCATAATGCAAGCGCAGGTTTATGCTCGGTCTAGAAAAACGACCTACACTTGTGAATTTGGAGTTGGTGCAATCAACCCCCTATTTCCAGCATCCCCAACTCAAAAATCATTCGATCGATAATAGGTCAAGTGGCACCTCGTTGGAAAGGTACTGCAATTTTCTCTTCGAATTTGGTATTTTCGAAATTCAGAATCATCATACAGGGTGTCCCAAAGCAGGAACATTGAAAATCCAAATAACTTTTTGAAACTGGTTCATTTCGGTATACGAGAACATGTTTGATCCGAGAATAGGACTTTCTTGTGTGGTTATAGAATTTTGCAATCAACCCCTTCCATTCAGCATCCCCAACTTGAAAATCATACAAATAATTCAAGTGGCATATCTTCAGAAAGGTTTTTGAATTCCAGAATGATTAAAGCATTTCATTCAGTTCGGCTCTCCATACAGGATGTCGCTTTCGAAAAATTCAATATCGTCATTTGAAATTATCAACTAAAATTAATTCGAAACTGTTAAAAGTATTGGGGCTGACGGAGCCTGAAATCCTGTAGACAATCTTTGGACGAAGCCTTGTCGACAATCTTCTATGTTTTTATCGTTCCAAGTTTTCTGAACCGTGTACCCTGGATCAACCCAAATTTAATCCAGATAAAAATTCTTTCTTAGTTCGAGCACAATAATTTTAATTGCTCTTAAATAATTTCTTCTCCAGCAAACCATTTTTTCTTATACAAACTGACTTCGTGTTGAGCTTTTCCCATGAGAAATTCAATTTACTCAAAACTTTCCAGAATTTATTTTTGATATAAAAGCCAAGTCCTGATCTCCTACGAGCACAGAGTGTAATTTTTCCATAGTAGGAATTTATTTCCGAAAATAAGAAGAATGCACAGTTTTTCGAATAGTATTCCTAAAGTTCTCATCAATAACCATTCTGGGCTTTCCTGGAGAAATTTTGGATGTTTCGTTATAAATCCATTTTCAGCTTTTTTTTCCTTGAGAAGTTTGTATATTGTGGACTGTCTAATTCCCGCCATCTCAGAACATATTTGAACAACGTCATCGATTGAAGGTAAATGGCTTTGATGTTTTAGAGCATTGTATACATTCAGTATAAATAATTTTTCACTTTGGGAATATTGTATATTTCTATCACCTTTAACAGGGTTAAAATTAAAAACCTTTCCATTAATTGTGGATTGACCGAAACACTTTCAGCAAATACTAACTGATGCATACAAATGATAAAACTATTTCAATTACTCTTCTTCATATTTATCTATGCAATAATTAACTTTCTTGGTGTTGAATTTGGAGAATATACTTAAGAATATACTTTAACCCTTATCCGAGTGGTCTCTATACTCAACGGCTTTACCAAAATTCATTTCAACTCCGGTAATATCAAAGATAAACCTATGCGGTTTTGATGTTTGATGTTTGATCCATCCTTAAGAAGTTGAACAACGTGTGAGTGTTGTAAAGTGCTAATTGCACTTAGCATGATGCTCCTATCGTTTTTCAATTCCTAACTTTCATTTTCTTTCCTCCGATGAAACTATACCGTGGTCTCATATTCGAATCCGTTGTCTTGCTTCTCCATAATTGCCCTAGTATTCTATGATCCTGTATCCCTTCCACTTTCCGATGATTCTGTCCATTTAATTTGACTCCGATTTTACCTCAAGGCGGCAGATTTTTCATCAAGTCAAGAAAGTGAAGGGCTTTTGAAAAAAAAATATTTCCAATAAATGCAGGAAATGTTCTTTTATTAACTGAATCTCAAGCTTGAAGAGTGAGATATAGATTTATGCAATCGTGATCGAATGATTCATTAGAGAAGGACCGCATTAGGTATAAGATATGGCTCAGAAATTTTGAATATAAAATTTGATAAAATCTCAAGTGACGAATAAATTTGAATGATTCTTAATTAAAATTATCAGATACATGAGCAACGGAGCGAAACGCAAGTGGAAGATACGAGTCTAGAGGAATACGATCCAAGACGCAAAGAGAAGCAAAATAATTGTTAGTTCAACACAAAAACAGAAGAACCGAAAATGGCTGAATTACTTCAGGTTAAATGAATGATGAGGAATGAAATGAAAGAAGAGTTTCACGATAGCAAAGTGGAACGAGAAGAGATAAAATCCGAAGTAGTAAGAGCACATAAAGAATAAGGAGAAACCAAGGAGAAATGAAACGTAAAGAAGAAGAGTGCAACCAGGAGAAGAAAATACTGAAGAGACACTCGAGAATTTGAACACAAGAATACAAAACTTTGAAAAGGAGAAGATAAGAAACACTGTAGTTATAACTGGAATTGAGATGAGAGAAGAGGATGATATGGTTCAAGAGATTGGAAAATTATTCAAGGAGAAATTAGGTGTCCAAACGAAAATGAAGGACGTTAAATATAATGGAAAGAAAGAAAGGAACAGCAAGTAGAAGTATCAGAAGGGGCATATTGCGGATGATATAATGATAATGGCCAGCAATGAAAAAACTTGAATATACAGAACAGAGAATTAGAATAAGAGTGGTATGAAGATGAACGAAGGAAAAACTAGAGTAATCGTAGACTTTGGAACATAGAGCGAGACATAAATATACAGATAGAGGGACAGAAAAATAAAAAATAGAGCAAGTGGAAAAATATAAGTACTTAGGAGTTGAAATCAATAAAAGAATCGAAGAGACCATAAAAGCATTATGCTGTCAGCAACAATTTTATATATAAGAAAGAGGATGTCAAGTGCCGCAAAAAATGAAAGTATTCGCATCTATATATAGGCCAATACTGACATTTGGATGTGAGTCATGGGTTCTAGATAAAATCCAAAAAGTAGAATTCAAGCTATCGAAATTAAATATTTTAGGATGGTGAGAGGAGTCACCGGCCTCTGAAAAAAGGTTCGTGGTTGTCTTCATCCCCAAGTTGTCTTCGTCCCTAAGCCGGGCAAGATCATACACAAAATCGCCAAAGATTTTAGACCAATCAGCCTCACCTCCTTCCTACTGATGACTATGGAGAGACTGGTAGAAAGATATCTCAGGAGAATCCCTCACTCAACATGCCTACGAGCAAGGTAGATCAGTCGACTCAGCGCTATACTCCGTAGTAGGTTATACTAGAAAAATGCGAAGTTACTCTAGGAATATTCCAAGATATAGAGCGACAATACACTATATAAATCAATAGATAAAGCTATCGCAAATGGGAAAGTAAACAAAACCATAGCAAGGTGAATGGGACGTCTGCTGTCGACCAGGAGCATCGAGGCTCCTCAGCTCGGCGAGTCGACCGTCCGGGGATCACTAGCAGGGGATATCCACAGGGGGGAGTTCTATCTCCTCTTCTTTGGAACCTCGAGCTGGATGGGCTACTGGCGGCCCTTCCCGGTGCTGAGCACTTTGCGGTGGGTCATGCCGACGACATCGTCCTCCTTGTTGTACCTCAGCACCATATGTGAAGTTGCGTAGAACGCTCTGCAAATGACTGAACAATGGTGCAGAGAAAACGACTTGTCTGTAAATCCTAACAGAACAGACATGACTATATTCACTTGAAAAAGGAAACTACCGCCCTTAAAGGTACCCATTCTTTTCAACGAGAACATGACACTAATTGAACAAGTAAAATACCTAGGTGTAATGCTTCATGCCAAACTAAATTGGCACAATCATATCGAAAGACAAAACACACTCTGGGCGTGCCGGAGACTAGTCGGACCCAGATGGGGACTTAAACCAGAAATGATATACTGGCACTATACAACAGTGATAAGACCCTCCTGACCTATGCCGCCATCATATGGTGGCCTGCACTGGAAAAAAAGATTAAACGGAACAAAATAAACAAGATCCAAAGGCAAGCATGTCTGGCAGTCACGGGAACTTTGAGATCCACACACACGGTCTCCATGGAGTGTCTTCTGGGCATACATCCATTACATATATTGGTGGAGGAGGTAGCCATGAGAGCCTCTTTGAGACTGTGGGAGGGAATTTCCTCCCACATACATATGTGGAGGACAGAAATCCAATCTCTGGACACTCCACATCCCTGAACAAAATCAGAGAACTCCGACCTGACCTTCCCACAAGAGGAGATCAAACAAGAGCCACCTACTACTTTGACGAACCCTACAAAGTAGTTATTCCACCAAAAGAATTTGGACTACACCGCCTTACTCACACCACAGGGAGCCTCCTGGTTTACGGATGGGTCCAAACTGGGACGGGTACGGGCATCGGCGTTCACGGCCCTAGGGCTAACATTATGATTGCGCTGGGAGACAACGTCACCGTAACACACGCAGAAATATTTTCTATTCTCCGGTGCGTACAGGAAAACCTACATAGGAACTATAGAGACGCATACATCTACATATGCTCTGATAGCCAAAACGCCCTTAGATATCTTTAAGACACGAAGGTTACATCCAAACTGGTTGACAAATACAGAACAGTACTTCGACAACTCAGTGCTACAAACAATGTCACTCTGATTTGGTGCCCAGCCCATCAGGGCATCGAAGGAAACGAGATAGCAGACAGCCTCACTGAAAAAGCAACAGCTGTCAATCCGATGGGATCAGAACCAATTATAACCATCCCATGGACCCATGTGCTCTTTTCCTTTCAAAACTGGACCACCACCGAGGCCATAAACTACTGGGCAAGCATCTCGGGACTGAGATAGTCAAAAGGCTCATGAAAGGGCCGCAATAAAAAAAGGGTACATGAACTACTGTCCCTCGAAAAAAAAAGATTGGGATGATAGTGGGCCTATTGACGGGACACCAACTCAACAAAAATCTACACGTCATGAAACTATCAGAAACCACACAATGTCGTGGTTGCGTAGAAAATGACGAAACAACGGAACACATACTCTTCGAATGGCCCGCCCATAAGGAAACCAGACTGAACACCTTGGGCACTGAAACACCCAGTGCCCAAATGATCCAGGAGGCCCCTACAACAGTCTTGAAAGCTTCATCAGGAAGTTTTTGCAAGACAAATAACAACTCAACAACACACGGCAATCACAATGGCCCAAACGGCCTGAGTGCTTCCCATATGGGCCGTGTAGGAAGACGAAGGAGTCACAAAGAGAGATGAACTAAAGAACATTGACATAGGTAAGAAATAAGGAATTTAATCAACTTTGAAATTTATAGAGAAAAGGCAGTTCAGCTGGTGGGGACACCTTCAGAGAATGGATAATACACGGCAAGTCAAACGTATATGGAAGACAAAGACTAACGGAAAGATGAAAAGAATTAGACCACGACCAACATGGGATGGAGTATTAGCGGAAACATTGGTCAAAAGGGCAAAAATTGGAAAGATGCTAAGACAATCGCAAGACGAAAGATTGAATGGAGAAATTTCATATATGAAAAATATTGTTAATATATCGAATTTTCATGAAATGTTAATAAATTGTAGACCCCACAACATTCTTTTTACTCATTGAATTGGTAGTCTTAGGCTAGACTTCGAAGACAAGGTGTACCCAGACATCTGGAAGTAGCAACGATCCGTTTAACAGCCCGAGAAGCGCTAGGAGGATAACCGAGATTTACAGGAATTGGAGATAGAGACGTCGCCTTTGTTTTACCCCCTTCAATTATTTCTTGAATAAGTTTTTCTTCTTTCCTTTTGTGTACGTCAATTAAAGACACATTGGAAATATAAATTAGTTAAATATATTGGCAATTGTTAGGATGTATTGTATATAATGTATTCCCAAGAAAACAAATAATATTTGACTTCTCCAAAGCACCTATCTTAAAAAAAATTTTGAATTTGAAAATGGCGAAATTTGGTAAAACAAAAAAAAAATCCCGAACTTATATTTTCGAAACGATATGGAAGCACTAATATTTTTCAGTTCCCAGAAGGTCCACCTCTGTTATTAATGACACTTTGGCATCGTCGCGGCATGCTCAATATTAAATTGTCTATTACATTTTGGCCTAAGTCATTCCAAGCCCCCTGAACTGCTAATCGAAGCTCCTGTTCATGATGGACGCAGGAGATTTCTTTTTATGGTGTCCCAAAAATGCTCGATGGGATTCAGATCTGGTGAGCAGGATGGCCACGGTAGAGGATCGATATCATTCTCTTCAAGAACGTTCAAGACAACTCTTGCACGCTGAGGAGGGGCATTATCTTGTTGGAAGAGTGGATTTTGACCCACTGTTTGGAGATACGGTACCACTGCAGGTAAAACTACCTCATTTGCGTAAGAATTTCGCGCGATGTTGTTCTGTATAAAAACGAGGTCAGTTCTTCCAACAAAGCGTATACCGCCCCAAAACATCACTGATCCGCCTCCCTGTCTAACAAATTCTCGAGCATGCTGGAGACGGTTTTGCTTTCCAGGTTTCCTCCATATTCGAATTTTTCCCGAATCGGAATAATAACTAAATCTAGATTCATCACTGAAGAGAGCTGTGGCCCACCTCCTTGATCCCAGTTTCCTATTCTTGGCACCAAGCTAAGCGAGCAGCGCGATTTCCATGGGTCTGTTGTGGAACTGTTGAAGGACGTCTGGAGTGGAGTTGACCTTCGTGTAGTCGATTTCTCACAGTTTGGTTGGAAATTTGTACAATATGAACTCGTGATAGCTCTTGAGCTAATTGAGATGCTGTGGTAGTTCGATCTCTTCTGGCTTGGAAAACAAAAAATCGGTCTTCGGCGGCTGTAGTAATCCTGAAGGACCTTTATGGCGTTTTTCTATGCTACCTGTTTCAGAGAAACGCGACCATAAACGGTGTATGACACTTGGGCTACTTCCCATAACCCTGGATACTTCACGTTGTGAGCTCCCAGCTTGGAGCATGCCAACGGCTCGTAACATCTCTTCTCTAGTCAAATGTCGTCTTTCCATGGTCGAATCACAAAACTTGAATCTTTTATTGGTGCTTACAACAGAAACAACTAACTGATTTCGAACACTGAAAACATGAAATGATTATAAAGCAGCGTCGCATCTGCTGCATTTTTAGTTTTTCATAAGAAAAAACTGAAATATGTTGCGGCACTCTACATAATTTGGTGAGAAATTGATGCAGGTGTTCATTTCTTAAAGAAAATCATCCATATTGATCGTTCTGGATACGATATATCGATATTCAGAAGTGTTCCCTAGACTTTTTTGAGGTGTTTATTTCAAGATAATTGTGACTCTACGGATCAACCGAGGCATTCTCCAATTAATAAAAAAATTTGTATATCTTTATAGTATTCAACAAAAATAACTTAAAAATCAAATCAACTCAAATCTTCGAGAGATCTTATCCGTAGTCATAAAACACTTATATTCATTCTTACCTCTAACCGTCTCTAAGATTTAATAGACATACACTCAAACAATATTTTGATAATTTGCAGGATAAAACAAAAAACTCAACCAATTTCTCCATTGCGAACTAGTTTGTGTCATAAATTTGTCCATGAAATATGAATTTCGGTCAACTGTTTGAGAAGTATTTCCACTAAATTTTCAAAGCCATTTCAAGATAAAAGTTTCATTTGTAGATATTGTTCAGTGTCCGTTGTAATGGAAGTAATATTCAGATATTCGGAAAAACTTTTCTGTCTCAGACTGCTTCGGGCTTTTCAATTTTCTTTCTTATTTCGCAAGTTTTTCAATCTGTGAAATATATAAAACATGCCATCTGTGAGATAGATCATGAAAAAACACATTGTTTTATGATGGCCAATTCGGTGACTTTAGCGCTATTTTTTCTTATTGAAGCATAATGAATGTTTGCGGACAATTATTTCTATTCATTGTTATATACAGATTGAATACCTACAATGCTTGGAATTTGGGACATCCTGATATTTGATGAATTAAAAGAATATCATGTGTTCTACAGAGAATAATTTATTTCGATTCGTATGTATTATCATTTGAGTGAAATAAAAGAATATTCAACAGAACAGTTATCTGCATGTGAACATCCCTGCATTCATCTATAAATTTACATAATTTGATTGAGGATATCATATAAATAATATATAATATGAAATGAGACTATGCTATTTAGATTTTCACTTTATTAACGAAACTATGACTGATCTCACCACACTGTGTCTTCATCAGATTGATACAAAGTAATGAACAGAGTTAGTCCTTATATATCAGTCTTATTTCCTGCTAAATATTACAATAGGTTCAAGTACAAGGAGTGTGTTGGAAAACCCATCAGGTTGCTTACTTTATGAATTGAAAATATTGAGTAAAGTAGAAGGATTTAGATCTAATTGACTATGAAGTAACCTACCTGAATTATTTTCTTTGTTAATCTCTAAAATTTCCCATTGATTGAGTTTTTGTCTATAAATTTTATAGTGTAAAAAAAACTTTAATGATAATTTCAAACTTACACACTATGAAATTAATAGACAAAAACTCAATCTATGGGCAATTTCAGAGACTAACAAAGAAAATAATTCAGGTAGGTTACTCAATAGTCAATTAGATCTAAATCCTTCTCCTGTACTCAATCTTTCAATTCATAAAGTAAGCAACCTGATGGGTTTTCCAACATATCCCTTGTATTTGTACCTATTGTAATATTAAGTAGGAAATAAGACTAATATATAAGGAATAACTCGGTCCATTAGTTTCTATCTATTTGATGAAGCCACAGTGTGGTTAAACCGGACATAGTTTTGTTAATGAAGTGAAAATCTAAATACAATAGTTTTATTTTTTTTTGAAAGTATTTATATCGATTGTCATCAAGTAACGACCTCCTCAATCAAATTATTGAAAGAAGCTGAGACAAGCTTTTTGGTCATTTGGTATTTCAAGCTTATTCTAAGATGTGCGACCAACACACAAAATATCTGGTTCCTATCCAGTTGTTTGAAGAACGAAGCATTTCCGAAATATATAAAACTAAAGACACATAATATCAGTGCCGCAGCACGAAATAGAGTACTACTAGGCAAGAAGAAATGGTTGAAGTTAGACATGAAGTTTCAATATAGCCAACGAGACAACTAGACCAACATAGGTAATCCATTCAGAGTTGCTTCATAGATTGCATTCAGAGAATTTGACATTTTATATTCCGTAACAAGGTTCGAAGTTCATTGATTAATTCACAAAAGGTATAAAATTCAGTAGCCAAAATTAAATGAAATATTGAGTAATAAACCTGAAACTTAAAGAATCAAGTCCAAATTTTCCGATCGCCAATTTTATGATAAGTTCAGATGATAATTTTTCCGAAGATGAGGTTTCACTTCTAGAAAAGGGTGTGAAACACAATTTAGAGTCAAATAATGCTCGTCTACATTTCGATCTGCTAGGAATTGAAACCGAAATAGCCCTTAATTATTCATCGCAAGCCAAACACCTAAAATACCCTTCAGCGTTAATACTTCAAGAAGAGTTCAATAGTTTTCAACCTGAGAAAGTCGAAAATACAGCTTCAAATTCCATCAAATCTAAGTCCGCTTCTGAAAATATCATATTCACCAAAGCGGACAAAGGTCATTCAGTCATAGCCCTAATTAAAGCAGATTATTTATTGAAAACTCAAAATTTCATTGAATCAGGTAGTAATGAAAACATTGACAAAGAGTCAACAAATAAATTTCATTCCATAGTAAAAAACGCTTTAGAGTATGCCAAGTCTATAATACCTACCAACCAAAAATATAAACTTTTCATTGACAACCCGCAATCACCAAAACTTTACTCCCTCGTCAAACTCCATAAAACAGGGCATCCCATTAGACCAGTACTTTCATATTTTCAAGCTTCAACTGTAAATCTTTCACGCTTTCTCATAGACATCATTCAACAGCACGCTATTTTTGAACCTAAATTCTCAATGAAAAACTCTTCAGTCCTAATGAATAAAATTCAGCACACGATACTAACACCCAATGCTAAACCTATGTCATGGGATGTAGTAAATCTCTTCCCTAGTGTTCCACCTAGTGAAACAGTGAAACTCATCAACAACGCCCTTCAAATTCATAAAGTCAATCTGGTAATTCAATCAGAAATCTCACACCTTTTAGAAATGTGTTTAGAACAAAATTATTTTAACTTCAATGGAGTATTTAATAAAAGTAAAATAGGTTTAATCATGGGTAATTCTCTGAGCCCCCTACTCGGTGAAATTTTCATGAAGAATATTGACAAAATCATCCAAGAACATCCGGTATTGAAATACTTCATTTATTGGTTCAGATATGTCGACAATATCATTTGTTGTTTCACTGGCACAAACAGACAATTAGTGTCATTCAAAACATTCATTAACAAAATCCACGATAATATTAAATTCACATTAGAGATAGAAACAGAAAACTATATTAATCATCTGGATTTAACTATCACTAAAATTAACGGCAAACAAGATTTTTCATAAGCCATCGCATACAGATAATACTATTCACAGCTCATCTACACATTCTTATCCACATAAATTAGCTGCCTCCAATAGTATGGTACATAGACTCATCAATATCCCAATGTCACAAAATAATTTCATTAAAGAACAATAACGGTTACAGTCCTAGTTTGATTAGGAGCATGATTTCAAGCAAAAAATTTCAAAAAGCAATCCAGGAAGTATTTCCAAGTATAAAATGTTCTAACGCAAAATACAACAGCTTAACTCAGATTGGTAATCCTAGTCTAAAATTAAAATCATTCCTCTCGCATTATAATTTCGATAAAGCATTTCAAACTGATGATTCTTTAGTTCGACATATCAAAAACTGCAAATCTAAAATTGATAAAAGTAATGAATCCGGTATTTATGAACTGTCTTGCTGGGATTGTAATAAAATTTATATTGGTAGAACTTTCAGAAATTTCAAAGTTAGATTATTCGAGCACAAACGTAGTTTTAATTCTCATAAATCAGATTTTCATTATTCTAATCATTTACTCGAAGAAAACCATAAATTCAATGAAAATTTCAAATTTTAATACTATGAAATTTATAGACAAAAATTCAATCAGTCGGAATTTTTAGAGATTAACAAAGAAAAGACTTCAGGTATGTTACTTAATAGTCAATTACATCAAAATCTTCCTCCTTTACTCAAACTTTTCATTTCATAAGATAAGCAATTCCGAAGAGTTTTCCACCAAACCCCTTGTACTTGTACCTGTTGTAATATTGAGTAGAAAATAAGACAAATATATGAGGAATAACTCTGTTCATTAACTTGTATCTATCTGATGGAGCCACAGTGTGGTGAAACCGGTCATAGTTTTGTTAATATAGTGAAAATCTAAATACCTTAGTTTTATTTTATTGAAAATATGGTCGATTCAGGAACCTGATGGTAATAAAGAAAAAAATGTGCAGGTTCTGGAGCAAGTTCACAAGCATCATCAAATAGAGTTACAGGGCTGGAAAAAAAGGTTAAGATAAAGCCAATTATAAAAGAAGAGTTTGCAAAGATTCTGAAAAAGTTGACGAAAAGTGGCTCTATTGATGAGGTTGATGTGAAGATCATTGAAATTGGGGCAAAATGACTCTATCAGATTATAAAACGATAGGACTGTTATAACTGACAGAATGGTGACGAACACATACACACATATCCACCAGCAATGCTGGTGGATATTGCCATACCGAATTATAACAACGTGCTGAACAAGTTCCAGGAGAAAGAGTCCAAATACACAGACCTTGTTATTGAGATCAAGCAGATGTGGCACCTCGATTAAATAGATATCGTTCCTGTCATCGTATCCTCGACTGGGTTAATACCCAAAACTTTGAATTATAGCATTAAGAAATTAGAATTGCATAAGAATACCTGTATAGAAACGCAAAAAGCTGTAATTCTTAATATATGATAGTAAGAATATGTATGTCAAGTTTATTGTAGTCGAGCCAATTCCCTTTGATTACTGAATCTGGGAAAGGTTAATTATATCCAGCTAACAGCTGAAATAATGAACAAGTCCACGATAATGATAATAAGACACATGCATATACGGATGCCAGACTTCGGAGACGATACAACACATAACAAGAGGATGTCAGATGTTCGCGGATACAGAATATGGCGAGAGACACGCCGCAATGGCCAACATCGTGCACCAAGGATTGGCGCATTAGCATTAGCCCACGCAAGCTATTAATAACCCATACTAAAAATACATCCCAGAGCCAATATCTGTAAATGAAAACAATAAACTGTACTGGGATCGAACAGTTCTCACCGATCAACGAGTCGTACACAATAGATCTGACACAAAATTTTCTAGGGCGGCAACTTCGATAGACAAATCCAATCCCATTATTTAATTAATTTAATTATACCGAGAAATCACGAATGACCATCAAGAATATGAAACTGAACGAACATCTGTACAAATCCATGCAGAAAGTGGTACAGTTGGCGATAGCTAGAACCATCAGGAAGTATATGGAAAACACAACAACGTGTCATCACCAGACTACGCCACTATGATTTGATGACCTGGAAAGGGTAACATCAGAGCTGGATCGTTTTGATATCGAAGATATCAGGGATCAGTGAATGTTTCCCTTGAAGCAGGGGTTCCCAAACTCTGGAGCGCTCTCCTAGGGGGGCGTGGAGAAAGTCCAGAGGGGGACGAGAACCCAAATGAAATAAATAAAAAAATTACAGAAAAAATTTCCTTGAATCTTTGAAATAAAGTCTTTCTTAATTTTCATATTTGTTTTAGTAAATTTTTAATAAAGTTGTAAACTTTATCAACGAAGGCTACAGTTTTTAAAACTACAAAGCACACAAGAGCTCAAAGTTCTGAAAAACCCTCCCTCTCGACGGCAACGGCCGTGTGTACCGATACTTCAGTTTGGCCTTGGTGCGAGTACGAGTGTCCCTGCACCCCTTCCACCCCCACCCACTCCGCATCCTCAGTCCAATCTCAATAACCTCGCTGTTTGTTCAGTGCTTGAGTTGTGACTAGTCCGTTCTGGCACAGTGATTTTCGTGAAATATCAGTCAGCATGTTGGCTGTATTATGGATGTTCTATAATTATTGCGACTTTCGAATTGCAGTAATTGTTTTTGTGTTGTGAGAGTTCTGTGTGAAGCTAAATCAGTCGAGATGAACACGGAAAGGAACGCAAGTATATTGACGATCATATTCAATATGGGTTTGTTTCCTTGCTCAAAGATAATGATGATCACCCTCAACGCGTTATTTACTATCAAGTATTAAGAAATGACGCGATGAGGCCTGATCGTCTTCTGAGACATTTGTCAACCAAACATGCCTCTTTAAAGGACAAACCTTGGGAATTTTTCGCTGAAAAATCTCAAAATTTAGAGTGCATGAAGTTAGATAGATAGATTTACTGCTCAGTCATCTTTAAAAGAGCTTGAAGCTTCCTATAAATTATCTCTTTTATTGCTGAGGAAAAGAAAAGTCACAATATTGGTGAAATGCTTGTTAAACTGTGCCTTTTAAAAGCAGCCGATGTTGATCTTGGAACTGGTAGGCAAAATCTATCACAAATACCACTTTCAGACAAAACAGGAAACGCCGAATTGATGATATGACAGAGGACATTGAAAAACAGGTGGTTGATACAATAATGAAAATCCCCGTTTTTTGCTATCCACCTTGACGAGAGTACAGACGTAGCACAATGTCCTCATTTGATCGTATATGTTCGTTACATTGAAAATGAAAGAATGAAGGATGAACTGATGTTTTCTACTGAGCTGGTGACCACTACTAAGGCTGTAGATCTGATGAAAGCAGTATCAGACATTTTTGAGAAACACGAACTTTCTGGGCAAAAACTTATTGGTGTATGCACAGATGGTGCTTCTTCAATGCTCAGTTCTTGCTCAGGCTTCGTGCAGTTGGTGAACCAGAAGAATTCTGACGTGGTTGGAATTCATTGTTTTATTCACTTGGCAGCAAAACGCTTCCAAACGAACTCAATGCTACTTTAAAGCTATGTATTGCAGTAGTCAACTGCGTAAAGAACAGTGCATTAAATACTCGACTGTTTAAAAGTCTTTGTGAAGATTTACGAAGTGGACACAAAACGCTGCGATTTGATACAAAAGTACGATGGCTATCGAAAGACAATATGTTGGGAAGACTATTTGAGCTCTATGATGAATTGATTACGTTTTTGGCACTGCAGAAACAAAACGAGCTTAGTGCAGAGTTCATATAACCCAGTAACCAAGTAAATTCGGCCTATTTATCAGACTTTTTTGACACATTAAACAACCTAAACTTGAGACTGCAAGCTGCAGACTCAAATATAGTAACACATCGGGATGCCATCAAAATGTACGTTGAGAAACTACAATTTTGGATACGTAAAGTGTCATTGAACCCCAGAAACTATTCAAGTTTGAACAAAGTAGTGTCAGTCCCAGAAGAAGCATATTTTGAGGATGATTTTGAGGGGCCGCTTTTGGAAAACTAGTTAATTGATCATTTGAAGCTCCTCAAGGAGGAGTTCAGCAGGTACTTTCCTAACTTGTCAGAGGAGTTTTACAAACTATCAACCGACCCTTTCAACATGGACATATAGTTGCTGCCAGAAGAGTTGCAAGAGGAAGAATAGAAATAAAAAATGACTCTGCTGCAAGATACGAGTTTGAAATAATAGACATGCCCTCATTTTGGTTGAATTACTTTAAAGTTCACCCCAGTGGTTCAGAGAAAGCTGTTAAGATGGACTTGCCTTTTTCAACAACATACATGTGCGAAAAAGTGTTTTTAACTCTTGTGGCGATCAAAACCAAGTACCGCAACAAACTTGATGTCAAAAGTAACCTACGCTGTTCTTTGTCTGAAACTCAACCCAGGATTTGTCAACTCATGCAAAACATGCATCTCGCTAAATTACATTTTATGTACTGTTTTTGTAACTAAGTAGGCCTATTGGTTCACCTTCTTTAAATTGAAAATGTTTCTGTGTTACAATGTTGAAATTTGTATCAATAATTATATTTCTTTTTCATATAATACTTGTTTTAATTTTCATCTTACGTACGAAGGGGGGCGTGGGGGGGTCTCCAAATAACCATAGGGGGCGTGGTACGAAAAAGTTTGGGAACCCCTGCCTTAGAGGGAGTGCGAAATACTTTAGGCCGAATTCGATAATAATTATAATAAAAAAAATGGAACAATAATTGCAGTCATAGACGAATCAATCTACTAATACACTTGTCACACAGAACTGGAAACAATGTAGTAGTTTATGAAAGATTTTTATATAAAAGCTTCTTTCTTCTATATTATAATGCGATCACTTGGAAGGAATTGAAAATGATCTTTAGGATGCTGAAAACGTGATTTGGAGCAATGCGAAATATGAACCCAGAATGTGTTTTAGTTTTTCCAGTAAACATGATACCAAGTCGAACTGGTTTTTCGTCTTCAGCTTCAGCTACGCGTTTTAGTATACCGGGTGTAACCGAAATTAGGGCCACCCCTGTAGCTTTTTTCTATTTGGAATAATTTGATGAAATTTGGGAATCGGATAGAAGACAACATTTTAAATCAAATAACATCAATATGTTTGACATTTCGTTTCCGGCTATGCAGAAAATGATATCAGCTTTCGATTTTCAAATGGGATACCCTGTATTCTTTTTCTTACCTTTTGACATATTTTAGAAGGAAAGCAAAACACAATTTTTTTTTCTTGCAATTTTCATCTTTCGTTTAAGAAGGCTATGAACAGTGACAATTGGCTCAGCTCAACATCTATCACGAAAATACAAGATTATATCTAAAAATTTAACTGCTCATTTTTTACGGGGTTTCAAAGTTTGAAATTTCAGTTTTTCTTCAAAAAGTAGGTTTTTCTATGAGACCATATCGGGTCACCCGGTATTACAGAAGCAATCTTTTTCATCTTTTTTTTTATACCACTCACGTCACTCTATTCCTAACGGTTCCTGAGTTCTAGTAGAAAATACCTAGGTAATTTTTGCAGCTTCCCCATTCGCTAATAACAATAACTATGTTGGCAATGCAAAATTTTTGTTCATATTTATAATATTCTGTGATCATAAAAATATAGCGCGACATGTCCATTGTTGTTAATTATCGACATTGCGAATTAGTGAATTCAGTTTTGAGTATGAATTAATACACCCAAAGTGAAAAAGTAGATATGCTCCTTATTTATGGACAGTGCAGGCGAAATAGCGTTCAAGCTGAACAATTATACAGAGAGCGCTATCCGTTGATGTTAATCCAACCACATGAACATGAAAAATTGCCGAGAAGCTTAAAATTAATCACCAAAGTGCATGGAGAATTTTGAAAACTATTTAAATATCAACTACACCAACTATAGTATTAGGCAAGACCAGTACTGTGGAGAGTGTCTCAGGAAAATGGAGGATGATCTACATTATCCCACAAAGATTTAATTCAATGACGAATCACGTTTCACGAACAATGGGATGTTTAATAGGAAAAATACAATACTGCTCGCAACAAAATAAGCAAACCAGAGGAAGCGGCGGTAGATTTTTATGAAAGTATTCAATCACAACTAGATAAAATACCAACTAGAGAAAAGATAATCATATTAGGAGACCTTAACGCTAGAGTAGGTAACGAAGTAGTAAACGGGGTACACCAAAAATATAACAAAGACGTAATTAACAGAAACGGCGAAATGTTGACGGAATTTTGTGCACAGAACGAGTTGCGAATTAATAACACTTTTTTCCCTCACAAAGAACAGCACATACTTTCTACGATAACCGAAACAACAAATCCATAATTGATTACATTATCACTAACCGAATGTTTCTACCCCAACAAATCTTAGATGTAAGAGTTTTGTCATCAGCTAACATTGGAACAGACCACAAGCTCGTTCTAGGGAAACTGAAGATGACAACTCAATTAAAAAAGAAAACACCATCTGTAAAAACTGAAAAATTTAACGTAGAATCGCTCAACAATGAGAGCACAAAACAACTTTATTCAAACCGTTGCAAACAGTATATAACTCGTAATCCAATATTGTAGCAAGATAACCCCGACATAGCATGGCTCAAACTAAAAGAAAACATATACAAGGGTGCCACACAGGCCTTGGGAACCCGCACGGTTTCACAGAACGGCAAACCTAATAATAAACCCTGATCCACCACTGCAGTCAAAAACATTACGAAGGAAAAAAAAAACAAATATATCTAGAATATAAGAACCATCCGACACCAGAGAACCGAAATAGATACATAGAAATAAGAAATAGGGTGAATAACAGAGTTCGGGAAATTAAAGAAGAATACTGGCAGAGATTTAGTGCTGAAATGGAAGCGGATATATACGGAGCGCAAAAACGAATTTGGAAATTATTAAGGGGTATGAAAAAGGACAGCAATGAAACTATACAACTGAAAACAATCACAAACGAAACATGGGAAAAATACTTCAAAAATCTTTACACCGAATCAGAATATGAAGAAGAACCCCCAGAAGAAGACTTAGAAAACGACATTACAAATGAACCGGTAACAATCACGAAAGAGCAACTAGATATGGCATAAGTAAACTTAAAAATAGGAAAGCTCCAAATAAAGATAAGATAACAAATGAGATGATCAAATATGGCGGAGAAGCCATGAGAGAAGGGTACACAAAACTGTTTAACATCATAATTCAACACGGAAAAATACCAAAAGAATGAAAAAGAAGTGTAACAGTGCCTATCTTTAAAAAAGGAGACAAAACAAATCCTGCCAACTATCGCGGAATAACCTTATTAAGCACCTCTTTGAAACTGCTTACAAAGATTCTTGCCGATGACATAACGTCAACAATGTCAATCAGCGAAGAGCAACAAGGCTGTTGAAAAAACCGGTCCACGGTCGATGCACTATTTATAACAAGGCAATTCGTAGAAAAGTCCCTTGAATATAACACTCCAGCATATCTTTGTTTCATAGACTTAACGAAGGCCTTCGACAGAGTCCAACTGAAGGATGTAATCAAGATACTGGAAAACAAAGAGGTACCCAAAAAATATATAAGACTCATAAAAGATCTGAACACTAATACAACAACGCAAATACGAACAAACCACACCTTAACGCAGCATTTCGGAACAACGTCGGGCATCCGCCAAGGTGATAGTCTTAGCCCTCTACTATTTAATACTGTTATGGACCAACTTGTAGAGACCGTTAAAAACTTGGGACTAGGATACCGCATGGGAACTTACAAAAGTAACATCTTATGCTATGCCGATGACGCCGTACTCATTGCAGAATCAGAAGACGACTAACAAAGAATGTTATACGCCTTTAGCAAACGCGCAAAAAATTTCAATATGGAAATCTCAACAAGTAAGACAAAATGCATGACCATAGCTAAGGAACCTCTGCGCTGCAAGTAAACAATAGACAACGCCACTATAGACCAAGTCATGTCATTCGAATACTTAGGGTGCAAAATAACAAGTACAGGATACCTTGAAGATGAAGTGAGGAGATAAATGAACAAAGCAGCTGCAGTATCGGGACATCTTAAACAACCAATTTGGAGAAATAAACACCTCAGTATACCATGCAAATCCAGAATCTACAAAACATGTGTGTGACCAATTATGACATACGGGGCAGAAACAGAGCGGAAACGTCGGTAACAAAGAGGATACTAAGAACAACAGAAATGAAAACGCTAAGAACTATAACCGGTTACACATTAAATGATAGACAAAGAAATACCGACATAAGAGAAAATGTGAAACATACGATATTGTAAGATGGGTATGAAAAAGAAGTAGAGAAAGGAACCAGCATGTAAACACAATGACCACAGATAGACTAGCCAAGATCGTATATAACAACATACCACACGGAAGAAGACCCGTTCGACGACCACCAAAACGATGGCGGGACAGTTTTCAATCAACTTCACAAGAACTGCTGCAGAGAAATCGGAACTGAACAGGCGCTACGCCTTCTACACGGTGAAGAAGAAGAAAAAGAACAAAATAAGCACAGATATCAAGATGGGAACATCCAAGAACGCTTTGGGTTCAACGTCTGGATGGGGACGATGGGAGGATATTTAATAGGGCCTATAATTTTGAAGGTTCATTGACAGGGGGGAGATATTTGGAAATTTTGAGGACCCAAATACAAGATAAATTGGACGAGTTGCCATTAGCTGTGGATTGAATATATTTTCAACAAGAAGGTGCACCTCATCACAACACAAGGCAGGCGTCGTGGTATATCGAAGAAATTTTTTCCGAATAATGGATAGGTACAAATGGTCTCATAAGATGGCCAGCTAGATCTGCTGATTTGGGTTCACTAGATTTCTTCTTGTGGGGTCATTTGAAGAATGAGTTTTACCAAACACCTGTTAGAACCCAACAAGACTTGGAGAACCGTTTGAGACAGGCTATTGTAGGCATTACAGTCGAACAGTTAAATAATGTTGTGAGGGGAGCCATTAATCGTGTGCGATATTGTATTCGTGGGAATGAAGGTATATTTGAAACTTCATTATAATTATTTCGTATTCGCTGTTCGCCCTTTTGTAATTAATTTTGACACCCCGTAAAAAATGAGCAATTAACTTGTTGAGCTGTTGAGCTAAGCTGATTGTCACTGTTCATGGCCTTCTAAAATGAGAGATGAAAATTGCAAAAAAAAATGGTGTTTTGTATTTCTTTCGAAATATGTCAAAAGGTTGTAGGGTGAGATAATTAAAAATACGCAAATAAATACAGGACAATCCAATTCAAAATCGAAAGTTGGTATCGTTTCGGGCAACCGAAAACGAAATGTCAAACATATTAATGTTATCAAATTCAGAATGTTTTCTTCTATCCGATTCCCAAATTTTATCAAAATATTAAAAAAAGAAGAACAGGGGTGGCCCTAGTTTGAGTTACACCAGGTATATCAAGTAATTTTCATTCAAATTTTTCAACCAAATATTCTTATAATTCAAATATTTCGACTAGAGATGTGCAAAACCAATTGAATGTATGGAAATCGAATAATATAAAGCCACCTCTGCAGCTCCCAGAATTAATGCTACTGCCGGAAGTTTGGGTGAAACAAAGTTATTTCTCATTTAATAACTTTATGTATATGAGCAACGACGGCGTAATTATGGCTAACTATCCAAGTCCATTACTAGTAGAAACTTTTATGGATAATATAGAAAAAATAATTTTACGACATGGACTCCATCATACATTAATTCATTAGTAGGATTTTGTGTATTATATTTTACTGGTATTCAGTCATTAGTTAGTTACTCTGCAAATAAATTCCTAAATTCAACAATTAATGCCCAGAAATTACTTTTCGTCGTAGTTTTGTATGATATTTCGATATTGAACACTAGAGGCCGTCACTTGATCAAGATCCATTTCAAATGAGAAATTTCAAGGAATTCCCAAGAACTAATATTAAGTTTTTCATTACATGAATGTATAATTCCATAATACTGGTTGAAAGTATTACATTTTTCAATCGAATGGTTTGCTTAACATTCAAAAATATTAGATGATATCAAAATTCTTCATAATTACGACGAAGGAAAGAAAATGAATCTGTTGAAATGTTTCGAAATCAATAAACTTTGTAAAAACTGTAATGTCCCTCAATAGCCAGCTAGACATCAATACCTCTCCACTACTCAATTTGTAATTATAATAATAATAATATATAGTTCAAATTATATGCTTCGAACAAGAAGCAATTGGATGATTTGCTGAAAACTGTCAGTGAGTTCTCGGCAGATGTTCATATGAAATTCGGGATTGAAAAATGTAAGACCCTGAACATTCAAAGAGGGAAAGTTATAGATGGTGAAACACAACTTCCAAACGGTGATATTATACAGTGCATGAGAGATGGCGAAACATACAAATATCTGGGATACCAACAAGACAGATTGTTAGACCAAAAACAATCAAAGGAGAAGATTCGTTCAGAATACAGTCAGCGTCTGAAGTCTGTGCTGAAATCGATGTTGAACTCGGGGAATCTAGTCAAGGGAATTAACACCTACGCCATTCCAGTGTTGCTTTACTCATTTGGAATAATCAGATGGACTAAGACAGAGCTGGATGATATTCAAAGGCAGACCCGAACGATGCTGACAAAATACAACAATCATCATCCAAAATCGTCTGTGATACGAACAACTTTGAAGCCGAAAGAAGGAGGACGCGGATTAATAGATGTTGTCAATTTACACACCGAACAGATAAGAAATCTCAGAGAATTCTGCTCAGCAAAAGCTTTCACTTCTGACCTCCATAGAGTGGTATCGTTGGCTGATAAGGGGTATACAACTCTGAATCTTGCTACCAGAGATGACCTGCTGAATCTACCGTTCCTATTAGATACTGAAAAACAAGAGCAATAGTCAAGACAGGAATTGCATGGACGACATCACCATTAGATTAGATTAATCAACCACACATCGACAAAGAAGCCTCCAACAAATGGTTAATGAAAGGAGAATTATTCGCAGAAACAGAGGGATTTCTTATGGCCATCCAAGACCAAGTGATCGCTACAAACAATTAAAAAAAATTTATAATGAAGGACGGAACATTACAAACAGATAAGTGCAGAAAATGCCATATAAGATCAGAGACTATACAGCATATTACGTCCGGATGCGAACAACTGGCGAATACGGAGTATCTTCACAGGCATAATCAAGTGTGCAACATTATCCACCAGAAACTTGCACACAAGTACGGACTTCTGAACACCTTCAAGCCATATTACAAGTATCAACCGGCGCCTGTATTGGAAAATGACTCTATCAGATTATACTACGATAGGCCTGTTATCACTGACAGAATGGTGACGAATAATAGGCCGGACATAGTGGTGTATGATAAGAGAGCCAGAACAGCAATGCTGGTGGATGTCGCCATACCGAATAATAACAACGTGCTGAACAAGTTCCAGGAGAAAAAGTCCAAATACACAGACCTTGCTATTGAGATCAAGCAGATGTGGCACCTCGATAAAATAGATATTGTTCCTGTCATCGTATCCTCGACTGGTTTAATACCGAAAACTTTGCATGATAGCCTTAAGAAATTAGAATTGCATAAGAATACCTATATAGAAATGAAAAAAGCTGTAATTCTTAATACATGTAGGATAGTTAGGAAATTTATGTCAAATATATTGTAATCGAGCCTATTCCCTTTGATTGCTAAATCTGGGAAAGTTCAGTTTGAATAAACGAATAATCGCAGAGACTAAAGCCTGTACGCGATGTTAATAACCAAGATCTTAATTCTTCATGACCTTAAATTCTAAATATAACTGAATACATATTCGGGATTAAAGTCTATGTTCGGGGGGGGGTTGCTGTCAAATTATGGGTTTTTTTTGTCCATTACCGAGTTTTTTGTTAATTGTTTCATGTCTTCGTTTAGGTATTTCACTCACTATTCAATAATATTATGTCACTCACAGTTTTCCTCATCGTCGATTTCGCATTAGTTATTAATCATTTCAAAAACAGCAATTCTCCCAGTTTCGAGTATCCACTGCTTCGCACTTTTTTTGAAACTTCTGATATTTCCTGATTTTTCAATTGCTTCTGGCAGAGCGGTATATATTCGGGGTGCTGGATAGGTGTAGGTTCTTTGGCCAATTCTTTTTGAGGCACGTGTTGTTTCAAACTGCTATGGTTTATCCCTTGTGAGGTATGTGTGGCTTTTCAGAGTAACCAAAAGTTTTCTATCGAAGATGCGTGGGAGTATTTCTTGAGAAAAAAGTTGATAGAGATCTAGTAGTCCAGAAGAGCGATATATTTCTGAGCTTGAGAATAGAAGAGGTTTTCCGTGAATAATTTTCAGAATCCATTTTTGAATAGTTTCAACCCTCTTCATGTGGCTCTCATATGCTCCACCCCAGCCCAATATACCATATGTTATCTGTGATTGAATGAGTGAAAACTAGAGGATCTGCAGGTAAGGAATGTCTTTATATTCTTTCGAATATCTGAACTTGAATAACGAGCTTCTCAACTTCTTAACGAGAATATTGATATGTTCGTCCCATTTTAGATTTTGATCTATGGTTATACCTAAATATTTGATCTATTTCATTTCAGGAATTGGTGTTTCATCATCAATATGAAGATATCCCAGTTCAGGATCACCAGACAAATAGGACGTAAATGGTAAGTATTCAGTCTTACGAATATTTAATATTAGTTTGTTGAACTCGAACCATTCTTTCACTTTGAAAATGTCTCTCTCTGCCATCTCTTTCAGATCTACCCACGAGTCATGTTCATAGAGGTATGACGTATCATCTTCGAAACTTATGACTTGCCCTTCTTTGCGGCATCATCAGCAAACTATTCATATACGTGAGAAAGAGAATTGGGCCGAGGACAGTTCCTTGTGGAGCACCAAATTTTACTACCTTTTTTGAACTCCTTCGTCCATCCAAGTCTACTATTTGAAGAAGAATGGAACCAGCATGTAAACAGAATGACCACAGATAGAATAGCCAAAATCGTATATAACAACATACCACACGGAAGAAGACCCGTTGGACGACCACCAAAACGATGGCGGGACAGTTGGCAATCAACTTCACAAGAACGGCTGCAGGGAATTCGGAACTGAACAGGCGCTACGCCTTCTACACGGTGAAGAAGAAGAAGAAGAACAAAATAAGTACAGATATCAAGATGGGAACATCCAAGAACGTTTTGGGTTTAACGTCTGGATGGGGACGATGGGAGGATATTTAATAGGGCCTATAATTTTGAAGGTTCATTGACAGGGGGGAGATATTTGGAATTTTTGAGGACCCAAATACAAGATGAATTGGACGAGTTGCCATTAGCTGTGGGTTAAATATATTTTCAACAAGATGGTGCACCTCATCACAACACAAGGGAGGCGTCGCGGTATATCGAAGAAATTTTTTCCGAAAAATGGATAGGTAAAAATGTCTACTATTTGCTCTCTATTTCTTAAATAGCTCTCAATCAAGTCGAATGATTTTCCAGGAAATCCATATCGATACAATTCACGTAGCAGCTTTTCGTGAGAGACGGTATCAAATGGCTTTGCAAAATCTACGAAAATGCAGAGCACAGGCTTTTTTTGTCTAGACATTTAAATACCTTATCAGTCAACTCTATAATGGCATCTGTTGTTGATTTGTCTTCTCTAAAGCCGTATTGGTTTTCTGAAATTATTTTATGTTTATCCAAAAATTTTATGATGCGCAATTTTACCATCGTTTCGATAATTTTAGCTGGTTAGATTTCGATGTTACTTTTACTGCCAGATTTGAGGATAGGTTTCATGATACCAATTCTCAATAAATTCGGAAATTCACCTGTTTCGAAGCAAAGATCAATTAAGTGTGCTATCGGGTTTGATATTTCGTTTATAACTTTTTTGAATACCTCAGATTTAATTCTTCCGTCATAGCCTGTTGCTCTTCTATCCTTTAGTTCTCCTATGATCTTCTTAACTTCCATTTCATTTGTTGGATGAAGAAAAATGTTATCATCTAAGAAACGATCATTCTCCTTGTATATTCTTGGCCAACTCCAGTAAAGTAGTCGTTGAATGCCTGAGCTATCTCATCCTTTTTTTCTAGCATATATCCGTTCTTTTCCAACTGCTGAACAACTGTCTGTGATTTTAAATTCTTATTATTGCATATATCATTCACATAGATCCATAGCGCTTTCGAAGAAGAAGCTTATTTTTGCATATAATTCTGAAGATGCAATTTTTTAGTGGCTATTATAAGTTTACTCAACCGATTCCTATAATCGGTATATTCTAATTTAAGTATCTGATAATGTGGATTTCTCAAAGTTTTTTTATAAAGTTCATTTTTTCTGTTCACAGATTTGAGAAGCCCAGCAGTCATCTTTTTCACCTTTTGTTTCACAGTTTATTTTTCTTGTGATAGTATTTTTTTTATTGTCTCAGTTATTTTTGTAATGAATTCTTGAGTAAATATATTCACATTTTGAGTTTTATATAAACAAAGCCAGTCGATCTTACTCAGATCCTTCCTTAAACCAACGTAGTCAATGTAACTCTTATTTTTCACGATCGTGCTTATTTTTTTTGGTGAATCAGTTTTCAGACCTAAAATAATTGGGGAGTGGTCGGTGATATCTGTTCTAACAACTAATGCTCTAATTTCGTCCATTTTCAGCGAACCCTTCAGTCTTTCAAAAAATTGGTCCAAACAAGTTTTACTTGTCCGCCACGTATACTTATTTATGTATGACTAAAATCCGAAGGAACTCATTATGTTTAGATATTCTTCTGAGTAGTTGTTGCTTTCCAAAATATTGATGTCTCCTGTTATCAGCTTTTGCTGATTTTTTCTAGATAGTTATACAAATTAGAATTGAACGCTAGTTGCACGTTAGTTTTATGGGGCTTTGAAATGTTTTGATGTTCATTTCAACTGCATCGAATTCTTCAATAGGTATAATTCTATGTTCAAAATTCAGATCCTCACGCACAAAAAGAATGATCCCATCATTCTTATAATATTTCCCTTCATTATAAGGTGTTGAATACCCCGAAATGCCAAATATCGCTTACCTGAAATGTTTCAGTCAGGGCAATCACATGAAAGTCATAATCTTTTGAGCTGCAGCTTCAATTCATCGATGTTCTTATCTATACTTCGTATGTTGATGTGAAGAATGTTTAGATGATGGGACAAATCGTAGTTTCTTGTTAGATCGGTGAAACTATCAACTGAAAGCGTTTCATATATCTTGAAGTCAAAGTCCTTTATATAAGGATCCATGTAATTTAATAATGAACATATTATGGTTTTTTTCCCGGTTTTTTTTTGTTTCTGTTTTTTTTATGTAGTTTCAGTGAGATTACTAGCTTCAGTTTATTTAAGATTACTTCTTGTCACTATTCTTGAATTTGTTTTGATCGGAGGATTTTTTTTCTGGTTAGATTGTTTAGTGTCAGCTGAATGTGGCACTGAATTTTCCTATAACTCTCCATCCAAACCTATCACTTCAGTGTTGCATTCGTCGTTCTTTTTTGTGAAAGTTGTTAATTGCTGAACGTTGTGTGACTTGCTGACAACGAATAATTTATCTCCATTTATGAAAGATTTAACTCTTGGATCCTTTGTAGCTATTGCTAGGTGCTCCCAGAGTGTTTTAAGTTTTTCCCTCTTTTGCAGCGTGACGTCTCGAGAGATTGATATATTCTTCCCTTTTAATTAAACTCCTTTAGATAGAATTTGCAATTTGTTCTAAACTGTTTATAGTTCAACTTTCACAGGGCAGTTTTTATTTCTACCTATGGGATGGACATCAGCTATATCAGCACCTGAAAGATCAATCTTCAGAGATGAGTTCAGTGTCTCGCATACGAGCTCCGATGAGATATCTGATGCTTCCTCATCAAAGCCAAATATAATGATATTCTTCCATTTAGACTCTCGTTCTAGTCTCTCTATTCTATCTCGAAGCTCTCTATTTTCAATCTCTACATCTTTCACTCTCTCTTCTATAGCTTCTATTTTCGTAAGAATTTTCAATTCTATGAATTCTCTGATCTCTGTTCTATTCCTCACGATTTCTTTGTACAAATCTTGAATCGTAGGTACTGTCTATGAATCCATTATTCGAAGGTAAAGGTTCTTCTGTGTATGTATCTCTTTACCAGCCGATGATATACACCGTTCCCGCACAAGTGTATCTCGTTATCAGTTGTATTGTTGACAAATTTACCTTGGTTTATTTATGGTCTGAGAAATATTTGGTAGCTCCTAATTCAATTATTCCACGATACGAATCACTATTTTCTGTAATTTTTCTTTTACAGTGAACGGATTATCATCAATTACGAATACACTGAGCTAGATCGGGAATTTTTATTCGCACTTTTTCAACTTCAGCTTTAACAATTTCATCAATCCACACAATATTCATTCATTCAGAGAACAACAACAACAACAATTAGGCTAGAATCTATAAGAGTAGGCTCGTTTCCTGTATTTGCGCACTTCAAAATGACTTGACAGTCGAAACCGTTCGTGTTTGTAAGAATATAATTGTGGAATGTATAAAATATATTTTACTTCATCTTTGTTCATTACTTGTTCATTTGAATTTGAGAGGCTTTTACTTAGTAGAATTCCATTATCAATAATAAAACAAGTAATGTTTATGTGGAATTTCACTGAATAATTGTGGTTCGTAACGCGTTTCACTACACCGTAGCTTCTTCAGACGAATGAATGTACAGAAATTATGACAACTATATATAGATACCAATGAGAATATAGATACAAATGTTCTTAAGTAATTAAAAACTTATTGAGTTTCTTCTTCTTGAGTGGTTATTGATGACAGGTATATCCAATAAAATAAAGCAACGAATTTTGCTGGATCTCTAGTATTAGTGCCTGAAACTAACTCAAAATCAAGAATGAAAATCGAGAAATCACTGGATTGAAATGAACAATTAAAATGAAGGAATATGCAAAGGAAAGTTATTGTTGTTCCCACATCAAGTAACAGTACATGATTGACTTATTTTTTGTTTCGGCTGAAGAACTATTTGCCATACTATTGATAAGAAGATTAACATCATGAAACTGTACTGAATAAATTGTATACTAAATGAAAAAAGATAAATTATAAAAGAACTGAATGACTGTGAGAGTTAATTTATTGTTAAAATTTTCAAAAGCAGATCGTAACAGTGCATATTCATTTGAAAGAGTAGATCTATTTATTCCACTTCAAATATATCCTCCTATGAGTTATATGAGGAAAACAACAAGTTTATATTGAAATTGAAAAACTACTCAATAAAAAAAAAATTGAATAGTTCTTAAATGCCCGTAGAATGGCAAATTTGTTTCCCATAATTTTGATTGCAACCGAGATCGTAGCAAATGCTGAAATCACGACAAAAATGGAAATCAGGAGTTAATCAAACACAAAATAAGAAAACTGCGATCACCCTCGAAAATCGAGGTCGAAGATGAGAAGGCTATTTTTTACTAATTGCAGGAAAATAAGATCGAGAAAGGTGGGTTTATTTTGCTCTATCTGCCATATTTCACATAGCTGCTGTACAAATACATCGAAATTTGGCCACCCTGTACATATGCATATCTTCTTCTTCAATGTGTAGAAGGCGTAGCGCCTGGTCAGTTCCGGTTTCCCTGCAGTAGTTCTTGTGAAGTTCATTGCCAACTGTCCCGCCATCGTTTTGGTGGTCGTGCAACGGGACTTCTTCCGTGTGGTATGTTGTTATATACGATTTTGGCTATTCTATCTGTGGTCATTCTGTTTACATGCTGGTTCCATTCTCTTCTTCTTTGTCTTACCAATCTTACAATATCGTCTGTTTCACATTTTTCCCTTATGTCGGTATTTCTTTGTCTGACATTTAATGTGTAACCGGTTATAGTTCTTAGCGTTTTCATTTCTGTTGTTCTTAGTATCCTCTTTGTTACCGACGTTTCCGCTCTTGTTTCTGCCCCGTATGTCATAATTGGTCGCACACATGTTTTGTAGATTCTGGATTTGCATGGTATACTGAGGTGTTCATTTCACCAAATTGGTTGTTTAAGATTTCCCGATACTGCAGCTGCTTTGTTCACTTGTCTCCTCACTTCATCTTCAAGGTATCCTGTGCTTGTTATTTTGCACCCTAAGTATTCGAATGACATGACTTGGTCTATAGTGGCGCTGTCTATTGTTAACTTGCAGCGCAGAGGTTTCTTAGCTATGGTCATGCATTTTGTCTTACTTGTTGAGATTTCCATATTGAAATTTTTTGCGCGTTTGCTAAAGGCGTATAACATTCTTTGTAGGTCGTCTTCTAATTCTGCAATGAGTACGGCGTCATCAGCATAGCATAAGATGTTAATTTTGTAGGTTCCATGCGGTATCCTAGTCCCAAGTTTTTAACGGTCTCAACAAGTTGGTCCATAAGAGTATTAAATAGTAGAGGGCTAAGATTTTCACCTTGGAGGATGCCCGACGTTGTTCCGAAATGCTGCGTTAGGGTGTGGTTTGTTCGTATTTGCGTTGTTGTATTAGTGTTCAGATCTTTTATGAGTGTTATATATTTTTTGGGTACCTCTTTGTTTTCCAGTTTCTTGATAACATCCTTCAGTTGGACTCTGTCGAAGGCCTTCGTTAAGTCTATGAAACAAAGATATGCTGGAGTGTTATATTCAAGAGACTTTTCTACTAATTGCCTTGTTATAAATAGTGCATCGACCGTGGACCGGTTTTTTCGAAAGCCTTGTTGCTCTTCGCTGATTGGCATTGTTGACGTTATGTCATCGGCAAGAATCTTTGTAAGCAGTTTCAAAGAGGTGCTTAATAAGGTTATTCCGCGATAGTTGGCAGGATTTGTTTTGTCTCCTTTTTTGAAGATAGGCACTGTTACGCTTCTTCTCCATTCTTCTGGTATTTTTCCGTGTTGAATTATGATGTTAAACAGTTTTGTGTACTCTTCTCTCATGGCTTCTCCGCCATATTTGATCATCTCATTTGTTATCTTATCTTCATTTGGAGCTTTCCTATTTTTAAGTTCACTTATTGCCATAGCTACTTGCTCTTTCGTGAATGTTACCGGTTCATTCATAATGTCGTTTCCTAAGTCTTCTTCTGGGGGTTCTTCTTCATATTCTGATTCGGTGTAAAGATTTTTGAAGTATTTTTCCCATGTTTCGTTTGTGATTGTTTTCAGTTGTATAGTTTCATTGGTGTCCTTTTCATACCCCTTAATAATTTCCAAATTCGTTTTTGCGCTCCGTATATATCCGCTTCCATTTCAGCACTAAATCTCTGCCAGTATTCTTCTTTAATTTCCCGAAGTCTGTTATTCGCCCTATTTCTTATTTCTATGTATCTATTCCGAATCTCTGGTGTCGGATGATTCTTATATTCTAGATATATTTGTTTTTTTTTCCTTTGTAATGTTTTTGACTTCAGTGGTGAACCAGGGTTTATCATTAGGTTTGCCGTTCTGTGATACCGTGCGGGTTCCCAAGGCCTGTGTGGCACCCTTGTATATGTTTTCTTTTAGTTTGAGCCACGCTATGTCGGGGTTATCTTGCTGCAATATTGGATTACGAGTTATATACTGTTTGCAACGGTTTGAATAAAGTTGTTTTGTGCTCTCATTGTTGAGCGATTCTACGTTAAATTTTTCAGTTTTTACAGATGGTGTTCTCTTACATCTAAGATTTGTTGGGGTAGAAATATTCGGTTAGTGATAATGTAATCAATTATGGATTTGTTGTTTTGGTTATCGTAGAAAGTATATTTGTGCTGTTCTTTGTGAGGGAAAAAAGTGTTATTAATTCGCAACTCGTTCTGTGCACAAAATTCGGTCAACATTCCGCCGTTTCTGTTAATTACGTCTTCGTTATATTTTTGTTTTACCCCGTTTACTACTTCGTTACCTACTCTAGCTTTAAGGTCTCCTAATATGATAATATGCATATCATTACTGAAAAATGCACTATCAAATGAAATATGAATATTATAATCTTATCTCCTATATTGTTGAAAACTATTTCGAGCTTTTATCCTTACCCTTTGCGTATGTAAAATTGCAGCTGTATATATTCGAACTTCATATTTCTCGTTCCAAGTTCCTGATAGAAACAATGTCGGTTATAGTGTTTATAATTGTTATCATAGAGACATACGTATCCCTTGAAAAGGCTGACAGCCATAACTCTAAAATACGTCGAGTGCAGAATTTCCCGCGTTGAATCGTAAAACAAAATGCTCAAGAAATAAAAGCCATCGATCGATGCGTTTAAGTATCCAGACAATGAAAAGGGGATTGAAACTGAGATACAGGAGCTTATATTATTTTATTGTAAAGTAAAGGAAGAACTGTGACAACATCCTAGGGAATTTGCATACTGAATGTTATTTTTCATTTTGACTTTTGTTTTCATATAAATTCATAGGATTTTTCTTTTAAAATACCGTAAGTTAATCCGTTCTCTGGTGGTAAAGTCATGTGAAGATTATGAACAGTTCTTTCATTCGAGAATATAGGGTTTTGCAAATTAGAGAAGATTAATAAATTATAAATATCACTGCAAGTATACTGTATGGGTTATAAATTATAAGGAAATATTTAGATATCAGGGTAAGTTGGCGATGTTGATGAAAAACGCTAAATAAAGTTGTTTTTTTATTGCTATTGGAGTGTATTCACACAGTTTGTACGTGATTTACTCTGGATAATCTAACTGTTTTAGAAAACCAAAATTTAAAATTTATCATTTGAATTTGGGAGGCTTTTACTTGGTAAAGTTCCATTATCAATAATAAAAAACAAGTACTGTGTTTTAAGGAATTTTACTTAATAACTGCGATTCGTAACGCGTTTCACTACACCGTAGCTTCTTCAGACGAATGATTATGCAGAAAAATGTGAATGAGAATATTACTATAAATGTTCTTGAGTAATCAAAAGCTTATTGGGTTGCTTCTTCTTAAAAGGTTATTTATGACAGGTATATCCAATAAAATTAAGAAATAGATTGCTCCCCGAAGAGATTCAATAGAGGTGAAGGGCTTAAATCGACTTGTTCATTGATGAGTCTACCTGAGTGTTTCTATTTATTGATTTCTAAAGTTTCCCAAAGATCTACTTTCCAATATTTATTATCTGTATGCAAAATTTCAAACTGTGGGTCGAAAGAATGATTATTTTTATTTATTATTTATTGTTTTTACCTGGTTGGGTTTTATTATTTTTATATATTTGCCTAAATTATTATTAGTTTGGAAAGCTATGTTGAAATTATTGTTACTTAAGAATAATTTTAACCTACGTTGGCATTACAAGTGAGAAACTGAAATCATTCTTAAGTAGCAATAATTTCAACATAGCTTTCCAAACTAATAGTAATTTAGGTAAATATATAAAAATAATAAAACCCAACCAGGTAAAAACAATGAATCAGGTGTTTATAGATTGAATTGCAATGACTGTGATAATTTCTACATTGGTAGAACACATAGAAATTTTAATATTAGAATATCAGAACATAAACGCATTTTTTCAAATGAAAAATCAGATTCGAATTACGCGAATCATCTCTTAGAAAATAATCATTCTTTCGACCCAGAGTTTGAAATTTTGCATGCAGATAATAAATATTGGAAGGTAGATCTTTGGGAAACTTTAGAAATCAATAAATACTAACACTCAGGTAGACTCATCAATGAACAAGTCGATTTAAGCCCTTCACCTCTATTGAATCTCTTCGGGGAGCAATCTATTCCTTAATTTTATTGGATATACCTGTCATAAATAACCTTTTAAGAAGAAGCAACCCAATAAGCTTTTAATTACTCGAGAACATTTATAGTTATCTTCTCATTTATATTTTTTCTGTATATTCATTCGTCTGAAGAAGCTACGTTGTAGTGAAACGCGTTACGAATCGCAATTATTAAGTAAAATTCCTTAAAACACAGTATTTGTTTTTTATTATTAAAAAAATTATTTTTGTCTTTCCACAACATGAAGAGGGTGAGATGATAGTCCTAATGGGGCATGATGATATTGCGTGTATTAATCGCACAAGAATCTATATAACTTCCTTCATAACTGCTACAGGCTTCATGCCGCCATGAAGACCAGGTTCCATATTTTTCTCACTGGAAGGATATTCATCCTTCTTTGCTCCTCTTAATACTTTCCAATGGTATTTCAGTATTTAATTCTTTCAGTTGAATTTTTTCCAATGCTACTATTGCTTTTACAGGAATGTTACTTACAACTCATTCAATCAATTCTTTGAATGATTTTTGAGAGGATGTATCTGCTGTTGCTATTGGACATACAAGGTGATTCACGAGTGATTGTGAATGTTTTCGTTTTACAATAAGCTATTCTTCTCCCAATAACTCTTGAACGCATGGACCGATTTCCTCGACATTTCGTACCACCAATAATGATAATAATAATAATAATTGCTCTGTGAGAATTCTTCTCAGCAAAAGCTCTCACTTCTGACCTCCATAGAGTAGTATCGTTGGCTGATAAGGGGTATACACTTCTGAATCTTGCTACCAGAGATGACCTGCTGAATCTGCCGTTCCTATCAGATACTGAAAAACAAGAGCAATGGTCAAGAAAGGAATTGCATGGACGACATCACCATGAGATTAATCAACCACACATCGACAAAGAAGCCTCCAACAAATGGTTGATAAAAGGAGAATTATTCGCAGAAACAGAGGGATTCCTTATGGCCATCCAAGACCAAGTGATCGCTACAAACAATTACAAAAAATTTATAATGAAGGACGGAACATTACAAACAGATAAATGCAGAAAATGCCATATAAGATCGGAGACTATACAGCATATTACGTCCGGATGCGAACAACTGGCCAACACGGAGTATCTTCACAGGCATAATCAAGTGTGCAACATTATCCACCAGAAACTTGCACACAAGTACGGACTTCTGAACACCTTCCAGCCATATTACAAGTATCAGCCGGCGCCCGTATTGGAAAATGACTCTATCAGATTATACTACGATAGGCCTGTTATCACTGACAGAATGGTGACGAATAATAGGCCGGACATAGTGGTGTATGATAAGAGAGCCAGAACAGCAATGCTGGTGGATGTCGCCATACCGAATAATAACAACGTGCTGAATAAGTTCCAGGAGAAAAAGTCCAAATACACAGACCTTGCTATTGAGATCAAGCAGATGTGGCACCTCGATAAAATAGATATTGTTCCTGTCATCGTATCCTCGACTGGTTTAATACCCAAAACTTGGCATGATAGCCTTAAGAAATTAGAATTGCATAAGAATACCTATATAGAAATGCAAAAAGCTGTGATTCTTAACACATGTAGGATAGTTAGGAAATTTATGTCAAGTATATTGTAATCGAGCCTATTCCCTTTGATTGCTGAATCTGGAAAAGGTAAATTATATCCAGCTACTAGCTGAGATAGTACATAAGTCCACGATAATAAATTGCTCTGTGATATTGAAACAGGTATACGTAGGGCATCGGAATGTTCATTCAGCTTTTCTCGATTATCTGAAGGCATTCGATAGTACCGCCCACTCTTGGCTTGTTGAAGTATTGCAGATATACAAAATTCACCCAGCCCTGGTAGAGTTCTTGAAGACAACAATGACACACTGGCGCACGTCTCTGCAGGTCAACATGATCAATAAATCTATTAAAACCGACGAGATATCCATACGTCGTGGAATTTTTCAAGGAGACTCTTTGAATCCACTATGGTTCTGTTTGGCAATGAATCCATTGTCCTCAATGATCAATAGAACAGGATACGGATTTAGGATAAGAGCAGAAAGGAATTATCATACAATCTCCCACCTGCCGTATATGGATGACATCAAATTATATACTTCGAACAAGAAGAAATTGGACGATTTGCTGAAAACTGTCTGTGAGTTCTCGGCAGATGTTGATATGAAATTCGGGATTGAAAAATGTGAAACCCGGAACATTCAAAGAGGGAAAGTCATAGATGGTGAAACACAACTTCTAAACGGTAATATTATACAGTGCATGAGAGATGGCGAAACATACAAATATCTGGGATACCAACAAGCCAGATTGCTAGACCAAAAACAATCAAAGGAGAAGATTCGTTCAGAATACAGTCAGCGTCTGAAGTCTGTGCTGAAATCGATGTTGAACTCGGGGAATCTAGTCAAGGCAATTAACACCTACGCCATTTCAGTGTTGCGTTACTCATTTGGAATAATCAGATGGACTAAGACAGAACTGGATGATATTCAAAGGCAGACCCGAACGATGCTGACAAAGTACAACGATCATCATCCAAAATCGTCTGTGATACGAACAACTTTGAAGCGGAAAGAATTAGGACGCGGATTAATAGATGTTGTCAATTTACACACCAAACAGATAAAAAATCTCAGAGAATTCTTCTCTGCAAAAGCTTTCACTTCTGACCTCCATAGAGTGGTATCGTTGGCTGCTAGGGGATTTACACCACTAAATCTTGCTACCGGAGATGACCTGCTGAATCTACCGTTCCTATCAGATACTGAAAAACAAGAGCAATGGTCAAGAAAGGAATTGCATGGACGACATCACCATGAGATTAATCAACCACACATCGACAAAGAAGCCTCCAACAAATGGTTGATGAATGGAGAATTATTCGCAGAAACAGAGGGATTCCTTATGGCCATCCAAGACCAAGTGATCGCTATAAACCATTACAAAAAATTTATAATGAAGGACGGAACATTACAAACAGATAAATGCAGAAAATGCCATATAAGATCGGAGACTATACAACATATTATGTCCGGATGCGAACAACTGGCCAATACGGAGTATCTTCACAGGCATAATCAAGTGTGCAACATTATCCACCAGACAGTTGCACACAAGTACGGACTTCTGAACACCTTTCAGCCATATTACAAGTATCAGCCGGCGCCCGTATTGGAAAATGACTTTATCAGATTAAACTACGATAGGCCTGTTATCACTGACAGAATGGTGACGAATAATAGGCCGGACATGGTGGTGTATGATAAGAGAGCCAAAATAGCAATGCTGGTGGATGTCGCCATACCGAATAATTATAACGTGCTGAATAAGTTCCAGGAGAAAAAGTCCAAATACACAGACCTTGCTATTGAGATCAAGCAGAAGTGGCACCTCGAGAAAATAGATATTGTACCTGTCATCGTATCCTGTACTGGGTTAATACCCAAAACTTTGCATGATAGCCTTAAGAAATTAGAATTGCATAAGAATACCTATATGGAAATGCAAAAAGCTGTAATTCTCAATACATGTGTGATTGTTAGGAAATTGATGTCAAGTATATTGTAATCGAGCCTATTCCCTTTGATTGCTGAATCTGGTAAAGGTAAATTATATCCAGCTAACAGCTGAGATAGTGCATAAGTCCACGATAATAAATAATTGCCGAATCTACCGTTCCTATCAGATACTGAGAAACAAGAGTAATGGTAAAAAAAGGAATTGCATAGACGACATCACCATGAGATTGATCAACCACACATCGTTAAAGAAGCCTCCAACAAATGGTTGATGAAAGGAGAATTATTCGCGGAAACAGAGGGTTTCCTTATGGCCATCCAAGACCAAGTGATCGCTACAAACAACTACAAAAAAATAAATTACAATGAAATACGGAACATTACAAACAGATAAGTGCAGGAAATGCCATACAAGATCGGAGACTATAGAGCATATTACATCAGGATGCGAACACCTGGCCAATACGGACTATCTTTACAGGCATAATCAAGTGTGCAACATTATTCATCAGAAACTTGCACACAAGTACGGACTTCTGAATACCTTCCAGCCATATTACAAGTATCAACCGGCGCCCGTATTGGAAAATGCCTCTATCAGATTATACTACGATAGGCCTGTTATCACTGACAGAATGGTGACGAATAATAGGCCGGACAAAGTGGAGTATGATAAGAGAGCCAGAACAGCAATGCTGGTGGATGTCGCCATACCGAATAATAACAACGTGCTGAACTAGTTCCAGGAGAAAAAGTCCAAATACACAGACGTTGCTATTCAGATCAAGCAGATGTGGCACGAGAAAATGGATATTGTTTCTGTTATCGTATCCTCGACTGGGCTAATATCCAAAACATTTTATGATAGCCTTAAGGAATTAGAATAGCATAAGAATACTTATATAGAAACGCAAAGAAGCAGTAATTCTTAATACATGTAGAACAATTAGGAAATTTATGTCAATTATATTGTAATCGAGCCTATTCCCTTTGATTGCTGAATCTGGGAAAGGTAAATTATATCCAGCTAACAGCTGAAATAGTGCATAAGTCCAGGATAATAAATAATAATTTCTTTATTTTATTCACTCCACAGCATACGCATCAGTAATATTCTATGTTTATATAGAATATGTAACAATTGTGACAATGAAACGTAAAATTGAATATTATTCTTTACACCTAATTAAGCAATAGAAAAACCATTGAAGGTAGCCCTTGTTCATGGTTTGTTGATATGCGGTAAGTATTTAACAAGAAAGCTACAGTAAGAGAAATTCAAAATTTAAGATTCAATCGATACAGAACACGAAAAAAGAAAACGAAGAGAAAGAAAAATAACCATTCCTAGTGAAAACAACATTATAATTTTTTTGAAGGGCGTCGATTTCGATCGATCTATCTTATTGGAGCATTTTTAATGTCGACCATAGATAACATCAATGAGCTTGGATTCGATAGTAGCCATTTTTCAACATTTTTCTTGAACACATTTATAAAAACTGAATTTTCCAATTACGGAGGTAGCATAATAAATGCTCTGGGCTTCAGAAATGTGAAACATCTCTGTCTTAGCCATTCTAGGAAGCAAATAGCTTCCCGTTGCATATCGGGTTCGAAAACCATGAGAAATTAAATGATCCTCACTTCTATTGCTTACAAAATACCCAAGCATTCTACTACAAAAAGCTACCTCAAATCCAGTAGCTCAGCTTCATGAAATAATTCGTCTGAGGGGTAAGTAGTACTTCTTCCTAATATACATTCAATGACTCTATTTTGTAATACTTCAAATTTCCTTAGGTAGCAAGTATCTACACCACCCCATACAAGGATCCCGTAAACCATCAAAGACTGAACTAAAGCCGAGTAGAGGACCTTCAATTGAGTCACATCACAGAATTCCCTACAGTATCTGAACAGCGTTGAGAGACCCCGTCGTTTCTTGACACTGATAATACGTGAGAGTCCCATAGAAGATGAGAATCCAACTCCACCCCGAGATACTTGACTGATCTTGTCAGGCTTATTTGAATAATATCATTCTGCAATTGAATATTTAGATGATTGTAAGCTGGCAATGAGGTTATATAACTCGCAAAAGGTGAATATACAGTTTTTACAGGATTATAAGTGAGACATTTCTGCCTCAGAAAACTCAAGATCAATTCAAAGTCAACTTCACACTTTTCCTAGAGAGATTTCCACGAAATATCCCTGTAAAGGATATCTGTATCATCAGCAAAAGATATTATTTTCCCAGAAGTATTCAAGACAATAACAAAAATACAGAACAATATTGGTCCTAAGACTGTCCCCACATTGAACTATTGTCTCAGACCTACTTACATCGTCTATCTCTTCAACTTGCTCTCTTTTTCTTGAATAATTTCTCATTAACTTATGAGAGTTGCCTCTAAATCCAATATTATCTATTATTCAAGCAAATCACAATGACAGACGGTGTCAAAAGCCTTCGACAGGTCAATAAATATACATAAGACTAGAACGCCTCCATCCATTGCGTCATAAGTCTTTGATAATATGTGTGCCATTGCATCCTCCAAGATAATGATGATTAGTTTCAAAATATTGTAAAATACATATAGAATATAGAAGTTAAACACGTCAATACAATATCCGAAATATTCAACCGACAAATTAGCATTTAACACAGTACTTGAGTAAATCATTGACGGAATATTGCTCACAATCTATTAAAAGCTTGAATGATCTCATCCTGAAAATATATTTAGTGGAAATTTTCTGTAACTCACTAGGGATTCCATTATACAATATCATTCCCATATAAAAAGGTGTTTTTTCAGTCAGAGACAAACTATGACGGGGGTAATGAAATTGCTGAACTCTCCTATTTTCATTACGGTTTTACAATAGCAGAAATATTCTTCATAATTTCTCACGAATAATAGTACTCTGTAGATATATGAACCATAAACTATCAATATTTTAGATTTATGAAAATAGCCACGACATGACTCACGATAGCAAAGTTGCTCAACTATTCTAGTTTTATATTTCTGTCTCAAAAATCCTCTCCACGCTTGAGTAACATATTTCTATCTATACGATGTGATATTAGGATAGGTGGTTTATGTTTTGTTGAATTATAATTTTAGGTATAGGACAAAATGCATCGATTTTGTTTCATTTGAAGAAAATTTGTATTTAGTCAAAACATAATAATATCAAAATAATAATTTATTGGAATGGTGAATTATCTTAAAATTCCTTCACTTCTGCTGGGTTAGTTCTTGCAGATCTTGATATTTTCTTTGAGTGATCGCAATTCTAGCATGGTATAATGCTCGTTCATTGAATTTTATATTAGTCTTTGGTCTTCTAGGACACGTTGTAAAATTTTCCTCTTCAAAGTAATGTTTATAGTAAATTACCCCATCAGGTGAATATTTTAGGCATTTAAGGTCATTCACTGTCGGATCATTTTTTATTTTGCTTGAAAAATATATCGATATTTATATTCGATGTAAGACACCGGACTCCAGCACCGATGTTTAGCGATATATCTCTAGAAAACATCGATATTTTCCTGCTATCGAATACTTTCAACAAAAACTTAATGTTACCTTTTTCCAGTGAAACGCGAAAAATTTGTGGTCTTTGATTTTGCAGGTGTGAATGTAAAATCAGAAACCAGAGTAATATAGCTAAACTAGTAGAGCATTAGAGAAAAATTCGGTACATATACCAAAGTGATCGGTAATTCCAAGAGAGCTTCATCATAAGTGCTGACATTTTCATGAATTATTTAGAGAAAAACTCTATTCTAAACACAGATTTCGCTAAAAAATACATTATTTTCTGGTACAGATATGTAGATGAAATTTTAGTTGGTTTTCGTGGTTCAAACAGACAAATTCAGCAATTTTAAGATTTCCTGAATAAAACACATTGCCGCATCAGCTTCTCTTCTGAATTAGAAAATAATAACTCAATTAATTTCCTCGACTTAACCATTATGAATTCAAATAACCAAATCACTTATAAAATTTACAGAAAGGAAACATTAACAGACGCATCGATTAAAATGGACTCGTTCAGTCAATTAAGTCACAAATTAGCTGCATATAACTCCATGATTCATAGAGCTTACTCTGTTTCCCTTTCGAGAGAGAAATTTCAAACTGAACTAAATATCACCAGAAAAATTTTGTCAAATAAAAACATACCACAACAATTTCTAAATACAATCATTAAACGGAAAGAACAACGTATTACATCTCAATTACTATATAGCATCGTAGAAACCCCGGAAAAAGGATACACTAGTCTCAGATACATCGGCGAACTCTCTTACAAAATCAGTAACTACTTTTCCAAATTCAACATAACTACTTCATTCTCAAGCGGCCCCAACTTAAGCAGATTATTATTCAATGCCAAATAAAAGAACGATAAATTCAAGCAATCAGGAATTTATCAAATCAAATGCAATGAATGTCAGGTAGGCTATGTCGGACAAACAAAGAAGAAGTTTTGAAGCTAGATTCAGGGAACATATTTCCTCAGATAAAAATTCGCCAATATTTGAACACATAAAATCAACTGACCACTCGATATCATTGAAGAATCTTAAAATCCTTCATAAATGTAACAGAAGGAGAGAGATGAATTGGTTGGAAAGTTTGGAGATTAACAAACTATGTAAAAACCCACAATTCATTACCCTCAACAGCCAACTAGAGCATACTGGATCCCCATCACTCAATATTTAGGATAAATTTCATTCTGTACTTGTACTTGCCTACCCATGTATTATATTGTTCACTTGAAAATGACCGTAGGGTCGAAACCGGTCGTGATTATTGAATAAATTGTGAAAAAGTGACAAAAGTGTCTCATTTCGTTTTACTTTACAAATGAATTTCCATAAAATAAATATAAAAAAATAGGTTAGGTTTATGAACAAAATAGGAATATCACATATTTTCAATCAATCAGACGATGCGTCAACTCAGTTAATTCAAAGTAATTAATTGCAGTAGCTAGTAAAAGTCATACATAAACTTATTTTAGATAAAAAACAAAATAATGATTTAATTATTATTATTCTTCCTTTATGGACAATGAGTTAATGCGTTACAGCCAAACAGCAAAAGTCGACGTGAAAATAATGAGTGAAATAGAGTTAAAGTACATAGAATGAACCTTTAAAATCTACAGATCATATAAATTAAGAGTGAATATTCAATCGATTCGTCAGGAAGGATTAGGTAATCAAGCTGGTCACTCTCAGATGTCACTACCTTATTGAACCATATTTCAAATCCAAAATCTAAGTCTTCAAGCATCGTTGAAATTATTTAGATTTTCAGTATATTATATAAAAGGAAAATTGAAAAAACAGATATTCGATGTTTCGATAAACATATGGATATATCGAATACAATAACTACACTCGAAGGCAAAATTAGCGGAACACTCGAAAATTTGACCAAATTCGAAGTCCGATATTTTTCCTAATTCTCAACCCATTTAGATGATTTTTCGGCAAGTTATAGATCAACTCTTCTGCTTTGTAGAAATTATAAGAGAAAACAAAAAAATTTGAAAAAAATTTTATACGGGGGCAAAACTAAAAGTGTTTTTTTTTGTCAAAAATTCGTAACACCCTGTGGAATTTCGTGGTCCGAGTTGAAACGTACAATATCATGGTCTGTCAAACACATCTTCCTACAGTAACGCCCTTCTTGTTTTATGCATTTATCTCTATTTTTACAAGAGATATCCAATTTGAAGCGAAAAGTCACAAATTTCAAGAATTTATTTTTAATTTTGCGTAGGTGCATAATATCGGAGGTTAGCCAAAAAATAAAATCAAAATTAGAGAAGCGGAAATCTAACGAAATGAAAATTTTTGAAATTCACTGGACAATTTCACGCTCCGGGAGAACTCGAAGTACACTGGAAAAATCGTTGATTTTGCACATTTATTTTTGAATTTTTTTGTGTGACACTCTATAATAATTATCATTCCTGTCCAAAATTGAGAGCAGGTGTGTATCCTGGCGATACACTCGTGAAATGAAATGAACATGTTGAGAAAAATGTTCACGATGACCCACAAAAAAAAAACATTTGATTTTAGTAGCGAGTATGACCCCCTCGAGCTCTTATTACATCGCGCATACGATTTCGCATACTCCCAATGATGTTGTGTATCATCTGTTGAGGTATGTTGTCCCACTCTTCCATCAAAGCCAATGTCAGCTCTTCAACGTTGCCTGGATTCCGTTGTCGAACCCTTCTTCCAAGAATGTCCCAAACGTGTTCGATCGGGTTTAAATCCGGTGACCGCGACGGCCAGTCCATTCGTGTGATCCCAACTTCATTGAAATATTCTATCACTATGCGATCAGTATGAGGCGAGCGTTATCATACATAAAAAGGAAATTTTCCCCTATGTAGGGAGCAAAAGGCACAACATGGGGCTCCAAGATTTCTGTTATATACCGATGGGCATTAAGTGATCCATTGCCAATAATCTCCAGTTCTGTTCGTACTCCCAAGCATATGCCACCCCATATCATAACTGACCCTCCACCGTATTGCTCAGTTCCTGCGAAGTTCGCTTGATTGTACCGTTCCCCTCGATGCCTCCATATTCTTTCTCTACCATCCACGCAATTCAAACAATATCGGTTCTCATCACTAAATAAAACTCGTCTCCACTGATTGATTGTCCATGCTACATGCTTCCTAGCAAACGCCAATCTTGCTACCCGATGGGCTCTATCGAGTATTGGTGCTCTTGCTTGCGCGTATGATCTCAGACCAACTTCATTTAATCGTCTTCTGACTGTCCTCACACTGACGTTAATGTTATCCACTGCTTGTAAAAGGTTACGTGCCTGAACAGCAGTAAGACGAGGATTTCTTATGGTTTGATTGACGATGAAACGGTCATGTATGGCGCGGGTTGCCCGATTTCTTCCTTGTCCTCGCCTCCTCACGTACAATTCAGTTTCTCTGTAACGTCGGTAGATTCGATGGATAACCGACGTCGAGACACCCAACATGGTACCGACTGAGCGGTAGGTGCGCCCTTCCTCGATCAATGTAAGTGCCCTTGCTACTGAGGTTGGTGGTAAATCTCTCATTCTGAATGAAAAATACCGTTTCGAATTGTAAACAGTAAAAGAATCACAAAACACCGCAACCGATCGAATTTGTATCAAATCAAAGAATGGAAAACTCTCATTCTTTAAACAAGTGCAAATGTGGTCATATACAAAAAAACGTGTGTTGTATTTCATATTTGATAAAAAAAGGTGTGCACATGTGTAAATGAAAAGTTTTATCAATGGTCCCAGAATTCGGTTGTGTATTTTAATACTTACCGACTGTTATCTCCTATGAATTCCTAATTTTCACCAAATTAACCAAATTGTCATCAATAACTAATGCAATTCGAACATAAAAATCGCAAACGACAATTTCCACACGCATGAGTGATAATAAGAAAATTCCAAATTGATAGACGAATTTTAATGACAATTTCCTATTCAATGGAATTTCCCCAAAATGGTGATTTTCCACTTGAAATTAAATATATTTTGCAAAAATAGAGATGAACGCATAAAACAAGAAGGGCGTTACTGTAGGAAGATGTGTCTTGACAGACCATGATATTGTACGTTTCAACTCGGACCACGAAATTCCACAGGGTGTTACGAATTTTTGACAAAAAAACACTTTTAGTTTTGCCCCCGTATAAAATTTTTTTCAGATTTTTTTTCGTTTTCTCTTATAATTTCTACAAAGCAAAAGAGTTGATCTATAGCTTGCCGAACGAATCATCTAAATCGGTTGAGAATTAGGAAAAATATCGAATTTGGTTAAATTTTCGAGTGTTCCGCTAATTTTGCCTCCGAGTGTATTTAGCAAATCATCGAATCAATCCGATATATCTTAAATATCGAATATATTCGATAAATTGAATTGAAAATCCCTAATTGTTAGGTCTAAGAAGTTAATCTGATTATCGACTTCTCTCTCTTTTTTTAATTTGATTCTGGGATGAATGCTATTGATGTAAACTAAAAATTGATCTAGTTGTCTGAATAAGTGATCCTAACTTTGTTCAGAACCGTTAACTTCGGGAATCATTTTGCCTCAAATTCTTCAACTTCATAGTTTTAATATGCTTGTAAAGGTGAGCTCTGCTCTCATATAATTTTTGTTTAAGTTTTTAGGGTTCCGTACATCAACAACAATTAAAATAAAATTGAAATGCTTTATTGTTACTTATTCGTTCAAATCGACTGAATATAACTGTAAATTAAGAAAATAAATGAAAACGATACCCTATTATCATTTTCGTCTATGAAGTGACATTAAATGATCTCTACTTCTGCGAATTCACGGAAACAAGATGCAAAATACTCGAGAACATTTCGGGATTTACCTGGCTGCACTCGTGGGTAACGCAAGGGTTTGCGTTCCATTACAAACTGAAATGACACGATAAAAAATGTCCAATGGCTACACAAATAAATCGCAGTTTTGAAATTGGTGATCGTAAATATTGTCATTAAGTTTTATGGACCACTTTTATATTCGAGTGATGAATCTGATTCTAGTAATATTAGAGATGAAAAGGTTTGTATGTTTGGATGTTTGTTAAACAATCACGGTAAAATGGCTGAACATATTTGAATGAAATTATGAACACAGATAGTTTATTAACTAGTACACTAAAGCTGACTGAGTTCATTGAGCTCTCGTATCCTTTACGAGAATGTTGGAGCTCAAGGATGAAATTTAAGACAGAGTGTGCCACAATAGACCACTGGGTCGCTGTTGCCGGGGTGATAGGCAGCCATCACTCATATAATATCTAATCTAAAATCTAGTTTATTATCTGTATTCACTGAAATGATACTTTTCATCTCGGAAAAATTGATATATCAAACATCATTTACAACAAAACTAATTACAGAACGTATCCACGTATAGCCTGGATTGTGCCATGTTGCATTTGTATGTGAGCTGAAAAAAGAATAATTTTTCGTATAACTTAAACATAAACCTATGTATATGAAAAAATATTTATTACCCAAATATATAGGTTGTAGCGTGCTTAGTGGCCGCTACTACTTTAACTGAACAACCTTTGGATTAACACAGTTCAAGTTTAACACAGTGCAAGTCACTTTGATGCAATGACCATTTATTCCGTGAAGAATCCTCTCTACTATCGGCGACTATCAAAGAATGACACCTGCGAGAACACCGGAGTTCATTCATATCCTTTGAAGACATCGTTGAAGACACTCGAAATTAATTAATCATAATAATTTATGAATTGTATGATAACCTTTAAAATAAAAGGGGTAAGTAATAATCCATTGTCATTCGCTTTGTTTCTTTATTTTCTTTTAATATTGAGCAAACATTGAATTAATACCTAGACCCCTCGCAAAACTAAGCGATCATTATCAATTTCCACCTTTAAATTAATATTCTCAACATGCGCATAGATTTTTGAATATACATCCTCGATAATCTTATATTCTCTTTAGGTCACATTTACTTACAGCATGGATCTATGTTTTCTACGTTCTCAATTCTTAATTTCCATATAGGAATATTTTACTGCTTTGTTCATTTCCTTTCAGCATTACCCAACATCGCTTTTCTATTATTTTTTCATTCCTCTTATATTTTTCTTATATTTATTCTGCTTATTGACTTCATTCAGTACTTGCTGACCACTCTTCCGCTTCATTTGAATGGTCTAGAAAATAAGCGAAATTTTTTTTCATCATGATATCTAGATTTTCTTCTTATAATAGATTTGCAAGTCCGGTGTGTTCAATCACCATTCTATTTTCTTATTATATGTACAATCGGAGGCAAAATTATCGGAACACTTGAAAATTTAACCAAATTCGAAGTCCGATATTTTACCCAATTCTCAACCGATATTGATGATTTTTTCGGCAAGTTATAGATCAACTCTTCTGATTTGTAGAAATCATAAGTGAAAACAAAAAAATCTGAAAAAAATTTTATACGGGGGCAAAACTAAAAGTGTTTTTTTGTCAAAAATTCGTAACACCCTGTGAAATTTCGTGGTCCGAGTTGAAACGTACAATATCATGGTCTGTCAAGACACATCTTCCTACAGTAACGCCTTTCTTGTTTTATGCATTTATCTCTATTTTTACAAGAGATATCCAATTTGAAGCGAAAAGTCACAAATTTCAAGAATTAATTTTTAATCTTGCGTAGGTGCATAACACCGGAGGTTAGCCAAAAAATAAAATCAAAATTAGAGAAGCGGAAATCTAACGAAATGAAAATTTTTGAAATTTACTGGCCAATTTCACGCTCCGGGAGAACTCAAAGTACACTGGAAAAATCGTTGATTTTGCACATTTATTTTTGAATTTTTTTGTGTGACACTCTATAATAATTATCATTCCTGTCCAAAATTGAGAGCAGGTGTGTATCCTGGCGATACACTCGTGAAATGAAATGAACATGTTGAGAAAAATGTTTATGATGACCCACAAAAAGAAAACATTTGATTTTAGTAGCGAGTATGACCCCCCGGAGCTCTTATTACAGCGCGCATACGATTTCGCATACTCCCAATGATGTTGTCTATCATCTGTTGAGGTATGTTGTCCCACTCTTCCACCAAACCCAATGTCAGCTCTTCAACGTTGACTGGATTCCGTTGTCGAACCCTTCTTCCAAGAATGTCCCAAACGTGTTCGATGGGGTTTAAATCCGGTGACCACGACGGTCAGTCCATTCGTGTGATCCCAACTTCATTGAGATATTCTATCACTATGCGCGCAGTATGAGGGCGCGCGTTATCGTGCATAAAAAGGAAATTTTCCCCTATGTAAGGAGCAAAAGGTACAACATGGGGCTCCAAGATTTCTGTTATATACCGATAGGCATTAAGTGATCCATTGCCAATAATCTCCAGTTCTGTTCGTACTCCCAAGCATACGCCACCACATATCATAACCGACCCTCCACCGTATTGCTCAGTTCCTGCGAAGTTCGTTGATTGTACCGTTCCCCTCGATGCCTCCATATTCTATCTCTACCATCCACGAAATTCTCACAATATCGGCTCTCATCACTAAATAAAACTCGTCTCCACTGATTGATTGTCCATGCTACATGCTCCCTAGCAAACGCCAATCTTGCTACTCGCTGGGCTCTATCGAGTCTTGGTGCTCTTGCTTGCACGTATGATCTCAGACCAACTTCGATTAATCGTCTTCTGACTGTCCTCACACTGACGTTAATGTTATCCACTGCTTGTAAAAGGTTACGTGCCTAAACAGCAGTAAGACGAGGATTTCTTATGGTTTGATTGACGATGAAACGGTCATGTATAGCGCGGGTTGCCCGATTTCTTCCTTGTCCTCGCCTCCTCACGTACAATCCAGTTTCCTTGTAACGTCGGTAGATTCGATGGATAACCGACCTCGAGACACCCAACATGGTACCGACTGAGCGGTAGGTGCGCCCTTCCTCGATCAATGTAACTGCCCTTGCTACTGAGGTTGGTGGTAAATCTGCTATGAATTCCTAATTTTCACCAAATTAACCAAATTCTCATCAATAACTAATGCAATTCGAACATAAAAATCGCAAATGACAATTTCGACACACCTGAGTGATAATAAGAAGATTCCAAATTGATAGACGAATTTTAATGACAATTTCTTGATTCAATGGAATTTCTCCAGAATGGTGATTTTCCACTTGAAATTAAATATATTTCGCAAAAATAGAGATAAGCGCATGAAACAAGAAGGGCGTTACTGTAGGAAGATGTGTCTTGACAGACCATGATATTGTACGTTTCAACTCGGACCACGAAATTCCACAAGGTGTTACGAATTTTTGACAAAAAAAACACTTTTAGTTTTGCCCCCGTATAAAATTTTTTCGATTTTCTTTTCTTTTCTCTTATAATTTCTACAAAGCAGAAGAGTTGATCTATAACTTGCTGAACAAATCATCTAAATCGGTTGAGAATTAGGAAAAATATTGAACTTTGAATTTGGTTAAATTTTCGAGTGTTATAGCCATATATTTATCTAGGCTATTTTTCATTTTTAATTCGTTAAAATCATTCAAAATTCAAATAAATAGAGGACAGTTCACTTGTACTCGTCACGAGCACATGGTGATATTTGAAAACTTTTACATATTTTTTTGGGAGGACAAAATACGAGCTATATTTTTGTTGGAGAGGACGAATTACCAGCTATATTTTTTTTGGAGAGGACAAAACACCTGTCATGTCTTTTTTTAAGGGACAGGGCACCGGCCATTATTTTTTTTGGAGAAGACAAATGTAACACCTTTATTTTGCGCAGAACAAAGTAGTTCGATCATTTTCTGGGATAGCCACCAACCTCCGTCATTTTTAGAGATCAATCTTTTCCTTGGATAGCCACCAACCTGCTGAGATACTCTCCATTCTATCTGCTAGCACATCACCATGAAGATAAGTCAATTTCTCAAATTTTATAAAGCCTAGATATTTATTAAATAAATAATTTTGAATAAATTGTTCATTTTATTGGGGAGGAACTGACAGCATTGGATGCTTGAAGGGAACTAAAATCCACGACCCATCTAAAACGAATGAGCAGAGTAAACCACAAAGTGTGAACTTTTTTTAATTGAAGTCATTGTTATTAGTTAACATCCTATTAGTAATTGGGTAGGTTACAACCCTGTATGTGAGTCAAAGAATTATTGAGTTAGTGAGACTCACCCATTAATGAGCATTTCTCCCCTATTTTTAATCCAGTAGTTTATAGTGTTAGGAAATGCTTCCACGTAGCATTCGAGTTGAACGTCAGTATTGAGCGGTGCACCAAGTAGTTGATTAGGAACTTTGATGAGCGGTGCAACTGAAAAGAAATAATCAGTTTAAGAATCATGAAACAGTTTCAGTTAGTGTATTTATTTGTTTGAATCATATTTGGACATGTATGAAATCTTAACATTATCGAAACTCTTGTTTCGATTAAAGTTTTTCACAATCTCATCAACGACAACTTACGAAATTATCGCTGTATGTAAAATTGTAAAATTTTATTCATTGAGCAATATTCAGCCTCACGTAGAATGTTAAATATCTTTTCCTGAAGCAGCTGGATTTCCGATCCACCCATAAGCATCGTCAACCAGGACCATAGAGCTGTTGTACAGCTCGGTCGAATGTCATGAATGAGAGCATTCGACAATATTTTTGGTTTCATTTAACCTCGTCATTATTGTATACCCATTCACATCAAGCCAGACTGCCACTTACTCCTCTCAATACGTTGGAGCGTAACGAAACATGTAAATGTTATTACGCTGTCCAACGAACTGCCAAAGAAGCCACTCACCATCGCCTCTGGGAAACCATGAAAACAAAGAGAAGATAAACAGATAACTTCAAGAAGTCACACTAGTTCGACTATTTACCGCAACGCTACACACCGTGTCAGCAAGGAAGCCACAATCTCATCAATTACAATTTGCGAAATTATCGCTGTATGTGTGGATACATTGAAGAATTTTTATTCAAAGAACAATGTTCAACCTTCCGCAGAATGTTTCATATCCTTCCCTGAAGGAACTAGTTTTCCGGTGATTATAAAGGGTGAATCAAAAAACAAGCTCCTACGTATAGTTCTGTAAACAGAAAAATTTTTCAACAGAGAGTTACGTGGCATAGCCAGGGGAAACGTCAGCTAAGAGGTTTTCACAAGCCAGGTTTTTCTTTGGAACTGCATTCTTTCTGGAAACAAGCTTTCAGTAGTTCAAAGCATTAATCATGGAAGTATCTGTAGAAATTTATATGTTATGGAAAGTTGGAGTGAAATATATTTTATACTTTCCACAATTCCAAAACCCACAAACATAAGTTTTTCTCGTGAAGAATATATTGCAGTAAAAATAGATTCAAATTAGCTTTTTAGATTTAGAATTATCTGAATTTTTGGATTTTCATATTGAATATTTTGTTCCTTAGCTGCACCTCAATGATGCTGATCGGCGATTGCAAATACTAAATTTAGTTGATCAATATGAAAGATGTTGATTTTAGGAAAAAGATTTACTCAGATGAGTCACATTTTACAATTATAGTAATTGTATATAGATAAAATTAGTTGTTTTGGAATCAGGAAATTCATCATATTCTCTTTCTGAAACGACAAAGAGAAAGCTTAAATCTAATGTTTCCTGCTTCATTTTGAACAGAAAAAACTTTTTGTTTTAGATTTTCAAATAAAGATGGAAGAGGCTCAATTATTTGTTAAAATCTTAAACTTTAAACGTTACTAATATAGAGCAAGTAACAAAATATATTAAACAAAAATGAAGTGAATTATACACCTCCCACAAAAATGTCGCATCACCCTACTTTTATGACAATTCTATATAATCTTCTATTTTGGTCTTTCAAAAGTCGCTTGGTAACTTTCAGAAGTGTAAAATAAGATTATATCATTCAAAAGAGATGAGTTTATGATGGAAAACATCAACAATTTTCGAGTTGATGAAAAATTAAAAAATTCTACCATCTTCAAGCATTCGCGAAGAGACCAATCAACTAGCATCGAATGGTTACTGATCATTTTCAAAATCGAGTGTTTCTTCCCCGGGCCCTAATTACTGCCAGTATACGTTTCGGAAGCCCCTCAAACAAATTTTGGATTTATTCTGAGTCACTGAGTTCCAAATTGCAGGGGGCAGATTTTCTAGTTGTTGGAGTGTTCTACAAGGCATCCTACGTTGCTGAATTTGCTACCCCATGTTGTCCCAAACATGTTTTATGGGATTCAAGTCGGAACTTCTGGCTGGCCATCTTAAAATATTAATTTCGGCATTCTGCAGAAATTCTATAACTACTCTAGTTGCATGAGGCCGAGCTTTATCATGCATATAGATGAAGTTTTCGACAATGAATGGGCCAAAGGGTACAACATGGGGTTCAAGGATATCTGTGATGTATCTGGCCGCTGTCATTCTTCCATTATTCACTAGGGCTAACTCAGTTCGACCATGGAATGAAATGTCTCCCCACACCATTACTGAGCCCCCTCTGAAGTTTTCTGTTTGCCGGATATTGCATTGTTGATACCGTTCCCCAGGTCGTCTGTCTATCATTTGATACTAGACAGAACCTGGACTCGTGGGAAAAGAGAACAGTCGACCATTCTGGAATACCTCAATTGCATATTTCCTCGCAAACTGAAGTCTTGCTACTCGATGCTGTCTGGTGAGACGCGGGCCGGTAGAAGCCACCCTCGGTCTGATATCGTCTTCTTTGAGCACGTTCATAACTGTTTGCAATGAAATATTCACATTTCTGGGAAGTGCAAGTTCATTTTGAAGCATTCTAGCCGTATAGTGCCGAACTCTTAGTGCAATTAAATGAAGCCAACGATCATCACAAGTGTTGTTATCCGATTGCTTTCCTGTCCGGTCCTTCTTCCATATTCCCCTGTTTCGTGGTACCGAATAATTGCTCTTGAAATAGTGCTTCGGTTAATATTCAACAAGTTAGCCACGTAAAGTTGGCTTCGCCCCTCCTCTAGAAGTGTTACAACTGTTACCACTTCATTTTCACTCAAATAGCGTCCAGGACGTTCAGCAGCCATTACAAAAAATTCAGAGATTCGAATATTAATTAGAAACACAGAAAACTTGCATTAATTTAGCGTGAAAACTAAAGAGAAATTGAATGAATACTAATAGTGAAATGAACTCATTCTTGTTTCAGACGTGTTTGAGATCATATGGAAACGAATGTTACTACAAAGATGAGATTTTTTTCCATATGTCCAAAAACATATGTTGACAAAGAAACTGCGAATGAGCTGCTTAATCGATTGTTGAATTCAGAATACCAGGTGATGCTTCAATGTTTGTTGTGTGTGTATTTTATAATTTTATATTCAATAGTGGAGAGGTATTAATGTCTAGTTGGCTATTGGGTCTGGTTCCACTAGGGTTTTTACAAAGTTTATTGATTTCCAAATATTCCAACCGATTCATTTCATTTTCTTCTTCTTTGTCCCAATTATGAAGAATTTTGATATGATATTATGTTAATGAATGTTTTATGGTTTTTATATATTTACATATTGGAGAATTATTGTCAGAGGATAAAGGTTCTGTAAATCTGGCATCGACATTTCCTTCTACCTGTATGCCCAACATAAGCTACTGTACACTAATTGCAAGCAATTTTATAAACTCCTAATTTTTTAATTTGTCTGGTTTTTGTTTAGCATTGAATAATAATTTGCACAAATTGAGGCTTTTTGATAAAGAAGATTTCTTCACGATAGTTAATTTTGTCTATAAGAATCGGACAAATTTCGTAATTGAAGGCCAGTTTTTGATAGTATTTATCTCAATTTTGAAGTAGAGTTTCAACTACGCTGGTTCTTCCTTTAATAACTTGAGAAACTATTTTTCTGAATTTATAATATCTACCTCTTTCTCAAGTGGTCTGAATTCGAGGAAATTATTATTCATTGCTAAACAAAAACCAGATCAATTTAAAAATTTAATGAGGATACATAATTGTTTTCAAAGAGTGTTAGGTAGTTAATGGTTGGCAGACAGGTAGAAATTTCTAAACCAGATTGAAAGTACATCTATCCTCTAACAATAAACATCCCATATACGAAGATATAAAAACCACAAATTATTGAAAAAACTCAGATAATATCAAATATCTTCATGATTGCGACAAAGGAAAGAAGATGAAGCTGTTGTAATGTTTGAAAATCAATAAACTTTTTTAGAATCCGGAGCTCGATTTTGTTGTCTGGATAGCTCTGGAACTCTTAAGGGCCTTGAACCCCTTGAACGAAGTCTTTGACGTATCGTTCTGACTGATACACTGATGCCTGTTGCTTCCAGAAATTGCCTTTGGAGTATGGGGTGCGACGCACTTGGGATCCTTCTTGCAATTTTGCACGAAAAGCGATCTTGCTCTACGAATTTCTCTAGTCCTATTTTGTAGAGATTGTAGCATTACATATTAGGCGTAGGTTTTAGAAACCACCTCCTATGATACCCTCATTGTGACGCTATATCCCCCTGTGTTAACCCCTCTTCAACGAGAGCAATTATTTGATCCCTCTGCACATCGGACAATCCAAGCATTTTCAATTATGATTATAGGCTTTTTTAAATTTGAAATTCACAGTTTCAAATCTCATTGACGACTGAGTACAATATCCCGAACATGTGGTGATAATTCGAAATTTCATATTATACTATCCAGTTTTTTCACAACAAAAAACTTCATTCTTCACAAGTATTCAAAGATCCATGTTTAAAAACAATCAATAATGAGAAATACCAAGTGATTTCATTTAAGTTTGGTTGTGTGTAGGGCTAGTATCTATATGAATAAGTTCATTACCTGTAGACCTGACAGTCGAAACTAGTCGTGTTCGTGAAAGAGTATGAAATATATTCTACTTCATCTTCTTCGCCATAGAAATGAATGTGGAAACAAACCTAATTTTCTCAATATTAGTACACAAGAAAAGTTCATTATGAATATCAAATTATCGTCCACTTCCTCTGTTTCAACTAGTGCAAAAATGAATGATTCTTAGAGAGAATATCTCTCTCCTCTCACATATCTAAAGGAATATCGCTGAAAATTTTCTGTATAATATAGAGTTCAGTGATGCTTTCTTTGGTTTCTGTGTTAGTTTTATCATAAGAATGTAAAACTTCTAACTTAGGGTGATACAAACGCGAATGAGAGCCTTTTCAATCCTAGACCTTAGTATGTCACGTGATGCTTAAGCACCAACTCAAATACACGAACCATTGATATATTCAAGCAGTTAGAAGCCTACGCTGAGTAACATCGAAGATCCGGGTAAGCGTGATACGATTTATTTCTGAATACTGGGAAGTTTCTTTCTTAACATAATTAAGCTCAACGAATTTACAGAGTTCATCAGTGGTGTTATGGTCTTATTGAAACGTTCAACTCTGGAACAAATTTGTCTCTATTTTCTGTCTAAGCGAATTCCATCATTTATTTGCAACATCTGCCGGTTTCTCACAAGCTTTTGTTTTCATGTTTCGAATCGCAGAGCGAGTGCTATAATTTAGAAAGGGTATTATTTGCGGCAGCTCGTTAGTTGAAATTTTGTTTCGCCTATGATCCCGCACAATACGCAACCATTTGGACGTATTGAACAGGTACTTAAGTCTCGTAGATCTATACAACTAGTGTGGGTCGACTAAGCAATTATTTCCTGACAAATGTCAAGAGTTTCTTTATAGAAGCGTTGACGTTCATTATTCAAAATGTATACAATGTTATTCAAAGTGAAATGAATTGGGAAATAAGGTCATGAATTATCGGGACTTCGATAGTTTTGGTTCAAGGAATGTTCACATTTGGAATAACAATTATAATTTCCATATTTTCTATATTATCCAGAGTTTGTGTTGTTATCTCTTAAATGGTGTTGCTCATTTGACAATTGGAAATGATGACCATGCGTCAAAATGACTCCTGCTTGAAAAGAATTTTTTTTTATCAACCGACACGCTAATCATTGAGTTTTCTTCCTAGTGAAACGTGGGTTCAATGTTTTCCTATATTTTTTTCAGAATTAATTTCGAATCCCAACAAATTAGAAAAAAAAACGAACATTGAAAATACTTATGTTTAAGTATGTCTCCTGGACATGGATGTGCAAATAAATTTTTTTACTGAAAATAAAAGATAAACTGAATCTTTTTTGTCGACTTCATGAGAATATAACTTATTATCAACAATTTGAATGGATTAAAATAGAAGAATATAACATATACAAAAAAACAACAACAAAAATATTTACTCTTTTCGTCAATATTACAATTTCTGCAACTTTTTCTAAGACACTGCAAGCATGTTGGCTAGGGTGGATGAGAAAAAACAAAACTTTTCTTCGCTAGGTACTCTGACAAATAAAATCCTTGAAATCGTAAGGTCGAAAGTCTCCTCAGTATTAACTCTTAATTGCAACTGCAGGATCCTCCACCTCACAGTTTTCTATTTTTTTCTTATTATTACATAGAAAAATTGATATCTCACTTTCAACTACTTGAAAAAAGATATCGTTTCATGAATTTTGTAGGAAATTGAATGTTATACAAAAAAAAGCCTCCTACTAATTCTTCGTAAACGGTTTGGTTATTTGAAGATAAATTTTTCATTTTCTCATGAATTTAGAACTCAGTGAAAAAAATAATAGTTAGTAGTAAAACTCATAGTTTTATGGAAAACTTGCTACTTTATAAAATGCTATCTTATAATTTTTCGATTTATTCAAGCGTTTACGAGATACTCTCGTCAAATATCAATGCTTATCAATTTTTCCAATTTTTGATCAATAATTCGAGGAATTTCAATTTAATTTGAGAGATTTGGGAAATAAACACAAATTTGAGTCTCTGTTATAAAAGAAATTCCTATAGAAGATTCAGGTTTGAAAATTTATTTCAACGTTTTTATTATAAATAATACTTTATTTCAACAAATACAAGTTAACGATGATTTCTACTAAAATATATTATTAAATGCTCTACGCGATTCGATACACAGTATCCATATCAACAGCGAATGAATATAACAAATATATCTTACTAACAAATTTATATATATACTAAAGAGGCAATCCACTCAAAGCTATCCGTATTTGAACTAATGTTCAGGAAATAAATTTAATAAGGGTGAGAGAATTTCCGGTGAATTTCTAAATCTGTTAATTTCAAGTGCTTCCAGAAGGTTGAGTTTTATACCTCTCTTCTCAGAATGTAGGATTTTAAATTCTGAATTGAAAGAGTGACCATTTTCCCTAAGATGATTTGAATAATTTGAATCGGTATTTCCATTGATGAAACTGCGTTTATGTTCAGAGATTCTAAAATTCAAATTTCTTCTTGTTCTACCTATATAAGAACAATTGCAATCTGCACAATCCAATTTATAAATACCTGATTTATTTTCTTCATTAATTGAAGATTTATAACTCTTGATAAATGATCCTGAATTTGTTGATGTTTTGAACGCTATATTTGAATTTGAATTTTCAAGAAGGATTTTCTTTATTGCTAATATTGCCTATATATGTTAAACTATTGAATTTCTTGTCTTGGTGTTCACCGATTGGATATATATGTTGTAAAGCTAATTTTGTTTTTCTTATGTAGTATGCTGCTAACTAAATTCGCATCATAACCATTATTTATTGGGATCTGTTTTATTACATTCAATTCTTTGAAATAATTATCATTAGACATCGGTGTGTTCAAGAGTCTATGTATATAGCTATCAAATGCTGCAACTTTATGTAGGTAAGGATGTGCCGATGTATAATGAATTGTGATATCTGTAGGAGAAGGCTTATGATAAATTGAAAGTGGTATTTATTATTTGACCTTGTTATTGTTAGGTCTAGGAAATTGATCGAAATGTTCTGTTATATTTCAGAAGTGAATTTTAATTTTGGGTGCAGGTTGTTGATGAAATTTTTGAATACAGTGAATTGTCTGTTTGATCCACACAATAAGATCATCGACATATCGATAATTAAATAATTCAAATTCAATGATTTTTACTCGAAAACGGTTGGAGATACGAAAAAATTACAGGTGTCAAAAAAGTTCTGAATTGAACGAAGATGAAGAAAAAAGATTGTATGCTGGTCAGTGGCGTACTGCAAAAAACTTTGAAAGGGCCTCGAAAAAGAAAACACCTGGTGAATTTCAGTTAAAATCTAGGACGTGCAATGATGGAGACTGTAAAAAATAGCTTGCATTCCACATTTGGGCTGAGTATCTCAAAAACTGCAAGAGTTTTGAATGAAAAAAAATTGTAGCTCCGTAACGAAGCTTTTGCGGACCTATATTTATATAAACTTTTTTTTCTTAAAGTTGCACGTAGATTTACTCCCTCAAGTTGCGACATACTATTATGTAACATCCTGTATATTACTTTACATAACAGTTCGAGATATGATTATTCCTTAAGTTTGCTACTAATCTATCTTTTCACGAAAATGACAGCACATACAGAAAAACACAGAAAAAAATTGATGAAAATGCAGTAACTAGATTTAGCGTTCGGGGGTAATAAGAAAATGTAGGATCAGAAAAGCACCCCAAAACCTCTAAAATAAATTGTCCCGAAGATTTCCAATTATAATTCATTGGATCCTGAAGTGGCACCCTTGATCAGAATTTGAATATAATATCCCAAGAAATGTGGGAGCTAGAGAGAGAAACCTAAAAACAAGAAAATCTTAAAACCCCATAGAGCAGTCTTGAAGCGTTTGCGTCAAATACACTCGGAGGCAAAATTAGGGGAACACTCGAAAATTTAACCAAATTCGAAGTCCGTTATTTTTCCTAATTCTCAACTGATTTAGATGATTTTTTCGGCAAGTTATAGATCAACTCTTCTGCTTTGTAGAAATTATAAGAGAAAACAAAGAAAATCTGAAAAATTTTCATACGGGGGGCAAAACTAAAACTGTTTTTTTTGTCAAAAATTCGTAACACCCTGTGGAATTTCGTGGTCCGAGTTGAAACGTACAATATCATGGTCTGTCAAGACACATCTTCCTACAGTAAAGCCCTTCTTGTTTTATGCATTTATCTCTATTTTTACAAGAGATATCCAATTTGAAGCGAAAAGTCACAAATTTCAAGAATTTATTTTTAATCTTGCGTAGGTGCATAACATCGGAGGTTAGCCAAAAAATAAAATCAAAATTAGAGAAGCGGAAATCTAACAAAATGAAAATTTTTGAAATTCACTGGCCAATTTCACGCTCCGGGAGAACTCGAAGTACACTGGAAAAATAGTTGATTTTGCACATTTATTTTTGAATTTTTTTGTGTGACAGTCTATAATAATTATCATTCCTGTCCAAAATTGAGAACAGGTTTGTATCCTGGCGATACACTCGTGAAATGAAATGAACATGTTGAGAAAAATGTTCATGATGACCAACAAAAAAAAACATTTGATGGAAAAATCTCATTCTTTAAACAAGTGCAAATGTGGTCATATACAAAAAAACGTGTGTTGTATTTCATATTTGATAAAAAAAGGTGTGCACATGTGTAAATGAAAAGTTTTATCAATGGTCCCAGAATTCGGTTGTGTATTTCAATACGTACCGACTGTTATCTCTTATGAATTCCTAATTTTCACCAAATTAACCAAATTGTCATCAATAACTAATGCAATTCGAACATAAAAATCGCAAACGACAATTTCGACACGCCTGAGTGATAATAAGAAAATTCCAAATTGATAGACGAATTTTAATGACAATTTCTTGATTCAATGGAATTTCTCCAAACTGGTGATTTTCCACTTGAAATTAAATATATTTTGCAAAAGTAGAGATAAACGCATGAAACAAGAAGGGCGTTACTGTTGCAAGATGTGTATTGACAGACCATGATATTGTACGTTTCAACTCGGACCACTAAATTCCACAGGGTGTTACGAATTTTTGACGAAAAAAACACTTTTAGTTTTGCCCCCGTATAAAATTTTTTTTGTTTTCTCTTATAATTTCTACAAAGCAGAAGAGTTGATCCATAACTTGCCGAACAAATCATCTAAATCGGTTGAGAATTAGGAAAAATATCGAACTCCGAATTTGGTTAAATTTTCGAGTGTTCCGCTAATTTTGCCTCCGAGTGTATTCACAACAAGTAGATAAGAAACTGCTACTATATTTTCTAAGGAGAGTTATAAACCCTGAAACAATTTAAATTAATCTGGTATTCGTAGATTTATGCTGAAATTTCCAAATTAAATAGGAAACCAGAAATAAAGTTAGTTAATTTTGGAAATATAAACTCAATACATCACATTATCATCGATCAATTAGTTGAAAATACATGTATTACCATTTGTTAAATCATCCGGACATAATAGATCAGTTGAATTATCTATTTTATCATTCACACTGAGTTAATCACAACAGTATTCATCCAGCGCCTAATTTCAGCTTCAACAGTGGATGATAAAATCGATCGATGAGAACATTTTTAAAATATTTTTTGATCAGTTCCAGATGAATTCATTCGAAGTACATTCTGTCGAAAAAGTAGCAGGAATTGGTCAGTGAAACACCAAATCTTCATTTCCTATCTAAATTTCAAAGTAAGCCCTTTCCGAAATAATACATTTACGCCAATGAATAATCCAATTATCAAAAAATTTTTCAAACGCTTTCTCTGGAACCGTCTTCAGTTCTCGTCGCAAATTCTTTTTATGGCTTCTATCGATTGAAAACGGTTACCTTGAAATGTTAATTTGAGACTTTTCGATGGTATCTGTTGAGTTTCTGGTTAGAGATCCATTCACAAAGATATCCTTGTGAGGTCGTGAATCATCGTGGTACGAGAACACTATAAGCTTACGGATGCGTTCAAGATCACACTGGGTTGTTCATGGGCTGAATTGTGTATTTATACGCGGTCTCAGGGGTACTATGACGTTCGAGTTGAGGCTCCGCCCTTTTGTGGCGTGTTCGAGAATCATCTCGTTTGATAAAGTTATTTGTTTTATGTATTTCTATGGCCTCTCTAAGTGATCGCTGTTGTGAATTTTCTATGTTCGCATTGTTTGGATGCGACGAAGTCGAATTCTAGTTTTGTTGAATTAATTTGTGGATAAATCACGAAAGTACTACTTTCATTTTGGACGGCATTTTGATGTACTTTTATTCTGACGGGTAAACGGCGATTTTTTTGTCCAATATAAACTTTGTCTCATTCTTTGCTGTAAACGCCTTGTTGTTCTAGTGGAATGATAGCTTTTGGATTTTTCAATAATAAAAAACAAGTACTGTGTTTTAAGGAATTTTACTTAATGATTATTATAATGAAATTTTACCAAGTGAAAGCCTACCAAATTCAAATGTTAAAGAAAGGTGATACCGGCTTTTTGGCTTTGTGGTATTTCAAAATACTATTAAGATGTGCAGTTCACACTCAGAATATATGGTTCTACTCAATGTGCTTGAAAAACGGATTGACTCCCAACTACATACGGTTGAAGACACATAACAACAGTGGACCAGCAAGAAGAGCAATCGAGAAAGGCCAACGCATATGGCTCAAAGAGCATATGAAGATCCAGTACAACAGGAGGGACGTTGCCAACATATATTTGAAGGTAATCCATACGGAATTATTGTTTAGATTGTACCCTGTTGAGTTTGATATTTTAGACTCTGAATCCAGATACGATGTCCAAATTTTAATTCATGAAAAGTTTCAGCAACAACAGAAAAAGTTGAATTCACTTAAATTCAAAATTTCTCCACCCAAACCTTCAACTGAATTTTCAGACCATACATTTTTTGACATATTCACTAATTTAACTGATACCGATTTCACACAACCACAAAAAGATCTATTAGAAAAAGGATTCAAACATAATTTACATCTAAAACATAATAAAACTAATTTTGAACAGTTAGGCATAGACTCCGAAATCATTCTCAAAACTCCAAAGATAATATTTTAGCCAAACATCAAACAGCAAAAATCATCAAAAAAGACTTTTCGAAATAATCACCTCATTGCAGTTCCGATTATAAGATAATAAAAACAATTCGTGAAAATAGTACCAAGAACGATTTAGTATTCACTAAAGCAGATAAAGGTAATACCGTCATTGCGATTAGTAAAACTGATTATATTTCTAAAACTGAAGAATTCTTAACAGCCGGAAACTATATAACATCAACTAAGGATCCTACCGTAAAATTTCAGAAAGTGGTTAAAAACATAATTTCGATAATTATTAAGTAAAATTCCTTAAAACACAGTACTTGTTTTTTATTATTGATAATGGAATTTTACCAAGTTAAAGCCTCCCAAATTCAAATGTTTGGATTTTTCATTATTTTTGATATTGTTTTATAGGAACAAAATAACATCCTGATGTAGTCTGCCAATCTTCTCTGTGGTGTCTTTAACATATGGGAGATAGGCTGTACCGTTATATTCAACGTCTTCTTGGTTCATCGATTTTATAATCGTGTGATCATTGTAGCCATTATTCTTCAATATTTGAGTTAGGTGTTTCAACTCCTCATCTTTATTCTCGTTGATACCTAGGTATTCTGAACGTGTTACTAACGTGTTTAAATTTTAATTGAAATGTGCAGGATGGTGGTGTGATTTTGTATTCACGTATCTATTTGTGTGTGTTGGATTGTGATGTACTTTGTAGTCTTGCGTAGTATCTTGTTTTCTCATCAGTAACACATCTAGTAAAGATAAGGTGTTATTATTTCTAGTTCCATTATGAAGTTTATATCATGGTGAATGGAGTTCGGAACGATAAAAAATTGTTCAGTTCTTATTCATCATGGGGTCGTATAATAAATATATCATCTACGTATCGAAACCATACTTTTAGATTCATATGTGATTTCTCTAAGCCATTAGTTTCAAAGTTATTCATGAAGAGGATGTCAATAACGGTTGATAGTGGGTATCCCATATGTGCCCGTTTTCATTAGTTTATATATGAGGCTATCAGCGCCAAAAGGGTGTAAGCCCAGACTACTCCATTAGGAGATAATGAGGAATTCAAATTTTGTTGACTAATTTATTTAGTGAACATTCTTTTAATGATTTGATTTTAAATTTATAAGAAGAATAATAGAATCTACAGTTGTATGCTTTTGTGTTAATGTATCTTACACCAAAACCGTATCCAACGAATAATGTGGGTTACACCATTTTTGCACTGATAGCCTCAATTATCTGGTTATTATATGTAGAGTATGTGTTTTTGCGACAATATTCTGCCAAGTCTACTATAACTGAACAGAAGTTAACTTTCATGGATATTAGGTTAGTTTTAGTTTTGATTCTGAAGTGGGTTGTAGTTGTTTCGCAAGATATGCTAAGCTTCTGTAGAGGGCAACCCAATGAACGCACAGTTGGTTGAATGTACTATTGAGATCAATTATGAACGATTGCGAAAATTCAGAACAGCGATAATGGAAATACAGAAAATAAACAACTTCAACAAACGAGTTCACACACTCAACTTCGCTAGAAACTAATTGTTGAACAGAAGAAACAAATGAAACTCGAAACCATCATATCGATACGCAGACAAATACACCCTTTCCACACTGCAACAACAGGCTACAAATGAGAGGAGACAAAACTCGAACGTCATACAACCAGAGACCTCGTATAAATATACCAGTCAGCGAATAAACAACTCAGTGTGATCTTGAAAACTCAAACGGCTTCGTAAGCTTGTAGTGCTAGGTATCTGATACTCACGTGATTGTTGTGCGTCAGTGCACACCGGTTGATACTGGCAGAAGAAGAAATACCAAAACGTTGCAATAAAGCAATAAACACAGAGACGTCGGACTAAAATATATATATATATATATATATATATATATATATATATATATATATATATATATATATATATATATATATATATATATATATATATATATATATATATATATATATATATATATATATATATATATATATATATATATATATATATATATATATGTGCTGGGTGATTCACCAGTGGCGCGGTGCTCTGTAGCTCGTACACTGTTGAAGATTTCACTTTTGTTCGAACGGTGTTGTATTTAGCAGGCTAGAATCTACTTCAGCAATTCATTTTGCATTAAATAGAGTGTCCCAATTTTCAATAAAATAAACTTGGGTGTTTCTTTTCAGATTGGAAGACCACTTTCTTATTCAAGATTCAGGAGCGGCCTAAACTCTGCTGTAATGTCTTTTTGGTGAGTAATTCCGTCACAATATTTTTTTTCTGTGAAAATTCTCACGTCATCGCATACTCCTTCGGCCAGAGAGGATGAATACTTTCTTCCCATTGTTTTCTTATTGCCCAAGGATCGCTTTATTGATGAATTGAAATAGTTTATCCTCATTTCATACAGGAGTGGAGAACTATTGAATATTGTAATTTCAGAAATATCATATCTTGATTTTTCCAAATGGAACACCCTGTATTTTATCATTCATGTACACACATAAAATATTGTGCTATATTTTTAAGTAACCTTATCTTTATCTTCGATCATTTTCGAAATGTTCGATTATTTGTAAGATTTTTGATGAAAATTCTACAAACCGTATCAAACCCATCAACATGCATAATTATTTGCACAGAAGATCTTTTTCGGTAATGATTCAAGTAGTGAAAAATGAAACCTAAACAAGATAATTCTTTTAACGAATGATAAAATCAAGATGATTAAATTGTTAGTCGAGGTATGTGTTAATAATTTTTTTTATTTGTGCCTTCTGTCAGGTGTCCGGACATATCATATTCTGCATTTTACATGGTGAACTTATCAGTGTTTCGTTATTTAACATTACTAAAGTGAGGTTTGAACTCAATTCACTCATTTGACTGCCATGAAGTTCTCAAAGAAGAAATGGTTCATATGATTTTTATTCTGGGTGAGAGTGTTAGAAATTCTTTGTTGGCAAGTAGAGTTTATGCACAAAGGTTTCCTGATAAGAGGCATCCTGATGCAAGATGCTTTGAAAAACTTCTAATCAGATTTATCGAAAAGAGTAATATCGCTTACAAAAAACCTGAAAAACCAAAAACTGCTACAGCTGAAGACAACCAGTTATCAATTTTGTTGACAGTGACAGAGTACCCATATAAAAGCCAAGGAGAGATCTCTCAGTTAACAGATATAAGCCAAACTTCCATTCAGAGAATCTTGAAAGTTAATAAATTTCATGCATATCATGTACAGCTGCACCAGGAACTGAACAATCAAAATTATGAAAATCGAATCAATTTTTGCAATTGGGCAAGTGAGAAAGTAGCGGAAAATCCGAATATGGTTAGCAGAATTCTTTTCTCGGACGAGGCAACTTTCCACAAGAATGGGCTTGTTAATAGGAACAAATTTCATTATTACGCCACGGAAATTCCACACATCATGAGATAAACAGATCACCAGCATCGTTGGTCCTTGAATGTATGGGCCGCTATAGTAGATGGATATCTAATTGGGCCGCACTTTTCGACGGGCACCTTAATAGTGAAATGTATTTAGATTTTCTGCAAAATTATCTACCAATGTTACTTGCCGATGTACCAGAGCATATAAGACAAGATTTGTGGTTACAACAGGATAGATCACCGGTACAATACTCACATCAGGTTAGGGAGCATTTGAATCATCTATTTCTAAACAAATGGATAGGACGTGGTGGTCCTGTTAGATGGCCAACTAGGTATCCGGACTTTACAAGTCTAGATTCCTTCTATAACACAGTTAGATATGAGACAGAGACTAGTCGAAGCCTTTCAGTCAGTTAATCTGCAAATGTTGTCGAGAGTTCAACGGTCTTTCCTCAGAAGACTTGAGTTGTGTCTACAAAGAAACGGCAACATTTCGAACCTTTATTGGAATAGTTAAACTCCTTGTGTATCATCTCACCAAAAACCAATCTATTACGTATTTCATACGCGACTACCTTGAAATATCCCCATTTCTCTGATCAAGTATAATGTTATGTGCTAATAAAATAAACTCTCCTTTCGCAACCTCTGATTCTATTATTTTAGTTTATTTTTTATATGTTGAAAATGATCGAAGATAAAGCTAGGGTATCTTCTGCAAAAATATCCCACAATATTTTATGCGTTGACATAAATAATAAAATACAGGATGTTTTATTTGAGAAAATCATGATATGATATTTTTAAAATTACAAAATTCAATAATTTTTTTGAGTCACTCCTGTATAAAATAAGGATAATCTAATAGTAGAATTTAGGGCGCTCTTGAATCTTCAACAAACAAAAGTGGTCTTCCTATCTGAAAAAACCTCCCAAGATTTTCTTATAGAAAATTGGGACACCCTGTTTACTTCAAAATAAACTGCTGAAGTAGACTTCGACTTTCTAAATACAATACCGTTCGAACAAAATGAAATCTTGAAGAGAGTACGAGTTACAGAGCATAACGCCACTGGTGAATCACCAAGTATATCCCAAGTTGAGTGGCATATTAGACGTTTATATAGAACTAATAATGCTATCGTTCTGAAATTTTGGTAGTTGATTCAGCTGGTGCAAAACTCTATTTCTAAAATATTTCTACCTCAATCGCACTTCCAGTTATACCATATATATATATATATATATATATATATATATATATATATATATATATATATATATATATATATATATATATATATATATATATATATATATATATATATATATATATATATATATATATATATATATATATATATATATATATATATATATATATATATATATATATATATATATATATATATATATATATATATATATATATATATATATATATATATATATATATATATATATATATATGATAATCCGGTAAAACTGAAGTGATTGAGGTAAAAATATTTTAGAGATAGAGTTTTGCACCATATATATATATATATATATATATATATATATATATATATATATATATATATATATATATATATATATATATATATATATATATATATATATATATATATATATATATATATATATATATATATATATATATATATATATATATATATATATATATATATATATATATATATATATATATATATATATATATATTCCCAAAAGAAAAAATTTGGTAATTATGAACCTGAGATTATTTGTGAAAATGACAAATATAAACTTTAAATTGATAAAACAATTTTTGCAACAGAGCTGTAAAACACAATAGACCAGATATCATTCTTACTGATAAACAGAATCAAATAACATATATAATTGATATTGCTATACCCGACACACATAATATACAAAATGAATACAATGAAAAAATTTCCAAATATATGATGCTATGCGACGAGATTAAAAAATGTGGAAAATGAAAAAATTTTTATTCTGCCGATTATTATTTCCACAACAGGTGTTATTCCTAGGAATCTTCACAAAAGTATTGAGATTTTAGGTCTGAAGAAAAATTTTTTGAAGAATTACAAAAGAAAACAGTCATCAAATCTTGTAATATTCATCGTAGGTTTCTTTTCGAAAAAATAATGAGGTAGAGTCATAGGTTTTCTCTTTAGTATATACTGCTCAGAATCTAATTTCATATTTTATTTATTTGTTCATATAAATGTAATATAATTAACTGACAATTGTGTCATATTTATATTCAGAGCATTATTCTATTCGATCGTTCACCACTCCACACAAAGGAAACTATTAATGAGTAACATTCAGTGTTACTTGACTAAGGTCCGTACATTGGATTTTTCCGGGGAGAAAGCCTCTGACACTACTCGTTGGTACATTGATATCATTGTCTGATGATGTTATAGTATGTATATATTCCGGTAGATTGATATATTCTCATAACATTTAGCGTTATCCTAATATATAATTATTCCAGGATATGTTTTGATTATAACCATTGCCTGGCAGTGGTATTAATTACCGGGTGGTGGATTTATATTTTTCATGAAATCAGTTTGATTGCATGAACAGATATATGGGCAACTCGTCGGGGTGAAACCCTGATATATATATATATATATATATATATATATATATATATATATATATATATATATATATATATATATATATGCTGAACATAGGCACCATTCACTTCCATGCGTAAAATAAGTTTTGCTCAAATCGTTCACGTACATTACTCAACATCTAACCGAATTCGCAAATCATACAGTGACTCAGCATAGGAAGCGTAAATCTTAGATTTCAGGTGACCCCATATTCATTTGCCACTTCTCTCTCTGTTGTCATCATTTCACCCGTTTCTGATGCAATGTCCACTATAGGCAATGAGTTATTCTTTACTCAGCTTGTGAGTTCGTTTGTTAATTTCCACTCTTTTCTCGAATCATTTATGTTTATTATGTTTTTCAAATTACTGCTCGTAATATATCATTTTCCTTCTCTAACTAACTCGTTAATTCTATTCCTATAAGTTTTATACCGTTCCTCCTATATCTTGTTATTTTTATTCTTGCGGTACTGCTTAAAGTCTATCTCTTTCATTTATTGACTTAATGATACCTATTGTCATCTATTGTTTATGTCTATTATTATTCAAACTGTATTTCTTTGACGTTGTTGCAGAAGCTATACCACCCTCAATAATTTTGACGAAATTATTGACGTTATAGTTCAGATTTCCGGAATTTACGAATCCGAAATCTGTACGAGATATGGTCTTAACGAAGAATCATAGTCGATAATATTACATTCTGACCCTACTTCAGTACTTGTATTTTTTATTTGTTGCGAAGATAACTTCAGAATAACAGGACATAGGATACTATGGGCAAAATGTGCTGTGATTCTATTATTAAGACGATGAGGTCTAGAGGAATATGGAAATCGAATCAAGAAATTATGAAAAAAAATATCCATAGAACCTACAACAGAAAAGAAAACGAGCCGAAGAAGAAAAATAAGCTCAGCACAAAAAAAGAAAGCTCGCACAGTTACCCTCGAAACAAACCCACACAGAAAGGCTTATGCTCCAACCCAGTAAAAGATGAAAGGTAAACATATTTTCATTCAAATACTTGAAGAACAAGGGCAGAATGAGATGAAGGAATGATTCTCCGATCTTAACCAAAAATCAAAGATCTCAGATACATCTGGACATGATTTATGTTATACCGATCTGTGTAAACGTGTTCAGTTCGAATAGAAAGGTATTCTTTCAATTCTTTGTATATTCGTTTACAGTAACATCATATGGATAAGAGAAAATTGACACATTCAGGCCAAAAAGCATGAAAATAAACTGCTTTATCGTAACATAATATACTTTTTTATTATTGCGATACTTTGCTTCAGATAAACGAAGTCAAGTAATGTTAAGGTTCACCTCTGTTCCAATGAATAAATAACTCAAGCTCTATTTCTCTGAATATATCTCGTATTAGTTCCCAAGGGAAATACCCATGAAGCAGCTATAAAATAAATAGACGATTAAAGCCGGAAAGACAAGTTTTACGGAGTTTATTCGGATGAAGAGGGAGAGATAAACTTGAAAATGTTGAAGTTGGAACAAGTTTCGTGGAATTTCTTTTGTTATGTGTGAATAAAGTCACAGAAGACTATCCACGTGAAGTCAGCATTATACGACAGAAATTTTTCCGCAATTTCGTTGCAGTAAAATATGAATTCCTGTATGCAAATGACGTGGAACAAATTTAAAAGTTCTGATGATAACGCGAAATAATGAAGTTCTCGTAAAATATGTTGCAAATTCTATGAATTGCAAGTAATCTCGGTTCAGCTCTCTATGGAGAGCCGAGATGAAGATAACACGCGGAATAACAAATTGCGCGATTTTTGTACGCCAGAACGTATTCTGTTCCAACATGGAATTTTCCTTAACTTCGTCATTAGTTACTAACAAAATTGTCAAATAAACTAGAACTGTACGGTGAATTTGGTTTACTTTGTAAAAAATATCTCAAAATTAGGTGGAAAATAATTAATTAACAAACTTATTAGCTATTCCGATATTTATATCATCATCAGACGTTCACAAATCGTGAGTCAAAATTAAGTAACAGTTGTACAATTTGACTTAAATATAGAAAAACAGGTGTTCCATTATTGGAATATACACACAACCAAATTTATATGGACTCGGTATTTCACATTATTGATTGTTTTTAACCAGAAATCTTTGACTACTTGTGAAGAATGAAGTTTTTTATTGTCAAAAAACTGGATAGTATGATAAGAAATGTTGAATTATCACCATATGTTCGGGATATTCTACTCAGTCGTCACTGAGATTTGAAATTGTGAATTTCAAAATTCAAAGAAGCCTATAAGCATAATTGAAAATGTCTCACGTGGGATTGTCCGATGTGCAGAGGGGTCGAATAATTTGCTCTCGTTGAGAAAGGGGTGACACAGGGGGATATAGCGGCCACAATGGGGGTATCAAAGTAGGTGATTTCAAAAACTTACTCCCAATACGTGGAGTTACAATCTCTGCAAAATAGGCCTAGAGGAAGTCTAAAGAAGATCACTTCTGAAGAACAAACCGCTTTTTTGCCTAATTGCAAGAAGAGAGTAGAGTGGTTCACACCCCATACTCCAAAGGAAATTTCTGGAAGCATCAGACATCAGTGTATTGTTTTACGCTCAGGTAGCTTAGCGAAGGGAACTCTCTCTCTCTAGTCGTTGCTCGATTCCGAGCGTCGTGACTTATTCATGGTACAAGCCTCCTCCATGCTTCTCTGTCCTCCACGGTTTTCATGACTTCTGCCACTGACATATTTGTTAAGTCCTTGATTTGGTCCAAGAATCTAACAGGAGATCTGCCTCTCTTTCTTTTGCCGTCCACTTTCCCTTGGACAACAATCTTCTCCATCCCGTCCTTCCGTATCACATGACCGAAATATTTAATGTGTCTCTGGATTGTTGGGAGCAGCCTTTCATAATCCTGAATTTTCAGTTCCCTGAGTATGGACACGTTTGTTCTATGAGCCTCCCAAGGGATCCTTAACATCCTGCGATAACACACCATCTCAAAAGCTTCTACTCTCCTGCGGCATGCTGCATTTAGCGTCCAGGATTCTGACCCATAGGTTGCGATGGAGAATATCAGTGCTTTAAGAAGTCTCATTTTGGTCATTTTACGGATTTTGTGGTCTTTCCATATTTTGTCCAGTCTGCCCAGAGCTTCCTTTGCCATCCCAATCCTTCTCTTGATTTCCTGCTCGGAGCCTCCTTTGTTGGTTATTTTTGCGCCAAGATAAATAACAGTGTCACTGACTTCTATATCATGGATGAGCTGAAGTGGTACTGGGATTGTCTGGGATCTGTCCACAATCAGCAGACAACATTTGGTCCTATTTAGTCGTAGTCCCGCCTCTAGATTAACAGCTTCCACACGTCGTAGAAGTTCAAGCATTTCCTGTTCGTTTTTTGCCAAGATTATCGTGTCATCTGCATAGCGTAAGTTTGACACTTTTCTTCCACCAATAGATATTCCGCCTTCCCAGTTTTCCAACGCCTTTCTCATAATCCAATCTCCATATATGTTAAAAAGAATTGGGGAGAGAATGCACCCTGCCTGACTCCTTTTCCGACCCTGAAACCTGTTGAACGTTTCCTTCTATTTGTATGTATGCTCTGTTCTTGTCATACAGGGCCTTTATGACGTATATAAGATGTTTCGGGACCCCATATCACTCAGGATGTTCCATAGTTTTCCCCATTGAACGGTGTCGAATGCTTTAGTGTAGTCAAGAAAACAGAACATAGCTGGTACATTGTATTCGTACACCTTTTCTATTATTTGTCGTAAGTTCATAAGTTGGTCTCGCGTTCCACGACGTGGAACAAACCCTGCCTGTTCTGGGGGGATTTGAGGAAGAAGGTAGTTCTTTAATCGTTCCTGTATAATTTGTAAAAGAACTTTACTAGCATGGCTAATCAGTGCGATGGTCCTGTAATTGCCACACTCGTCTTTAGCTCCCTCTTTATGTAGAGGGATATATATTGATTCGGTCCATCTTTTTGGCCACTTACCATTATCCCATACTTTCGTACAGATCAGATGGAGTAGATCTGTGACTTTGCTACTGCTGTTCTTAATCATTTCAGCAACGATATTGTCTGAACCAGGAGATTTATGTTTGTTAAGTTTATGTATGGCCGCTTCCACCTCAGATTTGATTATAGGAGGTTCGCGTTCCTGAATGTTTTCTAAGTCTACATGGCTCTGCACATCCTCTTCTTCTGGGGCCATCAGGTTCTCACAGTATTGCTGCCAACGTTCTATGATTTCAGTTTTGGTTGTTAACCTGACTCCGTGTGCATCTTTTATTGGAAAGTAGTGGATTTGAAATGTTTTTGAGAGCATTTTAACCTTTTTGAAGAGATCTCGAGGCTGATTTGAGTTAGCATGCTTTTCGATCTCTTCGCATATTGACGTTACGGAGCGGAGGGAACACAGAGTTCATAAACATTTAATTTATTATCACTGTCAACCATAAATTTTGAATATTCATATATACACTATTTACGATAATATGTCGTCCTGGGGATCGACTGCTACTCGACCTCCCAATCTCAATATATACAGCCAGGCGTGAGCCTCTCAATTCGTGATCATCGAATGGGACATTGTACAACCACTCAAGTATAGGAATAGCTGAACTCAGTACGTACAGATAGGTATGTGGCCTCTCATTACGTGGTCACCGACTAGAACTGTGATTGAACTCACTACGTACAATTACTCAAGGATAGGAATAGCTGAACTCAGTACGAACAGCTAGGAGTTAGATCCAAGTTCTCTCGGTTCGAGACCTCGAATGCCTATCCGTGACACTGCCTAGCTGTGTATTTTTATTCGGATGATATTCAATGACATGTTGGTTAAGAAAGAATTTTTGACAATCATTCCTCTGAAGTGGAAGACCCGTAGCGAAGATGAATATGACGTTTTCTTCAATTTTTTTAAAAACTACAAGCTACCAATATATGAAATAGTGTGAATCAAAACCAATGGAGCACCAGCAATGACTGGAAACAAAAACGGTTTTGTGGCATTATGTCGAGCTATTGAAGATTTCCCTTAATTTTTTTCATTCCATTGCATTAAACATCAACAAGTTTTGTGTTGAAAAGTTTTGAGCACGGATGAAATTATGGGCATTGCAACAAAAATTGTGAATTCCATCCGTGCACGTAGTTTGCAACGGCGGCTCTTTAAGTTGCAATTAGAAGATAGGGAGTCAGCTGAACCCACTTATTTAGTTCTTCACACGGACGTCAGGTGGTTGAGTCTCGGGAAATTCCTAGAAAGGTTTCATGAATTATTGACCGAAATAACAGCTTTTCTAGACGAAAGAGTTTGAAAAACGAAGATGGCTGACTGATTTGCAATTATGACTGCACTTAAAACACCATTAACTTGGAGCTTTAAGGTGAACGAAAAACTATTATTGAGACGATAAGCGCAGTAAACGTATTCAAAAGTAGATTGCAACTTATGATAGATTAACTAAAAAGAAAGGATCTGAAAAATTTTCCGTCTTTGAAATCAAGGATTCCTCAGTTGAATTATGATTCGTATGAGACTGAGTTATCGAATGTTTTGGGACAATTTGAAATGCGTTTTTATGAATGCAGTAAATTGGCAAATATAGCATCATTTATGAGTTATCTTTTCTTATGTATAATTATTGAGGAATTAGCTACAGAAATAGCAAGTCAGTTTATTATAAACTCATGTTCTGTTGAAAATGAGTTTATGCAGATTATATGAGATATACATCTCAATACATCTCAATGCTCCATCATCTAATACAAATTTCTGGTGTTTTATATCTGAAGATAAATATCCGAATCTAAGGCCAATCGCCCTTCAACTAACGGCAATTTTTGGGTCAACTTACTTGTGCGACTCTGCATTTTCTAAAATTAAGATAATTAAGTCAAAATATCGCAATGGACTAACTGGCAATCATATGTCCTCATGCTTGCGATTAGCACTCAGTGATTACGTACCATCTTATAAGAAGTATGCTGAGGACTTGCAGTGCCACGCTTCAACATCCAAAGTCACTCTTCAGTTAAGTTTAACACCATATGTGACTCTTTCATTTCGTAAAAACAAATAAGCTCGCAATTTTGAATAACTATGACCTCGTGGGGGTTGCTAGACCCCTATCGGGCGCCACTCAGGTGGTGGATCGGGGAAAGCCTCCCAGATATGGGTGGTACCGGGGAAGTGAAATACCCAGGGTGGACGTAAACTAACAATGCAACGTCTGTTCCAGAATGGGCGGTTGCAAACTCACTAACCCGTTTGGTAAGGGTGCTGTTTTAAGTGCCAACAAACCTTCTTATAATTCATGTCGATGTCTAAATTCTAAATACAAGTACCCCAGGTTGGTAGAATCTCAAATTCGGATATAACCTCGTGCAGCCTCATGGATTCTGAAGGAGGCAGAAACTCGACCAAATTAGCTAAACAACCCAATAGTTTAAGAGTCACCACTTACAATATTCGCACAATGAGCACATAAGACCACTTGAAAGAATTAGAACAAGAGCTCCATAACTTCAAACGGGATATTAAAGGATTATGTGAAACAAGACTTCAAGGTGAAAAGGAGACTACTTCAAAATCTGGACACACCTCGTATCAGAATACTTCAGAAACGAGTTATAATGTCGGTGTTGCTGTCATCATTCACAAACGCATAGAACACCTAGTTACCAAGTACCACGCAGTGTCGAACATAGTGATATCTGTTGTAATTAAACTCAATAAAAGATACAACATTCAATTAATACATTGTTATGCCCCAACAGCATCTTCAGAAGATATCAATAGATCAACTGCAGGAAGATATCACTCAATCCCGGAACTCAGAAAAGAGCAGCTACAGAATTGTCACAGGATACTTTAACGCTAAAATAGGAGCAATACAGAAATACGACACAGAATACATAGGCCAATTTGGTCTAGGAGTCAGAAATGATAGAGGAGATATGCTGGCAAATTACCTCAATAGCGAAAAGTTTTTCTGCATGAACACCTTCATCAAAAAGAAGCCTCAAAGGAAATGGAAAAAGATGGACGAACGAAAAATAAATTGATTTCATATTGTGCAGCGACAGAAAGTTCAACACAAGGAGTGATCACAGATTGGTTCGAACGAACATTGCAAAAAACACAAAACATACAAGAAAAAAGCTGAAGCGCATCCCAAATACACAACCGCAGATGTTTTACACTTGAAAATGGAAGAATATTAGAAAAAATTTACAGGTTGATTGGCGCACTTTACGGAAATGGAAAACAAATTAATTGATGATCTTGCGAAAAAGATAACTGATGATATATACACAGTGACAAAATACATATGTAGCAAAACGAAGAATCACAAGATAACCAAATTAAAACCGCAAACAATCGAATTGATAAAGACAAGACGAAATACACCAAAAGAAGCTACAGAATCCAACAATATAAACAGAATGGTGAAGAAGGAGGTACGATCAGACCTGCGACAGTTTAAAGTAAAACAAATCTAACCTAACCATCAAAAAGAATAAGAATATGAAAGGACTGAAATCCAGGTTGAGCCAAGGCAAACAAAAGATTACAAAAATCAATATCAGATAAAGAAGGAATTGCAACAGAAATAGCCAAATTGTAAAGAGAACTTTATACTTCGAATATGCCAACTCCTGATAGCATACACAAGAATATCTTGAACATATGATCTGAAGACTTGCCTGAAATAACTTCGTCAGAGATCAGACATACACTCAAACAGATGAAACAACGAAAGTCTACAGGGGAGGATCGTATAACATCTAAAATGTTGCAAATATTAGGAAAAGCCCTTGAACCAATCTAAAATTTTTTTTTTAATAAATGCCTAGTTGAGGGAAAAATACCAGAATCATGGAAAAATGCCGAGGTAATTCTGTTATACGAAAAAGGCAACAGCACGAATATTTAAAACTATCATTTGAATTTGGAAGGCTTTTACTTGGTAAAATTCCATTATCAATAATAAAAAACAACTACTGTGTTTTAAAGAATTTTACTTAATAATTGCGATTCGTAACGCGTTTCACTACACCGTAGCTTCTTCAGACGAATGAATATGCAGAAAACTATAAATGAGAATATAACTATAAATATTCCTGAGTAATTAAAAGCTTATTAAGTTGCTTCTTCTTGAGTGGTTATTTATGACAGGTATATCCAATAAAATTAAGGAATAGATTGCTCCCCGAAAAGATTCAATAGAGGTGAAGGGCTTAAATCGACTTGTTCATTGATGAGTCTACCTGAGTGTTTGTATTTATTGATTTCTAAAGTTTCCCAAAGATCTACCTTCAATATTTATTATCTGTATGCAAAATTTCAAACTGTGGGTCGAAAGAATGATTATTTTCTAAGAGATGATTCGCGTAATTTGAATCTGATTTTTATTTGAAAAATAATAATATAATAATAATATATAATAATAAATAACGAAACATAAACGCAGTTTTTCAAATAAAAATCAGATTCAAATTACGCGAATCATCTCTTAGAAAATTATCATTCTTTCGACCCACAGTTTGAAATTTTGGATACAGATAATAAATATTGGAAGGTAGATCTTTGGGAAACTTTAGAAATCAATAAATACAAACACTCAGGTAGACTCATCAATGAACAAGTCGATTTGAGCCCTTCACCTCTATTGAATCTTTTCGGGGAGCAATTTATTCCTCAATTTTATTGGATATACCTGTCATAAATAACCACTTAAGAAGAAGCAACTCAATAAGCTTTTAATTACTCAGGAACATTTATAGTTATATTGTCATTTATATTTTTCTGCATATTCATTCGTCAAAAGAAGCTACGGTGTAGAGAAACGAGTTACGAATCGTAATTATAAAGTAAAATTCCTCAAAACGCAGTACTTGTTTTTTATTATTTAAAATTATCGACGCATAAGTCTGCTTTTCCATATGCATAAGCTCTTGACGAAGATTGTAGCTAACAGATTAACCAACAAAATGGACTCATATGAACCAGTTGAACAGGCGGGGTTCAGAAAAGGCTACGGGACCATAGACCACCTTCAAACTGTTAGAACAGTAATAGAAAGAAGTACTGAGTATAATATCCCTATACATCTTGCGACTATCACAGAGCATTTGATAGAATTGAAATATGGGCATTTCTCAGTGCTTCGGACGATTCAAGAATCGATTCGAGATGCTCTACACTGATGAAAAATATCTATAGGAATGCCACTTTTCATGTTAAGATAGACGATGATTTAGGAACAGATAAAATACCTCTAGAAAATGGTATTCGGAAGGGCGATACCATTTCTCCCAAACTCTTCACACTAGAACTGGAAAATATCTTTAAAGAGCTGAATTGGGAGAAAAAGGGGCTGAATATCGACGGAGTGTACCTGAGCCACTTGAAATTCGCTGATGACATTGTTTTGATTCGGTCCAGCGAAGAAGAATTGAAATCAATGCTGACCGAGTTTAGCGATCATTCCAAACGAACAGGATTCAAAATGAATTTGGACAGAAGAAAAATTATGAGTAAAAGCATCATCAGAAACGATATCGATGACGTCATCTTGGAAACAGTGGATCATTATAACTATTTAGGCCACACAATAAATATCAGTAAGGAAAATCAAACTGCCGACTTAAAACGCCGAATCCACCTAGCATGGGTGGCTGTTGGAAAACTTAGTTTCATTTTGAGGGACCGAAATATACCAGTTCCTCTTGAAAGAAGAGTATATAATAGTTGCATAATCCCTGTGGCTACGTATGGACTGAAAACCATGTCCATAACGAGAAAAGTGACGGACTGACTTAGAATCACGCGGAGAGCCTTGGAGAGAGCTAGGGATATCATTACGGGAAAAATTGCGAAACGATAACATAAGAAACAGAACCAAAATATCAGATATCCTGGAATGGGTGGCGAACCTTAAGTGGCAGTGGGTTGGACATGTCGCTAGACAGGGTGCAGATAGATGGACAAATAGAACAATATTCTGGAGACCAAGAACATTGAAGAGAGATGTAGGAAGACACCAAAAAAGGTGGTTAGACGATGTGAAAGTAATAGCAGGAAAGCAATATACGAGAACTGCTAGAAATAGAAATTAGAAAAAGCCTATATCCAATATTGGACGAAGGAAGGCTGAAAAGAATGAAAGAAAAGAAATGAGTTTTCTCATTGATATTATAGGGATGAACCTAACTGAACCTAACCCAAGCCTTGACAAAAATAATGTATATTGTGCGGAAAGCTAATATCTATACAGGGTGCTTCAACGAAAACTAAACAGAAGCTATATCTACCAAGATATTCATTTCTGATCAAAACGCAAAAACAGGTCAATTTTTGTTTCAAGGGGGACATCTTTTGGGATACAAAATTTGCCTGAAATATCAACCCCCTGAGCGGGGGTTGCAATTCTTGAACACTTTGAATAGAGAAAATGGGTCGAGTGATGACTCAAAAGAAAAGTGGTATCTTTGTCTACATTGCCTTGAACGAATTTATATTTTTAATTGAAAACTGTAAAAGATACAGGGTGAGCAACTGAAAGATAGGGAAGACTATTTCTCTGAGACTATTGGAGTATTAGTGTGAAAAACTGGAATGGTTTCATTTTAGATCAAAAGCTGTCATCTTCCGAAATCACCCAATCTCGAATTTCAACTCCTAGAGCAGGGGTAATATTTCGATTCAGTGATACCTTTCAAGTAGGGGATTTCCAATGCCTTCATGATTGCTCGCAATAATTCTAATCTCATTGAGTTTCATAGAAGTTAGAGGATGCAAAACGGAAAAGTGAAGATGCAATGCATGGTATACCATCAATCTTCGACCAGTATCAAACAGGGGTTGATTTTTCACTGAATAAACACCTTTTGAAAAACAGTTACTCGTTTGAGACATCTGGTTTCAAATGTAATAGATAAAAAAACTAATACAATGGCTTAAAATAAAGAGGGGAATAAACGAAAAGAGAAAATTACAGGTAGAAATTGTATTTTATTACCCAATGAAATGAACGGATTTGATGTCACTAAAACTCAACGTAAATGTTCGAATTGTTGGCCACCAACCTCCATGCACATAAACAAAGTAAAATGGAACAGATCCATGCTGATCAATGGCAGTCATCATCAAATACCATCCACATCTCGAATTTTAACCCCTAGAGCGAGTGACCACCCTGTGTTATTTTTAAAGCAGAAGATAGGTCCAGTTTTAACCTTCTGAGAAAGGATTTTTTTTTGTCTCCACAATGGTGTGCAAGTTTTCGTTCTCCATCAAAATTACTGGATGAGCAGCTGAAATGTTGGAATGATTATGAAGGATTAAAAATCTTGAAAGAAAACGATGAAACTTGCAGTCATAGTAACTCCATTGATCTTTGAACATTCGTTGTACGATATGCGAGCAATGCATCTAGAGTTGGGTTCATATGTACATGCGTTTTTATAAGTTGACTGAAAGAAAACTTCTTGTTTTCACAGGTGATACTGTTTGGTAATCGTCCTCATGTGAAATTACTTTTATTTGACGATACGAGTCAACACTACGAATCAGGAACGCCGATGTTACAATGATCAGATTTCTTCAACAAAAAAAATTCATTCTCAATGTTTCCGTACTTTTTTATTCAATTTCATCGTCCCAATTTCATTCCACATTAGTTGTGAGAATTATTTTGCATTCATCACAAAAGTTTCTCTTCTATTCGAAATTTAGTTTTCATAAAATCGTCATGGTTCACTCGATAGCTGAGAGGGTTGAAATGATTGAACTAATTTTCAGTTTTGATAGTTGCGCGAACAGAACAGCCAATATCTTCAAACAACGCCACGAAGGTGGCCGTGCTTGGTCAAGCGGTGATTGATCCTACCCTAAGCTTGCAGAAGTTGGCAGATGTAAGTGGTGGAAACCAAACAAGTATTTTCCGCATTCTGAAGGGGCATAAGTTTCATCCATACAAAATTAAATTAGTTCAAGAACTGAACGAAGATGATTTTGATCGAAGACTTCAATTCTGCGAGACCATAAGTGAGAGAGTCATGAACAACATTCACACTCAGCAGCCTCAAAAACTGAATGTTTGGGTTGGTATTTATGGCGATCACCTCATTGGACCGTTTTTCATTCCTGGAAATCTTACCGGAGAGTTATATTATCAACTATTGAAAGGTATCACTGGATCGAAATATTACCCCTGCTCTAGGAGTTGAAACTCGAGATGAGGGTGATTTCGGAAGATGACAGCTTTTGATCTAAAATGAATCCATTCCAGTTTTTCACACTATTACTCCAATAGTCTTGGGGCGATATTCTTCTCTATTTTTCAGTGGCTCACTCTGTATCTTCTACAGTTTCAATCAAATCAAAAATTAAAATTCTTTCACGGGAATGCAGACAAAGATAATACCTTTCTTTCGAGTTATCACTCGACCCATCTACCCTCTTCCAAATTTTCAAGGGTTATCACCCCTGCTCCAGGAGTTGAAATTCGAGAGGAAATGTAGACAAAGATACCACCTTTCTTTTGAGTCCTAACTCGACCCATCTCCTTTATTCAAAATGTTCAAGGATTGCAACCCCAGCTCAGGTGGTTGATATTTCAGGCAAGTATTGTACCCCAAAAAATGTCCCCCTTGAAACAAAAATTGAAATGTTTTTGCGTTTTGATCAGAAATAAATATCTTGGTAGATATAGCCTCTGTTTAGTTTTCGTTGAAGCACCTTGTATATGCTACGGTACAGGATGTACCGAAGCATATACAGATATAAGTTTGGTATGGTGTATGTACGACAACCTTGCATCACATATACTTGCAGCCTCTCAGAGTCAATCGGGAGTAGCCTAAAAATATTAACGTGAATCGTAGAACATCTTACTGATTATAACACATGAAAGAAAATCTTGCAAAATATAGATTTAAGAATTGAATCAAATAGAATCAATTTGTGTTTTCTTGTAAAATGGGCAATAGTAGATATTTTCTAAGCCAAAGTTGATACAGAAGTTTAAATAACAGATTTCAAATCGTATTTGAAAGTCAGGATAACATTATGTACCATAACTCAATCATCCAAATTGCTGATGTGCGGTGTAATACACTCGGAGGCAAAATTAGTGGAACACTCGAAAATTTAACCAAATTCGAAGTCCGATATTTTTCCTATTTCTCAACCGATTTAAATGATTTTTTCGGAAAATTATGGATCATCTCCTCTGCTTCGTAGAAATCATGAGAGAGAACAAAAAAAATTTAAAAAAAATTTTATACGGGGGCTAAACTAAAAGTGTTTTTTTTGTCAAAAATTCGTAACACCCTGTGGAATTTCGTGGTCCGAGTTGAAATGTACAATATCATGGTCTGTCAAGACACATCTTTCTATAGTAACGCCCTTCTCGTTTAATGCTTTTGTCTCTAGTTTTACAAGAGATATCCAATTTGAAGCGAAAAGTCACAAATTTCAAGAATTTATTTTAATCTTGCGTAGGTGCATATTATCGGAGGTTAGCCAAAAAATAAAATCAAAATTAGAGAAGCGGAAATCCAATGAAATGAAAATTTTTGAAATTCACTAGCCAATTTCACGCTCCAGGAGAACTCGAAGTACACTGGAAAAATCGTTGATTTTGCACATTCATTTTTGAATTATTTTGTGTGACACTCTATAATAATTTTTATTCCTGTCCAAAATTGAGAACAGGTGTGTATCCTGGCGATACATTCGTGAAATGAAATGAACATGTTGAGAAAAATGTTCATGATGACCCACAAAAAAAAAACATTTGAGGTATGATGTTTTGTATCATCTGTTGAGGTATGTTGTCCCACTCCTTAACCAAAGCCAATGTCAGCTCTTCAACGTCGCCTGGATTCGGTGACCGCGACGGCCAGTCCATTCGTGTGATCCCAACTTCATTGAGATATTCTATCAATATACGTGCAGTATTAGGGCGCGCTTTATCGTGCATAAAAAGGAAATTTTCCCCTATGAAAGGAGCAAAAGGCACAACATGGGGCTCCAATATTTCTGTTATATACCGATGGGTATTAAGTGATCCATTGCCAATAATCTCCAGTTCTGTTCGTACTCCCAAGCATATGACTCCCCATATCATAACTGACCCTCCACCGTATTGCTCAGTTCTTGCGAAATTCGCTTGATTGTACCATTTCCCTCGATGCCTCCATATTCTATCTCTACCATCCACGAAATTCACACAATATCGGCTCTCATCACTAAATAAAACTCGTCTCCACTGATTGATTGTCCATGCTACATGCTCCCTAGCAAACGCCAATCTTGCTACCCGATGGGCTCTATCGAGTCTTGGTGCTCTTGCTTGCGCGTATGATCTCAGACCAACTTCATTTAATCGTCTTCTGACTGTCCTCACACTGACTTTAATGTTATCCACTGCTTGTAAAAGGTTACGTGCCTGAACAGCAGTAAGAAGAGGATTTCTTATGATTTGATTGACGATGAAACGGTCATGTATGGCGCGGGTTGCCCGGTTTCTTCCTTGTCCTCGCCTCCTCACGTACAATCCAGTTTCCCTGTAACGTCGGTAGATTCGATGGATAACCGACGTCAAGACACCCAACATGGTACCGACTGAGCGGTAGGTGCGCCCTTCCTCGATCAATGTAACTGCCCTTGCTATTGAGGTTGGTGGTAAATCTCTCATTCTGAATGAAAAATACCGTTTCTAATCGTAAACAGTAAAAGAATCACAAAACACCGCAACCCATCGAATTTATATCAAATCAAAGAATGGAAAACTCTCATTCTTTAAACAAGTGCAAATGTGGTCATATACAAAAAAACGTGTGTTGTATTTCATATTTGATAAAAAAAGGTGTGCACATGTGTAAATGAAAAGTTTTATCAGTGGTCCCAGAATTTGCTTGTGTAGTTTAATACCTACCGACTGTTATCTCCTATGAATTCCTAATTTTCACCAAATTAAGCAAATTATCATCAATAACTAATACAGTTCGAAAATAAAAATCGCAAACGACAATTTCGACACGCATGAGTGATAGTAAGAAAATTCCAAATTGATAGACGAATTTTAATGACAATTTCTTGATTCAATAGAATTTCTCCAAAATGGTGATTTTCCACTTGAAATTGAATATATTTTGCAAAAGTAGAGATAAGTGCATAAAACGAGAAGGGCGTTACTGTAGGAAGAGGTGTCTTGATAGACCATGATATTGTACGTTTCAATTCGGACCACGAAATTCCACAGGGTGTTACGAATTTTTGACAAAAAAAACACTTTTAGTTTTGCCCCCGTATGAAATTTTTTTCCAATTGTTTTGTTTTCTCTTATAATTTCTACAAAGCAGAATAGTTGATCTATAACTTGCCGAAAAAATCATCTAAATCGGTTGAGAATTAGGAAAAATATGGGACTTCGAATTTGGTTAAATTTTCGAGTGTTCCGCTAATTTTGCCTCCGAGTGTAGTTGCTTTCATAATCAGACGCTTATAGTTATTTATCGAGTTCTTGTTGGTGCTGTCATATTCAAATGTTTACTTGGTTATATTTCTTAGTTTGTTTTATGGTCACTTCTAAATGATAAACTATTTGTAACAATCTGAAATCTTCCAAATACATTCAGAAATCAATATCAAGGTTCTCTCTCCGAAGCTCCAATGTTTCCTTTAAAAATAGAATCGACATGTATTTGCTTACCAGTTTCCACAATAAACTTTCACCACAGTTTCCTAAGTCCCTATTAAGAACAGAAACTAGTAAACGCGTGCTGGAAAGTATATCACGCGTCAACAAACTCTTGTTTTAAATAAGTTTGTAATTAGTTTAGGCAATATGTTCGTTCCCAGGAGGATGGCTCATAAGGACCAAAACTCGGTAACCACGCCATGTGTCTCTATTTCCCGCATAAAATGTCGTTTCTTGATGAATTGGGTTAAGTTTCTCTTCCTATATTAGACATTGAAATTCGGAACGTAGCAGTTTTAAGGATACAACTCACGTTTTTTTCTTTTTGAACGTATAGAGATGAAATTGTATTAGAAGTAGCTGTTCTATGCGTGTGCAACATGGGAATTGAGATGGAAATTCAAGAAAATCTTCTGGTTATTGATTGAATTTATATCTAGTTTTCATTGAATTATTATATTTTCTTTCGCAATATATTTTGAGCATTTCTGCGTTTACTCTTCACGAATTTCATCCTTAGTTATCCTAATCGTCATATTAAGAACAGAATTCCAGAAAGATATTAAAAAAAGGACCATATATCTGTTCATGCAGTCCAAACAATTTCATGAAAATATATAAATGTTTAAATCAACCGCATAGTAATCAATATCATTGCAAGATAATTATACACTAGGTTAACTTCAAATGTTATTGAAATATAGGGTGCGCCAAAAAAGCCGGACAATTTTTTTTCCGTTATAACTTTCGCAATTGTAACGCCAGATCATTCATTCATGCTTCAATGGGAAGCCAGAAGACTTATTTTTTCAGAAATTGTATCAAAATTCTACTTCCGGTAAAATCCAATATGGCTGACTCATTCGAAAATGAACAATATTTCAAGATCGCTGGAACTTTTTTTTCACTAAAAAATTCAAATGGGGCATTCAGTCGATAATTCAGCCCTTTCTGAACAATTTAACATATTAATCTTGAAAATATTTCAAGAATTGGTAAAAAAAGTAGCGTGAAGAATTTTTTCATTCTGATTTTCAGCTGAAATCGAAATATTTCTTTCACCTCATGGCGTTGGCACTCCTGAAGTTGTTGTGTTCTAAGAAGACAAGAACCATATTTTACTGAAACCAACCTAAAATTTTATTTCCGTTCGAATTCAAAATGGCCGACTTTTTCAAATATTAACAATTAATTAAAAAATTTTTCGCGGTCGTAATGACTCAACTGCGTAATTCAATCACCAGGCAGAACCTTTCTCATCATTTTTATGAGTTGAACTCGAATATTGATTCAGAATTATGCCAACTGACGTGAATAAGGTTTCCCTTTTCCACTATCATATTCACCTCCCGTTGTGAAACCTCTGAACATAGACTGCATGCACTCTATGATAAAAAAAACTAATGAAATGTCATTGATTTAGACGGCATCTGGTTCGAGCTCGAATTTCATCCTGGTGTTGCTTGTTTTTAACGTTTGAAATTGTTAATAATGGTTTTAACAAATGATGATAAGCATTTCATTGAATTTTATTTGTACTTGACTATACAGTGTGTTCCAACGAAAATTTGACCCCCCTATAACTCCGAAATGAGTAACATTAGCGAAAAACACCAAGACATGTCGATCTTTGTTTCGAGGGGGAGCATTTTTCGAAATAATTCGAAACTTGTCAGATCAACCCCTACCCCAGCAACCCTAATTTCGAAATTCATCATAGGGAATAAGGGTCGAGTGGCACCTTACTGTAAAGGTCTGTCAATTCTCCATTCTGATTTGTCATTTTAGAATTTTAAATTAACATACAGGGTGTCCCAACCGAGGGTAAAGTTGAATTCCTGCAAATCCCAAATACTAAATGAAATCGATTTATTTTGGCATAATGCAAGCGCAGGTTTATTCTCGGTCTAGAAAACGACCTACACTTGTGAATTTGAAGTTGGTGCAATCAACCCCTATTTCCAGCATCCCCAACTCAAAAATCATTCGATCGAAAATAGGTCAAGTGGCACCTCGTTGGAAAGGTATTTCAATTTCTCTTCGAATTTGGTACTTTCGAAATTCAGAATCAGCATACAGGGTGTCCCGGAGCAGGAACACTGAAAACCCAAATAACTTTTTGAAACTGGTTCATTTCGGTATAATACGAGAACATGTTTATGTTTGATTCGAGAATAAGACTCTCTTGCGTGAATATGGAATTTTTGCAATCAATCTCTTCCATTCAGCATCCCCAACTCAAAAAATCATACAAGTGATTACAGGTTGAGTGGCAAAGTTCCAGAAAGATTTTTCTATTTTCTGAATCACTGAGGCATTGGTTTCAGTTTGGCAATCGAGGTTTTCTGGCGTGAGCATCAGGATGAGGGATGATGGAGAAACTGATTGGATGCTCATCTAAACAGGAAAACGAGATTTATTGAACTTGTATTCAATTGAAAACAAAAACTAACTTGATTATTACAACAATTGTTCAAAATGACCTCCGCCCACCTCCATACAGTTATACAGACGATTTTCGAACTCTCTTCTCACATTAGCGAAAACTTCAGGAGTCAAAAGTCGGCATTCTGTGATAATCCTCATCCGCAGCTCCTCCAGGTTTTCTGGGTTTTCTGGTCTTGTGGCATAAACTTTAGATTTTAGATGGCCCCACAAAAAAAAATCTAGGGGATTTAAATCTGGTGACCTGGCTGGCCACTCAACAGGTCCTCTTCTACCAATCCACCTTCCTGGGAAATTTTCGTCTAAATATTGGCGCACCCGAGCATCATAATGCGGAGGAGCACCGTCTTGTTGAAAACGCATTTCGTCCTCAGAAAGAGTTGGATCGTTCTGTAAAATTTCTGTCAATCTAGGATGTATGTGTTCCTCTAACAACTGTAGGTAGCCATTTCCATTCAGATTACCCTCAATAAAGAAAGGCCCAACTAGATGATTGCCAAAAATTCCTGCCCAAACGTTCAACTTCTGAGGCCTTTGCGTGTGGGCCTCTCTAAACCAATGAGGATTCTGTGTGTCCCAATATCGACAATTATGTCTATTCACTTCACCACTGAGCATAAAGGTGCTTTCATCAGAAAAACAGATGTTATTCAGAAAATTTGGATTAGCGTTTAGGTTTTCACTTAGATTTTCACAAAACTGTGAACGACGATCTGGATCATCTTCGTTTATTTCATGCACTAATTTTACCTTGTAGGGGTGAAATTTGTGATGTTTCACGATTCTATGGACAGTTGTAGCTGATACACTAGTCAGACGAGATAGTTTTCTGATCGAAGTAGTATTCTCCATTTGTAGATGACCCACTACTGCCACTTCCGTTGCCTCATTTCTGACAGGACATGCCACTTCATGTTTTTTGTTTGCCACCGAACCCGTAGCTAGGAATTTGTCAACCAAATATTTAACGTACTGGTGACTGACTCCCCTTTCTCTTTCAGGATGGTTCCTATCGAATATCCTTGCCGTTTCTTTGGCACAACTGTTATTTCGAAAATACGTCGATACAATTTCGACCCTTTCCTCAGTGGAATAAACCATTTTCAGATTAATTTCAACTGACGAATAACAACAATAATGAGGAACTGATCTGAATAATAATAATATTTCATTGCAAAAATGAGAAATAACAGATGACTGCACGCCAGATGGAAATGAAAAAAATGTGAACATTTTCAATGCAGAAATCAGCTTAATTTCTTCGTAATTGATGCTCAACACATCGTACCCCAATACTTTTAACAGTTTCGAATTAATTTTAGTTGATAATTTCAAATGACGATATTGAATTTTTCGAAAGCGACATCCTGTATGGAGAGCCGAACTGAATGAAATGCTTTAATCATTCTGGAATTCAAAAAACCTTTCTGAAGATATGCCACTTGAATTATTTGTATGATTTTCAAGTTGGGGATGCTGAATGGAAGGGGTTGATTGCAAAAATTCTATAACCACACAAGAAAGTCCTATTCTCGGATCAAACATGTTCTCGTATACCGAAATGAACCAGTTTCAAAAGTTATTTGGATTTTCAATGTTCCTGCTTCGGGACACCCTGTATGATGATTCTGAATTTCGAAAATACCAAATTCGAAGAGAAAATTGCAGTACCTTTCCAACGAGGTGCCACTTGACCTATTATCGATCGAATGATTTTTGAGTTGGGGATGCTGGAAATAGGGGTTGATTGCACCAACTCCAAATTCACAAGTGTAGGTCGTTTTTCTAGACCGAGCATAAACCTGCGCTTGCATTATGCCAAAATAAATCGATTTCATTTAGTATTTGGGATTTCCAGGAATTCAACTTCACCCTTGGTTGGGACACCCTGTATGTTAATTTAAAATTCTAAAATGACAAATCAAGGTGGAGAATTGACAGACCTTTTCAGTAAGGTGCCACTCGACCCTTATTCCCTATGATGAATTTCAAAGTTAGGGTTGCTGGGGGTAGGGGGTTGATCTGAGAAGTTTCGAATTATTTCGAAAAATGCTCCCCCTCGAAACAAAAATCGACGTGTCTTGGTGTTTTTCGCTAATGTTACTCATTTCGGAGTTATAGGGGGGGTCAAATTTTCGTTGGAACACACTGTACTGCTACGCATATACTATACCAATTTCCAGCCCCTAATTACAAAAGAAGTTCCATTTCTGATCTAAATGAGAAATTTCGGACAACAGGGTCATTAAAAAGGAGATCAGGATGATTGTTTCCCAAATATCTTCGAGATGCCAACTGTTGAAAACTTCAGCGAGAATAATAATACGACGTGATTTTGTTCAACAAATTACATGAGTAGAAATATTCAACAAAAAGAATCAAGTACCCAGGATGGAATATGACCTCTATTGGCATCCACAACCATCTGCACCTCTATTCTCCAGCTCTCAATGGATGTCGAAATTACTTCTTGATCAAGATTATTCCAACACTCTTGAATTTTTGCCTCAGCTTCTCACAATTATTCTAAATAATACCATTTCAATATACAATTTCTTTCAAAAATACCTAACAGAAAATAATCGCACGGATTAAGAAGCTAGATGGCCTAGCTTAGGGCTACTTACAACAAACAACAAAACAGTCTATTATTCTGGAAACAAAGACAATCAACATATACATGGAGTAGCTATCATACTAGACAAAACATCCAGCAAAGTAGTCGCAGGATTTGTCCCAATTTCTGAGAGAGTGATGATAATACAACTGGAAACGACCCATACGAAATTAAATTTAATACAAGTGTATGCTCCAACAACACAGGCAACAGATGAAGAACTGAATACTTTTTACCATCAGCTTCAAGAAGCTCTAAAAATAGTAAATAATAGAGAAATTACAGTTTTAATGGGCGATTTCAATTCGAAGATTGGCAGCGGAAGAAGTGGGGGGGTGGTTGGAGATTATGGATTAGGAGAACGAAATGAGAGAGGAGACCACCTTGTGGAATTTTGTCAAGAGAAGAAGCTAATCATTACCAACACATTCTTCAAACTGCCGAAGAGAAGACTTTATACATGGCGCGCTCCTTTAGATGGACTTAATGATAAGATCGTTAGAAATCAAATTGATTTCATTCTCGTTAATGAGAGATACAGGAATGCCATTCAGTCGGTAAAAGCATATCCTGGTGCCGACGTTTTTTCGTACCACAATCCGTTCGTTGCCACTCTGAAGCTGAAACTAAAAATTCTTAAAAAACCAAAAGCTACACCAAAGATCAACGCAACCAAACTAAAAATGCCAAGCATTAGAGAACAAGTCCAGAATAGAATCTATGAAAACTTAAATAGAATACAAATAGATCACGAAAATATTAGCGAAGAATGGGAGGAATTAGAAAGAATTATAATTAAGCCTTGTACAGAGATTCTAACTGAAGATAAAGAGAAGAAACAGGAGTGGATGACTGAAGAAATATTAAAAATGATGAACGAGAGAAGACTTCATAAAAGTCAGAACACTCAAAAGTACAAACAACTACAAAAAGGAATTAGAGTAAAGATTCGTCAAGCAAAAGAAAAGTATTACGAGGACAGATGCAAAGAAATTGAGGACTTAGACAGAAAATATGACATGTTCAACCTACACAAAAAAGTGAAAGAGCTTGCAGGCACACAGAGAAAGAATCAAAGCACTATTCTTGTAAATAAAGAGGGTAAGATCTTAATGTATACAGCAGATAAACTACAAAGATGGAAGGAATACACAGAAGAATTATTTATGGATAACAGAACTGAACCAGAAGAAATTAACACATACTGTGAAGAGATAGGCCCAGATATTACTAAAGAAGAGGTGAAACATGCATTAAAGAACATGAAAAATGGGAAAAGCCCCGGACCAGATCAATTGGCAAGTGATATACACAAATTATGTGACGACAATCATATTGGTCTCTTAGTCAATATATTCAATAAAGTATACAGAACTGGAAATATTCCAAGAGAATGGATAGTATCTACTTTCATCTGCTTACCAAAAAACCCACATGCTAGAGAATGTAGTGATCATCGTACAATCAGTCTGATGTCACACACTCTCAAACTGCTCCTCAAGGTTATCCATAATCGAATATACCATAAACTTGACATGGATATAAGCGATACCCAATTTGGATTCAGAAGGGGATTGGGAACCCGCGAAGCCCTTTTCGCATTCAACGTGTTGACTCAAAGGTGTCTCGATGTCAACAAAGTGGTCTATGCGTGTTTCATAGACCATAATAAAGCCTTTGATAAGGGTCGTCATGATCAACTGATAGACATCCTTAAATCAAAACATCTAGATAGTAGAGACGTACAGATCATCACTAATCTCTATTATGAGCAAAAAGCTATAACATGCATGGACAACCACACATCAGAAGAAATTGAAATACAACGAGGGGTAAGACAGGGATGCGTTCTATCGCCGACATTCTTCAATGCATATGCTGAAGAAATACTTAAGAAAGCTCTGGAAAACGAAGAATGTGGGATAACAGTTAGTGGAACACGGGTAAACAACAGAAGATATGCGGACGACACAGTAATCTTAGCGGAGAGTATCGAAGCTCTGCAGAGACTAATGACCAGAGTATCTACTTACAGTGAGGCATATGGGTTATCACTAAACATAAAAAAGACAAAATTTATACTAATCTCAAAGAACAATCCAGTAAATGTTAGTCTAACTATAAACGGCAGAAGTGTAGAAAGAGTGGAGCAATATACTTACCTTGGAGCAATGGTGAACAGCACAAATGAATACACCCAAGAAATAAGAATAAGAACAGAAAAAGCCCGAGCCAATTTCATAAAAATGGACAAAGTTTTTCGTAGATCTAAGTATGGCATTAAAACATCGTTTAGCTAAATGTTATGTTTTCTCTACTCTCCCTTATGGAGCGGAAGCATGGACAGTGAATGCCGCAATTCTTAAAAAGATTGAAGCATTTGAAATGTGGGTGTATAGGAGGATTCTTAGAATATCATGGATGGATCGAGTAACAAATGCAGAAGTTCAGAGACGCATAGGCAGGGAGAGAGAGGTTGCTAACACACTCAAGAAACGTAAATTGGAATATCTGGGCCATATTATGAGAGGTGAAAAATATAAATTCCTACAGCTGATTATCCAAGGCAAAATACAGGGAAAACGAAGTATAGGAAGGAGAAGAATCTCATGGCTGAGGAACCTGAAGGAGTGGTTTGGATGCACTTCGAACCAACTTTTTAAATCGGCCGCTTCTGAAGTAAAAATAGCGATGATGATTGCCAACCTTCGACTCGGAGATGGCACTTGAAGAATAAGAAGTTCTGAATCCATGATATCGTCTACGCGTTGTCTTAGGTAATCCATTGTATAGTGACTGATATGACATCTGGCTCCATCCAAGAATCAATTGAAGAAGATTTCATTTAGATGGATCCAATTTGGGGTACCCTGTACACTGACAATGTTTATTTGAAAAAGAGATATCGAAATACCATCAAATCGACCAAAACCTACCCGGGTACGGACATCGGGTCAGACCACAATCCAGTGATAGTTTAAATGGAAATCATTCTCAAGAAACAATCAGCCATAGATAACAAAAAGCAGCTTCCAGTTTCACATCTGAAAAACTCAATGGTTGAACAACAACTTACAGAAAAAATAAATGAAGAACTAAGCAAAATTGACTCAACCCCGAGCTCCGATCTAAACATAAAATAGGAAACTCTTAAAACTACAATTATGGCCCCAACAACACACCTATTAGTAACAATAAAGGATTCAAACAAGAAAAAATCATGGATGACTGATGACATATTACAGTTAATGGAAATCAAAAGGTCGTATAAGAATACAGACGAAAGTGCATACAAGACCATACAGAAAGAAATTAGAAAGAAAAGACGACACGCCAAAGAAAAATGGTACCAAGGAAAATGCGTAGAAATAGAAGAACTCCAAGCAATACATGATGACTTCAATCTCTATAAAAAGATTTATGAATTAGCGGGCATTGATGATACTTTCTACTTACACAAAAAAATAAAGAAGGAGCTGGAATGTGGAAGCAATTCTCTTCATCTTTCGTCGAAGATAAACATGGAAAACCCCTACTGAATATAAAAGATCAAATAAACAGGTGGAAAAAATACATAGAAGACATGTTTCAAGACCAGGAGAGACAAAGCATAGATGTACAGAAAGTAGCGTCTGGACCCTACATCACAAAGGAGGAAATTATTAAAGCAACAAAACAACTAAAAAACAAAAATGCTGTCGGAGAAGATAATATCCCAATTGAAATTATAAGGATAATTTCAGACGAACACATCGATGTTATGGAGAACTTATTCAATAAAATATACGAGACTGGAATAATGTCAAAAGAATGTAAGAATATCGGTGTTTATACTACTACCAAAGAAGAAGAACTCACGGAAATGTGAAGAATATAGGATCATTAGTCTAATGAATCATATACTGAAATTGTTCCTCCGAATAATACACAATAGAATTTATAACAAATTGGACGAACACACGGGACGAACACAATTTGGCTTCAAGAATGGCTTTGGAACAAGAGAGGCACTTTTTCAATACGTGTGCTTGTTGAAAGATGTAGGGATATAGACTCTGATGTATATCTGTGTTTAATAGACTTTCAAAAGGCTTTCGACCTGGTGAAACACGATAAACTAATAGAAATTTTCAGGTCTTGTAGCATAGACGACAAAGACTTGAGAATCATATCAAACCTTTACCAAGACCAAAAGGCTAAAATTAGAATCAATGGAGAGACATCTGAAGACATTAACATCGAGAAAGGAGTAAGGCAAGAATGTGTTCTTTCCCCGTTGTTGTTTAACGTTTTTTCGAAAGAGTTATTTAGGAAGGCACTACAGGATACCTCGGATGGTATAATAATAAATGGACAATGCATTAACAACTTGCGATACGCAGATGACACGGTTATTCTAGCAGATAGCGCTGAAGCACTATAACGCCTAATGAACCGAGTGATGATAACATGTAAAGAATTTGGAAGGAAACTAAATACAAAGAAAACAAAAACGATGGCTATCAGCAAACACCAAAACAGAAAGGTCGGAATTAGTGTCAACGGAACAGAATTAGAACAAGCAACAAAAATAACATACCTAGGAAGTAGCCTTGATGAAACTTGGGATCACTCACTAGAGATAAAAACACGCAAGTGCCAACTAAATATCTCATTAAAAGTTCGAATACTGAAATGCTACGTTTTCTCCACCGTGCTATATGGCGTTGAAGCATAGACAATGACGGAAACAACACAAAAAAGAATAGAATCGTTCGAACTTTGATGCTACCGTAGAATGCTCAGAATATCTTACATGAATCATACGACAAACGTAGAAGTTATGCAGAGGATGAGAAAGGATCGAGAACTTGTGCAGATAATAAAAGAAAGAAAGACGCAATATTTCGGTCACATTGTGAGAAACCAAAACTACGAACTGCTTCAACTTATCATCGAAGGAAAAATCAATGGCAAATGTACATTGCAGAATTGTTCGAAGATGAGAGGCAACAGGAAACAACAGATGGAGAAACAGATGAGGAACAGGGTCCAAATATAACAAAAGAAGAAGTTATGAATGCCGTTAAATCAGCTAAAAACAATAAAGCTTCAGAACCTGATGAAACACCAACAGAAATTATCAAATTAATTGCAGAAGATCAAATTGGAGTACTGGTAGATCTGTACAACACTGTATATAACACCGGAACCATCTCTAGAGAATGGTTCAGATCAACATTTATTACACTGCCAAAAAAATCGAACGCTAAGGAATGCAAGGATCACCGGACTATCAGCCTAATGAGCCATACCCTTAAGATATTCCTCGAAATTATACATCGAAGAGTTTTTAGAAAGATTGAGCAAGATATTAGCGAAACACAATTTGGTTTCAGAAATGCAATGGGTACTAGGGAGGCGTTGTTTGTGTTGTCCCAAAGACTCGTGGACGTCAATCAGCCAATATATGTAGCCTGCCTCGATTATAACAAAGCTTTCGACAAAGTCCGCCACAATCATCTCATAAAACTCTTGAGGGGTAAAAACATTGACAGGAATGATATCAGAATAATAACATATCTCTATTTCAACCCGACTGCTGAAGTTTCTATGCAAAATGAACTTTCAAAAGAGATACAATTAAAACGTGGAGTAAGACAAGGATGCGTGCTTTCACCACCACTCATCAATTTGTATTCAGAAGATATAGTACAAAAAGCACTGCAAAATCAAAAAACAACGAGAGTGAAAGTTAATGGGAAGGTTATAAACAACATTAGATACGCGGATGACACAGTGCTAATAGCAGAAACCCTGGAAGAACTACAAAGGCTAATAGATAAAGTAGTACAGATCAGCGAAGGAAGAGGGCTCACATTTAACACCAAAAAGACTGAATTTATGACAATCACAAAACACCAACAACAGCGAGAAACATTATGGATCAAAGGGGAGCTAGTGGAGAAAGTCTGCAAGTACAAGTACTTGGGAACCATTGTAAATGACAATAATGATCATTCACAAGAAATAAGATCAAGGATCGGAAAGGCTAGAACAGTGTTTAATAAAATGAGGAATGCGTTAACCAGAACAGATCTTAGTCTACATCTTGAAATCAGAATGCTTAAATGCATGGAATGGAAGCCTGGACGCTTAAGAAGTGCGACATTGACCGGCTGGAAGCATTCGAGATGTGGGCATATCGAAGAATCCTCAGAATAAACTGGGTGAGAAGAACTACGACCAAGGAGGTATTGAGAAGAATGGGAAAGGAGAAAGAAAAAATCAACACAATTAAAATCAGAAAGTTGCAATATCTGTGATGAGAGGGGAAAAATATACACTGTTGCAAACTATTATTCAGGGAAAAATACAGGGTAGAAGAAGTTTAGGAAGAAGACGCATCTCCTGGTTGAACAACCTAAGACAGTGGTACAACAGTAGCTATGTCAATTTGTTCAGATCCGCAACTTCAAAGATAAAAATCCCATGATGATAGCCAACCTTCTTAAAGGAGGCAGCACGTAAAGAAGGAGAAGAAGGAGAAGTACACTGACGACCAGTTGAGAGTAAGTAGCGATTTTTTTTTTTTTGATATAGTACTGGTTGTTCATTTCTTCGACAAATGTTGTCAGAAGAATATGGAAGAAATTGTAGAATTCCAGAGAAGATTAGAACCAATTAAAATCATCCAAAAAGCTACTCAATTTCTCAACCGTTCATTTTCAATTGGTGAAAACTGTACTTACTCATGTCATACAAAAAATAGCAATCATTCATCTGCAAATGAACTAAGGTGTTGACGCCCAAATAGTTGGTAATATATGATCAAGAATTATGTGACAAAAATTTTCCGAATCTAATCTTATGCCTTGTTCTGTAAGAATGATAATTGATTTAAAGTTCCTCGAAATACCGACAGATACCATCACATGCCAGGAAAATTTTCGTCTTTCTCTCTGCAAACGAATGAAAGGCACATTCTGCTTGATTTCATTCGTCGGAAAACAAATTCAGTCATTCTGGCTGTTTTTTGCTGGGGCAACATTGAAAATTTTTTCTTCTATGAACCAGATATTTTCAATTTGTCCACGTGTTCTAAATCTATTTAATATATTTCTGAATCGCTCGAATCTGCGCGCTTCGACAGCTTGAGTCAGTTGAAGGTTATAGTGCCTCCCAAAATACTCAAGACCCAAATCGTGTCTTATTATTTTCCTCACAGAGATTTTTGAGATTTGACATCTCTGAGACATTTGGGAAAGTCAAGCTGATTCTTGGAGTTCTGATAGGGCTGACTGCTAATGCAGAAATTCGCTGAATGTTATCCTGAAATTGACAATTGAGTTTGTAATACAAAAAGTGTAGCGTTGCTGCTTGAAACAGAATATGAAAACGGCGAGTACCTGGGTTCTAACAGTTCTAGCTGCACCAGTACCTGGTCTTCTTCCTCTTCTTTTATAATTCGGGGCTGGAAATTGGCGTAATACATGCCTAGCAATATAACCAAACACAAATAAACATTCAATAAAACGCTCATCGCTATTTGTTGAAACCATTGTTAACAATTTCAAACGTCAAAAACAAGCAACACCAAGACGAAATTCGAGTTCAAGCCAGATGTCCTCTAAAACTCGATGACATTTCTTCATTTTTTGTTTGTCATAGAGTTAATGCATGCAGTCTATGTTCAGAGGTTTCACAACGTGAGGTGTATATGATGGTGGGAAAGAGAAACATTATTGACGACAGTTGGCACAATTATGCATCAATATTAGAGTTCTTCCCCTCAAAGTGATGGAAAAAGTTCAATCCAGTGACTGAATTACGCAGCGAAAAATTTTTTAATGCGTGAGGAGAATTGCTAAAATTCGAGAAAGTCGGCCATTTTGAATTCAAACAGAAATCAAATATTAGGTTGGTTTTAGTGAAATATGGTTCTTTGTCAACAACAACTTCAGGAGTGCCAACGCCATGAGGTGAAAAATATATTTCGATTTCAGCTGACAATCAGAATGAAAAAAATTCTTCATGTTACTTTTTTACCAGTCCTTGGAATGTTTTTTAGATCAATATGTTAAATTGTTCATAAAAGACTGACTGCCCCGTTAGAATTTTTTAGTGAAAAAAACGTTCCAGCGATCTTGAAATATTGGTCATTTTCGAATGAGTCAGCCATATTGAATTCTCAAAAACCTAGTCCTGTGGCTTTTCAATGAAGCAAGAACGAATCTAGATCATTCGTTTATTCTTCATTGGAAAGCCTCTCTCAAATTGCGGTGAAAAAACTGTCCGGTTTTCTCTGGCGCACCCTATATATCCATCTATCAGAATACCAACAAACCAAAGCATTATTAGCTTATTTCGTCAATGTACGAACGAGTACTGTCAGCTTTTCCTCGGGATCGCCTATTGCGAATCACTGTTAAGTAGATAAGAATTCTCCTATCATAATAAAGTTTATATTATATATTTTAACAAGGAATGTCAAGTTTTTTTTTCTCAGAAATAAGAACATTTTAGTTGCTGTTGGTTCCAGCAAGATGATAATATATAAAACACTATTTCAGAAGAAGAAAAACACTAATCCATATCTATATTTTGCTTAGTGATGTGTTTTCCTTAATTTCTTGTTGGACCACCACCTCCAAGATATCGAAGTAGTGTAACTTGTTTACCATTACATTTCTACCGTAAATTGAAACTCTTGCTATATCTACTAACAATGTAGATGAAAAAATTGTACCCTTTGCAGAAAATCAGCTAGCGCCATGTGTGTGTATCCTCATGACATTATTCAGGTCAGAAATTTTACAGATCTATTCAAAAATCGGATTACAAAGCATTTTTGGTTTACCCTCATATACCACTATTCAGAATGCAAATTATTACACCACCAATATGAGGGTTATAGAGTTTCAAACTCAAAGATGACCTCAGCGAAATTTCTATGGAAATAAAGGGTAAATCAAACAGAAAACTGCAAAGATCCATACTAGTTTAACTATTTACCTCAACGCTACCTACTGTATCGCAAGACGGATAAGTAAACGGAGCATTAGCTCTGTGACAGATCGCTTCTTGCAGACACATATGATAGTATGGCTTCTTTAAGTATTCTGTTTTTTCTACCCTTATTCCCATGGTTCCCTAGGGGCGCTGGTAAGTATCCTAAGTATCAGTTCGTTGGAGAGAGGCAACACATTCGAATACCTTTATGCACTTCAACTGATTAACATTCCTAGGTTCCAGTTTGGTCAGGTGTTGTGAACGGGTGTGCAATACTGATGAGGTTAAGCGGGACCGAAACTGTAGTGCAATACTCATATTTGTGTAATCCAACCGGACTGCACCACTTGTTTAATGTCCTGGTAGATGACGATTATGAAGGGTGGATCGGAAAACCATTTTCTTTAGGTAGTGATTGAAGAGCGAATTATATAAGGCCGAGAAATAATTAGGTATAGGAAAGACCTGGCAATATCCAAGAAGGTTATTGCTGAAGTAATTACATAAAAAAATTCACATAAACATAAGTGCGGAAATACACTCCCCACAAAAATTGTCGCATCACCCCATTTTTAAGACATTACTATATAAACTTTTAGGTTGGTCATTCAAGAGTCGCTTGGTAACTTTCAGAAGTGTAAGATGAGAAGACATCATTCAAAAGAGATGAGTTTATATCAACAATTTTCGAGTTAATGAAAAATTCTACCATCTTCAAACATTCACTAAGAGACCAATCAACTAGCATCGAAATGTTACTAATCATTTTAAAAATCGAGTGTTTCCTCCTCGGGCCCTAATTACTGCCAGTATACGTCTTGGAAGCCCCTCAAACAAATTTTGGTTGTACTCTTGAGTCACTGAGTTTCAAATTTCAGGAAGCAAATTTTCTAGTTGGTGGAGTGTTCTACAAGGCATCCTACGTTGCTGAATTTGCCACCCCAAACATGTTCTATGGGATTCAAGTCGAGACATTTGGCTTGACATCTTAAAATATCAATTTCGGCATTTTGCAGAAATTCTGTAACTACTCTAGCTGCATGAGGCCGAGCATTATCATGTATATAAATGAAGTTTTCGCCAATCAATGGGCCAAAGGGTACAACATGGGGTTCAAGGATATCAGCGCTGTATCTGGCCGCTGTCATTTCTCCATTATTCACTAGGACTAACTCAGTTCGACCATGGAAAGAAATGCCTCCCCACACCATTACTGAGCCCCCTTCGAAATTTTTGGTTTGCCTGATACTGCATTGCTGACACCGTTCCTCATGTCGTCTGTATACAGGCGTACGTATATCAGTTGATACTAGAAAGAACCTGGACTCGTCGGAAAAGAGAACATTCGTCCATTCTGGAATACCCCAATTTGTTTCCTCGCAAACTGATGTCTTGCAACTCTATGCTCACTGGTGAGACGCGGGCCGGTAGAAGCCACTCTTGGTTTGATATCGTCTTCTCTGAGCCTGTTTCTAACAGTTTGCAATGAAAGATGCACATTTCTGGTAAGTGCAAGTTCATTTTGTAGCATTCTAGCCGTACAATGCCGAACTCTTAGTGCAGTTAACCGAAGCCAACGATCATCAACTGGTGTTGTTATCGGATTTCTTCCCTGTCCGGCCCTTCTTCCATCTTCCCCTGTTTCGCGGTACCGATGAATTGCTCTTGAAATAGTGCTGTGGTTAACATTCAACGAGTTAGCCACGTAACGTTGGCTTCGCCCCTCCTCAAGAAGTGTTACAATTCTTACCACTTCATGATCACTCAAATAGCGTCCAGGACGTTCAGCAGCCGTTAAAATAAATTCAAAGATTCGGAAATGAACACAGCAACACAGAAAACTTGTATTAATTTAGCGTGAAAACTGAAGAGAAATTTAAAGAATACTAATAGTCAAATAAAGTTATTCTTGTTTCAGACGTATTTAACATCATATGGGAACAAATATTACTACATAGATAAGATTTTTTCCCCTCATATGTCCTGTTTCGTGGTACCGATATAGTGAAATAGTTCTATGGTTAACATTCAACAAGTTAGCCACGTAACGTTGGCTTCGCCCCTCCTCTAGAAGTGTTACAATTCTTACCACTTTATGATCACTCAAATAGCGTCCAGGACATTCAGCAGCCATTTCAATAAATTCGAAGATTCGAAAATCAACAAGAAACACAGAAAACTTGCATTAATTTAGCGTGAAAACTGAAGAGAAATTGAATGAATACTGATAGTCGAATAAACTTATTCTTGTTTCAGACGTATTTGAGATCATATGGAAACAAATATTACTACATAGATAAGATTTTTTTCCCCTCATATGTTCAAAAACATATGTTGACAAAGAAACTGCGACTGAGCTGCTTAATCGATTGTGGAACACCACAATTTTTTTGGTGTGTGTACTTCGTTACTAATTAACAGTGTGTTGAAATTTGATCGAAAGATGCAGTTAAATTTGAAATTTTCGTAAGCCGCTAGAGATGAAATTTTGGATGTGTCGAAAAATTGAAAAGACGCATCATTTTCAATCCGAGAAAATATTATGGAGCACCAGTGAGGAAAACTAGGACGATACGGATTTTTTTTTAAATGAATTTTTTGTTTGGATTTCCTAATTATTTTCGAGAAAAACATTGTCCTGATTTTTGTAACGATAGCCAGTTTTAGAGTAAAAAATGTAGAAAAGTTTTCAAAGAGTCATTGCGATTCCATTGATAATACTTGTTCTATCCTCAGTTATAAATGTGTTCAAAAATGGTTAACGTCAGTGTAATTTGAGTGTTTTTTTTTTGAATAATTTTGAATTTATTGAATTTGAATTTCCAATCGGCTATCATAAATCTTCTTACGAAGCTCCGTGGTTGTACATTGAAAGATTTCCAAACCGTATTGTCTCTATAGAAAAACTTTTGAAAGCATTCGTCGACGCTTATATGAAGAAAGCACATTAAAAAGATATGAAAGAGCAGGAAGGGACGTAAGAAGGGTAGAGCTGGCAAATGGGGTTCTTGAAATAATTCAAGATGATCCTTGTACCTCCTACCGAAAAATAACTAACGCTTCAGGTGTGAACAATGGCAAATTCTTCATGAAAAATTGCTGTTGTATCCATCCACGCGTAAAAGCACTTCTTCCGATTTTTCTGACCGTATTGCGTATTGTCAATGGATTCTGCGTGAGTTCATTCAATCATCTTTTGGATATGCTTTGATTCCATTTCGAGTTAATCTTCACTTTCAGCAGTTTCAAACTGTCTTTACACTATTTGATTTCGACACTGACTGATTCGACATACTTGTTGTATCAAACATCCTACAGAAGGTTTAATATTGATCCCTGAATGAAAGTCTTCAATGGGTTTACACAAATAGCAATAAATCCCGTATGTTATACTTTCTGAGATGAAAATCTATTTTTTATACACTGATGTTCCATTTTCGTCTTATTAGACTGGGCTAGAAGCTATATTATTCATATTATTCTACGAAGCTTCAAAAGAAATTCAATGAGACTAGCAGCATAATTCTCAATTTGTATTGCAAGGTAGATATTAAATTTTCTTCAAATACACTAATCGATAAGTGGACTAGTTTCTGATATTTATAAATTCATTCTATTTCATTCTATCCTTATTATTCTCTTGAATTATTAAAATACTGAGCTATTAGTTCTTTGAATTCAGCTGTAACAGAATTAAAGCGGTTTAAACTTCTTTTAAACCAACCAACATTTACAATAAAATCAATAATAGAGACGTGAATCCTTTGCAATATAAATGCTAAGCATAAAATAATGGAATGATTCATAGACTAATTGATACTTTGGATTATAAATTCTATTAAGAATTGAATATCATTAAACAAAGTACCTTTAATATTGGCTGTAATCCCAATTTGATACAATTTACATTAGAGGAAGGCCATACGATTAGGATGTACAATCAAAAATCATATAATATATATGTATACACAACCAAAGTTATATGGAATTACCTGATATACTTTGAATATTACCACAGGGATTTTAGAAATTTCGAAGGATTGTTAGAACTGAAACATTTTGAGATATTTCAATTGATTGAAAACTGTTTGTTATTGTTCGTATCTTCCTCGAAGTCAGGTAGCGGGTTCACCGTCTCAGTCTATCGAAGGCGACTCTCGTATGTATGTACTAGATGCGACATTTCTGGAATCGATGGGGTACCCCAATGTAGCTTGTTAGGATGCTGAGAAGCGATATGCGACACTGATGAGCTCCTAATAAGGACGAAACTGCAGTTTGCCGCTTCGTTTCTTGCTATCCTGCTCAGTTGCACTGTTGTGGCTCTTGGGGGCTAAGTGCATGGCGGGCAGATTTGAGAACTAGCTCTTGTCAGGAAGGATTATTCATTGATCTACGGATTTTTGAATTATTCTTTTTGTCTCCAGTTTACATATGAAGACTTCTCACGAAGTTTGTCGTGGAAGATATTTGTCTCATCGAATATTTGCCGGCGGGAGGTTTTATCTCGGAAACAGAGGCCTAGAGCACCATTTCAACTGGATTATTTCGCACGTTTTGAACCGCTGATGTGATTCACGGACCGGCGAAAGATGTTTCCAAGTGTTGGAAATCCTAACATTCTCACATTTGTTTGTTATTGTTCGTATCTATCCAAGTCCGGTAGCGGGTTCACCGTCTCGGTCCATAGAGGGAGGCTCTCGTACTTATTTACTAGATGCGTCCTTTCTGGAATCGATGCAGATTATCTTCACGCATTTCGGCGTTAGCCATTTTCGAAATATATCTCCATAAGATTATTATCTTCAACGGGTCGTTCAAAGAATTATAGATAAACTAACCTCTATTTCGAGTTAGCTGAAATGAATGCATCACAACTATCTAGTAGTGATAATACTGTTTCACATTTTTCTCTCATTTTTTCAATATTTTCAATCACCATTGTCGTTTGTTAGACAAACGATGAAAATGGTTTTGTGAACTGACGAGTGGGTCGAAATTGTTTTAATTTATTATCGAAATAATGGTTGCGCTAGAGAAATGATAAAGATTTACATTGTGATCTATCCAAAATACATGTGGAAATTCAAAAAGTTTTATATTTGACGAATAAATTTCTAATTACGGTTTCGACGGCTAACAAGAAACATGTAGTTCAACATCGGTATGTATGAAACGCCATATGATATGCCGATTTTGGGCTACCTACAAATGGAAAACACTACTTCTATCAGGAAATTATCACGTGTGTCTGGTGCATCAGCTTCAAAAGTCAACAGCATCGTGAAAGATCATCAATTTCATCCTTATAAAGTAAACTTTTTCACGAGATAAATGAAGGCGATGGTTTGCAATTTTGTGAAATTTTAAGGAAGAATATTGTTAGTAATTCTCATATTCTGTATAATACCCGTTTTTCTTACGAAAATACATGTTCGTACAGGCATACACATAAACGACTCAGAAATTGAATGTTTGGAAAGTGGGAATTTATAAAAACCAAATTGGAGACACCTATTTGCAGTTATTGAAAGAATTTATGAATCTCGGGCTCACAGAAATGTTAGAAAATGGGGAAATTCTTTCAGAAAATGACATACGTTTCCAGCTGGATGGTGCTTCTACACATTTTGATCTTCGTGTGCGACAATATCACAATGAAAATTTCGCAGGACAGTGGATTGGTAGAAAAGGAACTATTGGGTGGTCAGCCAGGTCACCTGGCTTGAGTCCATTAGATTTATTCTTATGAGGTCATCTTAAATCGAGAGTTAGTGCTACATAACCTGAAACCTTAGAAGAGCTGCGAAGAAGAATCTTCACCGAATCCAGACTTTTGACAACAGAAATTCATCATAATGTTAGAAGGGAATTCGAAAATCGTTTGCATCATTTTATCGAGGTAGAAGGAGGTCATTCTGAGCTTTCAATTTGATTTTTGGCATTGTCAATTTTCATTCAAATAGAAATTGCGTGGTGTTGAAACTGTTTGTAGGATATTAGATGTTCATGAAGATACTATTTTTGTATAGATAATTAAACGACCTCTCCAAAAATATGCCACTCAATCCACTTTCCCATTATCAATTTTGACGTACTTTGAGGGGATGAGGTTGAGCTTACATGCTACGGAACAACTCAGAAATTGTTCCCTCTCTTTTCAAGAATTCATTTGTTTAAGCTTTTTCCGCTACAATCAGTCTTTCTTGACGTAGATGAGGTGACGAATTTTCATTGAAATACAAACTTTCGTTGTGATTGGGCTTTCTGTGTATTCTTGAATCATCATGAAGATATTATTCATTTTTCACAAGAAAATTACAAGACCTTTCCAAGATTATGCCACTCATCCAAATCCTCCTATAATGAATTTTGATTTAGGTACTGCTGTAGGTAGCGGGTTGATATATCATGCTCCGAACCTACTAGTCCCAACGGTACCTTGGTCATCTTTAGATCTCGTACTTCAGGACAAGAAGCTTTTTCGGTATATAATTAAGAATATTTCATGAGAGAGGTATTGCTCAAAGCCATTAGGTTTCAGGTGAACATGAACCAAATACTGCAATATGTACACATTTGGCCGGAACCCAATTTCCATTTATTCCCAACGGGATCCTTTGTCAGGCATTTACATGGTTAAGATTTACACTTAGATTTAGATTTACGTTTATTGGTGTTCATACATAGGAATGTTTACACCAGTCAAGAAAATGAATGTATACAACTCTCTGAAATTACAATATGAATCTTATTAAATTCCAGAGACACTTACATGGAACAGTTTGACGACTGTTACGTTTAAGAAATTAATTTAAACCTAACAACAATATTTGATTGTTGTTCTAATTGATGAATAAATTTGATTGGTTGATTTAGGGACAGGTATTGCTGGTTGCCATCTAGCGAACGTATCTTCACTTCACAGATGCGAGAACCGACGAGCAGAAAAATAGTTGTTCGTGCGTGTTCTGAATGATTAAGTATTTGACAAATTGGTGTGCCCATATTTATGCAATATTCAGTATTGTAGTTTCGGATTGTTTTTTTGTTCGTGCAAAGAATCCTGTAGTATCAAAAACTTCCAGAAATAATTTGGGGTGAGTTAATGCTCATTTCCATACATTGCATTCAGTTTATTCATTCGCGGTTTTCTACTTCCTACAGAGTTTTTTTGCCTGTGTGGCATATTAGTTTCGTACATTCTTTTGGGTGAAAATCCTGATCGGCCCTTGGCCTGTCGTTTTGGCTGTAAAGCTGAAAATTGAACTTCATTCTCCACCACATAGTGAATTCATTGAAGTAACGAAATAAGTTTTCTTCAAGTAGCTGTCGCCTATACATATACACAGGGTGTGGAAACACATCATCGCTCTGTTTCCTTCATCGTGGGACCTACACGCAAGTAGGAAAATATAATCCATTTCCGAGATTAGTACTTACCTCTCAATATTAACGTATTTAGGTTGAATAAGATTTTTTGTATATATTATATATGATGGTTGAAAATTTTCAATCATAATTTTGCACTTCAGAATTTATGGTTCTGTTTCATATTTTCTTTTATATCAGTAAACTGACGTTTTAGTATTCCTCAGCTGTTTATTATTCTGTAATGAACTTTTAAGGGTTTTGGCCAAAACTTCACAACCTATCAATTGTGAATTGATGGTTCAGCTTCATTGAACCTTTCATCTGATCGAAACACAATAATACTTAATTCATATTACCTCTATACATTCCATCAAGGTATACATATTTTTTTCCAGTTTTCTTTAACATTTGATACTCAAGAGCTACCTATTGACAGAAAACAAAACTGGTGGGGCTCGACAATTTTATATTTAGTAGTTTAGGTGATATTTCAATTGTTTATAATATAGATTCTTAGTGAACTTTCTGCCTATTTTGATATTTCCTGAATATATTTGTCGATTAAATTTCTTTCTGTTCATTTAATACCAAAACTTTAAGATAAGAGACCCCACGCCTCTAGCTGGCATTCAACTACAACAGAAATTATTCGTAATACGCCTCAATAGGAACATGACGAACATTGCTACAATTAATTTGAAAACTCAATCACAGAATGACAATAAGGCAACCAACAAATTAAAATTTAATAACTCTAAATCACTGCAATAAATTTCAGAGAAAAAGAACAAAACAAAATTTCCGTACACAAATATTACAATCAATTGATAAAATTCGAGAAAACATTTTCCATATAATCACCAACCTAATAGAAACACTAAGTTATTAGATATTTTCTCAAAATGAGTTTGAATGATTTATAAGGAAGCCTGTTCACCTCTTGGGGAAGCTTACTAAAAGAAGTAGGACCACAGTTGCTCAATCCACTCCTTATTCTACTGAGGCGATAGAAAGAAACGTGAAAGTTATGATTCAGCCTGTTATTGAATGAGTGTAAACCGCTTTTTTAAACGGTTTTATTTAGCTCACCCCGTTTGTTTTATTTATTCTTGGGTCAAATTTAGTAATTCAAATTTCACCCTCTTCCTGTCAACCGATTAATCTGAAATTTTGTATACACTTTGGATTTTGGTGACAATACAATTATATTTATTCATTATCATTATAAATACAAGATGGCCGCCGCTACAAAATGCCGGATAATTTATGTTTTATTAATCCCATCAATATGGGTATCAAATGAAAGGGCTCAACAATTAGAATACAATGTACTATAAAAAATTGAAATCCAAGATGGCGGCCGCTACAAAATGGCAGGTAACGTAGGTTTTATCAATCCTATCAATATGGGTATCAGATGAAAGTGCTCAACCAGTAGAATACAATGTATCCAGCCTGAATTCACCACCCAAGTCAAGATTTTGTATCGTGTTGAGGACTGTGTGGCGTTAGGGTGGCTAAAAATGATACGTCGTTAGCGGTACACCACCCAAGTTAAGGTGAAAGGTTAAAACGCGCCGAGAACTGTATGGCATTAGGGTGGATAAAAATGATATGTCGTTAGCGTTTTCCCTCAAGACTCAGACGCATCTTGTTGTACATAGCCTTGCCCTTTATTGGACCTCTGGGGGTCGACCGTTTAAATGTCCATTACTCGTGGGAACAAAATGGTAAAAAAATATAAAAATACAAACATAAATAAAACAGAAACTGCAACACAACGTAAACGAAGGCTTCAAAAGCGAAAGAAAAGTATCAAGCAAAACGAGCTAAAGAAAGTGAAGGTGATAGAAAAAGTCGATTACAGAAACGACGGGAACAATTAGCGTCAAAAACACCTGAGCAATATGAGGCCAGGTTAAAAAAGCAACGTCAGCGATATACACAAATGACGGCGTCAGAAACGCCTGAAGAATATGAAGCCAGGTTAACAAAGTAAAGAGTAAAAGTAAAGTAAGATCTTTGCAGGGACTACGTATAGAGGAGTTGGATTAAAATAAACCAACGGGCAAGAAACCTTGCAATAATGAAGCACTAAATGAATTAAAAAGAATGCGAAATAAAAACTTAAAACTAGAAAATAAAAATAGGTAAAAAAACTTTTTAAGTCAAACGATTTTATGTTAAACATACATTGCACTGTTTAAGATAAATGTACTAAAACCAAAAATAATAAAATAGATACAGTCGTGGGAATTATAAACATATGCATAGACTAGACTAAAATAAAACCGTGGGGCACGTCAATTGTCTACAATCGTTGATTAAAATGTTTGTTTTGTAATGTTAAACTATAATTATTAGGCAGTTGTGCAACCGACAACGATGGACGTGTGATAAGTAGGGCTAGAATGTGGAAACAAGCTAGCAAGCTCGATTATAAGCGAGTTTTAGGGTTTCATAGTGGTGAGCGAGAAGTACTTTTGTCATATGTTTTGTCGATTAAAGACAAACAACAAGCAGTGAAACGATTCCTCGCCAGCCAGCAGTGTGAATGTCCAACGATAAACTAGTTAAAACATCTCTTTTATTTACATGGAGTGTATAACTATTAGAATTTCCATGGGCAAGAAAATAGTAAATAATTTCCTCACCGTCTGCGGTCCAACTGCCTAACGACGAATTAAACGATTCTTCTATCGCACATTAAGTCGATAATTTGTAGACAATTGACGTGCCCCACGGTTTTATTTTAGTCTAGTCTATGCATATGTTTATATTTCCCACGACTGTATCTATTTTATTATTTTTTGGTTTTTAGTACATTTATCTTAAACAGTGCAATGTATGTTTAACATAAAATCGTTTAACTTAAAAAGTTCTTTTACCTATTTTTATATTTCATAATTTTCCATATTAGACTCAAAATACAACAAACACTCAAATATATACAATAACAGAACAGTGAGTACCCCCAATCTTCTGAAATAATCCCTACAGTCGTCACGATAACCTAAACGAGCAACCACTCTAATACCTCTCCTCTGCAACTCGAAGACCCGCTGAAGCGAAGCTGAATGACCCCAGACTAAGATGGCGTAAGCAATTTTTGACTTAACCATAGCATGAAAAGGAACTAGTAGAGTCGATACGGAAACTGAGTTTTGCAAATTACGGAGTGCGTATACACCACTCGATGCTGGAGATATCACCCATTGGCGCTTACCAAAACAGTGAAGCATCCAGTGTTACACCGAGAAATTTAATCTCACTAGAATCGATATCTTCAACAGATGTAAGAGAAAATAACTTGATCACAGTTTTTGCATGATTCAGAAATAGTTCGTTGGCTAACAACTAATCATTCAAAGTTTCTTTAGTCGCTTCAACAGTCATTCAAGGTTATGAGGTTAGGATCAGTTGTTAGTACCATTGCATTACATTACATTCGTGGGGGTCGATTGGATTTGCAAGCCTTTCCAAACTGCGACCAAACTGTTCTTTTGTTCGTAACCCTTCTTATCCATTTCTCTGTAGGTCTAAATCCCCTACAAAATTAAGAATCTCCCTGGGAGCTTTCGCTTTTACTTCGTGCAGCTCTAGTTTGTCTCTACCGAAGTGTATATGTCTTTGACGGACAGTTGCGATGCAACTGCAAAGAATATGTTCGGCAGTTTTATCGCCCTCTTTACACATTCTGCATGTTGCCGTTTCCGATTTGCCCATTTTAATGTTAGTACCATGCTGTCGTCGGCGAAAATCACAATATTTACATCAGATGAACAATGTGGAAGGTCGTTTATATAAATTAGGAATAATAACGGATCTAACACCGATCTGTAGTTGATCACTCAAGTACGAACACAATAGAGACATCGCAGAATCAGAGAAATTATATTCAATGAACTTCTCCCTGAAAATATCGAGGGTGGCACAATCAAAGGCTTTAGATATGTCACAGAAAAGTGCACCTGCATACTCGCACCTCTCGAATGAATCAGTAATCTGCTCTACCAGAGAATTTACTGCCATTAATGTTGATTATAGGAATCAAAATCTCCAACAATCTGCAGGTTCAGAGCTTTCTCCTAAAGTTTACTAACCACGAGAGTGATTGCACTAAGGTTGTAATTATTAGGTTACTCTGTGCAACCTGTTTTGTGTGAAGGTAAGATTTCTCAAGGCAGCCAGGTTATATACCATCCCAAATGCAGAAATTGAATAATTTCGTTTCTGCAGCAACTGCAGACATGGCACAAGCTGTTTCGAATGTTATGAAAATAGCGCTCAACTATTTCGATAGGCACGATTTCCAGATCGTAAAACCGAAAGCTCTCTTGAGGAGGATTGAGGATGAAGAAACACAGTTACATACCTGGATGAGTGTAGAAGCATACCTGAAATCTTCTGTTCGATAAATTTATGCAGAGTATAGGATATCAGTAACGATTGATTAAATAGTTTTCTGAGATGCATGTGGCAATATCTCCATTGTTTTTTTGCGAAGAAGAAAGACCATGATGGAGATTCCTATACAACACTGTGGGATCAACAAACTAAGATAATCAAAATAGAAAATGATAAATAGAAACAAATGATACCCAGTAAAGAAAAGTGAGTTTAATCGTATCATTAATTTCAATGTTCAATTAGTATCTTACTCATCGCACAAATATCCAAGCAACCCGAGTTGCCGAGTTATCTCATCTCGCTACAACTTAGCCCAGCAGAACCAAACCTTGGACCATCTACTTGAAACGAAGCCAAGTATTAATCACATCTATTTCTTGACTTCCCCAAAGCATTCACAATCTCAAGAGGTGCCATACAAAAGTAAGAATTAAAATCGTTCGATGAGAGCGACGAAAGTCTTGCAGTATTTCTTTGCCTGAATGAGTTTATAAGCTTCCACGTAGGAGAAGATCTAATTTTTGCATTACTCAAGATCTTTTCTTAGATGACAGGGCCTGTTCATTGCAATATTCTACATAGCAACCACACATTGATATAGAAAATGGGACACTGTTCAATCCGTTGAATATTTCTTTGCGATTGAAGTTTTCAATTTAAGATTACTCTCAAAGAAAATACGGGTGTAAAATTAAATCTGCTTATGTGGGTTAAAAAATACTTTAAGCATACAACTTAGGAGCAATATTCTTTTCAAAATATTCACATACAAAAGATATAAATGAGATAAAAACACAAGGTTTAACTTTAATCTACACTTTATTTGAAAAAATTCGACGACGTTTCGCTGACACAGCAGCTTTATCAAGAATGAAAAATAGAATGAAGAGTATGGTATTATAAATAAATCGTAGAACAAGTTGAATGAATAACAGGAAAATCCACACCGAGCCATTGTACAGTTAGTATGAAAGGTAATAAAAACTAATTAAACAAGTTAAGTAGGGGTGAATAATTCACATCTACCTGCTCATTCAAAAGCTTGTCCGAATGTTTGTATCGATTTATTTCTAATGCTTCTAGGAGATCTAATTTTGAACTTTTGATTTTATATGTAATATGTCAAAGTTTTTATTAAATGAATGGTTTTCTTTTATTAGGTGGTTTGAATAATTTGAATCAGATTTATTTTTATCGAAGTTACGTTTATGTTCAGATGTTCTTATGCCAAAACTCCTATAGGTCCTACCGATATAAATTTTATCACAAGAACCGCAATTGAGTTTATAGATTCCTGATTTACTTGATTTTTCAACACGAGATTTATTATTTTTAATATGTTTACCTAAGTTATTAGAAGTTTTGAAAGCTATATTAAGATTTTGTTTGACGAGAAATGATTTAATATTTGTACTTGCAGAACCGCAGAATGTTAAACTGTTGAATATTTTATAGTCTTTATGAATATGATATACTTCATTTATTGCTTTCTGATAGAGTTTTTTACGAATGATTAGATCTATCATATGCGGATTATATGAATTATTAATGGCTATCTGTTTGATGGTGTTTAACTCTTTATTATAATCTTCTACTGATAAAGGTAAATTGAGTAACCGATGTACCATGCTGTTTAAAGCTGCAACTTTGTGTTGAATTGGATGAAATGAGTAGTTATGTATAATTGTATCAGTATGTGTAGGTTTACGAAAGACCGAAAAAACATGATTATTATTTTGTTTAGTGATTTTAAGTCCAAAAATTTATGGAATCGTTCTGTTCAATTTCTATCGTGAATTTAATGTTCAAATGGATGGAATTAATGAAATTAACAAATAAGTCTAATTGACGAGTAGTTCCAATGAAACATACTAAGATGTCAACATATCTATACCAATAAAAAATTTGGAAATGAGTGGATGTGTATGAATTTTCTGTTCAATATTATTCATAAAATCTCTGCTAAAAGTGGACTCAAAGGATTTCCCATGATCAAACCATTTTCACTACTGTAATAGATGTTGTCGAAAGAAAAATAATTTTGTTCAATGCAAACGTCCAACAGATTCAATATTTCCGATTTAATTATGTGGTTAACATGATTCGAATTCAACATGTTTTCGATTAATATTTTGACATCACCTGGAGGAACACTTGGGTATACATTCTCAACATCAAACGAAATAAGTTTTGCGTTAGGTGGTAGGTTAACGTTTTTATGTTATTTATCAATTCGAAAGAATTTATTATAGAAAATTTTGATTTGAATGAACAATAATTTTAATGATATCTATAAGGTAGTGCGACAATTTCACGGCTGGGGCTGTAACGTAAGATACGACTGGTCTAACGGGGTTATTTACTTTATGCAATTTAATGAGTGAATACAGTTGAGGTGGTTGAGGGTTTGGTAAAATTAATTTGTATTTATCTATTGCTTTAATTAAAGATTTTGCGTCATTTATTGCAATTTTAATATTCTTCTGGAATTGAATAGTTGGATCTTTGTTTAAAATTGTATAGTTTCCGGACGAAATGAAATTTAGAGTTTTAAATAGGTAGTCATTTTTATTTAACGCAATAACAGTATTACCCTTATCTGCTTTTGTAAAAATAACTTCATTTAGTTGAGATTTTTGTTTGATGGCCTTTAAAATATTTTGTTCTTTACTCGGTTTAAAGTCAGCTAACGATTCATTTTAATAATGTTAGATGCTAAATATTTAAGGTTAGTGTTATTAGGAATATTTTTCAGAGAAATTTCAGTATCTATGCCAAGTTACTCTAAATCAGATTTTATCTTGTTTGATTTAATATTGTGTTTGAAACCTTTCTCCAAGAGATTTGTTTCATCAGTTGTGAAATTAGTATCAGAAAGGTTAACGAATCTATCAAAAAATTGATGGTCAGAAAATTTAGTTTTACGTGGAGTAGGTTTCGGTTTTCGTGACACGAGAAATTTTAATTTGCGGTATTGGATGGTATATTTATTATGTATTATTGATCTAATTTTGAATCTATTATTGTAATCTAATGAATCGAATTCAAGTGGATGAAGTCTGTACAATAACTCGGTATGAATTACCTTAAGATAAATATTGTAGATGTCTCGCTTGTGGAACAAAATCTTGCATTCTGATTTGATCCATATCTTCTGTCCAGAGATAACTGCTCTTCGAGCTGCATAACTGTTGTTGTTGGTCTTGAGTTTGATGTATTTGGGACACACTTCACTCTTCAAACACGTGGTTAAAAACCACAGGTTTTGGGATGTTATAGCATTTTTAAGTAACAACTTAAAATACCAAAGGGCCAAAAAGCTTGTATTCGCTTTCTTCAACATTTGAATTGTGGAGGCCGTTACTTGATGTAGATCCATGATATAAATGAGATAAAAACACAAGGTTTAACTTTAATCTACACTTTATTTGAAAAAATTCGACGACGTTTCGCTGACACAGCAGCTTAATCAGAATGAAAAATAGAATGAAGAGTATGGTATTATAAACAAATCATAGAACAAGTTGGATGAATAACAGGAAAATCCACACCGAGCCACGATTTGTTTATAATACCATACTCTTCATTCTATTTTTCATTCTTGATAAAGCTGCAGTGTCAGCGAAACGTCGTCGAATTTTTTCAAATAAAGTGTAGATTAAAGTTAAACCTTGTGTTTTTATCTCATTTATATCATGGATCTACATCAAGTAACGGCATCCACAATTCAAATACAAAAGATATTTTTGCCCGAAGACTTCCGAATCGAAGTCAACAAATACATAAAGGAAAATTGAAAGGAAATAGGTTACCAATATTTCTTGTACTCACAGTTGACATTCAAAGCTATTCGCTTGCTCACAGCCGGGGGAACATCGTTACTCGCAATGCATAAGTAAGCTCCCATTTGTTTTCTGTCCAACCTCCAGAAAAATAAACTGCTTCCATTGTAGGTTTCAACTGAAACGAAAAGACGTACTGTAAATCATTGTCGTGAAGCAGAGGGGAACATATTTGAGGATCAGAAAGGTAATGAACGCCTACATTGCAAGTCACCTATAACCGCATACATTCATCAGTACATCGATGAACTAGTTCATATTCACCGTCGCTTGTAAGCTTTATAGACGACAGCTATTTATGGATGGAAATATCACAATTCAGATGAAATCCGCAGTTTGGATAAGGGATGAATGCGGCGTTCTTGATCCTCTAAAAAATTTACCGAAAATTGAAAAGGATAAAATGGGAAAATAATACTAGTTCCTAGATTTTTTTTCTACTTTCGTTATAACCGTGTATGTATTGGCTATTTGTGTGATATGAGCGCAAAAAGATACATTGACACTCGTAGGATATTAATCTCTCAACTCTTGAACGGATAGGTGATCAAGAGAGATATTTTCTGTCAAGTAAGATACTAAAGATTCATCAGACCATAAAATTTATATGGCATGATCTTAGTAGAAGGTTTTTGTCGGTATTTTTTCTGACAAACAAAATTTATAATATTGTTCATTAATACTCTATTAATAAGCGTATTACAATCAAGTATATGAATATCAAAATTTCGATTTAAATCTAAGCCACGAAGGAAAGATTACTACTGATTATTTTCACAAATCTGAACATATTTCAAATAATTGCTATTGTAAAAATTCATTTAATTTAGTTTCACTTAGACTATCCAGACTTTTCCGTTCTTTATTGGCATAAGGAAGCATCTCATAACAATATGTTCTGAACAAACTCATGCTTCACAAGAACAGCAAGACTATTCCGTTTATCTGTCAATTTTCTAGGGCAAAACCTACAGCTTGTTTTTTCAAGTGATATTTTAGATTGCTCACCAGTTTTGATTTCTTCTCGAAAAATATTCGCGATTCTGGTATTATTTTTTGCTCAACTATAGTTTTGGTAAAGCCGTAGAGTAATAAATCTTTAAGTGAGAAGATGGTGTCCAGGTTACCTCGGTATAATATTGGCAATTCAGGTGGTATTCATCACTATTTTTCTCAAAACAAAAACTCATAAGAACTTAGTTGAATACCCATTAACAGATATGGAAACCGTTTTTATCTTACACAATGACCTATATATGAGATAATTATCGATCTGATGAGTAATTCCTATCATGAATGATTTACAATGAACAAAACAATTTTGATTACACAGTGATACACAGGTACCACCGAATGCCAGGTATATTGGGACAAATGTCCAGTCGGACAAGGGTTGAAGCATATTATTGAGTATATTCTTCGAATTTCACGTCAAGAAAGGTAATGAACACATAGATATATATTGAGAAGGTTTCTTGTAGTAGGTTTTCCATTTGTATGCATTAGTGAGTGTTTTGTTGATTAATATACCATTTATATATATATATATATATATATATATATATATATATATATATATATATATATATATATATATATATATATATATATATATATATATATATATATATATATATATATATATATATATATATATGTACAGGGCGCTTCAACGAAAACTAAACAGAAGAAATCTACCAAGAAATTCATTTCTGATCAAAAAGCGAAAACAGGTCGTTTTCATTTCAAGGGGACATCTTTCGGGGTACAAAATTTGCCTAGAATGTGAACCCCCTAAGCGGGGGTTGCAATCCTTGAACATTTTGAATAAGGAAGATTGGTCGAGTGATGACTCCAAAGGAAGGTGGTATCTTTTTCTACATTGCCTTGAACGAATTTCCATCTTTAATTGAAAACTGTAAGAGATACAGGGTGAGCAACTGAAAGATAGGGAAGACTATTTCCCTGAGTCTATTCAAGTTTTAGTGAGGTAAAATGGATCAAGTCCATGCTGATCAATGGCAGTCATCATCAAGTACCATCCTCATCTCGAATTTCAACCTCTGGAGCAGGGGTGATAACCCTTGAGAATTTGGAAGAGGGTAGATGGGCCGAGTGATACCTCGAAAGAAAGGTATTATCTTTGTCTGTATCCTCGTGAACGAATTTTCATTTTTTGTAGAGGATACAGCGTTAGCTATTGAAAAATAGAGGAGACTATCTATCGCCCGAAGGTATCACTAGATCGAAATATTTCCCCTGCTCTAGGGATTGAAATTCGAGATGAGGGTGATTTCGGAAGATGACAGCTTTTGATCTAAAATGAATGCATTCCAGTTTTTCGCAATACTACTCCAATAGCCTTCAGGCGATAGTCTTCTCTATTTTTCAGTGGCTCACTCTGTATCTTCTACAGATTTCAATCAAAAATTAAAATTATTTCATGCAGACAAAGATAATACCTTCTTTTCGAGTTATCACTCGACTCATCTACCCTCTTCCAAATTTTCAAGGGTTGTCACAACTGCCCTAGGGGTTGAAATTCGAGATGAGGGTGTTACTCGATGATGACTGCCATTGATCAACATGGATCTGTTCCATTTTATCTCACTGAAACTTCAATAGTCTCAGGTAAAATAGACCCATCTTCTTTTTTCAAAATGTTCAATGATTGCAACCCCCGCTTAGGAAGTTGATATTTCAGGCAAGTTTTGTACCCCGAAAGATGTCCCCCTTGAAACAAAAATAGACCGGTTTTTGCGTTTTGATCAGAAATGAACATATATAGGGGTTTAGTTGCCCATATATCTGTTTGTTCATGCAATCAAACTGATTTCATGAAAATATATATATATATATATATATATATATATATATATATATATATATATATATATATATATATATATATATATATATCTGCTCGTAGGTTAGATTTCTTGTTAGTTACTCTTTTATTGAACATTTTTTGATTTCAAGAATATTTGTGTTTTTTCCCATAAAAATAAAAATATCTGCGATATTTCTTCTGGCCACATAAAATTTAGACATACCGTCGGAAGGACGAAATTTTCCATGAGAAAATTACGTATGAGGGTTATAAAAATGTGCTATACTAGGTGTTGTCAGAGAAAAAATGTGACAATTTGGAAATGAGTAAATTTAGTGGTATTTTCTAGGTAGTCATACTGCTAAAATTTCATCAATGAGAACATGTTTATTTCGGGAGTGTTCCTAGAAATCATCGTCTAAATGGCGATCGAGTAAATCGTCATGAAGATCAACTCATAACTGCACTTTTTCAAGAAACTCCAACACTAAGTAGGCGCAAGGTAGCAACTCAGGAGAATTTCGCATACATCAGATCACAGACGTCATAGAAGAAATAACCTCCACCCCTGTTCAAAATTTACTGGGTCGTAATAAGGTTATAAGGCACAACGTATTCAGTTTTGTCACTTCTATATCGAACAAATTAACAGCGATCTGCCATTTTACAATAATGCGATTCGGACTGATGAGTCAACGTTTACCAGAAATTGCATATTTAATTGTCACAATGACCAAACGTGGCACCTGCAAATCCCCTTGCTGTAAGACTATCCAATAATCTATACAGATTCAAGGTTAACGCATAGATGTGTATAATTGGACATTACCCTTTTAGACTAACTATACTAGAAAACACATTAATGTCAGAAAGATTTCTGGATCTTCTTCAAAACGAACTGCACAATGTATTAGAAGAGGATGCTTTGAATTCGAAGATTAATTCCTGGTTCCAAATGGATGGTTGCATTTCCCATAATAGCAGGGAGACTGAGACTGGCTAAATGAAAATTATGAAGATAAATTGATAGGACGCTTAAGTATAGTTAAATAGCCTCCTTGCAGCTCCGATCTAACTCCCTTGAATTCTATTTGGTGGGGTAAATTGAAATCTTTGGTATATGAAGTACCAACTGAAACTCGAGAACAGCTCGAACAAATAATTTTTGTTTGTTGGTAGCAACTTTAATATCACAATGGAAAAGTGCGTCGCGCAGTTCCTTCTGTACGGAAAAGGTAGGCTTTATGTATCCATCAAGGTGGAATTTATATCGCAAATTATTAATGCAAATATGTAATAACGTTGGACCAACCTTTTTCCAACGATTCCGTTATTTTATTTAAAGTGTTAAAATACAATAGAATAAGATGTTTGTTTTTTCGATTTCAGTGGTTTGATTGCCTGGCCCATGATATTGCTGCAAGAGAAACAGCTAATGAAAAAGTTTCTATATCGCTAAAAAGCTTATTAAATGCATCTGCTACTTTAGAATTGCCATTTCAAACACCTCACACAAATATCATATCTCGATACTTGATATCTGTAAAAAACGTGGCATCTTCACTTTTGGATACCTAAGTAATCAACAAGAACATTAAAGTAATTTTTTGACTTTGAAAGTTCTGGCTATATAGTTTTCCAAAGCCGCGTGGGCGTTTGTCAATTACGAAAGAATCAGGAAGTGGTCCAAGACATAATCGTCTAAATGCCAATCGAGTTAATAGTCATCAAGATCAAAACATAACAGCGCTTTTTGAGTAAACTTTTTGGAGAAAAAAAGTTAACGTATGATGTGTATAATCTTTCCAACAATTTCGTTATTTTAATTTGAAGTGATAGTCTTTAAATTCAATAAAATAAGATGATTGTTTTTACGATTTTAGTGGTTTAATTGTTTCGGCCTATGATATTGCTGTGAAAGAAAAAGCTAATACCAAAGTTGATACATCACTGAAAAGCTTATTGAAATAGTTTTTGCCCACAAAAATATGTACTCATTGATAAATTTTTAGCGATATAACTTCCTAGAAAATAGCACTAAATTTGCTCATTTCCAAATTGTTACATTAAATTTCTTATAACATTTTAATGTATATAACACTCGTACATATTTTTTCATGGAAAATTCAATGTTCTTTCAATGGTATGTCTAAATTTTATGTATCTAGAAGAATAACGGAGATATTCTTATTTTTATGGGAAAAACGCAAAAATTCTTGAAAACAATAAATGTTCAAGGAAAGAGTAACTAACCACTTCTTAAAAAAGTGTTTTAAGAATTTTTTGTTACGAATGATATGTACAATAACCCGCTGGAGTTCTCCTCTAAGGATTTTCTACTGGATCTCGGGCTCCTTCAGGAAAGGGACGACGTATAAGAATAATGCATACAGGTAGTGTTAATGGTTTTGTGGTTAGGGGTTATTATCATTTCAAAGAGTGGATACTATTATTAGGACATGAATGCGGATGTTTTCGAAAAATATTTCGAATAGTTGTTGGATATTATTCCATTAGAATCTGTTATAATAATGGAAACGAAAGCTACCATTCGTGACAGATTGAGTTAACACCAACATCTTCATGGCGTAAAACAGACATGATCAGATGGCTGACGGATAAAAATATTTCTTTTGAGCAGAATATGGTGAAAAAAGAATTAGTATCAATAGTAATATAAAAATCATACAAAAAATATAAGATTGACGAAATGGCAAAAAAACCGGAAGGTAGAGCTCCGCCTTCCACCATAACACCTCTAATTGAGTCCGATTGAAATAATATTGACAGGTACTCGGCTCGGTGGCGTATGGGATATGATGCTGGTGTCCTGCGAAAGAGTTACCAGGGTTCAATCCCCACAAAGTCGATGTTGTTTTTCAGATTCTGGGAATCGCTTGAGAATCCATCTTTCGGAGGAGATGTAAGGCCGTCGGTCCTGTCTAACAGAGATGTGTTGGACATTAAAGATCCCTTCCCTTGACACGTGAAGGGTTCAGCAAAATTCCCGGGTTAGCGAAGCGACAGAATTCCTCGGCGTGTCATTGGCCGAAAGGCGGAAATAGAGCACGTTAAAAGAATGACAAACAAACAATATTGACAGGGGTAAAGAGTGAAGTGGCTAGAAAGAACACAAGTTTTAAGATAAAAGAAGTCGAACTTCATCTCAACAGTGTAATAAAAAGTGTTTCATCCCGAAACTGAAAAAATTGTATAGACCACGTAATTGAAGAAGAAAATAAAATGTGGGAACTGGATCATATTATGGAAGATCAAATGATTTCTAGTGTGAATTTAGGTAAGAAAATACGTCGTCCGAAGATGAACTGTAAATATTCAGTGAAAATATTGCAGCATGAAATATAAATGAGCATTTCGTCAAGCATTATTTCGACTTCTTAATTTCAAAGCGTAGCAAGAAATTGAATTCAGAACTCGAAGTTTCATAAAGTCAAGAAATTATTCATAAACATTGTTGAACATTCCGTTATATAATGTTGAAACACATGTGGAAAATTTAGCTTAATTCTACTATAATATAAAATAAATGTTTATTTCCATAATTCACAATATTATTTACATATAATATATTTTAACGTATAGAATTAAGCGTAAGTATGCATGAAATAATTAATTTTGGTAAACAAAACTATTCAGATATTCACATTAAATTGATATCGTTTTTGAATACTTAAGTATTCAATTGATTCGATATTATTTTAGAGAATAATAAAAACAAGTACTGTGTTTTAAGGTATTTTACTCAATAATTGCGATTCGTAACGCGTTTCACTACACCGTAGCTTCTTCAGACGAATGAACATACATAAATAATATAATAAAACAAATATTATACTATTGAAGACGGCTTGATTATGGGCAATACGTTAAGTCCTTTGTTAGCAGAAATATTCATGAATAACTTAGAGAAATCAATTCATAATCATCCTCTCAGTAAATATTGTTTATACTGGTATCGCTATGTAGACGATATCATTATTTGCTTCACAGGAACAGATAGACAGTTGAAAATTTTCGAAAATCAGATAAATTCATTACATCCAAAAATTGCATTCACAACCGAAATAGAAAGCAATAATTCAATGAATTTCTTAGACGTAACAATTTCGAATGAAAATGGAAAACATGTTTTCGCAATTTACCATAAGCCGTCATATACAGATATTATAATACATAACTCGTTGTATCATCCATATCAACATAAAATGTCAGCATTCAATAGTTTTATTTATAGATTGATTAACATCCCGTTATCACCAGAAAATTTCAACAAAGAACTAAATTTGATTAAACAAATAGCCAAAAATAATGGTTACAATCCCAAACTAATAAATAATATTTTAAATAAAAAACAAAGTAGAATCGCATTGAATGAAGTTCACCCTGTCGATAAATTGAAACAAAAATTTAACACCTTAACCTACGTTGGCATTACAAGTGAGAAACAGAAATCATTCTTAAGTAGCAATAATTTCAACATAGCTTTCCAAACTAATAATAATTTAGGCAAATATATAAAAATAATAAAACCAAACCAGGTAAAAACAATAAATCAGGTGTTTATAGATTGAATTGCAATGACTGTAATAATTTCTACATTGGTAGAACACATAGAAATTTTAATATTAGAATATCGGAACATAAACGCAGTTTTTCAAATAAAAAATCAGATTCAAATTACGCGAATCATCTCTTAGAAAATAATCATTCTTTCGACCCACAGTTTGAAATTTTGCATACAGATAATAAACATTGGAAAGTAAATCTTTGGGAAACTTCAGAAATCAATGAATACAAACACTCAGGTAGACTCATCAATGAACAAGTCGATTTAAGCCCTTCACCTCTATTGAATCTCTTCGGGGAGCAATCTATTCCTTAATTTTTGATATACCTGTCATAAATAACCACTTAAGAAGAAGCAACCCAATAAGCTTTTAATTACTCAAGAACATTTATAGTTATATTCTCATTTATATTTTTTCTGTATATTCATTCGTCTGAAGAAGCTACGGTATAGTGAAACGCGTTACGAATCGCAATTATTAAGTAAAATTCCTTAAAACACAGTACTTGTTTTTTATTATTGATAATGGAATTTTACCAAGTAAAAGCCTCCCGAATTCAAAAATTATTTTAGAGAACCCTAAAACACATATTCGTCTACGTTACTGACTACAAATTTGAGACATATAAAGTGAATATTTTATTGAAAACGAGGACAGCGAGATTCACAAGTAACGAAAAGACAGTGAAAACAATAATAAGGTAGTTGGGTTCTTCCTGGAGATTTGTACGAAGGTTTCTATCAAATATTCGGCAATAAATTGGTGCCTGCTCCAAGACAAAATTATAGAAACATCAATTTTTGAATTTGCCCTTGTACCACATTTCGAAGGAATGTGCATATTTAATGAGCTTTAATTACTCTACGTCTTTGCAAATAGACTATAATGCTAGTCCCAATTTTCTCAAATAGTCCGCATTGGCTTAATAACGACTCCTAATATACGTATAAGTTTTTGAATTAATACCTACAGCAATTAATGGACAGAAAGAAAACTGCAGATGTCCATCGTCTGTTGTTTTGAGCACCATTATAGGAAACTGTTTATTCATCGTCTCCTGTCTTAGTAGAATTATAAGAATTAATAATTTCGGAAAGAGCCTTTCTGCCGTTATCGTCAATGGTATTGTCATGATGAAGCGACAGAAGTATTAACAAGAATAGATTAGAGAGGTTACCCATTGAAGTAGTTTAATGCTCCATATCAGGTGTACCAATTATCAAACGTGACATTTCGATTGGTTTTTGAAATTGGTTCAATCATTTCAAGAGCTATTTCTTTATCTGTATTGCCCAAATAATAAGGCCCTTTTCGCTCTAGCTCCTCCAGCCTTTATAGGGTACTTTGAGGAGAGATGGACTGGAAAAAGACGAGCCGATTTACTCCTTTCAGCCTTGCTAAATTGCATCGCCTTCCAGTCATATATCTCGTTGCGCTTTCAGTAATCGCGATGTGTTTTGGTACAACTTCACAGTAGACACGAAAAACCAGTTCTTTCAATAGGCACACCGTATAGTACTGGAAATTTTCAACCATTTACCAAATTGTAGTTGTATTAATTTGTCATGAATATCAAAGCATTGAGTTTATAAAAAATCAACAAGATATATACTGCACATAGCTGAGAATGAAACTGTGTTTCCAAATCACTATGTGCAAAATAAGCACATGGATAAATTTTCTTCTAGGGTATGGTGACTCTATTCTACAAAAATTTTGATCATATAGCATTTTTAATATATTTATTAAACCATTGGATGTACATTCTTATCATTTGAGAACAACTTCTTCAAAAAGTATAAAAATGAGGTCACATATTCACTGCTTGATTTAACAAAAGCAACATAAATTTATTCTTTCAAATTAAGCTACTTGCATAGTTTCAATGATTCAAATTGTCATAAAATGAGTGATAATCCATATGCATAAATTTTTTTAATGACTGAAGGCTATTGTATTTAGATGTATCAATTTTAATTGGAGAAGTGTATACTGTCTCCACTTGAAAATTTTCTATCACACCCACTCTTCTTTGTGGCAAAATCTTGAAATCTTCTGGTTGGCGTAGTTTATATTTAACTTCTCCATTTTTGTAACTTAGCGCTTGAATATCATTAATGGTAGGATCACCAGAACGTTTACCAGGTCTAATAGTTACAAAATTACCTGGAACATTTTCGAGGTCTTTGAAAAAACCATATTCCAGGTAATTTATTTCATATGGTTGTGATGGTCTAGCTGATTTCATTAGAATAATTTAATCAGATGAAGAAATTATTCGAGGATTGAATTGTTTTTCCAAAGTAGAGTGCATGCTGTCTACCTCCATCTTCGTATGTCCTTCCTCCAAAATGATTTGCTGAATTTCAATTCCCATGTCTGACGAAATATTCAATAGAACGCTACAGAGTATTTTATTCTCATTCTGAGAAGTACATCTATCTGATATGAGAATAATTTTCTTGTAGGATGAGCAGTTTTCTCGACTAATACTTACTATATAACTAGTTATACTATTAGCGGCCACTCCACCCTCGTCTTCGTGCCACACATACATGTGTACATCCTCTGTATTTTTCATGTAAATTCTGTAGTTGTGAACAGCTAACTTCGTTTTGTAGTATTGTTCTGAAGCAAGAAATTTCAGGCTAAGTAGAACACTTTACATGTCCTTTGTGATGACAAGGACATCAGATGACATTTCATCGATTGCCAATTTCTTCGTGTCTCTTGCTTAATTTTTTTTGTAATATGCAGTTGAAATTGGTCCTCGGTAACATTTCCTTCTTTGTATGCTACACACACATCACATTGGTCATGTTGTGGTTTAAAAATTGAAAATTTTTGTGCCTTCAATACTTCGAGTAATTTTTTTCTCTTTACAGCTTAGAGATTATTACTTTGGCTCCACTGAACATAAACTTTATCATCGAAATTGACGCAGAAATTGAGGGCGCCAATTCCTAAATTCAAAATGTATACTCCATTTTGTAGTATAGAGCAATTGAGAATTTTGTACCTTGCACTGGTGTAGTCCCATCTAGCCTACGGAAATATAGTTGGAGCGGATTACTAAAAACGAAAGCAAAAAAAATTAAAGTAGCACAAAAGTGGATTATGCAAATGATGTACAAGAAGCACTATCGGTACCCAACGAGTCAATTATTTGCAGTAAGGGGTATTTACGATCTAACTTAACTATATTGTCGATCTCTTCTAGTTTGGCAACACAAACTCGGGGAATCTCGTTTGAAAATTGATCACAGTCACCGAACTAGATATGGGGAAAATGCGTCTTCTGTACCACGCATGAATAAAACTAGTGGCCAAAGAAGACATATATATCTCGGTCCTAGAGTCTTCAACGAGTTGCCTGATAGACTAAAATGTATTTCCTCTCTCCGCGAGTTCAAACGAGAAATGAAGATCTATATTACGGAGGTAGGAAGGGAAAGAATCCACTCATTTATTGACCTTGAAAATCATGGAAACTAAATCTATCCATAAGACAAATTATGCTCCAATCGAGTTTAAATTCGAGTCAAAAATTATAAAAATGATTATCAAACAAAAAAAAATTAATAAATATATAAAGAGATATAATATAGAATTAAGCACATTAAGATTATAGCACTTCGTAGAATATTGTCATAGATGAAGATATTTCGTATTTGTCACTGTGAGGACCTTTATTGTTCATTGTTAATGAAACACCCACCCACGGAGTTTATTCCATGTGGGATTCTATGTTTATTTAATGTGAAGTCAATTGCTTGTGTTATCAGTGTATGATATGTTATATTGAATGGTCTGAATAAACATTATTATTATTATTTATTTATTATTTACATGCGTTTTGGATATAAAAGAATCCTCAACGTATATTCGCTTGCTTTCTGCTCGGCAGTAGTGGCTGGGTATTTTTCGAATATTTTCCAGCCACATTATTACCGATTTCGATTTTGAACATTTCGATCCTTCATTTTTACGGGTTCTTTTGTCAATTTTTCGTATCTTACTGTTTGGAGTTTCAGCTATATCTCCTATCTTGATCCATTCTTGAAATACGTCTCCTTCCATATTAAAAGTCACCAAAAAAAATTCCTTGCATACGCGAATTTTTTGCCCATTCAAACCTGGTAAAAACAAATCGAACCCATAAGATTTCTTCGGATTATCGTCAATAGTATCTGGCTGCCGTCTCCTGGTATTTAGAATTTGTACTAATCCATTTATGTAAGATTTTTAAGCTTCCCATGACTTTGATTGCCAGAATTATTGGAACAAATCTTTTCTGATATTGTCGTCAATAACCGCACATAAAAAACTCCTATCGGTTATCTTTTCAACTCCGTCGGAGCAAGGCTCATCTCTTATGCCTTTCTCTTCTTTTTGTGCATTTTTTTTGACGATTTTCGCTTCGTTGACACTTATGATGGTTTTCATTCCTTCTTATTTTTTTCCAAAAAATGTCAATTTCTGATTATTCTTCTTATTGTATTTTACTGGCATTTTTTCATCAATTTTTTCGTCCTGTGAACTGCTACGATCCTCCACTATATCAAAGATACCGGTGCATTCATTCAAAATGAATTTTTAATTCTCAAAATGTTGTTCATCGATATTCACATTGGTTTTTTCATTAATATGTTTGACACATTCTTCAACAATATTTTTCTCCCTCATTTTTCATTGAGTATCATGTCTATTTCCATAATGTTTTTCCTTGATCCTAAACCTTGTGAAATCACGTCTCCTGGGGCTGGGGCATCTTCATTATAAAAATGGAAGGACCGTAAATCTGGGCTTTTGTAAAAAATGTCAGTTAATAGAGCAACAGTTGAATCAACACGGTGGCGCAGGAACAGCACACGTCAAAATTATTCTTTGAGCCCTACTGAGGGGAGGTAATGGCATGTTTCTCTGTAAAATAAGCACCGAATCAATCATTTCGAAGTTATCGCAAGATACTTTCCCCTAGAGCTGATAAAAAGTAATGCAATATAAGAACTTTCAGCAGAATATTCTTCAAAATGACCTTTACATACACACCAAAGTTCTTTTAAGAACTTTTGACGCAACATGGTCGGCAATTAAACTATTGAGAAATCAGAAGGTAATTAGTTGAATGATTATTCAATATTAACTGGAATATCAGACTCAAGAAAGAATTTGATGAACAATGAGTGAATTCCATTTTAAACTCTAAACTAAAGGCACCGTTTACATAACCAAAAAACGAATGTTTCCCACCTAAAGTCGGAAATCTAGTTTATCTATCTAATATAGTATTCTGTCAATTCACAATACATTCAAATTACAACAATCACAATAATTTAGTGATGAAAACAATAATAGTAACTGAATATAACAATAATCCCAAGGACTAGCGAAAATGCACTAACAAATTGAATCAAAAGAGTTAAACATTTCGGAAATAGTCTTGTTGCCAGTATTGCCGATGTAATTGTCATGATGAAGCGATAAAAAAATTAACAAAATTTGATTATTTAGGAGCGCCTTTTGGTGAAAGCAGCTATGGTGGAATTTGCCTATTATTTTCTGGAACGTTAACCAAAGAAGTAAGTTCCATAACTGGTGATTGGTACACCACATAACATTTCAATTGGTTCCTAAAATTGTTCCAATCATTCCAAGAGCCATGTCCTTATCAGTATCGCTCAATTTATAAGGTCCCTCACTCTTAAGGTGATTTGAGGAGAGATGGACCGGAAGGACACCGATTCGAATTACTCCTTCTAGCCTCTCTGAATTGCATGGAAATATTACTTTTCTCAACGACTACACAGACCTATGTTATTCTCCAATATTTAGGATTTTCAAGTAATTATGTACCTTTGAATACCTTTCTTAATTCAAATAGTAGAAAACATGATGTTTTTTTCTCTCTCTATAATTCATACCTGTTTTTCTATATTTAAGACAAAGTTTACCACTGTATGTCATTTTCAACTCACATTTTGTAAACGTCTAATGATGATAGAAAAATCGAAATAGCTATCACGTTTATTAACTAAAAATTTGCACCAGGTTTTGTGATATTCCTTACAAAGTAAATATCACGTAGTAATGGACTCAATATCATTGTTGAGGTCCATTTTACTTTTTAAATCCATTTGACGACACGTTAAAAAAGGAAAATTGATACATATGTATATACAGATGAACCGATAGGATCTGCGAAAAAAGAAATATTCAGCCGCCAATTTAAGAATTGGGTCGAATTTTTGATCCAGGAATATTGAAAACGCGATTGGAGGAAGCTCGTCGAATAAGAAGCTTTAACTCTTTAGGGCATAAAGTCCTTTCAGAAGGATCAGATTATAAATGCATGTCGTAAATGCAAATGAGTGGTGGGTAGCCAGCAACACGTGCATCTTCTCATTATACCTTTCTCAGAAGCATTTATGTCTTTGACATGACGTGAAATACGATAGTGTTGAATTCATTGATGACCATGGATCCCAGTTTATATTCTTCTAAAAATGGTTGGTAAAAAATATTCAATTACTATTTAACAAAAATATTTGTGGAACTCTTCTGAAAAATTCCGACGCATTATAGTCTCTTGTTTACAACTTCGATGTTATTCTCAAATTTTATTACCAAGTTTTTTGCTAATGCAAGTTTTTCCCGGCAATCAGCTTAAAATGACTATATGCACAGAAGTCATTTCTGTTTTCGATTCAGATTATCTCTGCGTCAATTTTTCTTCATCGTAGAAGGCGATGATTTCTATGAAAGTATTACGAAAATATATATTGAACCTCCCAATCAAAATACAGCAGAATCTGAATAACACAGCGACGTTTCAGACCAAGGATACGAAATTCCTTTCGAGAATAGTAAGGATGAGGAAACTCATGAAAAACTTTCTGCTGGAACAAGTGGACTGCAATCTTAAGCCACCGCACTTTCCTATTCATCGCAGAGTGATGATGAAGAAAATATATCATTTTCTGTTATACAACAGCTTTCCAGGAAGAAGAAAGATAAAACTATTCAAAAAAAAATAAAAATTCATTCATAAGTGGATGGGGGTATCCCCGAATATTGTATGAATGATCCTGTGCCTCCATCTCGCGATGCACAGTCGGCCGAACCTCCACCCGATTTGTTCAAACTTCTTTTCACGGAGGCGATCATGGAAAATATCGTTCACCTGACAAATTTATATGGGTCAAAAAAAACATTTCTTTAAATTTTTCTATAGATGAACTGTATTTGAAGCTTCATTGCTCAGTGGATATGCCAAGTACCCTAATAAATGCATGTATTCGAATGCCACTAATGCTACCCCTTCAATACTTCGGGACTGGATGAGACTCAACCGTTTTGAGCTTTTCTTACATCATCTTCACTTCAATGATAACAACAATGTTTCGACAGACCAACTTCATAAAGTGAGACCACTTATTGACGGATTGAATCGAAATTTTCGAGAGCACGGCGGTATAGATGAGCATCTATCGATTGACGAAAGCATGATGCCGTACTATGGAAAGCATTATGCGAAGCAATATATCAAATGAAAGCCAATCAGGTTAGATTGGCCTTTTGTCAAAGTGGAGGGTATATGTAAGCACTCGAAATATACACTGGTGAATCTGATTATGAAAAACATTTGGGTTTGGGTGGCGATGTTGTTTTTTTTCTAACTCGATTAGCAGAACTGGAAGAGAATGAGGGTTATTAACTTCATTTCGATAACTACTTTACTGATATTGATCTAATGTCCCATTTAGCGGACCGCAATAAATGTGCTACTGGTACTATATGCCAAAATCGTTTAGCAGGATGTCCTCTTCCAGAGAAAAAGTATGGGATAGTGAAAAAAGAGGATCTTTTCAGTTTTTATCAAACGAGAAAATTCTGATGGCTTAATGAAAAGACAACAAGGTGGTAACGATGGCCACCGACTTCGAAAATCAATCTAAGATGACTGCTAGACGTTGGTGCAAAGAAGCCAAATCCAAACAGAATGTTCCTCAACCAAAAGTGGTATCAAATTACAATGAATACATGGGAAGGGTTCATAATATAGATGGATTAGTAGCTGTGTACCGATCGGGAATGCGGCAAAGAAAATGGTACTGGCCCATTTTCAGTATTTGTTCGATGTGAGTGTGGTAAATGGCTGCATTTTGATGGAAAAACTGAGATCCGAAGATCTAAACTGTGCAAATCTTCTAACATTCAAACGTCGCATAACCGTGAGCTTCCTGGAAAAATATTGGTCCAGATCAGTCAGAAACTGCCGACAGTTTGTCAACAATAACGATGTTAGATTCGATAATGTGGGAGATTTGGTCAAATACTCTGGAAGTGACAGGAAATGTAAAATGTGCCATAAAAATTCGAATTTCGTATGCGATAAGTGCAATATTGGCCAAAAATACGATGTTAATGTTATCGTATTTAGTTTATCCAAATGTGTTACTATCTTCAATATTTCATTCGTAGAAAAAATAAATTAATTTTGATGCAAATATGCTCTTATGTATATAGTCCTTTTAAACGGATCACCTTTATTTTCTAAACTGAGAGAAAATTTAAAAATAGCGACAGAACCTCGTTTCAACAGTAAATTTATATCCATATCAAGAAAAAATTATAATCAAATCAAAATTTTTTTCTACATGCACTAAAGGGTTTACTGGACATTGAGTTTCATCATATATATATATATATATATATATATATATATATATGATGATGATATAATCAGTTTGATTGCATAAACAAATGTATGGGCAACTCGTCGGGGTGAAAATATATAAATATATATATATATATATATATATATATATATATATATATATATATATATATATATATATATATATATATATATATATATATATATATATATATATATATATATATATATATATATATATATATATATATATATATATATATATATATAGGGGTTTCACCCCGACGAGTTGCCCATACATCTGTTTATGCAATCAAACTGATTTCATGAAAAAATATAAATCCACCACCCGGTAATCCGGTAATTAATACCATTGCCAGGCAATGATTATAATCAGAACATATCCTGGAATAATTATATATTAGGATAACCTTAATTGTTATGAGAATATATCAATCTACCAGAATTTATACATACTATAGCATCGTCAAACAATGATATCAATGTACCAACGAGTAATGTCAGAGGCTTTCTCCCCGGAAAAATCTTGGTCAGTCCTTGCTTCAACAGATTATTTACAGAGACATAATGCCGTCGCTAATATCATTCATTTTAATCTAGGAATTAAACATGACCTAATTCCCAAAAGAAAAAAACTTTACAAATATGAACCTGAGATTATTTGTGAAAATGACAAATATAAATTTTATTTTGATTAAACAATTCTTTGCAACAGAGCTGTAAAACACAATAGACAAGATATCATTCCTACTGATAAACAGAATCAAATAACATATATAATTGATATTGCTACACCCGATACACATAATATACAAAATAAATACAATGAAAAAATTTCTAAATATATGATGCTTGGCGACGAGATTGAAAAAATGTGGAAAATGAAAAAAAAAATTTATTCTACCGATTATTATTTCCACAACAGGTGTTATTCCTAGGAATCTTCACAAATGTACTGAGATTCTGGGTCTGAAAAAAAATTTGTTTGAACAGTTACAAAAGATAACAGTCATCAAATCTTGTAATATTCTTCGTAGGTTCCTTTCCGCAAAAAATAATGAGGTAGAGTCATAGGTTTTCTCTTTGCACTATACTGCTCAGAATCTCATTTCATATTTTATTTATTTGTTTATATAAATGTAATATAATTAACTGACAATTTTGTCATATTTATATTCAGAGCAGTATTCTATACGATCGTTCACCACTTCACACGAAGGAAACTATGAATGAGTAACATTCAGTGTACTTGACTAAGGTACACACACTGCATTTTTCCGGATTAATATCATTGTCTGATGATGCTATAGTAAGTATATATTCTGGTAGATTGATATATTCTCATAACATTTAACGTTATCCTAATATATAATTTATTCCAGGATATGGTTTGATTATAATCATTGCCTGGCAATGGTAGTAATTACCGGGTGGATTTATATTTTTCATGAAATCAGTTTGATTGCATGAACACATATAAGGGCAACTCGTCGGGGTGAAACCCCTATATATATATATATATATATATATATATATATATATATATATATATATATATATATATATATATATATATATATATATATATATATATATATATATATATATATATATATATATATATATATATATATATATATATATATATATATATATATATATATATATATATATATATATATATATATATATATATATATATATATATATATATATATATATATATATATATATATATATATATATATATATATATATATATTTTGAAAGAGAAGATTTACAAAACTTTGAATGATTGTATTTACAATAAATGCTTAGATTTATAATTTTGATGTATGTCAGAAAAAACACAATTATGAGCTCAGGAAATGTAACAGGGGAACCATATTATCTTGTATATAATTCAATAAACGAGTGAAAAAGCCCGAGGAAAAAACTCGTTTCCCTGTCGCTATTGCACTAGCAATAGCTTGTCTGTTTATGCTGTGTTAGTGTCGTATGTACATAAAGGGTACCAAAGATTTTTCTGCTTAGCCGCTTCATTCTCCCTTGCATTCCATGATTTTCAAACGAAGACAAGGGGTTTGGGACACGAATCTGTAGCAATGGAAAAAGAAAACCAGCAGAAAAATATTTCAACAATCATACTTTTTATATGTCTAAACAAATCTAAGAAAAGCGTTTACAAAGGAAGCAAGATCATGAAAATGACTAAAGAGATAATAAAAAAAATACATAACCTGCGATATTTCCTCAAATTCCATCTCTGTTTGACCGAGAGAGCCCCGATGGCCAGGTTCAGTCTTTCAAGTGATGCCGATTATGATATATAGATGTTTTAGAATCATTTTGGACCCAATAATCTGGGTTGACATCGCCCATATATTATTTCTTCGTGGAACTTATTCAATTTAAAGAAAAATGTTCGAAAAATATGACATTTATAATTACCTTGGCTCACCTTATCTCTTTTTCATCCTGTTATTCCTGGCTACTCTCCACATTGACAGTGACACGTATTAGAGACTCTTCAGTGTTCTTCCGTATAATAATGTAATGGAAAACAGGTACAAAGCGTAATAGAAAGAACAGTATAGAAATTCAAAACAAGGCACACCATTACCTTTGGTTATAACTGTCAGAAAAATAAGTGATAGTCGATTGATGATCAAATAAAATTGCAACGGGTGTTTGACGAAAAGTTTAATCAAACTAATTGCATATTTTTCATTACATGTTAAGGCCAACTTTGCATCAGTTAACAAAGCAAATTATTCAATTATCCGTTGCAGCATTTTTATCTACTGTAATTTGCAAACCAGGTTGTTCATTTAATTTTCATGCAATGATATTCGATTTTGTACCACTTCAAATTAATTTTACGTGATATTCATTGTGAGAGGACACAAAGGGTTGGCCGAGTTGGCCCCGAATAAATTCCGTTGCATGTTGCTGCATGCGCTGTGGAAATATCTGTTTGTTTTTGGATGTCGTAGCACATTATTCGTCGGACTTTCCATGAGTTTCGGAAGCGTTAATTCGTAAAAGGACTCAAACTACACAGATTGCATGTCATTTTAACTAGTTTGTGATGGAAAGCCATTTGCTACGCTACAAGTATCTAGAAGTTATGGTTTCCGAAAAGGAATTCAATGATTTTTTTCCATTTAAATTAACCTGTCTCCACATCTAAAGTTATTGACACAGGTAGAGTGTTATACAATTAAGTAAGATCAACTAATGAATAAATTTACATATAGAAAGCTCTTGTCTGATTCACAAATACAAGTAAACGATGATTTCTACTAAAATATATTATTAAATGCTCGAAGCGTTTCGATACACAGTATCTTGACCAAGAGCAAATGAATACTACAAATATATCTTACTAACAAATTTTTATATACACTAAAGAGGCAATCCACTCAGAGCTATCCGTACTTGAACTAATGTTTAGGAAATAAATTCAATAAGGGTGAGTTATTTATGTCTACCTGATCATTAAGAATTTCCGGTGAATACCTAAATCTGTTAATTTCAAGTACTTCCAGAAGGTTGAGTTTTATACCTCTATTCTCAGAATGTAGGATTTTAAATTTTGAATTGAGAGAGTGACCATTTTCCATAAGATGATTTGAATAATTTGAATCGGTTTTCCGATTCCCGAGAGGAAAGCTCTGAATGAATTACCTTAACATAAGTATAACAAATATCCCTTTTGTTATATAGGATTCTTCTGTATTGTTTTCAACATTTCTGAGGAAAATTTAAATATCTATTGCTAATTGTTCAAAATTCGATGTATGATGTTTAGGATAAATATTGTGTTTGAATTCTTTCTCCAATAACGCCGTCTCATCAATGGTGAAATTTGTTTCGGTTAAATTTATGAATCTTTTGAAAAGTTGATGATGGCACGTGCCAATTTTTATATCACCATCAGATGATGCGTCAAATTTCAGATGGAATTGTATCAGCATGTACTATACCCATCTCTTATCGTTCCGAAATAATTTGGGAATATATTGAATTTTGATGATTTTGCAAGAACTAACAGAGAATGCTTTGAAATATTTGAATCAAGTAGCTGAACTGGCTACGCTCACCCGATAGGTGCCTAAAATTAATGTACTGGTCACTTCGTTCTTTCGAATTTGATATTTCAACAAGAATTGTTGGTAATTTGAGGTGAAAATTTCTGAAAAACACCAGATTGATAATAAAATGGTTGATTATTCAAACGAGGATATGTCTAATCTTTTTTTAATTCATGGCGAATGTCAAAAAGTGGTGGATAGAACTTGCAGGTAATTCAATAACCAACTTCCAAATTCGGCGCCTATGAGTAAAACAAAATTTCGAAATATTAGAAGCAATTTTCTGCAATTTGGAGGAACAAAATACATAGAAAATAGAAGAAAACCAATTTTCGAGGACGACGACAATCAAATTGATACGCTAGCGTATTTTCGTACCAATCCACATGCGTCCATTCAGTAAGCATCAATGGATATTGGATTGAGTTAAACTTCCATTCAAAGGATCCTTAAGAAATATAACATGCACCCGTATTCTTTTATCAGACTACAAAAATTGGAACCAACTGACCTTCCCAAGTTTTGACAGATAAGTGCCAACAATTTGGGTATTTTATGCCTTGCCCAAATGTCGGTTCTATATGTATAATAGAAAAGGTAGATTGCTATTTGAAATAACAAAGTGATGACCCACTTCCGGTATAACCGGAAATGGTATTACTTCGAAAATATTTCTCTCCAATTGGAAATCGCTAGTTATGGCCGCGTATAAAATTTCAGCTTGATATTGGAATTGGAGCTTAGAAAGTTTTCAACGGACGGTCCCGGTGGATATCCCTGTATATAACACAATATTTAGCTCAAGTAATAATTTTGATCTCTGAATTTTTTTCTGTCATTTGGGTATCAGTACCTGTTGATTCTTGATTCTAATTTCAAACTGTTTGAATATTTAACTTGATGAACTATGTTTGAATTATAAATAAAATTATGAAAACTGAATTTAAAACATACAATTGATTAATTCGAGAAATCAAAAAATACAGTGTACGAGCTACATAGCACCGCGCCACTGGTGAATCACCCAGCATACATATGGAATATTACTATAATTTGAGAGCACCAAGTATAGATCGTTATTGACTTAATTTCCGAGGAAATCAAGATTGATGCTCCTCCACTCAATCTTTCACAGTTCAGCCAAGTGTTGATTGCCTATGTAATTTTTTTTAGTTGTCGTTTATGCGAGTCTTTGAAATCAGTTTCCTGCAAATAGAGAATATCAGGTAAGAAGTCTGAAATAAGTTGTTGGATGCATTCAAGGCGCAGATAAAACCGATCGCAATATCATTGGATGATATTGAAAATATCATTATGAAGCTAAACACCTCAAAAAAGTCTAGGGAACACTTCGGAATATCGATAAATATTGTATCGAGAACCATCAATATGGATGATTTTTTTCTAAGAAATGAACACCTGCGTCAATTTCATACCAAATTATGTAGATATCAGTTTATTTTATAAAAAACTAAAAATGCAGCAGATGCGACGCTGCTTTATAATCATATAATGCATTCAGTGTTTGAAATCAGTTAGTTGGCACTTTGTTTCTGGTGTAAGCACAAATGAAAGATTCAAGTTTAATGATTCGACCATGGAAAGACGACATTTGACTAGAGAAGGGATGCTACGAGCCGTTGGTATGTTCCAAGCTGGGAGTTCACTACGGGAAAAATCAGGGGTTCTGGGAAGTAGTCCAAGTGTCATAAACCCTTTATGGTCGCGTTTCAATGAAACAGGTAGCGTAGAAGAACGCCATTCAGGTCGTTTCAGGATTACTACAGTCGCCCAAGACCGATTTTCATGATGTACAAATTTCCGACCAAACTGAGAGGAATCGACTGCACGAAGGTCAACTCCACTCCAGACGTCCTTTAAGAGTTCCACAACTGACCCATGGAAATCGCCCTGCTCGTTTAGCTTGGTGCCTAGAACACGTAAACTGGGATCTAGAGAGGTGGGCCACAGTTCTCTTCCGTGATGAATCTAGATTTAGTTATTATCCCGATTTGGAAGAATTCAAATATGGAGGGAACCGGGAAAGCAAAACCGTCTCCAGCATGCTCGAGAAGTTGTTAGACAGGGAGCCGGATCAGTGATGTTTTGGGGAGGTATAGGCCTTGGTGGAAGAACTGATCCGTTTTCATACAGAACAACCTCACGGGAACTTCTTAGGCAAATGAGATAGTTTAACCTGTAGTGATACCGTATCTCCAAACAATGGGTCAAAATCCACTCTTCCAACAAGATAATGCCCCTCTTCATCGCGCAAGAGTTGTCTTGAACGTTCTTGAAGGGAATGATATCGATCTTCTATCATGCCCATCCTGTTCCCCAGATCTGAATCCCATCGAGCATGTGTGGGACACCCTAAAAAGAAATCTCCTGCGGCAAAACGTCTTCCATCATGAACAGGAGCTTCGTTTAGCAGTTCAGGGGGCTTGGAATGACAGGCCAAAATTTAATATTGAGCATGCCGCGACGATGCCATTAATAACAGAGGTGGGCCTTCTGGGTACTGAAAAATATAAGTGCTTCCATATCGTTTCGAAAATATTAGTTCAGGATTTTTTTTTGTGATTTACCAAATTTCGTCATTTTTAAATTCGAATTTTTTTTATAATAGGTGCTTTGGAGAAGTCAAATATTATTTTGTTTCCTTGAGAATACATTATGTACAATACATCCTAACGAAAACCGGAAGATTTTTATAAATTCGAATCATCAAATTCATATTTTGAAGATATTGGTAAGTATTCTAATCTAACCTAGACATTTTTGAGATGTTTATGTTGGATATTTGTGAGCAGTCAGATGGAAGGTCTTCATCTGCTTCCTGAGATGTTTGAGATAGAATACTTGCAATACTTGCAGTTTCTTTAGCGTCACCTTTGAGGTGTTATTTAATTTTCTTCATGGATCAGAAGAATTTGTTTATAACTGGTTTCGCGGTTAGGATAGGATGAACTGAATACGTATTTGCCATCACAGAAAATATTGAGAGCTTTTTGAAAAAGATTGCTATTGCCAAATGAGTTTTTGAAAAATGCGATGAAATTTTCGCTCGGTAGAACGTATGAGTCTGGACATTTGTCGTATGCCTCTTGAATATTGTCTTTTGTTTTATTCGATAAGTTTTATCGGTTTTATCCTAGCATAAAATCTGCAGAATTGGTATTAGTGAGTGATTGGATCATTTTCAATTGTTGTGAGTTTAGTTGAGGTTTCAATAGTGCCGGATTGTGTGGCTCATTAGGATCAATTACATTAAGTGTTGTGATTGAGATATTTAGGCAAGTGTAAGCAACTTGACTCCGTTGCTTGCTAGTAAAACATCATATTCTGTCAGGTCAGTGGATATAAGGATTCTGTGACCACTACTTTCATAATTTATTGATTTAGATGATTTTAATTCATAATTCCAGAGGGTGTGAAGATATACGCCTCCCATCTAAAGCTGAGAATTTGAATATAATCATTTCCAGGAACACCCCTCATCATATCGCAGATGTAATCCGAGGGATTCCAAGGAGTTGTCGACCATATCGTGTGAAATAAAAGTACATTGGATATGAGAATCCTTTTCAGTGGAAATATCAGTTTCGTAACGAAAGAGTTATGTTTTTGTATGAATGAATGTCTTCTACTTTGTTCTCGTAATACGATGACAAAAAACTCAAACATTCCTGAGCTTATTTAGGAATTTGATGGAATTGAAATTTTTGTAAATTTTCTTCGTGGAAATTAAAACTAATTGCGATCAAACCCTGCCTTAATAGTAGTGATGTAATGCTGGATACTCTGAAATAGCTTTTCCATGTGTCGAGTAATGCGAAAATCAATAGTTTCCCATTCCAAAACGAGCATCATATCATGAACGATGAAGCTTAGGATAGCAGAATATGTAACCGAAATAGGATAGTCTGTACACTGAATGATGTTCATTGAAATCACAGAATATTACGAGCATTATAGAAAAAAAGATACATCAAAGTTGTATTCAACCACGTTTTTGTTGATAGATAGAAGTGACAGAAGAAATTTGAATGATCATCAATTTTGATATAAATTTCATCAAAGAAATGAATTTATAGGACAAAAATCTTTTCAGTTTCTAGTGATGAAACATAAATGGAATACTTCATATACTTTGTGATAAACTTCAGCAATTTATTTTGCAGTAAACAGGGTGTCCCAATTTTCTATAAAAAACATCTTGAGTGGTTTTTTCAGATTGGAGACCACTTTCTGTTCATGATTCAGGAGCGGCCTAAACTTGGCTAAAATGTCTTTAGGTAATGAATTTTTTTGGTGAGTAGTTTCGTCACAATATTTTTTTTCCGTAAAAATTCATGAAAATAAGCTCTCACATCATCGCATGCTCCTTCGCCCAGAAAGGATGAATACTTTTTCTTTTCGTCTTCTTTTTGCCCAAGGATAACTATTGAATAATTGAAATAGATTATCCTCATTTTGTACAGGAGTGACTCAAAATAATTATTGAATATTGTAATTTTAAACATATCATGTCTTGAGTTTTTCAAATGGAACACCTTGTATTTTATTATTCATGTCGACGATTTCGATTCGATCATTTGTAAAAATTTTCTATGAAAATTCTACAAACCGTATCAAACTCATTAACATGCATCATTATTCGCACAGAAGTTTTTTTTCTGTAATGATTAGAGTAGTGAAGAATGAAACGTAAACAAAAAAATTCTTGTAACAAATGATAAAATCAAGATGGTAAAAACGTGAATCGAGGTATGTGTTGACATTTGTGCCTTCTGTCAGGTGTCCGGACACATCATATTCTACATTTTACATGGTGAACTTATCAGTGTTTCGTTATTAAACATTGTCAAAGTGAGGTTTGAACCCAATTTTCTCAATTGACTGCAATGAAGTTATCCAAGGAAGAAATGATTGATATGATTTTATTCTGGATGAGTGTGATAAAAAACTTTTGTTGGCAAGTAGAGTTTATACACAAAGGTTGTATGCAAGATGCAAGATGCTTTGATAGACTTCTAATTAGATTTATCAAAACGGGTAATATTGCTTATAAAAAACATGAAAAACCAAAAACTGTTTCAGCCAAAGACAATCAGTAATCAGATTTGTTGACAGTGACAGAGGACCCATGTGAAAGCCAAAGAGAGATTTCTCAGTTAACAGATATGAGTCAAACTTCCGTCCAGAGAATCTTCAAATTGAATAAATTTCGTGCATATCATGTATAGCTGCATCAGGAAGTGAACAATCAAGACTATGAAAATCGAATCAATTTTTGCAATTGGGCAAGTGACAAAGTAGCGGAAAATCCAAATATGTTTAGCAGAGTTCTTTTCTCGGTCCAGTTTCCACAAGAATTGGCTTGTTAACAGACACAAGTTTCATTATTACGCCACAGAAAATCCAGACCTCATGAGACAACGGTTACCAGCATTGTTGGTCCTTGAATGTATGGGCCGATATAGTAGATGGATATCTTATTGGGCCACACTTTTTCGACGGACACCTCAATAGTGAAATGTATTTTGATTTTTTGTGAACTCATCAACCATGGTTACTGCCGATGTACCAGAGCATATAAGACAAGATTTGTGGTTTCAACAGGATGGAGCACCGTCACATTACTCACATCAGGTTAGGGAGCATTTGAATCATGTATTTTCACACAAATTGATAGAACGTGGTGGTCCTGTTAGATGGCCAAACTAGGTCTCCGGACCTTACAAGTCTAGATTTTTTTCTTATGGGGTTATATTATGGGCATCGTTTACCAGATTCCTTCTACAACACAGTTGGATATCAGACAGAGAATAGTCGACGCCTTTCAGTTAGTTAATCCGAAAATGTTTTCGAGAGTTCAACGGCCTTTCCTCAGGAGGATTTAGTTGTGTCTACAAAGAAACGTGCAACATTTCGAACTTTTATTGAAATAGTTCAACACCTTGTAGATCATCTCACCAAAACCAATCTTTCAATTAAATTAATCAAAATATCTCAATTTCTCTGATCAAGTGAAATGGTATGTACTAATAAACTCTTCTTTCGCAACCTCTGATTTTATTATTTAAGTTTATTTTTCTATTTAGAAAATGATCGAAGATAAATATAAAGTTACTTCTGCAAAATATGGCACAGTATTTCATGCGTTGACATGAACAATAAAATACAGGATGTTCCATTTGAAAAAATCAAGATACGATATTCTTAAAATTACAATATTCAATAATTTTTTGAGTCACTCCTGTACAAAATGAGGATAATCTTTTTCAATTCATGAATAAATCTATCCTTGTTCAATAAGAAAACGAAAGAAAAAAGTATTCATCCTCTCTGGCCGAAGGAGCATGTTTATATAAATATAGCTCCGCAAAAGCTTCGTTACGGAGCTACAGGGTGTTGAAATTTCCGGAAAGAAATTGTTCTTTCTTCAAATTTCCTGCAGTTTTGAGTTTTTTAGTCCAAATTTGGAATGCAAACCATTTTTCGCAGCCTCCATCATTACACATCCTAGATTTTCACTGAAATTGACAAGGTATTATCTTTCCCGAGGCCATGTCTTCTTTTTCCCTATCAAACTTTTTTGCAGTACGCCACTGATCAGAGTATATTCAATTTTCGTCATCTTCGTTCAGTTAAGAAACTTTTTTGACACCTGTAATTTTTTTGTAACTCCAACTGTTTTCGAATGAAAAATTATTGAATTTGAATTATTTGAAATGTATGTTATTCGCTAAATACAAACAAATTATAGAAATTCTCGATAGGTATGCCCAAGATTTGCTTTTATTTTGATAGCTCGTCTTCTGAGACTCAACATATACTTATTCAATATCAAACTGAAAAAGAACAATTAAAAACTAAATCAATTGCTGGAAGTGTCCTCCACCTGCAGAAATATAGGCCTCTGTCTTTTTTCGCATATTATTTCGCACTCTTTGAAATATTCCTAGGGTATTTCTTATCGTGTCACAAGAGGTTATTATTCGATTTCTCAATTCTTCTAATGTGTTCACTGGAGTGATATAAACTAAACTCATGAGATATCCCCATGAGAAAAAGTCTAAACTTTTTAAGTCTGGGGACCTAGGAGGCCATGGTTTTGACCAACCCCGACCTATCCATCGGTTTGTAAATGTATTATTCGAGAATTTCCTAGCTTCCCCACTAAACTATGCTGGTGACCCGTCACGCATGAACCATATTATGTTTTTCATTAAAAGTGAATCAAATTAGGTATTAAAGTGATTTTTCTCCCAGATAACTGGTAAATTCACAAAATAATAGGCGATCAAACCAGAATTGTCACAACCGTACCCAGCTTACTCTACTCTTTTGAGAAGATGTATGTGTTCGCAATTCACATACAGTGACCATTTTCATTATATTGCACCGTTATGAATTTGTTCGAATATTCAAAACACTTGTGTTTCTCTTCCAAATTGTGAATTATTACCAATCCATATATTGTTGGTAGATTTCATTAAAGTTTTGAAGCAAACCTGTGGATGCCGTACTAAAATAGACAGGAACACACTTCGAAAAGATTCTAAATTATAAAAACTGTGTAGTATATAAAAATTCTTTCAACAGCGTCTCAGATAAGAAGCTCATGATCAGATAATTGATTTATCAATGATTATTCAAAACTATTAGATAGATGAAATTTCAAACCAAGTGAAATCCGCTTGATCTTATATCTCTTAAAAAAATATTCAGTTCAATTAAAGCGAAGTTTCATAAGACTGGAAGTGGACGTCAAATATCTATAATGCAATGTGAAATTGGCCTGGATTTACGAAAGAATGAGCATCTCACAGCCGATTAAGTAATAATTGTCCAATTGACTGAGTTCTTACATCTGGCGCGAAAATCAACAATATCGGCAAAGTTCGAACCGGAAGTGGAATCGACCACTTTCCGGGATAACTATAACAGTTTATTGAAGTGCTTTCTGTGGAAATATGTTTTCCTGATCTTCTTCGGTGAGCAACGGATCAGTTCCTATTTCCTTATTGCATTGAACTTTCCTGATGTAACGCTATTTGATAGCTCAATACCATTGCTTCCAATCTTTATTAGAAGATAGATTAACTAGAGAATTGCTAACAATAAAACTAAGCATGTACGTAAGGTCTTTCATTTCTATTTATACAGAATGGATTTCTTGAAAATTTCAGTTGGAAAAGATAAAAATTATACAGACGTACGCCAAGGTTGCGATGTCCAATAAGTTTCAACTCTGAGCAAAAACTATAATTTGTTGTTCTCCACAAATAAAGTTTTCCAAATGAAGTCCATAAATAAACTCTCCATCCAACTATGTAATACATACAGGGATATCCACCGGGACCGTCCGTTGGAAAAATTTTTAAGCTCCAATTACAATATCAAGCTGAAATTTTATACGCGGCCATAACTAGCGATTTCCAATTGAAGTGTAATATTTTCGAAGTGATACCATTTCCGGTAATACCGGAAGTGGGTTATCTCTTTGTTATTTCAAATGGCAATCTACCTTTTTTATTATACATCTAGAACTCACATTTGAGCAAGGCATAAAATACCCAAGTTGTTGGCACTTATCTGTCGAAACTTTTGACAGATTTGATTATTTTTGTTATATACTCGAGTTTTGAGGAATATTACAAAAATTGTAGCTCGTAGATCTTTTGCATTAGAGACACAGTTTTTGCTTGGGTGGATAGAAGAAGGATCAAGAAATTTTTTAAGCAGTCTACACATGTCAAATGTTTATTGCGTTGTTTTGTATGATTTTTTCAATTTGGCCTTTTTCAAACAGCAATAACTAAATTTTTTCAAATTGCACGTGCCGAATTTTATTTTGCCATCACATGAAGCGTCAAATTTCAGTTGGAATTGTATAGGAATGTACTGTTACCATCTCTTGTAGAAGCAATTTTCTACAATTCGGATGAATAAAAATTGTAGCAACTGAGCGAAAACCAATCATCGAGGATAATTACATTAATACGAATAAATGATAGCAAACATCATAAGAGAAAACTAATTCACGATCTGAATAAATATTCAATATGGGCCCCATTTTGCTCGATACACTTGACAGCTCGTATACGAACATGATGTTTCCTCAGGATCAATATTACGAAAAGCATTATGAATGCGCCCTAGAAACTCTTCTTTACTTCTTACAGGAATAAGATACACTTCAGTCTTGATTTTGCCCCATAAATAAAAATCAAGGGGCGTCAGGTCCGGAGAATGCGGAGTCCATAAATTTGGTCCTTGATTACCCCACCATCTATCCACGAACATTTCTGCTAGCAGCCGATCTACAGCTCGTGTTTTATGTGCTGGTTCACCATCCATTTGGTAATAGCAATCTCTCAGAATGTTAAGGGGTAATCCATCTAAAAAATTTGCTAATGTTCCTCTCAAAATTTCCAGGTATCTTTGTCCATTAAGATTTTCCTCATAAATGTGATAAGCCAGCAAATCATTCATTAAAATTGCAAAAACGTTCACGCTGAATTTATTTTGGAAATCAATAACCTCAATGAAATGTGGATTTTCTGTGACCCAAAAATAACGATTTCTCCTGAAGAGATGGGTAAAGTACATGCTGATACAATTCCGTCTGAAATTGGACGCTTCATCTGATGGCTATATAAAAATTGGCACGTGCCATTTGAAAAAATTGAGTTATTGCTACTTGAGAAAGGCCAAATTGAAAAAAATCATACAAAACAATGCAATAAACAATTGACATGTGCAGACTGCTCAAAAAATTCCTTGATCCGTCTTCTATCCACCCAAGCAAAAATTGTGTCTGTAGTGCAAAATATCTACGAGCTACAATTTTTTTTTAATGTTCCTCAAAAATCGAGTTTATAACAAAAATAATTAAATCTGTCAAAAGTTTTGACGATAAGTGCCAACAACTTGGGTTTTTATGCCTTGCTCAAATGTCGGTTCTAGATGTATAATAAAAAAGGTAGATTGCCATTTGAAATAACAAAGTGATGACCCACTTCCGATATAACCGGAAATGGTATAACTTCGAAAATATTACACTTCAATTGGAAATCGTTAGTTATGTAGCGATGAAGCGTTATGTACTCAAAAAGTTTTTAACGGTAGGTCCCGGTGGATATCCCTGTATAAGAAAGAATGGTTTCGAAGTAGACGGATGAGCTTGTTTCATATCGATCCTATTCATAAAAGAAATGAAATGCATGTAAATATAGCATAAATATGGGACTTCTTTTCTTGATAATAATCTATAGTCGAATAAAACAAATATATATTCGAGTTTAACTAATAACTTGGTGAATCGTTTTTACAAAATCATTAAACAACAGAAGGAAACATAAGAGGGCAATAAAGAATAGCCTGGCTTTTAGAAAAGTTTTCTCCAATTGATCTTCTGTTTATCTTCATAATCTACTATTGAATCAGGTAGTCTCGATTGTATATATATATATATATATATATATATATATATATATATATATATATATATATATATATATATATATATATATATATATATATATATATATATATATATAATAATAATAATTTCGACTTTATGGCGCACCATTTTCTTACGGCACTGCGCGTTTTCTTATTATTTTTAATGGATCTATCGGTGGTAAGAATGCCATACAAAAATATGTGACCACTCTACCTGTTCTTTTGAATTCTCACCTGCACTCGGTTGGACAGCTTACAAGTGACGCCATAGTACTGAATCCTATTATTTCATGCTCTCGAATCGTTCTAGATAGGTCACATGTTGGTTCAAAAAACCCATAATTTTTTCAACATGGGCTTGTAGTGTATAATCTTTGTACAAATGAATGAAACGTGAAGATTTTGATTTTATGCGAATGATATTTTCTATTGTGGAATAAGGTATCTGTTTTAGTGCATTTGAGCTCTAAAGTCGAAAATCGACCTGTTTTTCTTAGCAACACAATGAATATTTGGAATGTTTTTTTTAATAGTGCGAAAGATAATGAACTTTTCATATGTGAATCGAAAACTTCTATGTGTACCTCTTCGATAACATGGTTCAAATTCGATAGTGGAAAATTTGATATATATATATATATATATATATATATATATATATATATATATATATATATATATATATATATATATATATATATATATATATATATATATAGGTTTTTTCTTCTCGTTAAGTAGAATGATTCTTAGATCATGAAAATCAAGCTTCGATTCGAATATCATTGATGAAGTTATCAAAATTTGTGAAACTGATTCCCATGTATGTTGAATAGTATAGCGGAACCGAAGTATTCACTACCCTGATCACGTAACCGAGTAGCCATATTCTTCGACAGTAACTTTGTGTTACTGTGTTGCTGGATTTTAATGAGCAATTTCACACTCTGAATAGATATCTCTGCCATTTTCTTTTATGAGTTTGTCGAGGAATCTTTGAAAGAAAAGATTTCAGAAACAGTAAAACACGTGTTGGAATCAATGAGGACGCGGAGGTATCTAATTTATTTATCTGGGAGTCAAAGAAAGAATCAGCATTCACAGAGTATTCCTGTAAAATAAAAATTTTTCGTGCTTGTGAAATATTCGAGATGAAACTGAATATTTTAGGAATTACAAATACAAGTAAACGATGATTTCTACTGAAATATATTATTGAATGCTCGACGCGTTTCGATACTTAGTATATTTATCAAGAGCGAATGAATACTTCAAATATATCGCACTAACAAATATATATATATACTAAAGAGGCAATCAACTCAGAGCTATCCGTACCTGAACTAATGTTTAGGAAATAAGTTTATTAAGGGTGAGTTTTTTATGTCTGCCTGATCATTAAGAATTTCCGGTGAATTCCTGAATCTGTTAATTTCAAGTACTTCCAGAAGTTGAGTTTTATACCTCACTTTTCAGAATGAAGGATTTTGAATTTTGAATTGAAGGAGTGTCCATTTTCCCTAAGATGATTTGAATAATTTGAATCGGTTTTTCCATTGATGAAACTGCGTTTTTGTTCAGAGATTCTAACATTAAAATTCCTTCCTGTTCTACCTACATAAAAACAATTGTAATCTGCACATTTCGATCTGTAAACACCTGATTTATTTCCTTCATTAATTGTAGATTTATAATTCCTGATAAATGAACCTAAATTTGTTGATGTTTTGAACGCTATATTTGAATTTGAATTTTGAGAAGGATTTCACATTATTGCTGATATTGCCTATATATTTAAACTATTGAATTTTATTGTTTTGGTGTTCACCGATTGGATAAATATGTTGTAAAGCTAATTTTGTTTTTTCTTATGTAGTATAATGCTAACTGAATTGAAATTTGATAAAACAGATCGCAATAAATAATGGTTATGTTGCAAATTTAGTTAACAGCATATTACATAGGAAAAGTAGCTTTACAACATATATATCCCATCGGTAAACACCAAGACAAGGAATTCAATAATTTAAATATATAGGCAATATTAGCAATAATGTGAAATCCTTCTTAAAATTCAAATTCAAATATAACGTTCAGAATATCAACAAATTTAGGTTCATTTATCAGGAAATATAAATCCCAATTAAGTAAAAAATAAATCAGGTGTTTAGGTGTTTATAGATTGAAATGTGAAGATTGCAATTGTTTTTATATAGATAGAACAGGAAGAAATTTTTATGTTAGAATCTCTGAACATAAACGCAGTTCCATCAATGGTAAAACCGATTCAAATTATTCAAATCATCTTAGGGAAAATGGTCACTCAATTCAGAATTTAAAATCCTACATTCTGAAAAGAGAGGTATAAAACTCAACCTTCTGGAAGCACTTGAAATTAACAGATTTAGGAATTCACCGGAAATTCTTAATGATCAGGTAGACATGAATAACTCAACCTTATTAAATTTGTTCCTAAACATTGGTTCAAGTACGGATAGCTCTGAGTAGATTGCTTTTTTTAGTATATATATATATATATATATATATATATATATATATATATATATATATATATATATATATATATATATATATATATATATATATATATATATATATATATATTTGTTAGTAAGATATATTTGTAGTATTTTTTCGCTCTTGATAAAGATACTGTGTATCGAAACGTGTCGAGCATTTAATAATATATTTCAATAGAAATCATCGTTTACTTGTGTTTGTGAAAATGGCTTTCTATCACATAAAAATCTTATTTACTTCTTCTGGAATAGCAGACGAGTGAGTCTTGAAAAGTGCAAGAAGAAATTCAAAGATTTTTCAATATTTTCATTTTCCAGTGTAAATTGAATCGATCGATGAAAAGAAGTTAAAAACTGTAAGAAACTATTAAGTTGTCTGTCAGTGCCAGTCCAAATACAGAAGATATCATCTACATATCCTTTCCATAAAAATACATTATTAATTAGGATGTTGGAAGAACTAAACATTCTAATTTCCAAATTTAATAACGGAGACAATGGAGAGCCCATAGATAAACCATCTAATTGTTTATATATTTTATTATTGAACTTTTGAACTTTGTTGGAGACATAGGTTCACTTCTATACAAGTGGAGCTTAATGTACTATTAGAATGAAGTGGTTTATTGTGGCTTCGACATCACTTCAGGGTGTCGGAGGACATAGATTAATTATATCAAAGGATACTAATTTAGCATTTGGTATTTTTAGAGATCTCAAGTGATTTTTTAGTTCTATAGAGTTTTGGATTGAGTATATTGGATTGTGTTGTATCAAACTTGGAAGTAAATTGCTCAAATATTTACATAATTTAGTAGCTAAAGCACATACATATGAAACAATAGGTCTCATGGGACAATCTGTCTGGTGAATTTTGGGTAATGAATATAAAATTGGAGCTTTCGGATTCATAACAGTCAATTTCAACTCATCTTATAGCAATGAACTAGTACAAATTTTAATTAGAGCTATGACTTGGGTTTGAAATTTGTTAGTAGGATCAACATGTAATTATATAAATTTTTCTGGAATGAATAGTCTTTCTCTTTTTTCAATAGACATATCAGTTTCTAAAATCGTAATTGTGTTACCTTTGTCAGGTTTACAAATGGTTAAATTATGGTCTTAAATTTTTGTTTGGTTGGATCTAACAATGGCTAATTCCCTATTGCTTTTGGTCAATCTAGAATGTCTCATATATTTAGTACAGACTACTTCTTCATCTTCAACTTCTATTGAGCTAAGAGCTATCTCAGAGTTATCGGCTTACATTCTTAAATCGTTGAAATTATTTATATTGGGACAATATTTCAAACCTTTCTCTGAAAGTTCTGTGTCCCTTTTATTGAAAGGAGTATCTGAAAATTTTTTTATTCTAGGGTGAAATTGAAATAATAAAAAACAAGTACTGTGTTTTGAGGAATTTTACTTAATAACTGCGATTCGTAACGCGTTTCACTACACCGTAGCTTCTTCAGACGAATGAATATACAGAAAAATACGCGTTACGAATCGCAATTATTAAGTAAAATTCCTTAAAACACAGTACTTGTTTTTATTATTGATAATGGAATTTTACCAAGTAAAAGCATTCCAAATTCAAATGAAATTGAAATTCTGAAGTGGGTGTAGCAATTTAAATATCTCGCTCATTGTCATTGATGAAATATTCCTTAAACATAATTCGAATAAAATCAGACATCCATCCCCATCTTACGGACAAGTGATACAAAGATAATTTGTACGAATAAAATTGAAATGTGAATCATTATCGATGTTGACCCTCGAAATATTATCTGCAGACTTCACCAGCAGATGCTGTTCAGTTCTCATCAAATTTTGGAAAAGACATTTACCTGTAAGTTATTTTATTTTTATGTATTATTTCAAATGTTGAAAAGAAAATAAGCGTTCTTTTAGCTTCTCGTCTTAACTATATCGAGAAGAATATCTAATCTAGACGCTCGAAGAGGTTTGTTCCTTTTCAATATATTCTTTGAATAATCATCATGATTCTTTCATGTAAATTGCTGAGAATGGTCATTTCGTTTGTAGGGCCTTTGGGTAGGATCATACAACTTTTCTTTACCTACCTTATCACTCGTTCAAACTTTCGTATAGACATATTGGCTTGTCTAATCGATTTTCCTGCAACAACTAGAAAACATCAAAGCATTCTTGCAAGTTGAGAAAATAAGGCCAGTATAACTAACTATTTGAGTCAAGCATCCCTTGCAACCTATATTACGAATATCAACATTAGATCAAAATTAACCTCGAAATTACTTACATCGTAATTTATTTTCTTATTCTCCACGAACATAAAATAGTTTATTAAGCAGTGAATTTTATAAAGTTCTAGATAGTAAGTACTTACCCCTTCTTTAAAATATAATCATATTGAAAATATATTTCGCATTTCATTACAGAAAAACTTATTTAAAGTGATATCTTTCAGTGAAATTTGTGTTTCCTAGGTTGAACAAATTGAAATCATTTATTGCAAGAGTAAGTGGTGCCCAACTAATATTTTTCTGAATCTTGTTTTAGCAGTTATCTCCAACCCACGCCTGCTTAAGCTCTCTGATCAAAAGCTGCCGTCTATGCAGTTGTCATTATTTCATGAACTGAACTACGTGACATGGGTTCAGAAAAATGATATGCATATTGAAAAAAAAACAGAATTGTAAACAGTATTATAGAGAAAAATAGAAAGACTATTTATTCCATTTATTTAGGTTGAAATTGACTCTTATGAATCCAAAAGGTTCAATTTTATATTCATTACTTAAAATTCACAAAGTAGATTTTCCCATAAGACCTATTGTATCGTATGTAAGTGCTCCAGCTACTAAATTATGTAGATATTTAAACAACATACTTCCAAATTTGATATAACACAATATACAATTTATTCAATACAAAACTATATAGAATTGACCTATCACTTGAGATCTCTGAAAATTCCTGTAAATGCTAAATAAGTATCCTTTGATATAATTAATCTATATCCTTCTACACCCTGCCGTGATGTCAAAGCCTCAAATAATCAACAACTTTATTCAAATAGTACATTTAGCCCCACTCATATAGAAGAAACTATGTCAGCTGTGAACTTATGTTTCCAACAACATGTTTCAAGTTCCATAATGAAATATATTAACTATTAGATGGTTTACCTATGGGCTCTCCATTTTTCCGTTATTAATTGAAATATTTATGACAAATTTAGAAAAAAGAATTTCAAATTCCTCCAACATCCTAATTAAGAATGTATTTCTATGGAAAACATATGTAGATGATATATTCTATAATTGGATTAGCACAGACAGACAACTGAATAGTTTCTTAGAGTTTTTAAATTGTTTTCATCGATCGATTCAATTTACAATGGAAAATGGAAATTTTGAAAAATCTTTGAATTTCTTGGATTATTAGTAGGGCTTATGACTCACTCCCCCTTAAAATATATAGAAAATCAACCTATTTGAATATCCTGATTCATAACATTAGTTATATACATCGAACTTTAACGGCCGCTTCTGTCTGATACATGAGTGTCGCATGGCGGTATGTTATCGAACTAGTGTGACCACTCAACGTTTTCCTGTTTTATCCGCTCTTTGGTTTCACCGTTTCGCGGGGCGTTGGTGAGGTAGCCTCTGTTTCGGTTCGTTGGGGGTCGCAGTGATATTTACATTATTGCGTTCGCTCCAACGAATTGAGATGAGCAGGTTACGGCATAGCCTTGTGTTACGAATGGGTTGACAATGCTAACGAGGTCAAACGTGACCGAAACTGCAGTCCATTATTCCTATTCGTGACATCTGACCGTGCTATACCACTTCCCTGTGACCCTGGTTAACGGTGATTATGAAAAGTAGATCGGAAAACTAGCTCCTTCAAGGGAGGATATTCAACATTCTACGGAAGGTTGAATATTGTCCCTTGAGAAATAATTTTCTTCGATGTGTCTATACATTGCGAAATCTCGCATAAAGTAACTTTTTGTTTTGAGAATAGTTAGATACTCTGAAATCCCAGAGTATCAAATTGAGTGTTTTTCCTTTATTTGTGCACATATTGCTTTCTACTCCTTTGTCATCTGTCGACTTTGAGAATGAAGTTCAGGGTTTAAAATTATTCGCTAAGAACAACGGCTATGAACCAAAATTAATTGATACCTTAATAAGACGAAAACGACATAAACTTTTATTCTTCTTCTTCTTCTTATAACGCCGTCTCCAAACGAAGGTTGGCGATCCAATTGGCAATAATTGTTTTCGACACTGCAGCTCTAAAAATTTCATCGGACGTTCTTCCAAACCACGTCCGTAGATCTTTCAGCCATGAGTTTTGGCGTCGTCCAACTGATCTTTTTCCTTGGACTTTCCCCTCAATGATCAGGCGAAGGATCTCATATTTTTTGCCGCGCATGATGTGCCCGATGTACTGGAGCTTTCTTTCTTTGATAGTTCTCATCAACTCTTGTGATTTTCCCATTGTATTTAGGACGTCCATGTTTGTCCGTCTCTCCATCCAAGAGATACGCAATATTCTACGGTATAGATACATTTCGAAAGCGTCTATGCGTCTCTCCATTTCTGGATTAAAAGTCCAACTTTCATATACATAAGTAAGGACAGGAAAAACATAACAACGAAGTAGTCGCATACGAAGCTGAAGATTAAGTCCGCAGTTGACGAAAAGGTCTCTCATGCCAACGAAAGTTTCACGGGCTAGTTCGATTCGAGATTTGATCTCTATTTTCGGGTCACTTTTTTCGTTCACCGAAACGAATGCACTTGTTCCACAGGTTGGTTGTTAATGCATATTACAGCCTCCACTGCTTGCTTAGAAAACACCATACTTTTAGTTTTGTTAACGTTAACAGATAGTCCAAAGCGTTGGCTATGCTCTACGATGAGATTCATGGCTCTCTGCAAGTTTTGAAGGTTGTTAGCTAGTACCACGGTGTCGTCTGCGTAGCGGATATTACTAAGTAGTTTTCCATTTATTCTAATGCCTGTGTCTATGTTTTCAAGTGCTTCTTTGAATATTGCTCCTGAGTAAATGTTAAACAATAGAGGCGACAGCACACAGCCTTGACGTACACCTTTCCGTATTGCTACATGTTCAGATGTTAGCCCATTAACTCTCACTTGTGCAGTGTGGTGCCAATAAAGGTTCGTAATAATGCGTAAGTCTTCTCCATCAACAACGATATTTTTTAGAATTTCCGCCATTTTTTTATGTGAAACACAGTCAAAAGCCTTCCGATAGTCAACAAAGCAGGCGTAAACATCGACATTCTCTACATCTTTGGTAGAGTACATTAAGAGAAAAGGGAGCCTCACGCGTTCCTAGGCCGTTTCTGAAACCGAACTGAACTGGATCGATTTCTCGCTCGCATTTGGTGTAGATTCGAGTATGTATAATTCGTAGAAAGGTTTTCAGAACATGCGACATTAGGCTAATCATTCTGTAGTCATCACAATTTGTCGCATTGGTCTTTTTGGGCAGGGTGACAAACACAGATTTGAGCCAGTCTGCTGGGATTTTACCGGCTCTGTTATTAAACAGTGGTGTTAAGAGCTTAAGGCCAGCCCCTTCTTGCTGTGTCATTAGCTTAAGCGTCTCTGCATAGATTGCGTCGGGGCCAATAGCTATACCATTTTTTTGAAGCTTTATTGCTCGTATAACTTCTTCCGATGTAATGCAAGGACTAGTTTCATTAAATTCTTCAGGTTGCGGGCTTTCCGTTCGATATTCCCCGAAAAGTTCTTCAATATAGTCCTTCCATCGCTTCAGCTTTTCTTCGACCCCGATCAGTTGTTGGCACCCTTTAACATTTCACTGTTAGCTTTGTGTTGTCTTCCTGTTATCTCCCTGATCTTTTTGTGCATGTTGAATAGATCATGCTTTTCAATTTCTGTGCATTGGTTAATTAGCCATTGCTCTTTGGCCTCCCTACATTTTCGTCGAATTATTTTGTTCAGTTCTCTATATCGTTCGATGTTTTTCGTTTTCAGTTCTCTTCTATCGTGCATCATTTGAAGAATCTCGTCAGTCATCCACGGTTGTTTTCTTTTTGTGCTGGTTAGTCCTATGTCGGTTTCTTGGGTGACTGTAAGCGCTTCTCTCAAAGCACTCCACTGGCGCTCAACGACAGTTGTTTCAGATGTTTCAGCAGCTTCCAGACTTTCTTCAAGTCGTTGACCTACTTTTGCCCTTATTTTACTATCGTCTAAGCTCTTCACGTTGATATATGAACTTTTATTGCAGAGCATTTATCCATAGAATACTAAGAAATCTAACAGAAAACGTCCAATTTACTATAATCCTAATATTAGCAACAACACAATCAGCACTAATAAAAAGAATTTGGGTTCATTCTCAGTAAATAATAAAGATAAAACAAAATTATTGGATAAAAACAGAGTATACAAAATACACTGCAGCGATTGTGAGACATTCTATTTACGCCAAACCGGCGTATATAGCATCGAGAAGAGAATTGAAGAATATAAAAGATCTAATCTCCAAAATAAGAATTCTACGGGTTTTTTGAACCACTGCATCAACAAAAATCATTTCATAGATTTCGAGAATATCGAACTCATGCATCCAGTTACTGAAGTAAAACGGATGGATCTCTTGGAGATTTTTGAAATTACGTCCGCTCATGGGAAAAAACTGCCAATTTGCAACAACCAACTAGACTTCAATTTACGTCCTGTTGTGAATACCGTTATACATAAGTGAAATCAGTCATTTTGAATTTAGTATTGTATTACTCCTGATAATGGGCTAACAGCCCGAAACATATCGCACCCTTGCTTCAAAACAAATACAACTCAAAAATTTGAATTTTTGAGATAAAACCGTGTATGTGTTAGTTGAACAATACTCTATCGATCAACAGAAGCTGCTGAATCTAACTTTATTACTCATCAAGCTCTAGTGTCGTTTTTCATGAGTCAAATTGAGCCAACTTGCCCTCTAGAAAAGTGACACATTGTCAGATGCAACTTGAACCTGGTTGAAAATTTTTGTTGAAGTCGGTGCGAAATTTGTATTATTTCAAGTTAGTGCACTTTAGACGACCGAGTCGCAGTTTTGTAAAAGGACCATTTGGAGTTGGGACAGTTTTCATGATTAGTGATTGCACACGAAATTGTATCATTTCAAATTGTGTCTTTTAAGGTGATAAAGGTAAATATATTTTTTATGTTCCATTACGTGTTGAATCACTTTTGATGAAACATTACTGGTTGTTTCAGAACTATATGAAACCAACAAATGATGTATTTTATTGCTTTTGGCTTGAGTAATCTTTAAATTTCTGTATAATAAACAATGCAACATTGAGTTATCACCTGGAAATTGAAAGCTCATCATCCGCAATTTCATCTTCGGCAAGTCTGACACCTGGGGGTAACGATGATATTTTCTCCGTATCCTGTAATTCTGGAATTCCTACCGCTTTACATTTGACTAGACTGAAGAACGTCAACTACAAAGTTTCACCTATTCCAAGTAATGAAAGCGACAACGACGAGGATGACGATGATTCAGTCGCTGATCCCAATTTCAGCATTCGATCTCATAGAAGTTCAAGTAGGTCTTCTGTTCGCAGTGAAAATGAGAGTTCGGAGTAAAGTGAAGTTGAAATAGAAGAAATAGAAGAAGAAGAAGGAGAGAAGAACGGTAAAAAAAGAAAGCAAATCCTGCGAAATGGATAACCAAGAAAGCCAAGTTGTTCAGAAATTCGGGAAAAGCATACGTATCGTCTTCTAGAACAAAAAACCAATTGCTGCAAAAAAAAATACCTCAACCTTGTGAACAGAATGCAGAATCAGCCAGAAAAAAGTGAAGAGATCAGGAAGGAATTTTTTATTAGCTACTGGAAACTTGCAAATCTACAGAGGCAGAGGGAATTCATTTTAGTGCACAGGGAAACTACTAAATCTAAGTATCGATACTCTGGCACACAAAACTTGAGGAAAATGTATTCAGCTTTTCATTTTGTTGTTGGTAAGTCGTATCAGAGTATACAAGACATTTTTTAAGGCCACTCTCGACATTATCTGAGAGCTCAGACAACAGGTGAATACAAAGAAGGTGGAAAAAGTTTATCTGGCCTATAAAGAGACTAAAAGGAGAGTCGTGAACAACAACAACTTCTGTTTGCCAATTCTGTGATGTACAACCGTATTTTTAATGGAGAATTCAATATCCCCTTCTTTACTCCAAAGAAGGTTCAAAGTGACCAGTGTGAATCCTTCAAAAATGAAAATTTGAAAGATATCTATGATCGGCACCTGAAAGAAAAAGAATTGTCTCGCGAGGAAAAAAAAGCTGATAAAATCGACAAAAATGCTCATGTTGAGTTTATGATTTACAGGCAGTAATGCTAGTACCAAAAGGCCAAGTATCATCACTCTATTACAAGAGCAAACTCAACTGTTATAATTTCACTATAAGTGACTTGAATGCCATGGAAGTTGACTGTTTCTTTCGGAATTAAACTGAAGCTAAACGAGGTGCAGTTGAGATAGGAAGCTGTGTACTCCGTTATCTGAAAACGTTGATGGAAAACGCAAGGGATAGCAACCTCGATAACATTTTCTATTCAGATAACTGCGGCCAGCAGAAAAATAAATATTTGTTGGCTGTATATTCTTACGCAGTGAATAAGTGGAATATCCGAAGTATCACCCACAAATTAAGCATTCATGGGCACTCACAAAATGAGGGGGAAAACGTGCACAGTGTTATCGAGGAACAAATTAAGAGACATCTTAGATCTGGTCCACTCAATGTACCAGAGCAATACGTCTCACTAATAAGAACAGCAAAAAAAGGCCCCCTATACCAAGTTCATAAAATGACTCATGAGGATTTTCATGACTGAAAAATCTTTGAAGAAGAGTGGGGTAATAATTTCACCACAAGCACTGAAAGTTGTTTGGCACGACATCAAAATTCTGAAAGTGAAAAAAGAAAACTCCCGTACTTTTCTATATAAAACTTCCTATCAGGACGAAAACTTCAAGACAGACAACATGGTTGGCTCTAGTAAAAAAACAAGATCTCAAGCTAATGCAGAATCAGTTCGGTTGGTTCCTGCTTATTCCGACAAAATTCCATAAGCAGAATATGAAAAGAAAGACTCGAAAGATCTTGTTGATAAAAATCTAATAGCAAAATATTAGTATAATTCTTTGTCAGAAGTGTAATTGACACAGTATGAAAACTTCATGATTGTTGATGTTCAATTTAACTTGTGTTACATATAAATCATAGAAATCAAAATATTTCTTTCACTTTAAATGCTGTATAAGCTCTTATATATTTACTTTGTTATGAAATAAAAAAACCTTCTTGAGATATTCCACTATAATTTCTTATATAACACAACATCACAGCGACACAATTCAAAATAAGTATGTGGTTAAGGAATTCAACAAATCATCTTGAGTGTTAAAGTTATCGAGTATTTCGAGAAATACTCATCAAGACTATCACAATTCAAAATAATTCATCGCAATTCTGATAAAAAAAATATCAAATCTGTCACAACTCAGAAAAAATGGCACGACATCAAAATTCTGAAGTGGAAAAAGAAAAATCCCGTACTTTTCTATATAAAACTTCCTATCAAGACGAGAACTTCAAGACAGACAACATGGTTGGCTGTAGTAAAAAAACAAGATCTCAAGCTAATGTAGAATCAGTTCGGTTGGTTCCTGCTTATTCCGACAAAATTCCATTAGCAGAATATGAAAAGAAGGACTTGAAAGATCTTGTTGATAAAAATCTAATAGCAAAATATTAGTATAATTCTTTTTCAGAAGTGTAATAGACACAGTATGAAAACTTCATGATTGTTGATGTTCAATTTAACTTGTGTTACATACATTTCATAAAAATCAAAATATTTCTTTCACTTTAAATGCTGTATAAGTTCTCATATATTTAATTTGTTATGAAATAAAAGAAAGCCTTCTTGAGATATTCCACTATAATTTCTTATATAACACAACATCACAGCGACACAATTCAGAATAAGTATGTGGTTAAGCAATCCAACAAATCATCTAAAGTGTTAAAGTTATCATGTATTTCGAGAAATAATCATCAAGACTATCACAATTCAAAATAATTCATCGCAATTCTGATTAAAAAAATATCAAAACTGTCACAACTCAGAAAAAATGGCACGACATCAAAATTCTGAAGTGGAAAAAGAAAAATCCCGTACTGTTCTATATAAAATTTCCTATCAAGAAGAGAACTTCAAGACAGACAACATGGTTGGCTGTAGTAAAAAAACAAGATCTCAAGCTAATGCAGAATCAGTTCGGTTGGTTCCTGCTTATTCCGATAAAATTCCATTAGCAGAATATGAAAAGAAGGACTCGAAAGATCTTGTTGATAAAAATCTAATAGCAAAATATTAGTATAATTCTTTGTCAGAAGTGTAATCGACACAGTATGAAAAATTCATGATTGTTGATGTACAATTTAACTTGTGTTACATATATTTCATAAAAATCAAAATATTTCTTTCACTTTAAATGCTGTATAAGTTCTTATATATTTACTTTGTTATGAAATAAAAAAACCTTCTTGAGATATTCCACTATAATTTCTTATATAACACAACATCACAGCGACACAATTCAAAATAAGTATGTGGTTAAGGAATTCAACAAATTATCTTGAGTGTTAAAGTTATCGAGTATTTCGAGAAATACTCATCAAGACTATCACAATTCAAAATAATTCATCGCAATTCTGATTAAAAAAATATCAAAACTGTCACAACTCAGAAAAAATGGCACGACATCAAAATTCTGAAAGTGGAAAAAGAAAAATCCCATACTTTTCTATATAAAACTTCCTATCAAGACGAGAACTTCAAGACAGACAACATGGTTGGCTCTAGTAAAAAAACAAGATCTCAAGCTAATGCAGAATCAGTTCGGTTGGTTCCTGCTTATTCCGACAAAATTCCATTAGCAGAATATGAAAAGAAGGACTTGAAAGATCTTGTTGATAAAAATCTAATAGCAAAATATTAGTATAATTCTTTTTCAGGAGTGTAATAGACACAGTATGAAAACTTCATGATTGTTGATGTTCAATTTAACTTGTGTTACATACATTTCATAAAAATCAAAATATTTCTTTCACTTTAAATGCTGTATAAGTTCTTATATATTTACTTTGTTATGAAATAAAAAAAGCCTTCTTGAGATATTCCACTATAATTTCTTATATAACACAACATCACAGCGACACAATTCAAAATAAGTATGTGGTTAAGCAATTCAACAAATCATCTAAAGTGTTAAAGTTATCAAGTATTTCGAGAAATAATCATCAAGACTATCACAATTCAAAATAATTCATCGCAATTCTGATTAAAAAATTATCAAAACTGTCACAACTCAGAAAAAAGGGCACGACATCAAAATTCTGAAGTGGAAAAAGAAAAATCCCGTACTTTTCTATATAAAACTTCCTATCAAGACGAGAACTTCAAGACAGACAACATGATTGGCTGTAGTAAAAAAACAAGATCTCAAGCTAATGCATAATCAGTTCGGTTGGTTCCTGCTTATTCCGACAAAATTCCATTAGCAGAATATGAAAAGAAGGACTTGGAAGATCTTGTTGATAAAAATCTAATAGCAAAATATTAGTATAATTCTTTTTCAGAAGTGTAATTGACACAGTATGAAAACTTCATGATTGTTGATGTTCAATTTAACTTGTGTTACATACATTTCATAAAAATCAAAATATTTCTCTCACTTTAAATGCTGTATAAGTTCTTATATATTTACTTTGTTATGAAATAAAAAAAGTCTTCTTGAGATATTCCACTATAATTTCTTATATAACACAACATCACAGCGACACAATTCAAAATAAGTATGTGGTTAAGGAATTCAACAAATCATCTAAAGTGTTAAAGTTATCAAGTATTTCGAGAAATACTCATCAAGACTATCACAATTCAAAATAATTCATCGCAATTCTGATTAAAAAAATATCAAAACTGTCACAACTCAGAAAAAATGGCACGACATCAAAATTCTGAAAGTGGAAAAAGAAAAATCCCATACTTTTCTATATAAAACTTCCTATCAAGACGAGAACTTCAAGACAGACAACATGGTTGGCTGTAGTAAAAAAACAAGATCTCAAGCTAATGCAGAATCAGTTCGGTTGGTTCCTGCTTATTCCGACAAAATTCCATTAGCAGAATATGAAAAGGAGGACTCGGAAGATCTTGTTGATAAAAATCTAATAGCAAAATATTAGTATAATTCTTTTTCAGAAGTGTAATTGACACAGTATGAAAACTTCATGATTGTTGATGTTCAATTTAACTTGTGTTACATATATTTCATAAAAATCAAAATATTTCTTTCACTTTAAATGCTGTAAAAGTTCTTATATATTTACTTTGTTATGAAATAAAAAAACCTTCTTGAGATATTCCACTATAATTTCTTATATAACACAACATCACAGCGACACAATTCAAAATAAGTATGTGGTTAAGGAATTCAACAAATCATCTTGAGTGTTAAAGTTATCGAGTATTTCGAGAAATACTCATCAAGACTATCACAATTCAAAATAATTCATCGCAATTCTGATTAAAAAAATATCAAAACTGTCACAACTCAGAAAAAATGGCACGACATCAAAATTCTGAAGTGGAAAAAGAAAAATCCCGTACTTTTCTATATAAAACTTCTTATCAAGACGAGAACTTCAAGACAGACAACATGGTTGGCTGTAGTAAAAAAACAAGATCTCAAGCTAATGCAGAATCAGTTCGGTTGGTTCCTGCTTATTCCGACAAAATTCCATTAGCAGAATATGAAAAGAAGGACTTGGAAGATCATGTTGATAAAAATCTAATAGCAAAATATTAGTATAATTCTTTTTCAGTGTAATTGACACAGTATGAAAACTTCATGATTGTTGATGTTCAATTTAACTTGTGTTACATACATTACATAAAAATCAAAATATTTCGTTCACTTTAAATGCTGTATAAGTTCTTATATATTTACTTTGTTATGAAATAAAAAAGCCTTCTTGAGATATACCACTATAATTTCTTATATAACACAACATCACAGCGACACAATTCAAAATAAGTATGTGGTTAAGGAACTCAACAAATCATCTGAAGTGTTAAAGTTATCAAGTATTTCGAGAAATACTCATCAAGACTATCACAAATCAAAATAATTCATCGCAATTCTGATGAAAAAATATCAAAACTGTCACAACTCAGAAAAAGTAGTTTTTTTCCAAATCCAATAAGAAAATATATGGAACTTCATACCGAATAACTTATTTCAGATTGTTACCATACGACAGTTAATAACTTTCTCCCGACTGGTCGATTAGTTTTTTGAATTTTCTAGAAAACGAGTTGTTTTGACTTATGGCAATTTTGAAGCAAGAGTTGGATATATAGAGTATTTTAATGTAATGTAATAAATATTTGAGAGCCGGCTTGGTGGCGTATGGGATATGATGCTCGTCTCCTACGCAGAGTTACCTGGGTTCAATCCCCACAAAGTCGGTGCAATTTTTCGAATTCTGGAAATCGCTTGAGTGTCCATCTTTCGGAGGAGATGTAAAGCTGTCGGTCCTGTCTAACAGAGATGTGTTGGACATTGAAGATTACTTACCTCGACACGAGAGAGGTTCGGCAAAATTCCCGGGTTAGTGAGGTGACAGAATTCCCCAGCGTGTCATTAGCCGAGAGGCAGAAATAGAGCACGTTAAAGGAAAAACAAACAAACAAACAAATATTCGAGGAACCTTTGCCAAGTGAGAAACCAATCATTCATTCATTATGTTACACCAAGTGTTGAGCGAGAATTCTATACAGACAGTAATTAATCAAGATGGACCAAAACTTCAATCAATTTTTCTTATTCTCATTTTGTCACCTAGAATTTAGATGGATAAAGGAACGAGTACAATGAAATCAATATGATCTAGCAAAATATTAAATATTCCACGCAGAGTATAATAACCGATATAATTAATCCAATTCTCCTAAATCCAAGTAAATCAAAGGCTTTGTCAATTGTTTTGCCACCTCTTATTCTTTCTGTTCTAATCAAGTTACAAGAGTATCCTATTCCGGAAGCTGGAAAATTGTCTCCTCTTGATACCTAAGATAAAATTCGTCTTATCTTTCCTTCATTCGTTTGAGAGCAGTTTCGAATAAACTAGATCATTAGCAGGGGCTTTTAAAAATTTAAACTTTCTCTGCGTTATTCTCAATCCTTACACTTTCGGCAGTTCACACTTCGTCTGTTCAATCTGGCGGAGACTCGAATTGAGGCACTTCATTCTTAAATAAATCAGCGCGAATAAATGATTTCTTCTTCAGAGTTTTAGGCAAGTCCTTGATTTAATGTTTTCCGACAAATACCTGTCCAAAAGATTTATTTGTTCCCTACATTTGAATACTATGATCACATACTGAATTAGTATTAGGTATATTTGAAATTATAGGAAAAAATAATTCAAGTTACAAATTATTGATGACGGCTTGAATGTGAGAACTATAGCTTTTCTTGTATACTAAAGAAAATTTTACTTTTCATTCTGAAAAATTCTCGTAAGATCCCAGGGTGCTACAAAGACGTCACTCGTTTCGGGCACGACTGTGGTCAGAGATCGCAATCTCAACATAATCTCCTTAAAGGCTGATACATTTCTCATGGCGGTGTTCTAGTCTAGTTATGCCATCTCTATAAGCTGATTCGTCAAGTTCCTCAAAATACCGATTCACAGTTTCGATTACTTCTTCATTGCCTGCAAATCTCTTACCGTTAAGCCATGTTTTGAGGTTATGAAACAGATAATAGTCACTCGGGGCTACGTCTGGAGAGTAGGGAGGGTGCGGCATCAATTCGAACTTCATATCATAGATTGCAGGCATGGCAACGTGCAAAGAATCCGCTGGTGCGTTATAGTGATGAAACAGAATGTTTTTCTTCGCCAAATGAGGTCGTACAATTTGCACCTCGTTGCTAAAGCGTTGCAATAAGTCTGCTTAGTATTGACCAGTAATAGTTTTACCCATTTCAAGGTAATCAATGTATATAGTACCTCTTGCATCCCATGAAACAGTAGCCATAAGCCTGTTTGCTGATGAAATTATTTTGCCTGTCCCAATCCACTGTTTGGACTGTTGGTTGATTTCAGGAGGGTAGTAATGGACCCAAGTTTCATCAGCAGTAACGAATCGACGCGAATATTCGCTTAGATTTCACTTATATTGCGCCAAATTGGCGGTAGAAATGGTTTTTCGGAGCAATTTTTAGTAAAAGCGGTACCCATCGTGCTCAGAGCTTTTCCATATGCAAATGTTGGTGCAAAATATTTTGCAAACGTTCATATAACATCTAACAGGTCTCAGCTATCTCACGCACTTTTGATCTGCGGTCTTCCAGCATTATTTTATGAACTTTTTCGATCATATCTGGAGTTGTGGTCTGAAGGGCGCGTCCTGAGCGTGGCTCATCAGGTGCTCACACGACCCTTTTCAAACCCGGACACCCACTGCTTAACAGTCCCCAGTGTTGAATCATCTCTTATCTTTAATTTCCTTCGGCGTTAACCCATTCAAATGAAAGTATTTGATGACAGCACGCTTTTCCATTGTCACAAACAACATAGAAGCGTCTTGTTCAGCCGGCTCTCAAACGTAAACTAACACGGCGATCTGACTGAAACTATACGTACAAGATACCTAAGTATGATACTCTAGAAATCCACCTCCGAAGAATACCTAGTGGCGCCATCTCTTGGTCAGACCGGAGACTTATCAATCCAGCCTCGTATAAGTAGGTTCGTTCCTTGTAGATGACTACTTGAAAATGACTTGACAGTCGAAACCCGTCGTATTTTTGATAATAAAATTGTGGAATGTATAAAATATATTTTATCTCCTCTTCGTTGAAAATGAATTTCCATAAAATAAATGAAGAATCAATATTACTTATTTGAATTTGGGAGGCTTTTAGTTGGTAAAATTCCATTATCAATAGTAAAAAACAAACAAGTACTGTGTTTTAAGGAACTTTACTAAATAATTGCGTCGTAACGCGTTTCACTACACCGTAGCTTCTTCAGACGAATGAATGTACAGAAAATAAATGAGACAATAAATATAAATGTTCTTGAGTAATTAAAAGCTTATTGGGTTGCTTCTTCTTAAGTGGTTATTTATGACAGGTATATCTAATAAAATTAAAGAATAGATTGCTCCCCGAAGAGATTCAATAGAGGTGAAGGGCTTAAATCGACTTGTTCATTGATGAGTCTACCTGAGTGTTTGTATTCATTTATTTATAAAGTTTCCCAAAGATCTACCTTCCAATATTTATTATCTGTATGCAAAATTTCAAACTGTGGGTCGAAAGAGTGATTATTTTCTAAGAGATGATTCGCGTAATTTGAATCTGATTCTTTATTAGAAAAACTGCGTTTATGTTCCGATATTCTAATATTAAAATTTCTATGTGTTCTACCAATGTATAAATTATCACAGTCATTGCAATTCAATCTATAAACACCTGATTTAATAAATGAGATAAAAAAACACAAGGTTTAACTTTAATCTACCTGATTCATTGTTTTTACCTGATTTGGTTTTATTATTTTTATATATTTGCCTAAATTATTATTACTTTGGAAAGCTATGTTGAAATTATTGCTACTCAAGAATGATTTCAGTTTCTCACTTGTCATGCCAACGTAGGTTAAGGTGTTGAATTTTTGTTTCAATTTATCGATAGGGTGAACTTCATTCAATGCAATTCTACTTCGTTTTTATTTGAAATATTATTTATTAGTTTGGGATTGTAACCATTAGTTTTGGCTATTTATTTAATCAAATTTAATTCTTTGTTGAAATTTTTGGTGATAACAGGATGTTAATCAATCTATGAATAAATTGAATGCTGACATTTTATATTGATACGGATGACACGACGAGTTATGTATTATAATATCTGTATGAGACGGCTTATGGTAAATTGCGAAAACATGTTTTCCATTTTCATTCGAAATTGTTACGTCTAAGAAATTTATCGAATTATTGCTTTCTATTTCGGTTGTGAATCCAATTTTTGAATTTAATGAATTTATATGATTTTCGAAAATTTTAACTGTCTATCTGTTCCTGTGACGCAAATAATGATATCGTCTACATAGCGATACCAGTATAAACAATATTTACTGAGTGGATGATTATGAATTAATTTCTCTGAATTATTTATGAATATTTCTGCTAATAAAGGACTTAACGGATTGCCCATAATCAAGCCGTCTTCAATAGTATAATATTTGTTATTGAAATGGAAATAATTTTGATCTAAACAAATTTGTAATAATAAAAGAATATCTGATTTAATGAAAGTATTGACATGATGCTTTTCTAATAATTCTTCAACTAAGTAATATGTATTTGTCGGAGGAATATTGGGAAATAGATTCTTAACATCGAAAGAAATGAGTTTGGAATTAGGTGGTATAATGGTATCTTTGATATTAGCAATTAGTTCGTATGAATTTTTGACTGAAAATTTAGATTTTAATTGCAATGTTTTATTAACAAGTCGTTGAGGAATTTTGAAAGTTAGAAAGAAGGTGCCGTTACATAAGAAACAGCAGGACTAATAGGGTAATTAGGTTTATGAAGTTTTATCAACGAATATAATTCGGGGTATTGTGGATTGGAGTAAACTAATATTAAACTATTGAAGACGGCTTGATTATGGGCAATCCGTTAAGTCCTTTGTTAGCAGAAATATTCATGAATAATTTAGAGAAATTAATTCATAATCATCCACTCAGTAAATATTGTTTATACTGGTATCGCTATACAGTGTGTTCCAACGAAAATTTGACCCCCCCTATAACTCCGAAATGAGTAACATTAGCGAAAAACACCAAGACACGTCGATTTTTGTTTCGAGGGGGAGCATTTTTCGAAATAATTCGAAACTTGTGAGATCAACCCCCTACCCCCAGCAACCCTAATTTCGAAATTCATCAGAGGGAATAAGGGTCGAGTGGCACCTTACTGTAAAGGTCTGTCAGTTCTCCATTCTGATTTGTCATTTTTAGAATTTTAAATTAACATACAGGGTGTCCCAACCGAGGGTAAAGTTGAATTCCTGCAAATCCCAAATACTAAATGAAATCGATTTATTTTGGCATAATGCAAGCGCAGGTTTATGCTCGGTCTAGAAAAACGACCTACACTTGTGAATTTGGAGTTGGTGCAATCAACCCCTATTTCCAGCATCCCCAACTCAAAAATCATTCGATCGAAAATAGGTCAAGTGGCACCTCGTTGGAAAGGTATTTCAATTTTTCTTCGAATTTGGTATTTTCGAAATTCAGAATCAGCATACAGGGTGTCCTGGAGCAGGAACACTGAAAACCCAAATAACTTTTTGAAACTGGTTCATTTCGGTATAATACGAGAACATGTTTATGTTTGATTCGAGAATAAGACTCTCTTGCGTGAATATGGAATTTTGCAATCAATCTCTTCCATTCAGCATCCCCAACTCAAAAAATCATACAAGTGATTACAGGTTGAGTGGCAAAGTTCCAGAAAGATTTTTCTATTTTCTGAATCACTGAGGCATTGGTTTCAGTTTGGCAATCGAGGTTTTCTGGCGTGAGGATCAGGATGAGGGGATGATGGAGAAACTGATTGGATGCTCATCTAAACAGGAAAACGAGATTTATTGAACTTGTATTCAATTGAAAACAAAAAACTAACTTGATTATTACAACAATTGTTCAAAATGACCTCCGCCCACCTCCATACAGTTATACAGACGATTTTTGAACTCTCTTCTCACATTAGCGAAAACTTCAGGAGTCAAAAGTCGGCATTCTGTGATAATCCTCATCCGCAGCTCCTCCAGGTTTTCTGGTCTTGTGGCATAAACTTTAGATTTTAGATGGCCCCACAAAAAAAAATCTAGGGATTTAAATCTGGTGACCTGGCTGGCCACTCAACAGGTCCTCTTCTACCAATCCACCTTCCTGGGAAATTTTCGTCTAAATATTGGCGCACCTGAGCATCATAATGCGGAGGAGCACCGTCTTGTTGAAAACGCATTTCGTCCTCAGAAAGAGTTGGATCGTTCAGTAAAATTTCTGTCAATCTAGGATGTATGTGTTCCTCTAACAACTGTAGGTAGCCATTTCCATTCAGATTACCCTCAATAAAGAAAGGCCCAACTAGATGATTGCCAAAATTCCTGCCCAAACGTTCAACTTCTGAGGCCTTTGCGTGTGGGCCTCTCTAAACCAATGAGGATTCTGTGTGTCCCAATATCGACAATTATGTCTATTCACTTCACCACTGAGCATAAAGGTGCTTTCATCAGAAAAACAGATGCTATTCAGAAAATTTGGATTAGCGTTTAGGTTTTCACTTAGATTTTCACAAAACTGTAAACGACGATCTGGATCATCTTCGTTTATTTCATGCACTAATTTTACCTTGTAGGGTGAAATTTGTGATGTTTCACGATTCTATGGACAGTTGTAGCTGATACACCAGTCAGACGAGATAGTTTTCTGATCGAAGTAGTATTCTCCATTTGTAGATGACCCACTACTGCCACTTCCGTTGCCTCATTTCTGACAGGACATGCCACTTCATGTTTTTGTTTGCCACCGAACCCGTAGCTAGGAATTTGTCAACCAAATATTTAACGTACTGGTGACTGACTCCCTTTCTCTTTCAGGATGGTTCCTATCGAATATCCTTGCCGTTTCTTTGGCACAACTGTTATTTCGAAAATACGTCGATACAATTTCGACCCTTTCCTCAGTGGAATAAACCATTTTCAGATTAATTTCAACTGACGAACAACAACAATAATGAGGAACTGATCTGAATAATAATAATATTTCATTGCAAAAATGAGAAATAACAGATGACTGCACGCCAGATGGAAATGAAAAAAATGTGAACATTTTCAATGCAGAAATCAGCTTTATTTCTTCGTAATTGATGATTGAATTTTTCGAAAGCGACATCCTGTATGGAGAGCCGAACTGAATGAAATGCTTTAATCATTCTGGAATTCAAAAAAACTTTCTGAAGATATGCCACTTGAATTATTTGTATGATTTTCAAGTTGGGGATGCTGAATGGAAGGGGTTGATTGCAGAAATTCTATAACCACACAAGAAAGTCCTATTCTCGGATCAAACATGTTCTCGTATACCGAAATGAACCAGTTTCAAAAAGTTATTTGGATTTTCAATGTTCCTGCTTCGGGACACCCTGTATGATGATTCTGAATTTCGAAAATACCAAATTCGAAGAGAAAATTGCAGTACCTTTCCAACGAGGTGCCACTTGACCTATTATCGATCGAATGATTTTTGAGTTGGGGATGCTGGAAATAGGGGGTTGATTGCACCAACTCCAAATTCAAAAGTGTAGGTCGTTTTTCTAGACCGAGCATAAACCTGCGCTTGCATTATGCCAAAATAAATCTATTTCATTTAGTATTTGGGATTTCCAGGAATTCAAATTCACCCTTGGTTGGGACACCCTGTATGTTAATTTAAAATTCTAAAAATGACAAATCAAGGTGGAGAATTGACAGACCTTTTCAGTAAGGTGCCATTCGACCCTTATTCCCTATGATGAATTTCAAAGTTAGGGTTGCTGGGGGTAGGGGGTTGATCTGAGAAGTTTCGAATTATTTCGAAAAATGCTCCCCCTCGAAACAAAAATCGACGTGTCTTGGTGTTTTTCGCTAATGTTACTCATTTCGGAGTTAGAGGGGGGGTCAAATTTTTGTTGGAACACACTGTATAGACGATATCATTATTTGCTTCACAGGAACAGATAGACAGTTAAAAATTTTCGAAAATCAAATAAATTCATTACATCCAAAAATTGGATTCACAATCGATATAGAAAGCAATAATTCGATAAATTTCCTAGACGTAACAATTTCGAATGAAAATGGAAAACATGTTTTCGCAATTTACCATAAGCCGTCACATACAGATATTATAATACATAACTCGTCGTGTCATCCGTATCAACATAAAATGTCAGCATTCAATAGTTTTATTCATAGATTGACTAACATCCCGTTATCACCAGAAAATTCCAACAAAGAATGAAATTTGATTAAACAAATAGCCAAAAATAATGGTCACAATCCCAAACTAATAAATAATATTTTAAATAAAAACAAAGTAGAATCGCATTGAAATAAGTTTACTCTGTCGATAAATTGAAACAAAAATTCAACACCTCAACCTACGTTGGTATGACAAGCGAGAAACTGAAATCATTCTTGAGTAGCAATAATTTCAACATAGCTTTCCAAACTAATAATAATTTAGGCAAATATATAAAAATAATAAAACCAGTAAAAACAATAAATCAGGTATTTATACATTCAATTGCAATGGCTGTGATAATTTCTACATTGGTAGAACACATAGAAATTTTAATATTAGAATATAGGAACATAAACGCAGTTTCTCAAATAAAAAATCAGATTCAAATTACGCGAATCATCTCTTAGAAAATAATCACTCTTTCGACCCACAGTTTGAAATTTTGCATACAGATAATAAATATTGGAGGGTAGATGTTTGGGAAACTTTAGAAATAAATAAATACAAACACTCAGGTAAACTCATGAATGAACAAGTAGATTTAAGCCCTTCGCCTCTATTGAATCTTTTCGGGGAGCAATCTTTACCTCAATTTTATTGGATATACCTTTCATAAATAACCACTTAAGAAGAAGCAACCCAATTAGCTTTTAATTACTCAAGATCATTTATATTTTTATTCTCATTTATATTTTCTGTACATTCATTCGTCTGGAAAAGCTACGGTGTAGTGAAACGCGTTACGAATCGCAATTATTTAGTAAAATTCCTTAAAACACAGTACTTGTTTGTTTTTTAATATTACTTATTAAAAAATTCTATTTTTGTGGTATCAATTTCATGCCATCTTAGTTATACACTATACTATTCATATTTTTGATCGAATTAGATTATTTAAGATTTACTCCCGTCCATTGTTCTACTGACTTCTGCATTTCAAGTAGCTATATTTCCCAAACGAATCATTGTTGCACTGGAATGCCGTCATTAAATTTTTGAATGTAGCAACATACTGCTTTCCATATAAAATATAAAAATGTGAAATGCTTTTCGCACGGAAATGAGTTGAGAGGCAGCAAGAATAGCGTAGCATTAGCATTTAAGTAGTCTTAAGATGTAATAAATTCAACCTACTTCGGGATATTTCCTTGCCAGGTCGCCGGATGAGGATGGGTTGTCCGTCTTCCCTTCTCCATGCAATGCGTGGTTCAGGATGTCCGGTTGCTTTGCACCAGAGTGTGGCGTTTTCTCCTTCCGATACGGACAAATCTCCACTGGTATCATCGTTTATGATATCCGGAGGCACTGGAAATGAAACCAAGATTTAAATATATGGAAGAGAAATTTACATTTTTTCGGTTTGTTGGAGGTGATTTTTCTGGGGGAATCGAATTTTTAACATGAAAACTTGGAGATCCACTCGAATTAAGGATGAAAGGAGTGACTTTTAAGAATTCGAGAGGGAAGTTTAAGAAAAATTATAGTACATATTCCGAATATATGATCAGTATTCATGACAATGATTCTCTAAACAACCACATTTCTACTTACTATAGAATAAATGGCAATATAGAATGATAAATAGAAAAGACTGCATTAGATAGAACAATGAATATTTAGTGATTAGTGGTTGGTAAGTAAAAATGTCTTATTGTGATCGAAATCAGTAATACTCTTTACCGCATTTGATTGAACAATTATCGAAAAGATATTGATTCAATCAAGTACTAAAAAAGTTCTAGAATCAAAGATTCGAATGTCAATAATGTTTTGAAGTTGGAAATCCTAAAAAAGCTAATCGACAGCTGACAGTTCAGGGAACGTTACACGATAAAACAACATGTCATAATTGTTGAACGATATTTCAAAAATAACTGCCACAGTTTCATACATACAGGGTATCCCAAGTTGTACTTATTTGTTATTACAATAGAATAAATGGGCACGTTGATAGATAAAAGGAAAAAACTGCATTAGATAAAACAATGAATATTTAGGGATTAGTGGTTGGTTAGTAAAAATGACTTATTGTGATCGAAATCATAAATACTTGTTTCTGCATTCGATTGAACAATTATCAAAAAATATTTATTCAGTCAAGTACTAAAAAAGTTCTGAAATCAAAGATTTGAATGTCAATAATGTAATGAAGTTGGAAATCCTAAAAAAGCTAATCGACAGCTGACAGTTCAGGGAGCGTTACACGATAAAACAACATGTCATAATTGTTGAACGATATTTCAAAAATAACTGCCGCAGTTTCATACAAAACTAAATTGTACACATTTGTACTTACATTAGAATAAATGACAACGTTGATAGATAAAAGAAAAAACTGCATTAGATAAAACAATGAATATATAGTGATAAGTGGTTGGTTAGTAAAAATGACTTATTATGATCGAAATCAGAAGTACTTGTTTCTGCATTCGATTGAACAATTATGAAGAAAACAATTATTCAATTAAGTGCTGAAAATAGTTCTAAAATCAAAGATTAGAATGTCAATCATGTAGTGAAGTAGGAAATCCTAGAAAAGCTAATTGACAGCTGACAGTTCAGGGAGCGTTACAGGATGAAACAACTTGTCGTAATTATTGAACGATATTTCAAAAATAACAGCCGCAGTTTCATACAATACGGGGCATCCCAAGTTGTACACAATTGTACTTACAATAGAGATAAAACAATTAACATTAATTGATTAGTAGTTTGTTAATAAAAATGCCTTATTGTGATCGACATCAGAATTTCTTGTTTCTGCATTCGATTGAACAATTATCAGAAAAATATTTATTCAATCAAGTACTGAAAAAGTTCTAAAATCAAAGATCTAAATGTCAATAATGTAGTGAAGTTGGAAATCCTAAAAAAGCTAATCGACAGCTGACAGTTCAGGGAGCATTACACGATAACACAACTTGTCACAATTTAAGAACGATATTTCAAAAATAACTGCCGCTGTTTCATACAATACAGGGTATCCTAAATTGTACACATTTATACTTACATTAGAATAAATGGCAACGTTGATAAATAAAAGAAAAAAACTGCATTAGATAAAACAATGAATATTTAGTGATTAGTGGTTGGTTGGTAAAAATGACTTATTGTGATCGAATTCATAAATACTTGTTTCTGCATTCGATTGAACAATTATCAAGAAATATTTATTCAATCAAGTATTAAAAAAGTTCTAAAAGCAAAGATTTGAATGTTAATAATGTAGTGAACTTGGAAATCCTGAAAAAGCTAATCGACAGCTGACGGTTCAGGGAGCGTTTCACTGTTGCTTTTTCATACCGACAGTATGCCTTCATTGCTCTGGCGAAACATGTACCAATTTAAAGGAAATTCCAAAATTAATCGATCTGAAAACAATGACTTCAATTTCAACACCCGTTCTTCCCCAAACCTTCTCATTTGACGATCAATTACATAATTTTTCCACAGCCTGGATCATCAAAAAAAAAAAAACTAGAATAGAGTAGGGCAGCCGATAACTGATCAAAAATATAATTATGTGGAGGATTACATCACGATCAAGGTTTTTGTGGAATATGCCTACTGGGGATACCACGTTCAAAAACGCGCCAAAAGATTCTACCTCATAGATGGCAGGAAAATGAGTTATGAATAAAGAAGTTGAGTTGTAGGTTTTGATTTACAAAGAAGTTGTAAGTATATAGGAATTATAAAAAAAATTATCAAACTAAGTCATTCATTTTGTTTTGAACGGATTCTCGTGAGAATTGAAGAACCTGGTCAGATTTGGAGCACTGTAACAGCGTTGAAAAGAAATAAAATTTGAAAAAATTATGTGAGAATGTTCGTCACAAGACCATCTACAAGATTGGTTCAAGATAATTTTTCGATAAAATTAAAGAATAAAAAGTTATTGTTCAAAAAAGAAAATTTTTATAAGAATTTTTCCACTTTTTTGCTTATAACTTTTTAAATTTTTCATTCACGGCAAAAAATGATATGAACTTATTTGTAGATAAAGCAATTTGCTACCAATCTAGGCGCAATATTTTTTCGATGAGATGTATAGTTTTCGAGATATCGGAGAAGATATATTTGTACTCCCTTTTTAACATTGCTGCAATCCCACAAACTTGGAGTTGAGCTTCTATTGATCTCCATCACATGTCCAAACAATAAAATTGCGTTATATAAAAAATGCAATACTTGAAACCTAAATTGTAACACTTCAATGGACTATAGAGTGATTTCACAGGGTGTTACATAATACTATGCGACAAATTGAGGGGGTTAATCTATATGCAATTTTAAGAAAAAAATTCATATAAACATAGGTACACTTTTTGTAGTACGCCACTGATCAGCATACAATCAATTTTCGTCATCTTCGTTCAGTTTAGAACTTTTTTCGACACTGGTTATTATTTTATATCTCCAACCGTTCTTGAGCAAAAAATTATTAAACGATGCATTCGCTGAATTGAAAGCACTTCTAATTAAAAAAATAACTAGTAGGCTTTGATTTTTTTTCATTTATTTATTTATCTGGACAGTTGCTAAAATTGAACCAGCGTCTGCTCGAATTGTTTATTAAATTAACGATTACTTTTAAGACTTCTGTTGTAAGAAAAAATGTCTAATTTACTAACGCCAAATTGGCTAATATCCATTACATGTACGGCCTGGCTGACGGAAACACAACAGAAGATAGGCGATTATGTAAGATGCGCTTTCCAAATAGATCAACACCATTTTCAACTATCCATACAAGGTTGAGGGAAACTGGTTCTTTTACTGCAAATAATCATTTAAAATAATAATAATGTGGTTGATGCATGATGTGAAACCAGCACATTTTAGTGGAGAAGCTAGGGAATTCTTGGGTATTACATTCAACAACTGATGGATATGTCGGGGTGGGCGAGAGACATGGCCTCCTAGGTCCCCAGACTTAAATAGTTTAGAATTTTTCTTATTGGGTTATCTCAGAAGTTTAGTTCATTCCACTCCAGTAAACACTGTAGAAGAATTGAGAAATCGTATAATAACCACTTTGACATGATAGGAAATACGCCAGGACAATTTTAAAGAGTGCGTGAAAATATGAGAAGAAGGACACAGGCCTGTATTCTTCCAGGTGGAGGTCATTTCCAGCAATTCATCTAGTTTTTAATAGTTTTTTTCAGTTTGCTGTTGAATAAGTATAAATTGAGTCTCCGAAGACGCGCTATCAAAATGAAAGCAAATTTTGGCCATCTCCTCTGAGGATTTCTATAATTTTTTTTTCAATAGCGAATAACATACAATTGTAATAATTTAATTTCAATAATTTTTCACTCGGAAACGGTTGGAGATACGAAAAAATTGTAAGTGCCAAAAAAGTTTCTAAATCGAACGAAGATGACGAAAATTGATTGTACGCTGATCAGTGATGTACTGCAAAAAAGTTCAAAAGGGCAAAAAAAGACATAGCTCCGAAAAAGAAAACGACTTGTGAAGCTGAGTTTCGAAGAAAATACCAATTTTTTTCCGAGGATTTCATTACCCTGTAGCTCCGTAACGAAGATTTTGCATATACCTATTTACTCGATATTTCGTACCACAAATAACATAGCTGATGTTAACAATACTGTTCGCAACAAAAATTGAATTTCAATTCAAAAAAGAAATAAATTAAGGTTTAATTTAAAAGTGAAACAAATAAAACAAATAAGGGACTATTTCCGTATGTAGTAAAAATATTTAAAATTGTTTTCGCATAGAGTAGGTGTTTTTTCTCGATCTTAGTAGCTTGTTTCACCTCCTATTGCCCTGATACAAGCCTGAATCCGTCTAGGCATGCTTTGGATTAGGTTTTCGGCCACCTCTGGGGTGATATTCTGCCACTCTTCTCTGGTGGCTTGGATGAGCTCTTGTAGGGTTCTTGAATTATCCTGGCGCGATATAATTTTCCTTTTGAGATTATCCCATGAATGTTCAATAGGATTTAGGTCTGGAGAGCAAGCTGGCAAGTTCAAAATAGCGTATCCACGTATCGGGCGTAGATTTTTAAATCACCTCCTGTTATACTCCCATTGTGGCTTCTATATCCTTCCTGGTCACCCTTTCTTCAACGGAAGCAATTATTCGACCCCTCTGCATATCGGACATTCCAACTTAAGTTGTTTTCAAATATGATCATTGGCTTTTCTAAATTTTGAAATTCACCGTTTCAAATCTCAGCGACGACTGAGTACAATATTCCAAACATGTCGTGATAATTAAACATTCTCATCATACTATCTCGTTTTATACAACTAAAAACGTAATTCTTCACAAGAAGTCAAAGGTTCCTGGTTAAAAACAATCAATAATATAAAATACCTAGTGATTCCATATAATTCGGCAGCCATCTGATGATGTCCGCTCTACGCCACTATAACAGATCCTAGTGAAATCAAATACAACAACTGTTCATAATATTCTTCGGAAACATCCGAATTCATGTCTTTATGATAGTAGCCAGTACTTTTACTTTGAAACGATAATAAACCCCCATCCACATAACCGTTAATAACGTAGCGTGAAATCCTGTAGATAGTCCTTGGAGAAAGGCTAGTCGACAATCTTTTATGTTTTTGTCATTCCAAATTTTCTGAACCGTGTACCCTTGACTAACCCAAGTTACATCCAAATAAAAAAATTTCTTACTTTGAACACATATGTTTCAATTGCTTTTAAATAATTTCTTCCCCAGCAAACGATATATTCTTCATGTATGAGAACTAACTCTCTGTTATGCTTTTCATCAGAGGAATTTAATTCATGCAAAACTTGCCACAATTTGCTTTTTGATGTTTAAGGCACGTTCTGATCTCCTACAAGCACAGCGTGTATATTTTCTACAGTTGGAATTTCTTTTCGAAGATAAAAAGGCGGCACAGTTCTTTAATGGTATTCCTAAAGTCTTTATCAATAACAATGCCTTCCTAGAGAAGTTTTAGAAAGTTTCACTTCAAATCCATTTGCAGATTGTCTTTCTTTGAGAATCTTGTATATTGTAGACTGTTCAATTCCCGTCGTGTCAAAACAAATGGTAACATTTTCATCGATTCAAGGTAAATGGCCTTGATGCCTTAAAGCTTCGTATGAATTTAATATAATTGATTTTCCACTTCAGGAAAGTGATATCTTTTTAGGGTAGAAAAAGAATACTCTCTCATAACTTGTGGAACGAACAAAACACTTTCACCAACTATTAACTGATGCATACAAATAATAAAACTGCTTCAAGAACTCTTCTCTATATAAATCTATGTAATAAATACCTTTTTTGGGGTTATATTCGAATTAAGAATATACTTAATAATACACTTTAACCCTTATACGAGTGGCACGTCTATAACCATCCTGTGACCTAAAGATTACTTACTCTACGGATTTACCTAATCTACTATAACTACAGTTTGGCTATGAACTTTCACACGAGAATTACCCTGTATAACTAGCGAATAAATAAAATTGAAACCGGTTCAATATTGATCCAATCAAAATTTCCTTATACAGATGGAAAGTAAAAAGTAAAACGAATATATATTTCTCAAACGTTATCTTATACCTTCTTTTCTTAGATGAAATGGGAAAATGAAAATCACCTCAACTGGGTAGAAAACTCCATTTCATAAGACTATTAGGAGCGAACGTAAAGATCCGTCAAATATTTCGCCCATATGAATATTCATGTGATAATCTCGTTTATTCCAAATGGATAAGCCGTGTTCCTGGATTGCGTATGGAACACAAAGTGGACTCGCTAAGCAAGGTCGAAGGAAGACAATTAACGACCGAAGGCTTAGCATAAAGGAGGTTTTCCTTTATATTAATTGAATCGGTGTATTTCATGGGTTCCTTGGAGCGTCTTAAATATCATCAGGAACATTATTCATTGTTGTCAGAATATTTGTATTCTAGGCGATTCTGCATTGGAGTTTAGTTACTTTACACTTAGTATTTTCTGTCTATCTCAGTAAAGGAGGTTGTACATGTAATACAGTTTCCTTAGAACTTCATAGTGCAAAGCTCCGGATGTACTCAATCAAATTTGATATTTTTTTGTATCAAACCACAACCCCTCTACAATCAGACATTGAGTGTTTTTCAATAGCCGCAATATTTCAGACAGGGAGTATTTTCCAACAAAAGTATTTTCCAAAACCACAGCCTGTGAAGTTCAGTTGAGATTGGCTTAGAAAAAATGACAATTTCCGATTAAACCCACTAGTTTTCTGAATTTTCTGAAAAGAACAATATGACGATGATAGCTTCAGAAGTCACCCAGATTTTGCATCATTTGTGTAGAAAAACAAACATTCCAGAGAGCATCACGCGCCTGGCCAAGCAACATATATAACATATAACAACGATATAGAAGAAGAAGAGATAGCCTATTGTTAACGGGATGAAGTCACACACAGTAAGAAAACACAAACACTCGTTGTAAACGTAAATGTAAGATGAAATAAAACACGTGGTTCACTGTTAGACAACGGCGGTTTGGCAATATAGCCGATGGCGTGGGTCCGTAGCGTCGACTCGTTTCAACGCGTGCTGCAGACGATCTACGGAGACGATGTGAACTCGATGAAGGAAAAAAGACAGCGCGAATTCCTTTGTGATCCTTTAATTTTTGTGAGGGTCGAATGTCTATCCTCTTTCCTCTGCATCTCGCTTCTTTTGAATCTCCTTAATTTGTTCCGCGATCCTACTGGTTGGTTATCCTCCTTCTTCTATGTTGTGGTGCATCTATGCTGGACTGTTGTTTCCTTTTAAATTGTACTAGGGATGTCCTCTTTCCTGTTGTCCTCGATTGTAGTTTCATTATTTGGTTGATCTCCTTGTTTTCGTGGTCTTCATCTGGTCGGTTGTCTTCGTCGTTAGTCTTGTGATGATTTCTTTTAATGTGTCCATTTCCTTGCTGAGTTGGTAATTGCTTAAGTTCCAATGACAATTTTGTTGAGTGCTGCTTGTAGTTTCCTCTTCTTGAATCTGTCCACTAGATGCCAAATTGGTCCTGCGTATAATATTCCTGGGATGATTATCGCCTTAGTTATCTCGATTCTGTTCTCCAATGTGAGTTTGCTTCTTCCGTTGTGTAGGGGGTATAGTTTTCTGTGTATTTCTCTTGTTTTACTTGTAGTTTCCTCGTTGTGCTTTTTGTAGTTCAAATAATTGATCGATGAAGCCTGAACTATGAACGTGATAGTTCATATTCATAATGAATAATGAAATAAAACAATTTACTATAATTTATAACTAATTCATTGATCTAAAAAATGACAGAATTTTACATTGGTTGGACCGGTTTCGGACATACGTCCCTTATCAACAACAAGCTAATGAAAACTGAATACTCATGTACGATACAGAAATTACCATCATTGAAATGCTAGTAGAGGTCACAGTAACCCGAATAATGGTGATTGGTAGGTAATTAAGTCTGCCTGGTCGTTAAGGAGATTAACCCTTTCTACCTTGATGCCTTGAAAATTTCCATCGATTCAAAGAAATTGAGTTTATAAGATTCATCACAGGAATGGAGAATTTTTAGCTGTTGAAGTTCTGGAAAAGGATGACATTCATTCAGACAATGTGCAGCTTAAGCTGAATAATATTTCTGATGTAGGAATGACCGGAAATGTTCTTTGTATCTAGCCTTGAAAGAGCGTCGTGTTTGACTTATATAAAAAGAATTGCACTCAGAACATGTTAATTAGTATACTCCTGATTTTCCGAATTTATCGGTTTCATCTTTTGTGTTGAAAAGCAGGCCTGACAATTTGCTAACTGGTTTGAATGCAATATGAACTTTTGTACTATCAGACAAAAGTCTAGCAACCTGTTCTGACGTCTTCCCAAAATATGTAAGAGATATAAATTTTTCGTGCTTTTCTCTCTTATTTTGGGAATATATTATGTTGAATGTGTTGTTGCGTATTTTTCGACATTTATCGAACATTGACCGAAAATCAGAATTTAACACCATTGTTAATAGCAGAGAACAACGGCTTCGATATAAAAACAATAGGGAGTTTAATTAATCGAAAAGAACGCAACAACACAATCAACATGTTATATCCCCAATTCAAGAGAAAAAAGCCCGAAAAATTTATGTCTCTAACATATTTTGGGAAGACGTCAGAACAGGTTGCTAGACTTTTGTCTGATAGTAAAAATGTTCATATTGCATTCAAACCAGTTAGCAAATTGTCAGGCCTGCTTTTCAACACAAAAGATAAAACTGATAAATTCGAAAAATCAGGAGTATACCAAATAACATGTTCTGAGTGCAATTCCATTTATATAGGTCAAACAGGACGCTCTTTCAAGGCTAGATACAAAGAACATTTTCGGTCATTCCATCATCAGAAATAAGATTCAGCTTTAGCTGCACATTGTCTGAATGTATGTCATCCTTTTCCAGAACTTCAACAGCTAAAAATTCTTCATTCCTGTGATAAATCTTATAAACTCAATTTCTTTGAATCGATGGAAATTTTCAAGGCATCTAGGTTAGAAAGGGTTAAACTCCTTAATGACCAGGTAGACTTAATTACCTACCAATCACCATTATTCAAGTTACTGTGACCTCTACTAGCATTTTATTGATGGTAATTCCTGTAATGTACATGAGTATTCAGTTTTCATTAGCTTGTTGTTGATAATGGACGTATGTCCGAAACCGGTCCAACCAATGTAAAATTTTGTCATTCTTTACATCAATGAATAAGTGATAGTTAAAACATAGTAACTTTTTTTATTTTATTATTCTTGTAGTTCAGTTCGTCGTCCAAAATTACGCCGAGATATTTTGCTTTCTTCTTTCATTCGATTTTTCTCCTTCTATGGTGATTTACTTTGGTGTTTCCGGATGTCTCATCTTCTTGTGGTCGATGTACATTGTAACTGTCTTCTTCGGATTGACCTTGATCCTCAATCTCCTAAAATAATGGAAATTATAGTGGAAATGATGTTCTGCCACATTTCGTTTGGATCATCTGCAGATACCAGGATATTCTGCCAATCTGATTCAGTGAGTTCTTTACTCACTACATCGAAGTTCATCACTGTAATCACTGATCCAGAAATTGAAATTGTTGGGACAGAAAGAATTTGTATTTCGGAAGTTATGACAACATGGTCGAAGATGCCTATAGGTGGATGGACATCGGGATTCGTTACAAGTTGCTCATCGTTGGTGAAAAGAAGGTCGAAAATGGAAGGTTCGCTATCGATTCGGAATCGATTAGGCTTTATTATGAGTTGAAAAAATATTAGAATCGACAAAAAACCGAGCGAAATATGACTGGTTGCGGAGTTTGCATTAGGGTCAGGTATCTGAGGTATAGGCAAGTTAAAGATGGAAGATAAAAATGTCCGACGATGAGAAGACTAGCCTTAGTAAGCCTATAAACACAGTAAAATTTTAGTTGAAGAGTGTTTTTCGACAAACATAGGTACATTATATCAATGCCGTGAATATTCTCTTCTTTGCAAGAAGTTGTAAAATTCTCGGCAATATAGTTGCTGAGGTACACACAAACTCCTCCTCCTCTGCGATTTTTTCTGTCACATCTGAAGATAGTATATCCTTCGATATGTGGTTGCCACCACAAACTCAACAACCTTCAAGACAGTGTCTGTTGTAGAGGAAGAAGCTCTGAATCTACATTGAAATGGGCTAAGAACTCTATTTTATTCCAGGACCGTAACAAACTCATTCTTCAAAAGTCCTTGAAAGGCTTAGATCGAAATTATTGAAATGGGGCAGTAACTACCGAGTTCCGTGGTGCCCCCTTCCTTTAAGATAGGTACAACTGTATCTTTTTTAAAGAATTCCCAGAACACCTCGTCAACTAGGCGTCTATTGAAGAACATACAAAGTGAATCCGAGATGCTAGTTCTAATGGATTTAGCCAGTTTTTTATTGAACAATTGTCACATCAACATTTTCAGGTAGCCATCAACACGTTTTCTAATGTTAGAGAAATTTAATTACTCCAATAATGTAATAGAGAAAAAAAAAAACGATTTTGCGACTATATCTAAGGAGGGTAGCCTTTGGTATGACACGTAGCAGCAGGCGTAACTCTTCTGTAAACGTGAATGAGATAAAAGAAACAGTAATCTCATTAGAAAATAATAGTAACAAATAAAAAAGAAGTTAAAAATAGTACTCGGATTCAAAGATAAACGAGAGGTTGAAACGTTTTCAACTCTCATATATACTGGGTGTCTCACCACATTCGTGACGAATGATGAGGCATATTTTACGGTTGATTTTGAATTTGTTTTTGCGAATCAAAATGTAGTACTGTATTGACCACAAACTAAACATATTTCTGATAAAAAACGTGTTCCACAATAAAGTCCCATACCAAAGTTATGAATTTTTAAATAGGACACCCTATAGTTTGATTGATTTTGACTCTTAGAGATCAACATTTTGTTGATCTATGTTACATAGGGTGTTTTCTTTTTGAAATTGGAAATTATTCAAATCTCATTTCAATGTTTTTTACATGGCATACTATATATCTAAAGGGTTGAATAAGTGGTATATTTTAATACCTTTCGAATGGTACATGGGTTTCCTGTACCTTTTATGAACGGTTTCGAAGATAGAAAATTTAGCCAATTTTTATCGAAATTTTTCACTCCAATAAATAGCTTTACAGGTACACTTGCTTGTTTTCAGAAGAAAGTATAATATTCATTAATTTCATTATATTCTACAGCAGGGGTGCTCAAACTTGCACTGCTATCTCAATATTTTTAAATAACTTACGATCGACTCTAAGATTCTTCCCTATATTATCAGTGAAAAAACTCAAAGTTTGCGAGTTTATTGGTTGTTACAAAACAAAAGAGTTACATATATTGTTAAACTTAACTAATGGGTGACTTTGGATGTTGAAGCGTGGCACTGTCCTCAGCATACTTTTCATAAGATGGTACGTAACCACTGAGTGCTAATTGCAAGCATGATGACATATGATCATCAGTTATTTGATTGCGATAATTTAACTTATTATCTTCATTTCAGAAAATGCAGACTCACACAAGAAAGTTGACCCAAACATTGCTGTCAGTTCAAGGGGCATTTGCCTTAGATTCGGATATTTATCTTCAGTTTTAAAACACCAGAAACTTGTATCAGATGCTGTATTTTTGAGATGTATATCTGATATAATCTGCACCAAATCATTTTCAACAGAACATGAATTCATATTAAACTGACTTGCTATTTCAGTATCTAATTCTCAATGTTTATACATGAAAAACGATAACTAATAAGAGATGCTATATTTTTCCATTTTACTGTAATCATAAAAATTTGTCCCAAAATATAAAATATTTGATAATTCAGCCTCATACGTATCATAATTCAACTGGGGAATCCTTGCTTCAAAAGATGAAAAATGTTTCAGTTTCTTTATTTTCAGTTGATCTATCATAAGCTGAAATTTACTTTTGAATGCATTCAATGCGCTAATCATCTTAATATAGTTTTTCCTTCACCTTGATGCTCCAAGTAAATGGTGTTTGAGTGCATTGTGATGTCAGTCAAAAACGCCCAATCAGTTAGCCATTTTTCGTTTTTCAACATCTGAGTGTCATCACCTTTTTCGTCTAGAAAAATTGTTATTTCGGGCAATAATTCTTCAATCCTTTCTAGGAATTTTCTGCGTTTCAACCACTTGCCGTACATGTGAAGTGAATCAGTGTGTTTAGCTGACTCCCTATATTCCAACAGCAACTTAAAGAACCGCCGTTGCAAGCTACCTGCACGGATAGAATTAACAATGTTTGTTGCAATGCTCACAATCTCCTCTGTCTTTCGAACTTTTGAACACAAAACTTATTGATTTATAATGCAATGGAAAAAAAAATTTGGGGAAATCTTCATTAGCTCGACACAATGCCACAAAACTGTTTTTGTTTTCTGTCATTGCTTGTGCTCCATCGGTTGTAATGCACACTAATTTATATACTGGTAGCTTGTAGTTTTTTACAGAATTGAAGAAAATGTCATATACATCTTCGCTACGGGTCTTTGTTCTCAGAGGAATGAATAAAAATACACAGCTCGGCTTTTGACAGTTGGACGAGATAACTGAAGTTCTCTAATAACAGACATGATTTCTGATTCGTTTTTAAAATTTCCAAGATAAGTCTCACTCGCTTCAATATATGAGATATTTCGAATGACGCGATCGTAGCAGCTTTTTATTGTCTGGTCTTGAGAATGTGGTTTGATCTTTCTTGAAACAAGATATCAAATCACGTAACTTTCGTTTTTTTTTTGTTAATTCACTTTGTGGTGGAAAATCCTTTCTATAAATTTTATGAACCGTTTCATGATGTCTCTTTAAGTTACCACGCTTAGGTATTGCAACTGACAAATAAGAAAAATGCACTTATCCTTCACTTCCTGCCGGCACAACATTTATATCGGCGTGAATGAAATTCTCGAATATTCCCGTCAAACGTGCGGTACGAAATTTCTAAAAAAGCGGCAAGAATAAAAAACTCGGCTTTTCTTTGACAAGTACCGCGCGTTCCTTTGATAAAGCCGCCTTTTGCCGGTAGCAGAGTGTTATTTCATTACGTAATAAATTTTTGTAGTTTAGTTACCTATTTATAAGAAATTTTCTTCTTCTCGAGATCTACTCGAATTTCGCGCTCCGTCAGGAAAAGAACGAAGTATTATAATAACTCATATAGCGTCATAATGTTCACAACGGTTTTGTGTACGGTTGTTATTGTCATTTCAAAGTAAAAGTACTAGAGATTATCATGAGGACATCGGTTGTAATGCACACTAATTTATATACTGGTAGCTTGTAGTTTTTTACAGATTTGAAGAAAACGTCATATACATCTTCGCTACGGGTCTTTGTTCTCAGAGGAATGAATAAAAATACACAGCTCGGCTTTTGACAGTCGGACCAGATAACTGAAGTTCTCTAATAACAGACATGATTTCTGATTCGTTTTTAAAATTTCCAAAAAAAGTCTCACTCGCTTCAATATATGAGATATTTCGAATGACGCGATCGTAGCAGCTTTTTATTGTTTGTCTGGTCTTGTGAATGTGGTTTGTTCTTTTTTGAAACAAGATATCAAATCACGTACCTCTCGTTTTTTTTTTGTTAATTCACTTTGTGGTGGAAAATCCTTTCTATAAATTTTATGATTCGTTTCATGATGTCTCTTTAAGTTACCACGCTTAGGTATTGCAACTGACAAATAAGACAAATGCACTTATCCTTCACTTCCTGCAGGCGCAAAGTTTTTATCGGCGTGAACGAAATTCTCGAATATTCCCGTCAAACGTGCTGCACGAAATTTCTAAAAAAGCGGCAAGAATAAAAAACTCGGCTTTTCTTTGACAAGTACCGCGCGTTCCTTTGATAAAGCCGCCTTTTGCCGGTAGCAGAGTGTTATTTCATTACGTAATAAATTTTTGTAGTTTAGTTACCTATTTATAAGAAATTTTCTTCTTCTCGTGATCTACTCGAATTTCGCGCTCCGTCAGGAAAAGAACGAAGTATTATAATAACTCATATAGCGTCATAATGTTTACAACGGTTTTGTGTACGGGTGTTATTGTCATTTCAAAGTAAAAGTACTAGAGATTATCATGAGGACATGAATACAGATGTTTTGGGAGAATATTTCGATCAGTTGTTGGTTTTGATTCCACTAGGATCTGTTATAGTAGTGGATAACGCAAGCTACCATTCGCGACAAATTTAATCAACGCCTACATTTTAATGGTGTGAAGTAGACATCATCAGATGACTGACGAATAAAAATATTTCTTTCGAGGAAAATATGACAGAAAAATAGTTATTATATATATATATATATATATATATATATATATATATATATATATATATATATATATATATATATATATATATATATATATATATAAAAATGATACAAAAATATTAGATTCATGAAATGGCAAAAACCGGGAAGTAAGTATACTCTGCAGTCCATCTTATCACAGCGAATTTAATCCGATTGAACTAATATGGGCACAGATAAAGGGTGAAATGACTAGAAAGAACAGATTCAAGATAAAAGACGTCGAACTTCATTTCAACATTGCAATAAAAATTTTTTGTTTCCAAAACTGGAAAAATTGTATGGACTACGTCATTGAAGATGAAGCTAGATGTGGGTATAAGATAATATTATGGTACCATAATAGATCCTGTTATAGTGCTTTTGAGTAATGAAGATACATCATCAGAAGATGAACTGTAAATATTTTATGAAAATGTTGCAGCTTAAAATATAATGAGCATTCTTTTGATTTTTATGATTTTAAAGTGTAGAAAGAAATTGAATTTAAAACTATACTATTTATACAGTCATGAAATTATTCATATACAGTGTTTTACATGCTGTTAGGTTATGTTGAAACTCATGTGGAAAATTCAGCTTGGGTCTACTATAATATAAAATAAATATTCATTTCCATAATTTACTGAAATTGTTGAGTTATCTGAAATATGATAAACATTATTTAATTATTATATATTTTAACGAATACAAATAAGCGGAAGTTGAGTATGCATGAAATTCATGAAATAATTAGTTTTAGTAAACGAACCATCTAGATATTCATATTAAATTATCGTTTTTAAATACACACATCACAAAAAATGTCGTATGACCTGGTATACTGAATTCCACAATCCATTAAGAAGATCGATCGCAGTTTCTTTGTCAACATATGTTTTTGGACTTATAAGGGGAAAATCTTATCTATATAGTAACATTCGTTACCATATGATCTCAAACACGCCTGAAACAAGATTGAGTTCATTTGACCATCAGTATCCATTCAATTTCTCTTCTCTTTCCAAGCTAAATTAATGCAAGTTTTCTGTGTTTCTTGTTGATTTTCAAATCACTGAATTTATTTCAATGGCTACTGAACGTCCTGGAGACTATTTGAGTGATCATGAAGTGATAGGAATTGTAACACTAGAGGAGGGAACGTTACGTGGCTAACTTGTTGAATGCAAAGCACTATTTCAAGTACAATTAATCGGTACCACGAAACAGAAAATATGGAAGAAGGGCCGGACAGGGAAGAAATCGGATAACAACACCAGTTGACGATCGTTGGCTTCGTTTAACTGCACTAAGAGTTCGGCACTGTACGGCTAGAATGCTACAAAATGAACTTTCACTTTCGAAAAATGTGCATTTTTCATTGTAAACTGTTAGGAACCAAGAGTGGGGTATTCTAGAATGGTCGAATGTTCTCCTTTCCGACGAGTCCAGGTTAAGTCTAGTATTAAATGACAGACGACCTGGGAAACGGTATCAGCAATGCAATATCCGGCAAACCAAAAATTTCGGTGGGGGATTAGTAATGGTGTAGGGAGGCATTTCTTTCTATGGTCGAACTGAGTTAGTCGTATCGAATAAAGGAAGAATGACAGCGGCCAGATACATCGCAGATATTCTTGAACCCCATGTTGTATCCTTTGGTCCATTGATTGATGAAATCTTCATTTATATGCATGATAATGCTCGGCTTCATGTAGCTAGAGTAGTTACAGCCAGAAGACTTGACTTGAATCCCATAGAACATATTTGGGACAACATATGGTGGCAAATTAAGCAATGTAGGATGCCTTGTAGAACACTCCAACAATTAGAAAATTTGCTTCCTGAAATTTGGAACTCAGTGACTCAAGAGTACATTCAAAATTTGTTTGAGGGGCTTCCGAGACGTATACTGGCAGTAATTAGGACCCGGGGAGGAAGTACTCGGTTTTGAAATTGATTACTAACCATTTGATGCTAGTTGATTGGTCTCTTCGCGAATGTTTGAAGATGGTAGAATTTTTTAATTATTTATTAAATATAAATTTATATAAATTATTATTATTTATATAAACTCATCCCGTTTGAATGATATCTTCTTATTTCACACTTCTGAAAGTTACCAAGCGATTTTTGAATGACGTTCCTTAAAAGTTTATATAGTATTGTCGTAAAAGTAGGGTGATGCGACAATTTCTGTGGGGAGTGTATATAAGTATTCAATTGATTCAGTTTTCTTCTGAAAGAGAGCCAAAAAAATATATTCGTCTACGATATTGACTACAAAATTTTGATGTCTAGGATAAACATTTTTTTTAAATAGAGGACAACTTTATTCGCAAGCAACAAAAAACAAAAAGAAGATCGCAGCCAGTTAGTTGGGTTCTCCCTGGAGATTTGTACGAGAGGTTCCATCAAATTTCCGGCAATAAATTGGTGCCTGTTCCAAGAAAAAATCAAAGGAATTATACATTTGCGCACGTAGCACATTTCTAAGGGATTTGCATATTTAATGATCTTTGATTACTCTACGTCTTTACCAAATAGACTATTGTCAGCGGAAGAATACAGCTGAAACGGGAGTAAGTAGAGGAACTGTATTCAGAATCTTGAAAAAATACGGATTCCATCCGTATTATGCTCTGATTCACCAAGAGCTATCGAAAGGGTATTTTGAACGTCGGCTTGAGTTCTGTTTATGGATGTCGGAACTGATCGAAAGAAATGAAAATATTATGTTTCCACAACAACTCCCTAGTGAACCAGCACCATTTTTACCAATACAATGATCACAATCCACATATCTTACGTCAGCATCACACCCATCATGGATGTGCGGTTAATACTTGGGGCGCAATCATAGGCCCGGATGTCATCGGGCCATTTTGTTTAAGGAGCAAATGGTTGTTGAGAATTCTTCATGATCATCATGAATTGCTAGAAGATGTGACCATCGACGAAATGCAATGAATTTAGTTCCAATTTTCTATTCTTCTCCCACCTCTTCAAACACGTGATCCGTCTTTCCATAGAAACCTCGACTGACTTGAAAACGTGTGGTAACGCCATATCGGACCTCTCAGATTCATTGTGCCTGATAGCGTAAGTATTTTTACTTTAAATCTATATACAGGGTGCTTCAACGAAAACGAAACAGAGGATTTATCTACCAAGATATTTATTTCTGATCAAAAAGCAAAAACAAGTAAATTTTTGTTTAAAGGGGGACATCTTTTTGGGTACAAAACTTGCCTGAAGTATCAACTCCCTAAGCGGGGGTTGCATTCCTTGAACATTTTGAATAGGAAAGATGAGTCGAGTGATGACTCGAAAGAAATGGTGGTATCTTTGTCTACATAGCCTTGAACGGATTTCCATTTTTAATTGAAAACTGTGAAAGATACAGGGTGAGCAACTGAAAGATAGGGAAGACTATTTTCCTGAGGCTATTCAAGTTTCAGTGAAGTAAAATGGAACAAATCCACGAGATGAGGATGGTACTTGATGATGACTGCTATTGTTCAGCATGGATCTGTTCTATTTTAATTCACTGAAACTTGAATAGTCTCAGGGAAATAGTATTCCCTATCTTTTAGTTGCTCACCCTGTATCTTTTACAGTTTTCAATTAAAAATTAAAATTCGTTCACGGCGATGTAGACAAAGATACCACCTTTTTTTTGAGTCATCACTCGACCCATCTTTCATATTCAAAATGTTCAAGGATTGCAACCCCCGTTTAGGCGTTTGATACTTTAGGTCTTTGTGTATTTTTTATGTTTTTGGGTGTGCTGAATTCGAAAATGACTTTCATTTTGTCCTAGCACGTCACGTTTTCTGCCAATGTAGGTGTCTATGCTGAACAATTTATTATCTTAAAATGAAAAATAATTTTTTTCAATGAAGTAATTTATAAAATTGCGTATCAAAACTTATTTTCTTATCTAAAATACATTAATTAATGAGCACTAAACACATTTCCTTTTCCCAGTGAGACTCCTTTTGGTACATTTTCGCTTGTGAGAAGTATCTGGAAGGTCTCTTTTAAGCGTCCAACAGTAGCCTGCCATTATTGAGACGCTCCATTTCCTGGTATCTTTTTTTCCACCTCCTTAATATCTTGGTGAAAGCGTTCACCTTGCTCTTCACTCACGTCTCCTAAATTTTCTGGAAAATGGTCGAGGTGGGAATGAAGAAAATTTAAAATCATTAAGCAACCTAAAGCTTGAAATGCTTTTAACATTCTTTTGACAATTTGTTTGTATTCAGAGTCTTTGTTTTTGTATAAAAATTTTGTTATAACTTCCTTGAAGGCAATCCACCCTTCTCTTTGAGGATCTGTCATGGTTGTGACGAATAGTGGATCAGCCATAACTCGTCCAATATCTGGTCCAACGAAAACACCTTCCTTCAACTTTGCCTCCGAGAGGCCAGGAAACTTTGATATTAAGTATTTGAAGCAGTTTCTATCAATTGGAAGGGACTTTACAAATTGCTTCATCAATCCCAGCTTTATGTGAAGCGGTGGTAAAAGAAGTTTATGAGGAGGCACCAAAGTTTCATGCAGGACATTCTTTTCGCCAACTTTAAGCTCCCTCGCAGGTCAACACTTTTTGGTCCAGTGATTTGTTCGGTCTCTACTATCCCATAGACACAAAAAGCAAGGGAATTTAGTAAACCCAGATTGCTGTCCGAGCTCCATGCCCTAGATTTTGAAATCACCGCACACTTGCCAACGGTGGTCTTTATATTTTAATTTACAAAGAATCAATTCCAAGTTCTTATAGGTTTCTTTGAGGTGTCTGGAATGGCCGAAAGGAATGGAAGCATATAAACAGCAGTTGTTAAGCAGAACTGCTTTAAGGCTTCTTTTTGAAGAATCTATGAAATTACGCCACTCTTATGGGTTGTATGAGATCTTAAATATATTCATCAAACAACAATATTGGTGCAATAAACCGACTCGTGCTCTTGGGAAAAGTAGGAAATAAACTGCTTTTCACGATATCTAAACCAGGAGGAAGACACTCCCGGCAAAAGTAAGTTCCTGCGTTTGAATCTTGATCCAAGCAACTCAGCAGCGTGTTTGGGTAGATTCAAGTCACTAACCAAATCATTAAGCTCGCCTTGGGAGAACCATTTTGGACTTCTGTGATCTTCAAATTCAAAAGTTGACTTGTCATCGGGTGTAGGTACAGCACCATCTTCGTCAGAACTTGGAACCTCTTCCAAGGTAGCAGGGACCTTGGGCACTTGTATTTCGGTCCCATGAGGGATGGGACGAATAGCAGATTGCAGATTGGAGTATGAAATTGACTGCTTCCGTTTTGAATAATACCCTTTCATATCACACGAACAAACATAACAATCATTACTATGGTTCTTTTGCTCGCGCCATACCAAAGAAATCGCAAATCGGAAAGCTGTTTTCTTGTCCTTAAAACCAATTTCGAAGGTCTTCAACACATCGTTTGCAGACTTTATGAGGTGCCCATACTTTATCCTGATCTCCAAGTTTGAAGCCAAATTACGCGAAGTATACTTTTTTTACGAAGTCCGTAATATTAACTTGTTGCTTTAATGTCATATAGTCTCCACAAATGAAACAGAAACTATCCGAAGAGTTCACACACTTCCGCACAAAAATTACAAAAATTTATTACTTATTGAAATAACACTCTGCTACAGGCATAAGGCCGATTTATCAGAGGAACGCGCGGTACTTGTCAAAGAAAAGCCGCGTATTTTATTCTTGCCGCTTTTCTAGATATTTCGGGCGGCGCGTTTGAGAAGAACATTCGAGACTTTCGTTCACGCCGATATAAATGTTGCTCCTGCAAGAATTGGAGTCATTCTGAATTGTACTTGAAGGTAATACTACGTCGATACAAAGTTCATTATTAAAGAGTGCAAAATGAGTGCAGCGAAGAAATCTAAAACGTATCATTTAAATAACGATTGGGAGGAAAATGTTCCTTTTGTATGGTGAAGGATAAGTGCATTTGTCTTATTTGTCGTGCGTCAGTTGTAATACCTAAGCGTGGAAACATAGAGAGGCATCATGAAAACAATGAAAATGATTTTCCGACACATAGTGAACTAAGAAAACGAAAGGTACGGGATTTGATATCTTGTTCGAAAAAAGAACAAATCTTGTTCACTAGACCAGCCAAACAATCAAGAGCATACATATATTGGCGAAACACAAGAATCGGTTATGAAGGATGCATTTATTGAAGAGGGTGAGACTTTATTTGGAGATTTTAAAAATAAAACAGAAATCATGTCTGCTATTAGAGAACTTCAGTTATCTCGTCTGTAATGTAGATACTTTTCGTTACAGTTGGACAAATCCACCGATATGACAGACACTGCCCAGCTATGTATTTTTATTCGGATGGTACTCAATGACATGTTGGTTAAGAAAGAATTTTTGACAATCATTCCTCTGAAGGGGAAGACCCGTGGCGGAGATTTACATGACGTTTTCTTCAATTTTGTAAATAACAACAAACTATCAATATATAAAACAAAAACGGTTTTGTGGCCTTGTGTCGAGCTAATGAAGATTTCAATTAATTTTTTTCATTCCATTGCATTATACGTCAACAAGTTTTGTGTTCAAAAGTTTTAAACATGGAGGAAGTTATGGGCATTGCAACAAGAACTACAAATTCCATCCGCGCACGTAGCTTGCAATGGCGGCTCTTCAAGTGGCAGTTGGAAGATAGGAAATCAGCTGAACACACTGATTCAGTTCTTTACATGGACGTCACATGGTTGAGTCGCGGAAAATTCCTGAAAAAGGTTTCAAGAATGATTGCCCAGAATAACAGCTCCTCAAGACGAAAAAGGTCATGTCACTCAGATGTTGAAAAACTTGAACATCAATAATTTAGAGATTCAAGGTGAAGGATGATTATCGCATTCGAAAGTAAATTGCAACTTATGATGGATCAACTTAAAGGAAGGATCTGAAACATTTTCCGTCTTTGAAAGCAAGGATTCCTCAGTTGAACTATGATACGTATGAGGCTGAATTATCAAATATTTTGGAACAATTCGAAATGCGTTTTTATGATTGCAGTAAATTGGCTAACATAGCATCATTTATGAGTTATCCGTTTTCATGTAGAAACAATGAGGAATAGCTACTGAAATAGCAAGTCAGTTTAATATGAACTAGTGTTCTGTTGAAAATGAGTTGGTGCAGATTATATCGGATGTACGTCTCAATGCTATAGTATCTGATACAAATTTGAGGTGTTTTATATCTGAAGATAAATAGCCTAATTTAAGGCAAATCTCCCTTCAACTGACGGCAATGTTTGGGTCAACTTACTTGTGCGAGTCTACATTTTCTGAAATGAAGATAATTGAGTCAAAATATCGCAATCGACTAACTGATGATCATATGTCACCATGCCTGCGATTAGCACTCAGTTGTTACGTACCATCTTATAAAAAGTATGCTGAAGACATGCAGTGTCACGCATACATGCAGTGTCACGCATACATGCAGTGTCACGCATACATGCAGTGTCACGCATCAATATGCAAAGTCACCCCTCAGTTAAGTTTAACACCACATGTAACTCTTTTCTTTTGTAACAACCAATAAACTCCCAATTTTGAATAACCATGAGTTTTTTCATTGATATTATAGAGAAGAACCTATCTAAACCTAACCGAAACCTTGACTAAAATAATGTATATTGTGCGGAAAGCTAATATCTATATATGCTACAGTACACCCTACCTACCTAGGTAGGTATGTAGGGTGTATCTAGTATGTATGACAACCCTGCATCACACATACTTGCAGCCTCTCAGAGTCGGTCGTAACTTGTCTAGAAATATTGAGGTAGATCGCCAGCAGTTCAAGTTTGAGAACCCCTACTCCAGATATAGGGTTTGCCATTTGAAAAAACAGTGAAATAAGATTTGAATGAGTCCCAATATAAGAAATTGTTTTCGAACACCGTGTGTAACTTTGATCAACAAAATGTGTCATGAGTTCATGCAACAACAATTTCCTCCAATTTCAGAAAGTGTGAAATATGTCAAAAATTATTTAAGATAGGTAGAAGGAATTGTTAACAAACTCACTTTGCATCAAAGTAAATAAAGAGGAAAATGTCGAAAATATATTTCATATTTCCATAAAACGCCTTTTATGAGCTTTTCTTCTATAATTTTCAGGGGACAATCTCTTTTCAAAGACCAGCAGTAATCTGCCATCATGTGACAATCCCATCGACCTTGATATCTTTCTTCCATCACTTTTAGATCTTGATGAAACCGCTCTCCCTGTTCCTCACTATAATTTCCTAAATTATCCGGAAATTTATCTAGATGATTGCGGAGATAGTGTAACCTAATACTCATATTTGCTCCTAAAGTCTGAAAGTTTGTCAGCATATTTTGCACAATTTCTTCATAATTTGCTGCTTTATGGTTACCTAGGAAATTTTCGACAACCAACTCAAAACTTTTCCAAGCTTTACTTTCCGGAACAGTCATAGCTTTGATAAAATCTGAGTCTTTCATCAATTGCCGTATCTGAGGACCATCAAATATTCCACCTTTCAATTTTTCCATACTAAGCTTCGGAAATTTTCTGCAAATGTAATTAAAACAATTTTCGTCTTTGTTCAACGCTTTTACAAATTACTTAATCATACCTAACTTAATATGTAATGGTGGAAGTATGATTTTGTTTCTGCTCACCAGCGGCTCCCTTATTACGTTGGCTTTACCGACAGTTAAAGAATTTCTTACAGGCCAAACATCTTGTTCCCAATGAAGTTGCTTTGCTCTACTATTCCACATACAAATAAAGCAAGGGTATTTTGTATATCCACTTTGTTGGCCAAGTAAAAAATTAACCATTTTTAAATCCACACAGATCGGCCATTGATGCTCAGAGTATTTAATTTTCTCTAAAACTAATTTAACATTTTCATATTCTTCTTTGAGTTTCGTTGAATGGGCAATTTGAATTGATGCAAATTTATTTCCATTGTGCAATAAGACGCATTTTAAACTTCTTTTGCAACTATCAATAAAAAGGCGCCATTCAGTAGATTTGTACTTTTTTAAACCCATGTCTATAACCAGCTTCGCGATATCATTACAATACACTAATCCTTCATTTTCACTAAAAAATTGTAATAACTCTTTTTCTCGCGTTCTGTATGTTGTAATTGTTACTGTTGGTGCCAATAAATTTTTTTCTTTCAATCTTGAGGCTAACAGTTCTGATCCTTGTTTTGATAAATTGAGATCACGTATTAAATCACTGAGTTCATTTAGAGAAAATAACTTTGGCGTAGATGTTTCACCTTCCCATTCACTTCCACTAGTAGATGGTCCCGATTTCTGTGAATTTGGTAACATCATTGTTTCTGAGGGCATGCGAATTACTTTTGAAATGTATATGGGCCGAGGGAGATTTTCACTGTGTAGAACCGGACATTTCGTAGACTGTAAGTCTGGGTATCTCCACGTTTGATTTCGATTAAAACCTTTAACATCTACTACGCAAAAGTAACAATCATCTAAATGATTCGTAGGCTCCATCCAGATCATAGGAATACCAAAGTCTAATCCAGAACGTTCACCTTTTTTCCACAACCGTAAAGACTCAACACAGGACTTTCAAACTTTATTAGGAACCCATGGTTTACCTAATTTGTCCATTTTGAAACCAAAATATTCAACATAAGTCTCCTTGACAAAGTCTGTGACATTTCTTTTTTGTTTTTTTGGTATATAAACACCGCAAATATAACAAAATAAATCACTACAATATTTACACTTTCTTCGTGACGAACTCATATTTTAGACTAGAAGACACATATATAAGAATGGACATTCAGTAATTGAAACAAAATATTAATCCATGACACTTTATCCAGATTTACGTGTATATGTACTTCAATATTGTCAAATAACTGAGATCTCAGCTGTTCTGTGGAGCAAGGGGTCTGAGAGTGGGGATCAGGTGATGTTTGTATGCGCGAAAAAAATGCGCAGAAGCCTAATCACGTCTGGAAAATTAAATTTTATTTCTAACAAGCTTATAATTATTCAAAATATAAGAAATGCAAAAATCATGAAAATACGAGCACATTGAGAACTTTCATGAATATATTCGTAATCTGGGCACTTGAAAAATTTGCGATGATATCCAGGGCAACAATAAAAAAATTTTTTTTGTAGAGCTGTGAAGATAGGTAGAAGGAATTGCTAACAAAGTCACCCTCATTTTTCCTCACAAAATTAGAAATGAAAAGAAATATAAGGTGTTCAATTTAAAAAGTCATAATTTTGGCATGTAAATTTATTATGTAACAGAATGTGAATGTGACCATATTTTGAGGTAAGAGTCACTACTGTACTACAAATTATTGCTCAACAAAAAATTGAAAATCAGCAAAAATTGCCTAAATATGCGTATGTGGTGAACCAGCCGGTATAGCACATATGCATAACAGAATAGATATTCTATTAATTGCCGCTTAGTTAAATACAGAAATGATAAATATTCTTCACGAGAAAAATAGTGGATTTTTATGGCAAACGGATAAAATCCAAAGGTTCAATATTGAACGACGTCATTGTTTGGAACCAATTAGTCCTGTTCGGGTATTTGCCAGATTACGATTTCCCACTGAAACCATTTCGCACGAATGACCACCAATTGGATTGCCTCGATTAAATTTTTGTGTGACATAAGAGTATCCGAACTTTTTGCCGTTCGACAATAATTTATGTTACCGCAAAAACTGTTCTGCGATTTTATTAAGCGTGGCTCGGTTGCAATAAACAAAAATAAATCGCGAATTCACGAAACAAACTCTAATAAAATTGAAGCGTGCAGACACTTAATTTAAAGCACAGACCATTACATCGCTAGCTTTGCTTGTTTGGAAGGCCATTACATGTACAATCTCAAATAAAAGGCAAAAAGTGTGATGCTGGCTAGGCGGACAAAATCCGAGATGATTTACTGCTGTAAGGCCTTTAATAATTCTGGGTCCTCGGTATATATTTACCCTTAAATGTATGAAAATGTAGCCAGATCTTAACAATATTCACCACATTTTACAATTTATTACATAATATGTTTAATTCCGCCAGCTGTCTACAGAATAACGTTGGATTCATTCACATTTTAAATCTTATTAGGTAATACATTAAGGATGTGGAAAGGGGATTTCAAAATGAGAAATTCCAAATTAAAATAGCTTTCGAGTGTATATCGTATTCACTTCCATAATTTTAGAGCCTTATTCAAGTAATTCATCACTGATAGGGACCGGATTATAAACACCTCAAAAAAGTCTAGGGGACAATTCTGAATATCGATATATCGTATCCAGATGATTTTTTTGAAGATATGAACACCTACATCAATTTCTCTTCAAATTATGTAGTGCCGCAACAGATTTCAGTTTTTTTTATAGAAAACTAAAAACGCAGCAGATGCGACGATGCTCTATAATCATTTTATGTATTCAGTGTTTGAAATCAGTTAGTTGGCACTTTGTTTCTGTTGTAAGCACAAATAAACGATTCAAATTCTGTGATTCGACCATGGAAAGACGACATTTGACTAGAGAAGAGATGTTACGAGCTGGAAGCTCACAACAGGAAGTATTCAGGGTTCTGGGAAGTAGCCCAAGTGTCATAAACCGTTTATGGTCGCGTTTCAATGAAACAGGTTGCGTAGAAGAGCGCCATACAGATCGTTTCACGATTACTACTGTCGCCCAAGATTTTTGGTTTTACAAGCCAGAAGAGATAGTACTACCAAAGCATCTCAATTAGCTCAAGAGCTATCACGAGTTCATAATGTACAAATTTCCGACCAAACTGTGAGAAAACGACTGAACGAAGGTCAATTTCATTCCAGACGTCCTTTAAAAGTTCCACAACTGACCCATGGAAATCGCGCTGCTCGTTTAGCTTGGTGCCAAGAACACGTAAACTGGGATCAAGATAAGTGGGCCACAGTTCTCTTCAGTCATGAATGTAGATTTAGTTATTATCCCGATTCGGGAAGAATTCGAATATGAAGGGAACGTGGAAAGCAAAACCGTCTCTAGCATGCTCGAGAAGTTGTTAGACAAGGAGGCGGATCAGTGATGTTTTGGGGAGGTATACGCCTTGGTGGAAGAACTGACCTCGTTTTCATACAGAACAACCTAACGGGAAATTCTTACGCAAATGAGATAGTTTCACCTGTAGTGGTACCGTATCTCCAAACAATGGGTCAAAATCCACCCTTCCAACAAGATAATGCCCCTCCTCGTCGTGCAAGAGTTGTCTTGAACGTTCTTAAAGAGAATGCTATCGATCTTCTACCGTGGCCATCCTGCTTCCCAGATCAGAATTTCATCGAGCATGTGTGGGACACCCTAAAAAGAAATCTCCTGCGTCAAAACGTCTTCCATCATAAACAGGCGCTTCGATTAGTAATTCAGGGGGCTTGGAATGACTTAGGTTAAAATTTAATGGACAATTTAATATTGGGCATGCCGGGACGATGCCAAGGTATCATTAATAACAGAGGTGGACCATCTGGGTACTGAAAATTATAAGTGCTTTCATATCGTTTCGAAAAAATTAGTTCAGGATTTTTTTTTTGGTTTACCAAATTTCGTTATTTTCAAATTTCAAACTTTTTTTTATAATAGGTGCTTTGGAGAAGTCAAATATTATTTTGTTTTCTTGAGAATACATTATATACTATACATCCTAACAAAAACCGAAAGATTTCTATATTTTAAAGATATTGGTAAGTGTTTCCTAGACTTTTTTGAGGTGTTTGTGTAAATTACCATCACTCGGGGTGACTTCGTACAATTTTCGCAATTTTTCATACATAATAAGCACAATTTCCCCACAAAAATTTAGGAAAAAATAATTTAAAATATCACATTTTTGTTTTTTCGAGTTTCTTGCTGAAATCAATGAAAAATACATTTTTCCTATTTCTTTTTATATTTGAATATTGTCCACCTTTGCCCCTATGTATGGGGTGATGATGAATTCCCTATTTTTAGTCAAGAACGCTTGGTCCCTGGAAACGGGGGATTTCAGACATAAATATTCAAAATATTATATATTTGGTCAGGAAATTGAATATTTCCGGTAAAAAAATACTGGTGAGTGTTAAAATATTATATTTATTTCAACAATATCAAAACAGTAATCTCTCATCGAGTAGGTAATGAACTGTCAATTTTTGTTATGAACCATAGGTAAGTATTTGAAAAATAAGATTTCAATAACTTACAAACAACTTTGAATTGAAAATTTACTCCACTTCGATATTTTCCAAAGTGGATACAATTGAGAATTAAAATCTTTGGCGCCTTAATTCTGTAACATTTTCAGGAACTCTGACTATTTGATCTTGCTCAACATTGCTTTCATCGTTAATAGCTGGATAGGTAAGATAATCTTCCATTTTTATCTACTTTGTTTCCTCAAAAAATTCACTAAAACATATTCTCTATCATCACCTCAGATACACAGCCAACGTAATATCTACTGATATTGCGTTTTCTGCAGCGAAACTTGACTAGTACATAATTATCTACTGTTATTGAATCGATACTAATACTGGTCAGGAAGGAAGCATTTATTGAGACTTTATTTGGAGATTAAAAAATTAAACAGAATTTATGTCTGCTATTAGAGAACTTCAGTTATCTCGTCACAAGGCGTATAGAAGTTATGAGTTCGGACATGGAAGATAAACTAAAACATGATATCATGAAATGTACATAATTTTCTTTATAGTTCAACGAATCCCCCGATATGACAGACAGTGCCTAGCGGTTTATTTTTATTCGGATGGTATTCAATGACATATTGGCTAAGGAAGAATTTTTGACAATCATTCCTCTGAAGGCGAAGACCCGTGGCGAAGATAAATATGACGTTTTTTACAATTTTGTAAAAATATTCAAGCTACTAATATAATAAATGAGATAAAAACACAAGGTTTAACTTTAATCTACATTTTATTTGAAAAAAGATGACGTTTCGCTGACACAGCAGCTTTATCAAGAATGACAAACAGAATGGAGAGTATGGTATTATAAACAAATAGTAGAACAAGTTGGATGAATAACGGGAAAATCCACACCGAGGCATTGTACAGTTAGTATGAAAGGTAATTAAAAACTAATTAAACAAGTTAAGTAGGGGTGAATGGGCAGGTAGATGTGGGCACTAAGTGATCCATTGCCAATAATCTCCAGTTCTGTTCGTACTCCCAAGCATATGCCACCCCATATCATAACTGACCCTCCACCGTATTGCTCAGTTCCTGCGAAGTTCGCTTGATTGTACCGTTCCCCTCGATGCCTCCATATTCTTTCTCTACCATCTACAAAACTCACACAATATCGGCTCTCATCACTAAATAAAACTCATCTCCACTGATTGATTGTCCCTGCTACATGCTCCCTAGCAAACGCCAATCTTGCTACCCGATGGGCTCTATCGAGTCTTAGTGCTCTTGCTTGCGCGTATGATCTCAGACCAACTTCATTTAATCGTCTTCTGACTGTCCTCACACTGACGTTAATGTTATCCACTGCGTGTATAGGGTTACGTGCCTGAACAGCAGTAAGACGAGGATTTCTTATGGTTTGATTTACGATGAAACGGTCATGTATAGCGCGGGTTGCCCGATTTCTTCCTTGTCCTCGCCTCCTCACGTACAATCCAGTTTCCCTATAACGTCGGTAGATTCGATGGATAACTGACGTCGAGACACCCAACATGGTACCGACTGAGCGGTAGGTGCGCCCTTCCTCGATCAATGTAACTGCCCTTGCTACTGAGGTTGGTAGTAAATCTACCATTCTGAATGAAATATACCATTTCGAATCGTAAACAGTAAAAGAATCACAAAACACCGCAACCGATCGAATTTGTATCAAATCAAAGAATGGAAAACTCTCATTCTTTAAACAAGTTAAAATATGGTCATATACAAAAAAACGTGTGTTGTATTTCATATTTGATAAAAAAAGGTGTGCACATGTGTAAATGAAAAGTTTTATCAATGGTCCCAGAATTCGGTTGTGTATTTTAATACCTACCGACTGTTATCTCCTATGAATTCCTAATTTTCACCAAATTAACCAAATTGTCATCAATAACTAATGTAATTCGAACATAAAAATCGCAAACGACAATTTCGACACGCCTGAGTGATAATAAGAAAATTCCAAATTGATATACGAATTTTAATGACAATTTCTTGATTCAATGGAATCTCTCTAAAATGGTGATTTTCCACTTGAAATTAAATATATTTTGCAAAAATAGAGAGAAACGCATGAAACAAGGAGGGAGTTACTGTAGGAAGATGTGTCTTGACAGACCATGATATTGTACGTTTCAACTCGGACCACGGAATTCCACAGGGTGTTACGAACTTTTGACAAAAAAACACTTTTAGTTTTGCCCTCGTATAAAATTTTTTTCAAATTTTGTTTGTTTTCTCTTATAATTTCTACAAAGCAGAAGAGTTGATCTATAACTTGCCGAACAAATCATCTTAATCGGTTTAGAATTAGGAAAAATATGGAACTTCGAATTTGATTAAATTTTCGACTGTTCCGCTAATGTTGCCTCCGAGTGTAGTTAATTTCGACTACACATTTATGAAAGGTATTGTAACTGGTGATGAGACATGGGTTTATTAGGTTGACATGCAAACCAGTAAATAAGCTTCCAACTGAACCGAAACCGAAAACAACCATGAAAGTTGATCAAAAGTCAATTAATGTTGACTTGTTTTTCTTTTATTATCGCAGTGTTGTATACTCAATATTCTTGCCAGACAGTGAAGAAAGATTGGATTTTGCACCACGATAATGCACCACCTAAAAATTGTGCATAAATATCTCACTAAAAACTCAACAAATACCATAGAACAAAAACCATATTCACCTGATAAGTCTCTTGCTGACTCTTTTCTTTTCCAAAACTCGAAGTTCCACTTGGAGTTACCCATTTTGAAACGATAGAATACATAAAAGGGAATTTCGCGGTGGGAACTAAAGTCGATTCCAAAAAAAGTGTTCGAAAACTGTTTTGGTGATTGGATTTTGAAGGTGATATAATAAATTTGGATGGAAAATAAATATTTTCTGTTTCATTGGCGAGTTCCTTATACATTTTTGACAGAATACACATCTGCTATTCTGAACCTAATCATTCTATTGGTAAACCTAAAAAACACGAAAAAAAGTGAGCAAAAAAATCAAAACAAATGAACTAAACTGGGAAAGATTTCTTACTTTACCTCAATGTCTCGAAGATTTACACATCTTCGAAATATTTTCGATATCATTTTATAAATGGATGTCGAGACCGTAATATCTGCGACATATTGTTTGAGAAAATTGGATATATCAAAAACGTCTATAACAAAAAACCCGCCATTTGTTTTATTCCTGTAAAATCAATATAACTTCACTATTTTCCAGCAATGGAGACTTAATTTTCGAATTTGAGACGATTTTTGAGACCTATATTTCCGAGAAAAAGACTGGAAACACGGGGGCGGAGCCACTCACTGCTCCTTCTGCCCCTTATATCGCTATTCAATGTCGGAAGTGAGCGTTACCAACGTGAAAAATTCAATGCTCTCTCTCTTCTGAACGAAAATAGTGAGATGGAAATAGTTAGTAACTTTAATTTTCACCAACATAATTTCGGTACTAACAACATCTAGAATATAGTGCTCTCTCTCTTCTGAGTGACAATCGAATCTAACCTTACTGCAATTAGTCTTATATTCGATCTGTCAAAATAAGTGATGTCGAATTTTATTCAAATGAAAAGTTTGACGAAACTTGAAAGAAACTATTAGAGGTAAGTGATCGTAGTTTGATGTTTATTTCATACATGTTAATGAATATTTTGTTTCAGGAAAGAAACGACAAACTTTCAAAATTCATAAATTTAACATTTTATGGTTACTCTAACCTAAACAATATGATTCAAACGGCATGTTATAATAAGATGGACTTGAGGAGACTTTCAATAATGTTTGAAAGGTAAGTGAATTTAATTTGAGGTTTATTCATGTATTTTAATGTATATTTTTAAGCATGCTCAAGAAATGTACTCAGAATTCACGTATTTCATTTTTCTTTCATGGTTATTTTAACCTGTATGCTTTGAAAAATGTGCTGGAATTACTTGGATTTTTAAAGAATCAATTGGAGGACCTTACAAAATGATGGGATATCCTTTGAGTTGCTATTAATAGGTATTGAGCTCTTTTGTATAATAATATTTTTCTATAAAAACTCGATAAAGTTTTCATTAGGTCATTTAGAGTATGTATCATATGAATATTAAAAGCTATCCACTAAAGGCTATATCTGTATTAAAATATTTCAAGCTGGATGTCTATAGTTTATAAGAAGCTGACTGCTCTAAACCAACTCCCAACTCGACAGTTATGGATCTAGAAATTAACAGTTACAAGAAACAGTTTTACTCAAACTGATATATAGTTAACATATTTGTATTGTATATAAGGGTTAATAATATAAAAGGTGAAGTTTCTATGTATTCAGTAATGTTCCTTTATTTGATTACTAATTTTTCTCTTTTGTCTTTTGGATACTCCCAAGAAATTTTAATTCGAAAAGAACTTTTGTTTTCTATTTCATTAATATACTTTGAGAAGTAATTCTTCCATCTTGCTGTTTCAAGCTCATATTTGTTGTTTATTATAATTCATAAATCTTATTGGATTGTTATCTGATCTAATACGAATCAGAATTGTTGAGTAAAATTAAAAATTTGAAACTATAGATGTGCTTATATTGATCTTTCTGAAATATATATTCAATACTTTTCGGATTAAAAATTTGGAATATTGTGAATTAATATTAGAGTTGTTGATGATTGAATTTCTATGTCTAAAGAGTGATTGAACAATTTGTTTTTGAATCAATGTTGAAATGTTTTTAATTTCATCTTATGCTAGCTCTATTGGAGAAAGTTGAGATTTCAAAATTGAATGTATCCCTTTGAATTGGGATAGTAATGAATAGTGTTGAAATTTGTGAGGTTGATGAGTCAGTATTCATAAAACAATACTGGAAGCTGCGTTACCCTAAGAATGACTGAGGTAATATATGAGAGATTTCCATGTAACATAAAGAACTATTAAGTAAAAATATGAATAATGAAGTGGATATAATCAGGCGTTCAGTATAGATAGAGTTGGATATGAAAAAGCGTTTAGTTTATTGGCTATTTAGATATAAAAGGCGATATTAATGGGCTCACTAGGCCATATAATACTAAAGCAGTAAGCCTTATTTCGAGGAAATAGGAGGGGAAGGTTGGAGTTTGAACCGGGAGGGAAGAAAGGGTCGGCGCGGAAAAGCGGGGTCCGTAGGTCCCCGCGAATAATTTTTTTCCGGTAGAGAAACGCCTGAGGAAGATCCTCGCGAAATTCGGAGTGCCTAGCTCGAACGACGGAGGCGCGACGATTTTTCGAAAATTCGCCGAAACGTCGCCCCGGGCGAACGGAACGTCGAAACGGGGAGATTTCTTCGGAATCGATAACTCGGATCTTTAGGAGGGCGATCGGAGAGGTCGATCGGGCGAAAATTCCAGGGAAAAGTTCCGAAAAAGCGAAAATAAAATACGTCTACGAAATCTCCGGGATGGAGGGGATAATTTCTAATGACTTTTGTAGCTATAAAAATATTTCTATCGCCTTCGACCGCTACGAAACCTGGACGACGAAAAAGCCCTGAGTTCCGCATTTTGCGCCGCAATAGTTAGTTTCTCATAAAGCCACGGGAAAACGGAATAATCTTCCATCGAACAAGGGGCTATCGGCCGACTTTCGCAAATTTTCGCTCTACTTTTTTTCCGAAAATCCTCGACGGCCAGAAATTCGTGAAATTAACAAACCTCGAGCTGTCAAAATACGGGTTTTTGTTTTAACAATCCTACTTGGAAGGGGTCACTGGGAGAAAGGATTCGACCTTCGAACGATTCCTACATATCTCGAAAAAGGGTCCGCGAACAGAAATCGTTACTGTGAGACTTAATTTTCAAATTTGGGACGGATTTTGAGACCTATATTTTCGAGAAAAAGACCGGAAACACGAGGGCGGAGCCAGTCACCGCTCCTTTTGCCCCTTATATAACTATTCAATGTCGGAAGTTACCAACGTGTAAAATTTAATGCTCTCGCTCTTCTGAACGAAAATATTGAGATGGAAATAGTTGATTCGGAACTAAAAATTTGGAATATTGTGAATTAATAAGAGTTGTTGATGATTCAATTTCTATGCCTAAAGGGAGATTGAAAAATTTGTTCTTTTAAATCAATGTTGAAATGTTTTTAATTTCATCTTATGCTAGCACAATTGGAAGAAGTTGAAATTTTCAAATTTAATGTTTCCTTCTGAATTGGGATATTAGTGAATTGTGTTGAAATTTGTGTGGTTGTTGAGTCAGTATCCATAAAACAATACTGGAAGCTGCGTTACCCTAAGGATGACTGAGGTAATATATGAGAGATTTCCATGTAACATAAAGAACTATTGAGTAAATATATGAATAATGAAGTGAAAATAATAAGGCGTTCAGTATAGATAGAGTTGGATACGAAAATGCCTTCAGTATATTAGGCGTTTAGTATATTAGCTATTTAGATATAAAAGGCGATCTTAATGGACTCACTAGTAGTTTACTATTTCAATGAAACTATATTCACACTGATTCAGATTATTGTTCATATTCGTAAAACGTAAAAACAGAATTTTCCTTATCGTATTTCTTTGAAATAAATTCATGAATTCTTCTCTTTCCCGCAAACTTTTGAATTCTCCTTACAAATTAGACGTTCAATCTACATGTCGACGTGAGAAAACTTCAAAGGGTACCAACGCCATCGTCTGACAGCGATAAGTCGCCTAGATTTTACCCATCAGTTTCCATAGTAAATCAGCTAAGGCCGTATAGTTCGTTAAATTCATTTCCTCCGAAATGATTGTCACAAAGGAAGTCACAGCGTGTGGGCAATTGAAATATAATAAGATTATTCGGATTCCCTAGAACCCTCCCTAAAAAGGGAAAATTTAAACCTACTTGAATGACGCAAAGAGAAGTAGCCATCTGTTTTCCTGGGAGATAGGAAAACCCAAAATCTTTTTCGAACAAATGGAAATAGGGGATTTGTAACATGCAACTGACAATAGAATTGAAGCTTTTATTCGCAGGTTAGATATGATGATTTATACTGCGACAGATGGATAGCTTTCACATACGAATATAATTCGTATGTGATCCGTCAAATTTAGGGAAATTTAGTTCATATCTCGAACCGATCTCTATGAATCAACAGCTTCCCTCACCTAATTATGGTTGTTTGGACAAATGACAACTTTTACAAAAATACAAGTAAACGATGATACCTACTAAAATATATTATTAAATGCTCGATGCGTTTCGATACACAGAGTATCTTTATCAGAGCGAATGAATACTACAAATTTATCTTACTAACAAATTTTTATATATACCAAAGAGGCAATCCACTCAGAGCTATCCGTAATTGAACTAATGTTTTGGAAATAAATATAATGAGGGTGAGTTATTTATGTCTACCTGATCATTAAGAATTTACGGTGAATTCCTAAATCTGTTAATTTCAAGTGCTTCCAGAAGGTTGAGTTTTATACCTCTCTTCTCAGAATGTAGGATTTTAAATTCTGAATTGAAAGAGTGACCATTTTCCCTAAGATGATTTGAATAATTTGAATCGGTTTTTCCATTGATGAAACTGCGTTTACGTTCAGAGAATCTAACATTAAAATTTCTTCCTGTTCTGCTTATATAAACACAATTGCAATCTGCACAATTCAATCTATAAACACCTGGTTTATTTTCATCATTGATTAAAGATTTATAATTCCTGATAAATGAACCTAAATTTGTTGACGTATTGAACGCTATATTTAAATTTGAATTTTGAAGAAGGATTTCTCATTATTGCTTATACTGCCTATATATGTTAAACTATTGAATTTCTTGTCTTGGTGTCCACCGATTGGATATATATGTTGTAAAGCTAATTTTTGTTTCTTCTTATGTAGTATGCTGCTAACTACATTTGCATCATAACCATTATTTATTGCGATCTGTTTTATCAAATTCAATACTTTGAAATAATTATTATCATTAGACATCGGTGTGTTCAAGAGTCTATGTAGATAGCTATCAAATGCTGCAACTTTATGTAGGTAAGGATGTGCCGATGTATAATGAACTGTGATATCTGTATGAGAAGTCTACGGTGGATTGAAAACTGGTGTTAATTATTTGATCTTGTTTTTGTAAGGTCTAGGAAATTGATCGTATTGTTCTGTTCTATTTCAGAAGTGAGTTTTATTTTTGGGTGCAGGTTGTTGATGAAATTTTTGAACACAGTGAACTGTCGGTTTGTTCCTGTGAAACACACAAGAATGTCATCGACATATCGATACGATACGATTTGGATATCTTCATGGATAATATAGAAAAAAATTATTCACAAACACCCGCTTAGTAACTATTTCCTATATTGGTATCGATATGTCGTATATATATGTATATATGTTTATGTTTGGTAAAACACAAAAAAAAATCTTGAACTAATATTTTCGAAACGATATGATAGCACTTATATTTTTCAGTACCTAGAAGGTCCCTCTCTGTTATTAATGATACTTTGGCATTGTCGTGGCATGCTCAATATTAAATTGCCTATTACGAAGACGTTTTGACTCAGGGGATTTCTTTTTAGGGTGTCCCACATATGCTCGATGGAAATCAGATCTGGGGAGCAGGATGGCCACGGTAGAATATCGATAGCATTCTCTTCAAGAACGTTTAAGACAACTCTTGCACGACGAGGAGGGGCATTATCTTGTTGGAAGGGTGGATTTTGACCCATTGTTTGGAGATACGGTACCACTACAGGTAAAACTATCTCATTTGCGTAAGAATTTCCAATGAGGTTGTTCTGTATGAAAACGAGGTCAGTTCTTCCGCCTAGGCGAATACCTACCCAAAACATCACTGATCCACCTCCCTGTCTAACAACTTCTCGAGCATGCTGGAGACGGTTTTGCTAATATTCGAATTCTTCCCGAATCTGGATAATAACTAAATCTAGATTCATCACTGAAGAGTACTGTGGCCCACCTCTCTTGTTCCCAGTTTAAGTGTTCTTGGCACCAAGCTAAACGAGCAGCGCGATTTCCATGGGTCAGTTGTGGAACTCTTAAAGGACGTCTGGAGTGGAGTTGACCTTCGTGCAGTCGATTTCTCACAGTTTGGTCGGAAATTTGTACATTATGAACTCGTGATAGCTCTTGAGGTAATTGAGATGCTGTAGTAATACGATTTTTTCAGGCTTGTAAAACCAAAAATCGGTCTTGGGCGACTGTAGTAATCCTGAAACGACCTGTATGGCGTTCTTCTACGCTACCTGTTTCATTGAAACGCGACCATAAACGGTTTATGACACTTGGGCTACTTCCCAGAACCCTGGATACTTCCCGTTGTGAGCTCCCAGCTTGGAGCATGCCAACGGCTCGTAACATCTCTTCTCTAGTCAAAAGTCGTCTTTCCATGGTCGAATCACGAAACTTGAATCTTTTATTTGTACTTACAACAGGAACAAAGTGCCAACTACCTGATTTTACACACTGAATACATAAAATGATTATAAAGCCGCGTCGCATCTGCTGCATTTTTAGTTTTTTATGAAGAAAAACTGAAATCTGTTGCAGCACTCTACATAATTTGGTGAGAAATTGAAGCATGTGTTTATTTATTAAAAAAAAACATCCGTATTGATCGTTTTGGATACGATATATCGATAATCAGAAGTGTTCCTTTTTTGAGGTGTTTATATATATATATATATATATATATATATATATATATATATATATATATATATATATATATATATATATATATACACTGTTTCTACTATAAAAGCTGCCAAACTTCAGGAGGTGATAGTTCAAGTTATTTGCAACATAAACTAACCCATAACAGTTTTTCGTGAAGTTGATAATTATCGAGTTATTCAACACTTCTTGATTCAACTAACTTCTTTGCTTCTCTCTATAAACACAAGAATTTCTTTGTTGTTCTTACAGCTACATCGAATCTACTCATACCATCGGAAAGAGCATTGAATTTGCTATAAGATAGAGGAGTATTGATGGTAGAAAAGTCTTGTATACCAGGTATTGTAAAGGTCTTCTTCTTCTTCTGAGCGTGCCTATCCGTTCAGGATATTGGCGATAAGCAAACCAATTTGTACTTATTTGACTGCTGTTCTAAACAGCCCTCTTGTAGACATAGAAAACCAAGTTCTGAGGTTTTTCATCCAGGAGATTCTGCGCCTTCCAGGCCCTCTCTTGCCTAAAACCTTTCCCTGCAGTATTAACTGGAGCAGACCATATCTTTTTTGATTCCTCATTATGTGTCCGAAATATTCTAATTTGCGTTGTTTACCGATGTTCATTATTTCGGTCTCTTTTTGTAGTGTTTCTAAGACTCTTTTGTTGGAAACACGATCCACCCAGGAAATTCTAAGAATTCGTCTGTATTGCCACATCTCAAAGGCTTCAAGTTTTTTGTAGGTGCTTCCGTCAGGGTCCAGGACTCGGCACCGTATAGGAGCACAGACCAGACATAACATTTGAGTAGTCTTAGTTTGGTATGTATATTAAGATCTCTACTCTTAAATAGGTTTCCCATTTTAACGAAAGTGGCTCTTGCTTTTTCTATGCGGCATTTTATTTCCACAGAGTGATCCCATTGCTCATTAATCGTAGTGCCCAAATATGTGTAATTAGTTACTCTTTCAATTTGTTGATTATTAATTACTAGTTGGTCAGGAGGTGTATTTTGTTTGCTAATTACCATGAATTTGGTCTTCTTGATGTTAAGAGACAATCCGTACTCAGAGCTAGCTTTAAAGACACAATTCATCAATTCTTGAAGACCTTCGAGAGAATCAGCGAACACAACAGTATCGTCCGCGTAACGTATATTGTTCAATCTCTGTCCATTAACCAACACTCCAGCATCCACATTTTTCAGTGCTGTGTTAAATATGTGTTCTGAGTACAGGTTGAACAAAGTGGGGGATAAGACACAGCCCTGTCTAACATGTAAAGGTCTAAATGAAAAAAATGTGAAATTAATAAAATTAGTGGTATTTTCTTGTCAGCTGTACCACTAAAAACTGGTAGATAAGTATATTTTTTTCTCTGTAAAAACTACAACATTCAACTGACTTTCAAACGGTATATCAACTTGCAAGCTAACTATTTTTCTCCCAGCAATATTATGCAATAAGGAGCAATAAAAACATAAAATTCGCAAATATCTTATATTACTTAATGAAAGATGAACAGGAACTTAACAAGAAAACATTAATGGATGATATTTTAACGGAAGATATTTAAGAAACATAACAGGTGTTCAAAATGTCTTTCTCTTTCATGAATGCTTATAACACATCTTTTTCTTAAACTTTCAACTACTTTTTGAAGTTAAATGTATTTTTGACTCATTTCATCGCAACAGATTCGAATCCTTTCAGTTAACTCTTCTCGAGTATTAGTGCGAATTCTAAGAATATTGGTACTCAACGTGCACCACATATAGAAATCAAGCGGCGTAAGGTCAGAGCTTCTGGGTGGCCATCTCACCGACCCGAATCGATCTATCCATTTTGCCCCAAATTCTTAGTCATCCAGTTCAGGAGCATTCTAGAATTATGAGCCGGGTAGCCGTCCATTTGAAACCAGAGGTGCTGCCGAGTAGTTATAGACATTTCCTCGAGAACATTCATTATTTCGTTATTTAATAGACTTAAGAATTCGTTTGAATTGAGACGATCGGGAAGTATAACTGGCCCGACAAGCTGACCCCTCCTCAACCCCAACCACACATTTACTCTAATCTCGTGCTGAGAGTGTGACACAATAACGCCATGCGGATTTTCTGTAACCCATGTATAAGAATTTTTCAAATTCATCATACCAGCTTTGGTAAAAGTTGCCTCATCAGACCATAGAATTTCATCTGATCCATACTCCTGTTATTCATGTACCACCTACAAAATTGCAACCTTACCTCACTATCCACTGGTAATAGATCTTGAACCATACTCAAATGGTGAGGATGTGAATTATTTCGCTTGAGAACTCAATGAACTATGGAATGATGAAGTCTCAATGTAGCACCAATTCTCCGAGTACTTGTTGTAGGGCCCCCGGTAACAGCCTGCAATATTGCAGGTGCTTGTCTCCATTGCTGAGCGTTTCCACTTCCTTCTCTAATTCTTGAACCACAGAATGAACCAGTTTCACTGGAGCTCCTAAACACTTCAAGAAATGTCTTTCTGCAAGGTTGCTGTCTGTTTGGAAAGCGCAATGCATACTCCCGCACCGCTGCATGGGAATTTCCATTCGCGAAGCCATAAACAAATAACATATCTCCAGACTCAATGTTTGAGAAACTGGGCATGTTTTCTTCTTTTCGAATAAGAAAATGGAACCATGAAAGAGGATAATATAAACTTCAATTCATTTACTCATTGAATGAAAGTTCTTGACAAATTCTAGATATTTTTATTTGTTTCAAAATCAAGTATACAAGTCTTCTGTGATTCATTCTTTCACGATTCTTTTTTCTTATTTCTTCTTCTAATCCGAATTCTCAGTTTCTTAAACATTCAATATCCAAATATGTTATAAATTCATCGCTTACCATCATTGAAAAGTCATTTGTGGAATTGTTTAGACGCTCCGGTGATACTAGCTCATCTGTGGTCCAAGAATTAGAAAATTTAATGTTCTTACTCTAACTCTAACCCATTATATTGCTGGAATGAAAATAGTAGGCTCAAAATTAGGTGGACCGTTTGAAAGTCAGATGATTGCAGTAGTTTCTTCCAAGAAAACACAGCTGCTTATCGAACAGTTTTCAAGGGTACAACTAACATAAAAATAACACTAATTTTGTTCATTTCACAATTTTTTCATTTAGCCTTTTACAGCACACGGTATGCAAGGCTTTTTTACCATAAGTACTAACCTATCTTGTAGCAAATTCTATGTTCTTTCAGAAGGTATGGTCCGATTTGATGTAACTGTAAGAAGAACAGATATATTCTTATTTTCATAGAGAGAAGCAAATAATTTCGTAAAATCAAGTGTGAAATAACTCGATAATTATCAACTTTTCGAAAACATATTATGGGACATTTTGTTGCATATGACTTGTACTATCACCTTCTGAAGTTTGGCATCTTTTATAGTATAGAACGAAAGATGAAAATGGCAAAAAAAGATTGAGTTTTGTTCTTCTAAAAAAAAAATTTCAAAAGGTCGTAGGATGAGATGAGCCATTGAAATAAGCTAAAAAAATCCATTTGAAAATTTCCAAAGTCAAACATCTCAATGTTATCAAATTTAAAATGTTGCCTTCTATCCTATTCCGAAATTTCATCGAATTATTCCAATTAGAAGAGAATTACAGGAGTAGCCCTAGTTTTAGTTACACCCGGTATATAGTCCAGACAGTGAAACTCTTCACTTCAACTCTCCTGATTCTCCCCAAGGTTTTCCAGTACCGAATGGATTTTCTTTGTGAATCTCTGTAATCATCAATTCAATTAATTGTTAGTTAATGTTCAAATGAATCAATACCTATTCCAGCAAAATTAGAGCCTTACATTTATTTGCTGGAAGAAATTTAAGTGCAAACAGAACATTTACTGATCAAGGCATCAAAGAAACATCAACAACAGACTGTACATGTTCAGGTTACTATTCACTTTGTATCTTAAACCATATCTGTTCACAGAAATTAAATTTCCACGCTTGTTAATAACTAAAAATTAATACTAGCGACGTTCAAAGCCTCAGTGAAACGTCAAACCATAAATCAGTTAATTAAAGACTTGAACTAGCCTGATAATTTTCTTCTCCATCCTGCAAAGCATGAAACGGTAACATTCCTCTCAGAATAAAGCCTACCAATCTAGAACATCTTGGTTCAATTGCGGCTATGAGTTGGGACCAAATGAAGGTGATTTGATTATTAAGCTCATTTAAATTCAAAAGTGACTTCGAATATAACGTAAAGGGGAACAAAGTTTTTAATTAAGAAGTGTATTTATTCTTTGAATAATAAAGAATGAATAGTTACATGGATTGAATTCCTTGTGATATGAAGGTACATATCCTGAAATTATTGCATATTATATTGTCAAATGCCGTATGACAACTATCGTAAAACGAAAGAGATGACTCAGATGATTTCGTATCTTACATGTTTGGATCCCATGCTAATTGAGAGACGTGATTTTCCCGATTCAAAGGTTTGCATCGTCAACACCTTTGATTGACTAAATAACCCTTTCTTCAACTCGTATATATAGCATGTTCATGAAGGCTAAAGTCATTGCCATTCTCAAACCTGAGAAAAATTTAAAACTTCCTAGTAGTTACCAGTTATATCAGCTTACTTTCTATTTCTTTCAAAATTTTAGAAATACTTCTTTATAAGAGATTAGAGCCAATCATTGACAGAGCTCTGTCCACTTCTCAGGGAGGTTTTCGACAAAACTGGAATTGTTCTGATCAGGTTTTAGGTTAACCCACTTTCATTGAGACAGGATTTCAGGTTAAAATTAAAATAGGCGCTGTATTTGTAGATCTCTCTTCGGCATATGACTCAGTTTGGAAGGATGGTTTAGTTCATGAACTCTTTGAAGTAGTTCAATGTGGAGTTGATTGAAAAAATGTTATCTGATAGAAGACTTCGAGTTCTTATCGGTAAGAAAAGCAGTAGATTTTACACTCTAAATGATGGCCTACCTCAGAGATCTGTTCTTCAACCTCTTCTCTTCAATTTATATATGTCCGACATTCCTAAAACTTCCTCTACAAAGTTGATTTATGCTGATGATATTGCTTTGGTTTTTTGACACTATGATTTCGAAACAATTGAGCAAACACTGACTTCTGATACAGAAATTCTGAACATTTTCTTCAAATATTGGCGTTTATGTCCACATCCTTCGAAAACTAAGGTTTCTTGTTTTCATCTGGATAATCATGAGAAAGATGGGAAACTAGAAGTATTCTTTATTCAATCACTATTAACTCATAATTTCACTCTAACATATCTTGGTGTAAAGATTGATCGTTCTTTGACTTTCAAATGTCATATTGATAATTTATGTCAGAGGTTAAAAACAAGAAACAATATACTACATAAATTAGCTGGATCTAATTGGGGCGCCCGAGTCTCCACTTTGCGAACTACGGCTTTAGCTTTAGTATATTCAGCAGCAGAATATTGCTGTTAGATGTGGTTGAATAGTGCTCATGCCAATAAGATTGATTCTTAGTTGAACTGTTCTATGAAAGTTATGAGTGGATGTATCCGTTCAACTGCTACCCTATGCCTTCCGGTTATTTGTAATATAGTTCCTTCCCAAATTCGCAGGAAATTAGCTTTTAAATCTTCTTGGGATAAGTATCACTCATTTCCAGAATTTTTTCCGATAATACACGATCTTCAAATTCCACTTAACCTGAGATTGAAATCTATTTGGTCTATTGACTTTCTGCGTACACGGGTGAAGGTTGTTGATCTTTGGAAAACTGAATTGCAGGAAGTTGATGTTTTTAATGAAGTTGTCATAGAGGATCCTTCCAAAAGGGTTGCAGGTTTCGATATAAGTAGGAAAAATTGGTGTACATTAAATCGTCTCAGGACAGGACATGGTCGTAATAATAGTATGTTCTTCAAATGGAATACTGTAGAAAGTCCGGCATGTGAATGTGGCGCAGCTGAAGAAACAATGAGACATTCATTCCTCGATTGATCTTTTTACCTTCTTACGGGTGGTATTCAAGAAATTCATTCCGTTTCACATAATTTCATTAACTGGGTAGAGAACTTTAAGTCTATTGAGGAGATTAAGTTTTTGAATCTTGAGGTGATTATGGGTTACATCCCCGAATGGTGTATGAGATGTTCCCTGTTGAAAAACAGCGGAGCATTAGTTAATTTTTTAGGGAAGGCTAGGACTGCTCTCTCTTGGTGCTCTTTTTCCATGGTGTATGTTGATAAGGCAACAGCTGTACCCACTTAGGGTTTCATTCCCAAAAGGTGTATGAGATGTTCCCTGTTGAAAAACAGAGGAGCATCAGTTATGATCTTAGATTCAAGTGAGATTAGACATATAAGAGTTTTTTGTTGTTTTGATGAAATATTTTTCTCCTGGTTTTCTTTTTTCATTGTTACAGATTTTTCTTGTCCCAATCCCCCTTCCTTTTCACCTTTTTCGTCGTGAAAAAGTCTTGGAAATCATGGAGTGCAAGATGGCAATGAGAGAATGAAGCTGCTGAGCAGAAAAATTGTCGGTACTCTTTTTGTACACACGACACTAACACATCATGAACAGACAAGCTACTGCCAGTGCAAGAGCGACAGAAAACAAGTTTCTTCCACAGGTTTTTCCATTCGTTCATTGAATCATACGCAAGATAGTATGGTATGCCCCACTCTAGGATAACTCAGTTTCTAGTATTTTTTTATGGATACTGACTCATCAATTGTAAAAGTTTCAACACTATTCACTTCTATACCAATTCAAAGAAACACATTCAATTTGAAAATTTCAACTTTCTCCAATTGAGCTAGCATAAGATGAAATTAACCAACATTAATTCAAAAAAACAAATTGTTCAATCACTCTTTAGGATAAAAATTCAATCCGTTTCCACTCAAATATTAATTCACAATATCCCAAATTAAACATATAATTCAGAAAGTTCAATATACCATATACAGATATACAGTTTCAAATTTCAATTCTTATTTTACAGTTTCGGATAAAATCTGAAAAGAATCGAATAAGATTCATGAATTATAATGAACAATAAATATGAGTAATAAAAACAAGTACTGTGTTTTAAGAATTTTACTTAATAATTGCGATTCGTACCGCGTTTCACTACACCGTAGCTTCTTCAGACGGATGAATATACAGAAAAATATAAAATGAATATTTCATTCGTCTGAAGAAGCTACGGTGTAGTGAAACGCGTTACGAATCGCAATTATTAAGTAAAATTCCTTAAAACACAGTACTTGTTTTTTATTATTGATAATGGAATTTTACCAAGTGAAAGCCTCCCAAATTCAAAAAAAAAAACAAATATGAGCTTGAAACAGCAAGATGGAAGAACTACCTCTCAAGTATATTAATGAAACAGAAAATGAAAGTTCACCCAAATTATAATTTATTGAGAGTATCCAAAATACAAAGGCGAGACATTAGTAATCAAATGAAGGAACACTAATGAACAGATAGTAATTTAACCTAAGGTGAATGCCTATACATAACTATTTTGTATCAATTCAAATTTGCTCACCAGAAAGAACAAACATCTTCTGAATTGAAGCGTTCTTGTTAAAAGCAGAAATGAGATTCAGAGACCCACAAATTTGTAAATTACATTATGAGCCTTCATATACAATACAATGATATTAACTATATATCAGTTTCAGTAAAACTGTTTCTTATAATTGTTAATTTCCTAGATCTATAACTGTCGAGTTGGCAGTTGATCTCGAACAGTCAGTTTCTAGTAAACTTGCTCTCATAATTGAAATTTCTATTCTTCAATTTTACTTCTCTCTAATTCATGTTCATTTGAAACTTTATATTTATTATATTGTGAAATGAAAATGAAAGGAAGAAATTGCAATGAAACAACTTCATATTTCTATATTACATGATGAACATACTCATTTTGCAAAATTATACAGAATACCTATAGTATAAATACCTATTGCAAAAACTGTCAAACATAAATGGCATTCTCCGAGATATGATTAACATAAGCAGCAGCATGTTTCTTGTGACTTTCATGAATCTTAGATTGAAAGTTGTGGTTGTTCAAAATGAATCTTCGTATGCAACTTTTACATATTTGAAAGTCATATTTCCCAATAAAAGACACCTCTTGTGCTATGACAAGGAAGAATATCTGAGTATTCAGAAGTCGATCAAGTTCTGATGCCGACTATGAGAACAATAGAAAATTTCGAGGTCTCTTCTCCATGTATTTTCTTCGGAGATATATAACATCAACATGTAACTTCATAATTATTACTCAATATTTTTTTTGCCAACTTTCATGATTGTACTATTGTGTGCTCTCATATAATAGGTTAGATATAATCTTTCATATTATTTTCCAACCCTTCTACAGAGGATCTATTTTATAGTTCCTCTTCACAGATGGATTCTAACCTAACCATAAGTATTTCAAAAATAATAACTACTAAATTTGTATTGATAATAACAGCTCACCTTCAAATCACTGTCAAAATGATCATTCGATTGAAAGATAAATGATTCATACTTCTCATGTATTTGTTTCATATTTTCCTTATATATTTGGTTAGGTTTGACCGCCTCGGTAGCTGCACGGTTAGTGAGCAAGTATGTAGGAATATGCTTAGCCGAGGTGCCTGGTTCGAATCCGGGTTCAAGTCATGGATGTTGTCCTTGAACAAAAAATGTGAATTTGACAAAGACGTACATAGAGATTGGATACATAACCATAGTTGTTGAGTCCATAACCTCTGAAGGCCAGATAACTTGTAATCCTGAGAGGTGGCAGTTATCATTGCACGGTCTAGGTGATTGGTTCGGAGTCCACTATAAACTGTAGGTCCATAGAAAAATAGAAATAGAATATTTGGTTAGGTTAGCTTTCAAGAATACATAACCACAGAGTTATGAGATCTTATTTTCTTTGGCTCAAACATGGACATTGTCAAACACATTAAATCTCATTGACTGTTATATTTGGTTAATTGTAGAATAAAACATACTTCTTCTTGAATAAACTGAAATGAAAATTCCATTTGAAATGGCACGGTCTTATAAACATTCAGTTTGAAATATTTCAATACAGATATAGCCTTCAGTTGATAGCTTTCAATATTCATATGATATACTCTAAGTGACCTAATGAAAACTTTATCGAGTTCCTTTCAGAAAAATATTATACAAAAGAGCTCAATACCTGTTAATAGCAACTCAAAGGATATCCCATCATTTTGTGAGATAATCCCAATTGATGTTGAAATATCCTTCAGGAAATCTTTCAACGCATAGAGGTTAGAATAACTATTAAATATGTAAATTCTAAGTACATGTATTAAACATGCCGAAAAAAATTTATTAATAAACCTCAAATTACATTCACTTACCTTTCAAACATTATTGTAAGTCTCCTTAAGTTCTTTTTATTATAACATTCTGTTTGAATCACATTATTTGGGTTAAAATAACGAAAAAGGTTAAATTTATGAATTTTGAACTTATTTAAAAAAATACAAATAAAAATGGATAAAATAGACATCAACCTAAGTTCACTTACCTCTTAAAGTTTAATTCAAGTTTCGTCAAACTTTTCATTCAAATAAAATTCGAAATTACTTATTTTGACAGATCGAATTTAAGACTGGATATTTCATTTCGTCTCATATTTTCATTTAGAAGAGAGAGAGCACTTTATTCTAGATGTTGGTGGTACCGAAATTATGTTGGTGAAAGTTAAAGTTACTAACTATTTCCATCTCACTTTTTTCATTCAAAAGAGAGAGAGCATTAAATTTTACACTTTGATACGCGTAACATCTTGCGTTCGTGGAGAAATATCCAAATCGCAGCAAATATCCTAGCAGAGATATTCGGATCAACGATTAACAATCGTTAAAAACAGGCTACTTGCTTTAGAAACGCTGCAAAACATTCGAGAAGAGGCCATTATGGAACTCAGAAGCCAAGATGATACTCATACCAGTATACCAGACGGAGTAGATGAAAGTGTTTCAGATAGCATCGCAGCCACGGAAATGAATATCAGCATGGAACATCCTCCTGAGTCGAATTAGCAGAACGAATTGATGTATTAAGCAAGATGAGAACTCAACAGAGCAATAACTGAATTCAGTGGTAGTAACCCAACTAAACGAAAATTCAGCTTCTCTGGATCGTCTGATCGAACCGCCCATTCTTGGCTTGTCGAAGTTACAGATATACAAAGTTCATCCAGTCCTGGTAGAACTCTTGAAGACAACAATGACACACTGGCGCACGTCTCTGCAGGTCAACATGAAAAATAAGTCAACTAAAACCGACGAAATACCCTTACGTCATGGAATTTTTCAAGGAGTTTCTTTGAGTCCACTATGGTTCTGTTTGGCTATGAACCCATTATCTTCAATGCTCAATAGAACAGGATACGGATTTAGGATAAAAACAGATAGGAACTATCCCACGATCTGCCTCTTGCTGTATATGGACGACATCAAATTATATGCTTCGAAGAAGCAATTGGATGATCTGCTGAAAACTGTCAGTAGGTTCTCGGCAGATGTTTATGTGAAATTCGGGATTGAAAATTGATATTCCTGAACATTCAGAGAGGAAGAGTCATAAATGGTGAAACACACACACTCAAATGGTGATATTATACTGTCTTGAGGGATGGCGAAATGTTCAAATATCTGGGATACCAACAAGCCAGATTGCTAAAACCAAAAAGAGTCAAAGAGCAGATTCGTTCAGAGTAGTCAGCATCTGAAGACTGTGCCGAAGTCAATGCTGAACTCGGGGAATCTAGTGAAAGCAATTAACACCTACGCCATTCCAGTGTTGCTTTACTCATTTGGAATAATCAGATGGACTAAGACAGAACTAGATGATATTCAAAGGCAGACCCAAACGATGATGACAAAGTACAACAATCACCATCCAAAATCGTCTGTGATAAAAACACAAGGCTTTGCATCCAAAAATGACCTTGATATTTGCATAGGTTCTTTTGAGGAGCAAATTTATGTGTGAATTGAATCTCAAATCAGTATCAAATACCAGGCCCAGATTTCTAGTCTCAAATGTTACAGGAAGACCTGTACCATCCAAAGAAATTTCAATTAGATCTTTACAAAAGGTTTTCAATTTCCTCCTGCCAAAGAGCATGGCAACGTTTTTTGAAATGTTGATACACACACATGTCTTTCGACAATCGACAAATACGATCAAGATCAAGATATTTGATATAATTTCTAGTTGAATGAAGTATTTCAAGATTTGTTGAGAGCCCAGTCAGTTTCTGAAGATTGTGCCAAAGTCCATGTTCAACTCGGGAAATCCAATCAAAGCAGTTAACACCTACGCCATTCCTGCATTGATTCACTCATTTGGAATAATCAGATAGACTAAGACAGAACTGGATGATATTCAAAGGCAGACCCAAACGATGCTAACAAAGTACAACAACCATCATCCAAAATCGTCTGTGATAAGAACAACTTTGAAGCGGAAAGAAGAAGGACGTGGATTGATGGATTTTGTCAACATACATAACGAACAGATAAAAATCTCAGAGAATTCTTCTCTGCAAAAGCTCGCACTTCTGACCTCCACAGAGTGGTATCGTTGGCTGATAAGGGATATACACCTCTGAATCTTGCCACTAAGGATGACCTGCGGAATCTACCATTCCAATCAGATACTGAAAAAAAGCAATGGTCAAGAAAGGAATTTCATGGATGACATCACCATGAGATAAATCAACCACATATCGACAAAGAAGTTTTCAACAAATGGTTGATGAAAGGGGAACTATTCGAGGAAACAGAAGGATTCCGTATGGCCATTCGAGAACAAGTCATCGCAACAAACAACTACAAAAAATTAATAAGGAAGGACGGAACATTACGAAGAGATGCAGGAAATACCATATACGATCGTAGACTATATAGCATATTACGTCCCACTACGAACAAATGACGAATACGAACTATCTTCACAAGCATAATCAAGTGAGCTACATTATCCATCAAAAACTTGCACACATGTACAGACTTCTGAATGCCTACCAGCCATATAACAAGTATCAACCGAGGCCTTTATTGGAAAATGACTATCAGATTATACGACGATAAGCCTATTATCACTGACAGAATGGTGACGAATAATAACCTGGACATAGTGGTGTATGATGAGACAGCCAGAACAACAATGCTAGTGTATGTCGTCATACCGAGTAATAACAACGTGCTGAACAAGTTCAAGGAAAAAAATCCAAATACACAGACCTAGCTATTGAGATCAAGCAGATGTGGCACCTCGATGTAATAGATATCGTTTCTGTCCTCATGTAGCGATAAATTCGGCACTGTCAAGTTTGAATTGAAAAACTTTGTTATGTTCTACCGATGTGAATGAATGTGTTGATTCATTTTATTCTGCTTTGAATTTAATTATTGATAAGTGTGTACCTCGTAGATCTGTTAAGTGTGATAAATTCCTTTCGTGATTTGGTGAAAACACCATTAAATGCATTAAGGATAGAACTAACTTACATCAAAGATTAAAAAAATTCAAAGACCGTTTTCTGTATGAAACTTTTTGTATTTTGCGTAAACAATGTAAAATCTTAATTGAAAGAAAGCATAAGAGCATATTGCTTCTGTAGAGGGCGGAATTGTGAAAAATCCTAAGCTCTTTTGGTGCCATGGTGAAAAAATCTTAGAAAATGATTCTGTTATATCTAATGCTTTTTCTGAGTAATTTTCTAGTGTTTATGAAGATCCGTAGAAACCTGTTTTTCACCAAAGTTGATATAAATCTTCTTCGTCGATTACATTTAATACGATAGATCTGAAGGATGTCAAAGCTGAAATCGAGGGACTGAATGTCACGAAGGGTCCAGGTCCGGACTCCATCCCACAAATTTTTGTAAAATCGTGTTCTGCTAGTTTGGCAACTCCACTTAAAATTATTTTCAACAAATCTTTAGTACAAGGTGTCTTTTCACATAAGTGCAAGGCAGCAAAGATCGTACTTATTTTCGAAAGTGGTAAGAAAAATGAAGTAATAAAAAACAAGTACTGTGTTTTAAGGAATTTTACTTAATAATTGCGATTCGTAACGCGTTTCACTACACCGTAGCTTCTTCAGACGAATGAATATACAGAAAAATATAAATGAGAATATAACTATAAATGTTCTTGAGTATTTAAAAGCTTATTGGTTGCTTCTTCTTAAGTGGTTATTTATGACAGGTATATCCAATAAAATTAAGGAATAGATTGCTCCCCGAAAAGATTCAATAGAGGTGAAGGGCTTAAATTGACTTGTTCATTGATGAGTCTACCTGAGTGTTTGTATTTATTGATTTCTAAAGTTTCCCAAAGATCTACCTTCCAATATTTATTATCTGTATGCAAAATTTCAAACTGTGGGTCAAAAGAAGGATTATTTCGCGTAATTTGAATCTGATTTTTATTTGAAAAACTGCGTTTATGTTCCGATATTCTAATATTAAAATTTCTGTGTTCTACCAATGTAGAAATTATCACAGTCATTGAAATTCAATCTATAAACACCTGATTTATTGTTTTTACCTGGTTTGGTTTTATTATTTTTATATATTTGCCTAAATTATTATTAGTTTGGAAAGCTATGTTGAAATTATTGCTACTTAAGAATGATTTCAGTTTCTCACTTGTAATGCCAACGTATGTTGAAGTGTTGAATTTTTGTTTCAATTTATCGACAGGGTAAACTTCATTCAATGCGATTCTACTTTGCTTTTTATTTAAAATATTATTTATCAGTTTGGGATTGTAACCATTATTCTTGGCTATTTGTTCAATCAAATTTAGTTCTTTGTTGAAATTTTCTGGTGATAACGGGATGTTAATCAATCTATAAATAAAACTATTGAATGCTGATATTTTATGTTGATATGGATGACACGACGTGTTATGTATTATAATATCTGTATGTGACGGCTTATGGTAAATTGCGAAAACATGTTTTCCATTTTCATTTGAAATTGTTACGTCTAAGAAATTTATCGAATTATTGCTTTCTATTTCGGTTGTGAATGGAATTTTTGGATGTAATGAATTTATATGATTTTCGAAAATTTTCAACTGTCTATCTGTTCCTGTGAAGCAAATAATGATATCGTCTACATAGTGATACCAGTATAAACAATATTTACTGAGTGGATGATTATGAATTAATTTCTCTTAGTTATTCATGAAAATTTCTGCTAACAAAGGACTTAACGGATTGCCCATAATCAAGCCGTCTTCAATAGTATAATATTTGTTATTGAAATGGAAATAATTTTGATCTAAACCAGGTAGAAACAATAAATCAGATGTTTATAGATTAAATTGCAATTACTGTGATAATTTCTACATTGGTAGAACTCATAAAAATTTTAATATTAGAATATCGGAATATAAACGCAGTTTTCAAATAAAAATCAGATTCAAATTACGCGAATCATCTCTTAGAAAATAATCATTCTTTCGATCCACAGTTTGAAATTTTGCATACAGATAATAAATATTGGAAGGAAGATCTTTGTGAAACTTTCGAAATCAATAAATACAAACACTCAGGTAGACTCATCAATGAACAAGTCGATTTAAGCCCTTCACCGCTATTGAATCTTTTCAGGGAGCAATCTATTCCTTAATTTTATTGGATATACCTGTCATAAATAACCACTTAAGAAGAAGCAACCCAATAGGCTTTTAATATATAGTTATATTCTCATTTATATTTTTCTGTATATTCATTCGTCTGAAGAAGCTACGGTGTAGTGAAACGCGTTACGAATCGCAATTATTAAGTAAAATTCCTTAAAACACAGTACTTGTTTTTTATTATCGATAATGGAATTTTACCAAAAATTAAAGCCTCCCAAATTCAAAAAATGAAGTAAGTAATTACCGACCTGTCTGTGATAAATTTTTTCATTCATCCGGCTCCAAGTTGATTCAATCCCAACATGGGTTTTAAAGGTAGGTCGGTGTTAACTAATTCAACTCCTTACGCAGACATGGCTAAGGCCTTCGATAAGGTACATCATGCAAATATGTAGTGGGTTCTTGAGGAATTTGATGTGGTGGGGTCCTCACTGAAATGTATAGAATCGTATCTGTCGGATAGACTGCCGTATGTTGCACTCAATGGCACTCATTCCGGTTTCGTTCGTGTCACCTCTGGTGTTCCTCAAGGGTCACATCTGGGTTCCCTTTTATTTTCAATTTACATTAATGATATTTCGGAATGTTTTCTTAATACAAAAACATGATTTATATGCACACAATCTTAGAGTGTACAGTGCTATTCGGTCCTATGATGATATTTTGCAGTTTCAGAGTGATCTTGACAGACTTTTCCATTTTTGTCAAAGTAGGTATTTTCGATTAAATATTGAGATGGGTAAGAATATAAGGTTTACAAAGAATGTCAATGTCTTCGATGCTATTTTTTCTGTTGATGGGCTTGTAATAGGGAGGGTAAACCAAATTAAGGATTTTGGTATACATCTTGATTCTGAGCTGTCCTTTGAGTATCATATTGATCATATAGTTTCTAAGGCTTTCAAAATGTTCGGTTTCCTTCTAAGAATTACTAAACGTTTCAGTAATCCAAGATCTTTAAAAATGATATATTTTTCGTTGGTGAGGAGTAATTTGGAATATGCTGTACCTGTTTGGTCCCCTCACTATTACAAGTATATTGACAGAATTGAACGAGTCCTGAGAAAGTTTGTCAAAAATTCAACTTTAGAATTTTCAGTCCCAACCATGATTATCAATTAAGTTTGCGTCATCACAAAATTTTAAGCCTGGAGCAGAGGAGAGTCCTTTTCGACACTGTATTTCTTTATCGAATTCCGTTTTCTTGCGAATTATGCGTCTGTACAATTGGCTTATTGCCAGTATAAATATTTTTTATGAACCTCTTTCTTTTTTTTTTTTTATTTATAATAAGCGCATCAACCACGCAGGGTTATTAGCGCATCCATCAATAAAAACAAAAAAAGAACAACATATAATTCGAAGCTAAATTGAGTTATATAAATCACAGTCTTTTAGAAAATTCATCTTTGTTCAGTACTGCACGTAAACTATTGCCAATTTGAAAACTATTTCTTTTCGCTGCATACCCTGGGCAGTCGATTATAACATGCTTGATGGTTAAGGGCGCCTGACAATGCTGACAAATGGGTCGCTGTTCTTTCGAAATGAGGTAGCTGTGAGTCATATTTGTGTGTCCTATGCGCAGCCGGTGTAAGACGACTTGGTCCTTACGCAAGGGTAAGTTATATTTCCAGGAATCAACACTTGGTTTACACTCGCGTAATTTCGAGGAATACTGGTTCCATTCATTTTGCCACGCACTTATAATTTGGTTCTTAATGTAGTTTTTGAAGTCAACAAACGAGATTTTCGACTCAACGATTGAGTCCACCGCACTTATTGCCGCCCGGGCTGCTATTTCGGTCTCTTCATTACCTTGGATACCGATGTGTGAACCTCTTTCTTTGCATATCTCATTAGATCTGAATCATGCCTATTGTAGTAGTTTGTAGTTTTCATGATATTTTACTTGATTCTGTAGTCTTCAGTGAGTCTTTTTTTTCTGTCCTGAATTTTTTTGAAAGTTATAATTTTCATTTCGTATGACAGTTTCACTTCTGTTTGTTTTTCTGTTATTAGTTTTTGTGAACCACGGTAATTGGGTCTATCCTGTAGGGGTTCCTATGTTTTGTGATAATGAATAAATGAATAAACGAATAAATGAATGAATTTCTCATACACTGGAAGTAAAATTGTACTAAACCCCATTAATATGTTATAAATCAAGGCACTTAAATCATTTGGCTTGAAAATCAAAACATTTTGAGGATTGGCGCTTCAAAATTTATACTCTCCATTTCTAAAACATGGGGTCTAATCGAAATGAAAAATTATTGAGCTTGTTCAAAACCACATTGGTCATCAAAGAGAATATTTTTAATATTCCTGAAGAAAACTACAATCTTATGTCATATCGATGGAGCGTAATTTCCGCTTAGAAGCTAGAGTTTTCAGTTGAGAACCCAACAACTATTGAGTTTCTGAAATCCGGATTGATATAATCAGGGTAAGAGCGTTCTAGTTCTAAGAATAACAGAAACGTTACAGCGCGGCGTCATTTGATGAAATATTCATCGTCCCAATTAAGATATTTCCAGTTGAAACAAATATTCAAGGTATAAATTGCAAAATCTTCATCTACGCGAGTGGGGACTTTGTATTAATTAATAAGTAGTAGGTTATTCATTGAAAGGTCTCTGGCATTCTGGAAACTTGGAAATAATATTTAATCACTATAAATAATATAATGATTGATTTTCTCGTTGGTTGGTGAAATGTTTCTTTGTCTGTTATCTCCCTCTCTGAAGTATATTCTAATAATTATAAGGCATTTGATATTTTTAGCCGTTTTCATTCGAAAAATAGATTTTTGGACATTCAATTAGAGTCTGGAAAATTTTATCGTCTTCAATACGAGAGTTATACAGACTGTTTCCTGGAAAACACCGATTGTCATAACTCTTCTGTTTTTCTTTCGATTGGAAAAATTTAAACTCATAGTTGAATGGTTTTCAAATGGCTATTAAATGACTGCACTTTTTTCCACGGAGTAGGGAGGAAACCCCATAAGAAGATAATTTCTTCTTCTTCTTCTTTAAATAGGACGATGTCCTGTTTTTCTGTTACAGCCCCTGCTGCGAACCGGAGCTCCAGCACTCATGCCATCGCTTTTTCGGCCTTCCTATGGGTCTTCTAGTGTTGGGTTTTTGTGTTTTTGCCCACTTCGCCATACGTTCGGGGCCCATTCTGTCTACGTGATCTCTCCATAGGCGTCGACGTGCTCTTGTCCACCTCACCACATCCTGGACACCTAGCTCCCTTAGCGTATCCTCATTCCTTATTCTATCTCTGCGTGTAATACCTCTTATAGCTCTTAGTGTTCTCTTCTCTGTTGTCCTGATTAGTTGTTTTGTTTTTGTTGTCTCAGCTCTTGTCTCAACCGCATATGTCATCACGGGTCTCACACAGGTTTTATAGATTCGGACTTTGCTTTCTGTGCTTATGTACTTATTCCGCCAGATTACATCTCTCAGGAAGCCAGATATTCTCGATGCTTTCATTGTCTGCTGTTTTGCTTCTTGTAATAGTTGCCTATCGCTAGATACTTCTACTCCTAGGTATTTAAAGTGTGAAACTTGCTCTATTATATGGTCGTTCACTACTAGTTTGCATCTAATTGGATCTTTCGCTATTACCATCAATTGGGTTTTCTGTGTTGATATTACCATGTTATATTTTTCTGCTGTTACTTTGAACTTTTGTAGTAGGCGTTGTAGGTCGTCCTCATTCTCGGCTATTAGTAAAGCATCATCTGCGTAGCACAGTATTCTCATAGTTTCGTTACCCATCCTATAGCCTTGGTTCATTTGGTTAACACCTGCTATTATTTCATCCATGATTAAATTAAATAGACATGAGCTGAGGCTGTCACCTTGTCTAATGCCTGCGTTAATTTTGATCTCGCTTGTAAGTCCCTGTGTAGTTTTTACTTTCGTCTTATTAGAGTTATTTAGTTCTTTGATTATGTATATGTATTTATTGCTTATGTTTTTATTTCTAAGGATAGTGATCACATCAACCGAATCATAATTTCACAAACGAAATTAATTTGCTGAGTCATAAATGGACGAAACACCCACGTTATTCTTTTTTCATTTGAGAAACTAATGACAAAGGGCATTTTTTGAGGCAGCAAACCTTTTTCTCTCAATATTTTTAAATGTTAGGGCTAGGTGAAATAATTATCAAAAAAAGATATAATGCGATCTAAAGTATGAGATATACATTCTAGTAGTTCCAAAATGACTCTAGATCTAAGAGATAATGAGCTTATCACATTTTCCTCGCAAAGAGTAGATGGATTTTCACCACACTAGGTTTCAAATTTGTAACAATATCCAATGGAGCTGCAGATTATCCAGTCTTTAAAGCGAAATCGCACAAGCTTTCCACTAGTAAACTGTTTTGCATAATGATGACCAAAATATTCGATCATAGCTCAATCTATAGACAACTGAGAATAAAAAATTCCCCACTGTTGAAAGTTTCTATTAAGTTTTGAATTATCAGCAAAATGCAAGAATTTCATTATTACCTGAAAGCGATTTCTTGACATCGCTTTGAACAATAATAGTATAGACAGACCCCCAACTAGACTCCGAAACAAACGTTCCCTTTGGTATCTACTAAAGAATAATATTCTATTGTTCTATTTTGAGTTGCATATAATTGTGATTGTTCTGCTATAGTTTTGAAATATCTTAGATATAACCATCAATCATGCGTTTCATTCATACTAAGGTCAATGTATCTTCAGTCCAGCTTGGTTGAAATTTTCTTTCATCTTTTCTGATAGGAGCACTAAGTCTTTATCGCCGCTGTCTTAAAATTTGAACTCCTACTAGAGGCGGGTGATTTATTATTATTATTTAAAGCATAAGGTGGCACTGAGTCTTTATCGTCGCTGTCTTAAAATTTGTCATAATGTTATTCAATTTACCCAAGTACATCTTGAGGCAGATCGAAAGGATCGCATCCATTTTCATCTATATCCTCTTCATCCGTCAGTTCACCCACTGCTAGGATTAGTATTACAATATTTACCTTGTGATAATTGCGATTATTACGTAGGTTGCCTTTCAAATGTTGCGCCTTTGGCACTTTCACTGTTTACAGTACACATCCAACAACTGTGTCATGTATTTTGACATTTTTCAACCTGAACGTACTTACAACACTTTGACATACGAATGGGTTTTGTTTTGTTTTGTTTGTTTGTTTGATTCTTTTAACGTGCTCTATTTCTGCCTTTCAGCTAATGACACGCCGGGGAATTCGGTCATCTCACTAACCCGGGCATTTGGCCGAACCCCTCTCGTGTCGAGGGCTAGAATCTTCAATGTCCAACACAAAATCCGAAAAATCGCACCGACTTTGTGGGGATTGAACCCAGGTAACTCTACGCAGCGGACCAGCATCATATCATAGCCCATACGCCACCGAGCGAGCTTGGGCTTTGTTTTTTTTATAGTCATTTGACAAATTCAACTTGGACGAAAAATGGAATTCATCCCTGAACATTCTTCTGCAATCGTTTTTTTTGTCATTTTCGCCCTGACTAACTCGACAACAGTGCTGCGATCAATTTGGTTTAAAACCTTCATAACCAAAAGTGGAGGTAGATATTGGATTTCCGCACAATATACTTTATTTTAATCAAGGTTTGGGTTAGGTTTAGTTAGGTTCTTCTCTATAATATCATTGAAAAAACTCATAGTTATTCAAAATTGCGAGTTTATTGGTTGTGTCAAAACAAAAGAGTTATATATGGTGTTAAACTTAAATAAGCAGTGATTTTGGATGTTGAAGCGTGGCATTGCATGTCCTCAACATACTTTTCATAAGATGGTACGTAACCAGTAAGTGCCAGTCGTAAGCATGATGACATATGATCGTGAGTTAGTCGATTGCGATATTTTTACTCAATTCTCTTCATTTCAGAAAATGCAGACTCGCACAAGTAAGTTGACCCACACATTGCCGTCACTTGAAGTGCGATTTGCCATAGATTCGGATATTTATCTTCAGATATAAAACACCCGAAATTTGTATCAGATGCTGCAGATGCACCAACTCATTTTCAACAGAACATGAGTTCATATCAAACTGACTTGATTAGCTAATTCCTCATTTACATGAAAAAGGATAACATAAATGATACTATATTTGCCAATTTACTGCAATTATAAAAACGCATTTCAAATTGTTCCAAAATATTTGATGATTTAGCCTCATAGTTATCATAATTCTACTGAGGAAACCTTGCTTTCAAAGACGGAAAATGCTACAGATCCTTTCTTCTTAGTTGATCTATCATAAGTTGCAATTTACTTGAATGTGTTCACTGCGCTAATCATCTCAATAATAAATTTTCCTTTACCTTGAAGCTCCAAAATGATGGTGTTTAAGTGCATTGTGACGTCAGTCAAAAATGCCAAATCACTCAGCCATTTTTTGTGTTTCAACATCTAAGTGTCATCACCTCTTTCGTCTAGACAAGCTGTTATTTCGGTCAATAATTCTTGAAACCTTTCTAGGAATTTTCGCGATTCGACCACCTGACGAACGTGTGAAGAACTAAATCAGTGTGTTCAGCTGATTCCCTATCTTCCAACTGCAACTTAAAGAGCCACCGTTGCAAGCTACGTGCACGGATGGAATTCACAATTTTTGATGCAATGCCCATAATTTCCTCCATGTTTAAAACTTTTGAACACAAATCTTGTTGATGTAAAATGCAATGGAATGAAAAAACTTACGGGAATTCTTCATTAGCTCGACACAATACCACAAAATCATTTTTGTTTCCAGTCATTGCTGGTGCTCCATCGGTTGTAATGCACACTAATTCAAATATTGGAAGATTGTAAGTTTTTACAAAATTGAAGTAAACGTCATATATAATGTAAATTTTATGAAATCATGTTTCAGTTTATCTGCTATGTCCTGACCCATGACTTCAATACGCCTTGTGACAGTCGGACTAGATAACTGAAGTTCTCTAATGGCAGACATGATTCATGTTTTATTTTTAAGATCTCCAAAAAAAATCTTACCCGTTTCAATAAATGCTTCCTTCACAACCGATCCATCTTCGAATGGTTTCTTGTGTTTCGCCAATATATGAGATATTTCAAATGACGCGATCGTAGCAGTTTTTGATTATTTGGCTGGTCTTGTGAACATAGTTTGTCCATTTTTCAAACAAGATACCCAATTACGTACTTTTCGTTTTCTTAATTCACTCTGTGGCGGAAAATCCTTTCCATACTTTTTATGAACCGTTTTATGATGCCTCTCTAAGTCACCACGCTTAAGTATTGCAACTGACGCACGACAAATAAGACAAATGCACTTATCCTTCACCATACAAAACAAATATTCTTCCTACCAATCGTTATTAAAATGATACGTTTTAGATTTCTTCGCTGCACTTATTTTGTACCAATCAATAATAAACTTTGTATCGACGTAGTATTGCCTTCGAGTTACAGTTCAGAATGACTCTAATTCCTGCAAGCGCAATATTTATATCGGCGTAAACAAAACACTCGAATATTCCCTTCAAAAGCGCTTCCCGAAATTTCTAGAAAATCGGCACGAATAAAAAACGCGGCTTTCCTTTGACAAGTACCGCGCGTTCGTTTGATAAAGCCGCCGTTTGTCGCTAGCAGGGTGTTATTTGATTACGTAATAAATTTTTGTGGATTAGTTACCTACTTATTATAAATTTTTTCTCCTCGATATCTACTCAAAAAGCACTGGCTATCAACCGTTTGAGCAACCCTGATATACTTGATTACTTTCGTGAAAAAGTCGTTGACTACTGATTACAATTGTATTCAAGTACTTGTTTGAATACTTATATGAATACTTTCGTGAGCACTGAGCTCTCTCTCTAACCCTTCTGGTGTTGGTGAAGCACAGTTATTACTTTTATGTATCATTATAACGGGTTAACAGTGGCTAATGAGTATCAGTTGAACAAAATATCAAGTTTTATCGTTATAATATGAGGGGTACTCAATAACAAATGAGAGACATAATGAAAATACCAATTTGAAATTGAAAAAAATGCCCCCTAAACTGATTCGAAAATACTTGTATAATTCGCTTTCAGTTGAACTATTTTCTCGAAATTATCGTCACTTAGAGCATTACGACGTGGAGCGTTTACTATGGATGCGAATGAAGAAATTTGTTCAACAGGTGCTGACGAAGGTAGCACTGCGTTTTTTCAAATTCGAATAGTCGTTCAACATTTGAAAATTCGTCCGGTTGTCATTCAAACATTTTACAAGCTCTAGTTTTCGTACACTGGACTTGTGTTGTATGTTGAACAGGAGGTCAGACGGAACTGGAAATTTCTCTGGAATAGTCTTCATTGAAGTTGAAAAAAATCATCATTGGTGGGGGGAGAACTGCAGTCGAGTTCCTCTCCGGTAGAGGTTATAGTAATTTCTTAAGCACTCGTGATGATAATTTTACTTATGTCTTCAATTGATATACTCGACTTCGTTATGCAACTGAAACATCTCAGTTTAAATTGCGGACATAAAACAGATGCTATAATTGTATTTGTGGAATTAAAAGTTAAGATATCTATAAATCGCTTGTTAATACCGGTCACAATAGCTGAGTACAGAATTTCCCCACCAAAATTAAAATTTATGGTACAGTTATTATACACTCGGAGGCAAAATTAGCGGAACACTCGAAAATTTAACCAAATTCGAAGTCCGATATTTTTCCTAATTCTCAACCGATTTAGATGATTTTTTCGGAAAGTTATAGACAACTCTTCTGCCTGCTTTGTAGAAATTATAAGAGAAAATAAAAAAAATTTGAAAAAAATTTTATACGAGGGCAAAACTAAAAGTGTTTTTTTTGTTAAAAATTCGTATTACCCTGTGGAATTTCGTGGTCCGAGTTGAAACGTACAATATCATGGTCTGTCAAGACACATCTTCCAACAGTAACGCCCTTCTTGTTTCATGCGTTTATCTCAATTTTTGCAAGAGATATCCAATTTGAAGCGAAAAGTCACAAATTTCAAGAATTTATTTTTAATCTTGCGTAGGTGCATAACATCGGAGGTTAGCCAAAAAATAAAATCAAAATTAGAGAAGCGGAAATCTAACGAAATGAAAATTTTTGAAATTCACTGACCAATTTCACGCTTCGGAAGAACTTGAAGTACACTGGAAAAATCGTTGATTTTGCACATTTATTTTTGAATTTTTTTGTGTGACATTCTATAATAATTATCATTCCCGTCCAAAATTGAGAACAGGTGTGTATCCTGGCGATACAATCGTGAAATGAAGTGAACATGTTGAGAAAAATGTTCATGATGACCCACAAAAAAAAAAACATTTGATTTTAGTAGCGAGTATGACCCCCCCGAGCTCTTATTACAGCGCGCATACGATTTCGCATACTCCCAATGATGTTGTCTATCATCTGTTGAGGTATGTTTTCCCACTCTTCCACCAAAGCCAATGTCAGCTCTTCAACGTTGCCTGGATTCCGTTGTCGATCCCTTCTTCCAAGAATGTCCCAAACGTGTTCGATCGGGATTAAATCCGGTGACCGCGATGGCCAGTCCATTCGTGTGATCCCAACTTCATTGAGATATTCTATCACTATGAGCGCAGTACGAGGGCGCGCGTTATCGTGCATAAAAAGGAAATTTTCCCCTATGTAAGGAGCAAAAGGCACAACATGGGGCTCCAAGATTTCTGTTATATACCGATGGGCATTAAGTGATCCATTGCCAATAATCTCCAGTTCTGTTCGTACTCCCAAGCATATGCCACCCCATATCATAACTGACCCTCCACCGTATGCTCAGTTCCTGCGAAGTTCGCTTGATTGTACCGTTCCCCTCGATGCCTCCATATTCTATCTCTACCATCCACGAAATTCACACAATATCGGCTCTCATCACTAAATAAAACTCGTCTCCACTGATTGATTGTCCATGCTACATGCTCCCTAGCAAACGCCAATCTTGCTACCCGATGGGCTCTATCGAGTCTTGGTGCTCTTGCTTGCACGTATGATCTCAGACCAACTTCATTTAATCGTCTTCTGACTGTCCTCACACTGACGTTAATGTTATCTACTGCTTGTAAAAGGTTACGTGCCTGAACAGCAGTAAGACGAGGATTTCTTATGGTTTGATTGACGATGAAACGGTCATGTATAGCGCGGGTTACCCGATTTCTTCCTTGTCCTCGCCTCCTCACGTACAATCCAGTTTCCCTGTAACGTCCGTAGATTCGATGGATAACCGACGTCAAGACACCCAACATGGTACCGACTGAGCGGTAGGTGCGCCCTTTTTCGATCAGTGTAACTACCTTTGCTACTGAGGTTAGTGGTAAATCTCTCATTCTGAATGAAAAATAACGTTTCGAATCGTAAACAGTAAAAGAATCACAAAACACCGCAACCGATCGAATTTGCATCAAAACAAAGAATGGAACAGTCTCATTCGTTAAACAAGTGCCAATGTGGTCATATACAAGAATCATAGTTGATAAAAAAAGGTGTGCACATGTGTAAATGAAAAGTTTTATCAATGGTCCCAGAATTCGGTTGTGTATTTTAATACCTACCGACTGTTATCTCCTATGAATTCCTAATTTTCACCAAATTAACCAAATTGTCATCAATAACTAATGCAATTCGAACATAAAAATCGCAAACGACAATTTCGACACGCCTGAGTGATAATAAGGAAATTCCAAATTGATAGACGAATTTTAATGACAATTTCTTGATTCAATGGAATTTCTCCAAAATGGTAATTTTCCACTTGAAATTAAATATATTTTGCAAAAATAGAGATGAACGCATGAAACAAGAAGGGCGTTACTGTAGGAAGATGTGTCTTGACAGACCATGATATTGTACGTTTCAACTCGGACCACGAAATTCCAGAGGGTGTTACGAATTTTTGACAAAAAAAACACTTTTAGTTTTGCCGCCGTATAAATTTTTTTTTTAATTTTTTTTTCTCTTATAATTTCTACAAAGCAGAAGAGTTGATCTATAACTTTCCGAACAAATCATCTAAATTGGTTGAGAATTAGGAAAAATATCGAACTTCGAATTGGGTTAAATTTTCGAGTGTTCCGCTAATTTTACCTCCGAGTGTAGTGATATAGTACAAACTATATTTTTCGAACGACTGTCAAAATTTTTCCGTATTTTTTTTCCTATATTGAACAAGTTCCACGAAGAAATAATATATGGGCGATGTCAACTCAGATTATCGGGTCCATAATGATTCTAAGACATCTATATTTCATAATTGGCATCACTTGAAAGACTGAACCTGGCCATCAGGGCTCTCTCGGTCAAATAGACATGGAATTTGAGGAAATATAGCAGGTTATATATTTTTTTATTATCTCCTTAGTCATTTTCATGACCTTCCTTCCTTTGTAAAATCTTTTCTTAGATTTGTTCAGACATATAAGAAGTATGATTATTGAAATATTTTTCTGCTGGTTTTCTCTTTCCATTGTTACAGATTCCTGTCCCAAACCTTCCTTTCACCCTTATCTTCGTTTGGAAATCATGAAATGCAAGAGAGAATGAAGCGGATAAGCAGAAAAATCCTTGGTACTCTTTATGTACACACGACACGAACACAACATAAACAGACAAGCTATTGCTAGTACAATAGCGACAGGGACACGAGTTTTTTCCTCAGGTTTTTTCACTCGTTCATTGAATCATATACAAGATAGTATGATTCCTTTTTTATATTTCCTGAGCTCACACATGTGTTTTTTTCTGACACACATCAAACTTATAGATATAAGCATTTATTGTAAATACAATTATTCAAATTTTTGTAAATCCTCTCTTTTCAAAAGAAAAAACACAAGTGTGAGCTCAGGAAATGTAATAGGGGAACCAAAGTATCTTGTATATGATTCAATAAACGAGTGAAAAAACCTGAGGAAAACAAACTGTATTTATGAGTACATTTTGTAATCATGGATACAGAATTGTAATTATGAGTACTGGAAATGAGTACTGAATACGGTTACTTCCTGAAAAAATTATTCGAGTACAGAATACAGTTACTTCCCTAACAAGAATTCATTCCCGAATACTGAGTACACTACAAGTAATGAGTTACTGTACTCGAATACAAATGTACTCGAGTACTTCCCAGCACTGATTGTAGCCTAGCACTAACGGGTGTAGTTTTCATCTCCTCGTACACCTGGCGCAAGGACTCTCTTTTTGCCATCTCAATTCCTGTATTATACGACGCTAGAATAAGACCATAATGGATCCATTTGCCAGAATTGCTCTTCACAATTTGATTTTCAATTCAATTGATTTGTCGAATGTTGCTATTCTCTTTATTGTTCTATTCCCACTGTCGGATTACTATTATCTTGATCTGATATGTATGTAGTATCTGTTGTTTTAAGACTTTGCTGTAAATAAGTACTTATTGGTTATAATAATATTTCATACGTTTAGACCTCATCAGTCTAGACTAAAATATTGCAAACTAATTCAGAAACATTCTGTATTTAATTATGTCGTGTTTTGGCATAAGCAGTCTTTTTCTCTTATGACTGTAATTAATTTTGTTTACAATATTTTTCCAATAAATGAACTCTGTGTAATCCAGTTTGGAAATGTATGATATTTACTGAAAAGCACAGTTATCAGTGTGCAACAGTGTTCATAAAAATGACGTGTATAAACGTTCGTTCCACAAAGACCAACATTTTCAAGTTGACGTTCGAATTGATCACTTTGTTAACATGGGGGTCATGCAAATTATATGTATTTGTTATCTGATTGCCCTACATGAAAGTGAATACTGTGAATCGAATATGTCGATATACATACAGGTTAATGTTATAATTCCGGAAACAAATAAAACATGAATTTCATTTTAGGTAGCTTTTAAGGCAATGATGAAAATAATGTGGGCCATGCATGACGTTCCCCTTCCTATTATTATTAGTTGTCTAAGAACAATTTTCAATTTGTTGGTACTGCAGTAGATGACTGTATCGCATGTTTTTCTGACCGAAAATTGGGTTAGCGTAATTTCAGACATTAAAGCTGGAAATTGGGTATAGAAAACTGCAAATTTATGTTAATTTCATTTAATTGAACTGCCGTTTGACATTTTTCAGAACGAGATCAAATGATGTAGAACGTTCAGGTTTACATATAATGGGTTGCAACCTACGATATCCTTTGACGAAAATAATATTTAATGATTCCAAGGTGAGGAATGGAAAATCTTTCATTAATTCGTCTATTCTTATTGTATTAATAAAGAGACGTGTTTGAATTGTTTTTGTGGTTGTTTGAGGCTAGAAATATACCTAAATATGGAAATAGTGACTTTTTAAAGGACAACATTCCTTCAAAAATTTAGAATCTAAATAAATAAAATACTTATCGAAACGATCGAGTGAACAGGCAGAAAAAATATCTGTGGATAACTTATGGAGATAGAAGAAACAATTAATATATTGAACATTTCTTGAAAATAAAAGAGCTTTGGACCCAGGTCCACAAAACGTTCTCAAACATTTCTCTGAGAAGCAAATATTATGTGTAACTGATTGGCTTCTAACTAGGCAAAGGTTCCACAAATATTTATTAAAATACTCGACATATTTTTCGGGATTAGCCCATTATCAAGATTAGTATAATACTAAATTCAAAGTGAGTGATTTCACTTATGTATACCGGCTTTCACAACAGGAGATAAATTGAAGTCTAGTTGGTCGTTGCATATTGGTTGGTTTTTCCTATGAGCGGACGTAATTTCAATAATCTCTAAGATGTCCAACCATTCAATATACTACATAAAATAGCTGGATCTAATTGGGGCGCCGGAGTCTCTACTTTGCGAACGACTGCTATAGCTTTAGTATTTTCAGCAGCAGAACATTGCTGTCAGGTGTGGTTGAATAGTGCTCATGTCAATAAGATTGATTCTCACTATAACTTCGAAACAATTGAGCAAACACTGACTTCTGATTTAGAAATTCTGAAAATTTTCTTGAAAAAATGGCGTTTATGCCCAAATCCTTCGAAAACTAAGGTTTCTTGTTTTTATCTGAATAATCATGAGAAGGATAGGCTACTAAGAGTATTCTTCAATCAATCTCTATTAACTCATAATTTCACTCCAACATATCTTGGTGTAAAGCTTGATCGTTCTTTGACTTTCAAATTTCATATTGATAAATTATATCAGAAGTTGAAAACAAGAAACAATATACTACATAAACTAGCTGGATCTAATGGGGGCGCCCGAGTCTCTACTTTGCGAACTACGGCTTTAGCTTTAGTATATTCAGCAGCAGAATATTGCTGTCAGGTGTGGTTGAATAGTGCTCATGTCAATAAGATTGATTCTCAGTTGAACTTTTCTATGAGAGTTATAAGTGGATGTATCAGTTCAACTGCTACCCCATGGCTTCCGGTTATTTGTAATATAGTTTCTTCCCAAATTCGTAGGAAATTAGCTCTTGAATCGTCTTGGGATAAGTATCACTCATTTCCAGAAGTTTTTTCGATAACACACGATCTTCAAAATCCACCTAAACTTAGATTGAAATCTAGGAAACCTATTTGGTCGTTTGACTTTCTGCGTACACGGGTGAAGGCTAATGATCTTTGGAAAACTGAATGGCAGGAAGTTGATGTTTTTAATATAGTTCTCATAGAGGATCCTTCCAAGAGGGTTGCAGGTTTCGATATAAGTAGGAAAAATTGGTGTACATTAAATCGTCTTAGGACAGGACATATTCGTAATAATAGTATGTTGTTCAAATGGAATACTGTAGAAAGTGAATGTGGCGCAGCTGAAGAAACAATAAGACATTTAGTCCTCAATTGTCCTATTTACCATTTGACGGGTGGTTTTCAAGAAATTCATTCCGTTTCAGATAATTTCATTAACTGGGTAGAGAACTTTAATCTATTTGCAGATTAGTGTTTGCTCCCCCTTAGTGTTTTTATTTCATGGTCGATGTTGATAAGGCAAGGGCTACACCTATGTAGGGCATCATTCCCAAAAGGCGTATGAGATGTTTCCTGTTGAGAAACAGAGGAGCATTAGTTGAGTTCTTAGATTCAAGTGAATTTAGACATATAAGATTTAGGTACGTTTTGATGAAATATTTTTCTGCTGTTTTTCTTTTTTCATTGTAACAGATTTTACCTGTCCCAATCCCCCTTCCTTTTCACCTTTGTTTTCATGAAGAAGTCCTGGAAATAATGGAGTGCAAGATGACAATAAGGGAATGAAGCTGCTAAGCAGAAAAAATTTGGGTACTTTTTTGTACCCACGACACTAACACACCATAATCAGACAAGCTATTGCTAGTGCAATAGCAACAGGGAAACGAGTTTTTTCCACAGGTTTCTTCCACTCGTTTACTGAATCATACGCAAGATAGTATGGTTCCCGTGTTACATTTCCTGTGCTCACACTTTAGCGATAATCGTAAGAGGCTTGATGCGAGTTTAGATGCCTGATTAGGGAACGGACATGGTCTGTTTTTTCTGCTGGTTTTCTATTTCTTCGCTTGTATTTTACGATTGTGTTTTTCTGACACACACCAAAATTATAGCTATAAGCGTTTATTATGAATACAATTATTATATATATATATATATATATATATATATATATATATATATATATATATATATATATATATATTATATATATATATATAGATCGTTTATGTTCTTCAACTCTCTTCTCGATGCATCTTCTGGTTTATATATATATATAGATATGTCTATAGAATTCATTGCAGTGTATTTTTATACTCCGCTTTTATCCAATAATCTGTTGTTTTATCTTTAATATTAACTAACAGTGAACCCAGATTCTTTTCATTAGTGCTTATAGTGTTAATATTATTCAGTTAAAGTTGTGAATTTATTTTAAAACAAAGTTAAGCTCTATTGCTTTATTGCACTAAGTTCTTATTGATTTATTGATTATTTTTCGAGAATAATTTCACAAATTTCGAAAGATCTGTAAAATGAACACCTCAAAAAAGTCTAGGGAACACTTCTGAATATTGATAATATCGTATCCAGAACATTCAATATGGATGATTTTTTTAAGGAAATGAACACTAAACTAACTAAAATGCAGCAGATGCGACGCTGCTTTATAATCATTCCATGTATTAAGTGTTTGTTTGAAATCAGTTAGTTGGCACTTTGTTTCTGTTGTAAGCACAAATAAAAGATTCAAGTTTTGTGATTCGATCATGGAAAGACGACCATTTGACTAGAGAAGAGATGTTACGAGCCGTTGGCCTGCTCCAAGCTGGGAGCTCACAACGGGAAGTATCCAGGGTTCTGGGAAGTAGCCCAAGTGTCATAGACCGTTTATGGTCGCGTTTCAATGAAACAGGTAGCGTAGAAGAACGCCATACAGGTCGTTTCAGGATTACTACAGTCGCCCAAGACCAATTTTTGGTTTTACAAGCCAGAAGAGATCGTACTACCACAGCATCTCTATTAGCTCAAGAGCTATCACGAGTTCATAATGTACAAATTTCCGACCAAACTGTGAGAAATCGACTGCACGAAGGTCAACTCCACTCCAGACGTCCTTTAAGAGTTCCACAACTGACCCATGGAAATCGCGCTGCTCGTTAATCTTTGTGCCAAGAACACGTAAACTGGGATCAAGAGAGGTGGGCCACAGTTCTCTTCAGTGATGAATCTAGATTTAGTCATTATCCCGATTCGGGAAGAATTCGAATATGGAGGGAACCTGGAAAGCAAAACCGACTCCAGCATGCTCGAGAAGTTGTTAGACACGGAGGTGGATCAGTGATGTTTTGGGAAGGTATACGCCTTGGTGGAAGAACTAACCTCGTTTTCATACAGAGCAACCTCACGGGAAATTCTTACGCAAATGAGATTGTTTTATCTGTAGTGGTACTGTATCTCCAAACAATTGGTCAAAATCCGCTCTTCCAACAAGATAATTCCCCTCCTCATCGTGCAAGAGTTGTCTTGAACGTTCTTGAAGAGAATGATAACGATCTTCTACCGTGGCAATCCTGCTCCCCAGATCTGAATCCCATCGAGCATGTGTGGGACACCCTAAAAGAAATCTCCTGCGTCAAAACGTCTTCCATCATGAACAGGAGCTTCGATTAACAGTTCAGGGGGGAATGACTTGGCCAAAATGAAATAGACAATTTAATATTGAGAATGCCGCGACGATGCCAAAGTCTCATTAATAACAGTGGCGAACCTTCTGGGTACTGAAAAATATAAGTGCTTCCATATCGTTTCGAAAATATTAGTTCAGGATTTTTTTTTGTGTTTTACCAAATTTCGTCATTTTCAAATATCAATTTTTTTATAATAGGTGCTTTGGAGAAGTCAAATATTATTTTGTTTTCTTGAGAATACATTATATACAATACATCCTAACAAAAACCGAAAGATTTCTATAAATTCGTATCATCAAATTCATATTTTGAAGATATTGTAAGTGTTCCTAGACTTTTTGAGGTGTTTATTTTCGAATCAGTTTAGTGAGCATGTCTATGCTGTTGTGACCATTTTTTCATTTCAAATATCAATAGAATTGGTATTTTCATTATGTCTCTCATTTGTTAGTTGCGCACCTTTTAAATTATAACAATAAAACTCGATACTTTGTTTCACTGATATACATTAGCCACTATTAACCCATTATAATGATTCATAATAGTAATAACTGTGATTCACCAACACAAAAAGGGCTAGAGAGAGAACTCTGTGCTCACAAGAGTATTCATATAAGTATTCGAACAAGTACTCAAGTACCATTGTAATCAGTACTCAATTAATTTTTCACGAAAGTAATCGAATACAGTATTCGAATACTTTTTCGAGCAAAGTAATTGTACTCACACTCGAATCCTTTTTATTTGTACTTATCCCAGCACTGCCTCATTCTACTAAAACAAGTGCCCTCCTAGAATGTCAAAATAATTTTCACTTAACTTTGATAGTAACTGAAATATCGGCATATTACGAAATTCCGGATAATCAAGACATTCGGAATAATTGAAAAAGAGAAGAAGATAGCTGTGATGATTTTCACAAATAAATTTTGTTCACAAATCTACAATGGTGATAGAGGGGTCATTTTTCTCTATTTGCATTATTTTATATAGCTGCCGGTCAAAAACATCTAAAACGGGATATCCTGTACAAATGGTTGAAGTGCTTCACCAATTCAGGCTTAGTTCGATGATTCAATATCTCTGTTTGCAAACGAAGACCCATAAAATAGGTATTTTCCCCTCATGAAAAATGTTTTAATTCATTTTGAAATACTTGGATAAATATTTAAATAACTGCACCCATAAGAATAAAAAAGTTCACGAATAATAATACCCCTAAACGTTGATACTCAAGACTTCATATGGAAATCTGAGTTCCTGTGCCATATATTTCAAACCCTTGTAAAAGAAATCCCATTTTCCGTAGATTATCATCAAAATGTGCTTACGCAGAGGCTATAAATTAAGTTCCTGTGGACCCAGCAAGACAAAAATTGAGTAATCTGATCAACAATTAGGCGGATAAATTTGCTGGCTATATTTTATTTTAATTGTAGGGTTAAAGATAACTCTTTATTCCGGCTCCGAGAGCCCACATTATGTTTGTTTATTTCTCAGTTCTTGTGGCTTTAATATAATTAAATTGGACACTTAGCCAAAATATTGCTCTTTAATTCAACTTCAACCCTCTGTTACCTCATATTAATGTGATCGTTATGTTTTATGTTACGTTCCTCTGTTCATCAACCGCTGTTTAACTTTCCGAATATGGTTAAGTTCGGCAGCCTTGTTGTAAATATCTTCTGTCAAATATTATGGTTAATTGGATAATAGGTTCACTTTTGTCGATAATCTTGAAGCAATGATATTTAATGGAGCTGTGAAGTCCCAAATACGTATGCTTCTCTCAGCCAGGATAAAATGTTTAGGTGGTTACACCTTCTTGAAATTTTGAAAAACCGAATAGGTCCTCATGTTTATACTATTAAGGACATTCTAAGTATCGAAACTCAACAATTCAAATTAGAAACGAATTACCGTAGCAAATTATTAATCTATACTAATATTATAAAGAGGAAAGATTTGATTGTTTGTTCGTTTGTTTCCATTGAATAGGCTCCGAAACTACTTGACCGATTTAAAAAAATTATTTCACTGTTGGGAAGCTACAGTATCTCCAGTGAACATAGGCTATGATGAATTTTCAAAAAAGTTAGGGATCTATACTAAAACCTCAAGAATAAAAACCAAGGTGTGAAAAATTACCAAGAAAATTTTCTCACATACGTGAGCCACGAAAACCAATACTTATAAAACAAAATAATGTACTACCACTTTGCAGATATAATTATCTACGGAGAATATGGCAACAGTATATGTCTTACTATTATAGTTATGTCACAATAAGTGTTTTTCATTTTAAAAATATTTATGAATAACAGCGCTGTAAAAGATATTTTATTAAATTTCTAGAAACAGTCCTCATCAAAATAAATGACTTCGTATTTAAGTATGCTTCAATACTTTTCTGTAACTTCTTGAATTATTCAATTTGGACATTCCATTTGACAGATATTACAAGTTGAAAAATGTAACATATCTGAGATATGTCGCATGGTTGCACCTCGGTTCGACCACACTATAACAATAAGGGATGTCGGTGGCACTGGGGTACGAGAGGGGAAGTAATATCTTTTAGAGGGAAGCTCTGACTCAATAAATTGATTCTCAGGAGCAGAGAAAATAAAGTATATGATAAAGGCCTCTCTACAAAACATTAAAAATGAAATAATAAAAATAATAATATAAGAAAAAAAATAATGATACAAACAAAAATCTAATTAATAATACACACCCCACATAAATTGTCCCATCACCCTATTTTTACGACAATACTATATAAACTTTTAAGTTGGCCATTCAAGAGTCGCTTGGTAACTTTCAAAAGTGTCAAATAAAAAGATATCATGCGAAAGAGATAAGTTTATGATGGAATATATCAACAATTTTCGAGTTAATGAAAATTAAAAAATCTACCATTTTCAAACATTCGCGAAGAGACCAATCAACTAGCATCGATAATAATAATTTTCAAAATCGAGTGTTTCCTCCCCGGGCCCTAATTACTGCCAGTATACGTCTCGGAAGCCTCTCAAACAAACTTTGGATGTACTCTTGAGTCACTGGGTTCCAAATTTCAGGAAGCAGGTTTTCTTGTTGTTGGAGTGTTAGGTTAGATTTGAGAATTGAAATTGCCACCCCATGTTGTCCCAACCATGTTCTATTGGGTTCTCGCTGGCCATCTTAAAATATCAATGTCAGCATTTCGCAGAATATCTGTAACTACTCTAGCTGCATTATCATTATCATGCATATAAATGTAGTTTTTGCCAATCAATGGCCCAAAGGGATATCTACGATGTATCTGGCCGCTGTGATTCTTTCATTATTCACTAGGACTAACTCAGTTCGATCATGGAAAGAAATGCCTCCCCACACCATAACTGAGCCCCCTCCGAAGTTTTTGGTTTGCCGGTTATTCCATTGCTGATACCATTCCCCAGGTCATCTGTATACAGGCATGCGTTTATCATTTGATACTAGACAGAACCTGGTTTCGTCGGAAAAGAGGACATCCGACCATTCTGGAATACCCCAATTTGCATGTTTCCTCGCAAACTGAAGTCTTTCAACTCGATGCTTTATGGTAAGACGCGGACCGGTAGAAGCCACCCTTGGTCTGATATCGTCTTCTCTGAGCCTGTTACTAACAGTTTGCAATGAAATATGCACATTTCTGGAGAGTGCAAGTTCATTTTGTAGCATTCTAGACGTACACTGCCGAACTCTTAGTGCAGTTAAACGGAGCCAACGATCATCAACTGGTGTTGTTATCCGATTCCTTCCCTGTACGGCCCTTCTTCCATTATTCTCTGTTTCGTGGTACCGATTAATTGCTCTTGAAATAGTGCTTTGGTTAACATTCAAGTGTCACAATTCTTATCACTTCATGATCACTTGAATAGCGTCCAGGACGTCAGCAGCCATTGCAATGAATTCAAAGATTCAAAAATCAACAAGAAACACAGAAAACTTGCATTGATTTAGCGTGAAAAGAAGAGAAATTGAATGAATACTGATAGTCAAATAAACTCACTCTTGTTTCAGGCGTGTTTTAGATCATATGGAAACAAATGTTACTACATAGATAAGATTTTTTTCTCCTCATATGTCCAAAAATATATGTTGACAAAGGAACTGCGATCGAGCTGCTTAATCGATTGTGGAATTCAGAATACCTGGTGATGCGACATTTTTTTTGGTGTGTGTATTTCATACTTGAATTCTTTTCATTTTACTCCTTTTGATTACACAACGCAAAAACGAGAAAATATGTGTGTGTGTGTGTGTGTGTGTTTGTAAAATTATAATTTTTGAATGACTGTTTAATATCTGTGCGAAGCAAGGGCGGGCTGCTAGTATTACTATAGTTAGCAATAAGAAACAGAGGTCTAAGACATATGGATGCCCCAAATTAGAAACTAGAAGTCTGAAATCGCGAAAGCAAGAGCGAAAGGCAAAACAATAGAAAATCAATTAAATATGTAATTCTAACAATATTCAGAATTGATAAGACATTAGTGATGAAGCTAGAAGAATAAGTGCACTGTTAGAATGGAACCTGTGAGGAAGTTACAAAGATAGATAGAAGTATACAAGTAAAAAATTAAATATTCCACTCTTACATTAGCTATGATGAAGACCAGAGATCAAGTTTGTTTTTAAACGCATTGACAGATAAACAACATCTTGAAGATTAAGCTCTTGACATGAGAAAAACTTTCGACATGCTTTGGAAAGAAAGAATTATCCATACATAAGTCTTATGAAATATTAATGGAAATATGCTAGGTTCTGCAATCAACTATCTTCTAAACAAATCAATCAAAGTAACAATAATACAGGGACACCTCTCAGACACATATGCCATCAAAAATAGAGTACACCAAAGAGGATTATTACGGGTGACTTTCTTTCTACTGGCTATAAATGACCTAGCGAAAGTTATCAAAAACCCAGTCGAATGCAGGAAAACATTCAGACACAACCAGACAGATCCTTCAAAACACGATAAGTGATCTAAGCCAAAAGACGGGATTCAAATTTTCCGAAACGAAAACCACAACAACACTATTCTCACGCGATAGAAACAACCAAAGAGAACTCGAACTTTACTTTACCTAGATTATCAAAAACTCCATACTAGCGTAGTAGTGAAGATCCTAGGTCTTAAGTTCGATAAAAAACACACCTGGATTTCACATCGTCCCCGTAAATCCTCTGCAGCACGAGTTTCACGGGTTGACTCTACATACAACCCACACCGTCCGCTATATTGCCAAAACGCTGTTGTGTTGCAGCGAACTACGTGTTTTATTCAATTCTGCATCTATGATTACCTTAACGAGCGTTTGTCTGAACCATCGACGTTTTCTTCGTGTGTGTAATCCCCCTTCCGGTTCCAACACAGATAAGTTGAGATTTTGTCTTTTTCATTGCTATCGACGTTCTGTTGTGTACATACGTCGAAATGAGAGATATGACCGATACAACTTTTCACATGGTCCTATTAATTTATTTGTTCCTATGTTACTAATCCATAAACCAATCCGGAATTTTCTACCAAATTCGAGGTTCAGACTAATCCCAAATCATCTAACCAATCCTGAGCTCTGCATTCAATCCCAAGTTTTATATCCAATCCTAGGTTCTCTCTATTCCTAAGTTTCTATAAGTTGGAAATATCCCAATAGTATCTCGAAATCTATTCTGACCCATCAAATGCCAAGAAACGATCAGTAAAAGGATTATATCTTATTCCAAGATGTAGATGGGAACCACGTGCTTCGATCCGTTAAAAATGGTATCCAAATTCATGCACGACGTATTTTTCAAGCTCCAAGATCACAAAAGAAGAATAATCTATTCCGGAGCAAATCCTGAGTAACAGAATTGGGATTTTCTCACAGTCAAATTTCGCTATATATCCCTAAACTCGGACAAACCAAAAGAAACTTCCAACAGCACTTGATTGTTCGAGTTCTGAATTCAGAAAGAACTGTTACCCTTTAAAATTGATGAAACGAAATCGGCGTTGCCAAGTTGAACCTTTAACTTTAAATCTTACTCTTAGCAATCATGGCCACGTAATTTCACAAAATTAACCACAGCCACGGAAAACCTTAAGATAAACTATGACGGAACAGGAAATTAATGGATAACTGAACGGAATTAACTTGAATAATTTACGTTAGATGGTATAAGGTTAAAATCAGAAACTAACAGAAGTTTTCTCACTGCCGGCAACGTTGCAGCAATACGAGATATATTTTCAATTGACAATTTAAACTAGCTATAGAATTATCAAAACAAAACAGCGAAAGGGACTGCTTAATCTTGTGTTAACAGTCTAAGTTCGTTCCTAAGAAAGACATTAACTGGATATTCGCGATAATTAAGTTATTAACTAGTTCAAGAGATGTTTTCTTAACCGAATCGTTCAAAAATAATATCAGGTCTGTACTTGGTCATTTTGAAATGTTACGTAGTATTGAAAGTTAGTTGTTTTATAATTCGCCTAACCTCATGCAAATGCAATTTTTCAATTTTTGTCCCATTTAATTATACTCACAATTACCCATCTCTCAGTTCATTCAGTTATCCCATTATGAAGTAGCCTTCCTAACAATCCTATTATTCGAGATAATATTGTACCGCGTGCAAAGTTCCGTCTATAGTCGTTATAGTTACTTGAAACTTAGCCTGACGTCGTTGAAACAAACGCGATGAACCAGTGATGAGTTTATTGAGAAACTTTCCGAATATCTATACGAACGTATTAAAATACAACTAGATGTTATGTTTGTTAATCCGCATATTCATCGTAATTTAGGTGCTTTAGATTTTATTGGATGTATGCTGTCGTAAATGTATGAAATTGAAGAATTTATATGAGTAGTTGATAATAATTTATGATAAGGGTTTACCAAGTTTATAGCATGGCACATAAATGACTCCAACAGATCCGTTCAGCTAGCGTACAAGCTTTCTAGTCAGGTCTGTTACGTTTACGTTTGATAGTCGAAAAGACAGTGGTTCGAAATTTTGCTAACTATATTTATATGAGAACATTTTCTCAATCACGAATTCGAATTTTTGTTTCTTCTCTCAATAAAGACTTTCAGAATTCAATAATTCAATTGACGTGGCTTTTACGTGATAAAATCCATTTTCACAAATTCAAGTAAATGATGATTACTATTAAAATATATTAATGAATGCTCGACACATTTCGCTACGCAGTATCTTTGACTACGTGTAACGTTCGTTTTTCAAATACTTTGTGGGTTCAAATTAAACACTTTCACGTTACAAGAACCTCAACTAATTTATTTACACTTAGACTGAACACTTACAACTAATTTATATAACACAATTTACTGTCTAATTTATTTCACTCGTACTGTACAAGATTCACTCGAGACTGACTTGACTTCTGTGGTTCCCGCTCTCTTTTATATACAAACGCGGGAATTCGGGAGTATTCCGTTTTTTCTAGAACGTAGGTCGGCGGGCCAGATTGTCTAGAGTGTTCTGGAACGGACAGGGTCGGCTTCAGGGGCGATTGGATATCGTTACACTGCCCCTCTTAAAACTGTTCTGTCCCAGAACAGACTGGGTCTTCGGTGACTATGAAGGAATCGGCATTCATTTTAAGCTTCGCATCTCCTTGTCGATGGAAATAACATTCAACTGTTTTCTCTCCTTGTCTCGAAGGTGTAGGATTGAAACAGCACACGACAACTTCCATTTTGTCGTCTTGGAAGATTACTTCGATCATGTTCCGTACAGTTCTCCAATCTAACTGGTCCAACCCACAACCAAGTTTCGGTATAGCCAGTTTCTTCACACCCTGCTTGACCAAGTGCTTTCTCAAGTCTAGTAAGGCTGACCATAGAGCTTCATAACAGGGTTTCTGGTGTGAATATTCTTTAGTCACCAAGTAGTAGACCGTTCTTCCTTCAACGTCTAGTTTCAAGGTCTTGCCTACCGTAGACAGTTGCTGCCTTAGTTCAAAAGGTCTTCCATATTTAGCCTTGAAAACTCTAGCGATGCCCTTATCCATTCGAAGATCTTGAGCGACACAATGTGCAATGGAGTATTCCTTGTCTACTTGAAAAAGATCTTGTTGTATTTCTCTGGTGACTCCAAATCGAGCTTTGCCTGTTCCGCTATAGTTGGCCATGAAACGATCGTAGTCCCTAGCTTCATTCACTTGATGCTTCTCCGACTTTTCTGAGATAAAACGTGTTTCGTTTTTGTTTCTCTTTCAAAACGAGCCAATCGATTGAAATGGACTACTCTAGGCTTCCCCCTCGGCAACTTCCTTATTCGATACACGATGTCGTTGATCCTTTTCATGACCTCATAAGGACCTTCCCAATGTCGCTGTAGTTTGGGAGACAAGCCACGTTTTCTCTGTGGGTTATAAAGCCATACGAGTTCACCTACTGAGAATCCTCCTTCAGAAGCTTTCAGGTCTTAACGGTTTTCATTCTGTCAGTGGCAATCTGCATGTGTTGTCTGACCTTGTTATGGGTATAGTCCATTTTTCGCTCCAGATTAGTGACATAATCTTCTCCAACCAAATCTTCCCCAGGCTTGCAACCGAATTCCAGATCACATGGCAACCTCATTTCACGACCTAACATAACCCGAGCTGGTGTTTCTCCTGTTGACTCTTGTACTGACGATCTGTAGGCCATTGCGAAAGGTGCAGGTATTGGTCCCAATCTCGCTGATGATCTGATACCACTTTAGCCAGGTATTTTCCCATAGTTCTGTTCATTCTTTCAACCATGCCGTCTGATTGAGGATGAAACGCTGTTGTTCTGGTCTTTCTGATGCCTAGTTTTTCACACGTTTCTTGGAATAGCTTCGATTCAAAATTTCTCCTTGATCGCAATGTAACTCCAAGGGAATTCCAAAACGGCAAAAGAACGCCTTCACCAAAATATCAGCTACAGTTGCAGCTTCCTGATTAGGTATAGCGTAAGCCTCAACCCACTTAGTGAAATAATCCATGGCAACTAGTATGTATTTGTTGCCGCCATCAGTTTCTGGAAAGGGTCCCGCTATATCTACAGCAACACGTTCCATCGGGCTTCCAACATTGTAGTGCTTCATTGGGGCCTTGCATTTTCATAAGGTCCTTTCACCGAAGCGCATGTTGTACACCTCCTGCAATACTCTCGGACATCTGCCTTCGAGCTGACCCAATAAAATCTAGCTCTGACCTTCTCAAGGGTCTTCTTGATGCCGAAATGTCCTCCTGAAGCTTCATTATGCAACTTCTCCAAAACTGCCTTTACTCTGCTTCTTGGCACAACTAACTGAAGCCGCTCATCATCTCCAGATTCATTTTCCAAGCGTCGCTTCAGCAGACCATCGTCCACTAACAGTGTCTTCCATTGCGCCCAATAAGCCTTGATGTTTTTACTCATCCTGGAGACAGCTCCCCATTTCGGTCGTTCATTATCCCTTTTCCATTGGAGAACTACACTCAATTCAGGGTCTCTTTCTTGTTCCTTTTTAGTTCGGCTGGCAACCAATCCTCATCAACAACAGTTGTCCTCATCAGACTTGTCTTTTCGTCCAACCGAGAGCAGTGACTGCAGTTTACTGGGCAGGGCCTTCGCGATAGCGCACCTGCGTTCTTGTGGCTTTTGCATTGCCTTCTTATATGACCAGTCTCATTGCAGTTCCAGCACCTGATTTCTTTCTTCTTCCTCTGGTCCAGGAGCCGAAGAACCACCTTTTCTATACTTTCTTCCTCGTCAATGATGTTTCTTATAGCACGGCTACCTCCTCTATTCGATGCCTGTTTTGCAGCTTCAAACTCAAGTGCTTGGGCCAAAGCATCATCAATCGTTTTGGCCTAGCCAATCTCAAGGCCTGCTGAGTTTCACCGTCTCTGATGCCATCTACGAACGTCTGAATGGCTAATTGCTCCAAGAAAGTATCAGGAGCAGTAGGGTAGGCTAATCCTACTAATCTCGCAATATCAGCCTCGAATTCTTGCAAGCTCTCTGTAGATTTCTGGCTACGATGCTTGATTTGAGCGTGGTATACTTGTTGTAAATGAGTATCACCGTACCTCATTTGTAGCTTAGATGTTAACGTGTCGTAGCATACCTGTTGGCTTGCTGGTATCGTCTGCAGAATGTTCAGTGCTTCTCCACGTAGAGCTACAATTAAAGACGTCGCTTTTGCCTGCTCAGGCTGTGGCTGCCGCCTCAAATTGTTTCTGGTAAGTTGACCAAGGTATTTTCCCGTCGAAAGTAGGAGGTTTTATTTTCATCCTAGGAGCTTCAACATCATGTTCCATTTTCGACAAGATTGGCTTATCATTCATTTTCATTCTATATGATTGCTCTAACACTTTTAGTTTTGCCTCCTTTTCTTCTAGATGTTGGAATAAGTCACTCACTTTTTCGTTGATCTTCGCTTCTATTTCTTCTTCTATTCTATCTCTCATTTCATTCAGATTTTCCTTAACCAAATCCAAATTTCCTTCCATTTCGTCCCTAACCTTGTTCAAATTTTTCTCCATCTTTTCTTCAACCTTATTTAGATTTTCTTTGACAGAATTCAAATTTTCCTCCATCTTTTCTTTAACCTTGTTCAGATTTTCATCCATTTTTCCTTTTACTTCATTCAAATGTTCTTTCAGGTGGTTCAAATTGTCCGCTAATTTCTTCTCTAATGTATCCTGTATATTTTCCTTCAACTCCTCAGAATTTTCGTCCATCTTCTTATTGAGGTCCATCAGGGCTTGCTGAAGGAATTTCAAAGCTTCCGTCTCCATAATTCTCTGTTGCGAACGGGTAACAGGCATAAACTCACTAGATTTTTTCTTTTCTTCACTTATACCCCACACCTGACACCAATTGTAACGTTTCTTTGTTTTTCAAATACTTTGTGGGTTCAAATTAAACACTTTCACGTTACAAGAACCTCAACTAATTTATTTACACTTAGACTGAACACTTTCAACTAATTTATATAACACAATTTACTGTCTTATTTATTTCACTCGTACTGTACAAGATTCACTCGAGACTGACTTGACAGCTCTCTTTTATATACAAACGCGGGAATTCGGGAGTATTCCGTTTCTTTCTAGAATTGCTCTCCTGTCATATACGTTTTCTTGAAGAATGTCTGTTAGTCGTTCTAATTCTCCGTGGATGTTGTTTGGACACCACAGAGTTTTCGAACGATGAACGAGCGTCTTGTGGAATTCGTTGAGTTTTTCGCCAAATTATGAATATGTCATCGACGTATCTCGTGGTTAAATGTTGATAAATTCTTCCGGTTTCTTCCGTTGATCCTGGTATTCGTTGGTTGTCATTGACGACGTTTCGGCTGGATCGCACCTGCCATCTTCAAGTCGGAGATTCTTCTTCAACTGTAGCGTATCGGTGTTGCGTGGTAATGACAAGACTTATCGCTTTGGCTTTTCTTTCCAGGATTGTCATAAATAGACTGAACGAGCCTATTGCTGGTGATATTGGTGATCTTCCCATAGGTGCTCCATCCATTTGTCTGTAAAATTCTTTTTTGTAGCTGAAGTATGTAATTTTTAAGCAGTGTTCCGTTAGATCTATTATGTATGATGGAAAGTCACAAACTCGACTACCGGAATATAAAACAGGTAGCCAGCATAAAACAACTACGAAAAAGGAAAATAAGAGAAGCCATCGAGATAGAAAAACATACAACTATGAACAAACGGGATGACACCATGAAATAACCAGCGACTTCGAAGACAGTATTGAAACATACGCCACCGGGAACGCATAAACAGGACGACACAAATAAGAAAACAGCAGGAGCACCGACGAATACACACAGTCCGCGAGTGGAACAGCCGACCAATGGGAGCGCGCCACGATACAACTTCAGATCGCGGAAGTAAAAAGCTAGCACGCAATAGCTTTTCTCCGACTTGAAGATGGATGGTGCGATCTAGCCGAAACGTCGTCAACGACAACCTACGAATGGTCAATACCAGGATCAACGGACGAGAAACCGGAAGAATTCATTAACCTCCATTGAGAGATAATTCTAAGTCGAAAATATCCGAGTGGTCGGTGACTATTCTTCAGCGGGAATAAAGGAGACAGATCGATGTGTAATTACCCATAGAGTGCTTGATAAGTTATTATAAGGTCATCTCTAAGACGTCTGGATTCGAACGAAGATAGCTTGAGAATGTTGAGTATTTCAGAGTAGCATGGCCCAGATCGGCCGAAGGGGATCCTAGTAAATTTTCTCTGATAAGCTTTCAGTGACTACATATCCTTACAAGGAATTGGGGACGGACCAGACAGTGCCTGCGAACTCCATAATGGGATTTGTAGAGGATATAACACGTATTGACATCGCAGCCCTGGAAAAATTTCAGGAGAACGAAAGACATTCCTGAAGCCCGAATTCAAATACTGTCAATGTGGTTTGACCAAGTTGAATCATCAGAAATCGTCACTCCCATGTCAACGTGCGTACAGCAGGTGACAATGACTCTAACATCCAAGAAGTGTTGCAAGCGAGGATTGTTTCTGCCCAGATGTAAGATTTTTTCGAGATTGATGGGTATCAGCCAATCAGAACACCATTCAGAAATCGTATCGAGATCGCCCCGAGTGTCGCTGTTCAGAGGACAGCTATATACACTCCCCACAAAAATTGTCGCATAACCCTACTTTCACGACAATACTATATAAACTTTTAGGCTGGTCATTCAAGAGTCGCTTGGTAACTTTCAGTAGTATCAAATAAGAAGATATCATGCAAAATAGATGAGTTTATGATGGACAATATAAACAGTTTTCGAGTTGATGAAAAATTAAAAAATTCTTCCATTTTCAAACATTCGCGAAGATACCAATCAACTAGCATCGAATGGTTACTAATCATTTTCAAAATCGAATGTTTCCTCTCTGGGCCCTAATTACTGCCAGTATACGTCTCGGAAGCCCCTCAAACAAATTTTGGATGTACTCTTGAGTCACTGAGTTCCATGTTTCAGGAAGCAGATTTTCTAGTTGTTGTGTTCTACAAGGCATCCAACGTTGCTGAATTTGCCACCCCATGTTGTTCCAAACGTGTTCTATGGGATTCAAGTCAGGACTTCTGGCTGGCCAAAGGGTACGACATGGGCTTCAAGGATATCTGCGATGTATCTGGCTGCTGTCATTCTTTCATTATTCACTAGGGCTAACTCAGTTCGACCATGGAAATGCCCCCCCACACCATTACTGAGCCCCCTCTGAAGTTTTCGGTTTTCAGGCATTTCATTGCTGATACCGTTCCTCAGGTCGTCTGTATACAAGCATGCGTCTATCATTTGATACTAGACCATACCTGGTCTCGTCGAAAAAGAGAACATTCGACCATTCTGAAATACTCCAATTTGCATGTTCCCTGGCAAACTGAAGTCTTGCAACTCGATGCTTTCTGGTGAGACAACATCCTTGGTCTGATATCGTCTTCTCTGAGCCTGTTCCTAATGCACATATGCAGATTTCTGGAAAGTGCAAGTTCATTTTGTCGCATTCTAGCAGTATGGTGACGAACTCTTGCTGCAGTTAAACGAAGCCACCGATCATCATCTGGTGTTGCTATATGATTTCTTCTCTGTCCCGCCCTTCTTCCATATTACTTCGTGAGAAGTAGAAGTGTTACAATTCTTACCAATTCATGATCACTCAACTAGCGTCCAGGACATTCAGCAGCTATTACAATAAATTGAAAGATCAACAAGATACACAGAAAACTTGCATTAATTTAGTGTAAAACCTGAAGAGAATTTGAATGAATACTAGTAGTCAAATAAATTCACCTAGATAAGATCTTTCCCTCATATGTCCAAAAACATATGTTGACAAAGAAACTGCGATCGAGCTGATTAATAGATTGTGGAATTCAGAATACCATACGACAATTTTTGTGGTGTTTGCATTTTGGTATCATCAGCAAACTGTGAACATGATGACGACAAGAGAGAAGGAAGATCGGCAATATATAGCAGGAACAACAGGTGACTCAATACCAGGTACTTTTTCTACAGAATGTATACAGTTATTCTTTGCATGATTCAGTCCATCACTCTCTGCTGTTATTGAAGTGAACAAATCGAATACATACACGTAACGCTGCACTTACACTGGAAAGGCGGGTTCTTAAAGACGATCATTAACATTCAACAGAGCCAGACCATTATCATTATAAAACTGCGATGAAAATTCGAATGGAAGATAACATTCATAAGAATATTGCTAGTAATTCACGAATTCCAAACAACGGCCGAAAAGTTCATCGATTGAGTATTTCAACCCGACTTTATCAGTATCTGATACATCGAATATTTATTCATGAAAATGCTAATTTGGAGTCATAGTATAGATCCCTCATCATAAAACCAATTTCGAATGTAATTTCGATACTCATCATCACGCAGAAATATCACTCTTGGGTACACTAAAATATTGGATACAATGCTTAGTTTTTTTGATGCCTCTTTATTTAAAATGATAAATATTTTCAATGAAATAAAACTAAAGTATTTAGATTTTCACTATATTAACAAAACTACGACCGGTTTCACCACACTGTGGCTTCATCAGATAGATACAACAAACTAATGAACAGAGTTATTCCTTGTATATTAGTCGTATTTCCTACTTAATATTACAATAGGTACATGAAGTATGTTGGAAAACCCATCGAAGTTGCTTACTTCATGAATTGAAAAGATTGAGTAAAGGAGAAGGATATAGGGTATATCGATTTTCATCAAGTAACGACCTCCTCAGTCAAATTATTGAAAGAAGCTGAGACAAGCTATTTGGTCATTTGGTATTTCAAGCTAATTCTAAGATGTGCGACCAACACACAGAATATCTGGTTCCTATCCAGTTGTTTGAAGAACGAAGTATTTCCGAAATATATAAAACTGAAGACATGTAATATCAGCCCCGCAGCCCTAAATGGAGTACTACAAGGCAAAAAGAAATGGTTGAAGTTAGACATCAAGTTTCAATACAGCCAACGAGACAACTACAACATCTTTTTAAAGGTAATCCATTCGGAATTGCTTCATAGATTGCATTCAGTAAAATTTGACATTTTAGATTCCAGAACAAGATCCAAAGTTCATTAATTAATTCACGAAAAGTATAAAATTCAGTAGCGAAAACTGAATTAATTATTGAGTAACAGACCTGAAACTCAAGTCCAAATTTTCCGATCACCAATTTTTTGATAGGTTCAGTAATCTTTCAGATGCTAATTTTTCCAAAGATAAAGTTTCACTTCTAGAAAAGGGTTCAAACACAATTTAGAGTCAAATAACGCTCGTCTCCATTTCGATCTGCTGGGAATTGAAACCGAAATAGCCCTAAATTATTCACCACAAGCCAAACACCTAAAACACTCTTCAGCGTTACTACTTCAAAAAGAGTTCAATAGTTTTCAACCTAAGAAATTCGAAAATACAACTTTAAAGTTCGCATCTGAAGATATCATATTCACCAAAGCAGACAAAGGTCATACAGTCATAGCCTTAAATAAAGCAGATTATTTATTGAAAACCCAAAATTTCATTGAATCAGGTTGTTATGAAGAAATTGATAAAGATCCAACTAATAAATTTCAATCCATAGTAAAAAACGCTTTAGAGTATGCCAATTCTATAATACCTACCAACCGAAAATATAAACTTTTCATTGACAAACAGCAATCACCAAAACTTTACCCCCTTTACTCAAACTCCATAAAATAGGGTATCCCATTAGACCAGATGTTTCATATTTTCAAGCTCCAGCTGCAAAACTTTCACGCTTTCTCATAGACATCATTCAACAGTACGCTAATTTTGAACCCAATTTTTCAATAAAAAACTCTTCAGTCCTAATAAATAAAATTCAGCACACGATACTACCACCGAACGCTAAACTTATGTCATGGGATGTGGTAAATCTCTTCCCCAGTGTTCCACCTAGTGATACAGTGAAACTCATCAAGAACGCCCGTCAAATTAATAAAGTCAATCCGATAATTCAATCAGAAATCTTACACCTTTTAGAAATTTGTTTAGAACAAAACTATTTTAACTTCAATGGAGTATTATATAGTAGTAAAAAAGGTTCAATCATGGGTAATCCTCTGAGCCCTCTGCTCGCTGAAATTTTCATGGATAATACTGGAAAAACTATCCAAGAACATTCGTTATACAAACACTTTATTTATTGGTTTAGATATGTCGATGATATCATTTGTTGTTTCACTGGCACAAACAGACAATTAGAGTCATTCAAAACATTCATTAACAAAATTCACGATAATATCAAATTCACGTTAGAGATAGAAACAGAAAACTCCATTAACTTTCTGAATTTAACTAAAACTAACGGCAAACATGATTTTTCTATTTTACATAAGCCATCGCATACAGATATTACTATTCACAGCTCATCTACACATCCTTATCCACATAAATTAGCAGCTTACAATAGTATGGTACCTACACTCATTAATATCCCAATGTCACAAAATAAATAAAAGAGTTAAACATAATTAAACGAATAGCAGTCAATAGCGGTTACAGTCCAACTATGATTGAGAACATGATTTCACGCAAAAAATTTCAAAAAGCAATCCAGGAAGTATTTCCTAGTATAAAAAGTTCTAACACAAAATACAACAGCTTAACTTATATTGGTAATCCTGGTCTAAAATTAAAATCATTCCTCTCGCATTATAGTTTCAATATAGCATACCGAACTGATAATTCTTTATGCCGACATATCGAAAACTGCAAATCTAAAATTGATAAAATTAATGAATCCGGAGTTTATAAACTGTCTTGCGGGGATTGTAATAAAATTTATATTGGTAGAACTTTCAGAAATTTCAAAGTTAGATATTATCCGAGCACAAACGTAGTTTCAATTATCATAAAGCAGATTCCCATTATTCTAATCTCTCATTCGAAGAAAACCATAATTTTAATGATAATTTCACAATTTTACACAATGAAAATAACAGACAAAAACTCAGTCTATTGGAAATTTTAGAGATCAACAAAGAAAAGAATTCAGGTAGGTTACTTAATAGTCAATTAGATCTAAATCCTTCTCCTTTACTCAATCTTTTCAATTCATAAAGTAAGCAACTCCGATGGGTTTTCCAACATACCTCTTGTACCTATTGTAATATTAAGTAGGAAATACGACTAATATACAAGGAATAACTCTGTTCATTAATTTCTTGTATCTATCTGATGAAGCCACAGTGTGGTGAAACCGGTCGTAGTTTTGTTAATATAGTGAAAATCTATATACTTTAGTTTTATTTCATTGAAAATATTTATCATTTTAAATAAAGAGGCATCAAAAAAACTAAGCATTGTATCCAATATTTTAGTGTACCCAAGAGTGATATTTCTGCGTGATGATGAGTATCGAAATTACATTCGAAATTGGTTTTATGATGAGGGATCTATACTATGACTCCAAATTAGCATTTTCATGAATAAATATTCGATGTATCAGATACTGATAAAGTCGGGTTGAAATACTCGATCGATGAACTTTTCGGCCGTTGTTTGAAATTCGTGAATTACTAGCAATATTCTTATGAATGTTATCTTCCATTCGAATTTTCATCGCAGTTTTATAATGATAATGGTCTGGCTCTGTTGAATGTTAATGATCGTCTTTAAGAACCCGCCTTTCCAGTGTAAGTGCAGCGTTACGTGTATGTATTCGATTTGTTCACTTCAATAACAGCAGAGAGTGATGGACTGAATCATGCCTATATACAGTGTGTTCCAACGAAAATTTGACCCCCCCTATAACTCCGAAATGAGTAACATTAGCGAAAAACACCAAGACACGTCGATTTTTGTTTCGAGGGGGAGCATTTTTCGAAATAATTCGAAACTTGTCAGATCAACCCCTACCCCAGCAACCCTAATTTCGAAATTCATCATAGGGAATAAGGGTCGAGTGGCACCTTACTGTAAAGGTCTGTCAATTCTCCATTCTGATTTGTCATTTTAGAATTTTAAATTAACATACAGGGTGTCCCAACCGAGGGTAAAGTTGAATTCCTGCAAATCCCAAATACTAAATGAAATCGATTTATTTTGGCATAATGCAAGCGCAGGTTTATGCTCGGTCTAGAAAAACGGCCTACACTTGTGAATTTGGAGTTGGTGCAATCAACCCCTATTTCCAGCATCCCCAACTCAAAAATCATTCGATCGAAAATAGGTCAAGTGGCACCTCGTTGGAAAGGTATTTCAATTTTCTCTTCGAATTTGGTATTTTCGAAATTCAGAATCAGCATACAGGGTGTCCCGGAGCAGGAACACTGAAAACCCAAATAACTTTTGAAACTGGTTCATTTCGGTATAATACGAGAACATGTTTATGTTTGATTCGAGAATAAGACTCTCTTGCGTGAATATGGAATTTTGCAATCAATCTCTTCCATTCAGCATCCCCAACTCAAAAAATCATACAAGTGATTACAGGTTGAGTGGCAAAGTTCCAGAAAGATTTTTCTATTTTCTGAATCACTGAGGCATTGATTTCAGTTTGGCCATCGAGGTTTTCTGGCGTGAGGATCAGGATGAGGGGATGATGGAGAAACTGATTGGATGCTCATCTAAACAGGAAAACGAGATTTATTGAACTTGTATTCAATTGAAAATAAAAAACTAACTTGATTATTACAACAATTGTTCAAAATGACCTCCGCCCACCTCCATACAGTTATACAGACGATTTTCGAACTATCTTCTCACATTAGCGAAAACTTCAGGAGTCAAAAGTCGGCATTCTGAGATAATCCTCATCCGCAGCTCCTCCAGGTTTTCTGGTCTTGTGGCATGAACTTTAGATTTTAGAAGGCCCCAAAAAAAAAATCTAGGGGATTTAAATCTGGTGACCTGGCTGGCCACTCAACAGGTCCTCTTCTACCAATCCACCTTCCTGGGAAATTTTCGTCTAAATATTGGCGCACCCGAGCATCATAATGCGGAGGAGCACCGTCTTGTTGAAAACGCATTTCGTCCTCAGAAAGAGTTGGATCGTTCTGTAAAATTTCTGTCAAACTAGGATGTATGTGTTCCTCTAACAACTGAAGGTAGCCATTTCCATTCAGATTACCCTCAATAAAGAAAGGCCCAACTAGATGATTGCCAAAAATTCCTGCCCAAACGTTCAACTTCTGAGGCCTTTGCGTGTGGGCCTCTCTAAACCAATGAGGATTCTGTGTGTCCCAATATCGACAATTATGTCTATTCACTTCACCACTGAGCATAAAGGTGCTTTCATCAGAAAAACAGATGTTATTCAGAAAATTTGGATTAGCGTTTAGGTTTTCACTTAGATTTTCACAAAACTGTGAACGACGATCTGGATCATCTTCGTTTATTTCATGCACTAATTTTACCTTGTAGGAGTGAAATTTGTGATGTTTCACGATTCTATGGACAGTTGTAGCTGATACACCAGTCAGACGAGATAGTTTTCTGATCGAAGTAGTATTCTCCATTTGTAGATGACCCACTACTGCCACTTCCGTTGCCTCATTTCTGACAGGACATGCCACTTCATGTTTTTTGTTTGCCACCGAACCCGTAGCTAGGAATTTGTCAACCAAATATTTAACGTACTGGTAACTGACTCCCCTTTCTCTTTCAGGATGGTTCCTATCGAATATCCTTGCCGTTTCTTTGGCACAACTGTTATTTCGAAAATACGTCGATACAATTTCGACCCTTTCCTCAGTGGAATAAACCATTTTCAGATTAATTTCAACTGATCTGAATAATAATAATATTTCATTGCAAAAATGAGAAATAACAGATGACTGCACGCCAGATGGAAATGAAAAAAATGTGAACATTTTCAATGCAGAAATCAGCTTTATTTCTTCGTAATTGATGCTCAACACATCGTACCCCAATACTTTTAACAGTTTCGAATTAATTTTAGTTGATAATTTCAAATGACGATATTGAATTTTTCGAAAGCGACATCCTGTATGGAGAGCCGAACTGAATGAAATGCTTTAATCATTCTGGAATTCAAAAACCTTTCTGAAGATATGCCACTTGAATTATTTGTATGATTTTCAAGTTGGAGATGCTGAATGGAAGGGTTGATTGCAAAAATTCTATAACCACACAAGAAAGTCCTATTCTCGGATCAAACATGTTCTCGTATACCGAAATGAACCAGTTTCAAAAAGTTATTTGGATTTTCAATGTTCCTGCTTCGGGACACCCTGTATGATGATTCTGAATTTCGAAAATACCAAATTCGAAGAGAAAATTGCAGTACCTTACCAACGAGGTGCCACTTGACCTATTATCGATCGAATGATTTTTGAGTTGGGGATGCTGGAAATAGGGGGTTGATTGCACCAACTCCAAATTCACAAGTGTAGGTCGTTTTTCTAGACCGAGCATAAACCTGCGCTTGCATTATGCCAAAATAAATCTATTTCATTTAGTATTTGGGATTTCCAGAATTCAACTTAACCCTTGGTTGGGACACCCTGTATGTTAATTTAAAATTCTAAAAATGACAAATCAAGGTGGAGAATTGACAGACCTTTCCAGTAAGGTGCCACTCGACCCTTATTCCCTATGATGAATTTCAAAGTTAGGGTTGCTGGGGGTAGGGGGTTGATCTGAGAAGTTTCGAATTATTTCGAAAAATGCTCCCCCTCGAAACAAAAATCGACGTGTATTGGTGTTTTTCGCTAATGTCACTCATTTCGGAGTTAGAGGGGGGGTCAAATTTTTGTTGGAACACACTGTATATATATATATATATATATATACCCTATATCCTTCTCCTTTACTCAATCTTTTCAATTCATGAAGTAAGCAACTTCGATGGGTTTTCCAACATACCTCTTGTATCTTTTGTAATATTAAGTAGGAAATACGACTAATATACAAGGAATAACTCTGTTCATTAGTTTGTATCTATCTGATGAAGCCACAGTGTGGTGAAACAGGTCATAATTTTGTTAATTTAGTGAAAATCTAAATACTTCAGTTTTATTTCATTGAAAATATGTATATCGATTTTCATCAAGTAACGACCTCCCCAATAAAATGATAAAATTTTTTGAATTCCTCCGCTAAAATTGTATATTTTCTCATATATATTGTAGTGGGTTTAAAACGCCTTACGACGTTGTCCGACAGCTAAACTCCACTGACATCTATTTTCGGTATATTCTGGGGTGAGATTTCTCTCAATCATTGACTTATGGATGCTACGTTCCCACGCGAGTATGGGCCTTCCCCTTTTCCTGCGTATATTTGGTTGCCACAATAGAACTTTTTCAGGTAGCCTCTAATCTGCCATCGTCTCAAGTGCCCGTACCAGACAAGTTGTTTGCTCTCTGTCTTTCGTGATATAGTCTTCTACGCACATCTCCCTTTTCATCACTTCATTTGGAACATGCTCTCTTTTCGATGTTATAGAAGATCTTCTAAGTACGTCCATCTCCACCTCTTCTGATCTCGATTTTAACCCTTCTGTGTGCCTCCATGTTTCTGATCCATATGGGAGTGAACCTAATCTGATTTTTCTACCTTTTTTAATTTCACCACTCCCACAAACACTATTGAGACAGCCGATCACCTGTTTCGCTTGTGTTATTTTTTTTTCAATTTCTTTCCCATCTGTCCCGGTATCACCAAAAGTAACACCTAGGTGCGTGTAATCTGGGCGGCCCGAAATTACCTTGCCCTCATAGAGTTCAAGTGAATTGAAATCATTTCGTACGCAGAGGTATTTGGTTTTTTCAATATTGATCATGAGTCCCCAGGTATTATACTCTTCGACTAGCTTGCGCATCATATATTCTGCTTCTTCCTTATCACGCTTATTATCACTTCATCATCGGCAAACTAGAAGGTGTACACACAATCGTTATTTAGCTCAACTTATACTGTACTTTTCTTTACCAGCTCTTCAGAGCCGCTGCAACATAAATTTTGAAGAAAATTGGTGAAATGCAGCAACCCTGTATTGAAACTTTTGTAACTAGGAACTCTTTGGTCAAGTACCTTCCTATCTTAACTCTGGATTTCGATCCACTTCAAAGTTCTCTCAAAGCCATGAAGAAGGTATAATTGATATTGAATTCTTCTATTACTTTCCATAGTTTCGAAAGTAGGACATTATCGTAGGCATTTTGAAGGTCAATGAAGACGATGTGTGTTTCCATGATCCTAGCACTCCGTTCCTCAATAATCTTGAGACAAAACACATTATCAGTGCCAGATCTTCCGGCTTGAATTCACCATTGTTCTTCTTCTTCATCCTGCTCAAAATCTCATTCTATAAGATCTCGCAAAACTCATCCGTATAGCCTACTCATTGTACTTTTTTTTTTGTTTTTTCTTTATTTCCTCGAAAACGCCGAAATGACATTATGGAAAACGTCAAAAAATAACGAAACGATTTTCCCAAGCAAATATACAACAAAATCAGGAAAATGTCATACAAAAAACATCGAAAGAAATATCATTTACAATGAAAATTCCTGCACACTATAATAACTCTTACTCGCCAAATATTCAGACAGCTTTCTTCTGAAAGTAACACACGATTTGGACTTCTATATGTCGTCATTCAATCTGTTGTAGAGCTTCACACCCAGGTACATAAAGGATCGTCTGCTCATTCGAAGTCTAATGTTTGGAGGCACGAGGTTGTTCTGACCTCTAGTTTAATATTGGTGGTAATCACCATTACGCATTATTTCATTTGGGCTTTTAAATACTACTGTCGTCATTTCAAGTATACATATGGATGGTAATGTAAGTAAGCCCAAAGATCGAAAAGCCTCTCGACAGGAGGTAAGTTAAGAAATACCCAGCATACAACGGATTATCCTTTTTTGACAAAGGAAAACCTCGTCAGCTCAAACCGATGCCCCCCAAAACAAAATCACATATCTTAATCTGGAGGCCAATGTCACTTTTACAGCCTCTGAGTATTTCCGCCAGAGGATCAAATTTCATGGTAATGAAGAATTTATTGTTTATATGTTTCGCGAGATAACCCCTTCCACACCTTGCGGGAAGATTAACACCTGCGGTGCGTACTGAATGAATAATTTTCCAACCGTTCTTTCTTCTTGTGATCGCTTGAAGAGTAACTTCAAATAATAGTATCTTCTTTTCAAGTGAAATTTTGTTATAACCCTTTAAAGTGAAAGGGGTTTTGTTTAATTCTATATTTTCATTATAATTTGAGCAAACATTGAATGAATGCAGAAATTCTACGCTTTTCCATATGAATAACTTTTTTTGCTATCATTTTTTTACCGTATATAGAATCATAATTTCTAATCTGATATCATCTTCCGTAAATCGCACATTTTCTTCAGATATTGTGCGAGCATTTAATACATGCAAGTCTTCTAAGTCATTCTATATAGATATTTTCCAGCTTACATTCTATTTTTTTCAGCATGTGCCTCCAGATCTGTTTTATATTTTCATCCTTTTTCAATATTCTTAAAGTTTCATTACAGCTTGCTTTTTATGTAAATCTAGTATTTTATTCATTAGCCTTTGCATGAATAACCTCATCTCTGCTTATATTTGCCTAGATCAACGATCATAATTAATTTTACTTTATTCCGTTTCTTTGAGAATATAATTCCATATGTTCGGTCAGGTTGATTCAGTCACTATTTTGTTCATAGATTATTGATCGTTTATTAATTTCATCACTAGTGAATAATCTAGGCTATTCTCTCATTCATTTCATTATATAATAACTTCAAAGCAGAGAAGAGGTAATTTTTACTTATCGAGGTCAAGAGTCAACAATGCCAATCAGCGAAGAGCAACAAGGCTTTCGAAAAAACCGGTCCACGGTCGATGCACTATTTATAACAAGGCAATTAGTAGAAAAGTCTCTTGAATATAACACTCCAGCATATCTTTGTTTCATAGACTTAATGAAGGCCTTCGACAGAGACCAACTGAAGGATGTTATCAAGATACTGGAAAACAAAGAGGTACCCAAAAAATATATAAGACTCATAAAAGATCTGAACACTAATACAACAACGCAAATAAGAACAAACCACACCCTAACGCAGCATTTCGGAACAACGTCGGGCATCCGCCAAGGTGATAGTCTTAGCCCTCTACTATTTAATACTGTTATGGACCAACTTGTAGAGACCGTTAAGAACTTGGGACTAGGATACCGCATGGGAACCTACAAAATTAACATCTTATGCTATGCCGATGACGCCGTACTCATTGCAGAATCAGAAGACGACCTACAAAGAATGTTATACGCCTTTAGCAAACGCGCAAAAAATTTCAATATGGAAATCTCAACAAGTAAGACAAAATGCATGACCATTGCTAAGGAACCTCTGCGCTGCAAGTTAACAATAGACAACGCCACTATAGACCAAGTCATGTCATTCGAATACTTAGGGTGCAAAATAACAAGCACAGGATACCTTGAAGATGAAGTGAGGAGACAAGTGAACAAAGCAGCTGCAGTATCGGGGCATCTTAAACAACCAATTTGGTGAAATAAACACCTCAGTATACCATACAAATCCAAAATCTACAAAACATGTGTGCGACCAATTATGACATACGGGGCAGAAACAAGAGCAGAAACGTCGGTAACAAAGAGGATACTAAGAACAACAGAAATGAAAACGCTAAGAAATATAACCGGTTACACATTGAATAACAGACAAAGAAATACCGACATAAGGGAAAAATGTGAAACAGACGATATTGTAAGATGGGTAAGAAAAAGAAGAAGAGAATGGAACCAGCATGTAAACAGAATGACCACAGATAGAACAGCCAAAATCGTATATAACAACATACCACACGGAAGAAGACCCGTTGGACGACCACCGAAACGATGGCGGGACAGTTGGCAATCAACTTCACAAGAATTGCTACAGGAAAACCGGAACTGAACAGGCGCTACGCCTTCTACACGGTGAAGAAGAGAGAAGAAGAAGAGGTCAAGAGGTGATTTATGGTGTTTTACAGTTTTTGGTTTGGACGACGAGTTATAGTTTTGGTTTGGATAGGAAGACACCTCTATATCTTTTATTTGAAAGAATATGTTCTGGAATATCATTAATGAATCCAGAGCTGATATTCACATTCTCGAAGAGAACAAACTCCTATTTCACCGAACATCTGGTGAAGAAATTCTATTCCAGTCTTGTCCATCTAGAAGTTTCGATAGAACGTCCATGTTCATATAATTAGAACCAAGCAGAGCTGTAACCTTCAAAAAAACAACACCAACAAACTGTGACACCACCTCCATCATAATCAAATATAAGTTCATTCAATTGAGACCTCTGTTTTATTTTCTCATCATTTATTTCATTGAACATTTTGTAAATACTCTTTAAAGCCGAGATTTCACTTGTAGTGTAATATATTTATTGAATTTTAAACTATTTTTCATTTATTGGGAAGGGAGACTCACAGATCAAATAGAACTTGAAAAATATAAACTCACGGCCCATCTAAACGTCTGAGCAGGGTAATTCAAGCCAGTGATAACCCTTAAAAAAATAAGGATGGTTACACAAATTTAGCGCCCAAAGTGGAGCTCATTTTTTCTTAGTTTTTCAAGTTCTTGAGGTATTGGACTCTTTCTTTTTGATGAATGAAAAAGAGCAGTTTGGTGCTGAAGAATCAAGAGTCAGCGTTGTGCGCCAAATTTGTGTAACCCCCTTATTTATTTAAGGGTTATCACTGGCTTGAATTACCTTGCTCAGACGTTTAGATGGGTCGTGAGTTTATATTTTTCAAGTTCTATTTCTTCGTTTCATAGACTTAACGAAGGCCTTCGACAGAGTCCAACTGAAGGATGTATTCAAGATACTGGAAAACAAAGTGGTACCCAAAAGATATATAAGACTCATAAAAGATCTGAACATACAACAACGCAAATACGAACAAACCACACCCTAACGCAGCATTTCGGAACAACGTCGGGCATCCGCCAAGGTGATAGTCTTAGCCCTCTACTATTTAATACTGTTATGGACCAACTTGTAGAGACCGTTAAGAACTTGGGACTAGGATACCGCATGGAAACCTACAAAATTAACATCTTATGCTATGCCGATGACGCCGTACTCATTGCAGAATCAGAAGACGACCTACAAAGAATGTTATACACCTTTAGCAAACGCGCAAAAAAATTCCATATGGAAATCTCAACAAGTAAGACAAAATGCATGACCATTGCTAAGGAACCTCTGCGCTGCAAGTTAACAATAGACAACGCCACTATAGACCAAGTCATGTCATTCGAATACTTAGGGTGCAAAATAACAAGCACAGGATACCTTGAAGATGAAGTGAGGAGACAAGTGAACTAATCAGCTGCAGTATCGGGACATCTTAAACAACCAACTTGGAGAAATAAACACCTCAGTATACCATGCAAATCCAGAATCTACAAAACATGTGTGCGACCAATTATGACATACGGGGCAGAAACAAGAGCAGAAACGTCGGTAACAAAGAGGATACTAAGAACAACAGAAATGAAAACGCTAAGAACTATAACCGGTTACACATTGAATGACAGACAAAGAAATACCGACATAAGGGTAAAATGTGAAACAGACGATATTGTAAGATGGGTAAGAAAAAGAAGAAGAGAATGGAACCAGCATATAAACAGAATGACCACAGATAGAATAGCCAAAATCGTATATAACAACATACCACACGGAAGAAGACCCGTTGGACGACCACCAAAACAATGGAGGGACAGTTGGCAATCAACTTCACAAGAACTGCTGCAGGGAAACCGGAACTGAACAGGCGCTACGCCTTCTACACGGTGAAGAAGAAGAAGAAGAAGTTCTATTTGATTCAACTTAAGAATACACCCCATAGTTAAGGGCAAATCAGGTGATTAATTTAAGGAAAATCACTGTTAAAATCATCTACCTCTTCATTCAATGAGGCGTTGGACAGTTTTATCGCTATTGATCTCAAGAGATTCTCAAGATTTTATTATGCATTCATTTTAATAAATGCAAAATTCAATTACTCACGTCAATGTTAATATAGATTAGTTTGTAAAATGTTGACTGCAAAGGCAACTACAAAAAAGTTATCAGTGCTTTAGAAACGGTGAAAATCGAATTTTTTAAATTGAGGAAAATATCGAAAGTTTCAGTCTCTGAAAAAAGAACAAATACACGGTGTAACATAATAGTTGGTCTCAACTTAAGGTGGTAAATCTACGAGTAATTTCAAGAAAAAAAGTTCGTATAAACATATGGCCGCTGAAGCTTCATTACGGACCTACAGGATGTTGAAATTTCCGAAAAAACATTGTTTTTCTTTCAAAACTCCTGCAGTTTTTGAGATATTCCGTCGAAATTTGCAATGCAAGATAGTTTTTACAGCCTCCATCATTACACGTCCTAAATTCAAACTTGAATCTACAAGGTGTTTTCTTTTCCGGAACCATGTCTTCTTTTGCCCTTTCAAACTTTTTTGCAGTGCGCCACTGGTCAGAGTACAACTAATTTTCGTCATCTTCGTTCAATTTAGAAACTTTTTTGACAGTTGTAATTTTTTCGTATCTCCAACCGTTTTCGAGTGAAAAATGATTGAATTTGAATGTGAAACAAAACAATAAAAATACTCGATGAGTATGCCCAAAGTTTGCTACAATTTTGATATCTCGTCTTCTGACACTCAACTTATCCTTTCAATATCAAACTAAAAAAAAGAACAATCAAAAACTAAATAAATTGCTGGAATTTTCCTCCACCTGCAAGAATACAGGCCTCTGTCCTTCTTCGCATATTATCACGCACTCTTTGAAATATTCCTGGGGTATTTGTTATAGTGTCACAGAAGGTTATTATGCGATTTCTCAATTCTTCTATGGTGTTCATAGGAGTGGTATAAATTGAACTTTTGAGATATCCTCATAAGAAAAAGTCTAAACTATTTTAGTCTCGGGACCTAGGAGGCCATGGTTCTGGCCCACCCCGACCTATCCATCAGTTGTTGAATGTATTATTCAAGAGTTCCCTAGTTTCTCCACTAAAATGTACTGGTACCACGTCATGCATGAACCACATTATGTTTCTCACCAATAGTGGCACATCCTTGAGAAATAGAGGTAACTCCTCTTCAAGAAATTGCCGATAAGCGGGACCGTTTATTCTGTTAAGCAACAAAAATGACCTTATCCAATAATTTCCCATCATTCAGACCCAGACAGTAAGTGAGAATTGTTCTTGATGATGAGATTCTTCAATCAAATGAGGGTTTTTCTAAGCCGAACAATGATTATTGTGAAAATGTGTGATAGCAGTTCTTGAAAAGCTAGTTTCGTCTATGGACATTACTTCACCAACAAAATGAGCATTTTCTCTAATTTTTTCTAAGAACCATCGGCAGAAATTCAGTCTTAAAGGAAAATCTCGAAGAAGTAAAGTTTGCATGCGTAGAATATGAAACGGGTACAATGAAAAGTCGTGGAGAATCCTCCAACCTAGAACATGTGAAATATTCAACTGATTTCCAATTTTTCTTGTACTCACATGAGGAATCAAATGACTACAATTCCCAACTGCTTCGTCAATATCTGGAGTTCTCATAGTTTGAGTTGCACCTTATAAATGATTTTTTGCAGTAAAAGTACCAGTTTCCCTCAACCTTCTGTGGATATTTGAAAACGTTCGCCTGTCTGGTATTACTCGTTTTGGAAAGCGCACCTTATATAATCGCCTAGCTTCTTTTGTGTTCCGTCAGCCAGATCATACATGTAATTAGCCATTTTTTCTTACAGCAATAACTTTAACTTCTAAAGTCTTAAAACTAAACGTTAATTTAATGATCAATTCAAGCAGACTGGTTCAACTTTAGCAACTATCAAAATAAATAAATAAATGAAAAAATCAAAGCCTACTAGTAATTTTTTTCAATCAGAAGTGGTTTCTATTCAGCGAATGCAGACTATCGTTTAATAATTTTTTGCTCGAGAACGGTTGGAGATACGAAAAACTCACAAGTGTCAAAAATGTTTCTAAATTGAACGGGAATTATGAAAATTGATTGTACTCTGATCAGTGGCGTACTGCAGAGAAGTTCGAGGGGGCAAAAGTAGACATGGCTCCGAAAAAGAAAACGCCTTATAGATTCTAGTTAAAATTCAGGACTTGTAATGATGGAGGCTATATGAAATAGCTTGTATCCCAAATTTGGGCTGAATATCTCAAAAACTGCAGGATTTTTGAAGAAAAAAACAATTTTTCCAGAAATTTCAACACCCTGTAGCTCCGTAACTTTTTCGGTCCTATGTTTATATGAACTTTTTTTCTTGAAATTGCAAGTAGATTAACCCCCACAAGTTGTGACATACTTTTATGTAACACCTTATATATGCCACTTTACTTTTTTTTTAGCTTTTATGGTCACCGAGCAGATTCACTTCAACTTTCAGCCACTCTGTCGATAAGTACAAACAAATCAATAATAAAATAAGCCAGTTTCTTCTTTCAGTTTTATTTCTGTCGAACAAAAACATGAAAAAGAAGATCATTACTAGAAATACAAAAGAAGCAAAGAAACAAATGAGAAAGATCCAACGAACTAAAGAATTAAAACTTGGAACAGCTGCAATTATTCCCAAAAGACATTAAAATACATTGGCAATTCACCAACGGGAATTATCAATGAAACCTTGAATAAACGAAGAAAAACAATCGAATCCTTCGATTTAGAATATTACGATAACATGGAAACTTCCTTGAACTTTGCAAATAATGCAATTGTTAGGTATTTCGAATTCTTCCTCTAACTCCATTTAGACTGTTTCGAGCGAAAAGCTTACTGAACTTTATTGTAACCTCCGGAGAATGCATCAGGTGTGCATGATACTTTGTGTTGCAAACATAAAACCGAATTGTTGCTAGAATCACTTTGTAAATATTGAAGTATGGACGTGAGAGGTATTTCTCATATAAAATGACGAGGGTTCATTCGACTCATTGAATAAATAACTCAAAATAGAAGGATGAAAAATTGATAAAAATTGATTTTCCATTTTTATCTACTTTTTAACAAAAGCTGAAACGAATTTTATATTCGACTATTATTGTTTCGAACAGATGAAAGTGCAAGTTGAGAAGTTCTTTTCTACAGTCAGTGAAAATAATTGCGACTATTTTCTAATTTTCTAACGCTTCCTAATTTCACGTTTTCACTATTCGCGGATAAAAAAATACGACCCAATTCCTGTATTCGCATTTGATATTGGGAGGCTTTTACTTGGTAAAATTCCATTATGAATAATAAAAAATAAGTACTGTGTTTTAAGGAATTTTACTTAATAATTGCGATTCGTAACGCGTTTCACTACACCGTAGCTTCTTCAGACGAATGAATATACAGAAAAATATAAATGAGAATATAACTATAAATGTTCTTGAGTAAGAAGAAGCAACCCAATAAGCTTTTAATTGGTTATTTATGACAGGTATATCCAATAAAAATAAGGAATAGATTGCTCCCCGAAAGGTTTCAATAGAGGTGAAGGGCTTAAATCGACTTGTTCATTGATGAGTCTACCTGAGTGTTTGTATTTATTGAACTCTAAAGTTTCCCAAAGATCTACCTTCCAATATTTATTATCTGTATGCAAAATTTCAAACTGTGGGTCGAAAGAATGATTATTTTCTAAGAGATGATTTGCGTAATTTGAATCTGATTTTTATTTGAAAAACTGCGTTTATGTTCCGATATTCTAATATTGAAATTTCTATGTGTTCTACCAATGTAGAAATTATCACAGTCATTGCAATTCAATCAATAATCACCTGATTTATTGTTTTTACCTGGTTTGGTTTTATTATTTTTATATATTTGTTTCAAATTATTATTAGTTTGGAACTAATAATAATTTAGGCAATGACTGTGATAATTTCTACATTGGTAGAACACATAGAAATTTTATATTAGAATATCGGAACATAAACGCAGTTTTTCAAATAAAAATCAGATTCAAATTACGCGAATCATCTCTAGAAAATAATCATTCTTTCGACCCACAGTTTGAAATTTTGCATACAGATAATAAATATTGAAGGTAGATCTTTGGGAAACTTTAGAAATCAATAAATACAAACACTCAGGTAGACTCATCAATGAGCAAGTCGATTTAAGCCCTTCACCTCTATTGAATCTTTTCGGGGAGCAATCTATTCCTCAATTTAATTGGATATACCTGTCATAAATAACCAATTAAAAGCTTATTGGGTTGCTTCTTCTTACTCAAGAACATTTATAGTTATATTCTCATCTATATTTTTCTGTATATTCATTCATCTGAAGAAGCTACGGTGTAGTGAAACGCGCTACGAATCGCAATTATTAAGTAAAATTCCTTAAAACACAGTACTTGTTTTTTATTCCTGTATTCGCGCCCAGGGTTGCTTTATTCGCGGATCTAATCGGAAAATCAGTGCATTGTAGTGTGCTAATACTTTAACTGAATAACCTTTGGATTAACACAGTGCAAGTTTAACACAGTGCAAGTCAATCTGATTCTATGACCATTCATTCCGTGAAGAATCCGCCCTACCATCGGCGACTATCGAAGAATGACAACTGAGAGAACATCGGAGTTCATTCATTTCCTTTGAATACTTCATCGAAGCCACTCGAAATTAATTTATCATAATAATTTGTGAATTGTTTAATAACCCTTCAAAATGAAAGGGGTAAGTATTAATCCATTGTCATCCGCTTTATTTGATTATTTTCTTTTAATATTGAGCAAATATTAAATTAATACCTAGATCCCTCGCATAACTAAGTAATCATCTTCAATTTCCATCTTCAAATTAATATTCTCAACATGTGCATAGATTTCTGAATATCCATCGTCGATAATCTTATATTCTCTTTAGGTCACATTTACTTACAGCATGAATTTATGGTTTTACGTTCTTAATTACCAATTTTCTTATAGGAATATTTTACTGCTTTGTTCATTTCCTTTTAGCATTACCCAACACCGCTTTTTTATTATTTTTCTTATTCCTTTTATATTCGTCCTATATTTCTTCTGTTTATTGACATCTTTTATTACTTGTTTGTTTATTATTCCTTTAACGTGCTCTATTTCCGCCTTTCGGCCAATGACACGCCGGGAAATTCTGTCACCTCACTAACCCAGGAATTTTGCCGAACCCCTCTCGTATCGAGGGAAGGGATCTTTAATGTCCAACACATCTCTGTTAGACAGGAGCGACGGCTTTACATCTCATCCGAAAGATGGATACCCAAGCGATTCCCAGAATCCGAAAAATCGCACGGACTTTGTGGGGATTGAACCCAGGTAACTCTGCGCAGGAGACGAGCATCATATCCCATACGCCACCGAGCCGGCTTATTTATTACTTGCTGACCTCGTTCCTGCTTTATTTGAATGGCCTAGAAAATAAGTGATAATTTTTTTCATGATATATAGATTTTCATTTTATAATTGATTAGCAAGTCTGGTGTGTTCAATCACCATTTTATTTTCTCATTTTATGTATGTCCATATATTTATCTAAGCTATTTTTCATTTTTAATTTGTGAAAATCATTCAAAATTGAAATAAATGCAGAGGAGAGGTCACTTGTTCTTATCACGAGCAGATGTGTGATGTATGAAAACTTACGGTTTTCCGGAGAGGACTAAACATTCCTATTTTTTTTGGAAAGGACAAAACAAGAACCTTATTTTTTTTGGAGAGGACAATATATCAGCTATATTTTTTTGGAAAGGACAAAACACCAGCTATATTTTCAACACCTCTTCTTTTGGACAGAACAAAAGAACAGCTTTATTCTTTGAGAGGACAAATTCAACACCTCTATTTTGAGCAGGACAGAGGAGTTTAATCATTTTCTTGGATAACCACCAACCTCCATCATTTTTAGAGGAAATCAATCTTTTTCTTGGATAGCCACCATCCTCCATTGTTCTTAGAGGAGATCAATCTTTTCCTTGGATAGCCAACAACCTGCTGAGATACTCTCCATTTTTTGTGCTAGCACATCACTATGAAGATAAGTTTATTTCTTGAATTTTGTGAAGCTTAGATATTTATTGAATAGAGAATTTCAAATTAATTGTGTTCATTTTATTCAGGAGGAACTGTCATCATTGAATGCTTAAAGGGAACTAAAACCCACGACACATATAAAACGACTGAGCAGAGTAAACCACAAATTGTGAACCTTTTTTAATTAAAGTCATTACTTTTAGTTTACATCCCATTAGTAATTGGGTAGATTAAAACATAAATACATATAAATCGTTCAAAATAGTAAAATTAATGATTTATTTATTATATGGAAATTCATTTTCAACGAAGATTAAATACAATATATTTTATACACACACCACAAGAATTGTCGCATCACCTGGTATTTTAAATTGCACAATCGACTAAGCAGCTCGATAGCAGTTTCTTTGTCAACATATGTTCTTGGACATTTGAGGGGAAAAAATCTTATTTATGTAGTAACATTTGTTTCCATATGACCTCAAACACGTCTGAAACAAGAATGAGTTTATTTGACTATCAGTATTCATCGAATTTCTCTTTAGTTTTCACGCTAAATTAATGGAGTTATCTGTGTTTCTTGTTGGTTTTCGAATATTTGAATTTATTGTAATGGCTGCTGAACGTCCCGGACGCTAATTGAGTGATCATGAAGTGGTATTGTAGCACTTCTAGAGGAAGGGTGAAGCCAACGTTATGTGGCTATCTTGTTGAATGTTAACCAAAACACTATTTCTAGAGCAATTAATCAGTACCACGAAACGGAGGAATATGGAAGAAGGGCCCGACAAGGAAGAAATCGGATAACAACACCAGTTCATGATCGTTGGTTTCGTTTAACTGTACTAAGAATTCGGCACTGTACGTCTAGAATGCAACAGAATGAACTTGCATTTTCCAGAAATGTGCTGTGCAAACTGTTAGGAAGAGGCTCAGAGAACACGATATCAGACAAAAGGTGGCTTCTACCTGCCTGCGTCTCACCAGAGAGCATCTAGTTTCAAGACTTCAGTTCGCGAGGGAACATGCAAATTCGGGTATTCCAGAATGGTCGAATGTTCTCTTATCCGACGAGTCTAGGTTCTGTCTAGTATCAAATGATAGACGCATGCTTGTATACAGACGAATTTGGGAACGGTATCAGCAATGCAATATCCGGCAAACCGAAAACTTCGGAGGGGGCTCAGTAATGTTATGGGGAAGCATTTATTTCCATAGTCAAACTGAGTTAATCTTAATGAATGATGAAATAATGACAGCGGCCAGATACATCGCAGATATCCTTGAACCCCATGTTGTACCCTTTGGCCCATTGATTGGCGAAAACTTCAATTATTTGCAAGATAATTCTCGTCCGCATGCAGCTAGAGTAGTTACAGAATTTCTGCAAAATGCCAAAATTGATATTTCGAGATGGCCAGCGAGAAGTCCCGACTTGAATCCCATTGAACATGTTTGAGACAACATGGGGTGGCAAACTCAGCAACTTAGGATGCCTTGTAGGACACTATAACAACTAGAAAATCTGCTTCAAAAAATTTGGACTCAAGAGAACATCCAAAATTTGTTTGAGGGGCTTTCGAGAGGTACACTGGCAGTAATATTTGACATTTGTCATATTTTCGAACGAATGTCACAATTTTTTTTTGGAAATTTCTCTTTAAATTAATCTAGTTCCACGAAATAATATATGGCCGATGTCAACTCAGATTATCGGGTCCATAATGATTTTAAGACATCTATATTTCATAATCGGCATCACTTGGAAGACTGAACCTGGCCATCAGGGCTCTCTCGGTCAACAAGAGAGGGAATTTGAGTAAATATCGCAGGATATGTATTTTTTTATTATCTCCTTAGTCATTTCCATGACCTTGCTTGCTATGTAAAATCTTTACTTAGATTTGTTTAGACATATAAGAAGTTTGATTGTTGAAATATTTTTCTGCTGTTTTTCTTTTTCCAATGTTACAGATTCCTGTCCCAAACCTCCTTCCTTTCACCCTTGTCTTCGTCTGGAAATCATGGAGTGCATAAAAATTGAAGCTGCTAAGCAGAAAAATCTTTGGTACTCTTTATGTACACACGACACTAACACAACATAAACAGACAAGCTATTGCTGGTGCAATAGCGACAGGGAAACGAGTTTTTTCCTCAGGTTTTTTCACTCGTTTATTGAATCATATACAAGAAAGTATGGTTCCCTGTTACATTTCCTGAGCTCACACTTATGTTTTCTTCTAACACACACAATATTATAGTTATAAGCATTTATTGGAAATACAAATATTCAAATTGGGCCCAAATATATATATATATATATATATATATATATATATATATATATATATATATATATATATATATATATATACATATAACCGGTGTTATAGTGTCTTTCGCCTTCTGGCCCCAACTTTGAGCCTCTTCTATTTTCCCAGTCTCCTGGTTGTAAATTTCTCTCTGCGTTCGTCGGTCAGCTCTACATGACTATACCATATTAGTTGCTTCCTTTCAACTTCATCTATTATTGTCGTATCAACGCTCATCATCTCTCTTATCCTGGTGTTATTTATTCTTTCGAGTCATGATTTGCCTGCAGCTCTTTGCCCAAAATGCATTTCTAGCGCAAGTAATCTTTGTTTTAGTGTCTTATTCAGTTGCGATGTCTCACACCCATACAGTACGATACTCCGAAATATGGAGCTATACAAAAGATGTGTTTTTCCTTCGATATGTTCTTCGACCATTTAGGCACCCTATAACCTTCTTTCCTCTAACTATTTTTTCTCTTATTCCCTGTTCTGTGCGCCCGCTGGTATTAATCTTTGTCCCCAAATAAATATATTCCTCGCATACCTCTATCTTTTCACCCCCTTCCAGTTGTAAGTCTTCTTCATTTCCTCCTATACAAAGATATTTAGTTTTGTTTAGATTCACAGTTAGTCTCCAGTCCTTGTATTCCTGGAATAATTTTCGGGTCATGTATTCCAAGTCTGCTGCAAAATCTTCTCCATTGTTTGGGGACTTCATAAAGGATATTTTAAACAATGTTAGGGAAAGGCAACACCCCTGCTTTTAGCCTTTTGTAACTTCGAAAAGCTGTGAGATTCTAGTAACCAGTTTGATTCTAGATGATGCTTGATGATAGAGTTGTTATATTTTCTTTGAATGGAAGTATAATTCAATCCAATATCCATTGTGGTGACTTAATGGACGCATGTGGATTGGCATGAAAATACGCTAGCGTATTAATTTGATTGTCGTCGTCCTCGAGAATTGGTTTTCTTCTAGTTGTTATGTATTTTGTTCGTCCAAATTGCAGAAAATTGCTTCTAATCCTTCGAAATTTTGTTATACTCATAGGCGCCAAATTTGGAAATTGGTCATTGAATTGCCTGCAAGTTCTATCCACCACTTTTTGACATTCGCCATGAATTAAAAAGAGATTAAACATATCCTCGTTTGAATAATCAGCCATTTTATTATCAATCTGGTGTTTTATAAACATTTTCACTTCAAGTTACCAACAATTCTTGTTGAAATATCAAATTCGAATGAACGAAGTGACAAGTACATTAATTTTAGGCACCTGTCAGGTGAGCGTAGCCAGTTCAGCTACTTGATTCAAATATTTCAAAGCATTCTCTGTTAGTTCTTTCAAATTCATAAAAATTCAATAAATTCCCAAATTATTTCGGAACTATAAGTGATGGGTATAGTACATGCTGATACAATTCCATCTGAAATTTGACGCTTCATCTGATGGCGATATAAAAATTGGCACGTGCCATTTGAAAAACTTGAAATATTGCTGTTTGAAAAAGGCCAAATTGAAGAAATCATACAAAACAATGCAACAAACATTTGACATGTGTAGACTGCTCCAAAAATTTCTCGATCCTTCTTCTATCTACCCAAGCAAAAATTGTGTCTGTAGTGCAAAAGATCTACGAGCTACAATTTTTTAAATGTTTCTCAAAAATCGAGTTTATAACAAAAATAATCAAATCTGTCAAAAGTTTTGACAGGTAAGTACCAACAACTTGGTATAACCAGAAATGGTATCACTTCGGAAATATTTCACTTCAATTGGAAATCGCTAGTTATGGCCGCGTATAAAATTTCAGCTTGATATTGTAATTGGAACTCAAAAAGTTTTTAACGGACGGTCCCAGTGGATATCCCTGTATAATAAGAATAGCAGGGGTTAGATTACTGGGGTACTCCAGATAAAGGAGTATAACTCTCAGATTCGAAGCCCTCGACTAATAGGAATTGGGATCGATTCCTCAGGTAGGAATCAAACCACCGCAGAAGACTGCCCTTCACTCCGACCTATGCAAAACGCTGTACGTGAATATCATGGTTTGTTTTATCAAATGCTTTGCATAGGTCAGAGTAAACGATATCCGTCTGCATATCAATGAAGTACCAAGTTATCGATAGATACAATATTACACCAGATGGCAGTAGTACTACTGTGTTTTTAACAGTTCTTTTGCAATAGAATGTGTATTTCAACTCCTGCAGTTGAGATATCTTGTTTATCAACGGTAGATATGCAGATACTTGTTTTTATTCTGTCCATGAATTCTTCAGCTCACACAAATCACTTCTACACATTCTTTCGAATTCAATATGAATATACCATTGTCTAAGTTCGTTTATCCTTTATTCATGAAGACACTTATAAAACAATACCTGAACATATCTCATTTGGGAAAACACGAAAACCATTATATTCAATACAACTGAAGAACCTTTAAACATTTCTGCATGCTCGTTTGTCATATAACGCGATTCCATTCATACTCTCCCCTAAGGAATGTGGAAAATTTAATGATAATTGTACACTCTCAATTTCAACCGTATATATTCGAAGAAAATGATGAAGCGGAACGATAACGATGGAGTTACTTAGTTTATATGGTCTCGAATAAATTTGTGTCGTGGTTCACAGTCATTTTTTGTCCTCTAACGTTAGGAAAAAGTATGTTCTGCGTTCTGATATTCTAATAACACTGCGGGAGTAATGGTATCTCATCTACATAGTATTTGCACACTTGTTTTCTTCTTCTTTGTTTTTCGAAGGAAGTTATGGTTGTATGAAATAGAATCGCGAATTGATATAGCTAATTGAAATCAGGTTTTTGTTGTAGATAGCTTAGATTTACTTCGTGAATAACAACTAGTTGAAATTCGTTTCACTAATTAAACAATCAGTTTAAATATCGAAATTTTCTTGAAGTTATTTGAAGTAATTGCGTATAACACAAGCAGACAAAATGGTCAAGTAACTACGTAGAGATTCTCATCGTAATTGAATATAGATATAGAACTTATAGTAGGTAATATACAGTATATTGCCAAACGTCATTTTAACTCAACAGCGCTAGTTCATCTACTTCCCTCATTTAAAATTTTTACTGATCTTGTTCGTGAATAGTCGTTATTCCAATAATATCGATAAAGTTTATGTTGCTACTCCATTATGGCTAGTACGTCCTGATGTTGTGTTTACGATCCTAATATATAATCATAAAATCGTATTTCGGGGACCGGACGGAGAAGAAGGGATTAAGGACCGAAAGCCCTGAGTATATTTTGACGTGACAACGTCTTATAATTCCACGGAGCTGGCTGCACGCAGGAAAAACATGACTCATGCGGCGTTACTTCGCTCTGAGGCGTTCTATTTAAGACTTGAACTGCAAGCCAGAGCGAAATATCTATCAAACAAATAAAATTAAAATTTTCTTTCGAAAAATGCAACCAGTCCATCAGTATTTTCTTATGACAATGTCACGTTCAACTATTGTCAGTGAACAGACTTCACAGACAACCGAATTTTATTCCGGTATAAAGAGATCGGAAAAACGTCTGTGCCAAATTTGGATCCCCTAGCACGAATGATACAGCCGTAGAGATATTTCGACGAAAATTCGCCGCTACGTCTTGGAGATTGAGCGGAAAGTTGAAACGGCAAATCGAAACCTTTGGTTTATCGGAAGGCGATCGAAAAGATCGATTGGGTGAAAATCCCGTGAAAAAGTTCCTAAAATTCAAAAACAAAAAGGGCCTACCATTTTCTGACAGAGAAGGGGATATTTTCGGAAGTTTATGTGTACACAAATTTTTCTTTCGCGTTCGATCGTTTGGAAACTGAAATTAAGACGAAGCTTCGAGTTTTGCATGTTGTGCCGAAAATTTTGCTTCACATGGAACCCCAGGAAAACGGGGAAACTTCGATGCAGCGAAGGACTATTAGCGCTCTATTTTCCCCATTCCGTGACGGCCAGAAATAAACAAACTTCAAACTGTCAAAATAAAGATTATTTCTTCGTCTGTTCCACTTAAATGTGTTGAGCGGGATGAAAAATTTGAGTGTCGAAAGATGCAAACATTTCGAAATAGGATCCGCGAAGAGAAATCGTTGCTCTACGAATCAATTTTCAAATTTGAGACAATTTTGAGACCTTGATTTGGGGGGAAAAAACAAGAAACACGGGGGCCGAGCTAGCGACCTCTCCTATCGCCCCTACGATCGCTGTTCAAGTGAAACTTAGAACAATGTTTCAAAGATAAGCGAAACTAGTATGGTTTGTTATGCTTGTGGTATATACATACTAAAAAATCAACTCAAATCAACAGTTCTTCGGTGCAAGCAAAACTGAACCCTTCTTTAAACGATACGAGATATCTTCATCTTCAGGCATCATGCCTGTCTTGCTACAGTAAAAGGTGGACGTCCTCCGCCATACCTCATTAGACTCTTCCAGTCAATTGTGGCCTAGAATGTTGTCCCAACCAGCTGGCTTAGAGGTATGGATGCATACAACCCTAAGATGAGCAAATCGAACACCGAAACATGAATCGTTCATTCAGATAAGCCTCATGTGTTTCTTTCTTAAAACCCTGGAGAAAATGTTAGATGAATTGATCAGGACTGAGATGTTATCACTGCAGCCTTGGAGTGAACATCAATATGCCTTTCAAATAAGGTTAATAAACTTATTGGTTGGAAGAATCACTGAGACTCTAGACCACAAAGAGACTGCAGCCTTCATAGACATTGAGGGTCATTTAATGCGGCCCCCATTTCACTATATGGGGCAGCAAGAGCCAGTGGAGTATCAAACATTATCACGGAATGAATTAACAACATACTGAATGCCAGAATAATCGACAATTATTTGAAATGGAAGTAGTAAGTCTTGAGGCTGGCAGGGACTGTCCTCAGGGAGGATTACTATCTATTGTGGTCACTGCTGGTTGATGACTTTATGGCAAAAATCGACGTACAAGATATTTATGTACAAGCTTACACTGATGATATAGTCATTTCGGCTGTTAGAGATGAGGGCATTGTCCCCCACAGACTTTAAAAGACTATTTCAGCATTCTTGGTGTGGTATGAAGGTGAAAACCTCAATAAAACCTTTGCGGTACTTTTCACCAAGACAAGGAGGATATATGTTTATTCCCGGATGCTGATTGAAGTATCTATTGGAGTTATGAAGGGAGCAAAATATCTGAGGATTACCTGAGTAGTAAGGTCACGTAGAATTTGTACCTGGAATGCATAATTCACAAGGATAGTTGGACATTTCAAATAACCTATAGAAAGTCTTGGCCGAAAGTAACCTCAGTGGCTTTATGTGATGGTGGAGAGACTATGTATCACATTACAAGCTGCATTGCTTGGTGGGAGTACATTCTTGAAAAGCAATCGCAACTCCAGCTCTTCAAATTGCAGAGAACGCCTTGCAAGATGATTATTGGTGCTTTTCACTCTTCAGCTACTTCAGCTATCAAGTGATTAGAGGAGCAGCTGAAATAGTTACTTAAAGATTTCATTACCTTTCCCGAAATGGACCTTGTCGAATGTTATGCATGATTATTTCGAAACAATTAAAACCAAAAAGTTGTATCTGCTCAAATGATTTTTTTCGTTGATGTATTACTAGAATATAGTCTTACAATTTCTTCAATAATTTTATATTTTATGAACGCCATATAGTTCAAAATGTTGTTTCTGTGTACTATTCAACAAGTAGCGAGAATCTTACTTTTAATACACCCTTATGTCCTTGTTTCAAGGACAAGCCTCAACCCATTCAAGGCCAGCGTATGATATATCATATGGCGTTGATGTCATTGTTTAAGGTTATGTCTATACTTAGTTAAGAGCAGTACCTGCTGTTATTTGTGTTTATCTGGCTTACAGAAGTATATCCTTTAAGGTAATCATAAAAGTCCTATTTGTCATTAAACTTGAATATTTTAGTGAGCTAAATTTTGTTGTGTTTATTAGAAGAAAGTTTCTCAATACCACTAGATAATGAAGTTTAGAATCTGCAGAATGGAATACTCTAAACCTCCAAAAAGATTTGCAAATATTTCTATAGAATTTTGATGATAGATACTTACGTATGAAATATCATACGTCGTGTGTTTTATATCTTCATTTTCATTTATAGGAAGAAATTTTATAATCCCTCTGAACCAAAAGCTCTGAAGAACTAATGAACTTCTTGGAACAATTTAGCTCGGATGACGAATGTTTCGATCAAGAGGACGAGTCGGAAGAACTTCATCTCATACTATTCCCACCAGAAGATGGAGCAGACAGTGACCAAGACAACGGTCCAAGTGAAGATGATGAGATGTGCAGAATTGGTGACATAGGAAAAGGAGTCTTAATGCAGAAGTTAGATGTTACATGCATCTTGAGGGGCGAGAAACAAGCACTCGGTCCTAGCCGTTACTACTGATTCATTTAGTTCTGAAGACGAAATACTCTTGGCGGAACTGTTGAGTCCGAAAAACGAGAAGCAACGACAACTAGAAAAAGAATGGAAGGAAGCGGGCATGGAGAGAACTGCAGAAAGAATGACTATAAGTAAAACTCCCGAACCAGCAATTATTGATTGAATCAGGGATGAAAACTTGCAGCCGATTGATGTGTTTAGGTTATTTTTCGACGACGAGTTAATTCATTTTGTTTGTCAGGAAACCAAGAGGTATGCTTATTTCAGGGAAAATCACGATTTCGATGTATCTCCTCAAGAGATGTATGAATACTTAGGAATACTGAATTTTGTCTGGTTATTATGAGGTGGCATACCGCGGAATGATGTGCAAAATGAAGATTGACTGCTTCAATCCACTTGTTAGTAAAAGCGTGTCTAGAAGAAGATTTGAGTCAATTCACCGCTACTTGCATTTCTACGATAATGCTCAGATGGACCCTACTTATAAGTTTTACAAAATACAGCCCCTCATAGATCAGGTGAACAATGTTTCCCAATCATTATTCAAACTCATAAGAGGATCTTTTTCGTTAGGTGAGAAACAGTTCATCAAGTCAAAACTTATCTGTAACGACTATGAGTTTTGGTGTCTCACTATATCTGAGAGTTATCTTTAAAATTAAGCCCCTGTGGGGCTTAATTTTAATTAATATTAGGGTCCAGTGTAACAGATAAGTTGTGCTTAGGGTATATACCTCCAGCAAGCACCGTGTACCTGTATAACTTCTTCAATTCAATTCATCTTCTGCAGAACTTAAAACAGAATAGCATCAATTGTATCGGTACGATAAGATCAGACAGAATAGAAAATGCACCCTTGAGAGATTTGAAAAAAATCTGACAGAGGCAGTTATCATATTATTCATGATATCGATGATGATATAGTCCTTGTTTGTTGGCATGATAACAGCCAAGTGACCATGGCAACTAATGTTACTAAATATGATGTGCTTCACCAAAGGCAGTTGCAAACGATGGTCAAAAAAAGAAAGCGAGCATATTTAGGTGGACCAACCAATCTTGGTAAATCTCTTACAACCAGGGTATGGGCGGAGTAGATCTCTTAGATATGTGTGGTCTATACAGATTAAGGATTCGTTCGAAAAAATTGTATTGGCCGTTTGTAAGGTTGTGTTTGAATGGGGCACTGGTGAACAGTTGGATCTCTTATGCTGATCCCAAAATAGGAATGTTGGAATTCATAAGACGAATTACATTGGCAATATTAACTGCTCCTGTACATTTGCATGGTCCCAAACCCAAATGCTCTAGGAACGTTATGAGAGAAATCATATATGATATAGTCGATCATCTGGTTAACGAACAGCTCACCCAAAGGCGATGTGAATATTGTTAAAAGTGAAATAAATTCTCCTGCGGAAAATGTAATGCATGACTTTATCCCGATAATTGATTCAGAGTGTATCATGTATCTCCAGAATAAAACATAATTCATAATACCATCATTATACATAATAACAGTTCTAAAGTTAAGCTCTGGTCAATAGTCAATTTATTGTATTAGAATGTGCCCACAGTATGATATATAAACGCAAAAACACAATTCTGTCGATAGATATGCTAATATGGATGATGAATCTAGATGGCTGAGACAAATCGATTCGAAAATTCTATAAAAATTACCCAGGCAGAAATGAGTTTAGCACGACTAACCGAAGTTTCAAAACAATACTTCTGATAGCCTACGTAGAATATGGTGCCAAATTCGATTTTACTCGTGATATATAGATGAATGTTCCCTGCAGCAAAATGATCCCCACCTTTCCTACACGACGCATTATTTTTTCAATATTCCTGAATAATATCGACTAATATTTTGCGTCTTTTTCACCACACTAAAGTTTCATTAACCCTAACAGTCGACTACTCTCGTTTTATGTCTATAGAAAGAACAACCTTCATATCCTGTAGGATCGTGGGTGAATTTTTATGAATAACGTTAACATGGGAATTCATGCTCTCCATTAAGTTCATCAACTGATACTCTTAGTCATTTTCTCTACCACATAGCAGATATTGACCTTCACTTCTTCTTCTGCTCTAAGGACATAGATAAGATGCTCTTTCGTTTACTCAGCAGGATACTCTACAACTTTCTCAGCGTTCGTCGCCCTAGTCCGGCCCTGCACTCTCGAAATTTCTATATCCCTCATTAAAAGCTGAACATCGTTCCTGATGGCCGTTTGCTACCCGCCTCGTGCGGCCAGACCAGAAACTGAGGATTTTCCTAGGATGACTCGTTATATGTGTAAATATTAGATAAACTATTTCAGAGCTCATGGTATCGTTATGTTCACTAGACAGGTTTTCAAGTCTTACATTTTAAATCATGTAAACCTGCTTACATATTCTAGTTGAAATGATTATACTCTTTACTAATATAATTAACAACTTCTTCAATGTTTCATGTCATATATATGAGGCAAGTTGGAGAAGTTGAAAGCCATGACGATGTCTGTACTGAGTACTTAATTTGAAACGAACCACACTGCATATTTCTCATTCCGTAGATTGAAAAAAACTGCCAAAATACATCGAATGGTTTCAATATATGAAAGACAAGAAACATTCCTGTCAGTTTTCCACGTTCATTTGTTAATACACGGCTGGTTTCGACTCTTCGATCAAGTGCTGAATACTAACTAACGGTACGAAAACGATTGCAAGACATATTGTTTCCTTGAATGTTAAGTAGAAGGGAATTATTGATTTCCAGTTGGCTATTAAGAGTAGTATAATGTGGGGTTCTACTGAGTTTATTATTTTTCAATTTTTCCTACAGATTCATTAACTCTTCTTTTATTGCAGTGTGGAGAACCTTGAGAATGTCTAAGACTATTGTGTGATTTGTTGATTGAATGTGCTCACCTAATGGGTTTCTATTCTCTAAAGATATATGTTCTTTGAACCTACATTCAAATTTTCTACCTATTTGACCTACGTAAGCTGAAGAGCATTTGGTACTTTGATATATAATATTAAAATCGTAAGGCCTTTCTCGGGAATAATCCGAGGGGTAGTTTGAACCGGGCAGAGAAGATGGGACGGTAGAAAAGGGTCGGAGACAGGTCCATGCCAAATTTGTAGCCCTAGGTCGAACGACAGAGCCCTGAGGTTTTTCGAAAAATTTCTCCGAGCGAGAAGGAAAAGTCGAAACGGCGAGATTTTTCGGAATCATAAACTTGAGAAGGCGATCGGAACAATAGATCCAACGAAAATGTCGAGAAAACACCCGAAAAAACAAAAATAAAAAGTCTCCAATTTTTCGCGACTGAAGGAGTTAAATTCTTTGGAATGTTTTCAGTACCATAAAATTTGTTAAATCCCGAGAATTTCTGACAGCCAGCAATGGATGAAATCAAATAAGCGTTTTTCTTTCATCCGTCCTACTTAAACAGGGTTACCGGGAGAAAGGATTTGGGTGTCGAACGATTTCTACATATCGGGAGATTGGGTCCGCGAAAAGAAGTTGTTACTGTACGACTCAGTTTTCGTATTCGGGACGTATATATATATATATATATATATATATATATATATATATATATATATATATATATATATATATATATATATATATACAAACATCCAACTATTTCCGTGTTTCCGGTTTTTCTCGAAAATTCGAAAATCTAGCGTGTATTGGGGATGAACAAGGGAAGATGTGAGAGCCCGACAAATAATTGAAACAATATTTTTAGGTTCGTTTCAATCTAATCTGAAATATCAATAACTTGAAAGAAACTTTGAAAGTGGTCATGACAATTATTAAATTGTTTTCGTAGCGATAGATGGTAAAACAATCAATATTTTTCCACAGCAATTTAACTTGATGACAGAGAAGTAAGATGTTTTTTTTCATCCCATGCCATCTATATCAAATTAGAGATTATTCTGTGTGTTTCTTCAATTATTACTAGCATCGATATTGGACTATGAAAGGACAATTGAGAAATATAAGTCAAATTTCAGATTTGTGTTCTAACAGTGTAAGAGGGAGTTTGAGTTCTTCTGAAAAATATCAGTCCCTATTATAAACTACCTGTTATGTCTTGAAATTATTTTCCAGCTTGATAGTTACAGCCCTAGATTTTTTAATTCATTAATATGCCTTAGAAATAGATTCACAATCTTTTTTGAAATCAATTCCACTTACTGTCTCAATTCTATGTTTGTTGTTCAAATCAGAAAAGTTCAGAAAAGGGGCAAATCAAAAGTTTAGGACTATAGATATGTATATATCGAACTTCCTAATATACACTCCTCTCAAAAAATGTATCACCATAGTTTTACGACAATACTATATAAACTTTAAGGTTGGTCATTTGAGAGTCGCTTGGTAACTTTCAGAAGTGTAAAATAAGAAGATATCATGCAAAAGAGATGAGTTTATGATGAAAAATATCAACAATCTTCGGGTTAATGAAATATTAAAATATTCTACCATCTTCAAACATTCGAGAAGATACCAATCAATTAGCATCGAATGGTAACTAATCATTTTCAGAATCAAGTGACTCCTCCCCGAGCCCAAATTACTGGCAGTATACTCCTCGGAAGCCCCTGAAACAAATTTTGTATGTACCCTCGAGTCACTGAGTTCCAAATTTCAGGAATCAGATTTTCTAGATGTTGGAGTGTTCTACAAGGCATCCTTTGTTGCAGAATTTGCCACCCCATGTTGTTCCAAACATGTTCTATGGGATTCAGGGCGGGACTGGCTGGCCATCTTAAAATATGAATTTCGGCATTATGCAGAAATTCTGTAACTAATCTGACTGTGAGCTGAGAATTATGATGCATAATTATGAAGTTTTCGCCAATCAATAGGCCAAACGGTACAACATGAAGTTCAAGGATATCTGCGATATATCTGGCCGCTGTCATTCTTCCATTATTTACTAGGACTAACTCGGATCGACCATGGGAAGAAATGCCTACCCACACCATCAGTACTACCATTACTACATTACTGAGCCCCCTCCGATGTTTTTGGTTTGCCGGATATTGCATTGCTGATACCGTTCCCCAGGTCGTTTGAATAAAGGCATGCGTCTATCATTTGATGCTGGACAGAACCTGGACTCGTCGGAAAAGAGAACATTCGACCATTCTGGAACACCCCAATTTGCAAGTTCCCTCGCAAACTGAAGTCTTGCAACTCGATGCTCTCTGGTGAGACGATAAAAGCCACCCTTGGTCTGATATCGGTTTCTCTTAACTTGTTTCAGACAGTTTGCAAATAAATATACACATTTCTGGTAAGTGCAAGTTCATTTTGAAGCATTCTAGCCGTAGAGTTCCGAAATCTTAGTGAAGTTAAACGAATCCAATTATCATCGATTGGTATTGTTATCCGATTTCTTCCCTGTCCGGCCCTTCTTCCATATTCCCCTGTTTCGTGGTACCGATTAATTGCTCTTGAAATAGTGCTTTGGTTACAATTCAACAAATTAGCCACGTTACGTTGGCTTCGCCCCTCCTTTAGAAATATTACAATTCTTACCACTTCATGATCACTCAAATAGCGTCCAGGACGTTCAGCAGCCATTACAATAAATTCAAAGATTCTAAAATCGACAAGAAACACAGAAAACTTGCATTAATTTGGCGTGAAAACTTAAGAGAAATTGAATGAATACTGATAGTCAAATAAACTTTCAGACGAGTTCGAGATCATATGGAAACAAATGTTACTATATAGATAAAATTTTTTCCCCTGATATGTCCGAAAACATATGTTGACAAAGATCGAGCTGCTTAATGGATTGTGGAATTCAGAATATCAGGTGAAAATTTTTGTGGTGGGTGTATTTTATAGAAATCACAGTTGTCGTGTCTAATTTAACGATTTGTGTAGTCAAAGATATCAATCATTAGAAAAAGCAGTTGAGACCTTAAAATGGCAATTTCAAATGACAAAAGATTTCTGATTTCAGAAATGTTCGAGCACATGCAAAGTGTATAACAACTTTCAGGAGAATACTTCGAGAAACAACAATCGTTCGGATACATGTTTTAAACAGTTTGATATGCAAATCATGAAGTAATATTTCTGAAGAATCATGAGAAATAAAAAAAATAAAAAACGTAGATATTTTGTTATCAGAAACTGGAGAGTCGAAGCATGATATCCTTTTGTAGACATCTATAACATTGTCCGCAAAAAGTAAATTCAATCCTCTTATCAGGAGCAAAGTTCTCATTATTTATTTCCAATAAGAGATGGAATGAAATTTGTTCGAAACTGTGATATATATTACATCCTGTGAAGGTAGGCATGAGACAGTATTTTATCATTGGCATCCATTTCCTCTACTTAAGCCGGAAAACCAAAGTATACTTTACCTTATCGAGGGAGGAAGTGAAGGAAGCAGACTCGCCCTGGTCCGCTACAAGGGGGTTATTAATTACATCGTTCAGAGGATTTGCTACTCAGACCATCCATATCCTATGGAGGTGCAATATTTTAAGCATCTTTCTGATCCTACTAGTTCCATTATATGATTAATGATTGCGAACTTCGTACATTAATTCAGAGAAACCTTGGGGACCCAAAAACGGAATATCTATTCCGAAATGTTTAATCCTTGTGAGTGCACCTACGAATTGTTTTATTTGTGATGCATGAATAGATATAGCTCGCATAATTGATTTTCCGAAGCACCACTTGTTCATTCAATTAACACTCTGTTTCACTCCAGGATATTCCAAGATTAATCTTTATTTACAACGTGGTGAACTTATAAAATTAAATTAGATCTATAATTTCAATCTGCGTGTGTAGAATGAGAGCGTTCGTCTCTATGCTATTTCATCAGTATGCCAGTTGCGGAAATAAAATAAACTCGAAGAGATTTTTGTTACAAAAGCGAGCAGTGAGAAGATATTATTACTTTTTGTTGGTAAATTTCCAATTTCATTATATTAATTTTTAGAAAATTTAATTTTCTACAAAACAAACTTGAATAAAATAACAACAACAAAACTGCCATTGTAATAATAATAATTTGTGAAAATGAGCAATATAAACTTTATTTTGATAAAACAATTCTTTGCAAGAGAGCTGTGAAACACAATATACAAGATATCATTCTCACTGATAAACAGAATCAAATAACATATATAATTGATATTGCTATACCCGACACACATAATATACAAAATAAATACAATGAAAAAATTTCTAAATATATAATGCTTGGCGACGAGATTAAGAAAATGTGGAAAATGAAAAAATTTTTATTCTACCGATTACTATTTGCACATTAGGTGTTATTCCTAGGAATCTTCACATAAGTATTGAGATTTTGGGTCTGAAGAAAATTTGTTTGAACAGTTACAAAAGATAACAGTCATCAAATCTTGTAATATTCTTCATAGGTTTCTTTCCGAAAAAATAATGAGGTAGAGTCATAGATTTTCTCTTTAGTTTATACTGCACAGAATCTCATTTCAGATTTTAGTTATCTGTTTATATAAATGTACTATAATTAACTGACAATTTTGTCATATTTATATTCAGAGCAGTATTCTATTCGATCGTTCACCACTTCACACAAAGAAACTATTAATGAGTAACATTCAGTGTTACTTGACTATTGTCCGTACACTGGATTTTTCCGGGGAGAAAGCCTCTGACACTACTCGTTGGTACATTGATATCATTGTCTGATGGTGCTATAGTGTGTATATTATGTGTCTAGATTGATATATTCTCATAACATTTAACGTTTTCCTAATATATAATTATTCCTGGATATGTTTTGATTATAATCAGTGCCTGTCAAAGGTATTAATTACCGGGTGATGGATTTATATATTTTCCATGCAATCAGTTTGATTGCATGAACAGATATATGGGTCTGGGTGAAACCTTATATATATATATATATATATATATATATATATATATATATATATATATATATATATATATATATATATATATATATATTTCTTCTCTATTTTTCACTGGCTCACTCTGTATCTCCTACAGTTTTCAATCAAAAATGAGAATTCTTTCACGGAAATGCAGACAAAAATAATACCTTACTGTCGAGTTATCACTCGACCCAGCTACCCTCTTCCAAATTTTCGAGGGTGGTCACCCTTGCTCTTGGGGTTGAAATTCGAGATAAAGATGGTACTTGATGATGACTGCCACTGATCAGCATGGATATGTTCCATTTTACTTTACTGAAACTTGAATATTCTCAGGGGAATACTCTTTCCTATTTTTCAGTTTCTCACCCTGTACCTTTTACAGTTATCAATTAAAAATGGAATTTCATTCAAGGCACTGTAGACCAAAATACCACCTTTGTTTTAAGTTATCACTCGACCCATCTTTCTTGTTCAAAATGTTTAAAGATTGCAACCCCCGCTTAGGGGGTTGATATTTCAGGCAAGTTTTGTACCCCAAAAGATGTCTTCCTTGAAACAAAAATTGACCTGTTTTTGCGTTTTGAGCAGAAATGAATATCTTGGTAGATACAGCCTCTGTTTATTTTCAATGAAGCACCCTGTATGGGATTCATCTGTGACAATTCGCTCGTTCCATCCCTAACGATTTCGATGGCCATATTCAAATAATATAATTGTCTTAGGTCTAAGACTTTTGCCTGTTTAAATAATAGGTCCTTTGGATATCGTTGTTTTTTGTTGAGCAGTACCTTCAGAATTCTCTTCAGAATTATTTTAGGGGGGTTAATGTAGGTCGTGAGGGCGGTACCCTCCACAAAATGCCGTAACGAAAATGTGACTCAGCTAGAGCGAAGTATATCATTTACTAGTTTAGCCAATTTTTATTGAATTTCAAGAAATATTCCAATTTTTACTTCAATATATAGCTCAACAGTTACACGGGTTTGTTACCAGATGAAAGTATATTATTTATTCATCTCATCATATTCAGTGAATCAAATTCCATTATCAACTTAATTTCAATTAAGGGATGATGCTCAATAGCGGCAAATCGCATCAAGGTAATTAAACAATCGAGATCTCTTTATCACATTCTTTCTACACAGTTGGTGCCAACCTAATCCTCATCATTCTAATATTGCTGTTTATTATTAAAGGTATAATATATTTCGTATCTACAAATTCCAGGTCGTTGTTGACACCTATCAATATTATAAGGAAAAAATTTACCTATCACTCTTGATCAGAAAGAATTTCGATGAAGTATCATTGCATAGTGTTCACAATTTCTTTTTCGTTTTACTATCGGTTGGAAAATTCCAATTTTGAACAATTTTGCTATTTGATATTCATTTCCGCTACGACAGTCCCAAGCCTGGGGATCCATCACTTAAGGAGGAGAGGGAGGAGTACCAACCTCGTTAAAAAACTAGGGTTCATCTGGCCCGGATGATAGTACCCTTCCTAGGGTACAGGCGAAGGGAGGATTGATCTCTAGAGTCCAGAAAAACAACTGGTCTAGGGGAAGATAACCCTGAAAAAAAATCCTGGTCGTAGTATGGGGGATAGAGCGATGGACCTGCAATCCATTCTCGGAAACAAAAACCTCACAGCAAAAGTTCTCGATACAGAAAACCTGGACGGAAAACCCCAAAGATGAAAAATTGCTAAGAAAAGGACTATGAGATTGGCAACATGGAATATTCATGGTATATCTACCAAAGTCAATGAAAATTTCAAGGAGATAGCAAACATTGACATAATTGCTTTGACTGAAACCAAAAGAAAGGGAAAGGAATGGAGAAAAAAGATGGATACTCTCATATTTACAGTGGTCTCCCAGAAGAAGACAGAGCACAAGGTAGTGTCTCAATAGCGATAAAGAAGAAATATAAACGGAATATAAAAACTTGGTAGCAATATAATGAAAAAATAATCGTGGTTGAGCTTTATATAAAAAAACACTCCTTGGTAATTATAGCTGCAAATGGTTCCACGAACGACTTACCAGTTATTAAAAAGAACGAATTATTTGAAGATCTTTTGAAAATACTAGACAGTGTTAGCCAGAGGGAAGAAATTCTCTTCTTGGGAGATCTTAATGGTAGAACAGGTCAGCTAGAGGAGGATATACTGAATGACAATGTTCAAAGGTTCACCGAATTATGTCTTCGCAATGATCTCAGAGAAATGAATGGATGGTTTAAACATCGAGACATCCATAAGTATACATGGACTCAGTCAACTCGTAACCTCAGGAGCATTATCGACTATGTTATTGTAAAACAAAATACGAGACTGAAAGTGAACGACGTTAGAGGTATGAGAGGAGCTGAATGTGGATCGGATCACCACCTGCTGGTGGCCAAAATTTACCTGCGGTATACTGCAAAACCTGAAAGAAAAATACAAAAAGACGAACAAGATGTTCAGCAACAACAACTGAAATCATGGAACATCCATAGCTTACAGAACGACTCGACCAGGTTCTTGTACCAATTCAGGCTAGCAAATAAACTCAGCGATATGAAAGATGGAAGCCCGGAAGAAATATTCGAGTCACTGAAAAGAAAAAATCACGAAGCAGCATATGAAACATTGGGAGAAAAATCACATTCAAACGCCAAGACACATTACCCTCCGTGGTGGACAAATCTAGAAGAACAAATACAAAAAAAAAAAAAGCTTGGGATAGATGGCTTTCAACAAAAACACAAGAAGATAGAAAGAACTACCAAAACGAAAGACGAGACACAGCTGATGCAATTAAAAGATCACAAAACGAATACTGGGATAAAAACTGAATAACAGTATGAGTTATACCAGAGCGAATAAAGCCTGGAAAATCATAAAAGATTTACGCACGAATAACAATGATACATCAGCCTCATTGGAATTAAGGAATGAAGATGGCAAATCTTCTGGCCCAGTCAACTTGAACATCGAACTCGTCAAGGCAGCACCCGATGCTCCCATCGAATGGATTGTGGTACTCATCAATAAGTGCCTAAAAGGTCAGAAACTGCCTGAAGAAAGGGGAAAGGCCATCATTACACCCATATATAAAAAGGGAGACAAACATTAGTGCACTAATTATAGGGGAATAAGTGTGATGAGTTCTTTTGCAAGATAATACGGCAGGGTTCTGAAGCGCAGAATTGAGGTCGAGTTCGAGAAGTCTGAGGAGCATTGCTTTAGAGCTGGTCGCCTTTGTACTGACGGTAATTTTACTTTGAAAATTCTTATAGAGAAAAGAGTAGTGAGGAGTGGAGAGGTACATTTAATTTTTGTAGATCTGCAAAAAGCGAATGATACTGTACCATTGAATAGGTTATGGTACACGATGAAACAGAGCGGTATCAGCCAGACCTACATACAAGCTGTGAAAAATCTTTATAGTGACTGTATCAAGTAGGATCAAAATGAGAGGAAAGCTCTCGGAAGAATTTGATGTGTCAAAAGGGCTTCGACAAGGTTGCTCCCTAGCCGCACTACTATTCAAAATATATCTTGACGAAACACTGAGAACGTGGAAAAGAAGATGTTATGGTATGGGGCTACCAATTGCTGACGACTTCCTCTGTACACTCTTTTTTGCTGACGACCAGATGATGATTGCTAGTGTCAGGGATGATGCTAGCTATATGCTACGGACTTTGAAGGAGTACTTCGAAGAATTTGATTTAGTGCTGAATCCAGAGAAAACGGAATAGATGACAGTATGCTCTGATGATAAAAGCGGCTTGGAAACAGGATTTAGCCCAATGATAAAGCACAGTGACTCCTTGAAGTACCTGGGCGTTACACTCGCATCAATTGGAAAAAGTTCAAACGACTTCTCTAACAAGATAACTCAAGGAAGGTTTTAATCCACTCGCATGTATATATACATAAATTTCAAAATGAGAATTAATCCAAAACGGGAACGAATTGATATGATTTTTATCATCGGCGAGTGCCAAGCGTCTAGAGTTTATTCCGGAAGATACCCGAATCGAAGACATCCAGACAAAAATTCCCTACAGAAATTACTACTAACATTTTGGCAAACCGACAACGTAGTTTATCCAAGAAAGAACAGACCAAAGATTGCCGTTGAAACAGAAATTAGTAGAAGAAGTTTATCTAAAATCTTGAAACAACACGAATTCCATCCGTATTATGTTCATATCCACCAGCAGCTATCTCAAGGGCAATTTGAAGGTCGACTTGAGTCTGTTTATGCATGTCAGAAATAATCGGAGGAAATGGAAATTTTGCAGAAGATAATATGTTCTCAGATAGTCTTGTGAATGGAATTAGCATGGTTTTGTCTGGATGGATTCTGAGCTCCTCTACAGCACACCATTCATTTACGGTATTAAGGACTTTTTGCATCAGGTTCGATAAAATTCCACCATGCTTTCCCCTAATGATGATAACTAGATCATCAGCATAACCTTGTACATTGAAGCAAGTGTTGTTCAGTTTTTCGAAGAGGCCACCAACACCTACTGATCATAGTAGCGGCGATTGGACACCTCCTTGAGGGCATCGTTTCACTGCTGACACTGTTATTTCAGTGTCTCCAAAAGTGGCCCTTGTGCATTTCTCTGTTCCATTTGATGGTGGCTGATTTGACACTCTTGTTGTTTGCACAATTGCTAATGGATGTATAGGAGGTATTGTCTAAGGCTCCTTCAATGTCTACAAAACATCACACCTAGATATTTCACTTGTTTACTAGTATTATTTATTCGTTGAAAAGAATGGGTATCTTGAAATGCAGTAGTTTCCTTTTTCGAGTAATAAGAATCATCTCTGTTTCGTTTGGATAACCTGACAAGTCGTTCTCTCTGCACCATTGTTCAGTCATTTGCAGAGCGTTCTGCAGAACTTCACATATGATGCTGAGGTTTTTTCCACGAAGAAGGAGGACGAGATCGTCGTCATAACCCACCGCAAAGTGACGAGCATCGGAAAGTGCTGCCAGAAGTTGAAAAAAGTAACCTAAGTACCATTCGAATGGTGTTAGTATACACCACCTACTCAACCCTTCAGATATAGGGTATGCCTTTTGAAAATAACAGTGAAATTAGATCTGAATGGGTGACAGTTTCAAAAATCGTTTTCAAACACTCTGTGTAAAATAAATCAACAAAAGGTGTAATGTATTTCAAGCAACAATAATTACTATCACAACAGTTTTTTATCTAAAGCTTTGAAACTAATATTGAGGGTACAAAATTTTCATTTAAATGTCCTCAAATTTCAGAAATTGAAGATACGTATAGCTTCATTTTGCCTCACAAATCAAAACTGAAACAGAATATAGGGTGTCCCATTTGAAATATTATAGCTTTGGTATGTAACTTCATTGTGGACTAAAATACTTTCGGTTTGTAGTCACTAAAGCACTTTATAATACTGCGTAAGAAAATTCAAAATCGGCTGTGAAATAAGCCTTATCTACCATCGTGTATAAGTAATTTATGTACAGGTATTTTACTCAGAAATATGTCTACGGAATTGACAGCAAAGTGATTTGAAGCTTGAAATAAATTAAAAACAAAACTAATTAATCTTACAGAAAAGTGTTATCAAATCCATAAAGAAGCAAGATTTCAAAGTTGTCATATTTATTGAAGGGTGCTCTTTAATGTCAACTTTGGTCTTCCAACTCTAGACCTAAATTCAGTCTACAAAATTGCAGGATTGAAATGAGTTTGATAAATACAAACAATATTAAATTTTTCACTCTCGGAATTATGAAACGAATTCCGATGAGTATCAAAGGAAGCTACAGATAAAATGAAAATATAATCCCTAGAATTTCTCCAATTTTACTAAATGAAGGATGAAAGTAACTTCAAAGCATCAGTTATTAGAAATTAACAAGTTCTATTTAATGAAGTAAGAACTGGTACAGGTTAATTAACTTCAATATTAGCAGAATAATGGAGGGAATACCAGACGTGGAAGCAAAAAATAACGAAACAGGTAAAGAGATTTGTGTTTACGATGTAGGGGAGACTGGGGATACAATTAACAGAGGTAAATATTAAAAAACGAACTTCTTTAAAAATAAACCTATTATACCTAGTGCATGTTTCAACTTGTCAATTAGATCGCGCCGCATGGCACTGTATTTAACAGTTGCACTCTGCACGTCATCTGACTGAGTTATGTGCTGGTCGATATTTTTAAACCATTTAGCCCTACTGTCCTTTCCAAAAGACTGAGGTTGTTAACCGAACTCGTTTCGGATGAAGTACTCGATTTTAGATGGCGCCACCTATATAGCATAACAAGTGATTTATTCAAACGAGTTAAGACGCGCAACTGTTGCAGATGTCGAATTTACTTGTGATTAGCCTGTGTCAAAGTGAAGTTTAATCATATCGATCGAGATTTCGAAGAGGTAGTAAGTAAATTCTTTCATTTTTGTAGAGTATTATTTTATTTCATCGGATATTTCAGTTCAACAGAGTTCGCTGAATATTGCAATCTGCATAACCTCACAATGTCTCATTACACAACGCTAAATACGAGACAATATAAAAAGCTGTCCCTTTAAAAGGACAGTAGGTTCATCGACTACCGTCAACTCAATATTTTTGTTTCAGGTACAAAGATGATCGTTTTAGAACTTTAACGTTAGCTGAAATGATGGCAGCTATAAAACAAATTAAGAATGAAGTTCCAGAAGGAATAGCGATTTTTCCTCCTCAGAACACTAATGATGACTGCGATATAGATGAAAAAACCGTCTTATTGGATAATTTACCAGGAATTCAACTCTGAGCTCCTGCTGGAGTACGGATGCAAACTGGAGATAACTGGGATAGCGACGATGATAAACCTCCTCCAGAGTTTGTGAAATGAAGACCAAAACTTCTGAAAACTTCCGATTACAAAAAATGTATTCGGCCTTGGAAAAGTCGCCTCTGCCGCAAAAGACACCAATATCGGCGGATAACAATCTTTCACCAGCTGCTACATTCCAGTTATTCTTCGATGAGGATATGATCGATCTTATTCTTCTATTCACAAACACCTTCGCCCAGTAGAAGAATCGTGTCGGGGATATCACAAGAAATGAGCTACTTAGTTTTTTGGAGTTTAATTGCTCAGTGGCTATGCTCCTCTTTCACAGCAAAAAGATGTTCTGGCAGGATAGGGATGACGCCAACAATAAAATGGTATGTGAAGATATATCGCGTGATAGATTCCAGCATATATTGATCAACATTCACTGCAATGGTGATTTGAAGGACAAATATTCGATAATGCAAACTTTTCGCCATTCTGAACTCGAAACTTTTTGATCGTATTATAGACGAGTCAATGATACCATATTTTGGACGTCACAGTGAAAACCAATTAATACGTGGAAAACCTATCAGATAGGGATATAAGTTTTGGATAGGTGCTCTCCGGCTAGGGTTATATAGTTCACTATGACCCATACCAAGTTTCTTTGAGTACGTTGCCAGATAAGTAAAAACATATGGGTCTTGGCGCATCAGTTTTACAATACGCAGATATATTGAAAAATATGCCCTTTGAAGGATTTCATTTATACTTTGATAATTACTTCACCCCACTTTCGATACCCAAAGAATTGAAATTGAGGGACCTAAGAGCTACTGAAACGCTGAGAGAAAACCGAATCGCCTCATAACCCCTATCTAGTTCAAGTCTACTAAAAAAAAAAAGATCGAGGTTATTTTGAGCATACTTTGGCGGAGGACGAAATCATCACGAAATAGAATGACAATAATGTTGTGAATGCAGCATCAATTGCTTCATCAGTGTTTCTGGTAAATAGAGTAAAGAGGTTTTCCCAATCTGGACAGAAATATACACACACCACAAAAATTGTGGCATCACCTGGTTTTCTGAATTTCACAATCGATTAAGCAGCTCGATCGCAGCTTCTTTGTCAACATACGTTTTTATACATATTAGAGGAAAAAAATCTTATCTATGTAGTAACGTTTGAATCCATATGATCTCAAACACGTCTGTGTTTGAGTATTCATTCAGTTTCTCCTCAGTTTTCACGCTAAATTAATGCAAGTTTTCTGGGTTTCTTGTTGATTTTCGAATCTTTGAATTTTTTGCTTAACGTTCTGGACGATATTTGAGTGCTCATGAAGTGGTAAGAAATGTAACAGTTCTAGAGGGTGAGTGAAGCCAACGTTACGTGGCCAACTTGTTGAATATTAACCAAAGCACTATTTCAAGAACGATTAATCGGTACCACGAAACAGGGGAATATGGAAGAAGTGCCGGACAGGGAAGAAATCGGATAAGAATACCAGCTGATGATCGTTGGCTTCGTTTAACTACACTAAGAGTTCGGCACTGTACGGGTAGAATGCTACAAAATCAACTTGCACTCTCAAGAAATGTGCATATCTCATTGCAAACTGTTAGAAAGAGGCTAAGAGAAGATTATATCAGGAGTGGCTTCTACGGGCCCGCGTCTCACCAGAGAGCATCGAGTTGCAAGGTTTCAGTTTGCGAGGGAACATGCAAATTGGGGTATTCCAGAATGGTCGAATTTTCTCTTTTCCAACGAGTCCAGGTTCTGTCTAGTATCAAATGATAGACGCATGCCTGTATACAGACGACCTGGGGAATGGTATCAGCAATGCAATATCCGGCAAACCGAAATTTTCGGTGGGGGCTCAGTAATGGTGCGGGGAGGCATTTCATTGTTGTACACTTTAGCCCATTGATTGGCAAAACCTTCATTTATATGCATGAAAATGCTCGGCCTCATGCAGCTAGAGTAGTTACAGAATTTCTGCCAAATTCCGAATTGATATTATAAGATGGCCAGCCAGAAGCCCCAACTTAAATCCCATAGAACATGTTTGAGACAACATGGGGTGGCAAATTCAGCAACGTAGGATTCCTTGTAGATCATTCCAACAGCTAGAAAATCTGCTTCCTGAAATTTGAAACTCAGTGACTCAAGAGTACATCCAAAATCTGTTTGAGGGGCTTCCGAGACGTATACTGGAAGTGTTTAGGGTCCGGGGAGGTAACACTCGATTTTGAAAATGATAAGTAACCATTCGATGCTAGTCTCTTCGCAAATTTTTGAAGAAGGTGGAATTCTTCAATTTTTCATTAACTCGAAAATTGTTGATATTTTCCATCATAAACTCATCTCATTTGAATGATATCTTCTAATTTTACACTTCTGATAGTTACCAAGCGACTCTTGAATGACCAACCTATGAGTTTATATTGTATTGTCGTGAAAGTAGGGTGATGCTACAATTTTTGTGGATAGTGTATTCATATATAGATCCACCAGGCTAGGTTAGTTTACAGTTCTCCACCCTACAATAGCAAACATATTAGAAGTATGCTTAGCCCAAGTGCTCGTTTCGAATCCGAGTGAATGTGACAAAGATATACCTATAGACTGTATCCATGGCCTTATGGCTCAACCCAAAACCATCGAAGGCCAGATAACTTGTAATCCAGTGTGGTGGCAGTTATCATTGCACAGTCAAGGTGTGTGGTTCGAAATTCATTATAAGCTTTAAGTCCCCTGAGAAAAAAAAATTAAAAGTAAACACACTTAACATTCAAATAGGGATTAAGGAAACATAGCCATAGTAATAACCATTGTTATGTATAGCAGAAAAATCACAGAGCTTTCCAATTGAATGCCATATTTAATGTGCTTGATGAAGGCTCTTCTTCAATAAGCTGTGAATTAACACTTTCCCCAAATCAGTTTCAGTCGAACCATCATCTTACAATTCCAACTACTAAATAATATTACTTGATTCTATCTGTTTGAACCCATCCCGTCCTATTTCATTCGCAATTTTGTCAATGTTTTTAATTAAAGTTTGGCCAATTTGTTGGATATTAACCAAAGCACTATTTCAAGAGCAATTAATTGGTAAAACGAAACTGGGGAATATGGAAAAAGGGCCGGACAGGGAAGAAATCAGATAACCACACCAGCGATCGTTGGCTTCGTTTAACTACACTAAGAGTTCGGCACTGTACGGCTAGATTGCTATAAAAGGAACTTGCACTTTCAAAAAATGGTCATATCTCATTGCAAACTGTTAGAAACAGGCTCAGAGAAGACGATATCAGACCAAGGGTGGCTTCTACCGGCCCGCGTCTCACCAGAGAGCATCGAGTTGCAAGACTTCAGCTTGCGAAGGAACATGCAAATTGGGGTATTCCAAAATGGTCGAATTTTCTCTTTTTCGACGAGTCCAGGTTCTGTGTAGTATCAACTGATAGACGCATTCATACAGACGACTTTGGGAACGGTATCAGCAATGCAATATCCAGCAAACCGAAAATTTCGGAGAGGGCTGAGTAATGGTCCGGGGAGGCATTTCTCTTCATGGTCAAACAGAGTTAGTCCTAGTGAATAATAGAAGAATGACAGCGGCCAGATACATCGCAGATATTTTTGAACGCCATGTTGTATCCTTTGGCCCATTGATTGGCGAAAACTCCATTTAAATGCGGGATAATGCTCGGCCTCATGCAGCTAGAGTAGTTACAGAATGTCTGCAAAATGGCGCAATTGATATTATATGATGGCCGGCTAGAAGTCCCAACTTGAATCCCATAGAACATGTTTGGGACAACATGGGGTGGCAAATTCAGCAACGTAGGATGCCTAGTAGAACACTTCAACAACTAGAAAATCTGCTTCCTGAAATTTGAAACTCAGTGACTCAAGAGTACGTCCAAAATTTGTTTGAGGGGCTTCCGAGACGTATTTTGACAGTATTTAGGGCCCAGGGAGGAAACACTCGATTTTGAGAATGATAAGTAACCATTCGATGCTAGTCTCTTCGCAAATTTCTGAAGATGGTAGAATTCTTTAATTCGAACCGAGCCCAAGTGCTCGGTTCGAATCCGAGTGAATTTGACAAAGATATACCTAGAGACTGGATCCATGGCCTGAAGACTCAACCCAAAACCTTCGAAGACCAGATAACTTGTAATCCAGTGTGGTGGCAGATATCATTGCACAGTCAAGGTGTGTGGTTCGAATTTCATTATAAGCTATAAGTCCCCTGAGAAAAATAAAAAAAAATTAAAAATAAACACACAGAACATTCGAATAGGGATTAAGGAAACATAGCCATAGTAATAATCCTTGTTATGTATAGCAGAAAAATCACAGAGCTTTTCAATTAAATACCACATTTTATGTGCTTGTGAAGACTCTTCTTCAATATGATGTGAATTAACTTTTCCCCCAAATCAGTTTCAGTCATATCATCATCTTGCGATTTCAACAACACCTGAATAATACTTGATTCTATCTGTTCGAACCCATCCCGTCCTATTTCATTCGCAATTTTGACAATGTTTGTAATTAAAGTTTGAGTTCGCACATTCTTCATTTTCCGCAATTAGAACAGGCCAGTGTTTTTCAGCATGATTTCAATGTATATTGGTTCAGTTCTTCTTTTATGTTTAAAATACATTCTGCTATGTCAAATTTCTTCAAGCATCACATCAGGATCACATTCCATATTATCCAATATGATTTTGAGGACTTGAGTTTTTTCAATAAATTTATTACACCACTGAATGTACATTCTTATTATTTGAGAACTTCTTCAAAGAGTATAAAATGAGATCACATATTCACTGCTTGATTTAACAAAAGGAACATAAATTGTTTTTTTCAAATTAAGCTACTTGCATAGTTTCAATGATTCAAATTGTCATGAAATGCGTGATAATCTCTATGCATATATTTTTTAACGACTGAAGGCTATTGTGTTTAGATGTATCAATTTCAATTGGAGAAGTGTACAGTGCATCCACTTGAAAATTTTCTATCACATCCACTCTTCTTTGTGGCAAAATCTGAAATCTTCTGTGTGGCGTAGTTTATATTTAACTTCTCCATTTTAGTAACATTGTGTTCGAGTATCATTAACGGTATGATAACCAGCAGGTTTACCAGGTCTAATAGTTGAGAAATTACCTGTAATATTTTCGAAGTCTTTGAAAGAACCATATTCCAAGTAATTTATTTTATATGGCTGTGATGGTCTCGCTGATCCCATTCGATTAATATAATCAGATGAAGAAAATATTGGAGGATTGAATTGTTTATCCAAAGTGGAGTGCAGGCTGTCCACCTCCATCATCGTATGTCTTTTCTCCAAAATGATTTGCTGAATTTCAATTCCCATGTCTGACGAAATATTCGATAGAGCGCTACAGAGTATTTTATTCTTATTCCGAGAAGTGCATCATCATCTTGCAGGATGAGCAGTTTTCCGAATGAAACTTACTTTAAAACTAGTTACATTATTAGCGGCAAATCCACCCTCGCCTCCGTGCCATACCTACATGTGTACATCCTTTGTATTTCTCACGTAAATTGTGAACAGCTAACTTCATTTTGTAATATTGTTCTGACGCGAGTAATTTCGGGCAAAGTATAACACTTTGCATGTCCATTGTGATGACAAGGACATCAGATGACATTTCATCGATAGCCAATTTCTTCCCATCTCTTGCTTCATTGTTTTTGTAATATGCTGTTGAAATTGGTCCTCGGTAACATTCCCTTCTTTGTATGCTACACACACGTCGCAGTGGTCTTTTCTTGGTATAAAAATTGAAATTTTTTGTGCCTGCAATACTTCCAGGAAGTTTTTTCTCTTTACAGCGTAAAGATTAATACTTTGGCTCCATTGAACATAAACTTTATGCATATACGTTTTGGATATGAGAGAATCCTCAACGTATATTTGCTTGCTTTCTGCTCGACAGTAGTGGCTGGGTACTTTAGGAATATTGTCCAGCCACATAATGAACGATTTCGATTTTGAACATTTCGATCCTTCATTCTTAGGGGTTCTTTTGTCAATTTCTCGTATCTTACTGTTGGGAGTTTCAGCTATATCCCCTACCCTGATCCATTCTTAAAATACGTCTTTTTTCAAATCAAAAGTCGCCAAAAAGAAACCCTTGTATACGCGAATTTTTTGCCCATTCAAACCTGGTATAAAACAATCGAACCCATAAGATTTTCGGATTATCGTCAATAGTATCTGGCCGCTGTCTCATGGTATTTCGAATTTGTACTAATACATTGATGTAAGATTCTTAGCTCCCCATGACTGTAACTGCCAGAAATATTGAAACAAATCTTTTCTTATATCGTCGTCAATAGCCGCATATAAAAAATTCCTATCGGTTTTCTTTTCAGCTCCGGCTTTTCTATTATGCCCTTCTCTTCTTTTTGTGCATTTCTTTGATGATTTTCTCTTCGTTGTCATTTATGATGGTTTTCATTGCTTCGTATTTTTTTCCAAGTAATTTCAATTTCTGATTATTTTTCTTATTGTATTTAGCTGGTATTTTTTCGTCCTGTGAACTGCTACTATCCTAGTTACCCAAAATGTTGTTCATCGTTATTCACATCAATATTTGCATTGGTTTCTTCATTAATATGTTCGACACATTCTTCAACGATATTTTCCTCCTGGTACTTCTTCATTCAGTATCATGTCTCTATTTCCATAATGTTGTTCCTCGATATCCTCATCTATATTTTCATCGGTTTATTCATCAGTATTGTCAGCAAATTCTGAATCATTGTTTTTCTTGGTTATTGTTATTTATTCTTCCATAGCTATTCTGATCAATCCTAAATCTTGTGAAATCACGTCTTCTTAGTTGGCTGAGGCATATTCATTATGAGAATTTAAAGACCGTAAATCTGGGCTATTGTAAGGAATGTCAGTTAATAGAGCAACAGTTGAACCAACACAATTAGGAAGAACATTTTCGTCACGTACAAGTATAAAACATCGACGATGCCATCTATCACTTTGTGTTCTGAACAATCCTACTTTATTTGAATTTTCAATCAGAATTTCCGAATGTATTTTCACGATTAAGTCGTCGACCTTATTGTATTCATATGCATCCTGAAGATAATAAATTCAGTGCCCTTGTTATTCATAAATCTATTGAATGAATAGAGTATCTTGAAAAATTTACTATCTTTTCACCACAAGCAGGATATTCGTCTGCTAGGCAATTAATCAACATCGAAAACTGCATTTTGAATTTTGCTTCGGCAAAATCCTTTTCATAGTCATTAAGGAAGAAATTGATGAATTCATCTCACCAAGTTTGCATACGGCTTATTTGATTAATTAATTCGGCATATTTTAATAACTCACAGCAATCTACAAAAAAGTTTCCGGTTCGTGACTCTGGACCGATTCACTTGGCTTTGATTGATAGTCGAACAGTGCATTTCGTTTTTGTCAATTTCGAGAAAAAGTTCCATTTGGTTTTTACTTTGCCATTCATTCTCTCTATTATTCTAGGAAAAACTCACACGAAACACATTCTATATGTTGTCCATAAATTATAGCATGATTCGGCAAAATATGGTGTATCATCTATCATAGCGAACTTTCTCGATGCATTACAATGTGGCGGGAGTTTTACTTCAATGTTTCTTTCTGTTTCCGGTGATAAAAAAGTTTCGAGATTTGAAAAAGGAGCGTTATGATACATCCACACTGTTTTGCCGGACAAAACAACATCTACGATAACATTTCAGTAGGACGCTTTTACTTTTTCAAGTATAGTTTCTGTTTTTGTTGTTGCATCTACGGTGTGGAGCAGTTTCTATAGCGGAAAATTCAGGGACCAATGGAGAATGTAAAAATTATAAAGGTTTGCTTTATAAACGAAATTCTTCGTGAGAGAAATACAGGGTGATCAAGTTTGGTGAAAATTTGAATTCATCAATTGTTCAATGAAAAAAAAGTGAAAAATATTTTCTATTTTGCACAATTTTGATTTCAAAAACACGACCGCATTTGGCCATCTTTTTCAAGAAGTCAACAACAAGAAATAAACTTACTTATTGAAATACTAGCCTGATTTATACTATTAAAGTCGTAAGGCTTTTTTCGGGAGTAATCCGAGGGGATAACGGTAGTGTGAACCGGGCGGAGAAGAAGCAACTCGGCGAAACATCGGGGGCCAAAGGCCTCCGCGATTAGTTTCCTTCCGGAGTGGAAGGGCCTGAGGAAGGCCCGTGTCAAATTTGAAGCCGTAGCTCTATCAGCGGACTATTTCAAAATTTCGCTCCATTTTCCTCATTCCAAATATCTCTGACGGCCAGAAATTAACTAACGTCGAACTGTCAAAATAAGTGGTTTTCTTGCATCCGTCCTAATTATACAGGGTTACCGGGAGAATGGATTCGGGTATCGAACGATTCCTACATATCTCGAGATCAGATCCGCGAAGGGAAATCGTTACTCTACGACTTCATTTTCAAACTTGGGACAATTTTTGAGACCTAGAATTTCGAGAAAAAGAACGGAAACACGAGGGGTGGAGCCAGTCACTCTCCCACCGCCAGTTACATCGCTATTCAATGTCGGAACTGAGCTTTACCAACGTGTAAAATTGAATTATCTCTCTCTTTTGAATGAAAATATCGAGATGGAAATAGTAAGTAACTTTTATTTCAACCAACATTATTGCGGTACTACCAATCAACATCTAGAATATAGTGCTCTCTCTTCTGAGTAACAATCGAATCTAACCTTATTTCCTTTATTTTATTTGAATGAAAAGTTTGACGAAACTTGAGATAAACTTTTAGAGGTAAGGGAATGTAGTTTGATGTTTATTTCATCCATTTTAATGTATATTTCGTTTAAGGAAAGAAACGACCAACTTTCGAAATTCATAAATTTAACATTTTGTGGTTATTCTAATGTAAACAATGTGATTCAAACGGAATGTTATTAAAAAAGGAGTTAAGGAGTCTGACAATAATGTTTGAAAGGTGAGTGAATGTAATTTGAGTTTTATTTATGTATTTTAATGTATATTTTTTCAGCGGCTCAAGAAATGTACTCAGAGTTCACATATTTAGTTCTCGTTCGTAGTTATTTTAACTTCTATGCGTTAAAAAAGGTTCTGGAATTACAAGGATTTTTTAAAGAATCAAAATTGGGGGATCTTACAAAATGATGGGATATTCTCTGAGTTGCTATTATTAGGTATTGAGCTCTTCTGTAAATTAATATTTTTTCGTTAGGTCATTTAGAGTATGTATCATATGAATATTGAAAGCTATCCACTAAAGGCTATATCTGTATTTCAAAATATTTCAAACTAGATGTCAATGAGACGTTTCAGTTTATCAAATAAGAAGTACGTTTCTATTCTACAATTATCCAATGTTAAAAGTAAATGAGATTCAATGTGTCTGACAATGATCAAGTTTGAACCAAAGAAAATGAGATCTCCAATTTTATTCTTAAATCATAGTTACTGTTGCTCAGGAAATTTTATCAAGGTTGTTGAATGAATGACAGGAGTTACTCATTGATTTAAAGTTGAAAGTTCCTCTGTTATAGGTGTTTAATAGTGGGAAACATGATGTTCAAATATGTAAAAGTTGCATACGAAGTTTCATTTTGTACAAACACAACTTTCAATCAAGATTCATGAAAGTCACAGGAAACATGCTGCTGCTTATGTGAAACATATTTTGGAAAAAATTTAACTACTACTTAGAGAATGCTATACAATTTGACAATTCTTGTTATAGGTAGTTGTACGTTAGGTATTTTATATAATTATTGAAATTGACCAATAATGAGTTCTTCAGTTGAATGAGTGGATATCATGTCGAATGACTAAAACCAGATCTGTTAATCGCCGACGTTTCAGTTTATTTAAAATTTCTTCAAGGCTATACCGGTTGGTTTTATGAGTCATCATTAAATAATAAAATAACGAACGAACGGTGCATTTACTCTGTTCTACCAAACACAGCTTGATACAGTCTGATATAGTCTGTATCATGCTGTGTTTGTTAGGACAGAATGAATATGGAAATATGAAAATGTTTCAATGCAATTCCTTCCTTTCCTCTTAAGGATCTAAGAAATTGGCAGTTACAAGAAACAGTTTCACTGAAATTTATATATAGTTAACATCATTGAATTCTATATGAGGGTCCATAATGTAATTTACAGATTTGTTGATCCCATTTCTGCTTTCCACAAGAACACTTCAATTCAGAAGATGTTTGTTCTTTCTGGTAAGCAAAGTGTGTGAATTTTGGTCCATTTGAATTTATACAAAATAGTTACGTAGAGGCCAATCACAGAAGGTGAAATTTTTATGTATTCAGTAGTGTTCCAATATTTTATTACCAATTTCTCGTTATGTTTTTTGGATACTCCCAAAAAATTTTAATTTGAGAAGAACTTTTATTTTCATTAATATACTTTAGCCTTAATTCTTCTATCATGCTGTTTTAAGCTCATATCTGTTGTTTATTATAATTCATGCATCTTATTCGATTCTTATCTGATCTAATACGAATCAGAACTGTTGAGTAAAAATAAAATTTTAAACTAGAGATCTGCATATATCGATCTTTCGGAAGTATATATTTGATACTTTTGGAACTAAAAATATAGAATATTGTGAATTAATATTAGAGTAGTTGATGATTGAATTTCTATATCTAAAGGGTGATTGAACACTTAGGTTTTTGAATCAATGTTGAAATATTTTAAATTTCATCTTGAATTTCTTCGAATTGAATGTATCTCTTTACATTGGGTTAATGTTGAAATTTGTGTAGTTGATGAGTCAGTATCCATAAAACAATTCTGGAAGCTGCGTTACCCTAAGGATGACTGAGAGAGTTCCATGTAACATAAAGAACTATTAAGTATAAATATGAATAATGAAGTGAATATAATAAGGCGCTCAGTATACATAGAGTTGCATATGAAAAGGCGTTCAGTATATTTGGGGTTAAGTATATTACGCGTTTAGTATATTAGGCGTTTAGGATATTGACTATTTAGATATAAAAGGCAATTTTAATGGGCTCACTAGTTTTATATGAAAAAGTGGAGAGGTATTAACGTCTAGCTGGCTATCAAGAGTGGTTTTACTTGCGTTTTTGAGAAATTTATTGATTTCCAATCATTCAAACAACTTTAATTTCTTTCGTTTGTCGCAATTATGAAGAATTAGGATATTATCTAATGTTGTAGAATACGTTGTGATTCTTATATGTTGACATACCGAAGAATTATTGTCAGATGATAAATGTTCCTTAAATCTGGTTTCTAACTTCATACCTGTCTGCTCTACAAAAGCTACCGTGCTCTGATTGCTAGCAATTTTGTGACTCCTGATTTTTTGGAATTGTCTGTTTTCTGTTCAGCATTAAATAATAATTTTCTCAAGTTCAGAGCACTTGAGAAGAAGCTGGTTATTTTGAATTGAGAGAAATAATTGCTCAACTCATTGAAAGGTGAACCAGCGTAGTTGAAACTAGCATATTTTTCAAGGAAGTTGCTTTCATGAAATACAATAATTATGTTAATAGATGTTTTTCTTTGCGTTAGATAATTTTGTCCAAAATAACCGATTTTGAAGTCTATCGGTGACAGTGGAATGGAAAAGGTCAATGGATCATTAAATAATAAGCTGCTGGTTTGTAATTCTAGTGATGGAATGAACTCATGGGAAAAGTTGAGTCTGTGAATATTCATTTTCTGTAGATTTTATAAGTGACAGTGTTGGTCAATTTTGTTAGTGTCAGGTCTTAAAAATGTAGTTATTAATTTCTATTTCTGCTGTTAACTTAATTTCGATGAAAGCTTGATTCAGATATTGCAGAAGTTCATTAATTTGTCTATTTGAACCCAGGAAACCTATTAAAACATCGTTTAGTAAAAAAACAAAATATACGTAATCGAATCAGTGTTCTGTTCATTCATGACGAATTTGAGTGAGAACCATGTGTCAAACCTTGAACAAAGATCAACTTTTAAGCAACACAAATGAAATACATCAGAAGAGTGTAAGACGTTACAAGAGATGGAACTGATCATACAAAACAGTGAAAGAAGACAATTACCATGGTAATGCCCAGGTAGGGAGATAATGAAGAACCAGGAAAGGAAAATGTTGGAAGAAGTGAGATTATCATAGCGAACTTTCTCGATGCATTACAATGTGGCGGGAGTTTTACTTCAATGTTTCTTTCTATTTCCGGTGATAAAAAAGTTTCGAGATTCGAAAAAGGAGCGATATGATACATCCACACTGTTTTGCCGGACAAAACAACATCTACGATAACATTTCAGTAGGACTCTTTCACTTTTTCAAGTATAGTTTCGGTTTTTGTTGTTGCATCTACAGTGTGGTACAGTTTCTATAGCAGGGACCAACGGAGAATGTAAAAATTATAAAGGTTTGCTTTATAAACGAAATTCTTCGTTAGAGAAATACAGGGTGATCAAGTTTGGTGAAAATTTGAATTCATCAATTGTTCAGTGAAAAAATTGGAAAATATTTTATATTTTGCACAATTTCAAGAACACACATTTGGTCATCTTTTTCAAGAAGTCAACAACAAGAAATAAACTAACTTATTGAAATACTATCCTGATTTATACTATTAAAGTCGTAAGGCCTTTTTCGGGAATAATCCGAGGGGATAACGGTAATGTGATCCGGGCGGAGAAGAAGCTTCTTGGCAGAACAACAAGGGCCAAAGGCCTCCGTAATTATTTTCCTTCCGGAGTGGAAGGGCCTGAGGAAGGCCCGCGCCAAATTTGAAGCCCCTAGCTCTATAAGCGGACTCTTGTAAAATTTCGCTCCATTTTCCTCATTCCAAATATCTCTGACGTCCAGAAATTAACTAACGTCGAGCTGTCAAAATAAGTCGTGTTCTTGCATCCGTCCTACTTATATGGGGTTACCGGGAAAATGGATTCGGGTATCGAACGATTTCTACATATCTCGAGATCGGATCCACGAAGGGAAATCGTTACTCTACGACTTAATCTTCGAACTTGGGACAATTTTTGAGACCTAGAATTTCGAGAAAAAGAACGGAAACACGAGGGGTGGAGCCAGTCACTCTCCCACCGCCAGTTAAATCGATATTCAATGTCGGAACTGAGCTTTACCAACGTGTAAAATTGAATTCTCTCTCTTTTTTGAATGAAAATATCGAGATGGAAATAGTAAGCAACTTTTATTTCAACCAACATTATTGCGGTACTACCAATCAACATCTAGAATATAGTGCTCTCTCTTCTGAGTAACAATCGAATCTAACCTTATTTCCTTTATTTTATTTGAATGAAAAGTTTGACGAAACTTGAGATAAACTTTTAGAGGTAAGGAATGTAGTTTGATGTTTATTTCATCCATTTTAATGTATATTTTGTTTAAGGAAAGAAACGACCAACTTTCGAAATTCATAAATTTAACATTTTGTGGTTATTCTAATGTAAACAATGTGATTCAAACGGAATGTTATTAAAAAAGGAGTTAAGGAGTCTGACAATAATGTTTGAAAGGTGAGTGAATGTAATTTGAGTTTTATTTATGTATTTTAATGTATATTTTTTCAGCAGCTCAAGAAATGTACTCAGAGTTCACATATTTCGTTTTCGTTTATAGTTATTTTAACCTCTATGCGTTGAAAAAGGTTCATGAATTACAAGGATTTTTAAAGAATCAAAATTGGGGATCTTACAAAATGATGGGATATTCTCTGAGATGCTATTAATAGGTATTGAGCTCTTTTGTATATTAATATTTTTTCGTTAGGTCATTTAGAGTATGTATCATATGAACATTGAAAGCTATCCACTAAAGGCTATATCTGCATTTAAAAATATTTCAAACTAGATGTCAATGAGACCATTCCATTTCAAATTAAGTTTTCTTTTCAGTTCATTAAAGAAGAAGTACGTTTCTATTCTACAATTATCCAATGTTAAAAGTAAATGAGATTCAATGTGTCTGACAATGATCAAGTTTGAACCAAAGAAAATGAGATTTCCAATTTTATTCTTAAATCATAGTTACTGTTGCTCAGGAAATTTAATCAAGGTTGTTGAATGAATGACAGAAATTCCTCATTGATTTGAAGTTGAAAGTTCCTCTATTATAGGTGTCTAATAGTGGGAAACATGATGTTCAAATATGTAAAAGTTGCATACGAAGTTTCATTTTGTACAAACACAACTTTCAATCAAGATTTATGAACGTCACAGGAAACATGCTGCTGCTCATGTGAAACATATTTTGGAAAAAATTTAACTAATACTTGGAGAATGCTAAACAATTTGACAATTTTTGTTATAGGTAGTTGTACGTTAGGTATTTTATATAATTGTTGAAATTGACCAATAATGAGTTCTTCAGTTGAATGAGTGGATATCAAGTCGAATGACTAAAACCAGATCAGTTAATCGCCGACGTTTCAATTTATTTAAAATTTCTTCAAGGCTATACCGGTTGGTTTTATGAGTCATCATTAATAATAAAATAACGAACGAACGGTGCATTTACTCTGTTCTACCAATCACAGCTTGATACAGTCTGATATAGTCTGTATCATGCTGTGTTTGTTAGGACAGAATGAATATGGAAATATGAAAATGTTTCAATGCAATTCCTTCCTTTCATTTTCACTTCATAGCATATTATAAGATTTCACAAGAAAATTAATTGAAGAGAAGTAAAATTGAAGAAAAAAAATTTCAATTATTAGAAAGCAAGTTCATATGATGCTCACTGCTCGAAACCCACTGCCAACTCGACAGTTAAGGATCTAAGAAATTAACAGTTACAAAGCCGGCTCGGAGGCGTATGGGATATGATGCTCGTCTCCTACGCAGGACTACCTGGGTTCAATCCCCACAAAGTCGGAGCGATTTTTCGGATTCTGGGAATCGCTTGAGTGTCCATCTTTCGGAGGAGATGTAAAGCTGTCGGTCCTGTCTAACAGAGATGTGTTGGACATTAAAGATCCCCTCCCTCGACACGAGAGGGGTTCGGCAAAATTCCCGGGTTAATGAGGTGACAGAATTCCCCGGCATGTCATTAGCCGAAAGGCAGAAATAGAGCACTTTAAAGGAAAAACAAAGAAACAAACAGTTACAAGAAACAGTTTCACTGAAATTTATATATAGTTAACATCATCGTATTGTATATGAGGGTCCATAATGTAATTTACAGATTTGTTGATCCCATTTTTGCTTTCCACAAGAACACTTCAATTCAGAAGATGTTTGTTCTTTCTGGTGAGCAAATTGTGTGAATTTTGGTCCATTTGAATTTATACAAAATAGTTACGTATAGGCCAATAACAGAAGGTGAAATTTTCATGTATTCAGTAGTGTTCCATTAGTGTTCCATTATTTGATTATTAATTTCTCGTTATGCTTTTGGATACTCCCAAAAATTTTAATTTGAGGAGAACTTTTGTTTTCATTAATATACTTCAGACTTAATTTTTCTATCATGCTGTTTTAAGCTCATATCTGTTGTTTATTATAATTCATGCATCTTATTCGATTCTTATCTGATCTAATACGAATCAGAACTGTTGAGTAAAAATAAAAATTTTAAACTAGAGATCTGCATATATCGATCTTTCGGAAGTATATATTTGATACTTTTGGAACTAAAAATGTAGAATATTGTGAATTAATATTAGAGTAGTTGATGATTGAATTTCTATATCTAAAGGGTGATTGAATACTTAGGTTTTTGAATCAATGTTGAAATATTTTAAATTTCATCTTGAATTTCTTCGAATTGAATGTATCTCTTTACATTGGGATAGTGTTGAAATTTGTGTAGTTGATGAGTCAGTTTCCATAAAACAATTCTGGAAGCTGCATTACCCTAAGGATGACAGAGAGTTTCATGTAACATAAAGAACTATTAAGTATAAATATGAATAATGAAGTGAATATAATAAGGCGTTCAGTATACATAGAGTTGCATATGAAAAGGCGTTCAGTATATTTGGGGTTAAGTATATTACGCGTTTAGTATATAAGGCGTTCAGTACATTAGGCGTTTAGGATATTGACTATTTAGATATAAAAGGCAATTTTAATGGGCTCACTAGTTTTATATGAAAAAGTGGAGAGGCATTAACGTCTAGCTGGCTATCAAGAGTGGTTTTACTTGCGTTTTTGAGAAATTTTTTGATTTCCAAACATTCAAGCAAGTTTAATTTCTTTCGTTTGTCGCAATTATGAAGAACTAGGATATTATCTAATGTTGTAGAATACGTTGTGATTCTTATATGTTGACATACCGAAGAATTATTGTCAGATGATAAATGTTCCTTAAATCTGGTTTCTAAATTCATACCTGTCTGCTCTACAAAAGCTACCGTGCTCTGATTGCAAGCAATTTTGTGACTCCTGATTATTTGGAATTGTCTGTTTTCTGTTCAGCATTAAATAATAATTTTCTCAAGTTCAGAGCACTTGAGAAGAAGCTGGTTATTTTGAATTGAGATAAATAATTGCTCAACTCATTGAAAGGTGAACCAGCGTAGTTGAAACTAGCATATTTTTCAAAGAAGTTGCTTTTATGAAATACAATAATTATGTTAATAGATGTTTTTCTTTGCGTTAGATAATTTTGTCCATAATAACCGATTTTGAAGTCTATCGGTGACAGTGGAATGGAAAAGGTCAATGGATCATTAAATAATAAGCTGCTGGTTCGTAATTTTAGTGATGGAATGAACTCATGGGAAAAGTTGAGTCTGTGAAGATTCCTTTTCAGTAGATTTTATAAGTGACAGTGTTGGTCGATTTTGTTAGTGTCAAGTCTATAAAATGTAGTTATTAAATTCTATTTCTGCTGTTAACTTAATGTTGATGAAAGCTTGATTCAGATATTGCAGAAGTTCATTAATTTGTCTATTTGAACCCAGGAAACCTATTAAAACATCGTTTAGTAAGAAAACAAAATATGCGTAATCGAATCAGTGTTCTGTTCATTCATGAGGAATTTGAGTGAGAACCATGTGTCAAACCTTGAACAAAGATCAACTTTCAAGCAACACAAATGAAATACATCAGAAGAGTGTAAGACGTTACAAGAGATGGAACTGATCATACAAAACAGTGAAAGAAGACAATTACCATGGTTTGAATACCTTGTCAAAATGAATAAAAAGAAGCAGGTAGGGAGATAATGAAGAACCAGGAAAGGAAAATGTTAGAAGAAGTGAGATTAGTGAAAACATAAAAATGTACTGTTCCAATTATTGTAATGTCTTATTATGAGGTATATGAGTGTGAAATATGTGTTGAAAACTAAGGATATGTAGATATACATCATGTTTCATAAGAACCGCTAGAAAACTAGATCAATGTTTAACTCACATTTTACTTTTTAAATTCAATTCCGAATAGAGAGTGAGGTCAATCAGTTTTTAGACCCAACGATAATAAAAATAGCACTCAAAGTGTTGATATATATCGAAAAACTCAACTTTACTGTCTTTGCATCCCTTATGACTCAACACATCCAAAATCTAATGGAGACGCTACGTTTGATTCAATGATTTATAGGGATTTCCCTCTGCCATAACCGTCCAGGGAAGTGTCCACTATTGAATGAATAGCTAAGAACAATGATTATCCTTTAAATGTAATGAATGGAATAATCAGAAAGCTAGAAACACCAATAGCATATCATAATATTCAGCCATGTATAGAATCAAATGAATCAGATAAATACATTTCTTTAACATATTTTGGCTCATTTCACAACAGCACAAAAAAGTAGTTTTCTAACCCACATCAAAACTCGCTAAAGAATTTTTCAATAGTATGTATAGAACTGATAGATAGTATGATAAACAATATTAGATTATTACCACATGTTCGGGATATTGTACTCGGTCCTTACTGAGATTTGAAACTGTGTATTTCAAAATTTAAAAAAGCCTATAATCATAATTGAAAATGCCTTACGTTGGATTGTCCTATGTGCAGAGGGGTCGAATAATTACTCTCGTTGAAGAAAGGGTGACACAGAGGGAAATAGCGGCCACAATGGGGGTATCACAGGAGGTGATTTCAAAAACCTACGCCCGATACGTGGACTTATAATCTCTGCAAGATAGGCCTAGAAGAAGTTGTAGGAAGATCACTTCTGGAGAACAAGACCACTTTTCATGCCAAATTGCAAGAAAAAACCCTAGTGCGTCGCAACCCGTACTCCAATGACGATTTCTGAATGCAACAGCCATCAGTGTTTCAGTCGAAACGATACGTCAGAGACTTCGTTCAAGGGGCTCATGCAGCAGAAAGCCCTTAAGAGTTCCAGAGTTAACCAGACAACAAAAAATTAACAGACTCAATTGGTGTATCGAGCACGAACATTGGAATATTGAGAATTGGCGAAATGTTGTTTTTTCGGATGAGATCAGAATTGGTGTTTGATCAGATGACCGTCGTATTCTTGTTTTAAGGGGTCGCGGAAGACAAGCTAGACTCCGAGTAGCAAGACAAATTCCGAAATACCAAGGGGGCAGTGTGACGTTTTGGGGAGGCATAAGGCTGGGAAGCAAAACAGATTTGATTTCGTTTCCTGCGAGTGTAAGGGTAGAAATTACGTGGAGCCCATAGTGAGACCCTGACGAGTCGCCCACGGTAAGAATTTTACTTTTATGCAAGATAATGCTCCTCCGCATACCAACAACCTCGCGCAACATTATCTTGAAACAGAGGCAATCGCTATTTTGTACTGGCCAGTATGCTCTCTAGACCTAAATCCTATTGAATATGTATGGAATAGTCTCAAAAGGAAAATAAGATTGCTCCAGGATAACTCAAGAACCCTACAAGAGCTCATCCAAGCCGCCGCAGAAGAGTGGCAGAATATCACCCCAAAGGAGGTCGAAAATCTAATTTAAAGCATGCCAAGACGGATTCAGGCTTGTATCAGGCCAAGAGGAGTTAATACAATGTACTGATGTCGAGAAGAAAACACCTGCTCCATGAGAAAACAATTTTCAATTGTTTCATTACATGCGGAAAGAGTCTCTCATTTTCTTTTATTTGTTTCCTTCTTGAAAAAAATCTTAGTTCATTTCTTTTTTCAATTAGAATATCTCGAAAAGGATCAAATCTAACAATCCTTCGAAATTTTCAAAATCCCTGAGGTAATATTCAAAATATCGTGGGATTTTATATAAATTTGGTAGTGTGTAGGTCAGACTGGTTGTTCATTTAGAAGTAGACGCTTAGAACATCAATCTTATTACAGTGACCAGAGAATCGACGAAACTCTCGTTTCACATTGTATTTTCACACACCTACAAACCCCCCATAGAGATAGTCTTCTTATTGGACCATACTTCATATCTTTAAATAATACCTGCTTTTGTAATAATTAGTTCATTACCCTTTGTTTGCACCCTTGATTTTGAGTTTACCTGTTTATGTATGTGTGTATATATTTTAAAATTTAGTTCAGTAGTTGTTGTCAGTTAGAGATGGTCGAGAGACCAAAATTGCAATACTCAATTTCAATAAATATCTTGTGATATTATACACATAGTTCAATTTCTTATTATTGTAACGCTATCCAATCATCACTGAAGCCGACCCTGTCCCGTCCGGCAGAATGACGCACTTTCGGGAGAACCCGAGAAAGATTTAAGGGTTTCAGCTCGCCGTATTACGAAGAAATCAGTGTTTCCGTTTCCGGTAGGTTCTCGAACGAAGATCTGGAACAGAGCCAAAGTTACGCGAATGTTCTAGAACAATTCGCACTTGTATATAAGAAGAGAGCGCGAAGCGCAGAGAATTTAGTTTGAATACAGAGCGCGAATAAGTGGACAAAGTGTTAGAGATAAATTGAGTAGTATTTATTGTTATATAAATTAATCTTTCAGTCTAGTGTTATAATTGTTCAATCTACGTGAAATAAACTTGTAAGAGTTTTAAAACGATGAAGTGTTGGATTCAAACCCACAAATAATTTAAAGAACTAAGAAACGTTACATTATCATAATGATTAATTTTAACTTAGTAACTGCGGAATCAATCAACTACACTCGGAGGCAAAATTAGCGGAACACTCGAAAATTTAACCAAATTCGAAGTCCGATATTTTTCCTAATTCTCAACCGATTTAGATGATTTTTTCGGCAAGCTATAGATCAACTCTTCTGCTTTGTAGAAATTATAGGAGAAAACAGAAAAAATTTAAAAATTTGAAAAAAATTTTATACGTAGGAAAAACTAAAAGTGTTTTTTTTGTCAAAAATTCATAACACCTTGTGGAATTTCGTGGTCCGAGTTGAAACGTACAATATCATGGTGTGTCAAGACACATCTTCCTATAGTAACGCCCTTCTTGTTTTATGCATTTATCTCTAATTTACAAGAGATATCCAATTTGAAAAGTCACAAATTTCAAGAATTTATTTTTAATCTTGCGTAGGTGCATAACATCGGAGGTTAGCCAAAAAATAGAATCAAAATTAGAGAAGCGGAAATCTAACGAAATGAAAATTTTTGAAATTCACTGGCGAATTTCACGCTCCATGAGAACTCGAAGTACACTCGTTGTACAATCGTTGATTTTGCACATGTATTTTTGAATTTTTTTGTGTGACACTCTATAATAATTATCATTCCTGTCCAAAATTGAGAGCAGGTGTGTATCCTGGCGATACACTCGTGAAATGAAATGAACATGTTGAGACAAATGTTCATGATGATCCACGAAAAAAAACATTTGATTTTAGTAGCGAGTATGACCCCCCTTGAGCTTTTATTACAGCGCGCATACGATTTCGCATACTCCCAATGATGTTGTCTATCATCTGTTGAGGTATGTTGTTCCACTCTTCTACCAAAGCCAATGTCAGCTCTTCAACGTTGCCTGGATTCCGTTGTCGAACCCTTCTACCAAGAATGTCCCAAACGTGTTCGATCGGGTTTAAATCCGGTGACCGCGACGGCCAGTCCATTCGTGTGATCCCAACTTCATTGAGATATTCCATCACTATGCGCGCAGTATGAGGGCGCGCGTTATCGTGCATAAAAAGGAAATTTTCCCCTATGTAAGGAGCAAAAGGCACAACATGGGGCTCCAAGATTTCTTTTATATACCGATGGGCATTAAGTGATCCAATGCCAATAATCTCCAGTTCTGTTTGTACTCCCAAGCATATGGCACCCCATATCATAACTGACCCTCCAACGTATTGCTCAGTTCCTGCGAAGTTCGCTTGATTGTTCCTTTCCCCTCGATGCCTCAATATTCTATCACTACCATCCACGAAATTCACACAATATCAGCTCTCATCACTAAATAAAACTAGTCTCCACTGATTGATTGTCCATGCTACATGCTCCCTAGTAAACGCCAATCCTGCTACCCGATGGGCTCTATCGAGTCTTGGTGCTCTTGCTTGCGCGTATGATCTCAGACCAACTTCATTTAATCGTCTTCTGACTGTCCTCACACTGACGTTAATGTTATCCACTGCTTGTAAAAGGTTACGTGCCTGAACAGCAGTAAGACGAGGATTTTTTATGGTTTAATTGACGATGAAACGGTCATGTATAGCGCGGGTTGCCCGATTTCTTTCTTGTCCTCGCCTCCTCACGTACAATCCAGTTTCCCTGTAACGTCGGTAGATTCGATGGATAATCGACGTCGGGACACCCAACATGGTACCGACTGAGCGGTAGGTGCGCCCTTCCTCGATCAATGTAACTGCCCTTGCTACTGAGGTTGGTGGTAAATCTCTCATTCTGAATGAAAAATACCGTTTCGAATCGTAAACAATAAAAGAATCACAAAACACCGCAACCGATCGAATTTGTATCAAATCAAAGAATGGAAAACTCTCATTCTTTAAACAAGTGCAAATGTGGTCATGTACAAAAAAACGTGTGTTGTATTTCATATTTGATAAAAAAGGTGTGCACATGTGTAAATGAAAAGTTTTATCGATGGTCCCAGAATTCGGTTGTGTATTTTAATACCTACCGACTGTTATCTCCTATGAATTCCTAATTTTCACCAAATTAACCAAATTGTCATCAATAACTAATGCAATTCGAACATAAAAATCGCTAACGACAATTTCGACACGCCTGAGTGATAATAAGAAAATTCCATATTGATAGACGATTTTTAATGACAATTTCTTGATTCAATGGAATTTCTCCAAAATGGTGATTTTTCACTCTCCGCAAATTGAATATATTTTGCAAAAATAGAGATAAACGCATGAAACAAGAAGGGCGTTACTGTAGGAAGATGTGTCTTGACAGACCATGATATTGTACGTTTCAACTCGTTGCACGAAATTCCACAGGGTGTTACGAATTTTTGACAAAAAAACACTTTTAGTTTTGCCACCGTATGAAATTTTTTTTGTTTTCTCTTATAATTTCTACAAAGCAAAAGAGTTGATCTATAACTTGCCGAACAAATCATCTAAATCGGTTGAGAATTAGGAAAAATATCGAACTTCGAATTTGGTTAAATTTTCGAGTGTTCCGCTAATTTTGCCTCTGAGTCTATTTGAAACAGCATCATTTAATTGAGGGAAAAACGCCTAAATAATATTTCTGAAAATATTGGATCTGGTTTTTGTACCATGCCTCAAAAAGAATCTTGCGATATACACAGAAAGACAAACTAACCAAATATTAAAATAAGAGTGGTTTTCCTCTCGAATCGAAAATATAGGTTCAAACATCATTCTACTGAACGAAACGGAGTTCTAAAGAAAGATAAAAAATATTTTTACAAAGAGTTCTTATGGTTATTGTTATTTTCAAATACAATGGAATATTCATGAAAAATCTCTTAGCAACAAAAACTCATATACTTTCTCAAGAAATAGAACTTGATTTATTCGTTTCGGAGCAATTCCAAATTTCATTATACAGATAGCGTAACGGTCGAATCTCTAAAAAAAAGCAAGGTACTTTTACCTCTTAACCCCAAAGAATTCAATTCAGATTTGTTAGGATGGAGTCCCAATAGACATTTACCCCGCATTTTTGCTCTGCTTGGCCGCAATCGGGATCAGTGAAAAGATACATAAAAAGTCTGACAAACAACTTACCGTAGACGTCGAGGCAGCCTTTCTGAATCTTCATCTGGGAAGTATTGATTTGACACATGTAACAGCCGCGGTCAGTTTCTTTCAGTTGTTTTATTCTCAGTTGCCACGTGCGGAGATTGTCGTGGGTGACACTAATTCGCGAATTGTGAGTCACGACTTTCGTGTGCAGGCTTAGAATTGTTTGGTCCTCTGCTCGAACCCAAGCCACCTGAAGAGCAAGAGATAGAATCATTTCAGTGAATGGGAAAATGTTACTTATTGTAGAATATTAGTTCCGAGAATAATATAGGTAGAAACAGCAGTTTCAGCAATTTATTCAAAAATAAAGATTCAATCATTAAGAAAATTCAGATAACTGGTATATATAAATCCCCCTATATTTCGGTTGATGAATTCAATGCTAATTTTCACGGTTGCTTATAAAACGAATGTAGAAATGTCTAGATTATGGTAGGCTACAGGAATGTAAATATTCTGCAGAATAGTGAACCTGTTCTAAGTTATTTGAATATAATAGCTGGAGAAAAATTCACCTCAGTGATTAATGAACCAACTAGGGTGCAGGGAGATACCAAAACTTGTTTAGATCATATATTAATTGAAGGCATTTATGACTATATTCCAATCATGAAAACTCACATAACTGACCATTTTCCACAATTATCTTCTTCAAAAGCGTTATAAAAAGTTTGGCATGTTCTTGTGAGGGTGTGGTAAATGAAAAAATTGTTTATGTAGTTTTGAAGTCACTGTTCTCTGAGGTTGACTGGAGTGACTTTTATACAATTCAGGATGTAAATGAATCTACAAATTGCTCATTAATATTAAAAAAGAACAGGAACAGACGTGATAAAAAAAGAATAACCTGGATAACCAACGCACTTTCGAAATCCATCAATAAACGTAATGACCTCTATAACATGGGAACAAAATAAAAATGCAGACTCAATTTTCAAAAACTATAGAAATAGGCTTAACATACTAATAAAATATGCGAAATTGCAATTTTATATGGATCAAGTGCGCTCCAGTACAGATAGCACCAAACAGATGTGGAGGGTTGTATCGAAACTATGTACAAAACCAAAAAATATTAGGCATATAGGTAAACTTGAAGTGGATGATAATATAATTAAGGACCCTAAACAAATGGTCCCTGTTTTTGACGAACACTTCACTAATGTAGGTAAAAAACAAAAAATGATCGATTCTAATGAAGTTGACTATAAATTTCGATTAACTCCTACAAACATAGAAGAAATAAGAAACATAATTTTGAACTTGAGAAAAAGGGAAAGTAGCGGTTTTGACGCAATATCAGCTGGAATATTAAAAACTGGAATCGATTTTTCAGTTTCGCCAACTACACATTTAGTGAAGTTGATTTCACGCAAGGGTATATTTCCTAGTGCACTGAAAACTGCTGTAGTAATATCATCATATAAAGGTGGTGAAAAAATGCAGTGTAGTAACTACAGACCTATATCTTTGTTGTCTAATTTGTCCAAAATTGTTGAAAAGGTTATTAAAGTGAGATTATCAGTATACATGACTAGAAACAACATTTTATCCGACTTTCAGTATGGATTTAGGGAAGGAAGGTTGACACAGGATGCCATCGCGAAACTTACTGAAAAACTTTATAAGGCTTTCAATGACAATAGGGACCTGGCTAAGGCTTTTGATACGGTGGAGCATGGCATCTTGTTAGACAGTCTGAAACAAATTGGTTTTGGAAATGTTGAGTTAAATTCGATGAAAAGCTACCTGAAGATATGAAACAACTTGTCAAATTGAATGGTGTGGTGAGTGAGTTGGGCACGCTCGAGTATGGGGTATCCCAGGGTACCGTCTTGGGGCCCATACTATTCACAATATTTTTAAATGGTCTGCTGCTCATGCAGACAAGCGGGGGTACCTTAAGTTATACATATGACACTTCGGAAATTTTCAAAAACTATAGAAATAAGCTTAACAAACTAATAAAATATGCGAAATCGCAATTTTACATGGATCAAGTGCGCTCCAGTAGAGATAGCACCAAACAGATGTGGAGGGTTGTATCGAAACTATGTACAAAACCGAAAAATATTAGCCATATAGTTAAACTTGAAGTGGATGATAATATAATTAAGGACCGTAAAAGAATGGTCTCTGTTTTTAACGAATACTTCACTAATGAAGGTAAAAAACAAAAAAATGATCGATTCTAATGAAGTTGACTATAAATTTCGATTAACTCCTACAAACATAGAAGAAGTAACAAACATAATTTTGAACTTGAAAAATAGGAAAAGTAGCGGCTTTGACGCAATATCAGCTGGAATATTGAAAACTGGAATCGATTTTTCAGTTTTGCCAATTACACATTTAGTGAAGTTGATTCTACGTAAGGGTATATTTCCTAGTGCACTGAAAACTGCTGTAGTAATACCATCATATAAAGGTGGTGAAAAAATGCAGTGTAGTAATTACAGACCTATATCTTTGTTGTCTAATTTGTCGAAAATTGTTGAAAAGGTTATTAAAGAGAGATTATCAGTATACATGACTAGAAACAACATTTTATCCGACTTTCAGTATGGATTTAGGGAAGGAAGGTTGACACAGGATGCCATCGCGAAACTTACTGAAAAACTTTATAAGGCTTTCAATGACAATAAGGACCTGGCTAAGGCTTTTGATACGGTGGAGCATGGCATTTTGTTAGATATTCTGAAACAAATTGGTTTTGGAAATGTTGAGTTAAATTTGATGAAAAGCTACCTGAATATATGAAACAACTTGTTAAATTGAATGGTGTGGTGAGTGAGTTGGGCACGCTCGAGTATGGTGTATCCCAGGGTACCGTCTTGGGGCCCATACTATTCACAATATTTTAAATGGTCTGCTGCTCATGCAGACAAGCGGGGTACCTTAAGTTATACATATGACACTTCGGAAATTTTCAAAACTATAGAAATAGGCTTAACAAACTAATAAAATATGCGAAATCGCAATTTTACATGGATCAAGTGCGCTCCAGTAGAGATAGCACCAAACAGATGTGGAGGGTTGTATCGAAACTATGTACAAAACCGAATAATATTAGCCATATAGTTAAACTTGAAGTGGATGATAATATAATTAAGGACCCTAAAAATGGTCTCTGTTTTAACGAATACTTCACTAATGAAGGTAAAAAACAAAAAAATGATCGATTCTAATGAAGTTGACTATAAATTTCGATTAACTCCTACAAACATAGAAGAAGTAACTAACATAATTTTGAACTTGAAAAATAGGAAAAGTAGCGGCTTTGACGCAATATCAGCTGGAATATTGAAAACTGGAATCGATTTTTCAGTTTTGCCAATTACACATTTAGTGAAGTTGATTCTACGTAAGGGTATATTTCCTAGTGCACTGAAAACTGCTGTAGTAATACCATCATATAAAGGTGGTGAAAAACTGCAGTGTAGTAGCTACAGACCTTTATCTTTGTTGTTTTATTTGCACAAAATTGTTGAAAAGGTTATTAAGGAGAGATTATCAGTATACATGACTAGAAACAACATTTTATCCGACTTTCAGTATGGATTTAGGGAAGGAAGCTCGACACAGGATGCCATCGCGAAACTTACTGAAAAACTTTATAAGGCTTTCAATGACAATAAGGACCTGGCTAAGGCTTTTGATACGGTGGAGCATGGCATTTTGTTAGATATTCTGAAACAAATTGGTTTTGGAAATGTTGAGTTAAATTTGATGAAAAGCTACCTGAAGATATGAAACAACTTGTCAAATTGAATGGTGTGGTGAGTGAGTTGGGCACGCTCGAGTATGGTGTATCCCAGGGTACCGTCTTGGGGCCCATACTATTCACAATATTTTTAAATGGTCTGCTGCTCATGCAGACAAGCGGGGGTACCTTAAGTTATACATATGACACTTCGGAAATTTTCAAAAACTATAGAAATAGGCTCAACAAACTAATAAATTATGCGAAATCGCAATTTTACATGGATCAAGTGCGCTCCAGTAGAGATAGCACCAAACAGATGTGGAGGGTTGTATCGAAACTATGTACAAAACCGAAAAATATTAGCCATATAGTTAAACTTGAAGTGGATGATAATATAATTAAGGACCCTAAAAAAATGGTCTCTGTTTTTAACGAATACTTCACTAATGAAGGTAAAAAACAAAAAAATGGTCGATTCTAATGAAGTTGACTATAAATTTCGATTGACTCCTACAAACATAGAAGAAGTAACTAACATAATTTTGAACTTGAAAAATAGGAAAAGTAGCGGCTTGGACGCAATATCAGCTGGAATATTGAAAACTGGAATCGATTTTTCAGTTTTGCCAATTACACATTTAGTGAAGTTGATTCTACGTAAGGGTATATTTCCTAGTGCACTGAAAACTGCTATGGTAATACCATCATATAAAGGTGGTGAAAAACTGCAGTGTAGTAGCTACAGACCTTTATCTTTGTTGTCTTATTTGCCCAAAATTGTTGAAAAGGTTATTAAGGAGAGATTATCAGTATACATGACTAGAAACAACATTTTATCCGACTTTCAGTATGGATTTAGGGAAGGAAGGTTGACACAGGATGCCATCGCGAAACTTACTGAAAAAATATATAAGGCTTTCAATGACAATAAGGACCTGGCTAAGGCTTTTGATACGGTGGAGCATGGCATCTTGTTAGATATTCTGAAACAAATTGGTTTTGGAAATGTTGAGTTAAATTTGATGAAAAGCTACCTGAAGATATGAAACAACTTGTCAAATTGAATGGTGTGGTGAGTGAGTTGGGCACGCTCGAGTATGGTGTATCCCAGGGTACCGTCTTGGGGCCCATACTATTCACAATATTTTTAAATGGTCTGCTGCTCATGCAGACAAGCGGGGGTACCTTAAGTTATACATATGACACTTCGGAAATTTTCAAAAACTATAGAAATAGGCTTAACAAACTAATAAAATATGCGAAATCGCAATTTTACATGGATCAAGTGCGCTCCAGTAGAGATAGCACCAAACAGATGTGGAGGGTTGTATCGAAACTATGTACAAAACCGAAAAATATTAGCCATATAGTTAAACTTGAAGTGGATGATAATATAATTAAGGACCGTAAAAGAATGGTCTCTGTTTTTAACGAATACTTCACTAATGAAGGTAAAAAACAAAAAAATGATCGATTCTAATGAAGTTGAATATAAATTTCGATTAACTCCTACAAACATAGAAGAAGTAACAAACATAATTTTGAACTCGAAAATAGGAAAAGTAGCGGTTTTGACGCAATATCAGCTGGAATATTGAAAACTGGAATCGATTTTTCAGTTTCGCCAATTACACATTTAGTGAAGTTGATTCTACGTAAGGGTATATTTCCTAGTGCACTGAAAACTGCTGTAGTAATACCATCATATAAAGGTGGTGAAAAAATGCAGTGTAGTAATTACAGACCTATATCTTTGTTGTCTAATTTGTCCAAAATTGTTTGAAAAGGTTATTAAGGAGAGATTATCAGTATACATGACTAGAGACAACATTTTATCCGACTTTCAGTATGGATTTAGGGAAGGAAGGTTGACACAGGATGCCATCGCGAAACTTACTGAAAAAATATATAAGGCTTTCAATGACAATAAGGACCTGGCTAAGGCTTTTGATACGGTGAACCATGGCATCTTGTTAGACAGTCTGAAACAAATTGGTTTTGGAAATGTTGAGTTAAATTTGATGAAAAGCTACCTGAAGATATGAAACAACTTGTCAAATTGAATGGTGTGGTGAGTGAGTTGGGCACGCTCGAGTATGGTGTATCCCAGGGTACCGTCTTGGGGCCCATACTATTCACAATATTTTTAAATGGTCTGCTACTCATGCAGACAAGCGGGGGTACCTTAAGTTATACATATGACACTTCGGAAATTTTCAAAAACTATAGAAATAGGCTTAACAAACTAATAAAATATGCGAAATCGCAATTTTACATGGATCAAGTGCGCTCCAGTAGAGATAGCACCAAACAGATGTGGAGGGTTGTATCGAAACTATGTACAAAACCGAAAAATATTAGCCATATAGTTAAACTTGAAGTGGATGATAATATAATTAAGGACCCTAAAAAAATGGTCTCTGTTTTTAACGAATACTTCACTAATGAAGGTAAAAAACAAAAAAATGATCGATTCTAATGAAGTTGACTATAAATTTCGATTAACTCCTACAAACATAGAAGAAGTAACAAACATAATTTTGAACTTGAAAAATAGGAAAAGTAGCGGCTTTGACGCAATATCAGCTGGAATATTGAAAACTGGAATCGATTTTTCAGTTTCGCCAATTACACATTTAGTGAAGTTGATTCTACGTAAGGGTATATTTCCTAGAGCACTGAAAACTGCTGTAGTAATACCATCATATAAAGGTGGTGAAAAAATGCAGTGTAGTAATTACAGACCTATATCTTTGTTGTCTTATTTGTCGAAAATTGTTGAAAAGGTTATTAAGGAGAGATTATCAGTATACATGACTAGAAACAACATTTTATCCGACTTTCAGTATGGATTTAGGAAAGGAAGGTTGACACAGGATGCCATCGCGAAACTTACTGAAAAACTTTATAAGGCTTCCAATGACAATAAGGACCTGGCTAAGGCTTTTGATACGGTGGAGCATGGCATCTTATTAGACATTCTGAAACAAATTGGTTTTGGAAATGTTGAGTTAAATTTGATGAAAAGCTACCTGAAGATATGAAAAAACTTGTCAAATTGAATGGTGTGGTGAGTGAGTTGGGCACGAGTATGGTGTATCCTAGGGTACCGTCTTGGGGCCCATACTATTCACAATATTTTTAAATGGTCTGCTGCTCATGCAGACAAGCGGGGGTTTCTTAATTTACACAGATGACACACTAATTTTCTATTCAGCTAAAAACTGGAGAGAATTAAAACTATTGGTAGAGTCAGATTTCTCAAACATAAAAAATTGAATGGCGGAACACCTTTTAACCATCAATTTCGAGAAAACTGAGTATATTCTTTTTTGTAAAGATCAGCGGTCTCTGCCTGATGGCTTGCCTCTCTCTATAAGAGAGCACATATGCACATATCAATGCGAGTACCTTGGAGTAATTATCGATTCTCATTTAAATTGGGATGCACATGTATGTAGACTGATTGTAAGACTTAGGGGACTAGTAACCACCTTAGACATAGATTTCCAAAAAATTATTTATTCGGCTCTTGTTGAGTAGCAAATGCATTACAGAATAAAGCATTGGGGTGGTGCCTATAAAAATGTCTAAAATAAGTTGGATAGTCAACAAAAATGGATATTGAAAACTATATATAAGAAAGACATCACTTTTCCGTCTAAGATGTTGTATGAAATATCTGGTGTATGGGACAATAAAAAGTTGTTTTGCTCGGCCATTTCAAATCATTTAAGGAAGAATAGGGAGTGTCAGGAACTGATCGCACACGACTCCAATACTCGATATAGTAAACTTTCACTTGCTCCAAGAATGGTCAAGACAATTAGTCAGAGGAGCTACTCCTTCATTGGTCCCAGAATGTTCAACAGACTGCCTTTGAATCTAAGAATCACAAAAAATATCAAAAAATTCAAAACAAGTTTAAAGAGATGGATAGATAATACGAATGAAGATTATATCACTAGTTTAATTGATTTGAAAAATAATGCATAGATCACAACTCAAATCATAACATTCATAAAAACGTAAACAAACGTAAACATAAATAAATGAAATTTGAATGGAATATATGACCTCCTTCAGCTCTCCCATGTGCTCATATTATTATTATTATTGTTGTTTTGTATGCCTTCTGTTTCTGTTAGTGTGTAAGTATTGTGTACAGGATTTGAAATTATTGATTAAGTTTTTGCAAATCTGGCCGGCAACTATAAGGAATGAAGATCTTTTGCACCTTACAGAGCAGGCAACGACCCTGGCCATATCCAAAGAAGAGCACCAGATAACATCGCGAGAATTGGCCTCGAGCGGAACCTACATGGTAAAAGAAAGGTTGATCGTCCAAGTAATACATGGCGAAGAACAATGCTCGAAGTACTGAAGCAGAAAGGCAAGACTTGAAACTCTACAAAAATTGTTGCCAAAAATAGAGTTCGTTGGAGAAGTTTTATAGAGGCCCTATGCTCCAAATAGGAGTTTAAAGGGATTATATATTTATATACTGGGTTAACAAAAAGTTCTGAATCGGCCAAAAATCTGAAAAATAATGCGTTTTTGAAAAAAAAAGTTTTATACAAAAGCTGTAGGGTTTGAAGTTATGCATCAGATAGTTGGTATGAAATTGAATAGCGTTGTCAAGGTCACGTGAAGGTCACTTATAATTTTTCAAATGGAACCCCTCACTTTATATTACACATTCATGCAGCTTGATTTCAGAGCTTTTTAAAATACTATAACCAAATAATTTTTCGCTAAGTATTTCTTGAGTTATGAACATTGAGAATTACAGTACCGTCCGAATTAACATTATCCAAAGTGTACCGCGTGAAGGAGCACAATCAGATACACACATATACACACAAAGACCGTTTCACGACCGGACATACAAAAAAATTACAAGTGTCTAAAAATTTTCTAAATTGAACGAAAGTGACGAAAATTGTACACTGGTCAGTGGCGGCCTACAAAAAAGCTTGAAATGGTAAAAGAAGACATGGCTCTGGAAAAGAAAACACCTTGTGTGCTGAATTTTACTTATTAGCACTGAAAAGTTTTTTGTTGAAAATTTAGGTTCAAAAGTAGCGTACTGTGTATGAGAAAGCGTGAAATTTTTGCAGCTGGAGCTTGAAAATATGAAACTACTGGTCTAATGAGATGCCCCGTTTTATGGAGTTTGACAAGGGTGTAAAATTTTGGTGATTGCGGGTTGTCAATGAAAAGTTTATAATTTTGTTTGGTTGGTATTATAGAGGTGGTATACTAGCGTTTCTTACTATGGATTGAAATGCATTAGTTGGATCTTTATCAATTCTTTCATAACTACCTGATTCAAAGAAGTTTTGGGTTTTCAATAAATAATCTGCTTTATTTAAGGCTATGACTGTATGACCTTTGTCTGCTTTGGTGAATATGATATCTTCAGATGCGCAATTACATTTAATCGACTTCAAAGTTGTATTTTTGAATTTTCTACGTTGAAAACTATTGAAGTCTTTTTGAAGTAGTAACGCTGAAGAGTTATTTATGTGTTGGCTTGCAATGAATAATTTAGAGCTATTTCGGTTCCAATTCCTAGCAGATCGAAATAAAGACACGCGTTATTTGACTCTAAATTGTGTTCAAAACCCTTTTCTTTGAGAAAATTAGCATCTGAAAGATTACTGAACCTATTATAAAATTGCTGATCGGAAAATTTGAACTTGATTTTTGAAGTTTCAGATTTATTGCTCAATAATTTATTTAATTTTTCCAACTGAATTTCATACTTTTTGTGAATTAATGAAAGAAGTTTTAATCCTGTTATCTAATCTAAAATGTCAAATAGTACTAATGGCAATCTATGAAGCAACTCCGAATGAATCATCTTCAAAAAGATGTTGTAGTTGTCTCGTTGGTTGTATTGATACTTGATGTCTAACTTCAACCATTTCTTCTTCCTTGTAGTAGTCCATTTCGGGCTGCGGCGCTGATATTATGTGCCTTCAGTTCTATATATTTCTGAAATACTTTGTTCTTCAAACAACTGGATAGGAACTAGATATTTTGTGTGTTGGTCGCACATCTTAGAATTAGCTTGAAATATCAAACGACCTAAAAGCTAGTCTCAGCTTCTTTCAATAATTTGATTGAGGAGGTTGTTACTTGATTAGAATAGATATACATATATTCAGTGAAATAAAACTATAGTATTCAGATTTTCACTGTATTAACAAAACTATGACCCGTTTCACCACACTGTGTCTTCATCAGATAGATACAAAATAATAAACAGAGCTATTCCTTATAGGTTAGTCTTAATTCCTACATAATATTACAATAGGTACAAGTACAAGGAGTGTGTCGGAAAACCCATCCTTGTGGATAAGGATGTGTAGATGAGCTGTGCATAGTAATATCTGTATGCGATGGCTTATGAAAAATCTTGTTTGCCGCTAATTTTAGTCATAGTTAAATCCAGATAATTAATGGAGTTTTCTGTTTCTATCTCTAATGTGAAATTAATATTATCGTGGATTTTGTTAATGAATGTTTTGAATGACTCTAATTGTCTGTTTGTACCAGTGAAACAACAAATTATATTGTTGACATATCTGAACCAATAAATGAAGTGTTTCAATGCCGGATGTTCTTGGATGATTTTGTCAATATTATTCATGAAAATTGCACCGAGTAGGGGGCTCAGAGGATTAACCATGATTAAACCTATTTTACTTTTATTAAATACTCCATTGAAGTTAACATAATTTCGTTCTAAACACATTTCTAAAAGGTGTGAGATTTCTGATTGAACTACCAGACTGACTTTATTAATTTGAAGGGCGTTGTTGATGAGTTTCACTGTATCACTAGTTGGAACACTAGGGAAGAGATTTACTACATCCCATGACATAAGTTTAGCGTTGGGTGGTAGTATCGTGTGCTGAATTTTATTCATTAGGACTAAAGAGTTTTTCATTGAGAATTTAGGTTCAAAATTAGCGTGCTGTTTGAATGATGTCTATGAGAAAGCAAGAAAGATTTACAGTTGAAGCTTGAAAATATGAAAGTACTGGTCTAATAGGATGCCCTGTTTAATGGAGTTTGACGAGGGAGTCATGTTCTGGTGATTACGGGTTGTCAATGAAAAGTTTATATTTTTGGTTGGTAGGTATTATAGACTTGGCATACTCTAAAGCGTTTTTACTATGGATTGAAATTTATTAGTTAGATCTTTGTCAATGTTTTCATAACTACCTGATTCAATAAAATTTTGAGTTTTCAATAAATCTGCTTTTTTTAGAGCTATGACTGAATGACCTTTGTCCGCTTTGGTGAATATCATATTTTCAGAAGCGGACTTAGATTTAATGGAATTCAGAGCTGTATTTTCGACTTTCTCAGGTTGAAAACTATTTAACTCTTCTTGAAGTATTAACGCTGAAGGGTGTTTTAGATGTTTGGCTTACGCTGAATTATTTAGGGCTATTTCGGTTTCAATTCCTAGCAGATCCAACTGGAAACGAGCCTTATTTTACTCTAAATTGTGTTTAAAACCCTTTTCTAGAAGTGAAACTTCATCTTCGGAAAAATTATCATCTGAACTTATCATAAAATTGGCGATCGGAAAATTTGGACTTGATTCTTTAAGTTTCAGGTTTATTACTCAATAGTTCATTAAATTGTGGCTACTGAATTTTATACCTTTTGTGAATTGATGAATGAACTTCGAATCTTGTTACGGAATATAAAATGTCAAATTCTCTGAATGCAATCTATGAAGCAACTCTGAATGGATTACTTATGTTGGTCTAGTTGTCTCGTTGGCTGGATTGAAACTTGATATCTAACTTCAACCATTTCTTCTTGCCTAGTAGTACTCTATTTCATGCTTCGGCGCTGATATTATGTGTCTTTAGTTTTATTTATTTCGGAAATACTTCGTTCTTTAAACAACTGGATAGGAACCAGATATTTTGTGTGTTGGTCGCACATCATAGAATTAGCTTGAAATACCAAATGACCAAAAAGCTTGTCTCAGCTTCTTTCAATAATTTGATTGAAGAGGTCGTTACTTGATGACAATCGATATACATACTTTCAAAAAAAAAAAAAAAACTATAGTATATAGATTTTCACTTTATTAACAGAACTATGTCCTGTTTCACCACACTGTGGCTTCATCAGATAGATACAAACTAATGAACCGAGTTATTCCTTATATATTAGTCTTATTTCCTATTAATATTACAATAGGTACAAGTACAAGGGGTATGTTGGAAAACCCATCGGAGTTGCTAACTTTATGAATTGAAAAGATTAAGCAAAGAAGAAGGATTTAGATCTAATTGACTATTATATAAAGCTGAATATAATTAAAGGAATAGCAGTCAATAACGGCTACAGTCCTAGAATGATTGAGAACATGATTTCACGCAAAAAACTCCAAAAAACATACCAGGAAGTATTTACAGGTATAAAAAATTCCAACACAAAATACAACAGCTTCACTTATATTGGTAATCCTAATCTAAAATTCAAATCATTCCTCTCACATTATAATTTCAATATAGCATTCCGAACTGTTAATTCTTTAGGCCGACATATCAAAAACTGCAAATCTAAGATTGATAAAGGTAATAAATCCGGAGTTTATAAACTGTCTTGCAGGGATTGTAATAAAATTTATATTGGTAGAACTTTCAGACATTTCAAAGTTAGATTATCCGAGCACAAACGAAGTTTTGATCATCATAAATCAGAGTTCCATTATTATAATCACTTACTCGAAGAAAACCATGTTTTCAATGATAATTTCAAAATTTTACATAATGAAAATAATAACGACGAACGACCAACACACAAAATATCTGGTTCCTATCCAGTTGTTTGAAGAACGAAGTATTTCCGAAATATATAAAACTAAAGACACATAATATCAGCGCCGAAGCACGAAATAGAGTACTACTAGGCAAGAAGAAATGATTGAAGTTAGATATCAAGTTTCAATACAGCCAACGAGACAACTAGACCAACATAGGTAATCCATTCAGAGTTGCTTCATAGATTGCATTCAGAGAATTTGACATTTTATATTCCGTAACGAGATTCGAAGTTCATTCATCAATTCACAAAAGGTATAAAATTCAGTAGCCAAAATTTAATGAACTATTGAGTAATAAACCTGAAACTTAAAGAATCAAGTCCAAACTTTCCGATCGCCAATTTTATGATAAGTTCAGATGATAATTTTTCCGAAGATGAAGTTTCACTTCTAGAAAAGGGTTAGGTTAGATTTCGACGAGGCTTTTACTTGATCAAAATCCATTTTCACAAATACAATAAAAACGATGATTTCTACTAAAATATATTATTAAATGCTCGGCGCTTTTCGATACACAGTATTTTTATCAAGAGCGAAAGAATACTACAAATATGTCTTCTTCTTCTTCTACTTCTTCTTCTTATGATGCCGTCTCCGAACGAAGGTTGGCAATCCAATTGGCAATAATTGTTTTCGACACTGCAGCTCTAAAAATTTCAGTGGACGTTCTTCCAAACCACCTCCGTAGATCTTTCAGCCATGAGTTCTGGCGTCGTCCAACTGATCTTTTTCCTTGGACTTTCCCCTCAATAATCAGGCGAAGGATCTCATATTTTTTGCCGCGCATGATGTGCCAATGTACTGGGGCTTTCTTTCTTTGATGGTTCTCATCAAATCTCGTGATTTTCCCATTGTATTTAGGACGTCGATGTTTGTCCGTCTTTCCATCCAAGAGATATGCAATATTCTACGGTATAGATACATTTCGATAGCGTCTATGCGTCTCTCCATTTCAGTCCAAGTATGATTGAGAACATGATTTCACGCAAAAAATTCCGAAAAACATTCCAGGAAGTATTTACAAGTATAAAAAACTCCAACACAAAATACAACAGCTTCACTTATATTCGTAATCCTAGTCTAAAATTTAAATCATTCCTCTCACATTATAATTTTAATATAGCATTCCGAACTGTTAATTCTTTAGGCCAACATATCAAAAACTGCAAATCTAAGATTGATAAAGGTAATAAATCCGGTGTTTATAAACTGTCTTGCGGGGATTGTAATAAAATTTATATTGGTAGAACCTTCAGACATTTCAAAGTTAGATTATCCAAGCACAAACGAAGTTTTGATTATCATAAATCAGAGTTCCATTATTATAATCACTTACTCGAAGAAAACCATATTTTTAATGATAATTTCAAAATTTTACAGAATGAAAATAACAGAAAAAAACTCAATCTATGGGAAATTTTAGGGATTAACAAAGAAAAGAATTCAGGTCTAATAGTCAAGGATCTAAATCCTTCTCATTTACTCAAGTTTTTCAATTCATAAAGTTAGTAACTCCGATGGGTTTTCCAACGTACCCCTTGTACTTGTACCTATTGTAATATTGAGCAGGAAATACGAATAAAATGTAAGGAATAACTCTGTTTATTACTTTGTTCATCTATTTGATGAAGCCACATTGTGGTGAAACCGGTCAAAGTTTTGTTAATATAGTGAGAATCTAAATACCATAGTTTGAATTGTGGAGGCCGTTACTTGATGTAGATCCATGATATAAATGAGATAAAAACACAATGTTTAACTTTAATCTACACTTTATTTGAAAAAATTCGACGACGTTCCGCTGACACAGCAGCTTTATCAAGAATGAAAAATAGAATGAAGAGTATGGTATTATAAACAAATCGTAGAACAAGTTGGATGAATAACAGGAAAATCCACACCGAGCCATTGTACAGTTAGTATGAAAGGTAATAAAAACTAATTGAACAAGTTAAGTAGGGGTGAGTAATTCAAATCTACCTGTTCATTCAAAAGCTTGTCCGAATGTTTGTATCTATTTATTTCTAATGCTTCTAGGAGATCTAATTTTGAACTTTTTGATTTTATATGTAATATGTCAAAGTTTTTATTGAATGAATGGTTTTCTTTTATTAGGTGGTTTGAATAATTTGAATCAGATTTATTTTTATCGAAGCTACGTTTATGTTCAGATGTTCTTATGCCAAAACTCCTATAGGTCCTACCGATATAAATTTTATCACAAGAACCGCAATTGAGTTTATAGATTCCTGATTTACTTGATTTTTCAACACGAGATTTATTATTTTAATATGTTTACCTAAGTTATTAGAAGTTTTGAAAGCTATATTAAGATTTTGTTTGACGAGAAAGGATTTGATATTTGTACTTGCAGAACCGCAGAATGTTAAACTGTTGAATATTTTATAGTCTTTATGAATAGGATATACTTCATTTATTGCTTTCTGATAGAGTTTTTACGAATGATTAGATCTATCATATCCGGATTATATGAATTATTAATGGCTATCTGTTTGATGATGTTTAACTCTTTATTATAATCTTCTACTGATAAAGGTAAATTGAGTAACCGATGTACCATGCTGTTTAAAGCTGCAACTTTGTGTTGAATTGGATGTAATGAGTAGTTATGTATAATTGTATCAGTATGTGTTGGTTTACGAAAGACCGAAAAACATGATTATTATTTTGTTTAGTGATTTTTAAGTCAAAAAATTTATGGAATCGTTCTGTTCAATTTCTATCATGAATTTAATGTTCAAATGGATGGAATTAATGAAATTAACAAATAAGTCTAATTGACGAGTAGTTCCAATGAAACATACTAAGATGTCGTCAACATACCTATACCAATAAAGAAATTTGGAAATGAGTGGATGTGTATGAATTTTCTGTTCAATATTATTCATGAAAATCTCTGCTAAAAGTGGACTCAAAGGATTTCCCATGATCAAACCATTTTCACTACTGTAATAGATGTTGTTGAAAGAAAAATAATTTTGTTCAATGCAAACGTCCAATAGATTCAATATTTCTGATTTAATTATGTGGTTAACATGATTCGAATTCAACATGTTTTCGATTAATATTTTGACATCACCTGGAGGAACACTTGGGTATAAATTCTCAACATCAAACGAAATAAGTTTTGTGTATTCACTCATTAAATTGCATAAAGTAAATAACCCCGTTAGACCAGTCGTATCTTACGTTATAGCCCCAGCCGTAAAATTGTCGCACTACCTTATAGATATCATTAAAAATTATTGTTCATTCAAATCAAAATTTTCTATAAAAAATTCTTTCGAATTGATAAATAACATAAAAAACGTTAACCTACCACCTAACGCAAAACTAATCGTTTGATGTTGAGAATTTATACCCAAGTGTTCCTCCAGGTGATGTCAAAATATTAATCGAAAACATGTTGAATTCGAATCATGTTAACCACATAATTAAATCAGAAATATTGAATCTGTTGGACGTTTGCATTGAACAAAATTATTTTTCTTTCAACAACATCTATTACAGTAGTGAAAATGGTTTGATCATGGAAAATCCTTTGAGTCCACTTTTAGCAGAGATTTTTATGAATAATATTGAACAGAAAATTCATACACATCCACTCATTTCCAAATTTCTTTACTGGTATAGGTATGTTGACGACATCTTAGTATGTTTTATTGGAACTACTCGTCAATTAGACTTATTTGTTAATTTCATTAATTCCATCCATTTGAACATTAAATTTACGATAGAAATTGAACAGAACGATTCCATAAATTTTTGGACTTGAAAATCACTAAACAAAATAATAATCATGTTTTTTCGGTCTTTTGTAAACCAACACATACTGATACAATTATACATAACTACTCATTACATCCAATTCAACACAAAGTTGCAGCTTTAAACAGCATGGTACATCGGTTACTCAATTTACCTTTATCAGTAGAAGATTATAATAAAGAGTTAAACATCATCAAACAGATAGCCATTAATAATTCATATAATCCGGATATGATAGATCTAATCATTCGTAAAAAACTCTATCAGAAAGCAATAAATGAAGTATATCCTATTCATAAAGACTATAAAATATTCAACAGTTTAACATTCTGCGGTTCTGCAAGTACAAATATCAAATCCTTTCTCGTCAAACAAAATCTTAATATAGCTTTCAAAACTTCTAATAACTTAGGTAAACATATTAAAAATAATAAATCTCGTGTTGAAAAATCAAGTAAATCAGGAATCTATAAACTCAATTGCGGTTCTTGTGATAAAATTTATATCGGTAGGACCTATAGGAGTTTTGGCATAAGAACATCTGAACATAAACGTAGCTTCGATGAAAATAAATCTGATTCAAATGATTCAAACCACCTAATAAAAGAAAACCATTCATTCAATAAAACTTTGACATATTACATATAAAATCAAAAGTTCAAAATTAGATCTCCTAGAAGCATTAGAAATAAATAGATACAAACATTCGGACAAGCTTTTGAATGAGCAGGTAGACGTGAATTATTCACCCCTACTTAATTTGTTTAATTAGTTTTTAATTACCTTTCATACTAACTGTACAATGGCTCGGTGTGGGTTTTTCCTGTTATTCATCCAACTTGTTCTACGATTTGTTTATAATACCATACTCTTCATTCTGTTTGTCATTCTTGATAAAGCTGCTGTGTCAGCGAAACGCGTCGAATTTTTTCAAATAAAGTGTAGATTAAAGTTAAACATTGTGTTTTTATGTCATTTAAATACCATAGCTTTATTTTATTGAATAGACTGTATTTATACCTGTACCACTGAACTGAACGAAACCACGGTCACAGTCATTATTCATTTTCATTTTTATTTTTTGTAGTGAAAACATAGTAAATTTTCATTTTGTTTTATTTATCATGATCAACTACTAAGTAGTAACTGCTAAATCCATTCAATATATATTGTAAAACCACTGGAACACTTGCCTGTCCTCATGCATTTTAGGCACTCTGTATGCTACATAAATTTTAAGCATTAGATTTCCTACGAAAATTTATCATTATCGTATATTCAGTGTACCGCATACACTCAAAATTCAACAAAATAAGTAGCTTTCCCCCTGGAAAATCCTCATTGTTTCAACCCTAGATTTCCAGTCTGTAAATTTATTCCACTTCGAGTCAACATGTATTCATATTATTCATCTTGAGTGAACTTAGAAACCCGGGAAAACTGAGGCAAACAAATTTGAATACAAACAAACGTTAATTAATGAGATATTAAGTAGAAATTATGAAGGCGGTTTACACCGCCATACTGATGATTCGAGAGAGTATGCAAATCACGGTTACCATCTTCTACTGTCTGTAAAGTGACGAATATTCCTGAATTAATCCCTGTCTGTTTGCTGATCCGCCCCTCGGATGCGTTATGACAATTCCGAAGGATAAACAGTATCGGTTCCACAGATGTCTCTGGAGAAAATTCGATTATGCATGAGCTCCAAGTTGAGATGAGTTGGAATCGGAAATATGTATCTGTAGCAATTTGCAATGCAATTCCGCACTTGTATTAATTCGTTGCTGTAGTTCGGTTGGAATTACGATAACCGGTTCAGCCAGTTTCAAGGATGACTGGAATGGCAAACGTTTTAACTTTTCATTAAAATCTGCACGCACTAGGGAATTCAGTTTTTAAACGTAAAACTTGATACTCCTATTCCTTCACGGTTGATATCAATGTTATCATGTTATACATATCAGGATCTTATTCCAGTGTTTCTCAATTCGTTCAGTAATCCCATTATTCCCTAAAGTATATTTTTTCTACTTAGTTATTTAAATGTATATATCCTTTTCGGAAACAACCAGTATAAATTAATGATAATAATTTTATTCAATATTCATCGTAGCTATATGACGACCTTTTAAGGAATAAAAATAGGTAAAAAACTTTTTAAGTTAAATGGTTTTATGTTAAACATACATTGCACTGTTCAAGATAAATGTACTCAAAACCAAAAATAATAAAATAGATACAGTCGTGGGAATTATAAACATATGCATAGACTAGACTAAAATAAAACCGTGGGGCACGTCAATTGTCTACAATCGTTGATTAAAATGTTTGTTTTGTAATGTTACACTATAATTATTAGGCAGTTGTGCAACCGACAACGATGGACGTGTGATAAGTAGGGCTAGAATGTGGAAACAAGCAAGCAAGCTCGATTATAAGCGAGTTTAAGGGTTTCATAGTGGTGAGCGAGTAGTAATTTTGTCATATGTTTTGTCGATTAAAGACAAACAACAAGCAGTGAAACGATTCCTCGCCAGCCAGCAGTGTGAATGTCCAACGATAAGCTAGTTAAAACATCTCTTTTATTTACATGGAGTGTATAACTATTAGAATTTCCATGAGCAAGAAAATAGTAAATAATTTCCTCACTGTCTGCGGGCCAACTGCCTAACGACGAATTAAACGATTCTTCTATCGCACATTAAGTCGATAATTTGTAGACAATTGACGTGCCCCACGGTTTTATTTTAGTCTAGTCTATGCATATGTTTATAATTCCCACGACTGTATCTATTTTATTATTTTTTGGTTTTTAGTACATTTATCTTAAACAGTGCAATGTATGTTTAACATAAAACGGTTTAACTTAAAAAGTTTTTTTACCTATTTTTATTTTCTAGTTTTTAGTTTTTATTTCGCATTCTTTTTAATTCATTTAGTCATTCATTATTGCAAGGTTTCTTGTCCGTAAGTTTATTGCAATCCAACTCCTCTATACGTAGTCCCTGCAAAGATCTTACTCTACTAAGAGCCACGTAGGCTTGACCTTCTTCAAACAGTTTCGCACCTAAGTATACGACTGCGTGATCCACAGTGCTGCCCTGCATTTTATGTATTGTAGAAGCCCATGATAGTATTAAAGGCAACATTCTTCTTTCAGCTGTCCCATAATTGTACTTAGCTGGAAACTGTATGGCTTTCGGGTGTATAAGATGTACTCCGTCTCTTGCGAAATCAATTCGGACGGAAGGTACATCTGTTGCATACATCTGAGTTCGACGAAATTGAGGCCAAACGATTTCGGTGATGTAGCCTATAGCGCCATTTACTAATCCCTTTGAAACGTCAATATTGGACCGTAGCATGACTTTTGCCCCACAAATATTTCCAGTTCCGCTGGTAAACCCCAGTTTTGTTGATATCAGCTGGTATTATTGTAGCTATATCCACATTGTCTGCATTTCGTGTGGCGTGTACTAGCTGATCCTGCGCTTTTATTTTGTAAATGCGAGCACCATTATTTCTGTACAAATTCAATACAGCAGAGTTGTGGTCGTTAACTTGCTGATTTGTGGGTATACCCTTAACGCTTTGTACAACAAGATGCGCCTGAGTCTTGAGGGGAAAACGCTAACGACATATTATTTTTATCCACCCTAATGCCATACAGTTCTCGGCGCGTTTTAACCTTTCACCTTAACTTGGGTGGTGTACCGCTAACGACGTATCATTTTTAGCCACCCTAACGCCACACAGTCCTCAACACGATACAAAATCTTGACTTGGGTGGTGAATTCAGGCTCGATACATTGTATTCTACTGGTTGAGCACTTTCATTTGATACCCATATTGATAGGATTGATAAAACCTACGTTATCCGCCATTTTGTAGCGGCCGCCATCTTGGATTTCAATTTTTTATAGTATATTGTATTCTGATTGTTGAGCCCTTTCATTTGATACCCATATTGATGGGATTGATAAAAGCTATGTTATCCGCCATTTTGTAGCGGCCGCCATCTTGGATTTCAATTTTTTATAGAATATTGTATTCTGCTTGTTTAGCCCTTTCATTTGTTACCCATATTGATGGGATTAATAAAACATAAATTATCCGCCATTTTGTAGCGGCGGCCATCTTGTATTTATAATGATAATGAATAAATATAATTGTATTGTCACCAAAATCCAAAGTGTATACAAAATTTCAGATTAATCGGTTGACAGAAAGAGGGTGAAATTTGAATTACTAAATTTGACCCAAGAATAAATAAAACAAACGGGGCGAGCTAAATAAAACCGTTTAATAAAAACTATTGGGTTCGTCTTTCTCTATAAAGAAATACATGTACATATTAAAAGATTAATACTAAGTAAATTCAATTGACGAGGCTTTTACTTGATCGAAATCCATTTTCACAAATACAATAAAAACGATGTTTCTACTGAAATATATTATTAAATGCTCGACGCTTTTCGATACACAGTATTTTTATCAAGAGCGAAAGAATACTACAAATCTTCTTCTTCTTATGACGCCGTCTCCAAACGAAGGTTGGCGATCCAATTCGCAATAATTGTTTTCGACACTGCAGCTCTAAAAATTTCAGTGGACGTTCTTCCAAACCACCTCCGTAGATCTTTCAGCCATGAGTTCTGGCGTCGTCCAACTGATTTTTTTCCTTGGACTTTCCCCTCAATAATCAGGCGAGAGATCTCATATTTTTGGCCGCGCATGATGTGCCAATGTACTGGGGCTTTCTTTCTTTGATGGTTCTCATCAAGTCTCGTGATTTTCCCATTGTATTTAGGACGTCGATGTTTGTCCGTCTTTCCATCCAAGAGATACGCAATATTCTACGGTATAGATACATTTCGAAAGCGTCTATGCGTCTCTCCATTTCTGGATTAAAAGTCCTACTTTCACATCCATAAGTAAGGACAGGAAAAACATAACAACGAAGTAGTCGCATACGAAGCTGAAGATTAAGTCCACGGTTGACGAAAATGTCTATCATGCCAACGAAAGTTTTACGGGCTTGTTCGATTCGAGATTTGATCTCTATTTTCGGGTCACTTTGGTCGTTCACCGTGGCTCCTAAATACCGAAACGAATGCACTTGTTCCACAGGTTGGTTGTTAATGCGTATTACAGCCTCCACTGCTTGCTTAGAAAACACCATACTTTTAGTTTTGTTAACGTTAACAGATAGTCCAAAGCGTTGGCTATGCTCTACAATAAGGTTCATGGCTCTCTGCAAGTTTTGAAGGTTGTTAGCTAGTACCACGGTGTCGTCTGCGTAGCGGATATTACTAAGTAGTTTTCCATTTATTCTAATGCCTGTTTCTATGTTTTCAAGTGCGTCTTTGAATATTGCTTCTGAGTAAATGTTAAATAATAGAGGCGACAGCACACAGCCTTGACGTACACCTTTTCGTATTGCTACCTGTTCAGATAATAGCCCATTAACTCTCACTTGTGCAGTTTGGTGCCAATAAAGATTTGTAATAATGCGTAAGTCTTCTGCATCAACCCCGGTATTTATATGTCTTACTAAAAAATTTTTATATATACTAAAGAGGCAATCCACTCAGAGCTATTTGTACTTGAACTAATGTTTTGGAAATAAATTTAATAAGGGTGAGTTATTTATCCCTACCTGATCATTAAGAATTTCCGGTGAATTCCTAGATCTGTTAATTTCAAGTGCTTCCAGAAGGTTGAGTTTTATACTTCTATTCTCAAAATGTAGGAATTTGAATACTGAATTGAAAGAGTGACGATTTTCCCTAAGAATATTTGAATAATTTGAATCGGTTTTTCCATTGATGAAACTGCGTTTATGTTCAGAGATTCTAACATTAAAATTTCTTCGTGTTGTACCTATATCAAATCAATTGCAATCTGCACAATTCAATCTATAAACACCTGATTTATTTTCTTTATTAATTGGAGATTTATAATTCCTGATAAATGAACCTAATTTTGTTGATGTTTTGAACGCTATATTTGAATTTGAATTTTTAAGAAGGGATTTCACATTATTGCTAATATTGCCTATACAGTGTGTTCCAACGAAAATTTGACCCCCCCTCTAACTCCGAAATGAGTAACATTAGCGAAAAACACCAAGACACGTCGATTTTTGTTTCGAGGGGGAGCATTTTTCGAAATAATTCGAAACTTGTCAGATCAACCCCCTACCCCCAGCAACCCTAATTTCGAAATTCATCATAGGGAATAAGGGTCGAGTGGCACCTTACTGTAAAAGACTGTCAATTCTCCATTCTGATTTGTCATTTTTAGAATTTTAAATTAACATACAGGGTGTCCCAACCGAGGGTAAAGTTGAATTCCTGCAAATCCCAAATACTAAATGAAATCGATTTATTTTGGCATAATGCAAGCGCAGGTTTATGCTCGGTCTAGAAAAACGACCTACACTTGTGAATTTGGAGTTGGTGCAATCAACCCCCTATTTCCAGCATCCCCAACTCAAAAATCATTCGATCGATAATAGGTCAAGTGGCACCTCGTTGGAAAGGTATTTCAATTTTCTCTTCGAATTTGGTATTTTCGAAATTCAGAATCATCATACAGGGTGTCCCGAAGCAGGAACATTGAAAATCCAAATAACTTTTGAAACTGGTTCATTTCGGTATACGAGAACATGTTTGATCCGAGAATAGGACTTTCTTGTGTGGTTATAGAATTTTTGCAATCAACCCTTCCATTCAGCATCCCCAACTTGAAAATCATACAAATAATTCAAGTGGCATATCTTCAGAAAGGTTTTTTGAATTCCAGAATGATTAAAGCATTTCATTCAGTTCGGCTCTCCATACAGGATGTCGCTTTCAAAAAATTCAATATCGTCATTTGAAATTATCAACTAAAATTAATTCGAAACTGTTAGAAGTAGTGGGGTACGATGTGTTGAGCATCAATTACAAAGAAATAAAGCTGATTTCTGCATTGAAAATGTTCACATTTTCTTCATTTCCATCTGGCGTGCAGTCATCTGTTATTTCTCATTTTTGCAATGAAATATTATTATTATTCAGATCAGTTCCTCATTATTGTTGTTGTTCGTCAGTTGAAATTAATCTGAAAATGGTTTATTCCACTGGGGAAAGGGTCGAAATTGTATCGACGTATTTTCGAAATAACAGTTGTGCCAAAGAAACGGCAAGGATATTCGATAGGAACCATCCTGAAAGAGAAAGGAGTCAGTCACCAGTACGTTAAATATTTGGTTGACAAATTCCTAGCTACGGGTTCGGTGGCAAACAAAAACATGAAGTGGCATGTCCTGTCAGAAATGAGGCAACGGAAGTGGCAGTAGTGGGTCATCTACAAATGGAGAATACTACTTCGATCAGAAAACTATCTCGTCTGACTGGTGTATCAGCTACAACTGTCCATAGAATCGTGAAACATCACAAATTTCACCCTACAAGGTAAAATTAGTGCATGAAATAAACGAAGTTGATCCAGATCGTCGTTTACAGTTTTGTGAAAATCTAAGTGAAAACCTAAACGCTAATCCAAATTTTCTGAATAACATCTGTTTTTCTGATGAAAGCACCTTTATGCTCAGTGGTGAAGTGAATAGACATAATTGTCGATATTGGGACACACAGAATCCTCATTGGTTTAGAGAGGCCCACACGCAAAGGCCTCAGAAGTTGAACGTTTGGGCAGGAATTTTGGCAATCATCTAGTTGGGCCTTTCTTTATTGAGGGTAATCTGAATGGAAATGGCTACTTACAGTTGTTAGAGGAACACATACATCCTAGATTGACAAAAATTTTACAGAACGATCCAACTCTTTCTGAGGACGAAATGCGTTTTCAACAAGACGGTGCTCCTCCGCATTATGATGCTCGGGTGCGCCAATATTTAGACGAGAATTTCCCAGGAAGGTGGATTGGTAGAAGAGGACCTGTTGAGTGGCCAGCCAGGTCACCAGATTTAAATCCCCTAGATTTTTTTTTGTGGGGCCATCTAAAATCTAAAGTTTATGCCACAAGACCAGAAAACCTGGAGGAGCTGCGGATGAGGATTATCACAGAATGCCGACTTTTGACTCCTGAAGTTTTCGCTAATGTGAGAAGAGAGTTCGAAAATCGTCTGTATAACTGTATGGAGGTGGGCGGAGGTCATTTTGAACAATTGTTGTAATAATCAAGTTAGTTTTTGTTTTCAATTGAATACAAGTTCAATAAATCTCGTTTTCCTGTTTAGATGAGCATCCAATCAGTTTCTCCATCATCCCTCATCCTGATCCTCACGCCAGAAAACCTCGATTGCCAAACTGAAACCAATGCCTCAGTGATTCAGAAAATAGAAAATCTTTCTGGAACTTTGCCACTCAACCTGTAATCACTTGTATGATTTTTTGAGTTGGGGATGCTGAATGGAAGAGATTGATTGCAAAATTCCATATTCACGCAAGAGAGTCTTATTCTCGAATCAAACATAAACATGTTCTCGTATTATACCGAAATGAACCAGTTTCAAAAAGTTATTTGGGTTTTCAGTGTTCCTGCTCCGGGACACCCTGTATGCTGATTCTGAATTTCGAAAATACCAAATTCGAAGAGAAAATTGAAATACCTTTCCAACGAGGTGCCACTTGACCTATTTTCGATCGAATGATTTTTGAGTTGGGGATGCTGGAAATAGGGGTTGATTGCACCAACTCCAAATTCACAAGTGTAGGTCGTTTTTCTAGACCGAGCATAAACCTGCGCTTGCATTATGCCAAAATAAATCGATTTCATTTAGTATTTGGGATTTGCAGGAATTCAACTTTACCCTCGGTTGGGACACCCTGTATGTTAATTTAAAATTCTAAAATGACAAATCAGAATGGAGAATTGACAGACCTTTACAGTAAGGTGCCACTCGACCCTTATTCCCTATGATGAATTTCGAAATTAGGGTTGCTGGGGGTAGGGGGTTGATCTGACAAGTTTCGAATTATTTCGAAAAATGCTCCCCCTCGAAACAAAAATCGACGTGTCTTGGTGTTTTTCGCTAATGTTACTCATTTCGGAGTTATAGGGGGGTCAAATTTTCGTTGGAACACACTGTATATGCTGAACTATTGAATTTCTTGACTTGGTGTTCACCGGATGGATATATATGTTGTAAAGCTAATTTTTGCTTTTCTTTATGTAGTATGCTGCTAACTACATTTGTATCATAACCATTATTTATTGCGATCTGTTTCATCAAATTCAATTCTCTGAAATAATTTTCATTAGACATCGGTGTGTCCAAGAGTCTATGTATATAGCTGTTAAATGCTGCAACTTTATGTTGGTAAGGATGTGCCGTTGTATAATGAATTGTGATATCTGTATGAAAAGGCTTATGATAAATTGAAAACTGGTGTTTATTATTTAATCTTGTTATTGTTAGGTCTAGTAAATTGATCGAACTGTTTTGTTCTATTTCAGAAGTAAATTTCATTTTTGGGTGCAGGTGTTGATGAAATTTTCTAATACAGTGAACTGTCTGTTTGTTCCTGTGAAGCACACAATAATGTCATCGACATATCGATACCAATATAGGAAATGTTTACTAAGCGGGTGTGTAGGAATAGTTTTTTCTATGTTATCCATGAAGATTTCTGCTAAAAGAGGGCTTAGAGGTTTCCCATTATAAGTCCCTCATCACTTTCATAAAAACAATCGTTAAATAGAAAATAGTTTTGAGATATGCAGACATCTAATAAAGCCACAATGTCGTATTTTATTCGTGGATTCGTCATATTTGGTGTTAACAAATTATTGATTATATTATAGAGATTTTTCGGTGGAATACTTGGAAAAAATTCTTGACATTAAAGAGACTAACTTTGCATTACTTGGAATGACAATATTTTCTTTTTTCCCCATCAAATCATTTGAATTACGAATAGGAAAAGACGGTTTAAAATTACAACATTTTTCTAGAATATGTATTGATAATTTGGAAATCTTGAATGCTGGGGCATGGATGAATGATACCACTGGTCTTATTGAATAACCATTTTTGTGCAATTTAACTAAAGAATAAAGTTGAGGTGGTAAAGGATTCGGTAGGATAAGTTAATGTAATGATGGATTTTGAGTTCTCAATGATAGCTCTGAGTGGATTGCCCCTTTAGTATATATAAAAATTTGTTATTGAGATAAACAGGGTGCTTCAACCAAAACTAAACACAGGATATATCTATCAAGATATCCATTTCTGATCAAAACGCAAAAACAGGTCAATTTTTGTTTCAAGGAGGACATCTTTTTGGGTACGAAACTTGCCTGAAATATCAACCCTCTAAGCGGGGTTGCAATCCTTGAACAATTTGAATGGAGAAGACGGGTCGAGTGATGACTCAAAAGAAAAGTGGTATCTTTGTCTACATTGCCTTGATTGACTGTTCATTTTTGATTGAAAACTGTAGCAGATACAAGGCGAGCAACTGAAAGATAGGGAAGACTATTTCCTGAGACTATTCAAGTTTCAGTGAAGTAACATGGAACCGATCCATGCTGATCAATGACAGTCATCATCAAGTACCATCCCCATCTCGAATTTCAACCCCCTAGAGCAGGGGTGATCACCCTTGAAAATTTGGAAGAGGGTAGATGGGTCGAGAGATAACTCGAAGGAAAGGTATTATCTTTGTCTGCATTCCTGTGAACGAATTTTTCATTTTTGATTGAAAACTGTAGAGTGAGCTACTGAAAAATGGGGAAGACTATCTATCGCCCTGAGCTATTCAAGTATAAGTGCAAAAAAAATGAAACAGATTCATCCCAGATCAAAGGCTGTCATCTTCTGAAACACCATTCACATCTCAAATTTCAACTGTTCCATTTTTTTGCACTAATACTTGAATAGCTCAGGGCGATAGATAGTCTCCTTTATCTTTCAGTAGCTCACTCTGTATCTTCTACAGTTTTCAAACAAAAATGAAAATTCGTTCACGAGGATGCAGACAAAGATAATTCCTTTCTTTCGAGCTAGGCATAGGTATCAATAGGTAGTGTCAATAGTAATTTTCTTTCAACTAGCCTTTCTTTAATTGAATCTCAACAACCTTCATTAGTTAAATTTCTTAGTTCTAGTAGAATTGAAATATTTCTCCAATTTTAGATAAAATTAGAAACAAAACCATTACAACATATACTGAAAAATTATAATACTCAACTCATTGATCAATTTGTATAACCAAATCGATACCGGCTAATTTATCTCTAACACTTTGATCACTTATTCGCGCTTTGTATTCAAACTGAATTCTCTGCGCTTCACGCTCTCTTCTTATATAGAAGTACGAATTGTTCTAGATCATCTGCGTAACTTCGGATCTGTTCCAGATCTTCGTTCGAGAACCTTCCGGAAACGGCAACACTAATTTTTACGTAACACGGCGCGTTGAAACCTCTAAATCGCTCTCGAATTCTTCCGAAAGTTTCCCGCACTCGTCACTTCGCCTGGCCGTGACCGGGTCGGCTTTAGGGACGATTGGATATCGTTAAAATATATAAGAAAATATGGTGGAATGACGTTGAATTATAATTCCTATCAAAACATAAAATGAGACGAAGCTTTAGAAAATAAAACTGGCTGATAAATAGTTCAATTGGGTGTGTTCGCTAGAGGTACCTTTCATAATTATTAAATGGAATTAGAAAAAACTGAGCAACTGTCATTTGAAAATGTAGCTAATTATGTTACGAAAATTGTCTTGAATATTCCAATTTCAGACTTCATTACCAATATCGAAGTTGCAGGAAGTCGAAAGTGCTGCGATGTGTTCCAAGTACTGTTGGGAGCTCCGTCTCATCAGCCGTAGCGCTACCGTTCCCCCAAATTTGATGCACATTGATCACTATTTAAATTCCTCCATAATGAAGATAAAACATTTTTCAGGTATTTTCGTATGAGATTGTATCACTTCCACAATTGGCAGAAATGAATTTATAAAAACCAAACCAAATAATATTTTTCTGATTATCATTGAATTTTTAATTGCTCATGAATATACGTGAAGACGGCAGCTCAAGTAAATAAATGCTAGTTAATTTTCATTGTTCATCTGTTCACAGTTATTTGTCAAAGTTTAAATCATTTTGGACTTGTAGAAATGTAACAGGGGAACCATACTATCTTGTATATGATTCAATAAACGAGTGAAATAACCTGAGGAAAAACTTGTTTCTTATAGGTACTGCACTAGCTATAGCTTGTCTGTTTATGTTGTGTAAGTGTCGTGTGTACATAAAGAGTACCAAAGATTTTTCTGCTTAGCCGCTTCATTCTCTCTTGCATTCCATGATTTCCAAACGAAGACAAAGGTGAAGGGAGGGGGTTTGGGACAGGAATCTATAATGGGTTCTGTTTATGAAAACTCTACACCATCATTCACATTAGTTAAACTTTAAGCAACTGAATTCAAACGTATCCGTAAGAACTTTACAGATGATGAACCTTCGGGACGTCTGAAAAGTACACCTACCGGACTTATATACATTTTTGTCTGAAAGTTTTGATGAGGGCGTACAGGTGGATGTGGTTTATTCTGACATTGCCAAATCATTTGATAAGGTTCATCATAAAACACTTATCTGTATATTATATGATTTTGGATGTAGTGAATCGCCATCGAGATGGGTCGAGTCCTATTTGACTAATAGACTAGAGTATGTTACTTTGAACGGACATTCCTCCAAACCATTTCATGTTCATTCCGAGGTACTTTAGGGATGGCATCTGGAGCCTCTGCTCTTTGTTATTTATATGGAAGATATATCTGAACTGTTTGCTGATGACCTAAAAATCTATAATTCGCCGATGCGAAGTTGTTTCAAGATAACTTGAACCGAATTTTCAATGTTGTTCTTCAAGATATTTCAAACTTAATATAGATAAATGTCAACATATTATTTTCACGAAAAATGTCATTGTTGTCGAAACTACTTTCTCTCTTGGTGACCTACATATAAACAGAGTGGATAAGGTAAGAGACCTTAGCATCATACTGGACGAAAAACTTTCTTTTATTTCTCACATCGATAGTATAGTCTCTAGAGTTTTTAAGATGCTCGGTTTCATTCTCAGATTTAGTAGGAATTTTGAGAACTACGAATCTTTGAAAACTTTATACTTTACTTTGGTTAGGAGCAATTTAGAATATGTTATTCCGGTGTGGTGCCACTGTTATCATGTCCATATTGACCGAGTTGAGAAAGTTCAAGAAAGGTTCTTCAAGAGTTTAAATTCTAGGTGCAATCGTTGGTTGTTGCAAAGTATTTGCAACTGTTTCGGCTTTCCTATAGTGAATTATTTATGTTCCAATGTTCCTCAGTATCGGAACCGTCAAAGTTCTTTTATGTTCCTAGAGCTAGAACTGCACTTTTCTATAATTCTGTATTTTTGAGATCCATGAGATTCTTCAATCATCATTTAAAACGCTTGGATGTTTTCGCCTTAAGTGTAAATGTGTTCAAGCAAAAATTCACCTTTCATCTGATGAAAAATTACGAAGCTTAATCTTTAGTTTTTGAGTTGATTTCTGTTATGGAATTGAATGACACTTTTCTTTGTATTATAACGTTTAAATTGTATTACTGTAGACAATTCCTGTTATTGGGTTTTTCACCAGTTGGGATTCCGATTATTGAAAATGAATAAATGAATAACAACGCAAAAATTCACTGAAGGTGTTAGATAACCTCAGAATGAAAGTGATATAGATAATGGAGGTTAGAAGTATGTCGAAAGAACGTGTTTTTTACATAAAAAACAGATACACATAAGAAAGCTGTCCGCGCCTTGGGTGCAGCGTCCGCTAACGTTAGACTAATATATGTTCGAATGCACATTTCCAAAGCACCGTTGGCGCCGTTTGAGTGCGATAAATCCGAGTAGGGACGCCAACTATTTACTGTGGGTGAAACCTGGAGTTACCTTCATACTGCAGAAACTAGAATACAGTCCACACAGTGGACTGTAAAGGATAACCAATTTCAAAGAAAGCAAAAACTGTTTCGAAGAATTTTTATATAAGAAACAATATTCAACCTTCCGTAGAATGTTAAATATCAGTCCTTTAAGGAGGTGGTTTTCCGATCCACCCTTTATAATCACCGTCAACTGGGGCAACACAGCAGTGGTACAGCACGGTCAGATATCATGAATAACAGCAATGGACTGCAGTTTTGGTCTTATTTGAACTCGTCAGCATTGGATAACCATTCACAATATCAGGCTACACTGCCACCTACTCATCTAAATTCGTTGGAGTACCACCAATCATGTAATGTTACTGCGCCCTACAACTTACCGAGACAAAAGCCAAATCACCCATGCCTCCAGAAAACCGTGATGACAAAGAGGAAACTTCGTGCAGTCACACTAGTGCAACAATTCATCGCAACGCTACACACCGTGTCAGATAGGAAACGGTCTATCGAAGGACCGACGCTCCTCCTTTCTATCTAATTGTCAACCAGGTATACACAAAATCTCTGAAAACACTATTAGTTGCGCAACTAAGTTCTCGCTGTATGTCAATAGATGGCTCCAGCAGTAAGTGCCGGTCGATTTTTACATATCAAGAACGTCTCAAACAAATCTTAGACATATGTGACCACTGTGACACTTTAGTGGTTTTGTTTATGCATCATATACTTTTAGTTGTGCGAAAATGTCTGATTTTGCGCCAAATAATCGTCATTTGCGAGAAGTGTTGATTCACTTATTTCTTTCGAAGACAATGGTGGCTGAAGCACATAGAGAGCTCCAAGAAGTTTACGGAGATGCAGCTCTGAGAGAAACAACGTGCCGCTGATTTCGATGTGGACGACCGTCCTCGTGAAGGAAGGCCAAAAATCTTCGAAGACGCTGAATTGGAGGCATTACTCGACGAGGATCCATGCTAAACGCAAGAAGAGTTTGCTAGAGTTCTAGGAAATACCTGCCAGGCCTCTTCCAAGCGACTGCATGCTTTGGCAATGACTCAAAAGCAAAGAACTTGGGTAGCTTATGATTCGAAGCAAAGAGACGTTGATCATCGTTTTTTGCTTGTGAACAACTGCTCCAGCGCCAAAAAAGAAAGGGTTTTCTTCATCCCATCGTAACGGGTGGTACAAAATGGATTCATTACAGCAATCAAAAACAAAAATATTTTTGGGAATGCTTCGTCATGCTTCCACATCATCCCTTTGGCCGAATATTCACGCTGCGAAAGTTATGCTGTGTATTTGGTGGGACCAAGTCGGTGTTATTTATAAGTAGTTATTGAAACCGAACAAAACGATCACTGCGGAACGGTATCGAACTCAATTGATGCGATTGAGTAGATCACTGCGCGAAAAACGGCCACAATACCAGCAGTGACACGAAAAAGTGATTCTACAGCATGATAACGCTCGTCCTCACGTTGCCGAACCCGTTAAAACCTACCTGGAAACGCTCAAATGTGAACTCCTAACCAACCCGCCTCATTCTTATTGCATTACATGGCATATGATCTGGCTGAACAGCAGTTCCGCTCATATGAAGATCTCGAAAAATGGTTTGATTCGAGGATAGCCTCAAAGATGAACACTTCTACCGTCACGGTATTCGAACTCTGCCAGAAAGATGGGAAAAAGTTCTAAGTAGCGATGGGTAATATTTTGAATGATTCATTTGTAATCATTCTTCACAATAAAGTTGTATTTTCATAAAGAAAATCAGCGAGAACTTTCATTTGGATCTGATACTAACGAGATAATCGCAATGTGTGAAGAATTTTTATTCAAGGAACAATATTCAACCTTCCGTATGATATAAAATATCCCTCCTTCGAGGAGGTAGTTCTCCGATCCGAATTGGCGAACTAGTGTGACTGCTTGAAGTTTTTCCGTTTAACTACTCTTTGTCATCACGGTTTCCTGGTGGCAATGGGGAAGTGGCTTCTGTCTCGGTTCGTTGCAGAGCGCAGTAACATTTATGTTTAAAATCAAATCAAATCAATTTTATTGTACTTGCTATACTGGGTGTACTTGTCAGCAACAAATAAAATGTATAGTGCACAACATAAATATTAAAATAGCACTTAAACATTTTTACCAAACAAATATACATAAAATGCCAGTTTCAAAAACAATATATATAATATATATATATATATATATATATATATATATATATATATATATATATATATATATATATATATATATATATATAGGGTTTTACCCCGACGAGTTGCCCTATATATCTGTTCATGCAATCAAACTGATTTCATGAAAAATATAAATCCACCACCCGGTAATTAATACCATTGCCAGGCAATGATTATAATCAAAACATATCCTGGAGTAATTATATATTAGGATAACGTTAAATGTTATGAGAATATATCAATCTACCAGAATATATACATACTATAGCATCATCAGACAATGATATCAATGTACCAACGAGTAGTGTCAGAGGCTTTCCCCGGAAAAATCCAGTGTACGGACCTTAGTCAAGTAACACTGAATGTTACTCATTAATAGTTTCCTTTGTGTGAAGTGGTGAACGATCGAATAGAATACTGTTCTGAATATAAATATGACAAAATTGTCAGTTAATTATATTACATTTATATAAACAAATAAATAAAATATGAAATGAGATTCTGAGCAGTATAAACTAAAGAGAAAACCTATGACTCTACCTCATTATTATTTTCGGAAAGAAACCTACGAAGAATATTACAAGATTTGATGACTGTTATCTTTTGTAACTGTTCAAACAAATTTTTCTTCAGACCCAAAATCTCAATACTTTTGTGAAGATTTCTAGGAATAACGCCTGTTGTAGAAATAATAATCGGTAGAATAAATATTTTCTTCATTTTCCACATTTTTTAATCTCGTCGCCAAGCATCATATATTTAGAAATTTTTCATTGTATTTATTTTGTATATTATGTGTGTCGGGTATAGCAATATCAATTATATATGTTATTTGATTCTGTTTATCAATAAGAACGATATCTGGTCTATTGTGTTTTACAGCTCTGTTGCACAGTATTGTTTTATCAAAATAAAGTTTATATTTGTCATTTTCACAAATAATCTCAGGTTCATATTTTGAAATTTTTTTCTTTTGGGAATTAGGTCATGTTTAATTCCTAGATTGAAGTGAATAATATTAGCGACGGCATTATGTCTTTCTAAATAATCTGTTGAAGCAAGGACTGAGCAAGATGATAATATATGAAAAACTGTTTCTGAAGAACAGAAACATCTACGGCAAGAATCATCTATATTTTGTTTGATGATATGTTTTCTATAATTCCTTGTGAAAACAACCTGGTCCTGGATCGCAATTGCCAAGCCTTCTGTTTCAGCAAACAATTCTCCAGATACTAACCATTTATTCGATGCAATTTCATCAATATAATCATTTTTCAATTCTTTAGGTGCTTTCCGTGTAATTCCTTCTGCATCCAACTTTCTATTTTAGAATTATCATCAAATATATCGAAATCTACCTTTTGCATTGTCAAGTTCAGAGGTGTAAGATTATAATCTGAAGCAACAACAATATCATGTAATTTAGACGTTCTCTGTTTATCATGAAAATGGGAACGTAGATGAAAAATCTGTTTACTATGAAGATTATTCAAATCAATTAATCCACGACCTCCAAGATATATATATATATATATATATATATATATATATATATATATATATATATATATATATATATATATATATATATATATAGGGGTTTTACCCCGACGAGTTGCCCATATATCTGTTCATGCCATCAAACTGATTTCATGAAAAATATAAATCCACCACCCGGTAATTAATACCATTGCCAGGCAATGATTATAATCAAAACATATCCTGGAATAATTATATATTAGGATAACGTTAAATGTTATGAGAATATATCCATCTACCAGAATACATACATACTATAGCATAATCAGACAATGATATCAATGTACCAACGAGTAGTGTCAGAGGCTTTCTCCCGGAAAAAAAATATATATATATATATATATATATATATATATATATATATATATATATATATATATATATATATATATATATATATATATATATATATATATATATATATATATATATATATATATATATATATATATATATATAATACAAATACATTAATACTCAGACATAGAGAAAACCCTCAGCGTGAATAGAATCACATGAAATAGGACAGATACTTTTACAGTCGTTCAACAGAGTAATAGGCTTTCTCATAGAATAAATTTTTCCGTGCATTTTTAAAGCTTTTGGGATCATCAATTTGCCTCAAGTTCTAAGGTAACCTAGTGTAAAAATTGCTTGCGACGTACTTAGGTGACGCTTCATACAAAGCGGATCTATGCAAAGGATAGCTAATTGTTATCGCGTTTCTTGTGCCATAGACATGGTGATCACCTAGCATTTCGAACTGTTCAAAACTATTTTTGGCATAAAGTGCAACCTTCATTATGAAAATACTAGGAATCGTCAACAGACCATGAATAAAGCTGTCACTGCAAGACTGTCGAGGTCCCAAGCCAAACATTAGTCTCACCAACTTTTTTTGCGCCACAAATACCAGACTCCAGCCACTGGATCTGTCCAACAGGATAATGTTGTAGGAAAGATCACTGTATGCCAACGCAAGGTAAACACTCAACAGTCTGGTACGATCAAGAAACGATCTCATCTAAAGCAAGGCAAAATGCGCCTTACCCAGCATTTTACAAACCTGATCAATACGAGTTGCCCAGGTCAGGCTCTCATCGACATTGGTACCCAAATATCTAGTATCTGTCAATGAGACGAAATCTACGAGCGGTGCTGACCTTCTCTTATAAAAACTTTAGGTGACAGTCTTAGCTCTGTTCAAAATAAGTCGATTCCTCTGACACTAAACATCCATTCTTTCATCAATCAGTTCAAGAATAAATTGAAGTTCCCCAGGGGTAGATCCAGAAACAACCACTGCGGTGTCTTCGGCGTATATCACGATATGTCCGAGACCTATAAATGACACAAGATCATTTATGAATCAACTGGACAAAACTGGTCCCAAAACCGACCCCTGAGGAACCCCTAGCTCCAGTTCATACACCAGACGAATCCCCAGACACCCTCACCATCATAACTCTGCGTTCCAAGTAGAACTTGATCCAATTCAAGCAAACAACTCCAGGCTAATGCGAAAATACTTTGAACAGGCAATCGACGACTGCATCCGGTCAGCATGGTGGCGCTTCAACGAATTGAGATGAGTAGGTGGCAGTGTAACAGTGAATATTTATGCAATGCTGACGAAGTCAAATGAGACTGAAACTGCAGTCCATTGCTCCTATTCATGACATCTGACCGTGCTGTACCACTGCTGTGGGGTCCTGGTTAACGGTGATTATGGAGAGTGGATCGAGAAACCATCTCCTTCAAAGAGGGATGTTTAATATACTACGGAAGGTTGAATATTGTTTCTTTAATAAAAATTCTTCAATGTGACCACACATGGCGACAATCTCGCAAGTAATAATTTCTAGAGATTTTGTGTAAAAGCAGTTTTTTCGGCAGGAAAAGAGGTGACGACTGTTTTCTGAGATTAGTCATAGTTATTTTAATCGATTACCATCAAAGCAGAAGAACCGTCATAGGAGCCTACTAAGCTCTACAGGCTCTTTCAAATGATTCGTAGAAACTGGCAATATTCTATCAACTCCAAGAACTAAGATGTCAGAATGTCCAAGTGAGAGTGTTAAACGTTCAACTAAGCGAATAGCCACTACAGAATAGTCACCCCCGACCGGAAAGTCAATCTGCACTCAACTAAAATGAATAAATTCAAACAAAAGATTTCTCTATATACAACAAAAATAATAGCGAGAGTTTACTCGACTGACTTCAGTGCGAAAGTTCAGAAAATTTATATTTCACATATGTTATTCAATGAAAAAATACGGAATTTAGAAAATGTGATCTTAAAAGATATGATAATGGTTCTCCATCAAGCATAAGAGTCCATGAGGTAGGTATGAAATGAAAACTCTATTTCTAAGACACGTGGTTAACAATTTCCATCGATATTTTCGGAAAAATATAGCAATTCACTTGTTGAACTATTCAGAGGGGAAAATAGTTAAGGTAGTTAGATTAGGTAAGTGTTATAGCAGAAAGTTTCGATTTAGTTACCCTTTGAAATCAGTTTTCAGTTCAAATGAGAAAATGACGTAGTTCATGAAAAACGTGAGTGTACCTAGGTAAGAGCAAGTTCAAGAGAAATTATAAATTTGAATTGTGGAGGCCGTTACTTGATGTAGATCCATGATATAAATGAGATAAAAACACAAGGTTTAACTTTGATCTACACTTTATTTGAAAAAAATTCGACGACGTTTGATTTTCGTGCTGAAAATCAAGCAAATCAGAATCTATAAACTCAATTGCGGTTCTTGTGATAAAATTTATATCGGTAGGACCTATAGGAGTTTTGGCATAAGAACATCTGAACATAAACGTAGCTTCGACAAAAAATAAATCTGATTCAAATTATTCAAACCACCTAATAAAAGAAAACCATTCATTCAATAAAACTTTGACATATTACATATAAAATCAAAAAGTTCAAAATTAGATCTCCTAGAAGCATTAGAAATAAATAGATACAAACATTCGGACAAGCTTTTGAATGAACAGGTAGATTTGAATTACTCACCCCTACTTAACTTGTTCAATTAGTTTTTATTACCTTTCATACTAACTGTACAATGGCTCGGTGTGGATTTTCCTGTTATTCATCCAACTTGTTCTACGATTTGTTTATAATACCATACTCTTCATTCTATTTTTCATTCTTGATAAAGCTGCTGTGTCAGCGAAACGTCGTCGAATTTTTTCAAATAAAGTGTAGATCAAAGTTAAACCTTGTGTTTTTATCTCATTTAGAAATTATAAAATTAATACTCACCCTTCTTTTGATTGGAAGGTTTCACAAAGATAATCACTTGATTCTAAGAATCAACCAGGTAAAGATATTGATAGATAGCTTCAACCTGGTAAAATAGAGAAGGCTCAACTTCTTTCACGAAGTTACAAATGAAAAAAACTCTTGAACCAATTGTTCGTTTTTCACGAAGCATAGTTTGCCAAGAACCAGAGCATTTCCTGTGCAAAACACTATAATTCACATTGCTGCTTCTCCGCACACTTTTTCGAATAATTTCCGGTATTTTCAGCCAATTAAAATCCATAATTCCTTAATAGTACAATAATTTGGGAGGGAAAAACAAGCCGTCAACTGAAATTTTTCTAACCCCTCAATGAATGCAAGAAAGACAACAAATATTCATTTAACCGAATGAAAGCATTCCATATCAGTCGTACAACACAGCAGTCAGGCAGTTACTACACCACAGAAGTGGCTTACGGGTTGCAGTGTATAGAGAGTAAATGTACCGGGGTGATTCAAAGTGAAATTAACCGATAGAATCATAAATTGCGGAGTTGAAACTTTGGTGATCGAGCAAATCTATTGAATACTATTGAAATCAACATTTGACACGTTACACAATCACCTCGTGAACTACTATTTAGCAGAGAAAAACGCCGAGTACTGTACTGAGTGGGTTTAGGAGGTTGAGAAAAATACCCCAGCAAGCTTTCGGGGAAGTAGACGTGTTTAATGATTTATAGTAGAATAATATAAAATCTGTAAAGGACAAAAAATATTCTATATAAAACTATTCTGTTACAAAGTGTTATACCATTCTTACCTGTACCAAGCTAATCAGGGTTGATTCTATAAGATAGAATTTACTGAATCGCCTAAGGGCTACGAATTTCAATTAAACACTATAGATATCGTAAACAATTGTAATTTACTACGATGTAGCTTCCTCAAGCGATGTCGTGTGAAAGAGTATCACAAGTGTTGAACAGAAAAACATATTAAGCAGTAATAGTTTTAAATTCCTGATATGATACCGGTAGTGTCATCTGTATAACATTGGTTGAATAAAATGATTTTGTAATTTATAGGAGTCTATTGAATTTACTGAATAATAAAGAATAATAAATTTCAATACTGAAATACTATTTCAGTACATCTACCCCCTCTAGCTTATTGAAAACAACAATAATGAGGAAATAAGCTCATAATGGATTGAAATATTTTTTAAATGACACACATGAAATGAGCATCTCTCCTTATTGGATTTTACATCTACTAGAATATAAGTATCGAAAGAAATAGCCTTTTCTATACGGTAAGGACCTTCAAATAACAATAAAATTTCTTCGTTTCCTGTTTCAAGACAGAGGATATAGGGTTAGACCTCAGTAAAACCAAGTCTCCAGGTTCCAATTTAGGATACGGCCTTGCAGATTTGCGCAAAGCTCGACGAGCTGCTCTACTATGCAAAGTTTCTTTAGCCAATATCAACTTTTTTTCTAAGTCTTCAGTTATGTGTGGTACCTGTAACGCTGTAGGTAAAAGGGACACCCTACTCGCATCGATTTGAAGTTCTCTAGGACTAAAGCCCGTAGATTCATGGACTAAAGAATTTAAAAACTTAGAAAAATTATTTAATTCATAAGCCCACCCGTAGGCTGTTCATTACAATATGTTCTACAGAGGCGACCAATTTCTTCCATCACGCGTTCTGATGGGTTCGACTGCGGTCTTCGAATCGACGAAAAAATAACTTTCAAGCCCATGCTATTTAAAGTTTCTTTCCAACGTTTGGCCGTAAACTGCGTTCCATGATCATTCAGTATACTCTCCGGAATCCCCATTCTCGGAAACAAATAATTTGTTAATCGATTTAGAAAAGATCGAGAAGTCGCTCGTTTTAGTGGATAAAATGACACCCATTTAGTGAAACAATCTATTATAACACATATAAATGTGACACCGCCACGGCTACGAGGTAGTGGACCGAACAAATCTAAAGCCAACAGTTCGTTCTTTTTTGAATGAATAATAGCATGCAAAGGCGGATTAAACATAGATGATTGTTTTGTTCTCTGACATTTTCACACCTTTTTATGACATACTTTACGTCTTTATACATATTTGACCGCCAAACTTCATCTTTCAGCATCACCCAGGTCTTATAACATCCGAAATGTCCGAAAATTTCATGATAGGTTTTTGTTACTTTAATAATCAATACTTTTGGAATACATAAATAAAATTTTTTATCATCTGAATGGTATGTTATTATTTAAATTAAAATTATTTATCGGGATATCTCTTGACGGAGACAAAGGATGTGTAGCTCTGATGTTCTCGTTGCGATGTTGTTGTGGTGGCCTTCTTATATTGTAAACAGGAAAATGTGGATTCAACACCGAATGTGAATTCACCCTCTCATCTTCATTTTGATTATTCAATCCTACATTTAACGGCATATTAGATGAATTAGTCTTTGACAAAAAATTCGGAGGTGGATTATTGAAGAAATGACCCAAATTCATCCTACCTTCATTGTTCGGTTTGACAGGATTGTCGTTTGTACCTCTATGATTGTTTCTGGAACTCACGGGTGTGTTTTGGTGTCCATTCGTCATAGTTGTTTTTGGCACAGCACCTGTCCCTGTAGTCACTGTTCTTCTTCTTAGATTATATCCCGTCGTTTTGTTTTCTTCATCGTGATTATTTGGTGTTCCTTGGAATGACATTTTTTTTTCACTGCTACCCTTGATAGCTGCTGGTATCACGTTGGGCGCCAAGTTGTACTGAGTGGTTTTAGGAGGTTGAGAAAAATACCCCAGCAAGCTTTCGGGGAAGTAGACGTGTTTAATGATTTATAGTAGAATAATATAAAATCTGTAAAGGACAAAAAATATTCTATATAAAACTATTCTGCTACAAAGTGTTATACCATTCTTACCTGTACCAAGCTAATCAGGGTTGATTCTATAAGATAGAATTTACTGAATCGCCTAAGGGCTACGAATTTCAATTAAACACTATAGATATCGTAAACAATTGTAATTTACTACGATGTAGCTTCCTCAAGCGATGTCGTGTGAAAGAGTCGCACAAGTGTTGAACAGAAAAACATATTAAGCAGTAATAGTTTTAAATTCCTGATATGATACCAATAGTGTCATCTGTATAACATTGGTTGAATAAAATGATTTTGTAATTTATAGGAATCTATTGAATTTACTGAATAATAAAGAATAATAAATTTCAATACTGAAATACTACAGTGTGTTCCAACGAAAATTTGACCCCCCCTCTAACTCCGAAATGAGTAACATTAGCGAAAAACACCAAGACACGTCGATTTTTGTTTCGAGGGGGAGCATTTTTCGAAATAATTCGAAACTTCTCAGATCAACCCCCTACCCCCAGCAACCCTAACTTTGAAATTCATCATGGGGAATAAGGGTCGAGTGGCACCTTACTGAAAAGGTCTGTCAATTCTCCACCTTGATTTTTTCATTTTTAGAATTTTAAATTAACATACAGGGTGTCCCAACCAAGGGTGAAGTTGAATTCCTGGAAATCCCAAATACTAAATGAAATAGATTTATTTTGGCATAATGCAAGCGCAGGTTTATGCTCGGTCTAGAAAAACGACCTACACTTGTGAATTTGGAGTTGGTGCAATCAACCCCCTATTTCCAGCATCCCCAACTCAAAAATCATTCGATCGATAATAGGTCAAGTGGCACCTCGTTGGAAAGGTACTGCAATTTTCTCTTCGAATTTGGTATTTTCGAAATTCAGAATCATCATACAGGGTGTCCTGAAGCAGGAACATTGAAAATCCAATTAACTTTTGAAACTGGTTCATTTCGGTATACGAGAACATGTTTGATCCGAGAATAGGACTTTCTTGTGTGGTTATAGAATTTTTGCAATCAACCCTTCCATTCAGCATCCCCAACTTGAAAATCATACAAATAATTCAAGTGGCATATCTTCAGAAAGGTTTTTGAATTCCAGAATGATTAAAGCATTTCATTCAGTTCGGCTCTCCATACAGGATGTCGCTTTCGAAAAATTCAATATCGTCATTTGAAATTATCAACTAAAATTAATTCGAAACTGTTAAAAGTATTGGGGTACGATGTGTTGAGCATCAATTATGAAGAAATAAAGCTGATTTCTGCATTGAAAATGTTCACATTTTTTCATTTCCATCTGGCGTGCAGTCATCTGTTATTTCTCATTTTGCAATGAAATATTATTATTATTCAGATCAGTTCCTCATTATTGTTGTTGTTCGTCAGTTGAAATTAATCTGAAAATGGTTTATTCCACTGAGGAAAGGGTCGAAATTGTATCGACGTATTTTCGAAATAACAGTTGTGCCAAAGAAACGGCAAGGATATTCGATAGGAACCATCCTGAAAGAGAAAGGAGTCAGTCACCAGTACGTTAAATATTTGGTTGACAAATTCCTAGCTACGGGTTCGGTGGCAAACAAAAAACATGAAGTGGCATGTCCTGTCAGAAATGAGGCAACGGAAGTGGCAGTAGTGGGTCATCTACAAATAGAGAATACTACTTTGATCAGAAAACTATCTCGTCTGACTGGTGTATCAGCTACAACTGTCCATAGAATCGTGAAACATCACAAATTTCACCCCTACAAGGTAAAATTAGTGCATGAAATAAACGAAGATGATCCAGATCGTCGTTTACAGTTTTGTGAAAATCTAAGTGAAAACCTAAACGCTAATCCAAATTTTCTGAATAACATCTGTTTTTCTGATGAAAGCACCTTTATGCTCAGTGGTGAAGTGAATGGACATAATTGTCGATATTGGGACACACAGAATCCTCATTGGTTTAGAGAGGCCCACACGCAAAGGCCTCAGAAGTTGAACGTTTGGGCAGGAATTTTTGGCAATCATCTAGTTGGGCCTTTCTTTATTGAGGGTAATCTGAATGGAAATGGCTACCTACAGTTGTTAGAGGAACACATTCATCCTAGATTGACAGAAATTTTACAGAACGATCCAACTCTTTCTGAGGATGAAATGCGTTTTCAACAAGACGGTGCTCCTCCGCATTATGATGCTCGGGTGCGCCAATATTTAGACGAAAATTTCACAAGACCAGAAAACCTGGAGGAGCTGCGGATGAGGATTATCACAGAATGCCGACTTTTGACTCCTGAAGTTTTCGCTAATGTGAGAAGAGAGTTCGAAAATCGTCTGTATAACTGTATGGAGGTGGGCGGAGGTCATTTTGAACAATTGTTGTAAAAATCAAGTTAGTTTTTTGTTTTCAATTGAATACAAGTTCAATAAATCTCGTTTTCCTGTTAAGATGAGCATCCAATCAGTTTCTCCATCATCCCCTCATCCTGATCCTCACGCCAGAAAACCTCGATTGCCAAACTGAAACCAATGCCTCAGTGATTCAGAAAATAGAAAAATCTTTCTGGAACTTTGCCACTCAACCTGTAATCACTTGTATGATTTTTTGAGTTGGGGATGCTGAATGGAAGAGATTGATTGCAAAAATTCCATATTCACGCAAGAGAGTCTTATTCTCGAATCAAACATAAACATGTTCTCGTATTATACCGAAATGAACCAGTTTCAAAAAGTTATTTGGGTTTTCAGTGTTCCTGCTCCGGGATACCCTGTATGCTGATTCTGAATTTCGAAAATACCAAATTCGAAGAGAAAATTGAAATACCTTTCCAACGAGGTGCCACTTGACCTATTTTCGTTCGAATGATTTTTGAGTTGGGGATGCTGGAAATAGGGGGTTGATTGCACCAACTCCAAATTCACAAGTGTAGGTCGTTTTTCTAGACCGAGCATAAACCTGCGCTTGCATTATGCCAAAATAAATCGATTTCATTTAGTATTTGGGATTTGCAGGAATTCAACTTTACCCTCGGTTAGGACACCCTGTATGTTAATTTAAAATTCTAAAAATGACGAATCAGGATGGAGAATTGACAGACCTTTACAGTAAGGTGCCACTCGACCCTTATTCCCTATGATGAATTTCGAAATTAGGGTTGCTGGGGGTAGGGGGTTGATCTGACAAGTTTCGAATTATTTCGAAAAATGCTCCCCCTCGAAACAAAAATCGACGTGTCTTGGTGTTTTTCGCTAATGTTACTCATTTCGGAGTTATAGGGGGGGTCAAATTTTCGTTGGAACACACTGTATTTCAGTACAGTACTATATGCGGGTTATAGAGATAGTTATATCGCTGGAAGAAGTTTGCAGAGTTATAAGGAGATTAAGCTGAAAAATAATAGTACATTTAGGAAAAATGGCCTGTATCTTTGTTAGCCCAGAAAGTTTTCAGACCAAACTCGTAGACTTTGACTTTGTGAATTTCATATGCGTGAAATCTTCAAGAACTATCACGCTTCATGACGAAGAGAGGACAGACTATCGTAATTATTATTCCCTAAATTGTCATAGAACGTCAAGATTTTGCCGCTGGTATAGATTGTATAAACTTCCAGACATGAAGTAATAGAAACGTCGGCAGTTAGTTACTTTACCGTATTATCCAGGAGTCGTATGAAATATCTCTAAGTGCCATAAATTATCTCAACTTATATGCCAAAAACCCTCATCCTTAGTTATTCCAAGCAAAGTAAATTAATTTTCCGGCTCTATGTGAATGTTTATCGTCTTATTCAACGTAGCTTGAAGGTTACCTACTTACGTAAATTTAATATCTATGTAAATTCTGGGAGGATAGCAAATTGCCACTTGGAAATTACGATGAAGCTTCGAAAAATCAACAATTTGAGTAACGAACGCTTTATCAGCCTTTCATTTCAGGAAATATCTGATCGCGTGTCTCTAACGAGTGAAATTAAATGAAGTGAAAATCCTAATTGCAGATACATGCAATCAAGCTTCGCCAAGCGAATTTCCGCATTTTTTCTCCGTGAAATAATGGCTTCTTTCTGTCATCATTGCTTGACTAATATTTTTCTCAATTTATATACAGAGTGTGAACAAGACAAGGGAATATTTAGGAAGATGATTGCTGAAGTCATTTCTTCGAAAAAATTCTTATAAACATAGGTCCGCAAATATTTCGTCTCCTATTTACAGGGTGTTAAATTTAAATTAAAAGATGCAGTTAAATTTGAGTTCAGATCTAGTCGATCATAAACCCACGAAATTATAGCTTTATGTGTAGACATAATGAAGAATTTTATTCAAGGAATAATATTCCTTCCATAGAATGTTAAATATTCTTCCTTGAAGCAGCTGGTTTTCCGATGCACCCTTCAAATTCACCGTCAATGGCAGCCAGTCGTCACGAATACGAGCAATGGACTGCAGTTTCGGTCTTATTTGACCTCGTCAGCACTGCCCACCTATTCGAAACAACCATTCCATACCGCCCCTACTTCATCTCAATCCGTTGGAGCGCAACGAAACATGTGTATGTTATTACGCCCCCCAACGGACCGACACAGAAGCTACCCACACCACCGCGCCAAGGGCAAACCATAAAAATGAAGAGTAGATAAATAGAAAACCTCAAACAATCACACTAGTTCGACTATTCATCGCAAAGGAAGGATATTTAACATTCTACGGAAGGTTGAATATTGTCTCTTGAATGAAATTCTTCGTAATATCTACACATACAGCGATAATTTCGCGGGTATATGATTAATTAGATCTGAAGTATATCAAGTTGACAACTAGAATGAATTAGGAGCGTAGTCCTTCGACAAACCGTATTCTTGCAGACACTGTGTGTATCGTTGCGGTGAATAGTCGAACTAGTGTAACTGTTCGAGGTTTTATATTCATCTACTCTTCGTTCTCATGGTTTGCCCGTGGCGCGGTGGTGTGGGTAGCTTCTGTGTCGGTCCGTTACAAAGCGCAATAACATACGCATGTTTAGTTGCGCTCCAATGGATTGAGATGAAGTAGGAGCGATATTGACTGGTTGTTTTGAATAGGTGAGCAGTGCAATAAGTCCGAAACTGCAGTCCATTGCTGATATTCGTAACAACTGGTCGTACCGTACCACTCCTCTGTGGCCCCGCTTGACGGTAAATTTGAAGGGTGGATCGGAAAACCAGCTCCTTCATGGAAGAATATTTAACATTCTACGGAAGGTTGAATATTGTTTCTTGAATGAAATTCTTCATTATATCTAAATTTGAATTTTTCGCAAATCGCTTGAGATATTGAGATAAAATTTTGGGTGTGTCGAAAACTTTTAAAGAGGCATCATTTTCAATACAAAACAATATTTTAGACTCACCAATGGCGCTTGTATGCGAAAAAACTAGTACGTTACTGATTTTTGGAAAAAAAATGTTTTAGAATATTTCAATTATTTTAAAGTAAAATGCTTTCGTTGCATTTTTTTGTACGAAGCCCAGTTTTCGAGTAAAAAATGTTAAGAAATATCTTATTATGATAGTTTCTACTAAACCCATTCGATTCCAGGCGTAGAAAGTCTCCACGTATGTCACAGCCTCTCGTGGTAGGATAATCATGAAAATCTCTATTTAATGAATGGCTATTATCTCTTTTTCCCTCCAATAAACATTGTAATATATACAATGAAGGAAATGTCATGATTTTGAGAGGGACAAAAGTGTCTCTAACATCGTCTCGGTATTGTTCATTTGAAATAATTCGTACTTTGCGTTGTAAACCAAAAATTCTACTAGCATGTGTTGAATGGCTCCAGCTTGTCAAATCATAACATATGTGGAATTGAATTAGTGAAAAATGGGCAGAATAGAGGAAAGCCTTACATTGTTGTTTGCATCTTTCCAGATGAACAAAAACAGGATGAATAGCAACGGTCCCAGAACAGAACCTTGCGGAACCCCAAAATTCAGTATCTATTCCGTTGACAGGGAATTACCCCAGAATACCTGTTGCCTTTTATCTTCCATAAACAATTGTATAATAAGAGACGGCTGACCACGCACTCCATACACTTCAAGTTTCTTCGAAAAGACATGCTAATTCATGGAATAAAAAATCCTGGATAAATCTCTTGCGATGAGTTCCATGAGTTAATGTTTTCGGGTTATGGATTCCATAAATAGCTAGAAGGAAATTGCAAACTCATAGTAGACGAATAATTGCCGCTAATGCAAAGGGAATTAAATTAAATTTCACTTCTATTCATCTCTGTTTTGTCGAAGATAATCCTTCGTGGCACATTGGAGACAAAGTCCCCATGGGAGATTATTGGATAGTCTATAAATAAAGGATTCTCCAAGATAAAGTGCGGAATTCTTAATTCGTATCGATGCTTGAAATGTCCAATGTATTTCATGCTTGATATTGGTTATATGAGTGAAATATTTAACGGTTCTACGATATTCTGAACATACAGCATACGTGATTCTGTTATTTATTTACTGAAGGTGAGGAAAAATACACCTTTTCAGTTTGAACGTTTTCTGCTAATCAATAAGCAGAATTAAAGGGTGTAATAAGGATATATATATATATATATATATATATATATATATATATATATATATATATATATATATATATATATATATATATATATATATATATATATATATATATATATATATATATATATATATATATATATATATATATATATATATATATATATATATATATATATATATATATATATATATATATATATATATATATAAGTGGGTCATCAGTTTGTAATTTCAAATAGCAATCTACCTTTTTATTACACTTTTAGAACCGACATTTGAGTAATGCATAAAATACCCAAGTTGTTGGCACTCATCTGTCAAAAGTTTTGACAGATTTAATTATTTTGTTATGAACTCGATTTTGAGAAACATTTAAAAAATTGTAACTCGTAGATCTTTTGCACTACTGACACAAAGAAGGATTAAGAAATATTTTAAGCAATCTACACATATCAAATGTTTATCGCGATGTTTTGTATGATTTCTTCAATTTAGCCTTTTTCAAACAGCAATAACTCAATTTTCTCAAATAGCGCATGCCAGTTTTTATATCGCCATCAGATGAAGCGTCAAATTTCAGATGGAATTGTATAAACATGTACTATACCCATCTCTTAGAGTTCCGAAATAGTTTGGAAATATATTGAATTCTGATGATTCTGCAAGATCTAACAGAGAATGCTTGGAAATATTTGAATCAAGTAGCTAAACTGGCTACGCTCACCTGACAGATGCCTAAAATTAATTTACTTGTCACTTTGTTCATTCGAATTTGAGTTTTCAACAAGAATTGTCGTTATTTCAGATTAAAAACATCCAAAAAAAACAACACATTTCGAATAAACCCACTGGTTATTTAAACGAAAATATATTCAATCTTTTTAAATTTATTTTAGAATGTCAAAATGTAGTGGGTAGAAATTGCAGGCAATTCAATAACCAATTTCCAAATTTACCGTCTATGAATAATATAAAATTTCGAAGCATTAGAAGCAATTTTCTTTATTTCGGATGAATAAATATTGTAGGAACTGAGCGAAAACTAATCATCGAAGATAATAACATTAATACGAATAAATGATAGCAAACATCACACGAGAAAACTAATTAACGATCTGAAAATATATGCGACATGGGCCCCATTTTGCTCGATATACTTGACAGCTCGTATACAAACATGATGAGTTGCCCCCCTAGTTTCCTCAGGATCAATATTACGAAAATCATTACCAATGCGCTCTAGTAACTTTCGTTACTTCTTACAGGAATAAGATACACTTCACTCTTCAGGTCCGGAGAACGCGGAGGTCATAAATTTGGTCTAAGATTACCCCACCATCTATCCTCGAACATTTCTGTTAGCTGCCGATCTACAGCTTGTGTTTTATGTGCTGGTGCACCATCCATTTGGTAATAGCAATCCCTCAGAATGTTAAGGGTAATCCATCTAAAAAATTACCAGGTATCTTTGTCCATTAAGATTTTCTTCATTAATGTGATAAGCCAACAAATCATTCATCAAAATTGCAAAAACGTTCACGCTGAATTTTTTTTTGGAAACTAATTACCTCAATGAATGTATTTTCTTGTGAATAGGGTGTCCGATGATTGGAACAGGTTTTCTAGTGATGTGGTGGACTCAAATTCGGTTAATGAATTCAAAAATAAATTGGACTTTCTTTTGTTTGATTAGGTTTCGTTTTTGACATAAGTGGATTTAGTTATTTTATATGTGTGCATATTTAATTATGGCTAAGCTGTGCTTGCAGTACTATAGAAATTATTTTTTTGTTATTAGGCTTTCATAGGACTTGTCCTCAGCCTTAAATTACTTCAACAAGTTCCAGGAGAAAAAGTCCAAATACACAGACCTTGCTATTGAGATCAAGCAGATGTGGCACCTCGATAAAATAGATATTGTTCCTGTCATCGTATCCTCGACTGGTTTAATACCCAAAACTTTCAATGATAGCCTTAAGAAGTTAGAATTGCTTAAGAATACCTATATGGAAATGCAAAAAGCTGTAATTCTTAATACATGTAGGATAGTTAGGAAATTTATGTCAAGTATATTGTAATCGAGCCTATTCCCTTTGATTGCTAAATCTGGGAAAGGTAAATGATATCCAGCTAACAGCTGAGATAGTGCATAAGTCCACTATAATAAATACTGCGGATTTTCTGTGGCCCAAAATGTCGATTTCTCCTGTTGGTTATTCCACTTTCATTGAACTTGGCTTCATCAGACCATATAATTTTTTGCAGAAGTTTCTCATCTTCTTGAAGCCGAATTAATAAATTTTCACAGAAATTTAGCCGCTTGAAAAGGTCAGTTGGTTTCAATTTTAGTAGTCTGATGAAAGAATACGGGTTCATGTTTTGTTTCTTGAGGATCCTTTGAATGGAAGTATAACTCAATCCAATATCGATTGATGCTGACTTAATGGACGCATGTGGATTGGCACGAAAATACGCTAGCCAATTAATTTGATTGTCATCGCCCACGAGAATTGGTTTTCTTCTAGTTTCTATGTAAATTGCAGAAAATTGCTTCTAATCCTTCGAAATTTTGTTTCACTCATGGGCGCCAAATTTGGAAATTGGTTATTGAATTATCTGCAAGTTCTATTCACCACTTTTTGACATTCGCCATGAATTAAAAAGAGTTTAAACATATCCTCGTTTGAATAATCAGCCATTCTATTATCAATCTGGTGTTTTTCAAAAATTTTCTCTTCAAATCACTAACAATTCTTGTTGAAATATCAAATTCGAATGAACGAAGTGAAAAGTACATTAATTTTGGGCACCTGTTAGGTGAGCCTAGCCAGTTCAGCTACTTGATTCAAATATTTCAAAGCATTCTCTGTTAGTTCTTGCAAAATCATCAAAATTCAATATATTCCCAAATGATCGGAACTATAAGAGATGGGTATAGTACATGCTGATACAATTCCATCTGAAATTCGACGCTTCATCAGATGGCGATATTAAAATTGGCACGTGCCATTTGAAAAAATTGAGTTATTGCTGTTTAAAAAAAAAAAATCAAAACAATATATCTGTATACTGGGTGATTCACCAGTGACGCGGTGCTCTCTAGGTCGTACACTCTTGAAGATTTTGTTTTAATTCGAACAGTATAGTATTTAGAAAGTAGGAATGTACTTCAGCAATTTATTTTGCAGTAAACAGGGTGTCCCAATTTTCTATAAAAAAATCTTTGGTGATTTTTTCCAGATTGGAAGACCACTTTTTTGTTCAAGATTCAGGAGCGGTGTAAACTTTGCTATAATGTCTTCAAGTAATAAGTTTTTTTGGTGAGTAGTTTCGTCACAATATTTTTTTTCCGTTAGAATTCATGAAAATAGGCTCTCACATCATCGCATGCTCCTTCGGCCAGAGAGGATGAATACTTTTTCCTTTCGTTTTCTTATTGCCCAAGGATAGCTTTATTGATGAATTGAAAAAGATTGTCCTCATGATATACAGGAGTGACTGAAAAACATTATTGAATATTGTAATTTTAAATATATCGTATCATGATTTTTTCAAATGGAACACCCTGTATTTTATTATTCATGTCAACGCATGAAATATTGTGCTTTATTTTTGCATGAGTAACCGTATCTTCATTTTCGATCATTTTCGAAATATTCAAATGCATCATTATTCGCACAGAAGTTTTTTTTGCTGTAATGATTCAAGTACTAAAAAATGAAACCTAAACAAGATAATTCTCTTAACAAATGATAAAATCAAGATAATTGAAACGTAAATCGAGGTATGTGTTGACATTTTTCTTATTTGTGCCTTCTTTCAGGCGTCCGGACATGTCATATTTTGCATTTTACATGGTGAACTTATCAGTGTTTTTACAAAAAATTGTTAAAGTGAGGTTTGAACCCAATTTTCTCAATTGACTGCCATGAAGTTCTCCGAAGAAGAAATGGTTGATATCATTTTTATTCTGGGTGAGTGTAATAGACAAGTAGAGTTTATGCACAGAAGTTTCTTGATAAGACACATCCTGATGCAAGATGCTTTGAAAAACTTCTTAAAAGATTAATCGAAACGTTCGAATACCGGAATACCTTTCGAACAAAATGAAATCTTCAAGAGTGTAGCTTTAGAGCACCGCGCCACTGGTGAATGACCCATATATATATATATATATATATATATATATATATATATATATATATATATATATATATATATATATATATATATATATATAATATATATATATATATATATATTTATTTTCATGATAAACAGAGAACGTCTAAATTACATGATATTGTTGTTGCTTCAGATTATAATCTTACACCTCTCAACTTGACAATGCAAAAGTAGATTTTGATATATTTGATGATAATTCTAAAAAGAAAGTTGGATGCAGAAGGAATTACACGGAAAACACCCTAAAGAATTGAAAAATGATCATATTGATGAAATTGCATCGAATAAATTGTTAGTATCTGGAGAATTGTTTGCTGAAACAGAAGGCTTGGCAATTGCGATCCAGGACCAGGTTGTTTTCACAAGGAATTATAGAAAACATATCATCAAACAAAATATAGATAATTCTTGCCGTAGATGTTTCTGTTCTCCAGAAACAGTTTTCATATATTATCATCTTGCTCAGTCCTTGCTTCAACAGATTATTTAGAAAGACATAATGCCGTCGCTAATATTATTCACTTCAATCTAGGAATTAAACATGACCTAATTCCAAAAGAAAAAAATTTCAAAAATATGAACCTGAGATTATTTGTGAAAATGACAAATATAAACTTTATTTTGATAAAACAATTCTGTGCAACAGAGCTGTAAGACACAATAGACCAGATATCGTTCTTAATGATAAACAGAATCAAATAACATATATAATTGATATTGCTATACCCGACACACATAATATACAAAATAAATACAATGAAAAATTTCTAAATATATGACGCTTGGCGACGAGATTAAAAAATGTGGAAAATGAAGAAAATATTTATTCTACCAATTATTATTTCTACAACAGGAGTTATTCCTAGAAATCTTCACAAAAGTATTGAGATTTTGGGTCTGAAGAAAATTTGTTTGAACAGTTACAAAAGATAACAGTCATCAAATCTTGTAATATTCTTCGTAGGTTTCTTTCCGAAAATAATAATGAGGTATAGTCATAGGTTTTCTCTTTAGTTTATACTGCTCAGAATCTCATTTCATATTTTATTTATTTGTTTATATAAATGTAATATAATTAACTGACAATTTTGTCATATTTATATTCAGAGCAGTATTCTATTCGATCGTTCACCACTTCACACAAAGGAAACTATTAATGAGTAACATTCAGTGTTACTTGACTAAGGTCCGTACACTGGATTTTTCCGGGGAGAAAGCCTCTGACACTACTCGTTGGTACATTGATATCATTGTCTGATGATGCTATAGTATGTATATATTCTGGTAGATTGATATATTCTCATAACATTTAACGTTATCCTAATATATAATTACTCCAGGATATGTTTTGATTATAATCATTGCCTGGCAATGGTATTAATTACCGGGTGGTGGATTTATATTTTTCATGAAATCAGTTTGATTGCATGAACAGATATATGGGCAACTCGTCGGGGTAAAACCCTATATATATATATATATATATATATATATATATATATATATATATATATATATATATATATATATATATATATATATATATATATATATATATATATATATATTCATTCTCTATTTCACTCTTTAGAGCAGCTTATTCATTAGCAGAATGTGTTCAAATTGAATAGGTGTATTTTTCCTCACCTTCAGTATATAAATAACGAAAACAATTAGACTGTATGTGTATAACACCTTGTGAAGTAGCTTGCTTCCTCAGTTCCTCCACATCCAACTACATGAAAGCAATTTGCACTTTATTATGCGAATAATATCCTACTGTCACAGGCTGAGAATAGATTTTATCTTTCAGCTTTTTAGCGTTTCCCAAAGATAAAAATCTATAGGCGTTAGTTCTAGTGACCTTGGAGGCCACAAAAACGGACCGTGCGTTCCAATTCATCTATCTTCAAACATACCAGCTAAAATTTGATGATTTTCATTTGTGCGATGAGCTGGCGCTTCATCGAGTTAGTACCAACAATGCCTTCATTCAGCTACTGGTAAAGTGTTAATGAAGTTACTTACTACCATCCTCAAAATATCCATATAAAGTTTACCGTTTGAGTTTTCATCATACACAAAAAACGAAAATCTTTTGTCCTTCATAAATGTAAACAAATTGAAACTAAATTCATTTTCAGGATTCCTTTCTTTAGTAATATGAGGATTCTGGTTGGCCTAGAAGTGTGTTATTTCGGTTGAAAACACCCTCGATAGATATTTTGACCTCATCCGTCCAGATAATCTTTTTTAGAAAATAGGGATCTCCTTGTTTCCTGAGGGGAAGGATCTCACACTATTCGCAGCTATAAATCGCCAGCTTGTAGAATTTGGACCAACGATACTTTAGTTTCTATTTTATCAGAATTATGTAAATACTACTATGAGGCAAATTCAGATCAAGCTCTGCTATAGCCAATGTCGTACGTAGATTAACATCAAAATAAGCTAGAACGGCAATTTTATTGACTTCAGTTTTGACTAAAGGCGATGAAAATGATGTCTTATTCTGGACCGTTATCAAAACCTATGTGGATGTTCAAGCTACCAATTCATCAAAACTAATCGTCATGTTTCAGTCATGAATTTCTTTTTCTTCCTTCCTTGGTGTAATTCAGTTTAAATAAACTATTTGAATCTCTATGTCAAAATATTGGGTTGAAGAGACATCAAGCGATAAGAAGAGTGTTTTATTTCCATATCATTCCGAAAAGTCAATTTTCGGAAGTTAGATGTATCAAGTGACAAAAATGAAGTTAACGTTCCATCAAACTGAATGTATTTAGGAAATTACGTCTTTTTTCTGTAACACATGTGCTGTTATAGTGTACTAATAAAATTAAACTAAACCAGGCTTGTATTTTCTACAGGAATTCACAATTGTTGCTGAATACTTTCCGGTGTAATTTAAATATAAAAGGACTCGTATTTTCGTTATTTCATTCTCCCACTCAATTCAGTTCAAGATAATACTGCTGGGACTCGGAAATTCCATTAGAGTCGATAACGTTAAATGAAACAACACTTAGTCCGTGACGTCCAAAATGGTAATTAGCCCTGATGTTAGAGAAACACTAACAACTCCATTACTTATTTAGACATGTAATTGCATTTGTGTTCTCCAATTAGCTTCAATCAAACTTCAGCAGTTAATTCGAATCAGGTCTGCGTGTCGGACAAGATGGCTAAGAATAATTTTACTCTCATCCCATCATGCATAATTCGAATATCTTAATATTCAGATAAGACATGCTACGCGAGCACCAATTGTGCTCTAATTATATGTCTACTAGAATACATCCAATTCAATGGAGAAGGGAATCTGGGAGGACGGGGGTGCTTAAGTAAAGCAGTAGAGAGAGCACCCATAAACAAAGACTAATGGTCACAATTTTTAGTAACATAAGACATATGTTATAGTTAACAATATTCCAAAATTACTATCTATTTGATCCTGTATCTTCGAACTATTTCAACTATAAGTTCTATCGGTTTATCACTGTGGTAGGTGGTCACTAACTATCAAAATCAATGTAAATATGGCTCTTGCGGATACACGATTGCATAATTTTTGATCAACTGAGTGTCAAGTCCACACAAGAAAATATATAATATACTGGGTGATTGTATTGTACTGTATTTAAGAAACAAGAATCTACTTCAGCAATTTATTTTGCAGTAAAAAGGTGTCCCAATTTCTATAGAAAAATCTTGGGTGGTTTTTTCAAATTGGAAGACAACTTTTTTGTTCAAGATTCAGGAGCGGTCTAAACTCTGCTATAGTGTCATTAAGTTATAAGTTTTTTTGGTGAGTAGTTTCGTCACAATATTTTTTTTCCGAAAAATTCATTAAAATAGGCTCTCACATCATCGCATGCTCCTTCGGTCAGAGAGGATGAATACTTTTTTCCTTTCGTTTTCTTATTGCTCAAGGATAGCTTTATTCATGAATTGAAATAGATTATCCTCATTCCAGACAGGAGTGACTCGAAAAAATTATTGGCAATTGTAATTTTAAAAATATCATACCTTTTTCAAATGGAACACCCTGTATTTTACTATTCAAGTCAACGCATAAAATATTGTGCTATATTTTTGCAGAAGTAACCTCATATTTATTTTCGAAATATTCGATTATTTGTAAAAATTCTTGATAAAAATTCTACAAACCGTATTAAAATCAATATGCATCATTATTCGCACAGAAGTTTCTTTTCTGTGATGATTCAAGTAGTAAAAAATGATATCTGAACAAGATAATTCTTTCAACGAATTATGGAATCTAGATGATTAAAACGTAAATCGAGGTATGTGTTGATATCTTTTTTTATTTGTGCCTTCTGTCAAGTGTCCGGACATAGCATATTCTGCAGTGTACATGGTGAACTTATCAGTATTTTGTTATTAAACATTGTTAAAGTGGGGTTTGAACACAGTTTTCTCAATTGACTGCCATGAAGTTCTCCAAAAAAGAAATGGTTGATATGATTTTTATTCTGGGTGAGTGTGATAGAAATTCTTTATTGGAAAGTATAGTTCATGCACGAAGGTTTCCTGATAAGAGGCATCCTGGTGCAAGATGCTTTGAGAAACTTCTAATTAGATTTATCGAAACGGGTAATATCGCTTAAAAAAACATGAAAAATCAAAAACTACTACAGCTAAAGACAACCAGTTATCAATTTTGTTGACAGTGACAGAAGACCTATATAAAAGCCAAAGACATATTTCTTAGTCAAAAAATATAAGTCAAACTTCCGTCCAGAGAATCTTGAAAGTGAACGAATTTCATGCGTATCATGTACAGCTGCACCAGAAACTGAACAATCAAGACTATGAAAATCGAATGAAATTCTGCAAGTGGGCAACTGACAAAGTAGCGAAACATCTGAATATAATAAAAAACAAGTACTGTGTTTTAAGGAATGTTACTTAATAATTGCGATTCGTAACGCGTTTCACTACACCGTAGCTCCTTCAGACGAATGAATATACAGAAAAATATAAATGAGAATATAACTATAAATGTTCTCGAGTAATTGAAAGCTTATTGGGTTGCTTCTTCTTAAGTGGTTATTTACGACAGGTATATCCAATAAAATTGAGGAATAGATTGCTCCCTGAAAAGATTCAATAGAGATGAAGGGCTTAAATTGACTTGTTCATTGATGAGTCTATCTGAGTGTTTGTATTTATTGATTTCTAAAGTTTCCGAAAGATCTACCTTCCAATATTTATTATCTGTATGCAAAATTTCAAACTGTGGGTCGAAAGAATGATTATTTTCTAAGAAATGATTTGCGTAATTTGAATCTGATTTTTATTTGAAAAACTGCGTTTATGTTCCGATATTCTAATATTAAAATTTCTATGTGTTCTACCAATGTAGAAATTATCACAGTCATTGCAATTCAATCGATAAACACCTGATTTATTGTTTTTACCTGGTTTGGTATTATTATTTTTATATATTTGCCTAAATTATTATTAGTTTGAAAAGCTATGTTGAATTCAAAATTAAATTCAAAATTTCTCCACCCAAACCTTCAACTGATAAATTTTCAGACCATAAATTTTTTACAGATTCACTAATTTAACTGATACCGCTTTTACACAACCACAAAAAGATCTATTAGAAAAAGGATTCAAACATAATTTACATCCAAAACATAATAAAATTAATTTTGAACAGTTAGGCATAGACCCCGAAATCATTCTCCAAAGATAATATTTTAGCCAAACATCAAACAGCAAAAATCATCAAAGAAGACTTCTCGAAATTATCACCTCATAACAATTCCGATTATAAGATAATAAAAACAATTTGTGAAAATAGTACCAAGAACGATTTAGTATTCACTAAAGCAGATAAAGGTAACACCGTCATCGCGATTAGTAAAACCGATTATATTTCTAAAACTGAAGAATTCTTAACAGCCGGAAACTATATAACATCAACTAAGGATCCTACCGCAAAATTTCAAACAGCATAATTTCATATTCATAATTCATAATTTCGACAGCAAAATCATTAATCACAGACCACGAAAAATATAAATTCATTAACTCCAATCCACAATCCCCCGAATTATTTTCGTTGATAAAACTTCATAAACCTAATTACCCTATTAGACCTGTTGTTTCTTATGTAACGGCACCTTCGTTCAAACTTTCATAATTCCTCAACGACTTCCTAATAAAACATTGCAATTTTAAATCTAAATTTTCGGTCAAAAATTCATACGAAATTATTGCCAATATGAAAGATACCACTATACCATCAAATTCCAAACTCATTTCTTTCGATGTTAAGAATCTATTTCCCAACATTCCTCCGAAATATACGTATTACTCAGTTGAAGAATTATTAGAAAAGAATCATGTCAATACTATCATTAAATCAGATATTCTTTCATTATTACAAATTTGTTTAGATCAAAAATATTTCCATTTTAATAACAAATATTATACTACTGAAGACGGCTTGATTAAGAGCAATCCGGTAAGTCCTTTGTTAGCAGAAATATTCACGAATAACTTAGAGAAATTAATTCATAATCATCCATTCAGTGAATATTGTTTATACTGGTATCGCTATGTAGACGATATCATTATTTGCTTCACAGGAACAGATAGACAGTTGAAATTTTTCGAAAATCATATAAATTCATTACATCCAAAAATTGCATTCACAACCGAAATAGAAAGCAATAATTCGATAAATTTCTTAGACGTAACAATTTCGAATGAAAATGGAAAAGATGTTTTCGCAATTTACCATAAGCCGTCACATACAGATATTATAATACATAACTCGTCGTGTCATCCATATCAACATAAAATGTCAGCATTCAATAGTTTTATTCATAGATTAATTAACATCCCGTTATCACCAGAAAATTTCAACAAAGAACTAAATTTGATTAAACAAATAGCCAAAAATAATGGTTACAATCCCAAACTAATAAATAATATTTTAAATAAAATACAAAGTAGAATCGCATTGAATGAAGTTTACCCTGTCGATAAATTGAAACAAAAATTCAACACCTTAACCTACATTGGCACTACAAGTGAGAAACTGAAATCATTCTTAAGAAGCAATAATTTCAACATAGCTTTCCAAACTAATAATAATTTAGGCAAATATATAAAAAATAATGAAACCAAACCAGGTAAAAACAATAAATCAGGTGTTTATCGATTGAATTGCAATGACTGAGATAATTTCTACATTGGTAGAACACATGGAAATTTTAATATTAGAATATAGGAACACAAACGCAGTTTTTCAAATTCAGATTCAAATTACGCGAATCATCTCTTAGAAAATAATCATTCTTTCGACCAACAGTTTGAAATTTTGCATACAGATAATAAATATTGGAAGGTAGATCTTTGGGAAACTTTAGAAATCAATGAATACAAACACTCAGGTAGACTCATCAATGAACAAGTTGATTTAAGCCCTTCACCTCTATTGAATCTTTTCGGAGAGCAATCTATTCCTTAATTTTATTGGATATACCTGTCATAAATAACCACTTAAGAAGAAGCAACCCAATAAGCTTTTAATTACTCAAGAACATTTATAGTTATATTCTCATTTATATTTTTCTGTATATTCATTCGTCTGAAGAAGCTACGGTGTAGTGAAACGCGTTACGAATCGCAATTATTAAGTTAAATTCCTTAAAACACAGTACTTGTTTTTTATTATTGATAATGGAATTTTACCAAGTAAAAGCCTCCCAAATTCAAATATCTAAATATGTTTAGCAGAGTTCTTTTCTCGGAAGAGGCAACTTTCCACAAGAATGGGCTTGTTAACAGGCACAACTTCTATTATTACGCCACAGAAAATCCACACCTTATGAGACAAATAGAACACTATCATAGTTGGTCCTTTAATGTATGGGCCGCTATAGTAAATGGATATCTAATTGGGCCGCACTTTTTAGACGGGCACCTGAATATGAAATGTATTTAGATTTTCGGCAAAATCATCTACCAATGTTACTTGCCGATGTACCAGAGCATATAAGACAAGATTTGTGGTTTCAACAGGATGAAGCACCAACACATCATTCACATCAGGTTAGGGAGCATTTAAATCATGTAATTCCAAACAAATAGATAGGTCGTGGTGGTCCTGTTAGATGGCCATCTATTTCTCTGGACCTTACAAGTCTAGAATTTTTCTTATGGAGTTATATTGAGGGCATCGTTCACCTGATTTCTTCTACAACACAATTGGATATGAGACAGAGAATAGTCGACGCCTTTCAGTCAGATAATCCGCAAATGTTGTTGAAAGTTTAACGGTCTTTCCCCAGAATGATTGAGTTGTGTCTACAAAGAAACGGGCAACATTTCGAACACTTATTGAAATAGTTCAACACCTTGTAAATCATCTCACTAAAAACCAATCTATTACGTATTTTATACACGACTATCTTAATATATCTCCATTTCTCTGATCAAGTATGATATGTACTAATAAACTTTTCTTTCGCAACTTCTGATTTAATTATTTTAGTTTATTTTTTTATTTAGAAAATAGTCAAAGATAAAGATAAGGTTACTTCTGAAAAATATGGCATAATATTTTATGCGTGGTCATAAATAATAAAATACAGGATGTTCCATTTGAACAAACCAAGATATGATATTTTTGAAATTACAATATTTAATAATTTTTTTGAGTAACTCCTGTATAAAATGAGGATAATATATTTCAACTCATCAATGAAGCTTTCCTGGTGCAATGAGAACACGAAAGGAAAAAAAGTATTCACCCTCTCTGGCCGAAGGAGCATGCGATTATGGGAGAGCCTATTTTCATGAATTTTTACGGAAAAAAAATATTGTGACGAAACTACTCACCAATAAACTTAATACTTAAAGACATTAACAACAACAAAAAAGTGGTCTTCCAATCTGAAAAATCCTCCCAAGACTTTTTTATAGAAAATTGGGACACCCTGTTTACTTCAAAATAAATTGCAGAAGTAGATTTTTACTTTCTAAAGACAATACCGTTCGAAAAAGAATTAAATCTTCAAGAGTGTACGAGCTACAGAGTACTGCACCCCTGGTAAATCACCCAGTACTTATCTAAGTCTCGTATCTTGTGTTTCTTTTTATCCTCAACTCTTTGGAGGACGCGATGCATGTCATGTGGAAGCAGTTGCCGATCACCGCTCCGCACACCTAGTATTTCTTTGAAAATAGAAGCATTCCGGAATCAAACCATTTAGTTTTTCAATGCATTCATCGTGGTAATATCTGTAAAAATAAGGAAGATCAACAACCTGCCGCCTTTGAGTGAGAGGTTTGAGATTTCCATGAGGTCAATGTTTTACACTGTTTTATTCTGGAGACTATCCATTAAATGTATAGAATGTTGGCTGTGGAGCTCTACACATGGAAACAGTATTCTAGACTTAACCTTACCTGCCTACTCCAAGTATTGTCTTAACCCGTTAAATGTGTGTCTGTGTGTGTGTGTGTGTGTGTGTGTGTGTGTGTGGGTGGGTGGGTTGTTTGGGTGGGTGCGTGCGTGCGTGCGTGCGTGCGTGTTTGCGTGTGTGTGTGTGTATCCTAACTGGGCCTCACTCTGCCTACTACCAGTTGGAGCGTGAAGAAATGACTTGAGAGAGGTTATTAAATAAACACCTAGTTTCTGGTAACCTACTTAACGTATATTGCTTTCTTCTCTGCCAGGTATTTCAACTAGCCAATGTGAAATATTTAATGGAAATGCCGGATAGAGGAATCTGCTTTAAATAATTCTAGGATTCTGAACAGTATTTGATTGCGTCTTGTTCGCGTTAGAATTGACCAAATTGAATTGACCTCTCTCAGAGATTCTCGTCAAGTCTGAATACAGTGACATGCTCTGTTGATATATTTGTCGATTTATCTTCGCTGCAGTTATAGGACACGGACATAAAAACCAAGGCACCAGGGGACAGTCTTCCCACATCAAATTATTTCTGTGTAGTGGAGCAGATCATTAATCTGGATCAAAGAAAGAGTTGGCGAAAGTATGGAGCCCTGAGGTACTCCTGTATTAACCCAAAAGGATGCACTCGTTACATAATCAACTACCACCTTAATCAATCTACAGAAGTGAATGCTACTTTCAGTTTATTTATGAAGACAGCGTGCCGAACCGTTTCGAAGGCCTTTGAGATTTTAAGAGCAACGGCTCTTTATTCTCTATAATTTTCAGTTGTTGATGTCTACAAATGCGTATGCAAAGAGATCAGAAGTTGATCCTTGTCCACGAAAACTATAGAGTCGATCACTTATAACCTGCTACTCTAGATATTCATGAGCTCATGATCTATCACTCTTTCAATGACTCTCGATGTGATGGGCAGCAATGTGGTTGGACGGTAATTTCAGAGTAGGCGTTACATCATTCTTTAGGTATCGGTTGTACTCTCGCAAATATCCGAAATTATGGAAACATCTGGCTCACATACGAAATCTGAAGTAGTATGCGAAATTCAAGTGTCCTTTCAAATCTGATGTATGTATTTCATTTATCATGAAATATACAGAGCATTCCACGGTGGTTACCTTATTAGATATTTAGTGGAAGCTAGCAGAACTTCATTTTGAAATTTTGACTGTTGGTTCGGTTCATCAAAAACTAAACTTGGAAAATATTTTCAGCTATCCTTTGTATTTTTCATGAAATATCCTGTATACGAGTTAACGGTTACAAAGCACTTTTCAGAAACATCTATATTTTGTAAAAAAGTACGAGGAAGTGTTTCTTTGAAGAATCTGCCTGACACGATTGTCAAAATTTTTGTTGTTGTTCAGTTGGCACAAGTGTTTTCCATACTGACGCGTTGTTCGGACGCGATCTGCCAATTAGTTTGTTTACAGTGCTCGATTTTATCAGTTATAACAAATGTCTTTTGCGATTTTTACAATGGATTAAATATCGAACAAAGAATTTATCTCAAATTCCATATTGCAAATGGAATTTCGTGTGCCACATCGCAGAATATAATACGTTGAATCAACTTCATCAAATACACGAGCATTTGAGTGTTACTGTACATTCAACAGCGGCCGAGATGTGGTGAAAGATTTGCAATTAATTTTCTGTGTATCACGAATCAATTCGTCTATTTCAAATGATTGTTGAGGCATGAAACGGGTTGCCGCTCGACTAGTTCCCAAAGGCCTGAATTTTCTTCAAAGATTGAACCGTGTGAAGATCGCTAGAACGATTCAATTCCAAACCAACATTCATAAAATGCATTGTAACCAGTGGCTTAACCCGTGGGCGTTGCGTGTTGTCCTCTGTCCTAGATGTTCCTCTCTTGGCGCTTAGACGTCTTGTGCGTGCTGTTATAGGTTTCAAAATAGTTTTCCAGATGGTAGGTATGTTTAGCGCATTCTCTCTTTCGTTTATTGTTGAGTTTCTCTCTAGTTCAATAGCTCTGCTGATTTTTCTTTTCTGGAGGTGTTCTTGTTTGTTACTCCTTTAGTCCCGCCTTTCGACCAATGACACGCCGGGGAATTCTGTCACCTCACTAACCTGGAAATTTTTCCGAGCCCCTCTAACAGGACCGACACCTTCACATATCCTCCTAAAGATGGATACCCAAGAAATTCCCAGAATCCGAAAAATTGCATTGACTTTGTTGGGATTGAACCCAGGTAACTCTGCTCAGGAGACGAGCATCATTTCCTCTTCGCCACCGAACCGGCATGTGTCCTTTGTTGGCTACTTGTGTCATGTTTTCGTAGTCCAGTTTGTGGTCTGTTTTATGCGAGTGTTGGAAACAAGCAGATGTTGTGGCTTGTTGTTTTTCTTTTTACTTTACGTATTCTTCAATCCTAATATTCATTATTCAAATTGAAAAGAACCACGAAGAAATAATATATGGGACATGTCATGCCAAATTAATGATTCTAGAACATTCATAGATCATAATCGGCATCTCTCAGAAGACAGAACCTAGCCATCGCGGCTTTCTCGGTCAAACAGAGAGGGAATTGTTTTGTTGAGTTTGAATATTGAATGGATTTTGCGAGATTATACTTTAGAATTCGCTAGGAAAAAAGTGTTTGTGTTTCAGGAGGCTCACTCTGCGACGGAAGAACATCTCCGCGAAAGAGGAAATATCGCAGGTTATATACTTTTTGATTATCTTTTAGGTACCGTGTTGTGAGGTTTGAAAATCGATTTTTTTTATTGAAAGCAGGAGAGGTAAGTCTCTCAGTTTTGTATCCTCTTCTGTTTCTTTGTCGAGGAGTTTCTTGTACTCGTTCTGCTGTGTCCATTTTGTTGAGTTCCTTGATGATGTTGTTAGGTGAGCAAATCTTTTCGATCCGTGATCGAGTGTTTCTATAACTGAATTAAGTTGAGCAGGATAATGATGTGGGTTTCCACCCAGGTATCAGTTAGTGTTTGTTGGATTTCTGTATACATCAAAGTTCACATTGCTGTTATCTGTTTTTTGTACTAGGACGTCTACGAATGGTATTTTGCCGTTGGACTTCAGTTAGAGGTGAATTTTATTTTCCCGTGCTGTTTGTTGATTCATTGTAAGCAGTTCTCCAGTTCTTCTACTTTGTATTTCCAGACTTTGAGATATATAAACCGAAGATTTGGTTCAGATACAAGGACGACACCCGAGATTGATTTCATAGAGGGTATTCACAACAAGAATCGAAACGTTCCGAAATAACAGAAGAAGCGGTATGTAAACGACATTTGTGGTATTCCGGTTATCGAATTGTTCTAGTGCATCAGAGACTTCTCTTGAGATTCATATAATTTATATGTGAAAAGTAAATTCTTACAACCACTCTTTACCCTTTGCTATTTTCGTTTTCAGTTTATTCATTGTAAGTACACCACTGCTAATTCCAATTCGTTATATCATGTCACATCACAGAACCTGTTCGAATCGCCGGTCGCATGGGCAAAACAGTTTGTCACTTCAAAATGCCGCGTTCAACTGAGAAAAAGAACGAAGTGTATGCAGGCCCGCCGCTAGCGGTTTGAACGCCGGTGTGCAATTCCTATCGTGCCGCCCCTATCTAACTACAAAACCTAGGTGTTTATAAAAATGTGAAAAAAAATGCTGTACAGTGAAAAACTATGTTCTATTAGGTTATTTTATACAAGATAGATACACTAATACGACATTAAATGAAAAAATGAAGGCAAGAAAGGTGCAGTTTATACATATTATGTAGGTAGGTATAGGTATTAAGTTATTTTCCAGAAACTGCACCTTTCTTGACTTCATGTTGGCAAAATCAGCTATAATTTTTTTGGTATCTAGTCTATTTAGAATCTCATGTTTAATTGAAATTATTGCTGAATTACTTAGTCTTTGCTGGTGCATAGTTGATCTCAAATAGTTTTTTATTATTTTTAACTTTGAAAATGACCTTTCACCAGATGCAACTGAAACCGGCAATATAAGTAGTATCCTTAGCGCTATTGCTGTATTCGGAAATGTTGACATTAATTCATTAGCAAAAATGTATTGCAATAGGGTTTGTGGATCATTAGACTGGTTTTCAGTTAAATGCAACTTTAAAGCATTGATTTCATTGAACATATCTATACCGTCAATATCTTTTAGCTTCACATTCAAATCTTTACAATGTTTCATTAAATCATCTTTGGAGTAACTAAACAAGTTATTATTGGTGAAAAAGCCAAAAACGTCGGTAAAAGTTTCCAACTCATCGAATCTACGTTTTAAAGAAGTTAAGGTTTGGTCCAGGATCCTAAAAAAAACATCTACCTTGTATTTTGTTTTAGGGTCTAGTAAGACTTCATCACTCTGTTCATACTGAAATTGAGTTGATTTTCTTCGTGGACGAACGGTATCTATAGGCGGAAAATCTGCATCTACATTAAGTTCCCGAGCCACAGTGGTAGCTTCTTCTAACACCCTTTCGAAATGCTCATCTGTGCGATATTCGGTGAATTTATGAATCAATTTATTTAACAAATTTATGCAGATTTGAGTATTTATTGTGGGGTTTTGCATCATTTTGCTAATAGCATTAATTTCGTTTAAAATATCAAACCAAATTACAACTAAGCAAATAAATCTATAATTTTGAATATTCAAAGCAAGCGAATGTGCTTTGTGAGTTGTTGTACAATCCCATTCCGACGAATTTTTATCTGATATTTCAAGTAAAGCGTCAAATATTTTTTCGAGGTGATACCGTAAAGGTTTGACTGCATCGATTCTGCTAGACCATCGCGTGGCACTTAATGCCTTTAGTTTTAAATCAGGTAAATGCTTGCTAATTATGGACCACCTTTTGGTAGAAGACGAAAAGAAAACGTAAATTCCTTGAATTAAGTTGAAAAAGTTGACCGTGTCGTGCGTTATATTTGCCGCATCGTTAACAACCAAATTGAGACTATGCGCCGAGCATGGAACGTAAAATGCACGATTAATCATTTCCAATATTTTTTTTTGTAATCCATTGTGTTTTCCACGCATATTAGAACCATTGTCATAACCTTGGACACGTAAGTTTTTAATATCGTTTAATTGCGAAAATAAATCTAAAACAAAATTTAATAGTCCTTCACCTGTGGAGCTGGTTATCGGGCAGGTGCCAATAAAACTTTCGCATATTGTAACATTTTTAGTTTCACTGTTTACAACAACATACCTTAGTATAACTGTAATTTGTTCTGTGTGACTAACATCTGGTGTGCAATTCAATATGATAGATAAATATTTTGATTCTCTGACTTTGTTCAGGATATAATCTTTTATGGTCGTGCCGAGTAAATCAATGATTTCATTCTGAATCTTATCTCCTAAATAGTGAGTCATGCGAGTTGAATCGAATTTCGAGGCTTGAATTCTGTGAATATGTTCCCGAATAACTGAATCAAAGGACGCTATCATTTCTATTGCTTTGAGAAAGTTACCATTATCATGCTCATATAATATTTTGGACGAGCCCCTAAACGCCAGACATTGATGAGATAAAAATTTTATAACAGCTATGATCCTTTCCAATACATCACACCATTGTTTTTTTTTAGATTCTAATAGTCTCAGTTGCATTTGATTTACAGTAGTTTTATTTTTTAACATATGATTTAGTTGGACCCAACATTTCGAATTTTCGCTATGGGAAATGCTTGTTTCGTGTCGTTTTAAGGTAGATGACAGATGTTGCCAATCGGAAAAACCGCTTGGAGCTGACAGACTACTTACAGTTTCACTGAATATTTTACAACAAAAACAATAGACTGAATCTTTTGACGTAGAGTAAACAAGCCATTCTCTGTTAATTTTTTCTCCATTAGGAAGATTTCTAGAGTAATAATTGTTTGCAAATTTTCTTCCATCTATATTAGCAGGAAAATTGTGGTTGAACAGCTGCACGGGACCACCGATAACCAAAATATTAACAATATCATTAGTCATACTGGTGGGCCACGAACCGGGATCATCACCACAATCTAAACAGCTACTTGATGACGATAAATTGCTTACAGGTTCTTTAGCACTACTTTCTCTTTTTTTAGTTTCACTGGAGTCTCCTTCTGAAGGACTAACATTTTTCTCTTCAGACACCTCCATAACTTCTAGATTTAAAGCTGCGCTTGTTGAAGCTACATCTACGTCAACATTCTCTTGACATTCAGAGTCCCTATTTTCTGGTTTGCTAAAAAATTTCTCAAGAGATCCCGCTATTTTTTTTTTCTCTGTATCTTTTTCTCGTTTTTGCCGTCGAAATTGAGGTCCTGAAATTTTTTTCTTTTTTTGGGGTTCCTGGAATTTTTTTGAAAAAGTTTAGTATACGGTTGTACAAAAGTAACTTAAATCCCAAAAGGAGGTCGATCATTCCACCCATTATTGCGAACAACCTTTACTAGGGGGTTAAAACTAAAATCGCGAAAAAAAATCAGCTTTTCCATACATTTTGTATGGAATAGTTATTTTTTTTTCGCGATTTCACCGTTGACCCTATAGTAAAAGTTGTTCGTATTTATGTGTAGAATGACTCCCTTCCGGGATTTAAGTTACTTTTGTTACACCCTTTATAGGTATAATTTTAATATTTTTTTTTATAAATCTTCACTCTTAAGTTGTATAACAGAAAAAAATACCCTTTAAACCACAATAATAATCACAAAACTACTGCGAAAAAAAAAACGTTCATACCTACTGCACACAAATGTAATGGAATAACTAATTTTTTTTTCGCGACTTCAGAGTTGACCCCATAGTAAAAGTTGTTCGTATTGATCAGATGGAATGTCCCCCTTTCGTTACTTAAGTTACCTTTGTTACACTCTGTATTAATTTTAATACATTTTTTTTAATAAATCTTTACTTAAGTTTTTCAGTAAAATAACCTTTAAATTTTACATGAATACCTGCTGTTTATATGAATGCGCCCTTATGCTGATTAATTAAACAAAGACACTTACCATAATTATGATTTTTGCTCCGACGGATAATATAAATAATTTTCTAAATTATTTTTATAGTCACACTTCGCACAAAAATATACAGAATATTATTAATTTTAAGTACCCTGGATTGTTTCCGGATCTCACATTAGGGCTATAACCAAATAATTGAAGTTTGTTGTTCTCTCACATCACTTTCACATTTGTGTTAAATAAATAAGAACAAAGAAATGAGTATATAATTTTAAGGGGATTTCCCCTGATATCTGTGGGATTTCTCTATTTCGCATAGAGCACGATACGGATTAACTTTGTTCTCATGAATTTCAATAGATGGCGCTATGTAATGCTACGATATAAAAGAAATATTTGGGCGCCGTTCATCATATTATTTTTATAAGGATAATCTTTTTAGTATTGTGGGGTGACAATGTCTGAATTTTAGTCGATGATAATGTGTGATAATTTAGTCTATGGTAAATGTGTACAGATTCCTCATACCCAAAAGCCAACTCATCTTTAATTTGCATGGGCAAACTGTCTTTCGAAAACAAATATTTAAAGATTTAAAACTTAATTTTGTCCAATTTCTCAAAAATACTTATTTGAACTCACTCAAATGACTGTTGTATAACAACTGCCGCGTCCAAAATGGCTGAAACTTAGGTGAGTAGCTGTCAAATGATGAACAATGAAAATTCACTAGCATTTATTCAAAGCGAGCTGCCATGTTAATTTAGAGGTCAGAACTTTTTGAACCATCTTAGCCGGTTAATGATTAATGCAGCTAGTTTACGAATGAAATTATGTTTGAGAGTTCCACAATATATATAGCAGAAGCTTTCAAAAGCATATTCGTCCTGTTTGTAATGCATTAAGAGAATCTGACTAACTCAGAAGAAGAAAATAGGAATAAAATGTAAGAATAAAATACTTCATAAGATTTGAAATAGTTATTAAATCATTCCATATCTAGAAGATCCTGAAATTATGTACATTCCTTTGACAGGCTAGAAATTAAATTGTCTAGAATCTTCATAGCTATTTCGAAGCAAATCATAAACAGTATACATTGAAAATTAGATTTTTTCAAACAATCCAATTTATCCGACGCAGTCGAAAGATTCTGAAATAGTTATTTTATCATTTTAAATTTTTAGTTCAAATTACTTACCTTCCTTTGAACCCTGTTTATAGTTAGTCTTCAATTTTTTTCACTCTACAGCTGCGGAATACGATTTTTTATGCTTTGCATTGAGTCTTTTACTCGTAAAAGATTACCGAATTATGAATATTAAAGTTACAGTTTCAGTGTCTTTCATTTTTCAGGAGAACGAAACATCATATGAATTGAATATTTGGCTTTTAGGAAAGAAAGAGTGTTCAATGTTCCTTAGAAACGGATCAGAAACGCACTTTTAGGAGTTAGTGGAAGAAATATCGTTTAAACGACACCAAGAAATTTCCAAGAAAGTTGAATGTAGATTGTTTTCTGGAGGCTGAATAAACGATATCGAAATGCATTCGATTAAAACTGAAGCTAGTAGTTATAAACCTTAAACTCTAAAAAGGTACACTCATTATCAAAATATACATATATATATATATATATATATATATATATATATATATATATATATATATATATATATATATATATATATATATATATATATATATATAATATATAATTATATATATAAAAAAAAAAGGAGTTCAACCCCGACGAGTTGCCCATATATTTGTTCATGCAAACAAACTGATTTCATGATATAAATCCACCACCCAAAAATTAATACCATTGCCTGGCAATGATTATAATCAAAACATATCCCGGAATCATTATATATTAGGATAACGTTAAATGTTATGAGAATATATCAATCTACCAGAATATATACAAACTAAAGCATCATCAAACAATGACATCAATGTACCAACGAGTAGTGTCAGTGGCTTTTGTCCCCGGATAAATCCAGTGTACGGACCTTAGTCAAGTAACACTGAATGTTACTCATTCATAGTTTTCTTTGTGTGAAGAGATGAACGATCGAATAGAATACTTCTCTAAATATAAATATGATAAAATTGTCAGCTAATTATATTACATTTATATATACAAATTAATAAAATATGAAATGCGATTCTGAGCAGTATAAACTGAAGAAAATCTATGACTCTAACTCATTATTTTTTTCGGAAAGAAACCTACGAAGAATATTACAGGATTTGATGACTGTTATCTTCTGATACTGTTCAAATAAATTTTTCTTCAGACCCAAAATCCCAATATTTTTATGAAAATTCCTAGGAATAACACCTGTTGTAGAAATAATAATCGTTAGAATAATTATTTTTTCATTTTCCACAATTTTTAATCTCGTCGCCTAGCATCATATATTTACAAAATTTCTTCATTGTATTTATCTTGTATATTATGTGTGTAGGGTGTAGCAATATCAATTATATATGTTATTCGATTTTGTTTATCAGTGAGAATGATATCTAGCTTAGTGTGTTCTACAGTTCTGTTGCATATAATTGTTTTATCAAAATAAAGTTCATATTATACGTTTCCACAAATAATGTCAGGTTCATATTTGTGACATATTTTATTTTTGGAATGAGGTTATGTTTAATTCATAGATTAAAATGAGTAATATAAGCGACAACATTACGTCCTTCTTAATAATGTGTTGAAGCATGGACTGAGCAAGATGATTATATATGAAAAACTGTTTCTGAAGACCAAAAACATCTACGGCAAGAATCATCTTTATTTTGCTCGATGATGTGTTTTCTATAATTCTTTGTGAAAACAACCTGATCCTGGATCGCAATGGCCAAGCCTTCTGTTTCAGCGAAAACTTCTCCAGATACTAACGATCTCTTTGATGATGTTTCATCAACATAATCATTCTTCAATTTTTTAGGGTGCTTTCCGTGTAATTCGTTCTGCATAGAATTATTATCAAATATATCAAAATCTACCTTTTGCATTGTCAAGTTCAGAGGTGTAAGATTATAATCTGAAGCAACAACAAAATTATGTAATTTAGACGTGCTCTGTTTATCATGAAAATGGGAACGTAAATGAAAAATCTGTTTACTATGAAGATTATTCAAATCAGTTAATCCACGACCTCCAAGATGTCTAGGTAGTGTAACTCTCTGAACAGCTGACTTTGGGTGGTGCTTATGATATTCACAAAGCATTTTCCTCGTTTGACATTGTAATTCATTTAGATCAGTTTTAGACCATTCAATAAGTTCAAAAGAAGATGTAAGAATAGGAATTGCATAGGAGTTGATAGCTATGAAAAGGTTTTTTCTAGTTAAAAGACTTTTGATCATGATTCTAAGTGTGTTATATAAACTTCTATTATTTTCTTAAGTGCTGCTATGGTTAATTGTCTTCTCTTGAACAAATCCAATATATTTATATATATCTCCTTGATGCATTGGCTCAATTTCGATATTACAAATCTTTATATAATCAGAGGTGATCTTTCTGTTCTCAATAGAAAGATTTTCACATTCTGGAAGTCCAAATTCCTATGAATATCATCGGAATAGTTGAAAGTTATCTCAAGTAGGCATTTCAAATGAAATCTAGTTCCGGCATATAATTAAATATCATCTAAATAAATTAAGTGATATAACTTGAATTCAGTTGATAGACTCTTTCTTTTGAAGCCGCAATTATTAGCATTAAATTTATGAGATAATGGATTAAGGCAAAGACAAAACCAAAGAGCACTTAAAGAATCACCATGAAGAATGCCTCTTTTGATTGGAATTACTTCGGATGTTAACGATTGTTTTGAGATATTTAAATGAAGATTGGTTCTCCAATATTTCATTACAAATTCAAGAAAAAGACAAAGTGTATTATCAATTTTATAAATTTCCAAAATTTCTTGAAGCCATGAAGTAGGAGAACGATCAGAAGCCTTTTGGTAATCAATGAAGGCTGTTTGAATATTTCTTTTATTAGTTTGAGCTTGATTCCAAGCATCAGAATCAATTACAAGGTGTTTTTTTCTACATCCTTTTTTTGTTCGGAAAGAATAACATAAATCTCCCAATATGCATGAATTTTTTCGGTAATACAGGCAGTTGGAATTTTATGGATTGTTGGAAGGCAAGTAATTGGTCTATATTGAGATGGATCAATAGTATAAGCATTTTTCGGTTTCAAATAAGTAATTCCTTCTGTGAAAAATAAAGGAGTAGCTGCAGGGTTCTTTATTATGAATGAAGAATATTCAGCCAATTTTTCATGAACGCAAGAGAATGTTTTGAACCAAAAGTTATGAATACCATCAACACTTGGAGATTTCCAATTTTTGTGTGTTCAATAATGAGGTTATATCTTCGTTTGAAATTTGTCAAATCGCAGGTATTCTATTTTAGAGAATCGAGACCTTTCATTTAAAATCCAACTTGCACTGGAATTGTGTTGCTTTGGCACTGCCCAAATTGAAGACCAATAATCAGTTAAAATATCAATTTTAGGAACTCCATTTCCAGAAATATTTTTATTTAAACCTGGAATAACCTAGTAAAAATGTTTTCATTATTTCTGAATAGTTTGTTCTGGAATTTTCCATATGAATTGATTAGATATTCAAGTAGTCCAATAGAGTATACTGAAAGTTTTTGTTTTGAAGTATCGATGTATTCTATAAGTTGTCCATTATTTATCTCATTAAGTCTATGGGTTTTATTTTTAGGAATATTTTCTCAATATTTGCCATAAGTTTTCTTGATCAATTACCTTCAGAATATTTAGTCAATCTTCCTGAATCACGTCGGGTACAAGAAATTCTACCTTCTGATCTTTTTTGCCATAAGGGTTTTTTCTCGTTGATATAATTAAATCCAAAATGCTCTAATTCATATCCACAATGTTTAACGGCTACAATGACGGCATAATATATAATCAGATGAAGTGTATAAATATTCATTACTTTAACAAGTTGCTTTGGAAGAACATTCTCATTAAACTCTTTTGTGCAACCAAAATTTTCTTTGAATAATAAATTTCAGGAAGTTTAGGTCTCATAGTTGGGTCAATATTTTCGAATGAATTCATTTGATTGAGAAATAAATTTTTATATCTTTGTTATTAAAATTTATTTATTTATTTTCTTATTAATTCTTATACATGTTTTTGCCTTTCTTTCCGAAAACGTTCATCCATATTCATCGCAACTGTTATATTCTGTCTCATTTGAAATTTTCTACTACAAACATTGATATATTTTTTTTTTACTTAAGAATTCGAATCAACCACGAATGTTATCTGCGAGCGATATGGTTACATGAATGGAAAATGAAATATTGCTATATGTGATCATAAACATAAATTAACTTGAGATATTTCAACAAGTTATGAAATTTGTTTTGCATAATTCACAAACAAGTGGTGCTTCTTGTTTCATCAGATATTTATGGGTTATTCTTGTATGGCCGAATATTGACATATTTATCTCTAATAATCGAATTCAATTCGAGGAGCTATAAGCGTGAATGAAGCAACATAATTGAACAAATATCACAAGCTATCATTTTCTGCTTTGATAAAGAGCTATCACCGATTTTTTGGGCAAATTCATCTTGTTAACTACATCTTAGATATGTTGTGAAAAAGATATGTTACGTACATAGCAACGTAAGCTATGAACTACTCTGTTTGTTTCTCAATAGCATCAAACGTTAGTAGAAGATGGCACATGCGTTCGTATATGTAGCAGAAAATATATATGTCTCAGTGTAGTAAAAAAAGTACCATTCAGAGATTTTTTATTGTGAATGGAATTTCGTGTATCGAATCGCTGAAAATATCACAGAAAGCTTACGGTGACTCGACTTTATCAAGAACACATGCGTTGCAGTGCATTAAACAGTGATCGAGGTGTAGTTGAAGATTTGCCTCACTTTGAGAATGAACTTTCTGTGTCTCACGAAACAATTCATACAATTTCGAAGGATCTTTTGAGAATGAAACGAGTTGTCGCTCAACTAGTTCCAAAATATCTGAATTTTCTTCGAAATATTATATCATAATGGTCGCTGAAAACACGCTAGAACGACTCGATTTCTAAACCACTTTCAACTGGTGATGAAACATGGATTCATGAGTTTGATATACAAACCAGTCAACAAGCTTCTGAATGGCGCCTACTAACTGAACACCAAGTCGATCGAAAGTCAAGGACTCTTTTATTTGATTATCGTGGAAATCTGCACTCGGAATTCGTCGAGAAAACTTAGATTTTTGGCAAGAAAACTCATGGAATTCTCGCTATGATAATACACTTACTCACAAGGCTATCATTATGAATGAATTCTTTACCGAAATTCAGATTACCAGTTTGAGGTAGCGATTCTGAATTCATAGACGACACAAAAGAGAATACGCGGTGAGAACGAAACCGATTCAGGAAAAAGCGTCTGAAAAATGTTTTGATGATTGAATAACATGGTACATGAATCATTCCGGAAGGGGCCAACTTTGAAAGCGATACAATGAATTTCCGTGTAAAATATATTTTGTGATTTATTATGATGAGTTTTGAAGTTAACGTAGTTCTAGCGCTTCAGTGCGTAGAAATCGTTTTAGTTACAATTTGGCGAATGCGCCAGTACAAACCATACCTAAATACACACAACCAAATTTATATGGAATCACTCGGTATTTCACATAATTGATTGTTTCTAACCATGGATCTTTGACTACTCGTGAAAAATGAAGTTTTTTGTTCAGAAAAAATGGATAGTATGATAAGAAATGTTGAATTACCACATGTTCGGAATACTGTACTCATTAGTCACTGGGAGGCAAAACAGATTTGATTTCGTTTCCTCCGAATGTAACGGCTAGAAATTATGTAATTATGTTATGTTTATGCTGGAGCCCAAAGTAAAAATCTGACGAGGTGCCCGCGGTGAGAATTTCACTTTTATGCAAGATAATGCTTCTCCGCATACCAGCAACCTCGCGCGATATTATCTTGAAACCAAGGAAATCTCTATTTTGGAATGGCCAGTTTGCTCTCCAAACCTAAATCCTATTGAAAATTTATGGGATAATCTCAAAAGATTGATCATCTACTGAGAATGTTCCTGAATTTTTCCATGTGAAAACTGTCTGTACAGGCTTTAAAGTGATATTGTGATCACGAAGGTATTTCTATTTAACTTAACGATATGAGCTTAGTGAGAACTAGCGCTGTCATGCTTAAACAGAAATCTGGTAGAGTTCCGTAGATAACAGAACGAGAAAGTAAACAATTTATAGTGGAATATATGTGAACAAACTTCCTGAATAGAAAAATAATTATCGTTAGGTCATTTACAATAATAAAAAACAAACTTAATAATTAAGTTAAGTGAAATTCCTTACAAAACAGTACTTGTTTGTTTTTTATTATTGATAATGGAATTTTACCAAGTAAAAGCCTCCCAAATTCAAAGGTCATTTACAGCATGTACGATAGGAATATTAAAAGATATTCATCAAAGGCCACCTTTGTATTTCAAACTGAATGTCAGTAGGCTGTGTCCATTTCAACCTGGATTTACGTTTCAGTTTATTCAAGAGACAGTACGTTTATCATTATACAACAATCCAAATGTGGAAGTAAATGAGATTTCATGTAATTGACAATATTCAAGTTTCGACCAAAAGAAGAAAGTTTAGTTGAGGTTAGATTAGAACCAAAGAAGGAAAGGTTACATTTTCGATAGACCTAATAATATTTTAGGAAAATAAGGAAGAAATATTAGAGAAATGTGAACTATCTATCTCTGATTTGAATGATCATTTTGTTAGAGGTTTGAAGATAAGTTTTTATTTTCAATGCATTTGTAGTAGTTATTATTTCGTAAGACATATTTTAGCTTGAAATCCACTTGATGAAAAGGAATTTTTACAATGAATTCACTGTGAAAAGGTTACAAACTGAAAATGAAAATAATATTCAACCTATCATGTGGGTTTCTTCTGAATACTTAGATAATCTTTTGTGTGACACCTCAATTTTCAGAAAAGCTATTTAGTGTGAGTTTATTCTATTCATAACACATTGTTACTGTTTTCAGGAGATTTTCTCGGAGCAATTGAATGAATAAGAGTCATTCATCATATATTTGAAATCGAAAGTTATTCTTTTATAGGTGTTTGATGTTTGTGGGATTCATGAAATTCAAATCTGCATAAGTTGCATGCGAAATTTAATTTTGAACAGCTTTCAATTCAAGAGTTATGAAAGTCACAAGAAACTTTGATACTACTGCTACTCTGAATAATATTCTTAGGAAAATATAACTACTACTTGAAGAATGTTGCGTATATTTCAAAATTTTACAATTTTACACAGATTTCAATATATTCAGTATGGATACTTTCAATATTTCTCAGATAAAGAATATGAAAATTTGAGAAATAGGCAAAAAACTAGAAGATGTCGAAATGATATAACTAGAATTCAAAAGAAAAGTACTTAGCACAGTGACAGAGATGTTTGGGAAGAGAGAGATAGCTCTAGAAAGTTAAACATGTTAAAATGAGGAAATTAATGATAGAATAACAATTAGCAATAGGAAATCAACAGTAACAAGAAACAGCTGCATCGAGACTGATATATCGTTAATATCATTGTATTGTTCATGAAAGTTCATAACGCAATTAACAAATTCGTGGATGTTTGAATCTCATATCTACTTTTCAAAAGATCGCTTCAATTCAGAAGATGCTTGTTTTTCCTGGTAAGCAAATTGTGTGAATTTTGGTCAATTTGAATTTATACGAAAAAGTTATGTGTAGTACAAATACATATGGTGAAATTTATATGTAGTCTGTAGTGTTCCATTATTTCATTACTAATTTCTCGCCTTCGTATTGTGAATACTCTCGAGTGATTTTATTTTAAGAAGAACTTTTATTTTCTAGTTCATTAAACTACTTGAGAAGTAATTCTTCTATCTTGGTGTTTTAAGCTCATAGTTGTTGTGGTGTTTTAAGCTCACAGTTGTTGTTTATTATAATTGATGAATTTTATTCAATCTCAGTCGAATCAGATTAGTTAAGAAATATTGAAAATTCTAGAATATCTTGAAACAAAGGGAATCTCTATTCTGGAATGGCCAGCTTGCTCTCCAAACCTAAATCCTATTGAACATTTTTGGGAAAATCTCAAAAGGAAATAGTTAATTTCTTTTTTCAATTGAAATATCTCAAGAAGGATCAATTCTTAGAATCCTCCGAAATTTACAAAATTCCTGAGGTAATATAAAAATCAGGTTATTCCATATAAATTTGGTTGTGTGTACTTAGGGGACGTACTTCCAGATTCACATTGATGTGTTATCCCATATTTTTTCAAGAGCACTTCACGTTCAATTTAAATTCAGGAAATGTGATGAAACTACTTAATATTCATAGACTCCTACAGTCAATACAGTTAAATTATCGAAGTAGGGAACAAGTGGAAGGTATATATCGAATGTAGAATATGAAATGTTGCTATGCCAAACATGAAATAAAATACTTGATGAACCTGTCATGAAAAAGAGCCGTTAGAATAATACTGTTAGAATATTAAGTTGAATTAGAAAGTTAGTGTTGATATATTAGTAATATTGATAAATTGGTTGATGTTCATTGTGTTTATGTAGAAAATGGATATTATTTCCGAACCTCCAATAATTGCACGTTTAACATACAAACAGTTCTAGGAACTTTCCATTGTTGGGATCACTTTATCGAGTTGTTAACTCAATTTTCCTTAATAGGTAATGTATTCACCCTTGCATGGGGTGGCGAATAGAAAAATTCAATTCAGGTTCATTGTCGTGTGAACGAGTAATCAAACTTTCTAGAACAAATCAAAAATCAATTCCATTTCAAAAGGGAAAGAAAAATTGATTCTACTCTTACACCCACTGATAACAAACCTTATATTCGTCAAATGAAAAATAATTTATTACTTATTCATATTTTAAAGGCAATTTTATTGCTTTTGTATCGTTATTTTGATTTTATATACTACATTGACATTGACGAAAACTAAGTCAAAAATCTGTAAGCAATCTAGGCACAAATGTCAAACATTCATGTTGATGATTTTGACTGTCTGTCGATGGAAACTGGTATTATCTATTGAGGTATCAGTAAACATTGATTTTCGATGAATGTCAAATCCAAGTTAATTATAATTGTGGATTGGATCGGACCATTGAATGAGTTTGAAAATTTTCGATAGTCTATCAGTACCTGTCAAATAACAAAATATATCATCGAAAAACGTCAATAACTAAAATAATACAAAAAGAGAAATGCTTATTTTCAAGATTGATCGACTCAATATAGCCGAATAATGCTATATATGTAAATTATATTTTCCAAACCTGATTCACGATAACTGGCTGGTTTCAATGGCTTCCTGAACATATATTGAGAATATTCTTTTTTCAAGAGAAAACATTCTTTACAGGCTATTAAAGTGAAATTGTGATATCGAAGATAGTTCGATCTAACTTAGCGATAAGAGCTTAGTGAGAACTGGCGTTGTCATGCGTTAACAAAAATTTGATAGAGTTCCGTAGATAACAGAACAAGGAAGTCAACAATTCATAGTGGAATATATGTGAAAAAACTGCCTGAGCAGAAAAACAATTAACGTTAGGTCATTTACAGCATGTACAATATTAAAAAGATATTCATCAAAGGCCATCTGAATGTCAGTAAGACTGTGTCCATTTCAAACTGGATATACGTTTCAGTTGATTCAAGGGACAGTACAACAATCCAAATGTAGAAGTAAATGAGATTCCATGTAAACTGACAATATTTAAGTTTGGACCGAATAAAGAAGAAAGGTTAGTTTAGGTCAGATTACAATCAGATATTATCTTTGGTTATATATAAAGAAATCTATTTTAGGTTCGGCACCACATCTTCAGAAAATCTTCTGCACAATTATCTACAATTAAAATGGTCTACGATATCATTCTGTCGTTATCACATTAAGACTTGAAAGGAGGCAAACATTCTTAAAATTACTGTATCACGGGTTGTAGAATTATACACTTCACAGTTAAGAGATAAGATTTCATAGATATTCATTATCATAGTCAACTTTTGAGTTTATTGTCCTAGGTTCTTTCTGGATTTTGATCATTTCTAAAATATTCCTTTTAAAATCATTATATTCCGTTGTGAGTACTTGTGCATTTGCATAGTCAAATAGTTTTTCAATACTATGTCTAGCTAGAGCGGTGACTACTTTGTTCGATCTAACGGAATATTCATATATGCAAATATATTGCCAATATAACACCCAACGCACTCTTGGCATTCTATTTTATATATGCTATGAGTTTTGTTTTTAATTCAATGCGAGGTTTTAGATTTGTGAAGAATTTCTTGCTATGATTATTAGGTTCATGTCCCACTTTGATGTTGTATTTTCTAGACATATATCTGTTGAGACAATCCTGGAGTGAAAGTGAGACCTATATGGTTGAAATCACCTTTTTCTTCTCTTTTCGGTTCCGTGTTGTGAATTTGATGTATTCTTTGTCTCATCAGTGGTTCGTAAAAGTTTGGTGGATATTAATTTCTTCTCAGCACTTTCTTCAATTTCATTAGATTCTTTATTCTATATTTGGGGTGTGATAGTTTTATTGCTCGATCAACCAGGCCATTAACAAGACTTTTTTATACCTGTTAGGTACGCTTGATTATCAAATATATATATATATATATATATATTCGTCATATATATATATATATATATATATATATATATATATATATATATATATATAGTATTCTATAAACGCTTCGTTGATGACTGTATATATATATATATATATATATCTGTATCCTATATTTTCTATATATATATGCAGATTATATATATATATCTGTCAATATATATATATATATATATATATATATATATATATATATATATATATATATATATATATATATATATATATATATATATATATATATATATATATATATATATATATATATATATATATATATATATATATATATATATATATATATATATATATATATATATATGCCTATATATATATTACAATATTTAAGTTTAAGATCAAAAAAGGTTAGTATAGGTTTATTACAATCAAAGAAAGAAAGGTTACATTTTGATTGATCTACGAATATATTGGGAGAAAGAAACTGACTGAATAATTTGTTATTTAAAATCGATGTTTGAACTTCTCATTTTTATCTTATGCTAGAGAGGAAATTGAGATTCACAACTTGAATGTATCTCTTTGAATTAGGATAGTCGGTATTCGCAAAACAATACTGGAAGCTGCCCTACCATAAGGATGTGTGAGGCAATATGTGAGAGTTGGATATGAAAAGGTGTTCAGTATATTTGGCGGCGTTCAGTATATTAGGTGTATAGTATATTAGGTATTTAGATTATTAGGCTTTGCTGTATATTAGTCATTCAGTTTATTAGCTAGATAGTACTAAGCATATAAGACCAGTTCTAAATTTTCATATCATAAGAGGTGCATTAGGTATCTGTGAATAGCAGTTTTTATCGATAAAATAGATTTATGAAGATAAGCATTATCCAGTGTATCAAACCTTTCAACAAAATCTTCTTTCAGTTTTCGAAATAAATGAAAATGACATATTGATTAAGTCGGATTCAAATACGGTATAGAAATATTCAATTATATTCAGTGAATGATATTTCCCCAGTTTCAACGAACAATTCATCAAAGTCAAATGAATCCTGAAATGAATTGTTGACTTTCTTTGATTTATGGATTTTGAAGATGCCTTTTGTTGACGCGGCTATCTGCAGGGCTATCTTTCATAGTTTAAAAGTTCGGATTCTCTATGGAGAAAATTCGAAACTGTTGATTGATATGACGGTAGAAACTTGGAATAGTTACCAGTTCGAAATTATACGTGAATTTTTTAATGAGAAATATTATTTAGTTTCGTTTCATTGGAATTCTTTTATAGTTCGTTGTGTAAATAAAGTCAAATTCCCCACTCTGACTTAATTTATTTGTAAGTACTGCTTCTGGGGCGACAGTTGATCTACGGCATAGATGCCTCACTTCATTAAGTTATACTGGGTGGCTGACCAAATTCGCGACGGAAGATTAGGCATATTTTACTGCCGATTTTGATCGGTTGTAATATGTAGTGCTGTAGTGCCTACAAAATAAATTTATTTTAAACTATACAGGTTGTCCCATAATAAAGTTAGAATACAAACTCATGTTTTTCAAAATGGGACACCATATTTTTTCATTTTTGACTTTATGAGGAAAAGTGAAGGTGAGTTTTTTCGAAATTATTTCCACCTATCCTAAATAATTTCCGAAATATTTGACATTTTCTGAAATTTCAGGACTTAGGAAAATATGTTTGTGCCCTCAATATTGATTTAAAAGCTTGAGATTTAAAACCACTGTGATAGTTATTGTTGTTGCTTGCATATATGACATATTTTAATGATCTATGTTACACAAGGTGTTCGAAAATGGAATACACTTTAACTAAAGGGTCGAACAAAAGGTATATTTTGATATCTTGCGAATGGTTGATAGGTTCCCATATCTATTTCCTATGGTTTCGACGATATTCGAAAGTTCAGCGAATTTTTATCAAATTTCAAGAAATATTCCAATTTGGCACTCCAATTTATAGCTTTACAAATACACTGGTTTGTGTTTCATCACTTCCAGTGATTCAAATTCCATTATCGACTTAATTTCAATGAAAAGGGGATGCTCAATACCGGAAAATCGCATCGAGGAAGTTAAACAATCGAGATCTCTTCATCGCATTCCTTGCTCTCATATGGTACCAATGTAATCCTAATCATTCAATTGTTGTTGGTTAATATTAGAGGCTTAATTTACTTGGAATCTACAAAGTCCTAGAAATATTGTTGTTGTTACCTGTTAATTATAAGGAAAAAATATTATGTCAGTCTTTAACAGAAAGAGTTTCGAGTACGTATCAATGAAGAGAGTTCACAATTCCATTTTTGTTTTGGTATCGGTTCAAAAATTGGAATTTTGATCAAAATTTCTATTTTATATAGAGGGTGTATCGGATGCTGATGAAAACCAAACATATTATTTGCTACAAAACAGTCTCATAATACATTCTCGAACAGTTGATAGTTCAGCCAATTCAAGGGTATTTTCTAGGTGGTCATATCGAAAAAATTTTATGAAGATTACATTATTTTTCAGCAAAAACCATTGTATTTAATGAGTGTTCAATTACACTCGGAGGCAAAATTAGCGGAACAGTCGAAAATTTAACCAAATTCGAAGTCCTATATTTTTCCTAATTCTCAACTGATTTAAACAATCATCTTTCGGCAAGTAATAGATCAACTATTCTGCTTTCTAGAAATTATAAGAGGAAACAAAAAAAATTTGAAAAAAATTTCATACGGGAGCAAAACTAAAAGTGTTTTTTTTTGTCAATAATTCGTAACACCCTGTGGAATTTCGTGGTCCGAGTTGAAACGTACAATATCATGGTCTGTCAAGACAGATCTTTCTACAGAAACTCCCTTCTTGTCTTATGCATTTATCTCTATTTTTACAAGAGATATCCAATTTGGAGGGAAAAGTCACAAATTTCAAGAATTTATTTCTAATCTTGCGTAGGTGCATAACATCGGAGGTTAGCTAAAAAATAAAATCAAAATTAGAGAAGCGGAAATCTAACGAAATGAAAATTTTTGAAATTCACTTGTCAATTTCACGCTCCGGAAGAAAAATGGAAAAATCGTTGATTTGGCACATTCATTTTTAAATTTTTTTGTGTGACACTCTATAATAATTATCATTCCTGTACAAAATTGAGAGCAGGTGTGTATCCTGGCGATACACTCGTGAAATGAAATGAACATGTTGAGAAAAATGTTCATGATGACACACAAAAAAAAACATTTGATTTCAGTAGCGAGTATGACCCCCCCGAGCTCTTATTACAGCGCGCATACGATTTCGCATACTCCCAATGATGTTGTCTATCATCTGTTGAGGTATGTTGTCCCACTCTTCCACCAAAGCCAATGTCAGCTCTTCAACGTTGCCTGGATTCCGTTGTCGAACCCTTCTTCCAAGAATGTCCCAAACCTGTTCGTTCGGGTTTAAATCCGGTGACCGCGACGGCCAGTCCATTTGTGTGCTCCAAGCTCCATTGAGATATTCTATCACTATGTGCGCAGTATGAGGACGCGCGTTATCGTGCATAAAAAGGAAATTTTCCCCTATGTAAGGAGCAAAAGACACAACATGGGGCTCCAAGATTTCTGTTATATACCGATGGGCATTAAGTGATCCATTGCCAATAATCTCCAGTTCTGTTCGTACTCCCAAGCATATGCCACCCCATATCATAAGTGACCCTCCACCGTATTGCTCAGTTCCTGCGAAGTTCGCTTGATTGTACCGTTCACCTCGATGCCTCCATATTCTATCTCTACCATCCACGAAATTCACACAATATCGGCTCTCATCACTAAATAAAACTCGTCTTAAATAATTGATTGTCCATGCTACATGCTCCCTAGCAAATGCCTATCTTGCTACCCGATGGGCTCTATCGAGTCTTGGTGCTCTTGCTTGCGCATGATCTCAGACCAACTTCATTTAATCGTCTTCTGACTGTACTCACACTGACGTTAATGTTATCCACTGCTTTTAAAAGGTTACGTGCCTGAACAGCAGTAAGACGAGGATTTCTTATTGTTTGATTGACGATGAAACGGTCATGTATAGCGCGGGTTGCCCGATTTCTTTCTTGTCCTCGCCTCCTCACGTACAATCCAGTTTCCCTGTAACGTCGGTATATTCGATGGATAACCGACGTCGAGACACCCAACATGGTACCGACTGAGCGGTAGGTGCGCCCTTCCTCGATCAATGTAACTGCCCTTGCTACTGAGGTTGGTGGTAAATCTCTCATTCTGAATGAAAAATACCGTTTCGAATCGTAAACAGTAAAAGTATCACAAAACACCGCAACCGATCGAATTTGTATCAAAACAAAGAATGGAAAACTCTCTTCCTTTAAACAAGTGCAAATGTGGGCATATACAAAAAAACGTGTGTTGTATTTCATATTTGATAAAAAAGGTGTGCACATGTGTAAATGAAAAGTTTTATCAATGGTCCCAGAATTCGGTTGTGTTTTTTAATACCTACCGACTGTTATCTCCTATGAATTCCTAATTTTCACCAAATTAACCAAATTGTCATCAATAACTAATGCAATTCGAACATAAAAATCGCAAACGACAATTTCGACACGCCTGAGTGATAATAAGAAAATTCCAAATTGATAGACGAATTTTAATGACAATTTCTTGATTCAATGGAATTTCTCCAAAATGGTGATTTTCCACTTGAAATAAAATATATTTTGCAAAAATAGAGATAAACGCATGAAACAAGAAGGGCGTTACTGTAAGAAGATGTGTCCTGACAGATCATGATATTGTACGTTTCAACTCGGACCACGAAATTCCACAGGGTGTTACGAATTTTTGACAAAAAAAAACACTTTTAGTTCTGCCCCCGTATAAATTTTTCTTTGTTTTCTCTTATTATTTCTACAAAGCAGAAGAGTTGATCTATAACTTGCCGAACAAATCATCTAAATCGGTTGAGAATTAGAAAAAATATCGAACTTCGAATTTGGTTAAATTTTGCCTCCGAGTGTATATATCAACTTGTAATTAGCTGTTCCTTTTGCAGCAATATCATGGACCCAAGCAATGAAACCAGTAAAATCGAAAAAACAAACATCTTATTCTATTGCATTTCAAGACTATTGCTTATTATTTTTACACATTGTCCGTACAAAAGCAACTGCGCGACGCACTCTACCAATGTGGTGTTGAAGTTCCTCCCAACTAGCAGAAATTCCTCGTTCGAGCTGTTCTCTAGTTTCATTTGGTACTTCATATACCAAAGATTTCAATCTACCCTACCAAAACATTCTAACGGAGTTAGATCAAGTAGTCGAGGAGGCCATTTAACTGTACTTAAGCGTCCTATCCAATTATCCTCATAATTTTCACTAAGCCATGCCCGAATTTCCCTTCTATTCCGAGCAGGACAACCATCCATTTCGAGCCAGGAATTAATTCTTGAATTTAGAGGAACCTCATTTGATACATTGTTCAGTTCGTTTTGAAGAAGTTGCAGAAATCTTTCTGCGTTTATTGTGTTTCCTAGTATAAATGGTATAAGAGCATAATTTCCAGTTATACACATCCATACATTACCTTGGAATCTTCTCCTTCTTCTTCTTCCTTTTTAATAGACAGTTGCTGCCTGTTCAATCTTCCAAACCTTCCCTCGGCATCCTTAAGTTATCACTCCATCTTTTACGAGGTCTTTCTGGATTTCAGCGACCCAACGGAAATTTATCCCATGCTATTTTTATAATTCGAGATTTGAGATCAATATTGTATTCTATGCCAACGATGTAGCCCTGATAGCGGAAACGGAAGACGATTCACAACAACTAATACATGCATTCAATCAAACTGCAAAATTTTTCAATATGATAATCTCCGCAACCAAATCCAAATGTATGACAACATCAAAAACATCTTTAAGAAGCAAGCATGAGCTGGATGGTACGATAATTGAGCCGTTCATGGAATTCCATTATTTGGGAATAGAATTGTAAGATTTTGGAAACGTGGAACAGGAAGTAAGGAATCAAACTTTGAAACAAGAGTGGCTGGATGCCTTAACACTACAATGTGGTACAATAAACATGTAAACATTGAAACTAAATCGAAAATTTATGAAACTGCTATTAGGCCGATGATGTCATATACTGATGAAACCAGACCTGATACAACGACTACCAAGCGAATGATGGATATAGCAGAAATGAGTGTTCTTAGGGAGGTTGTAGGAAAAACTTTATGAGACAGAGAAAGGAGCGACAACACCAGATATAAATAATTGTATACTTAAGAGGAAGCGAGAGTGGGATGCCTAACATTGAATCTGTATTGATTATTGGATGGTCTCACAGCACGGGGATTTGCAGGTGCCCACGTATGGTCATTGTGGCAACTAAATATGCCATCTCTAGTTAAATTGACTCATTAGTCCAAATAACGAGATTGTAAAATTGCGGATCTCTGTTAGTTTATTTGATATACCAATGATAAAACTGAATACGTTGTGCACTATCACGATGCAGTAAATTTCGAACAGGGGTGAAATGATATGGGTAGAGGTTATTTCTTCTAGGACTTCTGTGAACAGATGTATGTGAATTTCTGCCAAACTGTAGTGTTGGAGTTTCTTCAAAAAGTGCCGTTATGATTCGATATTGAGGACGATTTACTCGATCGGCATTTAGACGATTATGTCTCTAAACAATCCCTGTTTTTTCCAAAAATCCGACATGCAGCTACAAAAGCTTTTCTATTTGGAAAGCGGCTTTCAGGATAACGACGAGGATACTCTTCTGCTGTCGTTGAAAACACCATATACAAATATAATATCTTCATACCAGATATTTGTAAAGAAACGTGGCATCTTCACTTTAGATATTTAAGTTATCAACGAAGGCACTAAAGTAATTTTATGACATTGACAATTCTGTCAATACAGTTTTCCAAAGCCGCCTCGGCGCTTATCAATTTTGAAAGGAACAGGAAGTAGTGTTCCAAGACATCATCATATATATATATATATATATATATATATATATATATATATATATATATATATATATATATATATATATATATATATATATATATATATATATATATATATATATATATATATATATATATATATATATATATATATATATATATATATATATATATATATATATATATATATATATATATATATATATATATATATATATATATATATATATATATATAGGGGTTTCACCCTGACGAGTTGCCTATATATCTGTTCATGCAATCAAACTGATTTCATGAAAATATAAATCCACCACCCGGTAATTAATACAATTGCCAGGCAATAATTATTATCAAAACATATCCTGGAATAATTATATATTAGGATAACGTTAAATGTTATGAGAATATATCAATCTACCAGAATACATACTATAGCATCATCAGACAAAGATATCAATGTACCAGTGTACGGATCTTAGTCAAGTAACACTGAATGTTACTCATTAATAGTTTCCTTAGTGTGAAGTAGTGAACGATCGAATAGAATGCTGCTCTGAATATAAATATGACAAAATTGTCAGTTAATTATATTACATTTATATAAACAAATGAATAAAATATGAAATGAGACTCTGAGCAGTATAAACTAAAGAGAAAACCTTTGACTCTACCTCATTATTTTTTTCGGAAAGAAACCTACGAAGAATATTACAAGATTTGATGACTGTTATCTTTTGTAACTTTTCAAACAAATTTTCTTCAGACCCAAAATATCAATACTTTTGTGAAGATTTCTAGGAATAACATCTGTTTTGGAAATAATAATCGGTAGAATAATTATTTTTTATTTTCCACAATTTTTAATCTCGTCGCCAAGCATCATATATTTAGAAATTTTTTCATTGTATTTATTTTGTGTATTATGTGTGTCGGGTATAGCAATATCAATTATATATGTTATTAGATTCTGTTTATCATTAAGAATGATATCTGGTCTATTGTGTTTTACAGCTCTGTTGCAACAAATTGTTTTATCAAAATAAAGTTTATATTTGTCATTTTCAGAAATAATCTCAGGTTCATATTTGTAAAATTTTTTCTTTTGGGAATCAGGTCATGTTTAATTCCTAGATTAAAATGAATAATATTAGCGACGGCATTATGTCTTTCTAAATAATCTGTTGAAGCAAGGACTGAGCAAGATGATAATATATGAAAAACTGTTTTTGAAGAACAGAAACATCTACGGCAAGAATCATCTATATTTTGTTTGATGATGTGTTTTCTATAATTCCTCGTAAAAAACCTGATCCTGGATCGCAATTGCCAAGCCTTGAGTTTCAGCAAACAATTCTCCAGATACTTACCATTTAGTCGATGAGATTTCATCACTATAATCATTTTTCAATTCTTTAGGGTGCTCTCCGTGTAATTCCTTCTGCATCCAACTTTCTCTTTTAGAATTATCATCAAATATATCGAATTCTATCTTTTGCATTGTCAAGTTCAGAGGTGTAAGATTATTATCTGAAGCAACAACAATATCATGTAATTTAGACGTTCTCTGTTTATCATAAAATGGGAACGTAGATGAAAAATCTGTTTACTATGAAGATCAAATCAGTTCATCCACGACCTCCAAGATGTCTATATATATATATATATATATATATATATATATATATATATATATATATATATATATATATATATATATATATATATATATATATATATATATATATATATATATATATATATATATATATATATATATATATATACATACGTTTACTTTTTTTTCTTACTTCTTCATGAGCTATGTTATGATTTGATCTTGATGATGATTTACTCGATCGTTATTTAGAAGATGATGTCTTGGAACACTTCCTGTTCCTTTCAAAATTGATAAGCGCCGAGGCGGCTTTGGAAAACTTTATTGACAGAACTGTCAATGTCATAAAATTACCTTAGTGCCTTCGTTGATAACTTAAATATCTGTTATGGAGATATTATATTTGTATAAGGTGTTTTCAACGATAGCAGTTGAAAAAATAGAGGAGACGATATATATATATATATATATATATATATATATATATATATATATATATATATATATATATCGTCTCCACTATTTTTTCGTAGCTCACTCTGTATCTTCTTCAGTTTTCAATCAAAAATAAAAATTCCGGGGATGCAGACAAAGATAATACCTTTCTTTAGAGGTATCACTCGACCCATCTACCCTATTTCAAATTTTCAAGGGTGGTCACCCTTGCTCTAGGGGTTGAAATTCGAGATGAGGATGGTACTGGATGATGACTGCCATTGATCTGTTCCGTTTTACTTTACTGAAACTTGACTCAGGTAAATAGTCTTTCCTATCTTTCAGTTGCTCACCCTGTATCTTTTACAGTTTCCAATTCAAAGTAGAGATTCGTTCAAGGCAATTTAGACAAGGATACGACCTTTCTTTTGAGTCATCACTCGACCCATCTTGCCTATTCAAAATGTTCAAGGATTGCAACCCCCGCGTAGGGGGTTGATATTTCAGGCAAGTTTTGTACCCCAAAAGATGTCCTCCTTGAAACAACAAATGACCTGTTTTTGCGTTTTAATCAGAAATGAATATATTGGTAAATGTTTAGTTTTCGTTGAAGCACCCTGTATATATATTACTCATACAATTTTGTCAATGTTTTGATTGATTTCGTGCAAGGTGCATTGTTTTGATGAAACAACACTTTCTCTTTTTTCTTATGGGGATGTGTTTTCGTGAATTGATCCTTCAATCGATCCAATAACCCAGTGCAGTTGTCTGGGCATTTTTGATTTAATATAGTTCCTGCGCATACCAGAATATAGGTTAGGTATCTAACCTTGCAATACTGCATTTTTGAGCGATTTTGATGCAGGTTGTTTTGTCTGGAGAGTAGTAATGATTCCATATTCCATTTATGGTGATCTATAGTTGAGAAAACTTGGCTTTATTAGGGTTAATTATCTTGAAAGAATGTTGAGAATCATCGATTATGTTGTTTTTGATCAAGAGTCAATAAGCGCAGCATCCTTTTCGCACGCAGATTTCGCATGTCCAAAAATTATTATAAAATCAAATCAACACATTCCCTGGCTGTCTTTAGGGTGCCAGCTATCTTGATCAATTTCATTTTTCAAATATCCAAAACAATTTTGTTTACGTCTCCAATGTTTTCATTCATGACAGCCTCTTTGGGGCGTCCACAGAATTCATCGCCTTGGATGCTCATATCACCTCGATCAAACTTTGCAAACTACTTTTCCAACATTGATTTTCCTAGCGCAGAGTCTCAATAATATTTATCGAGCCATGTGTTGCCTTCAACTGTATTTTTCATGAAGAAGCAACGTGTAATCATTACCCAGAATTCCCTGTTAACTATTCTTCTACCAATAACAAAAGTTGATTCATTTTCATTGCTATATCTCGCGAACCAATGCTCGGACAGCTAAAATCTTTCTGCTGTTGTTTAGTTAAGGTTAGTACTATTTCAAAATCATGTAGAGTTGACCCTAGTAGCGCAATACCCACATCAAATTTCGAACGTTTCAGCCCCCAAAATAAACAGATGATAAATAATACATGCCGTACCTATAAAAAATTGCCTTCTCCTTCTTAGAAGAAGCCAAGAATGTTAATGAAAAATTTCCTTCGTCACTGAAAATTCATTTATCAATTTCTGGTCTGCTCCAGTGATTTTTGACTCATAAATGAGAATTTTTGAAACAGCTTGGCTAAGCAAAACCACATGGTACTCAACGTTGATTTGGAAATGCAGTTTTGAATCAATCTTGAAAATACTCTGGACTTTTCAAATTTCACCATTGTGTAATTTTTCCTATCGATGTAGTTCGCGGTACGACACAGTATATTTCAGACAGTTTATTCATTAGCTTTGAATGTATCTCTGCTACTTGAATTTGCATATAAATTTACTTGGAATTAAACATTCTTTCATAAGATACATCTATTTTGTCCGGAATGGTGTAGAGATAATTGCATGCTATATGCGCAATAATTAAATTCAGCGAAGATATACTATTCCTACATCAGTAATTGTTAGAATACATGAAATAAGTTCTGTACTGTGAGTTAAACAATGTTTAAATGATAGAGTATATATAGGGCATTCCATCTTGATTTGGGATAATTTATTATATAACAAACTGACCGGACATACATTGTCCACTCCAAATATCATTGAAAGGATCCACTATTTTTAAACGGTTTTATTTAGCTCACCCCGTTTGTTTTATTTATTCTTGGGTCAAATTTAGTAATTCAAATTTCACCCTCTTCCTGTCAACCGATTAATTTGAAATTTTGTTTACACTTTGGATTTTGGTGACAATACAATTATATTTATTCATTATCATAATAAATACAAGATGGCCGCCGCTACAAAATGGCGGATAATTTATGTTTTATTAATCCCATCAATATGGGTATCAAATGAAAGGGCTCAACAAGCAGAATACAATATACTATAATAAATTGAAATCCAAGATGGCGGCCGCTACAAAATGGCGGATAACATAGCTTTTATCAATCCCATCAATATGGGTATCAAATGAAAGGGCTCAACAATCAGAATACAATATACTATAAAAACTTGAAATCCAAGATGGCGGCCGCTACAAAATGGCGGATAACGTAGGTTTTATCAATCCTATCAATATGGGTATCAAATGAAAGTGCTCAACCAGTAGAATACAATGTATCCAGCCTGAATTCACCACCCAAGTCAAGATTTTGTATCGTGTTGAGGACTGTGTGGCGTTAGGGTGGCTAAAAATGATACGTCGTTAGCGGTACACCACCCAAGGTGGTGAAAGGTTAAAACGCGCCGAGAACTGTATGGCATTAGGGTGGATAAAAATGATATGTCGTTAGCGTTTTCCCCTCAAGACTCAGGCGCATCTTGTTGTACAAATCGTTAAGGGTATACCCCACAAATCAGCAAGTTAACGACCACAACTCTGCTGTATTGAATTTGTACAGAAATAATGGTGCTCGCATTTAAAAAATAAAAGCGCAGGATCAGCTAGTACACGCCACACGAAATGCAGACAATGTGGATATAGCTACAATAATACCAGCTGATATCAACAAAACTGGGGTTTACCAGCGGAACTGGAAATATTTGTGGGGCAAAAGTCATGCTACGGTCCAATATTGACGTTTCAAAGGGATTAGTAAATGGCGCTATAGGCTACATCACCGAAATCGATTGGCCTCAATTTCGTCGAACTCAGATGTATGCAACAGATGTACCTTCCGTCCGAATTGATTTCGCAAGAGACGGAGTACATCTTATACACCCGAAAGCCATACAGTTTCCAGCTAAGTACAATTATGGGACAGCTGAAAGAAGAATGTTGCCTTTAATACTATCATGGGCTTCTACAATACATAAAATGCAGGGCAGCACTGTGGATTACGCAGTCGTATACTTAGGTGCGAAACTGTTTGAAGAAGGTCAAGCCTACGTGGCTCTTAGTAGAGTAAGATCTTTGCAGGGACTACGTATAGAGGAGTTGGATTGCAATAAACTAACGGGCTAGAAACCTTGCAATAATGAAGGACTAAATGAATTAAAAAGAATGCGAAATAAAAACTAAGAACTAAAAAATAAAAATAGGTAAAAAAACTTTTTAAGTTAAACGGTTTTATGTTAAACATACATTGCACTGTTTAAGATAAATGTACTAAAAACCAAAAAATAATAAAATAGATACAGTCGTGGGAATTATAAACATATGCATAGACTAGACTTAAATAAAACCGTGGGGCACGTCAATTGTCCATAAATTATCGACTTTATGTGCGATAGAAGAATCGTTTAATTCGTCGTTAGGCAGTTGGCCCGCAGACGGTGAGGAAATTATTTACTATTTTCTTGCTCATGGAAATTCTAATAGTTATACACTCCATGTAAATAAAAGAGATGTTTTAACTAGTTTATCGTTGGACATTCACACTGCTGGCTGGCGAGGAATCGTTTCACTGCTTGTTGTTTGTCTTTAATCGACAAAACATATGACAAAAGTACTACTCGCTCACCACTATGAAACCCTAAAACTCGCTTATATCGAGCTTGCTAGCTTGTTTCCACAATCTAGCCCTACTTATCACACGTCCATCGTTGTCGGTTGCACAACTGCCTAATAATTATAGTGTAACATTACAAAACAAACATTTTAATCAACGATTGTAGACAACTGACGTGCCCCACGGTTTTATTTTAGTCTAGTCTATGCATATGTTTATAATTCCCACGACTGTATCTATTTTATTATTTTTGGTTTTAGTACATTTATCTTAAACAGTGCAATGTATGTTTAACATAAAACCGTTTAACTTAAAAAGTTTTTTACCTATTTTTATTTTAAAGATTCTCGATACTCTGTTTCTGTAGTTTCTTGTACTACCTAACAGAAGTAAAACAAAGATTTAAGTTTGAGTTGCGGATTAAGGAGTATTCGTTTCAAGATATTATGCCTCAATATGTCGAATGCGATTTATGTAATACATATACGCAGTTAAGGCTTAGACACGCTAAATCGATATTAAATAAACGATCATATGCGCTCATATGAGCCCATATTCGCGAAGACGAAATGAAAAGAATAGGTCATGAGAAAGCGAAAATTAGGAAATGTGCATCCATGGAACAGGCTACTATTACTTTCTGCACTTGTACATGACGTCTTCTTGCTTAGTATGTCTACGCGCATATGAGCTCTTATAATATATATTATAATATATAATATTGTAAATTATAGGGTGCGCCAGAGAAAACCCGACGTCTTTTTCAGTTATAACTTTCGCAATTTTATATCAAAATCATTCGTTCTTGTTTTACTGGAAATACTAAGGGAAAAGTTTTCAAAAATTGTATCAAAATTTCACTTTCGGTGAAATTCAATATGGCTGACTCATTCGAAAATGAGCAATATTTCAAGTTCGCGAAAACGTTTTCTTTTTCACTGAAAAATTAGAATGGGGCATTCAGTCGATAATTCTTTCCTTTCTATACAATTTGACATATTGATCTTAAAATATTTCAAGAATTAGTAAAAAGGTAGCGTGAAGAATTATTTTCATTCTGATTTTCAGCTGAAATCGAAATATATTTTTCACCTCATGAAGTTGGCTATACTGGCTTAATATTTGTATAGCAGTATAGCCACGCACAAATAAACCTTCTATGAGTCGTCTAACCTTATTTGTTCGTTCGTTTCTCCTTTAACGTGCTCTATTTCTGCCTTTCGGTAATGACACGCCGGGAAATTCTGTCACCTCACTAACCCGGGAGTTTTGCCGAACCCCTCTCATGTCGAGGGAAGGGAACTTTAGTGTCCAACACATCTCTGTTAGACAGGACCGACAGCTATACATCTCCTCAGAAAGATGGACACTCAAGCGATTTCCAGAATTCGAAAAATCGGACCGACTTTGTTGGGATTGAACCCAGGTAACTCTGCGTAGGAGACGAGCATCATATCCCATACGCCACCGAGCCGGCATCCTCATTTGTTAAAACCATTGTTAACAATTTCAAACGCCAAAAACAAGCAACAAAAAGATAGAATTCGGGTTCAAACCAGATGTCGTCTAGAAGTCGATGACATTTCATTAGTTTTTGTTTATCATGGAGTTAATGCATGCAGTCTTTGTTCAGAGGTTTCACAACGGGAGGTGCATATGATGGTGGAAGAGAGAAACATTATTGACGACAATTGGCATAGTTCTGAATCAATCTTCAAGTTTAACACCTCCGAATGATAGGAAAGGTTCAGTCTAGTGACTGAAATACGCAGTTGATTCATTACGACCGTGAAAAATTTCTTGATGCGCGGGAAAAATTGTTAATATTTGAGGAAGTCTGCCATTTTGAATTCGAACGGCAATCAAATTTTAAGTTGGTCTTAGTAAAATATGGTTCTCTGTCATCTTAGAACATCCATGAAAACACAAACATCTTCGGAAAATGAGAATAAAAAAAATTCTTCACGCTACTTTTCTACCAATTCTTGAAATATCTTCGAGGTCAATATGTCAAAATGCAAAGAAAATACTGAATTATCCACTGAATGCTCTATTTGAATTTTTAAGTGACAAAAAAAACGAGATTCTGAAATATTGCTCATTTTCAAATGGGTCGGCCATAGTGGATTTCACCGGAAAAGAAATTTCAATATAATTGCTGGAAAACTGGATCGTTTGGCTTTCCAATGAAGTGAGAACGAATGATCTAGCCTCAAAATTGCGAAAGTTATGATGAAAAAAAAGCGTCAGAATTTCTTTGGCGCACCCATATTTTCTCAACTTCAGAAAGCAGAAATTTGGAAGAAAAGAGAATGAATAATCTTCCTGCGAACGATCTTGATTATGAACATTCATATTCAAATTATACAGAATAAAATGGAGGAACAAATTAAGGTCTTTATGTTTATAGATGCTACTACTAATAATTATGAATATAAAATTAGTCTCAGGGAGGAACTGAATGCACGTGCCTCAAAAGAAATATGTTTCTGTTTCCTGAGACGCAGAACTCATCATGATGAAACGTTCGTTTCATATTTCTATCTTGGCTTCAACGGAAATTTTGCAGAGGTATGGTAAATACGGAATTAAGTTCTTAAATTTTCTATATATATATATATATATATATATATATATATATATATATATATATATATATATATATATATATATATATATATATATATATAGCATGATAATTTAAGAACTTAATAACTTAATTCCGTACTTACCATATATATATATATATATATATATATATATATATATATATATATATATATAGGGTTTTACCCCGACGAGTTGCAGATATATCTGTTCATGCAATCAAACTGATTTCATCAAAAAATATAAGTCCACCACCCGGTAATTAATACCATTGCCAGGCAATGATTATAATCAAAACATATCCTGGAATAATTATATATTAGGAAAACGTTAAATGTTATGAGAATATATCAATCTACCAGAATATGTACATACTATAGCATCATCAGACAATGATATCGATGTACCAACGAGTAGTGTCAGAGGCTTTCTCCCCGGAAAAATCCAGTGTACGGACCTTAGTCAAGTAACACTGAATGTTAATCACTAATAGTTTCCTTTGTGTGAAGTGGTGAACGATCGAATAGAATACTGCTCTGAATATAAATATGACAAAATTGTCAGTTAATTATATTACATTTATATAAACAAATAAATAAAATATGAAATGAGATTCTGAGCAGTATAAACTAAAGAGAAAACCTATGACTCTACCTCATTATTATTTTTGGAAAGAAACCTACGAAGAATATTACAAGATTTGATGACTGTTATCTTTTGTAACTGTTCAAACAAATTTTTCTTCAGACCCGAAATCTCAATACTTTTGTGAAGATTTCTAGGAATAACAACTGTTGAGGAAATAATAATCGGTGGAATAAATATTTTCTTCATTTTCCACTTTTTCTTAATCTCGTCGCCAAGCATCATATATTTAGAAATTTTTCATTGTATTTATTTTGTATATTATGGTGTCGGGTATAGCAATATCAATTATATATGTTATTAGATTCTGCTTATCATTAAGAATGATATTTGGTCTATTGTGTTTTACAGCTCTATTGCAAAGAATTGTTTTATCAAAATAAAGTTTATATTTGTCATTTTCACAAATAATCTCAGGTTCATATTTGTGAAATTTTTTCTTTGGGAATTAGGTCATGTTTAATTCCTAGATTAAAATGAATAATATTAGCGACGGCATTATGTCTTTCTAAATAATCTGTTGAAGCAAGGACTGAGCAAGATGATAATATATGAAAACCGTTTCTGAAGAACAGAAACATCTACGGCAAGAATCATGTATATTTTGTTTGATGATGTGTTCTCTATAATTCCTCGTGAAAACAACCTGATCCTGGATCGCAATTGCCGAGCCTTCTGTTTCAGCAAACAATTCTCCAGATACTAGCCATTTATTCGATGCGATTTCATCAATATAATCATTTTTTATATATATATATATATATATATATATATATATATATATATATATGCAAGGAGATACATATAAATATCTTGGATTTTGTCAAGAGAAGACAATTAACCATAGCAGCACTAAAGGCAATATTAGAAGTTAATATTACAAAAGACTTAGAATTATCATCAAGAGTCATTTAACTAGTAAAAACCTTTTCAGAGCTATCACCTCCTATGCAGTTCCTATTCTTACATCTCTTGGAATTATTGAATGGTCTAAAACTGATCTAAATGAATTACAATGTCGAACGAGGAAAATGCTTTGTAAATATCATAAGCACCACCCAAAGTCAGCTGTTCAGAGAGTTACACTACCTAGACATCTTGGGGGTCGTGGATTTACTGATTTGAATATTCTTCATAGTGAACAGATTTTTTATCTACGTTTCCATTTTCATGATAAACAGAGAACGTCTAAATTACATGATATTGTTGTTGCTTCAGATTATAATCTTACATCTCTGAACTTGACAATGCAGAAGATTTTGATATATTAGATGATAATTCTAAAAGAGAATGTTGGATGCAGAAGAACTTACACGGAGAGCACCCTAAAGAATTGAAAAATGATTATATTGATGAAATCGCATCGAATAAATGGTTATTTTTTGGAGAATTGTTTGCTGAAACAGAAGGCTTGGTAATTGCGATCCAGGATCAGGTTGTTTTCACGAGGAATTATAGAAAACACATCATCAAACAAAATATAGATGATTCTTGTCGTAGATGTTTCTGTTTTTCAGAAATAGTTTTTCATATATTATCATCTTGCTCAGTCCTTGCTTCAACAGATTATTTAGAAAGACATAATGCCGTCGTTAAGATTATTCATTTTAATCTAGGAATTAAACATGACCTAATTCCCAAAGGAAAAAAATTTCAAATATGAACCTGAGATTATTTGTGAAAATGACAAATATAAACTTTATTTTGATAAAACAATTCTTTGTAATAGAGCTGTTAAACACAATAGACCAGATATCATTCTTACTGATAAACAGAATCAAATAACATATATAATTGATATTGCTATACCCGACACACATAATATACAAAATAAATACAATGAAAAATTTCTAAATATATGTTGCTTTGCGACAAGATAAAAAATGTGGAAAATGAAACAAATTTTTATTCAACCGATTATTATTTCCACAACAGGTGTTATTCCTAGGAATCTTCACAAAAGTATTGAGATTTTGGGTCCGAAGAAAATTTGTTTGAACAGATACAAAAGATAACAGTCATCAAATCTTGTAATATTCTTCGTAGGTTTCTTTCCGAAAAGAATAATGAGGTAGAGTCATAGGTTTTCTCTTTAGTTTATACTGCTCAGAATCTCATTTCATATTTTATTTATTTGTTTATATAAATGTAATATAATTAACTGACAATTTTGTCATATTTATATTCAGAGCAGTGTTCAATTTGATCGTTCACCACTTCACCCAAAGGAAACTATTAATGAGCAACATTCAGTGTTACTTGACTAAGGTCCGTACACTGGATTTTTCCGGATAGAAAGCCTCTGACACTACTCGTTGGTACATTGATATCATTGTCTGATGATGCTATAGTATGTATATATTCTGGTAGATTGATATATTCTCATAACATTTAACGTTATCCTAATATATAATTATTCCAGGATATGTTTTGATTATAATCATTGCCTAGCAATTGTATTAATTACCGGGTGGTGGATTTATATTTTTTCATGAAATCAGTTTGATTGCATGAACAGATATATGGGCAACTCGTCGGGGTGAAACCCCTATATATATATATATATATATATATATATATATATATATATATATATATATATATATATATATATATATATATATATATATATATATGTATGCAGGATATCCACCGAGACTATCCGTTAAAAACGTCTTCGAATTTGATATTCCCACAAGAATTGTTGGTAATTTGAAGTGAAAATTTTTGAAAACACCAGATTGATAATAAAATGGCTGATTATTCAAACGAGGATATGTTTAATCACTTTTTAATTCATGGCGAATGTCAAAGAGTGGTGGATAGAACTTGCAGGCAATTCAATAACCAATTTCTAAATTTGGCGCCTATCAGTAAAACAAAATTTCGAAGTATAAGGATCAATTTTCTGCAATTTGGAGAAACAAAATACATAAAAACTAGAAGAAAACCAATTCTCGAGAACGACGACGATCAAATTAATACGCTAGCGTATTTTCATGCCAATCCACATGCGTCCATTTAGTCAGCGTCAATGAATATTGGATTGAGTTATACTTCCATTCAAAGGATCCTCAAGAAACATAACATGCACCCATATTCTTTTATCAGACTACAAAAATTGAAACATCTGACCTTCCCAAGCGGCTAAATTTCTGTGAAAATTTATCAATTCGGCTTCAAGAAGAAGAGACAATTCTGCAAAAAATTATATGGTCTGATGAAGCCAAGTTCAATGAAAGTGGAATAACCAACAGGAGAAATCGACATTTTTGGGCCACAGAAAATCCACATTTCATTGAGATTATTAATTTCCAGAATAAATTCAGCGTGAACGTTTTTGAAATTGTCCGTGTAATGACAGAGGCTGAACAAAATAGCTTGCATTCCAAATTTGGGCAGAATATCTCAGAAAATGTATGAATTTTGAAGGAAAAAACATTTTTTCCGGGAATTTCAACACCTTGTAGCTCTGTAACGAAGCTTTTGCGGACCTTTGTTTCAATGAACATTTTTTTCTTAAAATTGCACGTAGGTTTACCCCCTCAAGTTGTGACTTACTATCATGTAACACCCTGTATATTATAGTTTTTCCCGTAGTTTCTGTAGAACATATGTGGATTGAGTGTCAACCAGGTTAAAATGTGATTCTTGTTGGTATAATTTATAGAGATCCCTCTTCTCCCTAATCTGTTTTTCGGGAATACTTTGAAAATATTCTCTCATTTATCTCTCCTCAGTATCCTGATATCTTCATTGAAGGTGATTTCAATATCGATCAGTCACTTGATGTCACATTGGGATCCATTGCCGAGTTGTATGACTTTAAGCAATTGATTACGGAACCTACGCGTATCACTACGACCAGCCATTCTATCATGGATTTGATTTTCACTAACGTTATTGATCATGTTGTGGATTCTGGTGACCTGGATAGTGCTTGTTCTGATCACCAGTTGGTGCACTGTTTGACAGATTTCGCGTGTCCCGCTGTTCAGCCACGTATCGTTACATATAGAGACTTCAAGAATCTTTATTCCAACAGCATTGCTATCGACCTTAGGCTGCTTGGGCTGATATATTATATATAAATGATGTCAACTGTAAAATTCAATTATTGAATAGCATTATTTTGTTTCTATTCGACAGGCATGCTTCCTTTCAGAACGATGAAAGTTAGTAAGATGTATGCTCCCTGGTTAACCAACAATCTTCGATATATGATGAAATTGAGAAACGATGTCATGAGTAAATATAAGTGAACAAAGGAAACAATGGATCAGGAAAATTATAGGCGGCTGAGGAATATGGTTACAACTGCTGTACGCTCTGAGAAGAGTGGGTATTTGGAATATCAGGCGGTAGCACAAAATACTGAGCTCCTATGAAAGGCGGTTAGGAACTTGGGCATTAAAAATAATCATGGCAAGAAAGCCATTCCCGACTCTCTCCAGAATTGTTGTGAAGTTAACTCCTATTTCTCATCTATTGTTTGGACAGAAAAATGCTTGTGGGTCGGATCGGAGTTTTACAGCACACACGAATACAATCAGAATTCGAAGTTCTGTTTTCGTTTGGCGACGGTTGATGAAGTTTCACAGGTAATCATGAAACTAAAGTCGAATGCTATGGGATCCGATGGGATATCGTCTGAAATGTTAAGGTTGTGCTGTCCTCTGATTGCTCCCTATGTGACCCATATAATAAATTGTTGTTTAGATACCGGGATTTTCCTGAATGCTGGAAATTGTCATTAGTGAGGCCTCTGCCCAAGGTGAAGGATCCCACAACTATGGTGATCTTCGTTCCATCAGCATCCTTTCCTCAATGTTTAAAGTACTGGAGAAATTCATTTTGGTCCAGATAAATGATGATTTGTTGGAAAATAAAATTATATCACCGATGCAGTCGACAGAGTTGATCACTGACTAATGTGCAAAATTGAAGTACTTTGGTTTCGATGTGACTAAGTTACAATTTTTTGAGTCATACTTGCACAAGCGTTCCCAGGTGGTAGTTATCGACAATTACCGTTCACGACATTCCTGTGACTTCAGGGGTGCTGCAGGGATCTGTGATAGGACCCGTACTTTTTCTTCTTTTTACTGCAGGTATTTTCAAGAAATTGATTCGTGTAAGGCTCGTGTTTTTGCGGATAACACTCATCTTTTTTACAGCTTTGACGCTCTGCATGCTCCAACTGCTGCGGAAATTATCAACGCCAATTTGTCTAGAATTCTTGACTACGCCGAGGGACGTTGTCTTAAATTAAATAGTAGTAATTGTAATGTCATACTGTTTGGTACGGAATCTACCAGAAAATTTATTTACTCGGACTTTGTTGTTGAGATCTCGGGGGAAGTCAATAGCTGTGAAGAGCTCTGTGAAGAACCTCGGTGGTTTTTTTGACTGTGGCCTTTTTTTCAAGCTTATATTTCCCAGGTGATCAGAAAATGTTAAGCAGTTATGAAAGCATTATACATGAATGCTTTCTTCATTAAAATTCAGAAAAAAAAACTAGTTGAGACATTAGTGCTGCCTATTCTGAATTATGTTTAGTTGTCTTAATCCCTCGTTTGGACAAGCTAACGCAAATTAGACTGCAGCGTGTCCTGAATGCATACTGTCAATTCGTATGCCGTTTGCGGAAATATGATCCTGTTTCTGCCAAAATTCAAGAAATAAAATGGCTGAAGATTCATCGCTTGTTTCAATTTTACCTTACCATATTAGTACAAAGCATTTCACATTCGGGTGAACCTTCGTAACTTCGTAGGAAATTATTAAATAGAAGTGATATGCGCACTTCTCTGACTAGAGTCAATTCGGCTTTCTTCAGGAGATCGTTCACATATAACTCTGTGAATATTTATAATCAGGTTTCGAATAGTTTGAAAAATCTTTCAACAATCTCAATGCGTACTCGCCTGAAACAACACCCAATCCATTTGCAACAGATTGGGCTTGATTAGTTTGGTAAATGTATATTTTTCTTTCTCTACAACTGATTTAACTCGTTTTTGTTCTTGCTGCTCTGGGATGGTCTTTGTTTTCACTTTGTGTTTTCCTTTATCTTTTTTTTCGCGATTAACTTGTATGGCTTTTGCATTTTTCTGTAAAACAATAGTACTTCTTTCTTGTTCATTTTATTTCAATTTATAATTATATTATATAATAAGGTTAAGTAGGAATAACTCTGCTAGACTTCGCTTTCAGTATTATTCTGTTAGCAAACTAAATTGCTCACAAATAAAGACCTTCTACGCACTATCTCAGCTGTTAGCTGGATATAATTTACCTTTCCCAGATTTAGCAATCAAAGGGAATAGGCTTGATTACAATATACTGGACATAAATTTCCTAACTATCTTACATGTATGCTTTTTGCATTTCTATATAGGTATTCTTATGCAATTCTAATTTCTTAAGGCTATCATGCAATGTTTTGGGTATTAATCCAGTCGAGGATACGATGACAGAAACAATATCAAATCTTTCCCTTGAATGTTCAGGGTCTTACATTTTTCAATCCGGAATTTCATATGAACATCTGCCGAGAACTCACTGACAGTTTTCAGCAAATCATCCAATTGCTTCTTGTTCGAAGCATATAATTTGATGTCATCCATATACAGCAGGTGGGAGATTGTATGATAATTCCTTTCTGCTTTTATCCTAAATCCGTATCCTGTTCTATTGAGCATTGAGGACGATGGGTTCATTGCCAAACAGAACCATAGTGGACTCTAAGAGTCTCCTTGAAAAATTCCCCGACGTATAGGTATCTCGTCGGTTTTAATTGATTTATTGTTCATGTTGACCTGCAGAGACGTGCGCCAGTGTGTCATTGTTGTCTTCAAGAACTCTACCAGGGCTGGGTGAATTTTGTATATCTGCAATACTTCAACAAGCCAAGAATGGGCGGTACTATCGAATGCCTTCAGATAATCGAGAAAAGCTGAATGAACATTCCGATGCCCTACGTGAGCCTGTTTCATTATCACAGAATCGATGATGAGTTGTTCTTTGCACCCGTGGTGTTTCTTTCTGCATCCTTTCTGCTCCTCTGCCAATACATTGTTGTCGTCAAGGTGTTGGTATATTCGATTGGATATGCATGAGGTGAGTATTTTGTAGATTGTTGGCAGGCAAGTGATTGGCCTATATTGAGACGGATCCTGTATTCTATAGCTCTTAGAAAGCATATATTTTAAGCCTTGCGTTAGGAAAGTGGGTGTTTTCTTGGGATGTTGAAGAACATACGTGAGCTGTTTCGCTAGGGCTCCACGGAGCCTATCAAACTTCTTGTACCAGTAGTTGTGGATATTATCTATACCTGTGGCCTTCCAATTGTTGGTCGCTCGAACTACTGTTGTGATTTCTTCCTTCGTTATTCCATCGAAGTCCATACGTCTGATATCGAGGCGTTCTTCTTCATTCGTGATCCATTCCGCATCTCTATTGTGTTCTTTTGGGTTCGACCATAGTGATGACCAATAGTCGGTCAAGCACTGTGCGTCAGGTACTTCTCTGTTATTGTTGGTCGCAGTTTTGTTATTTCCCTTATGAAAATTGGCTGCGTTTTGGAGGAACCTTTGGTTTTGGTGTTTCCTTTCAGTACACTTGACGTATTTTGAAAGCCTCTTTGCTTTTGCTTGGAGTTTCTGTTTCAAAGTGTCCATATAAACGTCGATGTGTTGTTTGTGATCAGGGTGTTTTGTGTTCATACCAATTTTCCTATAAATTTTGCGTATATGAGATTTCAAGCGCCTTGAGGGTTTTCTATTTCTCAAGAATTCAGTGAGGCGACCGATTTCTACTCTAATATTATCAATATCCTTCTCCAGTCGTTTTTGCCATGGTGGTTTTCTGATGCTTTTTGGCTCAGCTTGAATCCGAGTTGTGAAGATTTGTTGTTTGTGAAGTCGAAGAACCGCTACTGCTCCACAGTAAATCAAAGTGTGAATCTTCTCCAAGGTGTTCTGGTCAGTATATTCTTCAAACACTGAGTTTACGCTTGCTAGGATGATATTGGTGTTCTTGTTCGTCTTGAGTTTGGGCAGTTTAGGTCTTTTAGTTTGGTTACTACCACTGAATTCAGTTATTGCTCTGTTGAGTTCTGATCTTGCTAAATACATATATTTGTTCTGCTGATTCGGCTCAGGAGGGCGTTCCATGTTAATATTCGTTTCCGTGGCTTCGATGTTATCTGTAACACTTTCATTGACTCCAGCAGGTATACCGTTATGAGTATCATTTTCGCTTCTGAGTTCCATTATGATCTCTTCTCGTATGCTTTGCAGCGTTTTTGAAGAAAGTAGCCTGTTTTTAACTATTTATTTATTATTATTATCATTATCATTACTATAGTAAAATTAATTTCATTTCTCATCTTAATCTTCTATTCCATGAATAATAGAGAGCGAAAAAATCATCTTTCACCCCTAAAATGAATTGTGCGATATCAAACAACATTATAATAATTATTTGCCTTACATGCAGATATTTCCTGTATCTAAATTGTTTCTTCCCGTTTCAGCGAATAATATTAATTTACTATTCATATATTCTACATATCCCTGAATATAAAATGATATTCACATGAGATTTACAAATAACTGCATACATAAACAGCAGTATATCTGTATATTTCATGCGGATCTACTTCATATCGGCTTTCAAGTTCGTAATTTCTAGCCTTCAGCCAAGCGTATTTCACGTATTTACTGTCATTGCAAATCACTTATGTGAAATAGGTGAATATTATATTATGATAATTCAGAACTGAAGGATAAGTAAGCATAATGCCTTGTTCGCGGTTTATTTGGTGAGTTTGATGGAAAGGCGGTTTTGTTTATTCAATGATATTCTCAATATCGGTGTGACTTTTTAAATCTAACAGAGAAAAAAACCAGTCGTGTTGTAACTAAAACTAGTTAAGTTGCTTTTATTGCAAATAATCCTTCGTTGACCAACTGAACATCAGGTTACAATAACTCAGCGTGAGAGGTAGTCGCAGGTGAACATTTGGTCAATTTGCCCGCTAAAAGAACCATTATTAGCACTCAAGAGCAGACAACAAGTTCACAAGTAAACACACACTAAAATTTAATGAATATTTTAAGTCTATTTCCTTCAGACAAATGCTGAACAAAACTTAATTACAGAATTTGAAACAAAACTGACGCGTCGTCTTTCTAAAACTAAGTTAAAATGATTAATTTGTGATGTTATATGTATATATGTACAGAATGATTTTTAAGATTACAAGGCCAAAAGTTAAATCACAGAAAAGTTCAAAATTTGAAAATCAATCAACAAATATGTAAAATATTAGAGTGACTTATCTAGATAATGAAGATGCTCCCAAAGGTGTTATGGGGCTCTACAACACAGCTCCTTCAAAATAACATATTTGGATGGAATACAGATCCTTTCCAAAAAAAATGGGGCGTTAAAATGCAGCTCCTTCCAAGAAGAATATGAGTTGCAAAACAGTTCCTCCCAAAAAGAATATTTGAATTGTGGAGGCCGTTACTTGATGTAGATCCATGATATAAATGAGATAAAAAACACAAGGTTTAACTTTAATCTACACTTTATTTGAAAAAATTCGACGACGTTTCGCTGACACAGCAGCTTTATCAAGAATGAAAAACAGAAGGAAGAGTATATTATTATAAACAAGTCGTAGAACAAGTTGGATGAATTACAGGAAAATCCACACCGAGCCATTGTACAGTTAGTATGAAAGGTAATAAAAACTAATTAAACAAGTTAAGTAGGGGTGAAAAATTCACATCTACCTGTTCATTGAAAAGCTTGTCCGAATGTCTGTATCTATTTATTTCTAATGGTTCTAGGAGATCTAATTTTGAACTTTTTGATTTTATATGTAATATGTCAAAGTTTTTATTGAATGAATGGTATTCTTTTATAAGGTGGTTTGAATAATTTGAATCAGATTTATTTTTATCGAAGCTACGTTTATGTTCAGATGTTCTTATGCCGAAACTCCTATAGGTCCTACCGATATAAATTTCATCACAAGAACCGCAATTGAGTTTATTGATTCCTGATTTACTTGATTTTTCAACACGAGATTTATTATATGTTCACCTAATTAAAGATTTTGCGTCATTTATTGCAATTTTAATATTTTTCTGGAATTTAATAGTTGGATCTTTGTTTGAAATTTTATAGTTTCCGGACGAATCCAACTATTAAATACCAGGAAAATATTAAAATTGCAATAAATGACGCAAAATCTTTAATTAAAACAATAGATAAATACAAATTAATTCTAACAAACCATCAACCACCTCAACTGTATTCACTCATTAAATTGCATAAAGTAAATAACCCCATTTGAATTGTGGAGACAAAAAGAATATTTCAGTTAGAATACAGGTTCCCCCAAAAAGTATTATCAGTTATTATCGTGGAGTTATGCATCATCTCAGCTGTTAGCTGGATATATTTCACCTTCCCTAGATTCAGCAATCAAAGGGAACAGGCTCAATTACAATATACTTGACAAAAATTTCCTAACTATCTTATATGTATTAAGAATTACAGCTTTTTGCATTTCTATATAGGTATTCTTATGCAATTCTGATTTTTTAAGGCTATCATGCAAAGTTTTGGGTATTAACGCAGTCGAGGATACGATGACTGGAACAATATCTATTTTATCGAGGCATCGATATCAACAGCATTGCTGTTCTGACTCTCTTATCATACACCTCTATGTCCGGACTATTATTCGTCACAATTCTGTCAGTAACAACAAGCCTATCGTAGTATTATCTGATAGAGTCATTTTCCAATACGGGCGCCGGTTGATACTTGTTATATGGCTGGAACGTATCCAGAAGTCCGTACTTGAGTGCAAGTTTCTGATGGATAATGTTGCACACTTGATTATGCCTGTGGAGATAGTCCGTATTGGCCAGTTGTTCACAGCCGGACGTAATATGCTGTATAATCTCCGATCATATAGGGCATTTTCTGAACTTATCTGTTTGTGATGTTCAGTACTTTATAATAAAATCTTTGTAGTTGTTTGTAGCTATCACTTAGTTTTGAATGGCAAAAGGAATCCTTCTGTTTCCGCGAATAATTCTCTGTTCATCAACCATTTGTTGGAGGCTTCTTTGTCGTTGTGTGGTTGATTAATCTCATAGTGGTGTCGTCCATGCAATTCCTTTCTTGACCATTGCTCTATTTTTTCAGTATCTGATGGGAACGGTAGATGCAGCAGGTCATATCTGGTGGCAAGATTAAGAGGTGTATATCCTTTATCAGCGAACGATACCACTCTATGGAGGTCAGAAGTGAGGGTTTTCGCATGGAAGAATTCTCTGAGACTTTTTATCTGTTCAGTGTGTAAATTGAAACATCTATTAATCCGCGTTCTCCTTGTTTCCCCTTCAAAGTTGTTCGTATCACAGACGATTTTGGATTATGATTGTTTTACTTTGCCAGAATCGTTCGTGTCTGCCTTTTATTATCATCCAGTTCTGTCTCAGTCCATCTGATTATTCCAAATGAGTAAAGAAACACTTTAATGGCGTAGGTGTTAATTTCCTTGACTAGATTCCCCGAGTTCAACAATGATTTCAGCACAGTTTTCAGACGCTGACAGTATTCTGAACGAATCTTTCTCCTGATTGTTTTTGGTCTAGCAATCTGGCTTGTTGGTATCCTAGATATTTGTATGTTTCGCCATCCCTCATGCACTGTATAATATCACCGTTTGGAAGTTGTGTTTCACCATCTATGACTTTCTCTCTTTGAATGTTCAGTTTTACAATCTCTTTCAATCCCGAATTTCATATGAACATTTGCCGAAAACTTTCAGCATATCATCCAATTGCTTGTTGTTCGAAGAATATAATTTGATGTTATCCATAAATAGCAGGTGGGAGATTGAATGATAGTTGCTATCTGTTTTTATCCTAAATCCGTATCCTGTTCTATTGAGCATTGAGGACAATGTATTCACAGCTAAGCAGAACCATAGTGGACTCGAAGAGTCTCGTTGGAAAATTCCACGAGGTATGGGTATCTCGTCGGTTTTAATTGACTTATTGTTCATGTTAACCTGCAGAGGCGTGCGCCAGTGTGTCATTGTTGTCTTCAGGAATTCTACCAGGGCTGGATGAATTTTGTATATCTGCAATAATTCGACAAGCCAAGAATGGGCGGTACTACTGAATGCCTTCAGATAATTGAGAAAAGCTGAATGAACATTCCGATACCTTCTTGTAACAGAAGTTGTGGATATTATCTATACCTGTGGCTTTCCAATTGTTGGTCGCTTTAACTACTGTTGTGATTTCTTCCTCCTTTATTCCTTCAGTCTATATGTTTGATATCAAGGCGTTATTTTTCATTCGTGATCCATTCTGCATCTTTATTGTGCTTTTTGCGGTTCGACCATAGTGATGACCAATAATCGGTAAAGCACTGTGGGTCAGGTGCTTCTCTGTTATTGTGGGTCGCAGTTTTGCTAATTCCCTTATGAAAATTGGCCGAGCTTTGGAGGAACCTTTGATTTTGATGTTTCCTTTCCACCAATATTAATTTATTATTATCGTGGACTAATGCACTATCTGAGCTGTTAGCTGGGTATAATTTACCTTTCCCAAATTTAGCAATCAAAGGGAATAGACTCGATTACAATATACTTGACATTAATTTCCTAACTATCCTACATGTATTAAGAATTACAGCTTTTTGCATTTCTATATAGGTATTCTTATGCTATTCTAATTTCCTAAGGCTATTATGCAAAGTTTTGGGTATTAAACCAGTCGAGGATACGATGACAGGAACAATATCTATTTTATCGAGGTGCCACATCTTCTTGATCTCAATAGCGAGGTCTGTGTATTTGGACTTTTTCTCCTGGAACTTGTTCAGCACGTTGTTATTATTCGGTATGGCGACATCCACCAGCATTGCTGTTCTGGCTCTCTTAACATACACCACTATGTCCGGCCTATTATTCGTCACCATTCTGTCAGTGATAATAGACCTATCGTAGTATAATCTGATAGAGGCATTTTCCAATACGGGCGCCGGCTGATACTTGTAATATGGCTGGAAGGTGTTCCGAAGTCCGTACTTGTGTGCAAGTTTCTGGTGAATAATATTGCACACTTGATTATGCCTGTGAAGATAGTCCGTATTGGCCAGTTGTTCGCATTCGGACGTAATATGCCGTATAGTCTCCGATCTTATATGGCATTTTCTGCACTTATCTGTTTGTAATGTTCCGTCCTTCATTATAATTTTTTTGTAATTGTTTGTAGGGTTCACTTGGTCTTGGGTGGCCATAAGGAATTTCTCTGTTTCTGCAAATAATTCTCCTTTCATCATTCATTTGTTGGAGGCTTCTTTGTCGATGTGTGGTTGATTAATCTCAAGGTGATGTCGTCCATGTAATTCCTTTCCTGACCATTGCTCTAGTTTTTCAGTATCTGGTAGGAACGGTAGATTCAGCAGCTCATATCTGGTAGCAAGATTTAGTGGTGTATATCCCCTATCAGCCAACGATACCACTCTATGGAGGTCAGAAGTGAAAGCTTTTGCAAAGAAGAATTCTCTGAGATTTTTTATATGTTCGGTGTGTAAATTGACAACATCTATTAATCCGCGTCCTCCTTCTTTCCGCTTCAAAGTTGTTCGTATCACAGACGATTTTGGATGATGATTGTTGTACTTTGTCAGCATCGTACGGGTCTGCCTTTGAATATCATCCAGTTCTGTCTTAGTCCATCTGATTATTCCAAATGAGTAAAGCAACACTGGAATGGCGTAGGTGTTTATTGCTTCGACTAAATTCTCCGAGTTCAACATCGATTTCAGCACAGACTTTAGACGCTGACTGTATTCTGAACGAATCTTCTCCTTTGATTGTTTTTGGTCTAGCAATCTGGCTTGTTCGTATCCCAGATATTTGTATGTTTCGCCATTTCTCATGCACTGTATAATATCACCGTTTGGAAGTTGTGTTTCACCATCTATGACTTTCCCTCTTTGAATGTTCAGGGTCTTACATTTTTCAATCCCGAATCTCATATGAACATCTGCCGAGAACTCACTGACAGTTTTCAGCAAATCATCCAATTGCTTCTTGTTCGAAGCATATAATTTAATGTCATCCATATATAGTAGGTGGAAGATTGATTCGGAATAGATAAAAGAAATAAACCAATAGGGAAATAAAGGGAATATAAACTACTATTATTGGTCAGATTCTAGCCAAGAGTCCAGAGCATTCTTGAAAGAATCCACTGTTTCCGAAGTAATCACCTCCGCGGGCAGGACGTTCCAAGTTCCAAATAGCCTGTTGCTCAGGAAACTCTCCTGACATGAGACTTTGTCTCATCTTTCAGATGGTGGCCGCGTAAACGTTCGTTGCTATTTAAAATGAATCAGTCGTGGAGTTTTACACCGAACAGGTTACGTAGGGCAAGATAAGTGATTATGAGATCCCCACGGAGACGTCGATCAGAAAAGAGGGTAGGTTTAGCAGGCAAAGTCTCTCCATATAATTTGGCCGTTTAACACCATGAGGCATCCTAGTTGCGAGCCGCTGTACACTCTCCAAGCACTGGACATCACGGATAAGAGTCGGAGTCCAGACAGGTCCGGCGAACTATATTATAGAAAGAATGACCTTTGAATCACAGAGATTATTATCCTCGCTTTGGAGGACGACTGATTTATATGTTCTGTCAAAGTTAGGTCATCGGAAACGAGTACTCCCAGATCTGAATGGACCTTGGTAGTGCTGATGTTTTGGCCAGAAATACTAATGAATGACGCGGGTTGTTTTTATCCATGTGGAACACTCGACACTTATAGTAGTTAAGTGGCAGGAGCCGATCTCCGGACCACTTGAGTATAGGTTGAGGTCACGTTGAAGGAAAGCGCTGCTCGAGAGTGGGTCGCAGTACAACTTGGTGTCATCTGCAAAGAGTGAACACTCAGATTTTACTATTAATGGTAGGTCAGATGTGAAGGGAAAAAATAGAAGGGGGCCGAGGACAGTGGTAACTCACTGGAAACTGACTTTTTCCCACTCTCACGCGAAAATTGCGGTTGGAGATAAATGGCTTTATCCAAGAAAGAAGATTGCCACAAATACCCAGGTGTTCGAAATTGTAGAGGAGCCGTTGGTGATGAACACAGTCAAATGCTTTGCTGAAATCCAGGTAGATATAATCGGCAGGTATTTTGTGGTCGAACATTCTCGACCAAGCATCAACACACTTCGGATGGTTGGTATTTAGTGAACGACCCTGTATAAATCCCTGTTGGTTTTCTGGAATGATTTTATTCAGCAGAATGAATTCGAGTATTCTTTCAAGGATAATTTTCTCACATATTCTGGCTATGATAGGTACTAGGCTTATTGGACAATAATTTTCCGGGTTGCGTTTGTCTCCTTTTTTAATTGGAGTAACAATTGCGCTCAACCAATCCGATAAGGCCGATGAAGACGAAGAAGTTTTGAAATTCAAAAGATGTTTCTCTACCGCTAGAGGAGAGAATTCAATCTCAGATAACTGATGCGCAATTCTAGGAGAAGACAAGGTTGGGAGAGTTGAAGGTTCCAAAATGAAAAATGATGTAAACGAATTGGCCAGTACGTTAGTTACTTCAAGAGGCGTTTGACACAAACGTCCACTAGAATCATTTACAACCGAAGAAGTGCACGTAGCAGAACGAACGTGTTTGAGAAACCTCTTGCGGTCAGAGTCCACCTAAATTCTGTTAGACAGCATATTTGAGTATTCTCTGTGGGCAAGGTAATAAAAATCTAACTTTCTTCGAGTGTATCGCTGCCAAATTGATTTTTTTTGGTGAATCACCTTAAGTATATTACTGTCAATCCAAGGTTTAGATGGGATGGTGACAACGGTTCTGGATGTAGATTACTTGGTGGTTTGTTCCCTAAGAGTCATCGGGAACGCATTCCACATCGACTCCACGTCCACGCAACCACGAAATAAACCAGTCCAATCGATCTCGTCAGGTCACCTGCTCAAATCGCGATAATTATTATTATAATTATTGTTCGGCAGCATTTCCTGTTAGTAAGAGTTTCGTGATCGGATCTTCGAAACGGTGGTAAGTGAATAAGCTCAACTAAATTGGGATCGTTCACCAAGATAAGGTCAAGAAGAGGGATTTTGATTGACGCTGAAGCGGGTTGGTTCCTTCACGAGTTGGTGCGAATCAGAATCGCGAATCATTTCGACAAACGGCCTAGAAGGTGAATTGTTAATCTTATTGGATGCTAGAGACCACTGGACATCCGATAAGTTAAAATCACCTGCAATGAAAAGTGTCCTCCGAGAAACAGATAACTCAGAGAGATACTCACACATTGACAAATCATGGATGGGGTCGGTAAATATACCCAATTGCGATAGAGATTCCCCTAGTATCCGTGACGTCGAGAAACAAGTTGTTTATGCCAAGATAGTCAATAGAGAATGATGCAACTAGGAAACTCTCAATGATGTCATATCTCACATAGATACAAACTCCCCCATGCCCAACCGTCACCCGACTGTCGCATTTATAAATCGTGTACCCAGGGTGGAAATTATGTTGTCACTAACTCCAGGGTGGAGCTAGGTATCAGTATATTAAGATTTCTGTTCAGCTTCTCCCTAGAAAAATATTTGGTTGAAATACAGGTCCCCCAAAAAAGTATATTTGGGCTCCTCCTAAAGAGCTCGTATACAGTGTGTTCCAACGAAAATTTGACCCCCCCCCTATAACTCCGAAATGAGTAACATTAGCGAAAAACACCAAGACACGTCGATTTTTGTTTCGAGGGGGAGCATTTTTCGAAATAATTCGAAACTTCTCAGATCAACCCCCTACCCCCAGCAACCCTAACTTTGAAATTCATCATAGGGAATAAGGGTCGAGTGGCACCTCACTGAAAATGTCTGTCAATTCTCCACCTTGATTTGTCATTTTTAGAATTTTAAATTAACATACAGGGTGTCCCAACCAAGGGTGAAGTTGAATTCCTGGAAATCCCAAATACTAAATGAAATAGATTTATTTTGGCATAATGCAAGCGCAGGTTTATGCTCGGTCTAGAAAAACGACCTACACTTGTGAATTTGGAGTTGGTGCAATAAACCCCCTATTTCCAGCATCCCCAACTCAAAAATCATTCGATCGATAATAGGTCAAGTGGCACCTCGTTGGAAAGGTACTGCAATTTTCTCTTCGAATTTGGTATTTTCGAAATTCAGAATCATCATACAGGGTGTCCCGAAGCAGGAACATTGAAAATCCAAATAACTTTTTGAAACTGGTTCATTTCGGTATACGAGAACATGTTTGATCCGAGAATAGGACTTTCATGTGTGGTTATAGAATTTTTGCAATCAACCCCTTCCATTCAGCATCCCAAACTTGAAAATCATACAAATAATTCAAGTGGCATATCTTCAGAAAGGTTTTTTGAATTCCAGAATGATTAAAGCATTTCATTCAGTTCGGCTCTCCATACAGGATGTCGCTTTCGAAAAATTCAATATCGTCATTTGAAATTATCAACTAAAATTAATTCGAAACTGTTAAAAGTATTGGGGTACGATGTGTTGAGCATCAATTACGAAGAAATAAAGCTGATTTCTGCATTGAAAATGTTCACATTTTTTCATTTCCATCTGGCGTGCAGTCATCTGTTATTTCTCATTTTGCAATGAAATATTATTATTATTCAGATCAGTTCCTCATTATTGTTGTTGTTCGTCAGTTGAAATTAATCTGAAAATGGTTTATTCCACTGAGGAAAGGGTCGAAATTGTATCGACGTATTTTCGAAATAACAGTTGTGCCAAAGAAACGGCAAGGATATTCGATAGGAACCATCCTGAAAGAGAAAGGAGTCAGTCACCAGTACGTCAAATATTTGGTTGACAAATTCCTAGCTACGGGTTCGGTGGCAAACAAAAACATGAAGTGGCATGTCCTGTCAGAAATGAGGCAACGGAAGTGGCAGTAGTGGGTCATCTACAAATGGAGAATACTACTTCGATCAGAAAACTATCTCGTCTGACTGGTGTATCAGCTACAACTGTTCATAGAATCGTGAAACATCACAAATTTCACCCCTACAAGGTAAAATTAGTGCATGAAATTAACGAAGATGATCCAGATCGTCGTTTACAGTTTTGTGAAAATCTAAGTGAAAACCTAAACGCTAATCCAAATTTTCTGAATAACATCTGTTTTTCTGATGAAAGCACCTTTATGCTCAGTGGTGAAGTGAATAGACATAATTGTCGATATTGGGACACACAGAATCCTCATTGGTTTAGAGAGGCCCACACGCAAAGGCCTCAGAAGTTGAACGTTTGGGCAGGAATTTTTGGCAATCATCTAGTTGGGCCTTTCTTTATTGAGAGTAATCTGAATGGAAATGGCTACCTACAGTTGTAAGAGGAACACATACATCCTAGATTGACAGAAATTTTACAGAACGATCCAACTCTTTCTGAGGACGAAATGCGTTTTCAACAAGACGGTGCTCCTCCGCATTATGATGCTCGGGTGCGCCAATATTTAGACGAAAATTTCCCAGGAAGGTGGATTGGTAGAAGAGGACCTGTTGAGTGGCCAGCCAGGTCACCAGATTTAAATCCCCTAGATTTTTTTTTGTGGGGCCATCTAAAATCTAAAGTTTATGCCACGAGACCAGAAAACCTGGAGGATGAGGATTATCACAGAATGCCGACTTTTGACTCCTGAAGTTTTCGCTAATGTGAGAAGAGAGTTCGAAAATCGTCTGTATAACTGTATGGAGGTGGGCGGAGGTCATTTTGAACAATTGTTGTAATAATCAAGTTAGTTTTTTGTTTTCAATTGAATACAAGTTCAATAAATCTCGTTTTCCTGTTTAGATGAGCATCCAATCAGTTTCTCCATCATCCCCTCATCCTGATCCTCCCGCCAGAAAACCTCGATTGCCAAACTGAAACCAATGCCTCAGTGATTCAGAAAATAGAAAAATCTTTCTGGAACTTTGCCACTCAACCTGTAATCACTTGTATGATTTTTTGAGTTGGGGATGCTGAATGGAAGAGATTGATTGCAAAAATTCCATATTCACGCAAGAGAGTCTTATTCTCGAATCAAACATAAACATGTTCTCGTATTATAACGAAATGAACCAGTTTCAAAAAGTTATTTGGGTTTTCAGTGTTCCTGCTCCGGGACACCCTGTATGCTGATTCTGAATTTCGAAAATACCAAATTCGAAGAGAAAATTGAAATACCTTTCCAACGAGGTGCCACTTGACCTATTTTCGATCGAATGATTTTTGAGTTGGGGATGCTGGAAATAGGGGGTTGATTGCACCAACTCCAAATTCACAAGTGTAGGTCGTTTTTCTAGACCGAGCATAAACCTGCGCTTGCATTATGCCAAAATAAATCGATTTCATTTAGTATTTGGGATTTGCAGGAATTCAACTTACCCTCGGTTGGGACACCCTGTATGTTAATTTAAAATTCTAAAAATGACAAATCAGAATGGAGAATTGACAGACCTTTTTAGTAAGGTGCCACTCGACCCTTATTCCCTATGATGAATTTCGAAATTAGGGTTGCTGGGGGTAGGGGGTTGATCAGACAAGTTTCGAATTATTTCGAAAAATGCTCCCCTTCGAAACAAAAATCGACGTGTCTTGGTGTTTTTCGCTAATGTTACTCATTTCGGAGTTATAGGGGGGGTCAAATTTTCGTTGGAACACACTGTATATTCAGTGAATACAAGCCTTAGTTTCACAAAAGTACGAAAAATACCAAAACTATAATCCCAAAGGTATTAAACCCCACATCTTCGAAGAAGAGCAAGTTGCTGTTGCAAGGCCTGAACAGAAATCAATCGCTGTTGATCGAGTCGTTTCGAAATCAGATAATTTATAGCATGCGTAAGAGGGCGGGGGCACGGAGAACAGAAACTAACAAACTACCGTAAAGTACACGGAGTGGTGATGCCAGTTTTACACAGTCCGAATGGCATTGCTTAAATACGAAATGATAAAAACGTAGCGTGTTGAGTCCAAGGTGACATTTAACGCGGTACAGTGTTACCCATAAATCTTTTCATCATAAGATGATCGCATGCGTGGAAATCATGTTAAAATGAAGATAAATTCAAAATATTCGTTCTGATATTCAACAATGGCTGGAGGAGGGATATTACTTTCAGAAACAAATAAATTATTGGAAAAAAAAACAGATGGTGCACCACCTAGTTATTATTGGGTAGAAGCTCATAATTGCGAACAATCACAAAGGTAGTTCAAATGTCATGGGAGTCCGCAAAAGGGAAAAGAAAGAGAGTTGATAGAGACAACATTTGTTTACTATCTAAGACCTTATAATCAATTTTAATATTAAACAAATTTCTCCATGGTTGATATTATATGTGAGTACTCAATATCAAATCAGGCAAGTATCTTCATAAGTAAGTTCATTTCCTGTAGTTGACCACTTGAAAATTACTTTTTAATTTATCTTGGTTGAATATGAATTTCCATAAAATGAATAAAACCAGTATTGACCCGAAGGGCAACGTCGCTGAGTGCGGCAATTTTTTACGCTGAAAATTCTGAAAAATATACCACAAAATGGTTCAATCTGGAAAGATAAATTGTGCTAATCACAAGTGCGACCTAACCTAACCCCTCGAATTGTAAAAGATATTAGGACTCGTATACATGGTACAATCACTCAGATAATTGAAAAAAACTATATTATAACCTTGGAAAATATGTGTGAAGAATGAAGATTTCCTGTATGAGTACCACTGCGGAGCCACTGGTTTAGATTAGGTCATATACAAATATTAATTGGATATCAAATTCCACACCTTGTTACATTCGATGCAGAATTCTCTGCCTAATTTCTCATCTAATCGAATTAATAAAATGCAAATAGATCACAACTCATCACTCTGCCAACCGTAAATCATGGGATACTCCTCCAAATGGAACTGACGAAAGCATATCAAGTGAATCGAGATTCATTTGAATATCACAGACTGCAATCCGGCTTTTATTAGAGATCCATCAGTATGCGAAATATCCTATGAAATCCCATCATAAATCATTATCGAATCTCGGACAAGCTCCCAAAACAGAAATAATGAGTTACGTCATCTAGAAATCAATATTGAAATTTGCAGCGGATGGAAATGATCTTGCGAAATGAAATTTGGTCTGTATTTGGTATTTTGTTACTGGTGTCATGAATGAGGCGAGAATTAAGCCTAATTATTTGTAAAAACGGTCTTTCAGCTTACAAGTTTCGTCGTTCAAGTTTTTTTCACAATTTTCAATATAATGAAGGAAACAACTGAAGGACGTAAGGTTGAAGGATAACTGATTGTCGGTAATTTCGTTAATTGCTTATCCTCATGTGGAAACGTGTATGTCCGTATTATATTTCAACATCATAACAGAACCTATAGATGGAAAACATGAAAACGCGCAAAGCAATCCTTGAACATTTTGAATAGGGAAGATGGGTCGAGTGATGACTCAAACGAAAGGTGGTATCTTGGTTCACATCACCTCGAACGAATTTCCATTTTTAATAGAAAACTGTAAAATGCAAGAGATCCATGCTGATCAATGGCAGTCATCATCAAATACCATCCTTATCTCGAATTTCAACCCCTAGAGCAGGGGTGACTATCCTTGAAAATTTGGGTCGAGTGATACCTCGAAAGAAAGGTATTATCTTTATCTGCATCCCCGTGAACGAATTTTCATTTTTCATTGAAAACTGTAGAAGATACAGAATGATCTACTGAAAAATAGAGGATACTATCTATAGCCCTGAGCTATTCGAGTATTAGTGCAAAAAAATGGAACAGATTCATTCCAGATCCAAGGCTGTCATCATTGATCTATATGAATCTATTCCAGTTTTTCGCACTAATACTCCAAAAGCCTTGGGGCAATAGTCTTCCCTATCATTCAGTGGCTCACTCTTTATGTTCTACAGTTTTCAATCTGAATTGAAAATTCTTTCACGGGAATGCATACCAAGATAATACCTTTTTTTCGAGTAATCACTCGACCCATCTACCCTCTTCCAAATTTTCAAGGGTTATCACCCCCCCTGCTCCAGGGGTTTAAATTCGAGATGAGGATGGTACTTGATGCTTGAATAGTCTCAGGGAAATAGTCTTCCCTATCTTTCAGTTTCTCACCCTGTATCTTTTACAGTTTTCAATTAAAAATAGAAATTTGTTCAAGGCAATGTAGACAAAGATACCACTTTTCTTTTGAGTCATCACTCGACCCATATTTCTTATTCTAAATGTTCAAGGACTGCAACCCCCGCTTGGGGGTATTGTACCCCAAAAGATGTCCCCTTTGAAACAAAAATTGACTTTTTTCTCCTTTTGATCAGAAATGAATATCTTGGTACACATAGCCTCTGTTTAGTTCTCGTTGAAGCACCCTGTATACAGTGTGTCCCAATGAAATTTACCACACCCTCAATGTCAAGACGAACTGATTTTGTCGGGTAAAGCTGAAACACCAATATTTGATTGATGTAGGACCTATATCTGAGTTGATTTGAAGCATGTAAAATCAAAACCCTAATCTCAGTAGCACATAAGTTGAAATTCATTATAGGGTGGAAAGGTCTTTCAATTCTCTACTAAAAAGGAATTTCCTTGAACATCTTATAATACACAAAAAATCAAATCACAACGAAAGTGCGTATTCTAACGAGAATTAGTCGAAACGAACTGAATGTAGCAGAAACAGCTAAGACATGTCAATTTTTGATTGGAGTTGTATCAACTCCTTACCCTCAGCAGCATCCATGTCGAAATTGATCATAGGGAACGTGGGTCAAGTGGAATATTTTTGGAAAGGTCTTTTAATTCTCTATTCAAAAATAATATTCTTATGAATATTTCATATCATACAAAGACTTCAAACATAACTAAAATTTTCGTTGTGTTTAAACTTTCTGTGTAATATAAAATGTTCCAAAGATGATTTTGAATAAGAAATTGAATGACCTTTCTGAAGAGTGAATTGAGCCATTTTCTCCATAATGAATAAGGACTTAGGTTAATGTATCAGCCTTTTGCCCCAAAGAGAGATATAACGGTGGCCACTTTCCTGTTTACTGTGTGAGCAGTGTGGTGCACTAGTCGAAAAAGTTGAAAAATTTTATGGTATGAGACTTCCGATCGTGTCAGATTGAGACAAGTTGGCTAATGATATGCAGAAAAGCGTGCACTCCATAAAAAATTTGACAATGCAAAAAATCGAATCAACTCCCTCCTTATATTTTGAAGAATTACTGGTGTCACAAGTCAGCAACGATTCTTCTCCACAGCTGATCTAGGCTTTCAGATTTTGTAGAAATCATCAACTTAAAATGACCCCATAACAATAAATCTGAAGGACTCAAATCAGGAGCTTGCCGCTGAACTTGCATCCATATATTGTCGCACACGAACACCGAAATGTGTAAGATGGTGCACCTCATCTTACTAGAAACGTTTCTCCTTCTCTGAAAGTGGTTCATAATTTTTCAATATTTCTGTAAGCCTGAGATTCATAAATTTTTTGAACAACTGCAGATAAGTTTCTCCATTGAGATTACGTTCGATGAAGAAAGATTCTACAATATGGTTTCGATTCGAAGAACCCAAGAACGATCATCAACCCTGAAGCAAACAAGGGGGCGATTCGCTTATTTAGGACATTTTAGACATCCTAGAGAGTATGGCATTATGCCTGCCTTGTTACAACAGGGGGTGGATGTCCTCCTCCGTTACCTTGGCTCCTTCTGTCGAGTCTTTCCTAGAATATTGTCCCAGCCAGCTGGCGAAGAGTTCGGGTTGTTTACATCCATAAGGTGGATAAATGGAACTCACACCCTGAGTCGTTCAGACCGAATAGTCTCACGTCTTTTTTCTCAAACCCTGAAAAAGGTGTTAGATGGATACATCAGGAACTAGGTGTTATCGCTTAGTCCTCTGAGTGAACACCAATACGTGTTTCAAAAAGGTAAACCAACCGATGTGGCGCTTAACAACTTAGTCGGGAGGATCACTTAATCTCTGGACCCCAAGGAGACTGCAGCGAAAGCCTTCACATACATTGAAGGTACGTTCAAGGCGAAAAACTTCTTGAGGCTATATCAGCTATTCAGGGGTGGTGTGAGGGAGAGAAGCTTAGCCTAAACTCCTACAAAACTCGTATGGTACCATTCACCAGGAAAAGGAAGATATTTGTTTCTCCCCTGACGGCTGGGATGTTTATTACGGTAGCGGAGGATGCAAAATATCTGAGACCAGATATTCCTTATGAGCATGTGAAAAGAACTGTGGAAAAAAATGGGGTCTTGCCCCAAAGAAACTTCAGTGGCTATTTGTACTGGTGGTTAGACCAAGTATTACATACAGGTGCATTGCTTGGTGGAAGTGCAGTCTTAAGAAGCAATCCCAACTCAAGCTCTACAACTTGAAGAGAACGGCCTGCATGATGATTACTGGAGCCTTTCACTCTACACCCACTGTGGCCATAGAGCTGATATTGGACCTTGCCCCTCTTCATCTGGTGATAAGTGGAGTAGCTAGGATGGGTTTCTACAGATTCCATCATATTTCCCGAAATGAATCGGGTAGGTTCGGCTTTGCGCCCATCGCCTTACAGTCTTAAATCGAGGACAATGATGAGCTGAGTATGAGGTCTGACAAAGCAACACCTAAAACAAGCATGAAGCCATTCCAGATCATTATTTCCGATAGACAGAAATGGATTAACTCCAAGTACTGTTGACTTGGGGCTCCTTGTTGGTACACGCACGGCTGAAAACTGCAAAAGGTGTTGGAGCTGGTGTCTAAGGTCGAGTTACTGCCAAAGAACAGCCGATCTGTCTTGGTGAGCATATGACTGTCTTTCAGGCGGAAATATTCGCCATTGATCTCTGTGCTAACATCTTGCATGTGGGGGGATCAACAAATAGGTCAATAGAAATCCTAACCGATAGTCAAGCTGCACTGAAGGCATTAGCATCTGATACCTGTACATCACTTATGGTGGAGGAATATCGCTCCACCCTTGCCAAACTAGGAGAGTGTAGTAAGCTCCGCGTAATATGGGTGCCCGGTTACTCGGGATATGAGAGGAATGAGAAGACGGATTCATTGGCCGCTCAAGAAACTGAGCTCATAGGACCGGAGCCTAAGCTCGGAATTCCCCTGGAGACTGCAAGGATGCAAAACAGCCGATCGCTAGACCTGAAGGTACGTGAGCACTGGATGAGGCTCTCAGGTCTCAGACATGCTTGACGTACCATCAGTGGACCTTCCTCTGTGAGAGCCAAGGCTTGGCTCAAACATTCTAGGTTTGAACTGAGAGTTTCAATTGCCATAGTAACGGGGCACTGTCGCCTCAGGAAACACCTAAGTAAGTTAGGATTGATTGAGGCTCCTTCATGTGGGCTATGTGGAGAAGATATAGAATCAATGGTACATGTTATGTGCGAGAGAGCTGGGGACAACTTGGATCTAGCAAACTGAAGCTAACTGAGCTAATTAAGCAATAACCCACGAAACTCGAAGCCTTCATGAGAAGGATGGAGCTCTTGGATGAAATTGAGGACAAAGTGTGCCACAATAGATCACTGGGTCGAAGTGGCCAGGCTGCTAGGCAGCGCTCACTCGTATGATATCTAATATAAACATGACTTCTATAAATTCCAGCCCTTATATTAAATTTCTGAGTCATTCGTGTGTATGCCTGTATAAACCAATGGTTCTGAGTATCCCAATATCGACAACAATAGGCATACTATTCACTTCACTATTGGTAGTAAGGATAGTTGTATCTCTAGTCTAAATATACAGAATTTTTAATGGACTGCGACACACTGGGATTTCAAAACATAGTATGTTCGATCTTATATATGCCTTTCGCAACGCAACAAGTAGATCAAAAGCTCAGCGAGATAGTTTGGTTAATTCAAAGGAAAAATGAAACAAATTAACTAGCAGTCATCTTAGATGACTACAACATAGATTTCCATTTAAGAGAGAAAAGATATAAATGAAAAGATTTTTCCAGAAGTTTCTCGTATTGGAAAAAATATTCTTCTTGAAAATATATAGGAAGCAGAAAGAAATTTTAGTAGTACCGTTACCTAGCGGCCAGAAGTGTGAGTATAATAAACTGTCCATTAATGTTTAACACATTAAGCAGAGACTTCTTGGAAAATTAATGATGAGTTAATCCCCAAGAATTGATCTTGAACGGCGATTCCCCGAGAACTGAGTCGGAGAAGTCGAAGGACTTTCACGAAACTAGTATTTGAAGAAAACATATAGAATTATGTATAAATAAATAAAACAAAATTCCTAGTTCAAAAACAGCGAACTATCAACCACTTGATGAAGTGGGAGTGTAATTTCGCTTATTTTCAGTCTTTTTAACATTTAATATATGTATTCCTTTCAGTTTCACGAAAGTTCAATCTCGTTGTTTTATTTTCACAGATCATATCAGTTGTTTTTTTTGAAATTCATGTATCTTCAGGTCTTAGTTTCTTCATCAAAATTCAGCCATTTACCACACTCACATCGAACAAATACTAAAAATGGGCCGGTACCATTTTCTTTGCCGAATTCTCGATGAGTACGCAGCTATCAATCCATCCATCTTATCAACATCTCTCATGTATTTATTGTTATTTGATCCTACTTTTGATTGTGGAACATTCTGCTTGGATTTGGGTTCTTTGCACCAACGTCTGTCGGTCATCACAGATTGATCCTCGAAATTGGGGATATTGTTACCACCTTGTTGTCTTTCCATTGAGCCATCAGAATTTTCTCGTTCGATAAAAACTGAAAAGATCCTCTTTTTTCTCTATTCCATACATTCTTCTCTGGAAAAGGACATCCTTCTAAACGTGGCGTATAGTACCAGTAGCACAAATATTGCAGTCTGCTAGATGGGACATTAGATCAATACAAGTAAAGTAGTTATCAAAATAAAGTTTATGAACCTTACTCTCTTCCAAACCTGCTAATTGAATTGGAGATAAAACAACATCGCCACCCAATCCAAATTGTTTTTCATTATCAGATTTACCAGTGTATATTTCGAATGCTAATATATACCTTCCACTTTGACAAAGGGCCCAATTTTCAAAACCAAACCTGATTGGTTTTCCTTTGATATATTGCTTCGCATATTGTTTTCCATAGTATGCTATCATGCTCTCGTCAATCGATAGATGCTCATCTCTACCGCCGTGCTCTCGAAAATTTCGTGGTCTCAATTTGTGAGGTTTGTCTGTTGAAACATTGTTGTTATCATTGAAGTGAAGATGACGTAAGAGAAGCTCGAAACGGTAGAGTCTCATCTAGTCCCGAAGTATTGAAGGGGTATCATTAGTGGAATTCCAATACATGCGATTATTAGGTTACTAGGTATATCCACTGAGCAATAAACCTCCTAAGATTACAAACAGTCCATCCATAGAAAAATTTAAAGAAATGTGTTATTTGTGACCCATAAAAAATTAGTCTGGTGAACGATATTTTCCATGATCGCCATCCATGAAAAAAAGGTTGAAGAAATCGGTTGGTGATTCGGCCGACTGTGCATTGCGAGATTGAGGTACAGGATCACAAGTGGTGTTCATACAATATTTGGGTGTATCCCCCGTCCACTTATGAATTTTTTCTTTTTTCTTTGAACAGTTTTTCTTATTTCTTCCTGGAAAGCTGTCGTATAACAGAAAGGGGTATATTCTCTTCATCATCACCCTCCGATGAATAGGAAAGTGTGGTGGCTTGAGATTGATGTCCACTTGTTCTAGCAGAAAGTTACTCATTAGTTTCCTCATCACTATTCCTGAAAGAAATTTCGCATCCTTGACCCATAATACCTCTGGGTAGGTGGTTTATATCGCCAGCTTCTTGGTCTGAAGCATCGCTGTCTCCTTCAGATTCTGCGGAATTTTGATTGGGAGGTTCAATATATGTTTTCGTATTACTTTCATAGAGATCACGATATCCAAAAGTTGATGCAGAGATAATCTGAAATGGAAGCAGAAATGACTTCTGTGCATATAGTCCTTTTAAGCGGATCGCTTAATGCGTCGAAAGTTTTTAATAGAGTTTCAAAAATATATTTGTTGGATAGTAATTGAATAATACTTATCACATACCCGCCATTTTTAGTAGAATATAAACTGGGATCCACGGTCGTCGATGAATTCAACACTATCGTATTTCATGTCGTGCCAAAGACATAAATCCTTTTGAGAAAGGTCTAATGAGAAGATGCACGTGTTGCCGACTCCCCCCACTCTCTGAACATTTACGAGATGCATTTATGTTATGATCCTTTTAGAAGAACTGTCTGCACTAATGAGTTAACGATTAACGGATAAGCGGTCTAGTGCCCAGCTATGTTTACCATAACTAATTCATAAAACGCATACATTCCATATGCAAAAGGTGAAGGATTCCTTATTTTAGTACCGAAGATAAGGCAAGCAGGGAAGCTGTTAAATTCGACTTTGATGAAAGTAGAAGATGACAAAAGAACGACGGGAGTAGCTAATGAATTGTTAATGAATTCGAAAAAGTGTCTCGAGAAAAAGACCCAAATGTTCTCTAGCTGATGCCACCTTGAGGTAATATTGTTTAATCCTTTTTGGCTTTTCTACCGAATGCATGAAGAGTGCTACTTTAGTTTCTAGAGGAAAAACTGCATTGTCAGTCAGGGAAAGTTCTAAAAATTGATTCTACTTTCAGCATCAAAAATTCCAATTTATCTGACTTCAAATGTCATCGAATTTCAAACCACTATAGAGTTTACACTGTGACAACACATGATGGTTTTAATTAATCAAATTGAGATCGAACTAAAAGTTGATTTTCATCGAATTGGTATTCCATTTAAAAAATATTTGTTTCATTTTCATTATAAACATTTTCCCCGGAGCGAATTGACGATATAAAATGGATCCTGAACACAATTCCATATTGAGTCTTCAGGATGGGAGATGGACCTGAATTCCTATTTCCCTTGTCGACAAAATATGTCCTTGCGGCGCTGAATGTATATTTCCGGACGAAACTTTTAATGAGCTATTTCGGACGAAAAATAAAACTCTTCATTTAAATAATTTCATCGGACGAAAAACGATGTCTGTGCGTAACAATTCCCATCGGAAACTGAAACCGAATGTGCCAACGTGTTTCGAAAAAACGACGTACTATTGAACAATACAATTTGTGGGAAGTATGTAAACTTATATCAAGATACACTCAAAGCATACTTAATTTGAAGTTGAGAAATAGATATAGCACATCAGATTAGCATTTGAATTTGGGACGCTTTCACTTGGTAAAACTCCATTATCAATAATAAAAAACAAGTACTAAGTTTTAAGGGATTTTACTTGATAATTGCGATTCGTAACGCGTTTCACTACACCGTAGCTTCTTCAGACGAATGAATGTACAGAAAATATAAATGAGAATATAACTATAAACGTTCTTGAGTAATTAAAAGCTTATTGGGTTGCTTCTTCTTAAGTGGTTATTTATGACAGGTCTATCCAATAGAATTAAGGAATAGATTGCTCCCCGAAGAGATCGACTATAGGTGAAGGGCTTAAATCGACTTGTTCATTGATGGGTCTATCTGAGTGTTTGTATTTGTTGATTTCTAAAGTTTCCCAAAGACCTACCTTCCAATATTTATTATGTGTATGCAAAATTTCAAACTGTGGGTCGAAAGAGTGATTATTCTCTAACGGATGATTCGCGTAATTTGAATCTGATTTTTTATTTGAAAAACAGCGTTTATGTTCCGATATTCTAATATTAAAATTTCTATGTGTTCTACCAATGTAGAAATTATCACAGTCATTGCAATTCAATCTATAAACACCTGATTCATTGTTTTTACCTGGTTTGGTTTTATTATTTTTATATATTAGCCTAAATTATTATTAGTTTGGAAAGCTATGTTGAAATTATTGCTACTTAAGAATGATTTCAGTTTTCCACTTGTAATGCCAACGTAGGTTATGGTGTTAAATTTGTGTTTCAATTTATCGACACGGTAAACTTCATTCAATGCGATTCTACTTTGATATTTATCTGAAATATTATTTATTAGTTTGGGATTGTAACCATTATTTTTGGCTATTTGTTTAATCAAATTAAGTTCTTTGTTGAAATTTTCGGGTGATAACGGGATGTTAATCAATCTATGAATAAAACTATTGAATGCTGACATTTTATGTTGATATGGATGACACGACGAGTTATGTATTATAATACATTAAATAAAAAAAAGTTGAATTGCATTGAATGAAGTTTACTCTGTCGATAAATTGAAACAAAATTCAACACCTTAACCTACGTTGGCATTACAAGTGAGAAACTGAAATCATTCTTAAGTAGCAATAATTTCTACATAGATTTCCAAACTAATATTAATTTAGGCAAATATAAAAGGAATAATAAAATAAAACCAGGTAAAAACAATAAATCAGGTGTTGATAGATTGAATTGCAATGACTGTGATAATTTCTACATTGGTTGAACACATAGAAATTTTAATATTAGAATATCGGAACATAAACGCAGTTTTTCAAATAAAAAATCAGATTCAAATTACGCGAATCATCTGTTAGAAAATAATCACTCTTTCGACCCACAGTTTGAAGTTTTGAATCTATTCGGGGAGCAATCTATTCCTTAATTTTATTGGATATACCTGTCATAAATAACCACTTGAAAAGAAGCAACCCAATAAGCTTTTAATTACTCAAGAACATTTATAGTTATATTCTCATTTAAATTTTCTGTACATTCATTCGTCTGAAGAAGCTACGGTGTAGTGAAACGCGTTACGAATCGCAATTATTAGGAAAATTCCTTAAAACACAGTACTTATTTTTATTATCGCATCAGATTATATTATTAATTTATTGATTCATTTATTTATTCCTTTATTTATTTGTATATTTTTCATTTTTATTAGCCGAAGCCTATCAATACCAAATTTTACTTATACAGATAATTTACATTTATCTTTTTTGTGTTATATATTCTACGCATAGCTGTTAACATTTTACAAAGCTCGTACATACAAAAGTAATAAATTATATTGTGACAAGCCTTCAAGAGATAAGGACTTCAAAACACATTTATTCTTTACTCTTGAAATGAACAAACTACTTGCCGTTCTGGTGTTATAATTATGTACCTTATTCAAAAAAACTAACTTAACGACAAATACAACATCTTCGAAAAAGATACGAACAAAAACAATCTTTCTCGAAGTCCATAGAGGGCGACTTTCGTACGTATGTACGAGGTACGTACTTTCTGGAATCGATAGAGTACCCCGATGTAGCTTGATAGGATGTAGAATGCCGAGAAACGAAGCGGCAGACTGCAGTTTCGTCTTCATAGGGAGCTCATCAGTATCGCATATATTGCCATTGTTTCCATAATTATACTATATAATTAAATATCTAATTAGAGCTTCCTTGATTTTCTTCCAAGATTTCAGTGACAAATATTGAATTACGAGTCTCATCGCTCATTTTTCTCTGGGTTTAACCAGTAAAAGTTAGTTTTGTTACAATGACCTACTTAGTATTCTTTTCCGAGATAATTTCTACACAAGTTATAGACAAGCAAATTTATATGGAACCATTTTGGACTCCGATATTACTTCAAGGTGGTAGGACTAAGCAGGATGCTGAGAAACGAAGCGGCAAATTGCAGTTTCGTCCTTATAAGGAGCTCATCAGTGTCGCATATAATGACATTGTTCACCATAATTATAATATGTGATTAAATATCTGAGTAGAGCTTCCTTGATTTTTCTTCCAAGATTTCAGTGACAAATATTGAAATACGAGTCTCATTGCTCATTATTCTCTGGGCTTAACCACAATTTCTACACAAGTTATAGACAACCAAATTTATATGGAATCATTTTCGACTCCGATTTTACTTTAAAGCGGTAGGACTAAGCAGGATGCTGAGAAACGAAGCGGCAGACTGCAGTTTCGTCCTTATAAGGAGCGCATCAGTGTCGTATATCGTTTCTCAGCATCCTAACAAGCTACATGTAGGATTAGGATGCTGAGAAACGTTACACGACACTGATGAGCTCCGAATAATGACAAAACTGCAGTCTGCCGCTTCGTTTCTCAGCATCCTGCCTAGTTGCACTATTGTGGCTTTTGGGGGCTGCGTGCATGGCGGCAGATTCGGGAACTAGCTCTTGTCAGGAAGGTTTATTCATTGATCGACGAATTTTTGAATAATTCTTCTTGACCCAAATTTAAATATGTAGACCCTACGCGAATTGTATCGCGGAAGATATTTGTCTCATCAAATATTTACCGACAGGAGATATTATCCTGGAAAGAGAGCACCATTTCAGCGGGAGTATTTTGCTAGTTTTAGGCCGGATGCTGAGAAGCGATATGCGACACTGATGTGCTCCTGATAAGGACGAAACTGCAGTCTGCCGCTTTGTTTCTCGGCATCCTGCTTAGTTGCACTATTGTGGCTCTTGGAGGCTGCGTGTATGGTTCTTGTCAGGAAGGAATATTCATTGATCTACAGATTTTTGAATGAGTCTTTTTGACCCAAATTTACATATATATTTATAATTTTAAATGCCTTACGTTGTATTGTCCGATGTACTGAGGGGACGAATAATTGCTGACGTTGAAGAAGGGCTGACACAGAGGGATATAGCGGCCATAATGAAGGTATCACAAGGGGTGATTTCAAAAACCTACGACCGATACGTGGAGCTACAATTCCTGTAAAATAGGCCTAGAAGAAGTCGTAGGAAGATCACTCCTGCAGAATAAGACCGCTTGCAAGAGGAGACCATAGTGCATCGTACCCCATACTCCAAAAGCAATTTCAGGAAGCAACAGGCATCAGTGTATCAGTCGAAACGATACGTCAAAGACTTCGTTCAAGTGAATTATACAGCAGAAGGCCCTTGAGAGTTTCAGAGCTAACGAGACAACATAAAATAAACAGACTTAAATAATGTATCGAGCACCAAAATTGGAATATTGAAAATTGGCGAAATGTTCTTTGTTCGGATGAGACCAGAATTGGTGTTCGATCAGATAACCACCAGATTTGTATTTTAAGTGGCAGTGGAAGATAAGCTAAACTCCGAGTAGTAAGAAAAATTGTGAAATATCGAGGGGGCAGTGTGATGTGTTGGGGTGGCATTATGCTGGGAGGCAAATCAGATTTGATTCCGTTTCCTGCAAGTGTAATGGCTAGAAATTACGTGGATCTAGTGCTGGAACCCATAGTTGGACTCTGACGAGGTGCCCAAGGTGAGGATTCCACTCAAATGCAAGATAATGTCCCTGTGCATAACAGCAACCTCGCGCGACATTAGCTTAAAACAGAGGGAATCGTATTTTGAACTGGCCAACTTGCTCTCCAGACCTAAATCCTATTGACTATTTATAGGATAATCTAAAAAGAAAATTGGATCACGTCAGGATTATCCAAGAACCCCACAACACACATCCAAGCCGCCACAGACGAGTGGTTGAGTATATCCCCAGAAAGGATCAAAAACCTAATCCAAAGCATGCCTAGATGGATTCAGGCTTGTATCTGGGCAAGAAGAGGTAATACAAGCTACTGAGGTCGAGAAAAAAAACACCTACTCTATGAGAAAACAATTTTAATATTTCTTCTATTACATGCGGAAAGAGTCTCTTACTTTCTTCTATTTGTTTCATCCTCAAAATTAACCTCAACATTTATTTCTTTTTTCAATTTAAATAACTCAAAGGATCAAATCTACTAATCCTTCGAGATTTCCAAATTCCCTGATTCAAAATATTGGATGATTTTATATAGATTTGGTTGTGTGTAGGTTTTAATATGTATTATCACTGAAAAACTTCCTAAGGTCGTACAATAGAACACAGAAAATTCTAGTAGAATAATATTTCTCATTGATTGGTTTGATAAAAATTCGGAATTGATTAATTCTTTGGAAAAGTTTATATCACATACGACCCCATCAAATTCGCGTGAAATTCAGTGTTGAAGTTGATTGATAACCAGAAATACTGATTAGCTGTGGGTGTTCTAGTGGTTACCAGAACATCATTTCTCAATTACCAGATTATATTAACTTCGTGATGAAGTTTAAAGAGGGATAGAGTTTGCAAAAGTAAACGTAATCATGCAAGTTCGACCGCACAGCAATCAAAGTTGGAATATTGTGTGGTCTAGATATGTGAACTGAATTACGGAGTATTATTCACCGAATAAATGACGGAAAATTCTGCTACTCGATTCGATGTTTGAAATTTAATCATAGAGTTTCGACATTATATGCTGAGTTGACTTACCAATTATAGAAATGGGAACTAATGAGGTTTTTACTGAAATGTAGATTTTTCTAGTTATGTAACTTTCGCTTTTGGTCAATAGAAATATGAAGAATTATGCTAGAGTAGAAAAAGTACACCCTGAATGAAATTTTATTGCAAAGGAAGTTTTATAACTACAGTGCGAAACGACTGATTTCTTAAGTCAATAAAAAAGAATCAATAAGCCTATACAACATCCTCAAGTTATTCATATCCATAAGGTTTTCAGACCTAAGTAGGTAGAAATTATTTAGTCCACTCTCACCACATCCAATGTTGAAGAAGATGAAGTCTGCCATATTCTTTATGTAATTTTTAAACATTTTTCAGTCTGGATATAAAAAATAGACCTTCTTGATAAAGCAAAATTTCTTCTTATAGAGTTTACTTTTTCGGGAGAAAATAGAAACCATGATGATGATGAAAAATTGAAACTTCAATATGTCTACACATGCTGCGATAATTTCGCTTTCGGGTTGACAACCAGCATGAATCAGGAGCGTAGTCCTTCGACAAACCGTATTCTAGCAGACAATGTGTGTAGCGTTGCGGTGAATAGTCGAACTAGTGTGACTGTTTGAGGTTTTCTGTTTATCTACTCTTCATTTTCATGGTTTGCCCGTGGCGCGGTTGGGTGGGTAGCTTTTGTGTCGGTCCCTTGGAGGACGTTATAACAAACGCATGTTTCGTTGCGCTCCAACAGATTGAGATGCAGTAGGGGTGGTATGGACTAGTTGTTTTGAATAGGTGGGCAGTGCTGACGAGATCCAATTAGACCGAAACTGCAATCAATTGCTTTTTTTAATGACGTCTGGCCGTACCACTTCTCTGTGGCCTACGTTGACGGTGAATTTGAGGGGTGGGTCGGAAAACCAGCTCCTTATAGGAGTTATATTTAACATTATACAGAAGGTTGAATATTGTTCCTTGAATAAAATTCTTCATTATGTACAAAATATGTTAACTAAATATATTTATCTGTATTGATTGATTCTATAAGTGGGTAAATATTATGATATGCTATTTGTTTGTGTCTGTTTTCCTCGAATCATTTTGTTCATTAAATTTGAGAGATAACTATTAATCTCAGCGATTTCTTTAACAATTGACACTTCCCTAGACATATTATTTCGGATAATGGCAGAGAGAAATCCCTATGACTCAATGAATTGAATGCAGCGTATTTATCAGATTTTGGTTGTTTGAGTCATGAAGGATGCAAATATCATTAAAGGTCGGTTTTCAATATATATCAAAACTTAGTGTGTTACTTATATAAGTGATTTTAAGATCCAAAAATTGAATCTGATTTTCTACTTCTCTCTCTATTTTGAATTTAATTTTGGGATAAATGCTATTGATGTAAACTAAAAATTGATCTAGTTGTCAAGCGGTTCCTATGAAACATGCAAGCAGATGGTCTAAATATCTTCACCAAAAAAAAATTTACTAATTTGATTTGGAGGAATTGAATATGATTCCTTCAATATACACCATGAAAATGTCTGCTAGTAAAGGGCTCAATGGTGATCCTATCGGTAAACCGTGAGGTGATGTATCCGAATCAATGGATACGACCTTTCGCATGGCCACCTAGGTCGCAAGAGCTGAATCTCTTAGATTTTTATTTATGTGGCCAAATTTTTGCTGTACTCATTAGGGAAAGAAATATGCTGCTCGATATAATAATTTATTATTCTAATGAGATAAAGAACAATCTTCAAATTTACATTGAAATACAATAATTTCGAAAGCTAGATCTTGTATGAAAGTATGTGGTTATCAAGTTCAACAGATAATGTAAATAGTATCTATATAGTAAAATTAAAATTATAAGAATATAAAATGAATTAAACAAATAAAAATATTTCTTTTGAAAATATCGTTGCTTTTTGGGTCCGTTTTTCTCGTTACTGGTTCAATTTTTCGAGATCTTACAAGTGTAATGAACTTCTAAACATCTAAAAATTTTTTGTAGATTTGTAGAACATAAAACCCCCAAAAACTTAGAGGGTAAAAAGTCTTAAGGGTAGTTCACCCTGAGCCCATATGGAGCAAAATTGAAAAACCAGAAGCAACACTTTATAGAATACTATTTTCCCAAACATTATCGCGAATTTCATAAAATTCCTTCGAAAGACATAGAATTTATTTTAGAAAAATAATTTATTTTTTTAAACTTTGGGGGTAAATATCTCAGCACGGATGCATTTCAGGGAAAAATTTTATATGAAGTTGAGGTTTCATTTTGACGAGATCTATCAAACTCCGAGAGATTGATACCTTATTATGGGACACCCTGTATATTTGAAAAATAAAATATTCTAAATCATAAAAACTTGAAACTTCAACTTGAGTAAACTCCTTTCAATTAATATTTTGAGTAAATCTTCTGAAGAAATGGAGGATAAGAAAAGTTATGAAACAGGACTTGCATACAAAATGCATTGTGTCATCATAAATAAGAGAAGTCGTTCGTGAGTTAAATTCCTGAATTTTCATGAATATTTCATATATCTGTATCGTAAATGTCATACTGCATCATACACTTTGTAAATACAGATTTCAGTAGTAGTTTATATTTCAAGACATTTTAGAGTTTCATATCTTTCTCGTCTATCACAGAAATAGTTCTCGTCCCGTTGCAAATGTGTCAAGATAAGAAATGAACTGATTGAATGATTGATAACGAAAATACAACAAGCCAAGCATATTATATTTCCGAGGGAATATTGAAATTAAAACTTCGACAAGTAAACTAATTTGCCCGAATGGACTTAAGGGTGTACCAGGTGGATAAACTCTCACAATATAATTTCTTATTTTTATCGTAAACAAAAAGTAACTTCAAGGTACTAAGATACGATTTTAGCCCAATTAAAAATTGGAAAGAATATAATATTGAAGAAAAATTGAATAACATATAAATGCCTGATAATTCAGAAGAAGAATAGTATCATTTTTTTAAGACCCAATTAAGTGGTATATTTATTATTTCCAGTAATGTGCACAATAAACCTCTATGACATGCTGAATCCTCATTTCGGTTTCAATGGTAAAAATTTCATCTACATCCATAAATAATGCCTCCGTCAATCATGACAGACGTGCCTCTGTTGGAATTAACTTTCCCTACATTTTTGATTTTGTTCAGAAACGTATTCAATGATAATTAAAAATGAGATAAAAAACACAAGGTTTATTGCAATAAATGACGCAAAATCTTTAATTAAAGCAATATATAAATACAAATTAATTTTACCAAACCCTCAACCACCTCAACTGTATTCACTCATTAAATTGCATAAAGTAAATAACCCCGTTAGACCAGTCGTATCTTACGTTACAGCCCCAGCCGTGAAATTGTCGCACTACCTTATAGATATCATTAAAAATTATTGTTCGTTCAAATCAAAATTATCTATAAAAAATTCTTTCGGATTGATAAATAACATAAAAAACGTTAACCTACCACCTAACGCAAAACTTATTTCGGTTGATGTTGAGACTTTATACCCAAGTGTTCCTCCAGGTGATGTCAAAATATTAATCGAAAACATGTTGAATTCGAATCATGTTTACCACATAATTAAATCAGAAATACTGAATCTGTTGGACGTTTGCATTGATCAAAATTATTTGTCTTTCAACAACATCTATTACAGTGGTGAAAATGGTTTGATCATGGGAAATCCTTTGTGTCCACTTTTAGCAGAGATTTTTAAGAATAATATTGAACAGAAGATTCATACACATCCACTCATTTCCAAATTTCTTTATTGGTATAGATATGTTGACGACATCTTAGTATGTTTCATTGGAATTACTCGTCAATTAGAACAATTCCATTAATTTTTTGGACTTGAAAATCACTAAACGAAATAACAATCATGTTTTTTCGGTGTTTTGTACACCAACACATACTGATACAATTATACATAACTACTCATTACATCCAATTCAACACAAAGTTGCAGCTTTAAACAGCATGGTACATCGGTTACTCAATTCACCTTTATCAGTAGAAGATTATAATAAAGAGTTAAACATCATCAAACAGATAGCATTTATTAATTCATATAATCCGGATATGATAGATCTAATCATTCGTAAAAACTGTATCAGAAAGCAATAAATGAAGTATATCCTATTCATAAAGATTATAAAATATTCAACAGTTTAACATTCTGCGGTTCTGCAAGTAAAAATATTAAATCCTTTCTCGTCAAACAAAATCTTAATATAACTCTCAAAACTTCTAATAACTTAGGTAAACATATTGAAAATGATAAATCTCGTGTTGAAAAATCAAGTAAATCAGGAATCTATAAACTCAATTGCGGTTCTTGTAATAAAATTTATATCGGTAGGACCTAAAGGAGTTTTGGCATAAGAACATCTGAACATAAACGTAGCTTCGATAAAAATAAATCATATTAAAATTATTCAAACTACTTAATAAAAGAAAACCATTCATTCAATAAAAACTTTGACATATTACAATGAAAATCCTAAAGTTTAAAATTAGATCTCCTAGAAGCATTAGAAATAAATAGATACAAACATTCGGACAACCTTTTGAATGAGCAGGTAGATGTGAATTATTCACCCCTACTTAACTTGATTAATTAGTTTTTAACTACCTTTCATACTAACTGTACAATGGCTCGGTGTGGGTTTTTTCCTGTTATTCATCCAACTTGTTCTACGATTTGTTTATAGTACCATACTCTTCATTCTGTTTGTCATTCTTGATAAATCTGCTGTGTCAGCGAAACGTCGTCGAAGATTTTCAAATAAAGTGTAGATTAAAGTTAAACCTTGTGCTTTTTATCTCATTTATATCATGGATCTACATCAAGCAACGGCCTCCACAATTCAAATGATAATTAAAAACTCTGCTGATTTTACTTGGTATGGAAGAAAAAGAAGACTTCTCTTGTTTTCTCAAATGAATGAGTTGGCTCATTCATACTATTTCTGACGCTCTATTGAAGATAAGGAAATCCTTCTAAGGAAATGATCTGAACATATGAAATTCTTCAACCAGATACTTCAGATCCTTCATCAGTATAGTTCAAGCATCTCCGTACCATAGTTTTCATGACATAATCTACCCTAGGCATAGTAAAACATGATGTATGAAGTGGTTCTTCGATAATCTTTGAGTGAAAATAATTTTTAATTGCATCGACAGAAACTATAATCAGATAACTATAACATCACAATCAAGCAACATGAAATTAGAATGAACACATATCTATTCAATGTTAATTTCATCACTTGATACATTCAAAAATGTAGAACCCCAAAAATTTTTTTCGTCTTAAGTTTAACGAATTCTTGGGTCTTAGTGAAGGCTAATGTGAATGTTTTTGTCTGATGAATCATTTGATGGTTTCAATTGGGTCTTAGAAGATGTTTGCTTCTCTCCCACATATACAGGGTGTTCTATATCAAATAACAAAGTTGGTGTGCACTTGCCATTGCGATGAAAATATTTAAGAAACGGAGCTTCGGACCAGCTGAATCAATTACCCAAATTTTATAATGAAAGCAATGAGTGGCCTATTAGATGTTTATGGAGAACTTACAGTGCTATCGTTCTAAGATTTTGGAAGTTGATTTAGCTGATCCGATGCTCTTTACAGCAATGGCACTTCCTGGTAGGTTACAAGTGCATAGCAACTTTGTTATTTAATACAGAACAATCTATATATTGATACCTAGTACTGTAACACTTGTTATTTCAATAACAAAAACACCTAATTTATAAATCCAGCTTCATTCGTTATTAAAAAAACCTAGTTTTACTTGAAAATTATCGATTTTTTGATTTTCGAAAAAAAAAAAATATATATATCTCGAGAACAACCAAACTAATGAAAAGTTTTTTGCGAACAAAAAACCATGCAGGACATAACTCATATTCGACTGTATCTCAGTCAGTAAACAGAGTGCTCTTTTTTCCGCCTCACATTTCAAAACGAAGAAACATCGAAAATACTTGTTTTTCGAAAAGTAATCCATATAATGTTTTCAATTCATCAGATTTACCGTAAAAAACTAAATGTTCCTCATACATACCTTGTACCTGAGATTTCAAATTTTTCAAGTTATGGAGAAAAAACAACTTTTACGTACCTACCTAAAGTTGACAAAAGCTGCTTAGATTCCTGCACTTTTATGAACAGTTCCCAAAGCATTAACAAATAACTGTCTTTTGTCATTGAATAGTTGACAAATTAGGAGAAAAATAAATGCGAAGCTGCAGTTGTCGAATCTCGTCATATTGAGAAATATAAAAACGAATTAAACTCTATTTTCCTAAATTTCATACCAATACTTTCTAGAAACATCCAGCTCCATGAAAGCAAATCATATCTGGAAAACACAGGTTCCGAATAAATTTCATCTTTTAGCGTTCCCCATGGATGGAATTCCATAGGCGTTAGGTCAGGTGACATTGGAAGCCACAAAGATCGACTGTTCCTTCGGATCCGTCTTTCTTCAAACATATCAGTTGAAATTCGATAATTTTCATTTGTGCGATGAGCTTACGCTTGATCGAGTTGGTACCAAGAACGCCTTGATTCAGCTACTGATAAAGTGTTAACGAAGTTACTTACTACTTTCCTCAAAACTTCCATATAAAGTTCACCATTTAAGTTTTCATTATACATAAACTACGAAAATATGTTGTCCTTCAAAAGTGCAAACACCTTAAAATTGAATATATTTTAAGGATTACTTTCCCCCATAATATGAGGATTTTGGTTGGCCCAAAATTGTGAGTTATTTCGGTTAAAAAACCCCTCAGAAAATTTGGTCTGATCCGTACAGACAATCCTTTTGAGAAAATCGGGATCCCCTTGTGTTTTGAGAAGAAGGATCTTTCACAGTTCTATTCGAAGCTGTGGATCGCCAGCTTTTAGAGTTTGTACCAGCGAAAATTTATAAGGATGCAGTTTGTGTTTATTTAGAAATCTGTAAATACTACTATAAGATGAGGCAAATTCAAATCTTGCTCGGTTATTGCCAGTGACGCACGTAAATTAACATTAAAATAAGCTAGAACGAAAATTTCCTTGTCTTCATTGTTGAGTAGAGGCAATGAAAGTAATGTCTTATTCTGGACATTTCCAGTCTTAAGAAAATTTGTAACGTATCTCCTGAATGTTTTAGCTGTCAAACACGGCATATTTGGATTTAATTCGTCAAATCTCATACAAGTGTCACTCACGTTCCGTCTCCGATCTCCATGATTGAAAAATGAACAAAGTATTTGCTCACTCGTGAAGCTAGCCATTCTGTTCAAATTGATTTGACTGACAGTTAAAACAAAAAAAGTTTATTATCTATGCTCAGGAGCCGTCTATCCCCTGGGATATGTATATGCAAGTGCTGGAATCTAAACTGCCTCTACCAACTTTAGGTAGGTACTTTTTTTTAATTGAAAATGAAGGAGGGACGCAGGCAAATTGGCCCACTGACTTGTCTTTTAAGACATTTAACTAACAACAGTATAATTTTTGTGTATATTAAATCAGGGACAAAAACTACACCCAGGCCCTTTGCCAGAAACGAACCGGTGAACTGCCGTGTCACAGCAGGGACTTCTCACCACTGCGCCACGGAGACGACCTTAGGTGGGTACCTCAAATTCGTTTCTTCGCCATATCTTGAAGAGTTGAAATCTCAGGTACACAAATACAGAGTATGTATGGAAAGCAACCTGATCCTGGATCGCAATTGCCAAACCTTCTGTTTCAGCAAACAATTCTCCAGAAACTAACCATCTATTTGATGCAATTTCATCAATATAATCATTTTTCAATTCTTCAGAGTGCTTTCCGTGTAATTCCTTTTGCAACCAACTTTCTCTTTAAGAATTATCATCGAATATATCAAAATCTATCTTTTGCATTGTCAAGTTCAGAGGTGTAAGATTTGAATCTGAAGCAACAACAATATCATATAATTTAGACGTTCTTTGTTTATCATGAAAATGGGAACGTTGATGAAAAAATCTGTTTACTATGAAGATTATTCAAATCAGTTAATCCACGACCTCCAAGATGTCTAGGTAGTGTAACTCTCTGTACAGCTGACTTTGGGTGGTGCTTATGATATTTACAAAGCATTTTCCTCGTTTGACATTGTAATTCATTTAGATAAGTTTTAGACCATTTAATAATTCCAGAAGAAGATGTAAGAATAAGAATTGCATAGGTTTTTACTAGTTGAATGACTCTTGATGAAAATTCTTTTGTAATATGAACTTCTAATATTTTATTTAGTGCTGCTATAGTTAATTGTCTCCTCTTCGCCAAATATTTATATGTATCTCCTTGATGCATTGGCTCGATTGCGATATTGGAAATATATATATATATATATATATATATATATATATATATATATATATATATATATATATATATATATATATATATACAGTGTGTTCCAACGAAAATTTGACCCCCTATAACTCCGAAATGAGTAACATTAGCGAAAAACACCAAGACACGTCGATTTTTGTTTCGAGGGGGAGCATTTTTCGAAATAATTCGAAACTTGTCAGATCAACCCCCTACCCCCAGAAACCCTAATTTTGAAATTCATCATAGGGAATAAGGGTCGAGTGGCACCTTACTGTAAAGGTCTGTCAATTCTCCATTCTGATTTGTCATTTTAGAATTTTAAATTAACATACAGGGTGTCCCAACCGAGGGTAAAGTTGAATTCCTGCAAATCCCAAATACTAAATGAAATCGATTTATTTTGGCATAATGCAAGCGCAGGTTTATGCTCGGTCTAGAAAAACGACCTACACTTGTGAATTTGGAGTTGGTGCAATCAACCCCTATTTCCAGCATCCCCAACTCAAAAATCATTCGATCGAAAATAGGTCAAGTGGCACCTCGTTGGAAAGGTATTTCAATTTTTCTTCGAATTTGGTATTTTCGAAATTCAGAATCAGCATACAGGGTGTCCCGGAGCAGGAACACTGAAAACCCAAATAACTTTTTGAAACTGGTTCATTTCGGTATAATACGAGAACATGTTTATGTTTGATTCGAGAATAAGACTCTCTTGCGTGAATATAGAATTTTGCAATCAATCTCTTCCATTCAGCATCCCCAACTCAAAAATCATACAAGTGATTACAGGTTGAGTGGCAAAGTTCCAGAAAGATTTTTCTATTTTCTGAATCACTGAGGCATTGGTTTCAGTTTGGCAATCGAGGTTTTCTGGCGTGAGGATCAGGATGAGGGATGATGGAGAAACTGATTGGATGCTCATCTAAACAGGAAAACGAGATTTATTGAACTTGTATTCAATTGAAAACAAAAACTAACTTGATTATCACAACAATTGTTCAAAATGACCTCCGCCCACCTCCATACAGTTATACAGACGATTTTCGAACTCTCTTCTCACATTAGCGAAAACGTCAGGAGTCAAAAGTCGGCATTCTGTGATAATCCTCATCCGCAGCTCCTCCAGGTTTTCTGGTCTTGTGGCATAAACTTTAGATTTTAGATGGCCCCACAAAAAAATCTAGGGATTTAAATCTGGTGACCTGGCTGGCCACTCAACAGGTCCTCTTCTACCAATCCACCTTCCTGGGAAATTTTCGTCTAAATATTGGCGCACCCGAGCATCATAATGCGGAGGAGCACCGTCTTGTTGAAAACGCATTTCGTCCTCAGAAAGAGTTGGATCGTTCTGTAAAATTTCTGTCAATCTAGGATGTATGTGTTCCTCTAACAACTGTAGGTAGCCATTTCCATTCAGATTACCCTCAATAAAGAAAGGCCCAACTAGATGATTGCCAAAATTCCTGCCCAAACGTTCAACTTCTGAGGCCTTTGCGTGTGGGCCTCTCTAAACCAATGAGGATTCTGTGTGTCCCAATATCGACAATTATGTCTATTCACTTCACCACTGAGCATAAAGGTGCTTTCATCAGAAAAACAGATGTTATTCAGAAAATTTGGATTAGCGTTTAGGTTTTCACTTAGATTTTCACAAAACTGTAAACGACGATCTGGATCATCTTCGTTTATTTCATGCACTAATTTTACCTTGTAGGGTGAAATTTGTGATGTTTCACGATTCTATGGACAGTTGTAGCTGATACACCAGTCAGACGAGATAGTTTTCTGATCGAAGTAGTATTCACCATTTGTAGATGACCCACTACTGCCACTTCCGTTGCCTTATTTCTGACAGGACATGCCACTTCATGTTTTTTGTTTGCCACCGAACCCGTAGCTAGGAATTTGTCAACCAAATACATATTTAACGTACTGGTGACTGACTCCCCTTTCTCTTTCAGGATGGTTCCTATCAAATATCCTTGCCGTTTCTTTGGCACAACTGTTATTTCGAAAATACGTCGATACAATTTCGACCCTTTCCTCAGTGGAATAAACCATTTTCAGATTAATTTCAACTGACGAACTACAACAATAATGAGGAACTGATCTGAATAATAATAATATTTCATTGCAAAAATGAGAAATAACAGATGACTGCACGCCAGATGGAAATGAAAAAAATGTGAACATTTTCAATGCAGAAATCAGCTTTATTTCTTCGTAATTGATGCTCAACACATCGTACCCAAATACTTTTAACAGTTTCGAATTAATTTTAGTTGATAATTTCAAATGACCATATTGAATTTTTCGAAAGCGACATCCAGTATGGAGAGCCGAACTGAATGAAATGCTTTAATCATTCTGGAATTCAAAAAACCTTTCTGAAGATATGCCACTTGAATTATTTGTATGATTTTCAAGTTGGGGATGCTGAATGGAAGGGGTTGATTGCAAAAATTCTATAACCACACAAGAAAGTCCTATTCTCGGATCAAACATGTTCTCGTATACCGAAATGAACCAGTTTCAAAAGTTTTTGGATTTTCAATGTTCCTGCTTCGGGACACCCTGTATGATGATTCTGAATTTCGAAAATACCAAATTCGAAGAGAAAATTGCAGTACCTTTCCAACGAGGTGCCACTTGACCTATTATCGATCGAATGATTTTTGAGTTGGGGATGCTGGAAATAGGGGTTGATTGCACCAACTCCAAATTCACAAGTGTAGGTCGTTTTTCTAGACCGAGCATAAACCTGCGCTTGCATTATGCCAAAATAAATCTATTTCATTTAGTATTTGGGATTTCCAGGAATTCAACTTCACCCTTGGTTGGGACACCCTGTATGTTAATTTAAAATTCTAAAATGACAAATCAAGGTGGAGAATTGACAGACCTTTTCAGTAAGGTGCCACTCGACCCTTATTCCCTATGATGAATTTCAAAGTTAGGGTTGCTGGAGGTAGGGGGTTGATCTGAGAAGTTTCGAATTATTTCGAAAAATGCTCCCCCTTGAAACAAAAATCGACGTGTCTAGGTGTTTTTCGCTAATGTTACTCATTTCGGAGTTAGAGAGGGGGTCACTGTATTAATTATAATTGGTTGATGTTTTGCACGCTAAATTTAAATTTGAATTTTTAAGAAGGGATTTCACATTATTGCTAATATTGCCTATATATGTTAAACTATAGAATTTCTTGTCTTGGTGTTCACCGATTGGATATATGTGTTGTAAAGCTATATTTGTTTTTTCTTATGTGGTATGCTGCTAACTAAATTTGCATCATAACCATTATTTATTGCGATCTGTTTTATCAAATTCAATTCTTTGAAATAATTATCATTAGACATCAGTGTGTTCAAGAGTCTATGTTTATAGCTGTTAAATGCTGCAACTTTAAGTAGTTAAGGATATGCCGATGTAAAATGAATTGTGATATCTGTATGAGAAGGCTTATGATAAATTGAAAATTGGTGTTTATTATTTGACCTTGTTATTGTTAGGTCTAGGAAAAAATAATTTTGAGATTTTGCATATCTCAAAATTATTTTTTATATAACAATTCTTTTTATAAAAGTGATGAGGGACGTATAATGGGAAATCCTTTAAGCCCTATTTTAGCAGAAATCTTCATGGATAACATAGAAAAAACTATTTATAACCACCTGCTTGATAAACATTTTCTATATTCGTATAGATATGTCGATGACATTATTGTGTGTTTCACAGGAACAAACAGACAGTTCACCGTATTCGAAAATTTCATCAACAACCTGCGCCCAAAAATAAAATTCACTTCTGGAATAGTACAGAACAATCCTATCAATTTCCTAGACCTAACAATAACAAGATCAAATAATAATAAACACCAGTTTTCAGTTTATCATAAGTCTTCTCATACAGATATCACAATTCATTATACATCGACACATCATTACCAACATAAAGTTACAGCATTTAACAGCTTTATACATAGACTTTGAGCACACCAATGTCTAATGATAATTATTTCAAAGAATTGAATTTGATAAAATAGATCGCAATAAATAATGTCTGTGATGCAAATTTAGTTAGCAGCATACTACATAAGAAAAAACAAAAATTAGCTTTACAACATATACATCCAATCGGAGAACACCAAGACAAGAAATTCAATAGTTTAACATATATAGGCAATATAAGCAATAATGTGAAATCCTTCTTGACAATTCAAATTTAAATATAGCGTTCAAAACATCAACAGATTTAGGTTCATTTATCAGGAATTATAAAATCTCCAATTGATAAAGGAAATAAATCAGGTGTTTATAGATTGGATTGTGCAGATTGAAACTGTTTTTATATAGGTAGAACAGGAAGTAATTTTAATGTTAGAATCTCTGAACATTAATGCAGTATCATCAATGAAAAACCGATTGAAATTATTCAAATTATCCTAGGGAAAATGGTCACTCTTTCAATTCAGAATTTAAAATCATATATTCTGAGAATAATGGTATAAAACTCAACCTTCTGGAAGCACTTGAAATTAACAGATTTAGGAATTCACCGGAAATTCTTAAGGATCAGATAGACATAAATATAACTCTTCCTTATTTAATTTATTTCCTAAACATTAGTTTGAGTACGGATAGCTCTGAATCAATTGCCTCTTTAGTATATATAAAAAAATTGTTAGTAAGATATATTTGTAGTATTCATTCGCTCCTGATAAAGATGCTGTGTATCGGAACGCGACGAGAATTTAATAATATATTTTAGTAGAAATCATTGTTTACTTGTATTTGTGAAATAGGTTCTTTTCAGATGAAGTCTTTCCGGATAGCGCTCTCTGTATAATTGTTAAGCTTGAACGCTATTTTGCCTGCACTCTCCATAAATAAGGAGCATATCGACTTTTTCACTTTGGGTTTATCGATTCATACTCAAAACTGAATTCACTAATTCGCAATAGCGATAATTAACAACCATGGAATTTGGCTGGTCACACTGATTTTTTTTTGATCACAGAATATTATAAGTATGAACAAAAATTTTGCATCGCCAACGTAGTTATTGTTTTTAGCAAATGGGGAAACTGCAAACATTGCCTAGTTATTTTCCACTAGAACTCAAGAACCGTTACGAATAGAGTGACGTAAATGGTATAAAAAAAGGTAAAAAATAGTGTTTCTGTAATACCGGCTGGCCTGATATGGTCAGAAACTAACCTACTTCTTGAGGAAAAACTGAAGTTCAAAACTTTGACACCCCATAAGATACAATTTTGTATTTTCGTGAATAGAGATGTTGAGCAAAACGATTGTTTTTTTTTCTCAGAAATATTTCAAAAGGTCGTAGGATGAGATGAACAATTAAAATAAGCAAGAAATACAGGGAGTCCTATTTGAATATCGAAAGTTGGTATCATTTCCGGCATAACCCGAAACGAAATGTCGTACATATTAATGCTATCGAATTGAAAATGCTGCCTTCTATCCGATTTCCAAATTTCATCAAAATATTCCAAATAGACAAAATGTTACAGGGGCGGCCCTAGTTTTAGTTATACCAGCTATAAGATACTATTGGAAAGTACGTTGCCCCATAAAACAACAAAGGAGCATAGAAGATGACACTATAATTCTGAAAAGTAAAATGAAAGAATCATAGCAAACGATAGTTAATTTTAGATAGGACAAATCTCTTGCAAACATTATTGAAAATTTATACTCTTTAATTAAAAAATTAAAAAGTAAACCATGCTATTCGAAATAGAAAAGTAATACTTTTCGGAAAATGATCTAGTTGTCGATCAGAATCCTCTCACTCTCATTATAAAATTTGAAATTGATCGATAAGCCAATAACCAAAATAATTATAATGAGCCACCAAAATTCATTCTTAGTTTAGAGGCTTATATCAGTGTTTTTTGTACGAATCCTTCCTCAACGACTATCTGTTTCTGATTCATTTCTTCAGCAGGCAGAGAATTTTGATTTATCAGATCCCAACTAAATTTTTATCGATTTGTAATGAAGAAGAGGACGACAAAAAAATTATCCGCTTCTTTTATAAATCGTTTATATCATTTTTTCCGAGACCTTCAATAAAACTAGGTAATCTAACAGCTGGTAAACTAGAAAATTTGTGCTTTGATGAATAACTCCTCTTCCGTCAAACTTAACGCTAGACATTTCTAGGGTTGACGAGATTTCAAGACTAATTATCGCGTGACCGCGCGATTGCGGTTTTCCGAAATATTGCATCGTTATGGAGCAATTGTGGTAGATCGCGACGCAGAAACTAGTAGTTACAATGGTTTTCTGCAGCTGAGTTGCGACTGTTCTCTACGGTGTTCCCAAAAATCGAAGAAGGAAAAATTCGAATTCAATTTGTATTTTTTCTTTCGAAATACTTACTATATGCAGCCAGATAGAAAAAATGTGTAGTTTACCTGCAACAAAAAGGACAAATCAGGATATTATTGTAGTAAGTTTCTGAGAAATAATTCGTGAATTTCTGAGGCTAGTAGAATGTCACTTGGAAGTAATTATCTAACCTAAAAATTTATATAGTATTGTCGTGAAGGTAGGGTGATGCGACAATTTTTGTTCGGAGTGTATTTATTTAAATACTCGACATATGTCGTTTCACGTTGAAAATAGAAACAGTCGAATTGATATTTTAGGCTTTGAACATTTCCTGAAAAAATAACTCTTTTGTATTTGATATATTTCGAAAACTTTCTTTCACAGATATTGGCATTCCTCATGACACTTCTCACCCCTCTTTCACTCAATGGTTCATAGAGATTTTCCTCTGCCACTTTCTAATGAAAATCTTAACAAAGAAATTTACATCATAAGAACTATCGCTAGTAATAAGGGTTACCTCTCCTTACCATAGTTCGTAAAACGCAAACACTGTTAGCTTTCAATTGTATATACCACACATTAAATAAAATATGAATATTGAAAAATTCTTTCCCTCAACTTAGTTGCAATAAAAATGTCAAGTTACAACATAAAATTGCTTTCAAATCTACATGTAAATTATCACAATTGTTTTTCTATGCCAAAGGCAGAACTCAGAATCTAAGCGTTTCAGGAAACAAATTGTGTTGCCCTTATTGTAATGGTGTAAACGTAGGCCAGACAGGAAGATGTTTGCGTATTAAGTAAATATAAAGAACATTACTCCACCATCGTAAAGCATTGTCTAGGTAACATTCACCGTTTCCCTAGTGAGTGAAGATAATCTTAACAGTATTCACTCAAAAAGCAATAAACTTCATTACCTAGAATCTCTGGAAATTTTCAAAGCTAAACACACAAGAAACAATCTTACTCTTTTTAATGACAACACAGTCTTATGTTCCTCCCCAATATTTGGGATGTTCGAGTATTTATGAATGTACATTTGAATACCTATCTATATTCCACTGGTCAAAACTTGTTGTTTTTCTCTCTCTTTATAATTCATGCCTGTTTTACTATATTTAAAACGAATTGTTCAATTGTATCTTAGTTTTAATTCACAATTTGTGACGTCTGATGATATAAGAAATATCGAAATAGCTATCAGGTTTTTAAATTAAATATTTTCCACCTATTTTTGTGATATTCTTTACAAAATGAACCAAAATCACTGTATGATCATCAAATATCAGCCATCTTGGTGGCGTAGAGGATATGATGCTCGTCTCCTGCGCAGAGTTACCTCGGTTCAATCCCCACAAAGTGTTCTCTGGCTTCTACCGTCCGCGTCTGACCAGAAAGCAACGAGTTGCAAGACTTCAGTTTGCGAGGGAACATTCAAATAGGGTATTCCAGAATGGTCTCTGTTCTCTTCTCCGACTAGTCCAGATTCTTCGAAGGTGGCTCAGTAATGATGTGGGGAGGCAGAACAACATGGAGTGGCAAATTCAACAACGTAGGATGCCTTGTAGAACACTCCAACAACTAGAAATACTGATTTCTGAAATTTGAAACTCAGAGACTCAAGAGTACATCCAAAATTTGTTTGAGGGGTTTTCGAGACGTATACTGGCAGTAATTAGGGCCCGGGGAGGAAGCACTCGATTTTGAAAATTATTAGTAACCATTCGATGCTAGTTGATTGGTCTCTTCGCGTAGGTTTGAAGATGGTAGAATTTTTTAGTTTGTCATTAACTCGAAAATTGTTGATATTTTCTATCATAAGCTCATCTCTTTTGCATGATATCTTCTCATTTAACACTTCTGAAAGTTACCAAGACTCTGAATGACCAACCCAAAAATTTATATAGTATTGTCGTAAGAGTAGGGTGATGCGACAATTATTGTGGGGAGTATAGTAATAAAAGCCTGAAGTTTGCAATCATTTTCACATAGAATCGCCTTATAATAAGAAATAAAAATTTTCTCCCCATAACGAAATTATTTACTCAATGCCTAATCAAAAGAACCAGTTGTGAAATCTCTATGTAGCAATTCTTTAAAAATTTATAACAGAGATTTCAGTTAGATAATTCGTTTGAAAAATAAATTTTGTTAAAAGCTCGTTTATTCTTTTTTGTTATCCCCTTTAATGTCAGCAGTGGAAGCACGATTTGGCAGGAGTTCTCTCACAATCACCAGAAACTGAATGATGATGCAGCTTTCCTTCCCACTTCCTCGGTATCGCCTTCGGAAAGTGTATTTTCTCACTGCTTAATGAGTTTTTTCCGCTTTAGCTGATCTCTCCGGATTACGATGGACCTGAATTCATCAATGGCTATTAATCTTAATCGGTACATTGCCAAGTCGGATAAAGCGCGATTATTACTGAGGAGAATTATTCGAAGAAGTTTTTATGAGGTGAAACAATTCTGTTTCAGCACGAATTCTCCTACCATTGCGTGATAAAACGTACAAACCTCATTGGAATGGAAGCGCTTTCAGAAATGATAATGGCCGGTGTACACAATGAATTTGTGAGGATGCACCAGATAATTCATTGCGATAAATTAGATGCTTATGGAAAGCAAGTTTTTGTATGAATTCAATACTTTGCATTCTTTCAATGGAAGCTATCAGATGAAAATTTTATCAAGAATTGAATAGTAGAGGCCGTTTTTCGATGCAATTCTATATCATGTTATATGGAAGAAAATTTGAATCACTCCAATTTAGTTTATTTGTAGCCCTTATCGACGACACTGCGCTTTAATCAAACAAACAATGGATAAAAATCAAAATAAGGTACAAAAATTTGTATTTGATCTACAATATTAGTTTGAAAGTGAGAAAAACAACTTTCGTAGAACTGATGAATTCAGAGGAAACTAATTAAATAAAAGGGAACTTTTATCCAAAGGATATAGCGGGATAAGATGGTCAAAATTGCCTAAGAACGAATATAGAGTAAAACGAAATGAGAAACTTTTGTCACTTTTCCACAATTCATTCAATAATCACGACCGGTTTCGACCCAACGGTCATTTTCAAGTGAACAACAATATAATACATGAGTAGGCAAGTACAAGTACAGAATGAAATTTATCCTAAATATTGAGTAGTGGGGATCCATTATGCTCTAGTTGGCTGTTGAGGGAAATAAATTGTGGATTTTTACATAGTTTGTTAATCTCCAAACTTTCCGACCAATTAATCTCTCTCCCTTTGTTACATTTATGAAAGATTTTAAGATTGTTCAATGATATCAAGTGGTTAGTTGATTTTATGTTTTCAAATATTGGCGAATTTTTATCTGAGGAAATATGTTCCTTGAATCTAGCTTCAAAACTTCCTTTTGTTTGTCCGACATAGGCTACCTGATTTTCATTGCAATTGATTTGATAAATTCCTGATTGCTAGAATTTATCGTTCTTTTGTTTGGCATTGAATAATAATCTGCTTAAGTTGTTGCCGCTTGAGAATGAAGTAGTTATGTTCAATTTAGAAAAGTATTTACTGATTTTGTTAGAGAGTTCGCAGGTGTATCTGAGACTAGTGTATCTTTTTTCTGGGGTTTCTACGATGCTATATAGTAATTGGGAGGAAGTACGTTGTTCCTTGCGTTTAATGATTATATTCAGAAAATGTTGTGGTATGTTGCTATTTGAGGCAATTTTTCTCATGATTTTAAGTTCATTTTGAAAATTTTCTTTCGAAAGGAGAACAGAGTAAGCTCTATGAATCATGTAGTTATATGCAGCTAGTTTGTGACTTAAATGACTGAACGAGTCCATTGGAATCGATGCGTCTGTGAATGTTTCCTTTCTGTAAATTTTATAAGTGAGTTGGTTATTTGAATTTGTAACGGTTAAGTCGAGGAGATTAATAGTTATTATTTTTTAATAAAGAAGTGAAGCTGATGCGGCAATGTATTTTATTCAGGAAATTTAAAAATTCCTGAATTCGTCTGTACATATCTGTACCAGAAAGTAATGTGTCAGCAAGTAGAGGGCTAAGAGGTGAACCCATTGGAAGACCTGAATTTTGATTGAAGAATTTAGATTGAAATTGAAAGTAACTTTGAAGAAGATTGCTAAATTCATTAGTGATATATGGCGGTGTGTTAGACTCGGATAAGATATCTGTAATAAGGGGAAGACACTCATTCGTTGGAATGTTCGGATACATATTTTTGACACCGGAAGAGACTTACTTAATATCTTGGGAGATTGTGAGATTCGAAAGTTTATGTATGAGATCTACAGAATTAGAGATAGTGTATTGTGAAAATTCGATAGGTATAGAAATTTTTGATTCAAGAATTTTGCTTGTTTACCTGATGGTGTGTTTATATTTGACATACTGCTCTTGCAGATTTTTCTTCCTTATGTAGTGGAGTAGAGCATATGATGCTCGTCTCCTGCGCAGAGTTACCTGGGTTCAATCCCCATAAAGTCGGTACGATCTTTCGGATTTTGGGAGGAGATGTAAAGCCGTCGGTCCTGTCTAACAGAGATGTGTTGGACATTAAAGATCACGACACGAGAGGGGTGCGGAAAAATTCCCGGGTTAGTGATGTGACAGAATTCTCTGACGTGTCATTGGTCGAAAGGCAGAAATAGAGCAGGTTGAAGAAATAACAAACGAACACATCATTAAATATCATTTAGGAACGGCAGACTCAATATGAATATTTCCATAGGCTCTTTGCAAGCGAATTTTATTCACATATTTGTCTATCATTGAAAGAGAAAAGCCGTTCACTTTTTCACGATACATTTAACCAATGAAATGTTTTTATCTATCATTGAGATTTGTAATAGAGAGAGGTAATGTTAATCATAAAATTGAAGGCAGCTTATTGTTATTAAATAGGGTGAACGGAATCAAAAAGAATGCAAATAGGTTAGTGTACGATATACTGGGAGTTACATTTTAGTATTTCACAACTTGAGGGGGTAAATCTACGTGAAATTTTGAGAAAAAAAGTTCATATAAACATAGGTCCTGAATTTGGAATGCAAGCTTTTTTTTACAGCCTCTATCTAAAGGATTATTAGTTTGGAAAGCTATTTTGAAATTATCGCTACTTAAGAATGATTTCAGTTTCTCACTTGTAATGCCAACGTAGGTTAAGATGTTGAATTTTTGTTTCAATTTATCGACAGGGTAAACTTCATTCATTGCGATTCTACTTCGTTTTTGATTTAAAATATTATTTATTAGTTTGGGATTGTAACCATTATTTTTGGCTATTTGTTTAATCAAATTTAGTTCTTTGTTGAAATTTTCTGGTAATAACGGGATGTTAATCAATCTATGAATAAAACTATTGAATGCTAACATTTTATGTTGATATGGATGACACGACTGTATGTGACAGCTTATGGTACATTGCGAAAACATGTTTTCCATTTTCATTTGAAATTGTTACGTCTAAGAAATTTATCGAATTATTGTTTTCTATTTCGGTTGTGAATGCAATTTTTGGATGTAATGAATATATATGATTTTCGAAAGTTTTTAACTATCTATCTGTTCTTGTGAAGCAAGTAATGATAACGTCTACATAGCGATACCAGTATAAACAATATTTACTGAGTGGATGATTATGAGTTAATTTCTCTGAGTTATTCAAGAATATTTCTGCTAACAAAGGACTTAACGGATTGACCATAATCAAGCCGTCTCCTATAGCAAAATATTTGTTATTGAAACGGAATTAATTTTGATCGAAACAAATTTGCTATAATGAAAGAATATCAGATTTAATGATTGTATTGATATGATTCTTTTCTAATAATTCTTCAACTAAGTAACACGTATCTTTCATAGGAATGTTGGGAAATAGATTCTTAACATCGAAAGAAATGAGTTTGTAATTAGGTGGTATAATGGTATCTTTGATATTGGCAATTAGTTCGTATGAATTTTCAATTCAAACATAATTTACATCCAAAACATAATAAAACTAATTTTGAACAGTTAGGCATAGACTCCAAAATCATTCTCAAAAATCATCAAAGAAAACTTTTCGAAATTAACACCTCACTGCAATTCCGATTATAAGATAATAAAAAAAATTCGTGCAAATAGTACCAAGAACGATTTAGTATTCACTAAAGCAGATAAAGGTTACACCGTCATCGCGATTAGTAAAACCGACTTTATTTCTAAAACTGAAGAATTCTTAACAGCCGGAAACTATATAACATCAACTAAGGATCCTACCGCAACATTTAAGAAAGTGGTTAAAAACATAATTTCGACAGCGAAATCATTAACTACAGACCACGAAAAATATAAATTAATTAACTCCAATCCACAATCCCCCGAATTATATTCGTTGATAAAACCTCATAAACCTAATTGCCCTATTAGACCTGTTGTTTCTTATGTAACGGCATCTTCGTTCAAACTTTTAAAATTCCTCAACGACTTGCTAATTGAACATTGCAATTATAAATCTAAATTTCGGTCGAAAATTTATACGAATGCCAATATCAAAGATACCATTATGTTAAGAATCTATTTCCCAACATTCCTCCGAAAGATATGAATTACTTAGTTAAAGAATTATTAGGAAAGAATCATGTCAATAGTATCATTAAATCAGATATTCTTTCATTATTACAAATTTGTTTAGATCAAAATTACTTACATTTCAATAACAAATATTATACTATTGAAGACGGCTTGATTATGGGTAATCCGTTAAGTCCTTTGTTAGCAGAAATATTCATGAATAACTTAGAGAAATTAATTCATAATCATCCACTCAGTAAATATTGCTTATACTGGTATCGCTATGTAGATGATATCATTATTTGCTTCATAGGAACAGATATACAGTTAAAAATTTTCGAAAATCATATAAATTCATTACATCGAAAAATTGCATTCACAACCGAAATAAAAAGCAATAATTCGATAAATTTCTTAGACGTTACAATTTCGCAATTTACCATAAGCCGTCACATACAGATATTATAATACATAACTCGTCGTGTCATCCATATCAACATAAAATGTCAGCATTCAATAGTTTTATTCATAGATTGATTAACATCCCGTTATCACCAGAAAATTTCAACAAAGAACTAAATTTGATTAAACAAATAGCCAAAAATAATGGTTACAATCCCAAACTAATAAATAATATCTTGAATGAAAAACAAAGTAGAATCGCATTGAATGAAGTTAACCCTGTCGATAAATTGAAACAGAAACTCAACACCTTAACCTACGTTGGCATTACAAATGAGAAACTGAAATCATTCTTAAGTAGCAATAATTTCAACATAGCTTTCCAAACTAATAATAATTTAGGCAAATATATAAAAATAATAAAACCAAACCAGGTAAAAACAATAAATCAGGTGTTTATAGATTGAATTGCAATGACTGTGATAATTTCTACATTGGCAGAGCACATAGAAATTTCAATGTTAGAATATCGGAACATAAACGCAGTTTCTCAAATAAAAATCAGATTCAAATTACACGAATCATCTCTTAGAAAATAATCATTCTTTCGATCCACAGTTTGAAATTTTGCAAACAAATAATAAATATTAGAAGGTAGATCTTTGGGAAACCTTAGAAATCAATAAATACAAACACTCAGGTACTCATCAATGAACAAGTCGATTTAAGCCCTTTACCTCAATTGAATCTCTTCGGGGAGCAATCTATTCCTTAATTTCATTGGTTAAACCTGTCATAAATAACCACTTAAGAAGAGGCAACCCAATAAGCTCTTAATTACTCAAGAACATTTATAGTTATATTCTCATTTATATTTTCTGTACATTCATTCGTCTGAAGAAGCTACAGTGTAGTGAAACGCGTTACGAATCGCAATTATTAAGTAAAATTCCTTAAAACACAGTACTTGTTTTTCATTATAAAAACCATCTTGTTACACGATGAGAAATACCCCAGGAATATTTCAAAGAGTGCGTGATAATATGCGAGGGACAGAGGCCACTATTCTTGCAGGTGGAGGACACAGCAATTAATTTAGTGTTTAGCTATCAAAATAAAAGAAAATTTTGGACGTACCTATTGAGTATTTCTATTATTTTTGTAGTTTAGCGAAAAACAAACAATTAATATAATTCAAATTCAATAATTTCTTACTCGAAAACGGTTGTAGATACAAAAAAACTTACAATCGTCAAAAAAGTTGACTAGAAAGTTTGAAGAGGCAGAAAAGGAGACCTGGCCTCGGAAAAGAAAAAACCTTGTGCATTCCAGTTAAAATCTAGGACGCGTATTGATGGAGCCTTTGAAAAATAGCTTGCATTCCAAATTTGGGATATTCCAAAAACTGCAGAAGTTTTGAAGAAAAAACACCCTGTAGCTCCGTATCGAAGCTTCTGCGAACGTATGTTTATATGAACTTTTTTTCGAAATTGCACGTAGGTTTACCACTCGAGTTGTGACATACTATCATGAAATACCCTGTATATCGAACGTGAGAAAATTATTATGTCCAAAAATAGTTAAACCTAAAAAATTAATCTGATTGTTGATTTCTTTTTCCGGATTAAATGTGATATTTAGATTAATATTATTAACAGTGTTTAGGAAAATGTCTAACTCTCTTGAAGTACCATCGAAACACGTGAAAATATCGTCAACATATCTATGACAAAATATTATATGAGATGCTATAAGTGATCGAAAACATATATTTTCTATGTTAATCATAAAACTTTCTGCTTGGAGTGAACTAGGAGATGAACCCATAGCCAGACCTCTGGTTTGCTATAAAAATAAATTGTTAAATTGACAATAGTTCTAATTGAGACATATATTTAATGAAAAAATGAAATCACTGAATAAGCGGGTTGAGTTGAGCGTTGTCTAAAATTTTGTATACTAGAGTTGGGCATCCATTACTAGTTATGTTTGAAAACATGTCACATACGTCAAAGGATTATCGAAATAGTGATAACGATGAATAACCTTTCACGTCGAATGATATTTGTTGGAGGACTCTTGACGTGTAGTTAAGGCTTCAACGTGCAACCACGCAGAAGTGGTTGATTTAACCTCTCAATAGTGAATACAGCAAAAGGACTGAACGACATCTCATCCGAGAGCTCTCTAGATTCTCTTTACATAGGTGTTGTAACGTTCAATTTTAGCCGTTACTTATTATATTGGAATTTATGGTCTCTGTAGTTAATTGTCAGATTACTGAGGCCATTTTTCTTTCTGTTTCATGGGTTTTGAAAGATATTTCAATCAGGGGAAACAAAGTCTCACATCATTCGTTTTGTCTAGGAATATATCTCGACTCTCAGAATTTCAAAGGCTTTTTCTTTCGTTATTATATTACTTTTAAATTTATTCTCGAACAACCTAGTTGATAATTCACTCCGAATTTCCATTTCTTGTAGCATTTTCAACTGATTGTTTTGTTATTTTGGTGAGGTTAAACTATCTGACAGTACATAGAAGAGTTCTATTCGTTCTTTGAACCTTGATTCGTTCTACCTACTAGTACTGCTTTATCTGGCACCTTGTGTACAAGATTGGAGGAGAGATTCCAAAAATACAAATAAACGATATTTCTACTAAAATATATTATTAAATGCTTGACGCGTTTCGATACACAGTATCTTTGTCAAGAGCGAATGAATACTACAAATAATTCTTACTAACAAATTCTCATAAATACTAAAGAGGTAATCCAATCAGAGCTACTTGAACTGATGTTTATGAAATAAAGTTGATCAGGGTGAGTTATTTATGTCTAACTGTATTTATGTCTAACTGTTCATTAAGAATTTCCGGTGAATACCTAAATCTGTTAATTTCAAGTACTTCCAGAAAGTTGAGTTTTATACCTCTATTCTCAGAATGTAGGATTTTAAATTCTGAATTGAAAGAGTGACCTTTTTCCTTAAGATGATTTGTATAATTTGAATCGGTTTTTCCCTTGATGAAACTGCGTTTATGTTCAGAGATTCTAACATTAAAAACTTCTTTCTGTTCTACCTATATAAAAGAATTGCAATCTGCACAATCTAATCTATGAACACCTGATTTATTTTCTTTATCAAATGGAGATTTATAATTTCTGATAAATGAACCTGAATTTGTTGATGTTTTGAACGCTATATTTAAATTTGAATTTTCAAGAAGGATTTCAGATTTTTGCTTATATTGCCTATATATGTTAAAATATTGAATTTCTAGTCTTGGTTTTTACCAATTGGATATATTTGTTGAAAGCTAATTTTTTTTTCTTATACAATATGCTGCTAACTAAATTTGCATCATAACCATTATATTTGCGATCTGTTTTATCGAATTTAATTCTTTGAAATAATAATCATTAGACATCGGTTTGCTCAAGAGTCTATGTATATAGCTATTAAATGCTGCAACTTTATGTTGGTAAGGATGTGCCGATGTATAATGAGTTGTAATATCTGTATGAGAAGGCTTATGAAAATTGAAAACTGGTGTTTATTATTGGATCGTGTTATTGTTAGGTCTATAAAATTGATCGAATTCTTCTGTTCTATTTTAAAAGAGAATTATATTTTTGGGTGCAGGCTGTTGATGAAATTTACGAATACAGTGAACTGTCTTTTTGTTCCTGTGAAACACACAACAATGTCATCGAAATATGGATACCAGTATAGGAAATGTTTACTAAGCGGGTGTTTATGTACAGTTTTTTCTATGTTATCCATGAATATTTCTGCTAAAAGAGGGCTTAGAGTGTTTCCCATTATAAGTCCCACATCACTTCTATAAAAACAGACGTCAAATAAAATATAATTTTGAGTTATGCAAACATCTAATAAAGCCATAGTGTCGTATTTCATTCGTGGATTCGTCATATTTTGTGATAACAAATTATTGATTATATTATACGGATCTTTCACTGGAATACTTGGAAACAAATTCTTGACAACCAAAGAGACTACTTTTGCATTACTTGGAATAACAATATTTTCTATTTTTCTTATCAAATCATTTGAATCACGAATTGAAAAAGATGGTTTAAAATTACAAAATTTTTCCAGAATATGTATTAGAAATTTGGAAATCTTGAATGCTGGATACCACTGGTCTTATTGGATAATTAGTATATATAAGGATATGTTAGTAGGATATATTTGTAGTATTCATTCACTCTTGACAAACAAACTGTGTATCGAAACGCGTCGAGCATTTAATAATATATTTCAGTAGGAATCATCGTTCACTTGTATTTGTGAAAATGGATTTCTATCTCCTAAATGCCTCGTCAATTGAAAAGATTATCAACTCTACATTACTCCGATCGTCAAATTCTGAGAAGCTATGTTAGAACTGCTACTGTTCGATGGTTGTATCAGTCTTGATCATTCTTATTCGGAAGGTAGCTATGTAGAATTAGAGTATGTGTGAAGAGCATATAGGTCTATTTCATATGGGAGTCATAGAAAGGGAGAGAAAATGAATTCTGATTGGTTCTGAGAAGTTCTACGTTGTTTCCTGGTTGTGTCTGTTGAAGTTTCTAGATCTTGACTTTGGTTAATCATTCAGCTGTTGGATAGTCAAGAGGATATCTCGCCATTCTGGAATTCTTAAGTGACACTTCTTATTAAAATCAGTGTGTGTTCCTGATTTTCGACATTGTGGTTGGTTAAAATGAACCGTTATATTTGCTAGTTTGTCTATAGTTTTATGGATTTTGAATAGAGACAACAAGCACCTTGTATAAGGTATTGTATTGAGAATTTCGAAGGCATACCTAAAGGCTTTACATCATCATTGGCCTTTTGTTTCGGTTTGCTCCAGTGTTGCTCCAGTTTTTAGTTCAAGTTTTGAGTTTCGTTTGTTCCTACATTTGAACTCTAATCGAAATTGGACGCGGACGCCTCCAAACAAGATAATAACGTCGGTTGTGCTATTTTCGACCCCTAACACACCTCTCATTCACTGTTTCGACTCGGCAATAACTTCTCAATTTTCTCGGAAGAACTTCTCGCTCTTTGTAGAGCATTAGAATACATTATATCGTACATCAACACATTTTCCTCAAAAACTTTCCTGATAATATCAGATAGACTGAGCAGCCTGATGAGCTTGAAGAAATTGAAATATAACACAAACTTCAGTCTGACTCATAAGGATATTTTAAAAGCTTTGTCCCGGCTATCTGCATCAGGCTGTACAATCGAGTTTCTCTGGGCTAAGGCCCATTCAGGAATAGTGGGCAATGAAAATGTTGATTCCTTGGCCAAGGAAGCGGCATTTCTCGACCCCATTCACCTTCCTTCCGCCATGTACAACGATTTTTTCCCCCTCTTCAAACAGCTCACAACTTCAAGATGAAACCTTCAAATCCAACCCGAGCGGACAGTTCTATGAATCAATTCAACCCTCCCCGCCACATTTCTACTGGTTCGATAACATATTTGATGAAGTAGACAAGTCTGATCCCATTAGGAATTTTAAACGAGATTTTATTCGTACTATCTCTAGAATGAGAAGTAGTCACGCTCTCTTTCCGAAATATCTTCACAGAATGAAATTGAAAGATAACCCTCTTTGCTCATGTGGGGAAATAGGAACTTTAAACCACCTTCTGTTTCAATGTAATAACAATGTTCGAAATATTCATTTGCTATGCTTAACCTTGAGTAAAATCACCAAACTCCATCAACCATATCAGGCTGAACAGATTCTCGCACTCAACAACCCCAAAATCTACTGGGAAATATACACATTTTCAAAGAAATCTCATATTAACTTATGAACAAGCACGGGTCGGGTGGCTGTTCGGTCTGAGCTCTCAGAGACCCAGGTCGAGAGGCTGTGTGTGTATTTAAAAACTTGATAGTCAAAGTTTCATCATTAAATGTATCGTATAAACAATTATCCTTCTGGACTTATGTCTAACGACAGTCCAAACCCGGAGGATCGGGATGGATATGCGCAGATAACTTCCGTGCCTGCCTCGATCTTCCTTTAAATTAAAAAAAAAAAAAAACTCCAATCGGGTACGACAGTTCAGCTCATTCTTGTCTTGAGCTTTGATCCTGTAGAACTCGTACCTTGTACCTACATCTTGTTCAGTCTGGTTTGCTGCAGCTATTTCCTTTCAGTTCTGATTAACACCTGTATCAAGTAAGGATTTTCATCAACTGTGTATTCTTACATTGTGTGTAAGAATACCGATGAGATCTACCCACATTTTCATTTTATTGAGAGCCAAGCGGTAGTAATTGAGACATTTCAATCGTCGATATTAAACTCAGCCACCAGTATCACAGATATTTCACTTAGTTCACTCATATATCTGAGCATTAGAAATATTTCAGTGTGACAATATTTTTCATAACTAGTACTTACATCTAATTTTCAACGGAGATATTGTCAGACGTTCATGTACTTAATTTTGTGAAAGACCAGGTCTTCCCTGCGCAGGAAAGGTTCGTAGGTAATTGTGAATACCTTGGGTGGTGCATTGTATTGGTAAGTGCTTAGTGTTGACTTTGATGAATATTTGAGCTCAATTTTGAGAACCTGTATACGTACTTATTGTCAGTTGGATAATATAACCTTGCTCACACTGAATTTTCACTTTTCATTTAACCAATAGTTGAAGAGGCATAGTTAAAGTAAAGCGAGTTAGTATAGTTGGCAAGAGAGAGTTTCAGATACTGAACCCAAGTATTTCGCATTTCTTGATCGTTCTCCTGATAAATCATATGATGGATTGTGGAATTTTAAGCATTTTTTATTTGCAAGAAGTCTAGTATTACACTGAGGTTATTCACAGATGCTTTGGCGCCCCTTTCCCTCTAATTGATCCAACGACCCACCCCATCTTCGACTGAGCGAACCGTTGGCACCAAGGTGTAATAGCATTTGGTAGGACGTTGAGATAGGACACCTACTTATTTACTTTTAACATAATAGTCCATAAATTCAGTAGGTTGACCCTATAAATTTTGGGGCCTCTGCTAACTCAAAATTCGTAGTTTTTTGATAATTTTTAAAATTTTTGAAACTTGCTTGCTCAGAGAGATTTTGTCTTGGATAACTTTGGAGTTCTTCATAGTGGTAAAGTGGTATAGTATTGAACTTGAATTATGGCTTTCACATTTTGAGAACATTTTAGAACTTGAAGTTGAATTTTTTTGAAATTTAGAATATTTTTGAGACCTAGATATATTGTGGCTGATATATCAACTGATTTTTTTTCATAGTCGGACGCACACATTTTGGTGATATCACATTGGATATATCGTTTTGTGATTTATTAGTAACCTGATGGGAAATTTTTCGAATTTTGGCATTTTTGTGAGATAAAAGGATTTTCATTGTTTTTGCCATTGTTAGTATTCTGATCTATGGTTACAATAGTATATTGAATAGCTAAATAGTGATCAGAAGTATTTCAATGGCTCCGAAAATGTTTATTAATAGGCTCAATCAGTCTCAGTTAGGTTATGAATTGACGATTAGAGGTTTGCAGACAGGTACTGTAGATATCATGCGCTAAACTTTGTTGACAGCAGTTAAACTTGAGAAAAAGGGTTGTTCAGTTAGTTATCCAACTTATCCTTATACTTTCGACGAAGACAAGAGTGCCATTGATGATATAGTGTTGAAGGTAGTCTGGCGAAAGTTGAATCAGTTATCGCAACTTCAAGTAAATGTTATAATGAGAGCAGAGTACATACAGGATGCTTCAACGAAAACTAAACAGAGACTATATCTACCAAGATATTCATTTCTGATCAAAACGCAAACACAGGTCAATTTTTGTTTCAAGGTGGACATATTTTGGATACAAAACTTGCCTGAAGTATCAACCCCCTAAGCGGGGGTTGCAATCCTTGAACATTTTGAATAGAGAAGATGGGTCGAGTGATAACTCAAAAGAAAGGTGGTAACTTTGTCTACATTGCTTCGAATGAATCTACATTTTTAATTGAAAACTGTAAGAGATACAGTTTGAGCAACTGAAATCTCATCTCGAATTTCAACCCCTAGAGCAGAGGTGACCACCCTTGAAAATATGAAAGAGGGGTGGATGGGTCAAATGATACCTCAAAAGGAAGGTATTATCTTTGTCTTCATCCCTTAGAACGAATTTTGATTTTTGATTGAAAACTGTAGAAGAAACAGAGTGAGCTACTGAAAAATACAGGAGACAATCTATAGCCCTGAGCTATTCAAGTGCAAAAAAATGGAAGAGATTTACTCCAGATCAAAGGATGTCATCTTCCGAAACACCATTCACATCTCAAATTTCAACCCCTAGAGCAGGGGTGACCACGCTGTGTTATTTTTGAAGCAGAAGATAGGTCCAGTTACAACCTTCTGAGAAAGGTTTTTTGTTTGTCTCCACAATGATGTGCAAGTTTTCGTTCTCCATCAAAATTACTGGGTGAGCAGCTAAAACATTGGAATGACTATGACTGAGAGGGTTGTAATGATTGAACTATTTTCCAGTTCTGATAGTTGCGCAAACAGAACAGCCAATATCTTCAAACAACGCCACGAAGGTGCTAGAGTGACTTCGAAGTATGTACTAGAATAAGTTGCCAAATTTCGTGAAACTGGATCGGTGCAAAATTAGGAGCGTGTAATTGAGCGGCCAGTAAGAAATGAAGCTGTGGAAGTGCCGGTGCTTGGTCAAGCAGTGGTTGATTCTACCCTAAGCCTGCGGAAATTGACAGATGTGAGTGGTGTAAACCAAACTAGTATTTTCCGCATTCTAAAGTTGCATAAGTTTTATCCATATAAAATCGAATTTTTTCAAGAACTGAACGAAGATGTTTTCGATCGAAGACTTCAATTCTGCGAGACCATAAGTGAGAGAGTCATGAACAATCCTCATTATTTATTGCACTAGCGTTTTCGGACGAACATACATTTTTTCAGAATGGAACCGTAAACCGCCATAATTGCCGTTAGATTTTAAGCTGCAAATATTCCAAGAAATTCACACTCAGCAGCCTCAAAAACTAAATGTTTGTGTTGGTATTTATGGCGATCACCTCATTGGACCGTTTTTCAATCCTGGAAATCTTACCGGAGATTAGCATTATCAACTATTGGAAGAATTTATCGACCCAGCAATAACGGAGATCATTGAGAATGCCCCCTGCTATTCGGAGAACGAGGTTGTATTTCAGCAGGATGGAGCGCCCCCGCATTTTGCACAACAAGTTCGGGTATTTTTGGGTGATCCTTTTCCTGGTCGTTAGATTGGAAGGAGAGGCCCAACGAAATGACGATCTCCGGACCTCAGTTCATTAGACTCTTTCCTATGGGGCCACCTCAAAAGTATAATCTATAAAACTGAACCTGCTGATTTGAACGACCTGAGACAGCGCATCGTCAATGAATTTAACCAAATCACACCTGAAATTTCACAGAATGTCTGTGAACGTTTCACCCAAAATTTGTTTATGTGCATGGAGGTTGGTGGCCAACAATTCGAACATAAACGTTGAGTTTTAGTGACTTCAGTTCCGTTCATCTTATCGGGTAATAAAGTACATTTTCAACTCGTTAATTTTCTGCTTGCGTTTATTCTCCTCTTTATTTTCAGCCATTGTATTAGTCTTTTTATCTATTACATTTGAAACCGGATGTCTCAAACGAGTAACTGTCTTTCAAAAGGTGTCAATTGAGTGAAAAATCAATCCCTGTTTGATACTGGTCGATGATAGATGGTATACCATGCATTGCATCTTCAGTGACTTTCATTCTCTAACTCCTATGGAACTCAATGAGAATAGAATTATTGCGTCATGAAGGCAATCGAAATTCTTTACTTGAAAGGTATCACTGGATCGAAATATTACCCCTGCTCTAGGGGTTGAAATTCGAGATTATGGTGATTTCGGAAGATTACAGCTTTTGATCTAAAACGAGTCGATTCCAGTTTTTCGCACTAACACTCCAATAGTTTTGGGTTGATAGTCTTCTCTATTTTTCAGTAGCTCACTCTGTATCTTCTACAGTTTTCAATCAAAAATGAAAATACTTTCACGGGAATGCAGACAAAGATAATACCTTTCTTTCAAGTTATCACTCGACTCATCTACCATCTTCCAAATTTTCAAGAGTTGTCACTCCTGCTTCAGGGATTAGAATTCGAGATGAGGATGGTACTTGATGATGACTGCCATTGATCAGCATGGATCTGTTCCATTTTACCTCACTGAAACTTGAATAGTCTCAGGGAAATAGTCTTCCCTATCTTTCAGTTGCTCACCCTGTATCTTTTACAGTTTTCAATTGAAAATTGAAATTCGTTCAAGACAATGTAGACAAAGATACCACCTTCTTTTGAGTCATCACTCCAACCTTCTATTCAAAATGTTCAAGGATTTCAGCCCTTGCTTAGGGTGTTGATATTTCAGGCAAGTATTGTACCCCAAAAGATGTCCCCCTTGAAACAAAAATTGACATGATTTTGCGTTTTGATCAGAAATGCATATCTTGGTAGATATAGCCTCTGTTTAGTTTTCGTTGAAGCACCCTGTATAAGAAAGATACGTTCATCAAATTTGTTTCACTTGTCGGTTTGTTGGAAGATAGGTCACAGGCAGCAGATATAGATCAGTTGGAACATAACGCAAGAGAGAAGAGTAATTCTGAGAAAATCTTTTCACCTCAAAATTATTAATGGAGAAAATTAAGTTTTCCTATTGAAACATTCCCAGGAAAGTTTATCGTGCCTGTGAGCATTAACCAGAAAAAATAAATGAAATTTTATTTTGGACAATTAAACCCGGGTGGATTCAAGGATATTCAAACAAAACTATCTTGAATGTAACGATCGCCATAAGTTTCTGATACAATTGCCTCCAAAATTCATTGAGAGCGAATACATATTCACATAAACTTTCATTAGTTTATACATCAATAAAATCGTACAAATCCACCAAAAGATCAGGCCGAAATAAATCACCTAAATATAAGGGGATGCTTCCGGCTGTCAATGTGTTATATTTGAAATGTTTGCATATAACGCTGCTTCGAAATAATTTCTATCCAAATACAATCAATTCATGAGTATAAAAGATATTTGAATCACATAAATCTACAATGAAGAAAAGCAAGAAAAACAAAACTTCACATTTTGACATTCGTTCTGCGACAAAAACTGATATGGTAATATTGAATTCAAATTCGAACAAACGTATCAGAGAGTGGTGTGAAGAGATAATAGGTCAACCCATAATATTTCCGATTTCACTGAATGTCCGTCTCCCGTGCATTTGCACTTTTCATGATTCCACATGATTCATAAGCTCTTTAACCTTTGACCCAATTGTCAGGTGAAAAAATAGGTGGAAAACGCAGATTGCTGAATACTGCGGCGGAGAAATAATTTCAACTTTAATTCATTCAATCGTAATACGTTTGTTAAATGAACAGGTACATTTTTTATTGCGAATTAAGTTTTTTTTCATTTCCTTTATCATAGTCGCATGCCTCATTTGAGTATTAGCGACTAATGTAAGATGAAGGTACATTTAAGATTTTACAAATCAGTAAAATGAGTGATAGAAAGCACTTATATAGATCACATTTCAGTTATATATCAAATTGTATTATAAAGGTTACATGCTCTGAGAAAGGATATAACCTTCGAACACCCTGAGTGGGTGCATAGCAAGGATTTCATATCTCTTGTCCTCTCCAAGATTCTGAGGTCATTCTCAATCCTGTGACATTCTATCAATATTCGACTGATGTCCAAATTCAGTTGGCAAAATTCACCCATTGCCTTCTCTTTTTTGGTGATCAGATAAAGATAAGTCAGGTTATTGTGGCCGTTTCTTAGCCGATTTGGTCTCTTCTGGTGAACTGTATAGCGGAATTGTTATCGCTGAACCTACATCTTATTCTTATTGAGTAGGTATTTGCCATGGAAGCCTCTTCTGTATTCCAAGAAAGATTCAATTCAGCTTGTGAATTTCGTAGCTAATCTTTATGAGGACTTGGGATCTCAGCAAGGAGATTTAATTTTACTGCGTCTTTGGCTGCGGTGTCGACCTCTTCATTCATCTGAATCGCGCAGTGAGGTGGAATATACAGAAAGGCAATTTCATTCTATGTGCTGAACAATTGGTCTCTTATGACGTTTTTGAGAGAATTATTACTGTTGCCAGTACGTATGACCTTAAAGCAAGTGATAGAGCCTGAACGAATGAGTGTGCTATGAAAGTCTCGTTCTTCAACTATTATCAATGCGGATTGGACAGCATAGGCTTCGGCAGACCAAGAGATTCTTAGACAACCTAAACTGCATTTGTGAGAAGTAAACTGGATTATGGTAGCTTCGAGCGATATAAACGGTCGAAAAATGGAAAAGCCATAGGCTAAGACAAAATTACGACTGAAATGATCAAGAATATGGCGCAATATGGAGAAGACATGTTTTTTCAGGTGTCAAACATGAATGTAGCAACTACAGAGAAATCAGATTATTATGTACGGCTATGAAAATATATGAACAAATAATAGATTTGAAGCTGAGGCCAATTATTGAAAGAACACTATGAGAGACGCAAAGTAGATTTCGAAAATGAAGAAGTCTTAAAGATCATATATTCAGCATAACTAAATTGATGGAAAAATCTAACAGGATGAAGAAAAAAATATACCTAGTGTTCATGGACTTGGAAAACGCTTTTGATAGGGTGCCAAGACGAAGATTATGGGAAATACTACGTAGAAGAGGAATCACAGCAAAAATTATAAGTCTGATAATGAATATATATGAAAGTAACAGAAATCGCATTATTAGCGGAAACAGGAGATCGGAGTATTTCAAGACAACGGAGGGCTTAGTCCTCTGTTGTTTCTAATCTTTATGGATAAAATGATAAAAAATTGCTCGACAGAAGTGAGGAAAATCCTGATCGGATATAGAAACTTACAGCAAGTAGAAGTATCAGAAGGGGCATACGTGGATGATATAATGATGAAGGCCAGTAATGAAAAAGATCTTCAGAAAAACTTGAATATATGGAACAGAGAATTAGAGAAGAGTAGTATGAAAATGAACGAATAAATAACTGAGGTAATGGTGATTGGAACAGTAAAGGAAGACATAAATATACAGATAAAGGAGACAGATATAGAACAAGTGGAAATCTATAAGTACTTAGGAGTTGAACTCGAAGAACCAGGAAAGCAAGATGCTGAAATCTATGATAGGATCGAAAAGACCATGAAGGCATATTATGCTATCAGAAACAATTTAATAAATAAGAAAGAAGTGTCAAGAGACACAAAAATGAAAGTATTCACATCTATCTATATATAGATTCTAGATAAAAACCTAAAAAGCAAAATTCAAGCTGTCGAAATGAAATGTCATAGGAGGGTAAGGAGAGTCACAAAGAGAGATAAGCTAAAGAACATAGACATGCGAAAGGAATTAGGAATTGAATCGACTTTGAAATTTATAGAGAAAAGGGAGCTCAGCTGGTGGGGACAACTTCAGAGAATGGATAATACACGGCAAGTCAAACGTATATGGGAGACAAAGACTAACGGAAAGATGAAAAGAGGGAGACCACGATAAACATGAGATGGAGTTATAGCGGAAATATTAGGAGAAGAGCCTCTGTCCAAAAATTGGACAGAGGTTGAATCAATCACAAGACAGAAGATAGAATAGAGAAATTTCATATATGAACAATATTGTTGATATATCGAATATTCATGAAATGTTAATATATTGTAGACTCTACACCATTACAGATGATAAAAGGGATTTTGATCATATATATAGGGGGTTTTACCCCGACGAGTTGCCCATATATCTGTTCATGCAATCAATTTGATTTCATGAAAAAATATAAATCCACCACCCGGTAATTAATACCATTGCCAGGCAATGATTATAATCAAAACATATCCTGGAATAATTATATATTAGGATAACGTTAAATGTTATGAGAATATATCAATCTACCAGAATACATACTATAGCATCATCAGACAAAGATATCAATGTACCAGTGTACGGACCTTAGTCAAGTAACACTGAATGTTTGATCAATTGCCATCATCATCAAGTACCATCCTCATCTGGAATTTCAACCCCTGGAGCAGGGGTGACAACCATTGAAAATTTGGAAGAGGGTAGATGTGACGAGTGATAACTCGAAAGAAATGTATTATCTTTGTCTGCATTCCCGTGAAAGAATTTTCATTTGTGATTGAAAACTGTAGCAGATACAGAGTGAGCCACTGAAAAATAGATAAAACTATCACCCCAAGACTATTGCGAAAAACTGGAATAGATTCATTTAGATCAATCAATGATTATAATCAAAACATATCCTGGAATAATTATATATTAGGATAACGTTAAATGTTATGAGAATATATCAATCTACCAGAATATATACATACTATAGCATCATCAGACAATGATATCAATGTACCAACGAGTAGTGTCAGAGGCTTTCTCCCCGGAAAAATCCAGTGTACGGACCTTAGTCAAGTAACACTGAATGTTACTCATTAATAGTTTCCTTTGTGTGAAGTGGTGAACGATCGAATAGAATACTGCTCTGAATATAAATATGACAAAATTGTCAGTTAATTATATTACATTTATATAATCAAATAAATAAAATATTAAATGAGATTCTGAGCAGTATAAACTAAAGAGAAAATCTATGACTCTACCTCATTATTATTTTCGGAAAGAAACCTACGAAGAATATTACAAGACTTGATGACTGTTATCTTTTGTAACTGTTCAAACAAATTTTCTTCAGACCCAAAATCTCAATACTTTTGTGAAGATTTCTAGGAATAACGCCTGTTGTAAAAATAATAATCGGTAGAATAAATATTTTCTTCATTTTCCACATTTTTTTAATCTCGTCGCCAAGCATCATATATTTAGAAATTTTTTCATTGTATTTATTTTGTATATTATGTGTGTCGGGTATAGCAATATCAATTATATATGTTATTTGATTCTGTTTATCATTAAGAACGATATCTGGTCTATTGTGTTTTACAGCTCTGTTGCACAGAATTGTTTTATCAAAATAAAGTTTATATTTGTCATTTTCACAAATAATGTCAGGTTCATATTTTTGAAATTTTTTCTTTTGGGAATTAGGTCATGTTTAATTCCTAGATTGAAGTGAATAATATTAGCGACGGCATTATGTCTTTCTAAATAATCTGTTGAAGCAAGGACTGAGCAAGATGATAATATATGAAAAACTGTTTCTGAAGAACAGAAACATCTACGGCAAGAATCATCTATATTTTGTTTGATGATATGTTTTCTATAATTCCTTGTGAAAACAACCTGGTCCTGGATCGCAATTGCCAAGCCTTCTGTTTCAGCTAACAATTCTCCAGATACTAACCATTTATTCGATGCAATTTCATCAATATAATCATTTTTCAATTCTTTATATATATATATATATATATATATATATATATATATATATATATATATATATATATATATATATATATATTAACTGTATCAGAAGAGGGAACTTGGTGGATAAACATCGTCATTTGGAGTTTCTTCTATGAATGGCACTTTCACTGGAAAGGTTCTTGATGTAAACAACAAAAATACATATTGTAAGTATTGTGAGTTTTGGACAAAATAAATTCAACTGAGTTCTATAAATCACATGAAGAAGAGTGTAGTGCAAATCATAAGAGGTGTTCTAGGAAAATAGTGATGGATGCGTTGGTTGAAATATTTTAGCGGTCTGAACCAAAATATGGAGTTGAATATCCAAACTGCAGCGGCAATGGTGATTCAAAAACCTTATCAGGAATAATAAGAGCAGATCCTTAGAAAAATACAACTATAAATAAGAAGGAATGTATAGGGCATGTTCGGAAGCGGATGGGGACTCGATTACGTACACTGAAAATTAAACAAAAAGGTCTTGGTGGTTGAGGTAAGCTTACAGGAAAAGTAAAAGACAAATTAACTGTGTATTATGGTTTATCAATACGTCGACGACATTGGGATTCTATAGAATCTGCTTTAATGGCAGCTTTTTATCACTACGGCTCAAGTGATAAAATCCGAATCATAGTAATTTTTCAAAGGGCGAATGTTCTTGGTGCTCTTATCAGTGCGCTGAAGTAAGTAGAGACCTTGCTACTTATACTCACGACTACTCTCTATTACTTTCGGATGTTTTAAAAGCTATAGAGCCAACTTATGAAGATCTCAGTAAAGATAATTCATTTTCAAGATGTGTAGGTGGATTCAATCAGAATAATATTGACAGCTTCATCCAACTAGTGTGGAAAATATGCCCTATAACGATAAATACTAGTTTCACTGTCACAAAAATTGCTGCATACATACTGGTACATTCAATGAAGAAACGAAATCATTTTTGATGACATTTGTCTTTTAAAACGACTGTCAAAATTTTTTCGGAAATTTTTATTCAAATTGAACAAGAAACACGAAGAATTGATATATGGATGATGTCAACCCAACCTATTGGGTTCATAATGATTCTAAAACATCTATAGATCATAATCGGCATCACTCAGAAGACTGACCTAGCCATCTGGGCTCTTTTGGTCAAACAGAGAGGAAATTAATTTGTTGAGTTTGAGTATTGAAGGGATTTTTGCGATCATACTTCAAAATTGGCAAGCAAGAACAAGGAAATGTTCATATTTGCTATGTGAAATCTTTACCTAAATTCAAGTGTGTTTAGACATATAAGAGTCAGGTATGATTATAATTCATGAATTTATTCGATTCTTAACCGATCCTATTTGAATCAGAACAGTTAAGTAAAAATTAGAAATTCGAAACGATCTGTACATATCCATCTCTCTGAAGTATATATTATAAATTTTGGGACTAAAAATATGGGTTATTGTGAATTGATATTTGCATTCCAGATGATTGAATCTCGATGCCTAAAAGGAGATCGAATAATTTGTTTTTTGAATAAATGTTTGAACTGTTTTAATTTTGTTATGCTAGCTCAATTTGAGAAAGTTCAGATTTTCAAATTGAATATATTCCTTCCAATTAGAGTAGTGGTGAATAGTGTTGAAATTTGTATGATTGATGAGTCAGTATCCATGAAACAATACTGGAAACTGCGTTACCATAATGATGTCTGTGGCAATATGTGGAAGAGTTCCATCTAACATAAAGAACTACCAAGTATAAATATCAGTGAATATAGTGAGGCGTTCTGTATAGATACAGTTGGATATGGAAGAGTGTCCAGTATATTTGGCGTTTAGTATATTCAGAAATTAGTATATTAGGTGTTATTTGATTAGGTGTTCTGTATATTATTCAGTATATCAGCTGTTAACAGTCAGTCACGTGAGAGAATGGTAGTGTTTATTCATAAAAAAATGTATTTGTTGAAACTACACATTTATACAGGGTGCTTCAATGAAAACTAAACAGGGGCTATATCTACCAAGATATTCATTTTTGATCAAAACGCAAAAACAGGTCCATTTTTGTTTCAAGGGGGATATCTTTTGGAGTACAAACTTGCCTAATATATCAACTCCCTAAGGGGGGGTTGCAATCCTTGAACATTTCGAATAGGGAAGATGGGTCGAGTGATGACTCAAAAGAAAGGTGGTATCTTTGTCTACATTGCCTTGAACCAATTTCCATTTTTAATTGAAAACTATAAAAGTTACAGGGTGAGCAACTGAAAGATAGGGAAGACTATTTCCCTGAGACTATTCAAGTTTCAGTAAAGTAATTGGAACAGATCCATGCTGATCAATTGCCATCATCATCAAGTACCATCCTCATCTGGAATTTCAACCCCTGGAGCAGGGGTGACAACCATTGAAAATTTGGAAGAGGGTAGATGTGACGAGTGATAACTCGAAAGAAATGTATTATCTTTGTCTGCATTCCCGTGAAAGAATTTTCATTTGTGATTGAAAACTGTAGCAGATACAGAGTGAGCCACTGAAAAATAGATAAAACTATCACCCCAAGACTATTGCGAAAAACTGGAATAGATTCATTTAGATCAAAGATGGCAGCCTTTGATTCGGAATTGATTTGTTCCATTTTTTTGCACTAATACTTGAATAGTTCAGTCCGATAGATAGTCTCCTCTATTTTTCAGAAGCTCACACTGTATCTTCTACAGTTTTCAATAAAAAATGAAAATTCGTTCACGGGAATGCAGACAAAAATAATACCTTTCTTTCGAGGTATCACTCGACCCATATATCCTCTAGGAGTTGAAATTCGAGATGAGGATGGTACTTGATGATGACTGCCATTGATCAGCATGGATCTGTTCCATTTCACCTCTCTGAAACTGAATAGCTTCAGGGAAATAGTCTATATTTCAGTTGATCACCCTGTACCTTTTACAGTTTTCAATTAAACATGGAAAATCATTCAAGGTAATGTAAACAAAGATACCACCTATCTTTTGAGTCATCAATCGACCCATCTTCACCATTCAAAATGTTCAAGGATTGCAACTCCCGCTTAGGGAGTTGACATTTCAGGCAAGTTTTGTACCCCAAAAGATGTCCCCCTTGAAACAAAAATTGATCTGTTTTTGCGTTTTGATCAGAAATGAATATCTTGGTAGTTATAGCCTCTGTTTAGTTTTCGTGAAGCACTCTGTACTTATATATTTATATATATATATATATATATATATATATATATATATATATATATATATATATAAGGGGGTTTTAACCCGACGAGTTGCCCATATATCTGTTCATGCAATCAAACTGATTTCATGAAAAATATAAATCCACCACCCGGTAATTAATACTATTGCCAGGCAATGATTATAATCAAAACATATCCTGGAATAATTATATATTAGGATAACGTTAAATGTTATGAGAATATATCGATCTACCAGAATATAAACATACTATAGCATCATCAGACAATGATATGAATGTACCAACGAGTAGTGTCAGAGGCTTTCTCCTCGGAAAAATCCAGAGTACGGACCTTAGTCAAGTAACACTGAATGTTTAATAGTTTCCTTTGTGTGAAGTGGTGAACGATCGAATAGAATACTGCTCGGAATATAAATATGACAAATAAATAAAATATGAAATGAGATTCTGAGCAGTATAAACTAAAGAGAAAACCTATGACTCTACCGCATTATTTTTTTCGGAAAGAAACCTACGAAGAATATTACAAGATTTGATGACTGTTATCTTTTGTAACTGTTCAAACCAATTTTTCTTCAGACCCAAAATCTCAATACTTTTGTGAAGATTTCTAGAAATAACACCTGTTGTGGAAATAATAATCGGTTGAATAAATATCTTCTTCATTTTCCACATTTTTGAATCTCGTCGCCAAGCATCATATATTTAGAAATTTTTTCATTGTATTTATTTTTTATATTATGTGTGTCGGGTATAGCAATATCAATTATATATGTATATATATATATATATATATATATATATATATATATATATATATATATATATATATATATATATATATATATATATATATATATATACATATACACATTACAAACGATGATGCAATTCGGTCAATAATGTATCAAGTCCACCGGCGTCGATAATTGCTTGGCATGTCTGAGGTATGATGTCTACTAATTTGACGGCGTATTCTAGTGGCAACAATCTCCAGAACCAACGACTTTCGTAAGACTACTGCTTTAAAGTGTGTGTGCGTCTTCCACGAAGCTCTTGTTCAATATATGGCCACACATTTTCAATAGGGTCTACATCGGGCGAATGCGACGGCCAATCCAATGAAACACTGCCATTGATTGAGTCTTCCACTCAGTACAGAGCTTGCTGCGGTGTTTAGGATCGTTGTCCTTCTGCAGAATCCAATCTTCATTTTTTCTGATGAATCATCGTTTGTCAGATCTTTATCATTTTCTCGGCTTTTAGGTTGTCGGTAAAGAGGTGCAAAGTGCCGAATTCCTGCTTTCAGAAAGGATGCACCTTTATTCCGTGTTTAATGGTCCGCTGAACAAGTCTATTGGTGGAAGTTGACAAGTCTTGCGTGAGGACACAACGTTCCCATATAGAACATTCATCAGTAAAAATGACATTTTCAAAATCTCTTTCAATATTCTCATGCGCGCAAGCAAGTCGCTTTGTCACATGTTTTTTCAGTCAACAGAGACTTCTTCATTGGGTTGCGCCATTTCAGGTAATGAGCACGAAGATGGGTTCGGTTAGTTTCGTAGGATACATCTAAACCTTTAGCCTTCAATTTTGCATGTCCTAGCCGCAGCGTTATAGCAGGATTCACAATTTTTTCTTCATATTTTTTGTCCACTTTTCCTATCGAGCCACATTCTGGTAAATCATTGACATTTTCGGCCACTTTATATCGCTGTACCCACTTCTTCATTAATGCCTTCGACTTTCTCATATATTTAGCTGTCGCTGATTGCGACATTTTGGTACCTTTCGGCTGGGTGCAAAGGTACACAGCCTCGTAGCTCGACGCGCACTTGGCACTGATAGCGTTTAACGTAATTCTCTCTCAGAAGATTAACGAAAACTGAATCTCTGTTGACAATGCAATAAGAACAAAGCTTCCCTCTATCGGATCGCGAAGAAATTAGAGCAAAATCTTTCATTACCTGTCAGTAGAGTTGACCACGTTCTTACTTGACGGACTACTAAATGAATATGTAATATAAATACGCAATCTAATTCTCTTACTATGTCCAGCATTGGATGAAGAGATGTTCGGCTTTTAGTACACACTGTCCGGCTTTTAGGACACACTGTCCGGCTTTTAAAACACAATGCCCGTCTTTATTCAACGCTGAGTCCGGCTTTTGTGTATTTGACCTTGCAACTCCAATTCCGTAGCTTCTATTCATAAACTGGAATTCAACAGAATCTTAAAAATCCTCTTGCTGAATCAAGAAAAGATTTCAATATACTTGAAGGTTACGTTAATTGGAATTCTCTCCAATATTTCGTTCTTATGATTTTTCAGATGAAATTGCATTAACGATCCCAGTTTTTTCTTACTTGTAAAAACTTCCTTCAGTTCCTGGAGAATAACGAGAATGAATCATGAATTTGTAAAGATGAATGGAAGAATGTCGACTTTCAATTCCTCTTACTGCACTCATCTTTTTGAATCAATTAGAAATTTCTTAGACTTAACCATGGGTGGTTAAAATACGCCTCTGTTTCCATCTATAGACGTTGTTTCCGAAGATTGCCACGTTCGCAGATGTCGATGAGATTAACGGTTTCAAAACTTAATGATTCTGTAAACAGATGTGATAATCCGTCGTCAAACTTTATCGTGAAACGACAGATCTCATTCGCTTCATCGAATAATATGCAATTTCAATATTTCCTGCGATTAATGTTACAATGAAAAAGTTATTCGAAGGGAAACAGTCAATCTGAAGTTAGTGTCATCCAGACAGTGCAGAAGCGGCAATCTGAACCGACCTCGATTTATTACTCGAATTAGTGTCATTTTGGTAGACATGTAGTAGACAGTTATAGAAACTGTAGACCGCCGTTACAACGTTTTCCGACGCTGTTCGAAAGTGCCTCTGGAAGCGAACGATGTAGAAATTGGGTTACGAAGATAAAGGCAGATGAAGGGTCAGGACGTCATGGTCGTGGTGAGAGGATTGAATTATTTCATGAATAATCAAAATTCTTATGTTGAAAGTGGTTCTTTATCAGAAATATTTTGACTTCCTTCATCAACTGAATTTCCAAGTCTTGAATGATTAAGAAGGTGTTTCGTTATTCAGTAGCACAGGTTTGAAGTTTCCGGAAAGTTTTACTGCGGAAATTTTCACGTGGGTCACAGTAGGCGCAAGAGGATTATTGAAAAGAAACTATATTTTCAAGAAATCTGAAAATAAAGATGTACCTTCTTCCTCTTGTATACTAAATTTCATCAGAGTCATAACGATATCTAGAGACCGGATTTATTGCATTTGTGAATTTCAAGATTTAAAAGAGGCTATAATCATAATTAAAAATGCCTTACGTTGTGTTGCCCGATGTGCAGAGGGTCGAATAATTGCTCTAGTTGAAAAAAGGGTGACACGGAGAGGTATAGCGGCCACAATTGGGGGTATCACAGGCGGAGATTTCAAAAACATACGCCCGATACGTGGAGCTACAATCTCTGCAAAATAGACCTGGAAAAAGTTGTGGCAAGATTATTTCTGAAGATCAAGATTGCTTTTTGTGCCGAATTGCAAGAAGAGACCCTAGTGAGTCGTATCCCATACTCCTAAGGCATTTTCTGGAAGCAATAGGCATCAGTTTATCAGTCGAAACGATACGTCAAAGACTTCTTTCAAGGGGTTTATACAGCAGAAGGCTCTTAAGAGTTCCAAAGCTAACCAGACAACAAAAAATTAACAAATTGGTGTATCGAGCACCAAAATTGGAATATTGAGAATTGGCGAAATGTTCTTTTTTCGGATGGGACCAGAATTGGTGTTCGATCAGATAATCGCCGGATTCGGGTTTTAAAGGGTCGTGGAAGACCAGCTGGATCTCCGAGCAGCAAGAAGAATTCCGAAGTACCAAAGGGTTAGGCTAGATCTTTTGGGATGGCATTATGCTTGGAGGAAAAACAAATTGGATTCTGTTTCCTGCCAGTATGACGGCTAGAAATTACGTGGACTTAGTGCTGGAGCCCATAGTGAGCCTCTGGCGAGGTGCCCACTGTGAGAATTTTACTTTTATGCAAGATAAGGTTCCTCCGCATACCAGCAACCTCGCGCAATCTTATTTTGAATAATAACAGAGGAAATCGCTATATTGGACATACCAGCTTGCTCTCCAGACCTAAATTCTATTGAACATTCATGAAATGATCTCAGAAGGAAAAGTAGATCGCGCCAGGATAATACAAAACTCCCAGAACAACTCATCCAAGCCGCCACAGAAGAGTGGCAGAATATCAACCCAGAGGAGGTCGGAAACCAAATCCAAAGCATGCCTAGATGGATTCAGGCTTGTATCAGCGCAAGAGGAGGTAATACAAGCTACTGAGGTCTTTTTTTCGATTGAAATATCTCGAAAAGGATGATTTTTAACAATCCTTACAAATTTCCAAATTCCCCGAGGAAATATTCATGTTGCATGTTATACAGGATGTTCCATTAACAATTGGAAATATTTAAACTGTGATATCCTGGACTCAGAATATTTAGATTTAACCCAACTCACATTGATAAAATGTGACTTCTTACTGAGATACAGGGTGTCAAAGTTTCGTGAAAAAATTGGTTTTTGTTAATATCTCGATGATCTTCTGTTCGATTCAGTTGAAAATCGGTAGTGATATTTAATGTAACAAGAGGTTTCTTGGACTTTCGTTTGTGTCACGTTATCGACTACATTCGCGTCCCGGCAGAAAAGTCAACCCAAACTTTCAAAAAAACAGCACGACATTGATTTTTTTTCCATTTTCATATTTCTTTCAGATTGATCTACTCAAAATATAACTTTCTAGTTCTGAGGGTTTATTACATATCTGTTTCAGTTTTCGAGTTACAAATTGAAAAACATTCTGTAACCTGTCCGTGATACTATGTACAGAACCCTAAAATTCGAAACAGAGGCACATTTTTGACCAAGACCGTATACAAACCCCCGTAAGGTTAGCACTGATTTCAATGTACCGGTTGAGTTTTCTAATTTTGAGATATTTATTTATTAATTTATTTATATGCGCACACATGTTCCACATTGTGCACACTCAATACACGGTACAACCCATTTGAAAACTTTAGGCAAACACAGCTTAGTAAAAGTTCATAACAAAAACAATTTATCCACATTGAAATTATAAACTAAAGTATTGAGTAATATAACCAAATTGTTTTTCATTGTCAGATCTACCAGTGTATATTTCGAATGCTAACATATACCGTCTACATTGACAAAGGGCCCAATTTTGAAAACCAAACCTGTTTGGCTTTCCTTTGATATATTGCTTCGCATTATGCTTTCCATAGTATGGTATCATGCTCTCGTTAATCGATAGATGCTCATCTATACCACCGTGCTCTCGAAAATTTTGATTCAATCAATTAGTAGTCTCAATTTGTGAAGTTTGTCTGTTGAAACATTGTTGTTATCATTGAAGTGAAGATGACGTAAGAGAAGCTCAAAACGGTTGAGTCACGAAGTATTGAAGAGGTATCATTAGTGGTATTCTAATACATGCGTTTATTAGGGTACTTGGCATATCCACTGATCAATACGGCTGCAAAGATGACATAGAAAAACTTAAAGAAATGTTTTTTTGCGACACATACAAATTAGTCTGATGAACGATATTTTCCATGATCGCCTCCGTGAAAAAGTTTGTAGAAACCGACTCTTCATCGCAAGATGGAGGCACAGGATCACAAATTGAGTTCATACAATATTTATGAATTTTTTTTTTCTTCCAATAGTTCTACTTTTCTTCTTCCTGGAAAGCTATTGTATAACAGAAAGAGATATATTTTCTTCATCATCACTCTCCGATGAATGGGGAAAGTGTGATGGCTTGAGGTTGAAGTCCATTTGTTCTAGATTAAATTTGTTCATGAGTTTCCTCATCTTCACTATTCTGGAAAGAAATTTCGCATCCTTGATCCAGAATACCTCTGGGTAGGTGGTTTATATCGCCAGCTTTCTGGTCTGAAACATCGCTGTCTTCTTCAGATTCTGCTGTTTTTTGATTGGGCGGTTGAATATATATTTTCGTATTACTTTCATAGAAATCATCGCCCTCTACGATGTCCAGAAGTTGATGCAAAGATAATCTGAAATGGAAACGAAAATGCCTTCTGTGCATATAGTCATTAGACAAAAAAAAACTTGGTAAGAAAATGTAAAAATAACATCGAAATTGTAAACACGAGACGATAATGGGTCCGGAATATGTTGATAGAGTTCCAAAAATATTTTTGTTAAATAGTAAATGAATATTGCATACCCTCCATTTTTAGTAGAATATAGACTGGGATCCATGGTCGTCAATCAATTCAACACAATCGTATTTCACGTCTTGCCAAAGACATAAATGCTTCTGAGAAAGGTCTAATGAGAATTAGCACGTGTTGCCGGCTCCCCACCACTCTCTGAACATTTACGACATGCATTTATATGATTCATATCATGAGAGAACTGTATGCACTAATGATATTAATAACTCGAATATTTTGTCAACTTTTCGTACTCAAAGGTTTCAACTCATGAGAATTGACACACATGATTTCATCTGGTTCGGTTTTTTCCTTCTGAGGCAACAATCGGTTCAGATAGAAATTGGAATGAAAAATTGGGTAATTTTTCGAATATATTAAAAACTGTCGATAATAGATATAGGGAACTCACGAATCATTCGTAAGGTAATAGAATTTATCACCTACTCAATCCCTTAGATATACGATTTGTTATTTAAAACAACAGTAAAATGAGATTTGAAGGAGTTCCAACTTAAAAAAACGTTACTGAACATCCTGTGTAACATAGACTAACAGAATGTGTCATATGTTCAAGCAACAACAATTACTATCACAATAGTTGTACATTTGATGCCTAGAAATCAATATTGAAGGTACAAAACTTTTTTTAATGTTCTCAAATGTCAAAAACAGTCAAATATCTCAGAAACTATTCAAGATAGGTTTTGAGAATTTTGAACAAACCTACCTTCATTTTTCCTCACAAAGTCAAAAATTGAACATAATATAGTGTGTCCCATTTGAAATATTATAACTTTGGTAGTAACTTTATTATGAAACACCCGGTATAGCCAAAAATATTTAAAGTTTGTAGTTATTACAGCACTACATAACTCCTTAGCCAAAAAATCCGAATCGGCCTTAAAATATGCCAAATCTTCTGTCGCGGATGTGGGTAGCCAACAGGTATACTTAAACTAGTATATTTATGAATAAATAAAATGTAATATTTCAAACTGATGTTTCTATATTGTCAATATTCAATGAATGAAGAATATACTGCAAAATTTTGATGGTTTATTGTTCTCAAAAAACGAAATGTTATTGTATTTTTACTATGAATCTATTCTGTTTCTAAAAATAGAATAATTGGGCTTAATTATTGATGAGTATTCCATGTTTTTATCGGATTCTTTTCTAAATAAGCGAATATATTATAATACTTATTTTCATGAACCACTAAGCTATTCAATTTAAGTTCTAACTTTGAATTAGACAAACATTTTGCCTCGCAAATGTAATAATCGTTATCAATGTCTTGACAGCACTTAGCACGCCACTGGACTCACCCCATTGTCTATCGATCCCCATCCATGTCCCTAATGTAAATTGATGACCCAAACTGGCTATTAGCCTGAACTTTCGAGTGTGGCATTGTCTTTCTCCACTCAAAATCCGTTTATGAAAACAGAATTATGAACCCTAAGTGATTTGAAGGAACCTTCAGGGGAAATATAAAGCAATTCATATTTGACTTTGAAATTGAGTTTTGAATATGCAAATAGAGACAAACTTGTATTAATACTTTATAATTTCTGCTGTGAATGAATACTAACAATAGATTTTACGTGAAGTATGCAACTTGGTGATTGAATTTCGGTTTTCTATATTTTTTTGGCTGGTTTATCATTTCATCTGATAATGAAACAGAGTAAGTTCTCTAAAAACTCGTACTAACGTTAAGTCATTTAAGTTTTTGATGTAGCCAAAAGTTTTTCTTTATTTGTAGTATCGTCTCAAGCAGAAATTTTCGAAAAAATTAGTATCTTACAATGATTCTGAGATCCTGGCGTTTGAGTTTGATGATTCCTCTGACCTCTATTGGCTGAGACCAAATCTAGTTCTGGTTGTGATTTAGGTTTCTGTATATACTGTGGTTCTTGAACTGCGAGTTTTCTCATATTTTCTCTTACAAGCTCATCCACTATTTTGTTGCCTATCTTCCCTCATGCCCTCATAGTCGAATAAGAATATTTCGATGTAAATTCTTTATTATTTCATAGTTTTGTATACATTTTTATCGTTAGAGAGTATTTGAATCCTTAGTTCTTCAGGGAGTTTATATCCCAATGATTGTGACAGTCTATAACTACATTGAAACCTTTGAAGAACTGCTGCTCAGTAACGTCACAAGTACCCTGAAATATTGAGTAGTACCTATCTCAGAATCCTCGGTTGAAACTCAAACAGTATTAATTCAAATATCCATTATATCGTACTTATTCACAATCATGTAGATGGTGTTTCGAACTGATATCTATAAAACGAAAACACTCATCTAAAACTAGAGAGGCTGAAACAAAGACCCATCCAGACGTAGTGTGGTGTGCAGGATTAGTCTTTGAGGCTAACCTAGGACCCGAATTATTGACGGTTTAACTACCAATAGACAATTCAAATCTCAAACTGAGCTGAAAGTATGGTAATTTTCTTTATTTACTGTAGATAATTCATCGAAACCTCTCCAAACTCTAAATTTTTCCACAATTACAAAATTAAATATACAACTGCCCCCATGAGGTCATATTGGTATAAAACTGAATCATTAAAATTGAAAGTATCTCTGGAAATTGGAAGGGATACAAAAATATGGAATACTAGGACGAAGGTTATAAATGTTTTGTGTTACAATGTTCCGCCTAGAAAATTTTGGAGTTTGCATAAAGAGGGTTCGATTGTCACAGCTTATAGACGCATATTGCTGCCTTACCATGCACTCCACGTTTAAAAATCTGTGTACTATTTCTGCGAACCATTTCGGTACCAACGTTACTTTTGGTTCAACTCTCCATTGTGGACACTGTACCACTGTGATGTTTGTTTTCGTGAAATTACCAGTGCTCTCGGTCTGTTATATAATATTCGATTGAAGACGTTCATTCAGAAAACAATATTCAACCTTCTATGGAATGTTGAACATCCTTTCCTGAAGGACTTATTTTTTCGATGTACCCTTTATAATCATTGTCAACTAGGGTCGAACAACAATGATACAGTCCAGTCAAATGTCATGACAAGGAGCAATAGTTTTGGGTTAGATTGCCCAATCACAACACCAATCCAGAATGCCACTTACTTAACCCAACCCGTTGGAGCCCATTAGGACATATTTAATTATTGGCGCCCCCCAACGAACTGACACACAGAGACCTCTCATCATAGGAAAACCATGTAAATGAAGGATAGACCAAACAGTAAACTTCAAGAAGCCATATAAGTTTGGCAATCTAACGCATCGCTATACACTGTGTCTGCAAGATGCGATCTGTTGAAAAGCTAATGCTTCTTTATACTCACCTGGCTGTCAACCAGGTGTACATCAAATCCCAACAATGATAACAGGCGGAACTCCTTGCAATATTAGTAAACACAATGAAGACTATTATTCAGTGAACAATATTCAACCTAAAAGAGGAAGCTTATTTTCCAATCCACCCTCCATAATCATTGTCAACCAGGGCGACACAGCTGTGCTACAGTATAGTCACATATCATAAATAGGAGGAATTAACTCCAGTTTATGTCTTTCTCCACTTGTCAGTATTGCGCATTCATTCACAACACCAGGCCAGACTGCCAATTACTCATATCAATTCATTGGAGCGCATCAAGCCATGTACATATACAGAGTGTGAGTCCATAATGATTCCAGAACATCTATAGATCATAATCAGCATCACTTAGAAGACCGAACCTGGCATTTCGGTCAGACAGAGAGTGAATTGTTTTGTTGAGTTTGAATATTGAAGGGATTTTGCGAGATTATACTTCAAAATTGGCAAGCAAGAGCAAGGAAGTGATTATGTTTCAGGAGACTCACACTGCGACGAAAGAACATCTCGGTGGAAGAGAAAATATCGGTTATGTACTTTTTGATTATCTCCTTAGTCCTTTTTATGGCCTTGCTTGCTATATAAAATCTTTTCTCAAATTCAAATTTCGTTGGACATATTAGAGTCAGGTATGATTATTAAAATATTTTTCGCTGGTTTTCTTTTTTCATTGTTATAGATTCCTATCCCAAACCTTCCCTTCCTTTAACCCTTTTCTTCGTCTGTAAATAATGGAGTGCAAGATGAGAATTTAAGCTGCTAAGCAGAAAAATCTTTGGTACTCTTCATGTACACACGACACTAACACAACATAAACAGACAAGCTATTACTAGTGCAATAGCGACAAGGAAACGAGTTTTTTCCTCAGGTTTTTTCAATCGTTTATTGAATCATTCACAACATAGTATGGTTTCCCTGTTACATTTTCCTGAGCTTACACTTGTGTTTTTCTGACACACCAAAATTATAGAAACAAGCATTTATAGTGAATAAAATTATTCGAATTTTTGTAAATTCTATCTTTTTCAAATGAATATATCTATATGACGAAAATATCCCATGAACCTCTGTTCGCTTCGTTATCGAAATGTTGGTGTTGAAATCTTCCGTTCCGTTTTCACGATTACTATAGTTATTTAGATACTCAGTTCAAATTGAGCTCATAGGTGCTTTTTCAAAATCCACATAAACAGATGACAGAAACGATAATAAAAATGCTCATGGTGATATTTTTTGAAAGGTTGCGTGTCCTTTCTACCCCTATAATTGTATTTCAGTTATCTCAAAGCAATTTTGCTTTTCAATTTTCAATCTTGTTATTTTCTGTATTTTTTCAGTATCCGACACAGTTTTTGTGTTGATCAATTTTTCATAGTAATTGCTGGAAATGGCCTTCTTCAGCAATCATGTAGAAGTCTAGACGTCGACATAGATCGTCGTATCCGATTGAAGAACCCAGGAGTAGGTTAAATAACTCTTCAAGAAATGCGAATGCGGTCTCCCAAGTTTTCTATATCTTGTATAGCAGTCCTGTAAACCAATGTTTCAAAATGTCCCAGGAGTGTCATCGTGTATGTACCACATAACCGCCCTGTTACCTTAAGGAGAAGGATCTAGTAAATCCGACAGCTCTTCGGTTCTAAACTGAAAGGACGAATCTCCATTCAATCTAGATGGAAGAAAATGTGAACTAATTTGTTCATCTTCAATCATTTCAAACCATAAGTTCAAAGAAAATTGTTTTTGGTGATGACCAATGAAAGCATGAGGATTTTCTTCCGTCCATATGTGGTTGTTGAGGATATTAAAAATGGTATCTCTCAAAGAATTTGCTTCGTCTGTGAATAAAATATGCTCCAGAAATTCAGCTTATTGTCTAGTCATAATTAGCATACAAAGAGAAAATTCAAGATGTTTAGGTTAGGAAAATCACGAGGTAACAGTGCCTGGACTCGTTGTACATGATATGGATATAAGAGCCGTTTTTCTAAGATGGTAAATAACAACATATGATTAGCATGTAGCTGTGAAGCAATTCTCCTAGTGCTGGTATTGGGTTACTATTGACTCATTCGTTAATCTTTCTATAAGCAAGAGGTTAGCATAGTTGTCAATGTGGAATATTTGTTCTTGAAAAACAGTAACTAACACCTTTTGCAGTTTCGGAGCCGTCTGTATACCAAAAGGGACACTCAAGTAGTTAGGAATGATGATCTGGAATAGCAGCTCCATGATCGTTTTATGTATTGCTATGTCAGACTTTATACTCAGCATCTCGTTGTCCTCGGTTTCAGAATGTGAAGCACCAGACACAAAGCTGAACATACCCTTACTACTTCGCGAAAGGTGATGGAATCTGTAGAAAGCCATTCTAGCTGCTGTTCTAATTACCAGATGAAGAGCGACAAGGCCAAGTATAAGTTACATACCCGCAGAGAGTGCAGAATGAAAAGATCCAGTAATCATCATATATGCTGTTCTCTGCAATTGAGAGCGTTTGAGTTGGGATTGTTTCTTAAGGCTGCTCTCCCAGCAAGCAATTCAGCTGTTTGTGATACGTGGTCTCACCACCATCACATATAGCCACTGAAGCTGCTTCGGTACAAGACCCCATCTCTTTCCATAAGTCATTCGACATACCCATAAGGAAAGTCTAGCCTTGTAATTTGTGTTTCCCAGGTGCAAATTCCACGTGAGCTTACTATGCAAGGTAACCCCAGATATTTTGCTTCTTCCGCAACTGGAATGAACTCTCCACCTAGGATCGAAAGAAAAACAAATATCATCTTTCTCCTGGTAAATGGTACCAAGAAGATTTCGCGGGGTTCAAGTTAAGTTTCTCCCCCTCACACAACCTCTGAATAGCTGACATAGCCTGTCGGAGATATTGCTGTCATATCCGTTAGAATGAGTATATTATTAGCGTTCGATTGTACATAATAATCCAGTGCGCCAATTATTGCCAGAATGTCAGTTATTGCAGAGGTCGCAACAACTTTCCTTTTCAGGAGAGTGCTGATCACTCTGGCATTTAGCATATTACTAACACATTCTGCACTAATATTTGATGCTCCTCTAGCTCTGACAGCCCCTTATAGTGAACAGTGGGGGCCGCGTTAAATGCACCTTCAATGTCCATGAAGGCTGCTGCTGCAGTCTTTTTGCGGTCCAGAGACTGAGTGATCCTCCCATGTAGGTTGTTAAAAGCTAGATCATTTGATTTATTCTTTCGAAAAGCACATTGATGTTCTCTCAGAAGCTGCAGCGATAACACTTCGGTTCTGGTGAACCCATATAACACGTTTTCCAGAGTTTTCAGAACGGAAGACATCAGACTTATTGATCTTAACGATTAAGGTTAAGACGTATACAACCCTTACCTCACGCCAGATTGTTGAGACAACAATCCAGGCCAGACTCGACCTGAAGAGCCTTATGAGATATGGAAGGAGGACATCAATCTTTTCTCGTAGCAAGGCAGGCATGATGCCATCCTCTCAAGGTGCCTTAAAGGGCCCAAATGAGCAAATTGCCCACCTACCTGCTTCAGTCTTGATAATCATTCATGCGTTCTTCGAAACGTTCTTCTTTGGGCTTATAGCAAAGCCCTTCAAGGTGGCTTTGTCTCTGATGTCACTGCTATTAAGAAACCAATGTGTCAAGTGTTTTTTCGCAACAATCTACAACGTATCTCCTCTTCAGATACAATGGGCAGCACCGGGCATCTGGCAAAAACCCTGTGCAGCCCTAAACTAACGAGGGTACTTTCCACCTGAACGAGAATACCTGTACCAGGATTCCCGTTTTGCCCTCCTGATATCCTTGTTATACGACGTTAGAGTAGAGCGATGGTGGTCCCATTTGCCGGTATTCTTAGCACGGTTATGTTCTATACAATTCTCATTTAATCGGTGTCAATTAGAACTAGAATTCAATGCTATTAAGAGGCTCCAACAGAGAAATGTTAATTCGAACACGTTTTCGGTCTAACGTGAGCAAACGCGGCACGCAACGCGAGGACAGCTTTCTCCGGTCTGAATGTTGATTTAATATGTAACACACGTTTTCTCTCACTTTTGTTCTGTGGTCGTCTGCACGATTTATGAACTTTGACGATATTATCTTCGAAAGATACAGTTTCTGAAAAACCTGAACGTGCATCGTCTCTCAAGCGCATACAGCTGTCCGAAATTTCACTTTGGTAAATAATGGTGTAGAGCCCTCATACACAGAATTCACTTCTCCTTCAATTTGCACAGGCGTACACCCTATTGAACACAAATATATAATGACAATTCGATATTTGATTTTGTCGATTTCCACAAAAACACTCACATAACACGTCTTCCCGTCCAGAATAGCTAAAATTTTTGAAAGTAACTATCAACAGATGAACAAAGAAAATTCACCAGCTCACTTATATTTTCAAGTGCTGCTATCTTTATTTAGACGTCGGAAATTTTTCAGAGCATCCTCGTTTATTGGCTCCATATAACATGATCTCACTTCAAGAATATAAACAATTCATTTTGGACATCATAGTGATAGGCATACTGTGGGTATGCCTATCACTCTTTGTGAAAATGTTCATCGAAAGTGGATACATCATAAAGAGATATTCCATGAGCAGAGAAAAGTAACTTGTGCATCAACAACTGAATTGTAATAAAGCAGTCTTAATGGAATACCACCAACTATTTAAAAGAAATGTGCTACAGAGTTAGCCCCTGTTTTTAATCGTCTTCTTCAGATTTTTTATGAGAGCCAGACGTTTCCGCAGTATTGGGAAGTTACGAGAGTATAATCGATTCCAAAGGAAGGGAAGAAATTTCTTCTCCAGAATTAACGTTCAATCGAAATGGAGCCCATTATAACGAAGGATATGGAAAGAGTGATAAGCGATGAGCTCATAAATATCTCGAGTTGAAGAGTATCATCAGTGATCAGCAATACCGTTTGCGTAGACAACGATCAACTGGTGAACCTCCTGCATTCGTTACGCATTTTTGAATATCAAGAATTTTGTAGCCTGGCGAATCCAGAACCATTGCCCATGATATCTCACAATCTTTCGACAGGGTTTAGCGCGCAGCCTTAATGAATATACTAATCATCGAATATCGTTTCTCGTGTTTTCGTTGATGTTGAAAATACTGAATTTTTTCCGGTGAATGCAGGAGAACCCCAAGGCTCTATACTCAGCCAACTAATTTGCTGTTGCGGATTAATAATCTGCTACACACCACCGAAAACATAATATTCGAGTTTGCGGACGACTATACTGGCATCATTATTTTTTGATCTGCATATAATTGTTAAGGAGACACACCAACAAAGATACCAAAAGAATATGTTACTTAAAATTCAATTTAGAATGATGGAAGATGCAATCAACAACGTTTTGCAGAAAAGTCACTACTGGAGTACTTCCTCTAATCATGCATCAACCATTATCAATTCTTCTTCTAAACTTAGTTTTAGTTTCACGCTATCACAGGTGGCACTATTGTATAAGGTGTAGGTGTGACCTAGTCTGGAAAACTGTTTCCATGTGTAGGGCTCCACGCCTAAATATTTATTACTTCTAATGGATAGTGTCCAATAGACTGCAGTGTACCTTATTGACCACCTGGTCAGATCACGCATGATCTCCTGTCTCCCCCTCAAAAGCGGCAGGTTGCCGATCTTCTTCCTCTTTTTCATGAATACTTAAATGCTCTGAAGATCCGAAATATTTGGTTCTGGAAAAATTGCAGTGTCAAAGAAAAACTAGGCTTGCGCAAACATTTCATCAGCGGACGAATAAACTAGCACATCCATGAACCTCTCCCCATGAAAATTCTTTAGTTTACAGGGATATTGTGCTCTGGAACTCGCTCCTTTCAAACATTTTCTTGATAACTTATAATTTGGCCCTCTTCAAACACACATGATAAATAATCTCGGGGGGACACGGTTTTCTCATAACAGACATTGCCTCCTCCCAAGAGTTAAGTATTAAACAAGAGGGTAGAATTTTTTAGATTTCTTGGATAAATTAGGTAGATAGCTATCATATAATACACTCGGAGGCAAAATTAGCGGAACACTAGAAAATTTAACCAAATTCAAAGTTCTATATTTTTCCTAATTCTCAACCGATTTAGATGATTTGTTCGGCAAGTTATAGATCAATTCTTCTGCTTTGTAAAAATTATAAGAGGAAACAAAAAAAATTTGAAAAAATTTTATACGGGGGCAAAACGACAAAAAAAAAAGTGTTTTTTTTGTCGAAAATTCATAACACCCTGTGGAATTTCGTGGTCCGAGTTGAAACATACAATATCATGGTCTGTCAAGACACATGTTCCTATAGTAACTCCCTTCTTGTTTCATGCGTTTATCTCTATTTTTGCAAAATATATTTAATTTCAAGTGGAAAATCACCATTTTGGAGAAATTGTCATTAAAATTCGTCTATCAATTTAGAATTTTCTTATTATCACTCAGGCGTGCCGAAATTGTCGTTTGCGATTTTTTATGTTCGAATTGCATTAGTTATTGATGACAATTTGGTTAATTTGGTGAAAATTAGGAATTCATAGGAGATAACATATGACTACATTTGCACTTGTTTAAAGAATGAGAGTTTTCCATTATTTGATTTGATACAAATTCGATCGGTTGCGGTGTTTTGTGATTCTTTTACTGTTTACGATTCGAAACGGTATTTTTCATTCAGAATGAGAGATTTACCACCAACCTTAGTAGCAAGGCAGTTACATTGATCGAGGAAGGGCGCACCTACTGCTCAGTCGGTACCATGTTGGGTGTCTCGACGTCCAATATCCATTGAATCTACCGACGTTACAGGGAAACTGGATTGTACGTGAGGAGGCGAGGACAAGGAAGAAATCGGGCAACCCGCGCTATACATGACCGTTTCATCGTCAATCAAACCATAAGAAATCCTTGTCTTACTGCTGTTCAGGCACGTACCCTTTTACAAGCAGTGGATAACATTAACGTCAGTGTGAGGACAGTCAGAAGACGATTAAATGAAGTTGGTCCGAGATCATACGCGCAAGCAAGAGCACCAAGGCTCGATAGAGCCCATCGGGTAGCAAGATTGGCGTTTGCTAGGGAGCATGTAGCATGGACAGTCAATCAGTGGAGACGAGTTTTATTTAGTGATGAGAGCCGACACTGTGTGCATTTCGTGAATGGTAGAGATAGAATATGGAGGTATCGAGGATAACGGTACAATCAAGCGAACTTCGCAGGAACTGAGCAATACGGTGGAGGGTCAGTAATGATATGGGGTGGCATATGCTTGGGAGTACGAACAGAACTGGAGATTATTGGCAATGGATCACTTAATGCCCATCGGTATATAACAGAAATCTTGGAGCCCCATGTTGTGCCTTCTGCTTCTTACATAGGGGAAAATTTCCTTTTTATGCACGAAAACGCGCGCCCTCATACTGCGTGCATAGTGATAGAATATCTCACTGAAGTTGGGATCACACGAATGGACTGGACGTCACGGTCACCGGATTTAAACACGAACAAACACGTTTGGAAAATTCTTGGAAGAAGGGTTCTATAACGGAATCCAGGCAACGTTGAAGAGCTGACATTGGCTTTGGTGGAAGAGTGGGACAACATACCTCAACAGATGGTAGACAACGTCATTGGGAGTATGCGAAATCGTATGCGCGCTGTAATAAGAGCTCGGGGGGGTCATACTCGCTACTAAAATAAAATGTTTTTTTTGGGGGTCATCATGAACATTTTTCTCAACATGTTCATTTCATTTCAAGAGTGTATCGCCAGGATACACACCTGCTCTCAATTCTGGACAGGAATGATAATTATTATAGAGTGTCACACAAAAAAATTCAAAAATAAATGTGCAAAATCAACAATTTTTCCAGTGTACTTCGAGTTCTCCTGGAGCGTGAAATTGGCCAGTGAATTTTAAAAATTTTCATTACGTTTGATTTACGCTTCTCTAATTTTGATTTTATTCTTTGGCTAACCTCCGTAGGTTATGCACCTACGCAAGATTAAAAATAAATTCTTGAAATTTGTGACTTTTCGCTTCAAATTGGATATCTCTTGTAAAAATAGAGATAAATGCATAAAACTAAAAGGAGTTACTGTAGGAAGATGTGTCTTGACAGACCATGATATTGTATATTTCAACTCGGACCACGAAATTTCACAGGGTGTTACGAATTTTTGACAAAAAAAAAACTTTTAGTTTTGCCCCCGTATAAAATTTATTTCAAATTTATTATGTTTTCTCTTATAATTTCTATAAAGCAGAACAGTTGATCTATTATTTGCCGAAAAAATCATCTAAATCGGTTGAGAATTAGGAAAAATATCGGACTTCGAATTTGGTTATATTTTCGAGTGTTCCGCTTATTTTGCTTCCGAGTGTAGTTTTCGTTTCACTACTCTGCCAATAAACCACGATCAAAACCTTCACTCTGAAACTTTATTTCAGTGGTTTCACTTTCTGTGAAAATGCTCTGTATTGTTGAATCTTTGGTAATAAAAATGCATTGATTTAGATGGGAATTCATTTGAACAAATATAAACAAATTGGCAGTATAAGTCTCGTGTATTTCTTGAAGCTCAAAAAATTCAGCGTAGCCCTCGTATTTACATGAAATATGGCTCTGACTATTAGTTCAATTTAAATTAGACCAACCTTTCCAGTATTGAGATAAGAATATTTTTCTAGAGCTTAAAGTGAAAAAGATTCAAGGTTAACATAACCTTAAAAAAAAACGTTAATATTTGAAATAATCTTTCGTTTCGATAACAAATTAAAGTAAAAATCGATGAAAATACTTGAAAGATATTACAAAACGTAAAAACTCAAAATAATTCAGGCTAATTTTGAATTTTCCTAAGCTTTATCTACTTGCAACTGAAGTGAATTATGCAGATAATCGCCTCTATCATTTTATCTAAGAGATTCTCTGAAGTATAGACTCAATATTAACCTAAACGCAATTCGAACAATTACTGAAATACTTCGGATTCCTCGAATTGGCATCTATAACCTTTTTCCCGAATGGAATATTAGGTATTTCTACTCGTAGTTCAGCAGTCGATTTCGATTTTCTGCTCTAGATACTCAACTTGCAAACCTTGCCAAACAGTTTATGGTGGAAGGGTTTGTGTGGAATTTATTATTCGCGTTCCACTCCTGAAAACTGACCACTGCATTTGCGTCTCGTTTCCACAAAAGAAATTTCAAGTAGCTATCAAGTTTCGATATAAATCGAAATGGTGGGTTTTAGACGAGTTGTATAGTTTGCAGTTTTCACATTTGTGACTTTGTGCATGTCTTGTGGCACGTATTTTATTACAACTTCATAAAAAATCCATTCGTGCAAAATAATTCATAACTCGTGACTCGCCATACAGTATTTCGAAGAGAACAGTATTCTGTAAAGACGAGGTCATTGCATGATGAAAATCCATATTGAAGTTACATGGTGTAAAATACTGGAAGACGAACATGATTCACTTTTATATGACAATTTTCTAGTATAGGTTTAATAGCTCGGTAATGCACTACAGAAAGATATCGAGTTATTACGTGGTTGTAAATTGACTACGGGAGTGAGACAACACTTACCGGCCAAAACTTAGATCATACAGAAATTGTCTTTTAATTTGAAACTTCATAACAGATTATTAAATGCAAAATAAAAATTGATACTGATAATGTGTGAAAATTTATTCTAAAAAGCGATAAATGAGGTTAAATAATTTTTTTTTCACAAATTCTGATTCACCTTGTCGAATGTCAAAACTGAATTTTGTTTTGAAGATACACTTCACAACAAAGATACCCTCATTCTCAATGGAGCTGTTAACGATTCCATAGTCTATTGCTTCATTTGTCGAAATATTTCAGAATTCATACAAAGTTCCATATACGCTCGGAGGATAAATTAGCGGAACACTCGAAAATTTAACCAAATTCGAAGTCCGATATTTTTCCTAATTCTCAACCGATTTGGATAATTTTTTCGGAAAAGTATAGATCAACTCTTCTGCTTTGTAGAAATCATAAGAGAAAACAAAAAAAATAAAAAAAATTTTTATACGGGGGCAAAACTAAAAGTGTTTTTTTTGTCAAAAATTCGTAACACCCTGTGGAATTTCGTGGTCCGAGTTGAAATATACAATATCATGGTCTGTCAAGACACATCTTCCTACAGTAACTCCTTCTTGTTTTATGCATTTATCTCTACTTTTACAAGAGATATCCAATTTGAAGCGAAAAGTCACAAATTTCAAGAATTTATTTTTAATCTTGCGTAGGTGCATAACATCGGAGGTTAGCCAAAAAATAAAATCAAAATAAGAGAAGCGAAAATCTAACGTAATAAAAATTTTTAAAATTCACTGGCCAATTTCACGCTCCAGGAGAACTCGAAGTACACTGGAAAAATCGTTGATTTTGCACATTTATTTTTGAATTTTTTTGTGTGACACTCTATAATAATTATCATTCGTGTCCAGAATTGAGAGCAGGTGTGTATCCTGGCGATACACTCGTGAAATGAAATGAACATGTTGAGAAAAATGTTCATGATGACCCCCAAAAAAAACACATTTTATTTTAGTAGCGAGTATGACCCCCCCGAGCTCTTATTACAGCGCGCATACGATTTCGCATACTCCCAATGACGTTGTCTATCATCTGTTGAGGTATGTTGTCCAACTTTTCCACCAAAGCCAATGTCAGCTCTTCAACGTTGCCTGGATTCCGTTGTCGAACCCTTCTTCCAAGAATTTCCCAAACGTGTTCGTTCGTGTTTAAATCCGGTGACCGCGACGTCCAGTCCATTCGTGTGATCCCAACTTCATTGAGATATTCTATCACTATGCGCGTAGTATGAGGACGCGCATTATCGTGCATAAAAAGAAAATTTTCCCCTATGTAAGGAGCAAAAGGCACAACATGGGGCTCCAAGATTTCTGTTATATACCGATGGGCATTAAGTGAACCATTGCCAATAATCTCCAGTTCTGTTCGTACTCCCAAGCTTATGCCACCCCATATTATAACTGACCCTCCACCGTATTGCTCAGTTCCTGCGAAGTTCGCTTGATTGTACCGTTCCCCTCGATGCCTCTATATTCTATCTCTACCATCCACGAAATTCACAAAATATCGGCTCTCATCACTAAATAAAACTCGTCTCCACTGATTGATTGTCCATGCTACATGCTCCCTAGCAAACGCTAATCTTGCTTCCCGATGGGCTCTATCGAGTCTTGGTGCTCTCGCTTGCGTGTATGATTTCAGACCAACTTCATTTAATCGTCTTCTGACTGTCCTCACACTGACTTTAATGTTATCCACTGCTTGTAAAAGGTTACGTGCCTGAACAGCAGTAAGACGAGGATTTCTTATGGTTTGATTGACGATGAAACGTTCATGTATAGCGCGGGTTGCCCGATTTCTTCCTTGTCCTCGCCTCCTCACGTACAATCCAGTTCCTTGTAACGTCGGTAGATTCGATTGATAACCGATGTCGAGGCAACCAACGTGGTACCGACTGAGCGGTAGGTGCGCCTTTCCTCGATCATTGTAACTGCCTTGCTACTGAGGTTGGTGGTAGATCTCTCATTCTGAATGAAAAATACCGTGTCGAACCGAAAACAGTAAAAGAATCACAAAACACCGCAACCGATCGAATTTGTATCAAATCAAAGAATGGAAAACTCTCATTCTTTAAACAAGTGCAAATGTGGTCATATAGAAAAAAACGTGTGTTGGATTTCATATTTGATAAAAAAAGGTGTGCACATGTGTAAATGAAAACTTTTATCAATGGTCCCAGAATTCGGTTGTGTATTTTAATACCTACCGACTGTTATCTCCTATGAATTCCTAATTTTCACCAAATTAACCTAATTGTCATCAATAATTAATTCAATTCGAACATATAAATCGCAAACGACAATTTCGACACGCCTGAGAAATAATAGGAAAATTCCAAATTGATAGACGAATTTTAATAACAATTTCTTGATTCAATGGAATTTCGCCAAAATGGTGATTTTCCACTTGAAATTAAATATATTTTGCAAAAATAGAGATAAACGCATGAAACAAGCAAGGCGTTACTATAGGAAGATGTGTCTTGACAGACCATGATATTGTACGTTTCAACTTAGACCACGAAATTCCACAGGGTGTTACGAATTTTTGACAAAAAAAACACTTTTAGTTTTGCCCCCGTATAAAATTTTTCTCAATTTTTTTTTGTTTTCTCTTATAATTTCTACAAAGCAGAAGAGTTGATCTTTAACTTGCCGAACAAATTATCTAAATCGGTTGAGAATTAGAAAATAAATTTTCGAGTGTTCCGCTAATTTTGCCTCCGAGTATACTTCCAACGGAGTGAGAATATTTTCTAGTGTGTTCCAATTAAAGTTTTCTACCCCCTTTATCTCAGGATGGTTTTATTCCGGCGAAAATAGCCCAGACACGTCAATTTTTGATTGGTGAGGAACTTATTTCCGTGTTCGTTTGGAGCATACAAAATCAACCCCCAACTCTAAGCAGCACATTAGTCAAATTTCATTGAAGGGAAAGTTATTAACATATCCTAGGAAATGTCTTTTTATTCTGTATCCAAAGATAGAATCTTTGAATACTCACCATACAGATAATATGAACAGAACGATAGTTTGTGTACCAAGAAAAATGTTTCAACCCCTCAATTTCAAGAATGACTGATTATAGCGGAAAAAGCTGAGACAAGTCAGTTTCTGATTAGAGGGGAACAAATTTCAATCTAATTCAATCACCTACACTTAGCAGCACCTATGTCAATCGATCGAGTTACAAGTCTTCGCAAAAGTTATTTGAATATGCTATTCAGAAATAATATCTTATTAATGATAATCTGCGGAACTATGGCTAAATGCGTAGAAACATTGAAGAAATTTATTCCAGGAACAATATTCAACCTTCTGTAGAATGTTCAATATCCTCCCCTGAAGGAGCTTGTTTACTGATTCACCCTTTATAATAATCGTCAACCTGTGCCAAACAGCAGTGGAACAGCTCGGTTGTATTTCATAAATAGGAGCGGTAAACTACAGTTTCGGTCTCATTTGACATCGTCAGTATTGCATACCTATTTACAACATCAGATCAGACTGCCACCTACTCATCATAATCCGTTGGAGCGCGAAAAAACATAAAAATGTTATTGCACACTCAACCGACCTGACACAGAGACCACTCACCGCCGCATTAGGGTTTTAAAGGAACGTGGAAGACAAACTAGACTCCGACCAGCACGACAAATTTCGAAATACCAAGGAGGCAGTGTGATGTTTTGGGGTGGTATTATGCTGGGAGGCAGAACAGACTTGATTTCGTTTCCTGCGAGTGTAACGGCTGAAAATTAGGTGGACCTAGTACTGAAGCCCATAGTGAGACTCTGGAGAGGTGCACACGGTGAGAATTTCACTTTTATGCAAGATAATGCTTTTTCGCATACCAACAACCTCGCGCGACATTATCTTGAAAGAAAGGGAATCGTTATTTGGGACTGGCCAGCTTGCTCTCCAAACCTAAATCTTATTGAACATTTATGGGATAATCTCAAAAGCAAAATTAGATCGAGCCAAGGTATGTCAAGAACCCCACAAGAGCTCATCCAAGCCGCCACAGAAGAGTGACCAAATATCACCCCAGAGGAGTTCGAAACCTAATCCAAAGCATGCCCAGACGGGTTCAGGCTTGTATCAGGTAAGAAGAAGTAATAGAAGCTACTGAGGTCGGGAAAGAAACACCGTATCAAACACTTAATTTCTCAAGTATTATCTAACAGTTTCATTTATGATTTGGTATAGTTATTCCTAAGTTGGGGAAAATCTATTTGTCGAAATTGCAAGAGAACTGTGAGCTCTGTGCGGTGAAAAGGATTAGGCAGTCTGATCCCATTTTGCTAAAGATAAACAATCTGTTCTTATCTTAAACTATGCTGGGTAACTGTACCGCATGCGCTAATTGCAACAAACCGGTGTCTGATCGGGACCCATCAAATTCTAAAGTGCAGTGCAATGGTTGTAAAAGGATGATTCATGTCGCCTGTATGGACATCGCCCAGGGCAATCATATGACGCGTCAGAGGCTTAAAAACTCTAAAATTGCGTGCAATTCTTGTGGCTCTGCCATGGAATCCTTGATTTACCTTAAAGCAATGCTAAACCCTTTCAAGCTTGATATACGTCAGGAAATTGATAATTTCAAAGCCAAGTTAGACACTTTCAACAAAAACTCAGCCTCAGTAGAAAAAATTACGTCTGTTTAATTCGCGGATAGCATCGCACAGAAAGCCGTAGAGAGAGTAAGCCGTTCTAGGAATGTTCTCATCAGGGGTGTTCCCGAAATTGAGGGTAATACTGAAACTAAGAGAAAACAAGATGAGTCCACGGTTAGGGCCGTTCTTTCAGTAGAAGGCTGTGATGCAAAGCAAAGCTGTCTTTCGTGCGGGTAAACCCAAAATCAATGGAAAATTTCCCCGAATGTTCTAAGTAATTATACCCGTGGATAACGATGCCCGCACTTTTCTGAGAAACAAGAATAAAATGATTGAAAAGGCGACAACAGCTAAGATATCCATTATTTGTGATCAAACTCCGATGCAGGTCCAGGTTTTGAATGACGTACGTACTGAACTTGAAAAAAGAAAGACGAACGGCGAGAAAAATCTTACCATCAAATATCGGAAAGGAAATCCTAGAGTTGTTGATAGTTTTTGCCAATAAAAAAACATCTTCTTCTCTGAACTGGTAAATATTCTGCACAAATCCATGCTCGTTAAAATCTAAATTCAATGAATTCGTATGCCCCATTCAGGATCTCAAACCAGACATTATTTCCATATCGGAAACATGGCTAAAACCTATTGACCCTGAATGCCTCGTTGACTTGAAGGGTTAAAGTATATTCAGAGCTGACAAGCAGAATCGAAAGGGAGGAGGAGCTTGCGTATATAATGAAATCACCTCCCATTTTTCTGTCCAATCCAAGTAAATGTCACTACAGTTCCCGAAATAAAAGCAGTGCATATTCGCCTTAACAAAAGTGCTTCGTCTGTTAACTTAGCTTGTATATATAGACCAGGTGATATCTCCAAACAGGCGAATAACCAGCTTATAAGTTATCTCATGCACCTTTCCTCGATGAGTAACATGTTAATTCCCGGCAACTTCAACTACATAACTTGGACAATCCATCATGAACCAGATTCTGATACCTCGAAAACAAATTTCATGGAATTTATTCAGACCTCAAATCTTTTTCAACCAGTAACTGAGCCAACAAGATACCGTATCCGAAATGAGCCTCATACACTTGACCTGATACTAACTAACGATCAACAAGTCATTTCACAACACAATATCTTGCCTCCTGTAGGTATCTCTGATCACGTATCTATCACAACATATCCAAAGAATATTCAGAACAGGAGTGCGAGCATTATGGAGTACACTGTGACTGATTTCGGGTCGTTTACTATTGAACTTTCACTTATTGACTGGTCAACAGTTTTGCCTCGTTAGAAGATCCAAATACAATGTATGATACTTTCTCTAAAACTCCATCTACTTTGACTGAAAAGCATTCTCTAAAAAAAAGTCAGAAAAATCCACTTAAACCTTGGATAAATAGTGATTTATTAGCGCTATTTCACCATAACAGAAGACTATGGAAGAGATATAAGCGAACGAATAATATAGCGGATTACCACCTTGCTGACGCATTTGAGAGTGTCTACACATTTGAACCACAATCTGACCAACTTTTCCATTCACTGGCAGATCGATTAGACACGAGCTTAGAACATGTAAAATTCACTCCAGAAAAAATAAGGAAGCACATATCTAACCTGAAAAACCATTCCTCGCCTGGACTTGACGGTGTTAGCTCATACTTTCTGAGAAGGCTAGCTGATGAACTTTCTTATCCTTCATCACTTATTATGTCCACATCGTTTGATAAGTCGCGTGATCCATCGGCCTGGAAAAAAGCTTCAATGACTGCTGTGTATAAGAAAGGAGGTAAGTTGAACCCACCAAACTACAGCCTTCTGTCGATTCCATCCAAGTTGTTGAAGCAATGGCGACATTTTTGTTAAAGAACGTAAAACTACTGAGCGAACAACATGGCTTCATCAAAGAAAAATCTACAATGACGAACTTATTATCCATGTTGAACAACTGGACTCTCTCAAACGACTTGAAGAAACCAACCGACGTGATATACTTGGATTTCGCGAAAGCTTTCGATCGAGTAACAGTGCGTAGACTCATGTACAAGTTGGATATATGTGGTATTCCAGACAGGCTTAGAGACTGAATTGGGACTACATGTCACGGTTCGTGTGGGGCAGAGCTTCTCATCTGAAAGACAAGTTACTAGTGGTGTCTCCCAGGGATCTGTGCTCGGACCGCTTTGGTTTCTGATTATTGCCTGTGATCTCGCCCTAAGTATTAGGTGCAAGATATCCTTCTACGCTGATGATACTAAAATATACGCGAACCCTTACTCTCATCATGAGGTCTTGCGGAGTGACTTGGACGCTATAAATCAGTGGCGTACGGATTGGCTTTTGCGCTCAATATGGACAAGTATGTAGTGCTCCATATCAGGAAAATAACTCAAACATCAATATTCTAGAAGAGGTTTTCCGTTACGCAGGGTGTCATCGCGCGTGGACCTGGGGATTACCGAAACCTTCAGACTTGACCTGGTAGGAACCCGTTCGAAGTATTTGTAAAAATGAGATAGCCTCATTTATCTCATGCGGCGGTCATTTTCTTACCTCTTATTTTTGAGCTCGATTCGTTTATGTAAACTATAGATGAGACCTCTCTTGTAATACGGAGGACCAGTCTGGTGTACAGTGTCAGTTCGTGACCGTGAAATGCAAGTAAATGTGCAACAGGAGGCTACACGGATGTCATACCCATATTATGGTACTAACCGACCATCCTACTTGGAACGACTGAACAGTGCGGGTTTACTAACTTTTGAATGTCGACGCCTCCGTGGGGAACTAATAGTATCATTTCGAAATATAAAGTATAACTATGGGTGTCTCATATCTCATTTATTTGTGTTTAACCAGGACTCGCGTCTACGAGGTCTACAAGAGAGATTTTGTACATGACAGCGGGATTCTTTCCTTTGTAATCGCATTTTCAGTGCCTGGAATAGTAAAAATCCTATGTGAGCCTAAGTAAATACAAAATAATGGAATTTTGCAAACAAACAAATGATCCCTGAATATATGTGGAAATGAAATTGACTGGATGAAACTGACTGATAAAAACTAATTGAATATAACATGGCCTATAGAGTTCTTGAAACAATTCACGGAGGTTGCATCGATGACTTCGGAACAAAGTCCATTCCAGGCACTGAAAATGCGATTACAAAGGAAAGAATCCCGCTGTCATGTACAGAATCTCTCTTGTAGACCTCGTATACGCGAGTCCTCGTTAAACACAAATAAATGAGACATGAGACCTCCATAGTTATACTCTATATTTCGAAATGATACTATTAGGTCCCCACGGAGCCTTTAATGTCAAGCTAAAAATAATAATGTGGAAGGCCACAGGTATGGCCAATATCCATAACTTCTGGCACGAGAAGTTTAATAAGCTGCTTGGTGTCCTAACGAAACAGATCACGTGTGTCCTTCAACATTCTAGGAAAACAACGAAGTTTCTAACACAAGGCTTAACATGTATGCTACCTAAGAGCGATAAAACACAGGATCCGTCTAATATAGGCCAATCACTTGCCTACCAACCCTCTACAAAATACTCACCACATGCATATCCAATCAAATATACCAACACCTTGACGACAACAATAAATTAGCTGAAGAGCAGAAAGGATGCAGAAAGAAACCCCACGGTTGCAAGGAACAACTCAACATCGATTCTTTGATAATATCCATAACTTTTGGTACAATAAGTTTAATAATCTCCATGGAGCCCTAACAGAACAGCTCACGTATGTTCTTCAACATCCCAGGAAAACACCCACTTTCCTAACACAAGGCTTATTATATATGCTACCTAAGAGCGATAGAACACAAGATCCGTCTCAGTATAGGCCGATCACTTGTCTGCCAATGCTCTATAAAATACTGAACTCATGCATGTCCAATCGAATATACGACCTTGATGACAACAATATATACAGAGGAGTAGAAGGGATGCAGAAAGAAACACCAGGGGTGTAAGGAACATTTCATCATCGATTCTGTGTAAACAAAACAGGAACACGGAGGGCATCGGAATGTTCATTCAACTTTTCTCGATTATCTGAAGGCATTCGATAGTACCGCCCATTCTTGGCTTGTCGAAGTATTACAGATATACAAAATTCATCCAGTCCTAGTAGAATTCTTGAAGTCAATAATGAAAAACTGGCGCACGTCTGTGCAGGTCAACATGAAAAATAAGTCAATTAAAACCGTCGTGTAAATTTTCAAGGAGACTCTTTGAGTCCACTATGGTTCTGTTTGGCTATGAACCCTTTGTCTTCAATGCTCAATAGAACAGGGTACGAATTTAGGATAAAAGCAGATAGAAACTATCACACAATATCCCATGCTATATATGGATGACATCAAATTATATGCTTCGAACAAAAAGCAATTGGATGATCTGATGAGAGTTGTCAGCAAGTTTTCGGCAGATGTTCATATGAAACTCGGGATTGAAAGAATGTAAAACCCTGAACATTCAAAGAGTGAAATTCATAAATGTTCAAACACAACTCCCAAATGGTGTTATTTTACAGTGTATGAAAGATGGCGGATACAAAAAACCAGATTGCTAAACCAAAAACAGTCAAAGGAAAAGATTCGTTCAGAGTCTGAAGAAGGTGCTGAAGTCAATGTTGAACTCGGGGAATCTAGTCAAAGCAATTAACATCTACTCAATTTCAGTGTTGCTTTACTCATTTGGAATAATCAGATAGACTCAGACAGGACTGGATGATATTCAAAGGCAGACCCGAACGATGCTGACAAAGTACAATAATCACCATCCAAAATCGTCTGTGATAAAAACAAATTTAAAGCGGAAAGAAGGACGACGCGGATTGATGGATGTTGTCAACTTACATACCAAACAGATGTCAGAGAATTCTTCTCTGCAAAAGCTTGCACTTCTGACCTCCACAGAGTAGTATCGTTGGCTGTTAAGGGATATACACCTCTGAATCTTGCTACCAATGATGACCTGCTGAATCTTCCGTTCCTATCAGATACTGAAAAACAAGAGCAATGGTCAAGACAAGAATTGCATGAACGATATCACCATGAGATTAATCAACCACACATCGACAAAGTAGCCTCCAACAAATGGTTGATGAAGAGAGAAATATTCGCGGAAACAGAAGGATTCCTTATGGTCATTCAAGACCACGTGATCGCTTCAAACATCTACAAAAAATTTATTATTAAGAACGGAGCATTACAAAGAGATAAGTGCAGAAAATGCCATATAAGATCGATGACAATACGTCATATTACGTCCGGCTGCGAACAACTGGCCAATACGGACTATCTTCACAGGCATAATAAGAAGTGCAAAATTATTCATCAGAATAATAGACATAGTGGTGTATGATAAGAGAGCCAGAATAGCAATGCTGGTGAATGTCACCCTACCGAATAATAACAAATTTTCAATGAAATAAAACTAAAGTATTTAGATTTTCATTATATTAACAAAACTATGACTGGTTTCACCATACTCTGGCTTCATTAGATACATAGACCTAACCTAACCTAACCTTTCTATCTGATGAAGTCACAGTGTGGTGAAACCAATCATATATTTGTTAATATAATGAAAATCTAAATACTTTAGTTTTATTTCATTGAAAATATGTATATCGATTTTCATCAAGTAAATACCTCCGCAATCAAAGAAAAAAGAATAATTACAAAGTGCTAAACAAGTTCCAAGAGAAAAAGTCCAAATACACATACCTTGCATTGAGATCAAGCAGATGTGGCACCTCAAGAAAATAGATATTGCTCCTGTCATCATATCCTCGACTGGGTTAATACCCAAAACTTTGAATGATAGCCTTAAGAAATCAGAATTACATAAGAATATCTATATAGAAATGCAGAAAGCTGTAATTCTCAATACATGTAGGATAGTTAGAAAATTTATGTCAAGTATATTTTGATAATTTGATTGAGGAGGTCGTTACTTGATAAAATTGATATACATATTTTCAATGAAATAAAACTAAAGTATTAAGATTTTCACTATATTACCAAAACTATGACCGGTTTCACCACACTGTGGCTTCATCAGATATATAAAAACTAATCAGAGTTGTTCCTTATATATTAGTCTTATTTCCTACTTAATATTACAATAGGTACAAGAGGTATGTTGGAAAACTCATCGAAGTTGCTTACTTTATTAATTAAAAGATTGAGTAAAGGAGAAGGATTTAGATCTAATTGACTATTAAGTAACCTACCTGAATTCTTTTCTTTGTAGATCTCTAAAATTTCCAATAGATTGAGTTTTTGTCTGTTATTTATTTTCATTGTGTAAAATTTTAAATTATCACTAAAGTTATGGTTTTCTTCGAGTAAGTGATTAGAATAATGGGAATCTGATTTACTATAATTAAAACTACGTTTGTGCTCGGATAATCTAACTTTGAAATTTCTGACAGTTCTACCAGGATAAATTTTATTACAATCCCCGCAAAACAGTTTATAAACACCGGATTTATTACTTTTATCAATTTTAGATTTGCAGTTTTTGATATGTCGGCCTCAAGAATTATCAATTTGGAATGCTATATTGAAATTATAATGCGAGACGAATGATTTTAATTTTAGACTAGGATTACCAATATAAGTTAAGCTGTTGTATTTTGTGTCTGAACTTTTCATATTTGGAAATGCTTCCTGGATTGCTATTTGAAATTTTTTGCGTGAAATCATGTTCTCAATCATAGTTGGACTGTAACCGTTATTGACTGCTATTTGTTTAATTATATTTAGCTCTTTTATGAAATTATTTTGTGACATTGGGATATTAACGAGTCTATGTACCACACTATTGTAAGCTGCTAATTTATGTGGATAAGGATGTGTAGATGAGCTGTGAATAGTATGGTAGAATAAGCTATCGCATACAGATAATTCTATTCACAGCTCATCTACACATCCTTATCCACATAGATTAGCAGCTTACAATAGTATGGTACATAGACTCTTTTATATCCCAATGTCACAAAATAATTTCATAAAAGAGCTAAATATAATTAAACAAATAGCAGTCAATAACGGTTACAGTCCAACTATGATTGAGAACATGATTTCACGCAAAAAAATTTAAATAGCAATCCAGGAAGTATTTCCAAATATAAATATTTCAGACACAAAATACAACAGCTTAACTTATATTGGTAATCCTAGTCTAAAATTTAAATCATTCCACTCGCATTATAATTTCAATAAAGTATTTCAAACTGATAAATCTTTAGGCCCACATATCAAAAACTGCAAATCTAAAATTGATAAAAGTAATAAATCCGGTATTTATAAACTGTCTTGCGGGATTGTAATAAAATTTTAGTGGTAGAACTTTCAGAAATTTTAAAGTTACATTAACCGAGCACAAACGTAGTTTTAATTATCATTAATCAGATTCCCATTATTCTAATCACTTACTTGAAGAAAACCATAACTTCAATGATAATTTCAAAATTTTACACAATAAAAATAATTGGTAAAAACTCAATCTATTAGAAATTTTAGAGATCAACAAAGAAAAGAATTCAGGTACGTTACTTAATAGTCAATTAGATCTAAATCCTTCTCCTTTACTCAATCTTTTCAATTCATAAAGTAAGCAACCCGATGGGTTTTCCAACATACCTCTTGTACCTATTGTAATATTAAGTAGGAAATAAGACTAATATATAAGGAATAACTCTGTTCATAATTTTGTATCTATCTGATGAAGCCACAGTGTGGTGAAACCGGTCATAGTTTTGTTAATATATTGAAAATCTAAATACTTTAGTTTTATTCGATTGAAAAAAAAATCAAGTATATTATAATCGAGCCTATTCCCTTTAAATGCTGGATCTGGGAAAGGTAAATTAGATGAAGATTGCATCAAGCCAATTTTTCATAATTTGGTGTAAAAGAGTTTCTAGGATGGGAAATTTAAACTTATCGACTTTGACGTAATATCTCGAGAGCGCTAGACGCGACTTTCAGGAATCATTTTATCTGTAAAAACTTGTTCGTTCCATAGTGAATCTTATTCTGAATTAAAATAACCTTTTTTCTCATCTTTCCTGGATAAATCAATAATACCAATTTCCACGGCAAAGAAAAGTTTGCAGAAGTGCTCTTAATTAAGGAAAATGACCCCACTCCCTTCACTGTATTTTTTTGTGTGAGTAATTCATTTGCGCCAACAAATTCACGCCAGCTTATGTCGTATTTGTTTTCTTCAATATGAATTATAGACAACTTCTATTCCGTTGAATGAAGTTCTTTTTTCATTTTGCAAATAATATTGCATATGCTCCTCATCTAACCTAATTTTAACTATTGAAGTACCTTGCTTAAGTATATTCCATGCGCTAATTATGACAATACGAAAATTAATTCTTGTAATGGCATGTGAGACAAGTTTTCTGATAATTTTCCATCGGGTTACATTTTTTTGGTTAATACAGTATTCTCTGTATTAAGGGATAGTTAGGAAATTTATGTCAAGTATACTCAGAGGCAAAATTAGCAGAACACTCGAAAATTTAACCAAATTTTAAGTCCGATATTTTTCCTAATTCTCAACCGATTTAGATGATTATTTCGTCAAGTTATAGATCAACTCTTCTGCTTTGTAGAAATCGAAAGAGAAAACAAAAAAAAATGAAGAAAATTTTATACGGGGGCAAAATTAAAAGTGTTTTTTTGTCAAAAATTCGTAACACCCAGTGGAATTTCGTGGTCCGCGTTGAAACGTACAATATCATGGTCTGTCAAGACACATCTTCCTACAGTAACACCCTTCTTGTTTCATGCCTTTATCTCTTTTTTTGCAAAATATATTTAATTTCAAGTGGAAAATCACCATTTTGGAGAAATTCCATTGAATCAAGAAATTGTCATTAAAATTCGTCTATCAATTTGGAATTTTCTTATTATCACTCAGGCGTGTCGAAATTGTCGTTTGCGATTTTTATGTTCGAATTGCATCAGTTATTGATGACAATTTGGTTAATTTGGTGAAAATTAGGAATTCATAGGAGATAACAGTCGGTAGGTATTAAAATACACAAGCGAATTCTGGGACCATTGATAAAACTTTTCATTTACACATGTGCACACCTTTTTTTATCAAATATGAAATACAACACACGTTTTTTTGTATATGACCACATTTGCACTTGTTCAAAGAATGAGAGTTTTCCATTCTTTGATTTGATACAAATTCGATCGGTTGCGGTGTTTTGTGATTCTTTTACTGTTTACGATTCGAAACGGTATTTTTCATTCAGAATGAGAGATTTACCACCAACCTCAGTAGCAAGGGCAGTTACATTAATCGAGGAAGGGCGCACCTACAGCTCAGTCGGTACCATGTTGGGTGTCTCGACGTCGGTTATCCATCGAATCTACCGACGTTACAGGGAAACTGGATTGTACGTGAGGAGGCGAGCACAAGGATGAAATCGGGCCACCCGCGCTATACATGACCGTTTCATCGTCAATCAATCCATAAGAAATCCTCGTCTTACTGCTGTTCAGGCACGTAACCTTTTGCAAGCAGTGGATAACATTAACCTCAGTATGTAGACAGTCAGAAGACGATTAAATGAAGTTGGTCTGAAATCATACGCGCAAGCAAGAGCACCAGGACTCGATAGAGCCCATCGGGTAACAAGATTGGCGTTTGCTAGGGAGCATGTAGCATGGACAATCAATCAGTGGAGACGAGTTTTATTTAGTGATGAGAGCCGATATTGTGTGAATTTCGTGGATGGTAGAGATAGAATATGGAGGCATCGAGGGGAACGGTACAATCAAGCGAACTTCGCAGGAACTGAGCAATACGGTGGAGGGTCAGTTATGATATGGGGTGGCATATGCTTGGGAGTACGAACAGAACTGGAGATTATTGGCAATGGATCACTTAATGCCCATCGGTATATAACAGAAATCTTGGAGCCCCATGTTGTGCCGTTTGCTCCTTGCATACAGGAAAATTCCTTTTTTATGCACGATAAAGCGCGCCCTCATACTGCGCGCATAGTGATAGAATATCTCAATGAAGTTGGGATCACACGAATGGACTGGCCGTCGCGGTCACCGGATTTAAACCCGATCGAACACGTTTGGGACATTCTTGGAAGAAGGGTTCGACAACGGAATCCAGGCAACAGTGAAGAGCTGACATTGGCATTGGTGGAAAAGTGGAACAACATACCTCAACAGATGATAGACAACATCATTGGGAGTATGCGAAATCGTATGCGCGCTGTAATAAGAGCTCGGGGGGGTCATACTCGCTACTAAAATCAAATGTTTTTTTTTTGGGTCATCATGAACATTTTTCTTAACATGTTGATTTCATTTCACGAGTGTATCGCCAGAATACACACCTGCTCTCAATTTTTGACAGGAATGATAATTATTATAGAGTGTCACACAAAATTATTCAAAAATAAACGTGCATAATCAACGATTTTTCCAGTGTACTTCGAGTTCTCCCGGAGCGTGAAATTGGCCAGTGAATTTCGAAAATTTTCATTTCGTTAGATTTCCGCTTCTCTAATTCTGATTTTATTTTTTGGCTAACCTCCGATGTTATGCACCTACGCAAGATTAAAAATAAATTCTTGAAATTTGTGACTTTTCGCTTCAAATTGGATATCTCTTGTAAAAATAGAGATAAATGCATAAAACAAGAAGGGCGTTACTGTAGGAAGATGTGTCTTGACAGACCATGATATTGTACGTTTCAACTCGGACCACGAAATTCCACAGGGTGTTACGAATTTTTGACAAAAAAAACACTTTAAGTTTTGCCCCCGTATAAAATTTTTTTCAAATTTTTTTTGTTTTCTCCTATAACTTCTTCAAAGCAGAAGAGTTGATCAATAACTTGCCGAAAAAATCATCTGAATCGGTTGAGAATTAGGAAAAATATCGGACTTCGAATTTGGTTAAATTTTCGAGTGTTCCGCTAATTTTGCCTCCGAGTGTACATGCGGAAAGAGTCTCTTTTTTTCTTTTATTTGTTTCTTTCTTAAAATATACCTTAATTTTTTCCTTTATTTCATTGAAATATCTCAAAAAGGATCAATTTTAACAACTTTTCGAAATTTACAAAATCCATGAGGTAATATTCAAAACATCGGGTGATTCCATAAAAATTTGGTTTTGTGTATTTCCACACAACTGAAATTATTTATTCAGATTTTTCTTATTTTATCTCAAATTTTCGATTTGATTGCTACGAAATTCAAGATTACAAAATGAAGATCGAAATGAAAGAGATAGAATTGTTCAACCGTTTAGAGTAAAAGATTTGCTTTTTTACTAGATCTTTTTTCAGAATGGTTTTTTTTCCGTAAAACACTGAGTCGTATATATTCCTCCGATATTCGGACGTCCGTTTGTAGACATGTGCCGCCTGCGATATTGTGTTTGTCAACAAGATAATCACCGAAACATGTCAGGATCAATTTTGTCGAACCTTCAGATAAAAATATCTCAAAATATGATATCACAACCAGACGAGGGATATTCGCACATAAAAACGTGTGCGGTTAAGGGACACACGTTAGGAACGAAGTTACCCCAATTCCTAAAATAACTCGAAGTAGGTATAATCTGTATTTATTTTCTTTTATTTCTTAATACAAATAGTATGAGATTCAAAACGAATCAAGAAGTTTCATTTAATGTTTTGTGAAGCTAATATTTATTTTTCCTTCTATAATATGCTGCTAACTATATTTGCATCATAACCATTATCTATTGCGACCAACTTTATGTTGGTAAGGATGTGCCGATGTATAATGAATTGTGATATCTGTATGAGAAGGATTGAAAACTGGTGTTTTTATTTTATCTTGTTATTAATAAGTCTAGGAAATTGATCGAGTTGTTCTGTTTTATTTCAGAAATGAATTTTATATTTGGTTGCAGGTTGTTGATGACATTTTCAATTACAGTGAATTGTCTGTTTGTTCCTGTGAAATACACAATAATTTCATCGACATATCGATGATATGTAATATGAATTGTAATTCTTCAGACGTATAAATGTACAGAAAATAAGAATGAGAATATAAATACAAATGTTCCTAAGTAATTAAAAGCTTATTGGGTTGCTCCTTCTCAAGTCGTTATTGGTGACATGTATATTCAATAAAATTAAAATAAATTTTCAGTCAAAAATTCATACGAACTAATTGCCAATATTGAAGATACCATAATATCACCTAATTCCAAACTCATTTCTTTCGATGTTAAGAATCTATTTCCCAACATTCCTCCCAAAGATACGTACTACTTGGTTGAAGAATTATTAGAGAGGAATCATGTCAATACGATCATTAAATCAGATATTCTTTCAGATATCACAATTTGTTTAGATCAAAATTATTTCCATTTCAATAACAAATATTATACTAGTGGAGACGGCTTGATTATGGGCAATCCGTTAAGTCCTTTGTTAGCAGAAATATTCATGAATAATTTAGAGAAATCAATTCATAATCATCCACTTAGTAAATTTTGTTTATACTGGTATCGCTATGTAGACGATATCATCATTTGCAGAGACAGTTAAAAATTTCCGAAAATCATAAAAATTCATTAAATCCAAAAATTGCATTCTCAACCGAAATAGAAAGCAATAATTCGATAAATTTCTTGTTCTTCATGTTTTCGCAATTAACCATAAGCCGTCACATACAGATATTATAATACATAACTCGTCGTGTCATCCGTATCAACATAAAATGTCAGCATTCAACAGTTTTATTCATAGATAATAAAAATCAGAATTTCAACAATTTTAATGAAAAATTCACTAGTATTAAGGGTAACAATGTTAATAGTAATTCCAATAATGAAATTAGACATTAGTATAGTATGAATATTCTTAATAATGTGAAAAATAATTCGTTTGAAGATGATAGATATATGGTTAGTAGAAATAGGAAAAATAACGAAATTGAAGGCAGTCGTTATGAATTACGAGATAGAAATAGAATTAAAAACGAGATAGATTTCAAATTTTATATTGTAAATTGATTTCTCTTTAGCATAATAAGTATAGTTAGATAGTGTAAATAGAATTAGGAGTTAGTATGTATAGAATATGAAATACTTATTTCATTTTTGAGTTTATGTTTATTATGACATTAGTCATATTTTCTTTAGATTAAAAAAGTTCCTCGAAGAAATAATATATGGGCGATTTCAACCCAAATTATAGGGTCCATAATGATTCTTAAACATATATAGATCAAAATCGGCATCACTTGGAAGACTGAACCTAGCCATCGGGGCTATCTCGGTCAAACAGAGAGGGATTTTGAGGAAATATCGCAGGTTATGTATTTTTTATTATCTCCTTAGTCATTTTCATGACCTTGTTTGCTATGTAAAATCTTTTTTTTTGATTTGTTTGCTGGTTTGTCTTTTTCCATTGTTACAGATTCCTGTCCCGAACCCCCTTATTTTCACCCTTGTCTTCGTTAGGAAATCATGGAATGTAAGAGAGAATGAAGCGGCGATTTATATTTATAATTTATATTTATATATATATTTATATATATATATATATATATATATATATATATATATATATATATATATATATATATATTGAAAAATATAATGAGAGCCGGCAACATTGTACATAAACTAATTGAATAAGGTATCGCGGCTGCTCTCGCGCTCTTCTCAGTTTGACTACAGTGCTGTACAGTTCGAAATATATACGTTTAGTTGGGGAGATTGGATTTTCATTTACTTAAGTAAGTATAATATTAAAAATATAGTCTTGAAGAACGTTACAGGTGTCCCGCCATGCACGAAGCACATTATGTTTCACACCAAAAGTGGCACTTCCTCGAGCAATAAAGGTAACTCCTCCACAAGAAATTTCCGAAAAGCGGGACCGTTTAGTCTGTTACACAGAAAAAATGGCTCAATCAAATAATTTCCAATTATTCCGACCCTGATAGTGAGAATTGTTCTTGATGATGGGGGGTAAGGACGTGCCGATGTATAATGAATTATAATATCTGTATCAGAAGGCTTATGATAAATTGAAACTGGTGTTTATTTTTTGACCTTGTTACTGTTAAGTCGAGGAAATTGATTAAATTGTTCTGTTCTATTTCAGAAGTGAATTTTATTTTTGGGTGCAGGTCGTTGATATTTTCGAATACAGTGAACTGTATGTTTGTTCCACTTGAAACACACAATAATGTCATCGACATATCGATACCAATATATGAAATGTTTACTAAGTGGGTGTTTATGAATGGTTTTTTCTATGTTATTTTCGCAAAAGCAGATAAAGGCAATATAGTTATAGCGAAAAATAAATAAGATTATATTTCCAAAGCATTAGATTTTATTAATGATTCCAATTATTCAGTTATATCCCGAGATCCAACTAACAAATTCAATAAGAAAGTGAAGACAGTCATTGAAAACTACAAATCCATCATTACAGATAGCGGAAAAAACCCGCTTAGTAAATATTTCCTAAGTGAACAGACAAATCACTGTACTAGAAAATTTCATCAACAACGTGCACCCAAAAATAAAATTCACTTCTGAAATAGAACAAAACAATTCAATGAATTTCCTAGACCTAATAATAACGAGGTCAAATAATAAGGACCAGTTTTCAATTTTTCATGAGCTTTCTCATACAGATATCATAATTCATTATACATCGGCACATCCTTACCAACATAAAGTTGCAGCATTTCACAGCTATATACATAGACTCTTGAACACACCGATGTCTAATGATAATTATTTCAAAAATTGAATTTGATAAAACAGATCACAATAAATAATGGTTATGATGCAAATTTAGTTAGCACCATACTACATAGGAAAAAACGAAAACTAGCTTTACAACATATATATCCAATCGGTGAACACCAAGACAAGAAATTCAATAGTTCAACATATATAGGCAATATTAGCAATAATGTGAAATCCTTCTTAAAAATTCAAATTCATATATAGCGTTCAAAACATCAACAAATTTAGGTTCATTCATCAGGAATTATAAACCTCTAATTAATGAAGAAAATAAATCAGGTGTTTATAGATTGGATTGTGCAGATTGCAATTGTTTTTATATAGGTAGAACAGGAAGAAATTTTATTGTTAGAATCTCTGAACATAAACGCAGTTTCATCAATGGAAAAACCGATTCTAATTATTCAAATCATCTTAGGGGAAATGGTCACTCTTTCAATTCAGAATTTAAAATCCTACATTCTGAGAAGAGAGGTATAAAACTCAACCTTCTGAAAGCACTTGAAATTCACAGATTCAGGAATTCACCAGAAATTCTTAATGATCAGGTAGACATAAATAACTCACCCTCATTAAATTTATTTTCTAAACGTTAGTTCAAGTACGGATAGCTCTGAGTTGATTGCCTCTTTAGTATATATAAAAATCTGTTAGTAAAATATATTTGTAGTATTCATTCGCTCTTGATAAAGATACCGTGTATCGAAACGCGTCGAGCATTTAATAATATATTTTAGTAGAAATCATCGTTTACTTGTATTTGTGAAAATAGATTTCTAACACATTGAAGCCTCGTCAATTGAATTTTTGCAGAAATTAAAGCCTACTAGTAATTTTTTTCTTTAAATTAGAAGTGCTTTCAATTCAGCGAATGCATACAATCCTTTAATAATTTTTTGCTCGAGAACGCTTGGAGATACGAAAAAATTACAAGTGTCAAAAGAGTCTCTCAATTGAATGGAGATAACGAAAATTGGTTTTACGCTGATCAGTGGCGTACTGTAAAAAAATTTGAAAGGGCAAAATAAGACATGGCTCCGGAAAAGAAAATACCTTGTAGATTCTAGTTAATATTTATGACGTGTAATGATGGAGGCTGTAAAAAATAGCTTGGATTCCAAATTTGATCTGAATATCACGAATATTGCAGAAGTTTTGAAGCGAAAACCTGTAGCTCCGTAACGAAGCTTTTGCGGACCTATGTATATATAATTTATTTTCTTAAAATTGCATGTAGATTTGCCAGCTCAAGTTGTGACATACTTTATGTAACACCCTGTATACCTGGTTTCCAGGGTTCAAAAGTGACGAATCGATCCATCCGCGGAAATCAACGAGTCAAATTTAACTCGATATTTCCTTGGGACATCTGTGAGAATTGCAGGATTGTAATTGTGAAATAAATGAAAAATGGAATCATACCGAAAAAGAATTTGGTTTTCTATAACTTCCAACAATTTTGAGCATATGGGTAATTTCAAGGATTACGTAGGATTCTTAGTTTCACTATGTGACACTATTCTAATTCTTTCATTGAAGTAGGCTTTAGCTTCATCAAGTGTTAAGTTATAAACGTTCTTGAAACGCATATATTCAGCTGATAAAGCTTAAATCTGACAACAAATTCCTTTCTAAACTCATTAACTATTAAGAAACACTGTAAAAAAAGCTGTTGAAAGCGGGAATGACGTGAAGAAATAGTTTCCCCTGTAATATAGTCATATTTCACAATGAATCATGGAGCCTTTTCTATATTCCTCGTTGACAACATGTTTTATCGCTCCCTTTCAACAGCACTTAGGACATTTTACCCATTCCTCTTCAGTATGGGTTCAGAGTGTCCGAGAATATGAAAATAGAGACCCATTTTTTCACGTTGATTCCTCGTCTCGTATCAAACAATCTAAAATTGTCAGCGTATACCCTTTCTGCAACCCATGTCATCCTAAACTACATTAATCATATTTTATATATGCTAAGCTCTGGAAGAAAAATATACACTTCTATAAATTCGCGTGTTACACTCTACGGCGTTTGATAGAAGTGTTAGGAATGTTTCTAGCGCATTTAATCATTTTTCAATTTAGAAGACATGAAAATATTTCCGGAACGGTAGTGAACATTTTTCAAGGAATTCGTTTTGTCACCTGGAAATATAATATTTTATGGGTGGATATATTCGAGGCTGCTTCTAGGTTTTTAATAATTTCGCTTCAACACCGACATTTTGTCTGTATGTATGTAAGTGTCGTCAATATGTACATATTATATACAGGGATATCCACCGGGACCGTCCGTTAAAAACTTTTTGAGTTCCAATTACAATATCAAGCTGAAATTTTATACCCGGCCATAACTAGCGATTTCCAATTGAAGTGAAATATTTTCGAAGTGATACCATTTCCGGTTAAAACGGAAGTGGGTCATCACTTTGTTATTTCAAATGGCAATCTACCTTTTTTATTATACATCTAGAACCGACATTTGAGCAAGACATAAAATACCCTTGTAGTTAGCACTTATCTGTCAAAAATTTTGACAGATTTAATTATTTTTGTTATAAACTCGTTTTTGAGGAACATTTAAAAGAATTGTAGCTCGCTCGTAGATCTTTTGCTTTACATACACAATTTTTGCTTGGGTGGATAGAAGAAGGATCAAATAAGTTTTTAAGCAATCTACACATGTCAAATATTGATTGCGTTGTATTGTATATTTTTTTTAAATTTGGCCTCATTCAAACAGCAATAACTCAATTTTTTCCAATTGCACGTGCCAATTTTTATATCGCCATCAGATGAAGCGTCAAATTTCAGATGGAATTGTTTAAGCATGTACTCTACCCATCTCCCGATGTTCCGAAATAATTTGGACATATATGATTTTTGCAAGAACTAACAGAGAATGCTTTGAAATAATTCAATCAAGTAGCTAAACTGGCCACGCTTACCTGACAGGTGCTGAATTGGTTTTCTTCTAGTTTCTATGTATTTGGTTCCTCCAAATTGCAGAAAATTGTTTCCAATCCTTCAAAATTTTGTTTTACTCATAGACGCCAAATTTGGAAATTGGTTATTGAATTGCCTGCAATTTCTACCCACTTTTTTTGACATTCTAAAATGAATGGAAAATAGATTAAATATATTTCCGTTTGAAAAACCAGTGGTTTTATTCCAAATGTGATGTATTGTTTGGATATTTTCAATCTGAAATAACGACAATTCTTGTTGAAATATCAAATTCAAAGTGACAAGTACATTAATTTTAGGCACCTGTCAGGTGAGCGGAGCCAGTTCAGCTACTTGATTCAAATATTTCAAAGCATTCTATGTTAGTTCTTGCAAAATCATCAAAATTCAATATATTCCCAAACTATAAGAGATGGGTATAGTACATGCTTATACAATTCCATCTGAAATTTGACGCTTCATCTGATAGCGATATAAAAATTGGCACGTGCAATTTGAAAAAATTGCATTTTTGCTGTTTGTAAAAGGCCGAATTCAAAAAATCATAGAAGAAAACGCAATAAACATTTGACATGTGCGGATTGCTTAAAAAATTCCTTGATCCTTCTTCTATCCACCCAAGCAAAAATTGTGTCTGTTGTGCAAAAGATCTACGAGCTACAATTTTTTCAAATGTTCTTCAAAAATCGAGTTTATAACAAAAATAATTAAATCTGTCAAAAGTTCGAAGCATTAGAAGCAATTTTGTACAATTCGGATGAATAAAAATGGTAGGAATTAAGCGAAAACCAATCATCGAAGATAATTATATTAATACGAATAAATGATATCAAACATCATAGGAGAAAACTAATTTACGATCTGAATAAATGTTCAATATGGGCCCCATTGTGCTCGATACACTTGACAGCTCGTATAGGAACATGATGAGTTGCCCTCCTAGTTTCCTCAGGATCAATATTACGAAAAGCATTATGAATGCGCCCTAGTAACTCTTTTTTACTTCTTACAGGAATAAGATACACTTCACTCTTGATTTTGCCCTATAAATAAAAATCAAGGGGCGTCAGGTTCGGAGAACTCAGTGGCCATAAATTTGGTCCTTGATTACCCCTTCATCTATCCTCGAACATTTCTGTTAGCTAACGATCTACAGTTCGTATTTTAAGTGCTGGTACATCCATTTTGTAATGGCAATCTCTCAGAATGTCAAGGAGTTATCCATCTAAAAAATTTGCTAATGTTCCTCTCAAAATTTTCTAGTATCTTCATCCATTAAAATTTTCCTCATAAATGTGATAAGCCAACAAATCATTCATTAAAATTGCAAAATCATTCACGCTGAATTTAGTTGGGAAATCAATAAACTCAATGAAATGTGAATTTTCTGTGGCCCAACAATGTCGATTTCTCCTGTTGGTTATTCCACTTTCGTTGAACTTGGCTTCATCAGACCATATAATTTTTTGCAGAATTGTCTCATCTTCTTGAAACGGAATTAATAAATTTTCACAGAAATTCAGCCGCTTCGGAAGGTCAGTTGGTTTCAATTTTTGTAGTCTGATAAACGAATACGGGTGCATGTTATGTTTCTTAAGGATCCTTTGAATGGAAGTAAAACTCAATCCAATATCCAATGATGCTAACTTAATGGACGAATGTGGATTGGCACGAAAATACGCTAGCGTATTAATTTGATTGTCGTCGTCCTCGAAAATTGGTTTTCTCCTGGTTTTTATGTATTTTGTTCCTTCAAATTGCAGAAAATTGCTTCTAGTCCTTCGAAATTTTGTTTTACTCATAGGCGCCAAATTTGGAAAATGGTTATTGAATTGCCTGCAAGTTCTGTTCACCACTTGTTGACATTCGCCATGAATTGAAAAGAGATTAATCATATCCTCGTTTGTATAATTTGAATAATCGCAATCTTATTATCAATCTGGTGTTTTTCAAAAATGTTCACTTTAAATTACCAACAATTCTTGTTGAAATATCAAATTCGAATGAACGAAGTGACAAGTACATTAATTTTAGGCACTTGTCAGGTGAGCATAACCAGTTCAGCTACTTGATTCAAATATTTCAAAGCATTCTCTGTAGTTCTTGCGAAATCATCAAAATTCAATATATTCCCAAATTATTTCGGAACTATAAGAGATGGGTATATTACAGCCTGGTACAATTCCATCTGAAATTTGACGCTTCATCTGATGGCGATATAAAAATTGGAACGTGCCTTTTGAAAAAATTGAGTTGTTGCTGTTTGAAAAAGGAAAAATTGAAAAAATCATACAAAACGTAATACATTTGACATGTGTAGACTGCTTAAGAAATTCCTTGACCCTTCTCCTATCCACCCAAGCAAAAATCGTGTCTGTAGTGCAAAAGATCTACGAGCTACAATTTTTTTAAATGTTCCTCAAAAATCGAGTTCAAAACAAAAATAATTGAATCTGTCTAAAGTTTTGACAGTGCCAGAAAGTTGGGTATTTTATGCCTTGCTCAAATGTCGGTTCTAAATGTATAATAAAAAAGGTAGACTGCCATTTGAAATAACAAGGTGATGAGTTGCGCTTTTTGAATGATTATCTGCAGTAAAAATACCAGTTTCCCTGAACCTTCTGTGGATATTTGAAAATGTTCGCCTGTCTGGTGTTACTCGATTTGGAAAGCGCCCTGATATAAGCGCGCCTAGCTTCTGTTGTGTTTCCGTCAGCCAAACCGTACATGTAATGGATATCAGCCAATTTGGCGTTAGTAAAATTAGCCATTTTTTCTTCAGCAATAACTTCAAAAGTCTTGAAATTAATCGTTAATTTAATGAACAATTCGAGCAGACACTGGTTCAACCTCAGCAACTGTCAACATAAATAAATAAAGGAAGAAAATTAAAGTCTACTAGTCATTTTTTTAATTGGAAGTGCTTTCAATTCAGCGAATGCATACAATCGTTAAATAATTTTTTGCTGGAGAACGGTTGGAGATACGAGAAAATTACACGTATTAAAAAAGTTTCTGAATTGAACGAAAATGACGGAAATTGATTAGACGCTGATCAGTGGCGTACTGCAAAAAAGTTTGAAAGGGCAAAATAAGAAAACACCTTGTAGAATTTAGTTGAAATTTAGGACGTGTAATGTAAAGAATCTCAAAAACTGCAAGAGTTTTGAAGAAAAAACCAATTTATTCCGGAAATTTCAACACCCTGTAGCTCCGTAACGAAGCTTTTGCGGACCTATGTTTATATGAATTTTGCACGTAAATTTACCCCCTCACGTTTTGACATACTATTATGTAACACCCAGTATATTGACAAAATTTAAGAAAAAGATTGGATCCACAGCTTTCATTACGCTGGTCCACTCTCCTATAACTTGAGCAATTATTTTTCCAAATTCAAAATAACCACCTCTTCCTCAAGTGGTCTGAGCCTGAGCAAATTAATCTTCAATGCTAACCAAAAAACAGAGGATATTAGAAGTTCACAAAATTTTTAGCAATGACTGTACGGAAGCTTATGTTGAGCAGAAAGTAGAAATTTCCAAACCAGATTCGAAGAACACTTATCCTATAATAATAGTTCTCCAGTATATGAACATAAATAAAGCACAAAATATTCGATAACATTAGATGATATCTAAATTCTTCATAATTGTGAGAAATGAAATTGAGTTATTCTGTTAGAACACAAAAGAAATGACCCTTAATAACTAGCTGGACATTATTACCCTCCTCTATTTAAATTGTAATTAGTCTAGTATCTTTATAAGTAAATTCGTTTCCTCTAGATGACCGATTAAAAATTACTTGACGGTCAAAATCGGTCTTGTATCTCAGAATAAAATTGTAACTTTGGTGTTTTAATGGTGGCTTCACTAACATTGTAACGATTTTTCTACGTTCGATTCGTTTATGGAACATTGTGCCGCCGAAGAACTTTAAGCCGAGTTCGTAAGCCCACGCCTTCTCCACATACGCATATCTGGAGGCAAGAGAAAGGAAACCTTATTGAAACTTAGAAGTTAGAACTATAACCTCTTTTATATAGTTTTTGTTGTCAAATCAGGCACCGGGCTTGAACCACGCTTTATAAATCTCGGAATGTTTGCATCGCTTCGAAATTCTTTCGAGGAAACTGAATTCAGCAAATCTCTAGTTGAAATTTCGTGAAGAAACAAGAATAATATTATTTTGATTATCTACTCTTTGGGAAGAATTTCGTCTCAATTGATCTATTCATTACCTAAGGTAGATCCTAAAATTTTAAGAAACGATATCTCTTCGATATTCAACAGATATGGTTGTAAGAAGAATATAATAATAATAAAACTCAATCCTCTAATGATTTATATAAGAAAGCCAAATCCTATTACAAATCCTTAATCCTAAGAACCAAATACAATTTACACATTGAACTTATTGATAAATCTGTAAATAAAAATAGAACTGTGTGGAATCTAGTCAATACTATGACTGGTCGAAAACGTATGGAACAAAATTCTATTGCACTGGTTATTGATAATGTTACGCATAACGATCCCAAGGATTTGGCTGAGATTTTCGCTAATCATTTCACTACAGTTGCCGAATCTTCCCTCAACAGTTATTATAAAGACTCAATGTCATCCTCATGTACGACGTCACGTATGTTAGACACAACCTCTTTCTTCCACCCAGTCCTGGAGAATGAAATCCATGATGTTATAAGATCATTCAAAAACAACAAAGGTTCTAGTGTTGATTTCATCTCAGCACGAATTCTGAAGATGATAGGTACCGATATCAGCCGACATTTCGCTCATGTTATTAACCTGTCAATTAGCACAGGCTTATTTCCTCGTATTCTGAAAAAAACAATCGTCATTCCTATTCATAAGAAGGATGATGTACACGATATCATGAACTATAGACCTATATCTATCTTAAGTGTCTTTTCCAAGGTTTTTGAAAGAATAGTGTTTGATAGAATGATGAAGTACCTAGATAAATTTCAAATACTTGATACTGCACAACATGGTTTCAGAACCGGCCGCTCGACTCAAACTGGAGCATTGCAGTTCGTGGAGTTCGTCTATCGTTGCCTTGATAATGGTCAATATGTTGCTGGATTGTTCTTTGACTTGTCTAAAGCGTTTGATAGTCTTGCTATCCAGTTTATATTGGATAAATGTTATAATCTTGGATTCAGAGGCGTGTTCTTGAACTGGATTCGTAGTTATCTGGAGGACAGAACTGCCTCAATCAGGGTTCACGACTCGTTCTCAAATGAACAGTACTGTAAATTAGGAGTACCCCAGGGTTCTGTCTTGGAGCCATTTCTACTTCTGTTATTCATCAACGATCTGCCACCAAATTTGAAAAAAATATTCTACAGAAAATCTAATATTCACAATTTATTATCAAAAATCATCTGGTTGATACTGTTCGCTGATGACTCTTCCATAGCTATTAATGCTGAGACTCTTGAGGAGCTTCAAAAGTTATGCGAGCTGCTGGTGGAGAGTTTCGTAGAATGGTGCCATTTTAATGCTATTATGATCAATTTCAACAAGACGGAATGCATTCACTTCACTCTGTCGTCTTGTGATCAGGGTAGCATAACAATAAGGTATTTAGATACAGTCATCTCTTCGAAGGACACCACTAAATTCCTCGGCGTTCACATCGATAGGAATCTGAAGTGGAGTGCACATATCGATGCGATTTGTAAGAGGCTGAATAGTTCCTATTATGCCCTAAATAGAATCGAGAGTTCACTACCTCTAAATTCCCTTGTGAACGTTTATTACAGTTTGGTATATAGTCACCTGTCCTATAATATCCTACTGTGGGGAAATTCCTCAGACGTAGGTAGAGTTTTCATCATCCAGAAAAGAATTCTGCGAATGATGTTCGATACAGCTCCACAATCTTCATGTAGACCGTTGTTCCTGAAGAATGGTATCCTCACATTGGCGTCTATTTTCATTTTGAGATGCCTCGTTTATATTAAAGAGAATGAAAGTAACATGACTAAACTTTCTAACTTTCATTCCCACAATACTAGAAATAAGGAAACATTATGTATCCCTAAACACAGAACTTCTAGATTTGAAATGTCGCCCCTGTACCAGGGTATCAGATTGTTCAATCATCTTCCACGGCATATACAGGGTCTAAGTGTAAGTAGATTTAAGGTAGCAGTTAAGAATTTACTTTTAGAAAAATGTTTTTATACTGTGAATGAGTTTCTATGTGTTGATTTAGATAATGTCTAAATGTCTTTTCTATTGACCTGTCCTATACATACTTGTGATGTCTTAAGGGATCAATAAATTATTTATTATCGTGGACTTATGCACTATCTCAGCTAGTAGCTGGATATAATTTACCTTTCCCAGATTTAGCAATCAAAGGGAATAGGCTCGATTACAATATACTTGACATAAATTTCCTAACTATCCTACATGTATTAAGAATTACAGCTTTTTGCATTTCTATATACGTATTCTTATGCAATTCTAATTTCTTAAGGCTATCATGCAAACTTTTGGGTATTAAACCAGTCGAGGATACGATGACAGGAACAATATCTATTTTATCGAGGTGCAACATCTGCTTGATCTCAATAGCAAGGTCTGTATTTGGACTTTTTCTCCTGGAACTTGTTCAGCACGTTGTTATTATTCGGTATGGCGACATCCTCCAGCATTGCTGTTCTGGCTCTCTTATCATACACCACTATGTCCGGCCTATTATTCGTCACCATTCTGTCAGTGATAACAGGCCTATCGTAGTATAATCTGATAGAGTCATTTTCCAATACGGGCGCCGGCTGATACTTGTAATATGGCTGGAAAGTATTCAGAAGTCCGTACTTGTGTGCAAGTTTCTGGTGAATTATGTTGCACACTTGATTATGCCTGTGAAGATACTCCGTGTTGACCAGTTGTTCGCATTCCGACGTAATATGCTGTATATTCTCCGATTTTATATGGCATTTTCTGCACTTATCTGTTTGTAATGTTCCGTCCTTCATTATAAATTTTTTGTAATTGTTTGTAGCGATCACTTGGTCTTGGATGGCCATAAGGAATCCCTCTGTTTCTGAGAATAATTCTCCTTTCATCAACCATTTGTTGGAGGCTTCTTTGTCGATGTGTGGTTGATTAATCTCATGGTGATGTCGTCCATGCAATTCCTTTCTTGACCATTGCTCTTGTTTTTCAGTATCTGATAGGAACGGTAGATTCAGCAGGTCATCTCTGGTAGCAAGATTCAGAGGTGTATACCCCTTATCAGCCAACGATACTACTCTATGGAAGTCAGAAGTGAGAGCTTTTGCAGAGAAGAATTCTCTGAGATTTCTTATCTGTTCGGTGTGTAAATTGACAACATCTATTAATCCGCGTCCTCCTTCTTTCCGCTTCAAAGTTGTTCGTATCACAGACGATTTTGGATGATGGTTGTTGTACTTTGTCAGCATCGTTCGGGTCTGCCTTTGAATATCATCCAGCTCCGTCTTAGTCCATCTGATTATTCCAAATGAGTAAAGCAACACTGGAATGGCGTAGGTGTTGATTGCCTTGACTAGATTCCCCGAGTTCAACATCGATTTCAGCACAGACTTCAGACGCTGACTGTATTCTGAACGAATCTTCTCCTTTGATTGTTTTTGGTCTAACAATCTGGCTTGTTGGTATCCCAGATATTTGTATGTTTCGCCATCTCCCATGCACTGTATAATATCACCGTTTGGAAGTTGTGTTTCACCATCTATGACTTTCCCTCTTTGAATGTTCAGGGTCTTACATTTTTCAATCCCGAATTTCATATGAACATCTGCCGAGAACTCACTGACAGTTTTCAGCAAATCATCCAATTGCTTCTTGTTCGAAGCATATAATTTGATGTCATCCATATACAGCAGGTGGGAGATTGTATGATAATTCCTTTCTGCTTTTATCCTAAATCCGTATCCAGTTCTATTGAGCATTGAGGACAATGGGTTCACTGCTAAACAGAACCATAGTGGACTCAAAGAGTCTCCTTGAAAAATTCCACGACGTATGGGTATCTCGTCGGTTTTAATTGATTTATTGTTCATGTTGACCTGCAGAGACGTGCGCCAGTGTGTCATTGTTGTCTTTAAGAACTCTACCAGGGCAGGATGAATTTTGTATATCTGCAATACTTCAACAAGCCAAGAATGGGCGGTACTATCGAATGCCTTCAGATAATCGAGAAAAGCTGAATGAACATTGCGATGCCCTACGTGTGCCTGTTTCATTATCACAGAATCGATGATGAGTTGTTCCTTGCACCCGTGGTGTTTCTTTCTGCATCCTTTCTGCTCCTCTGCTAATATATTGTTGTCGTCAAGGTGTTGGTATATTCGATTGGATATGCATGAGGTGAGTATTTTGTAGAGTGTTGGCATGCAAGTGATTGGCCTATATTGAGACGGATCCTGTGTTCTATCGCTCTTAGGTAGCATATATGTTGAGCCTTGCGTTAGGAAAGTGTGTGTTTTCTTGGGATGTTGAAGAACATACGTGAGCTGTTTCGCTAGGGCTCCATGGAGCTTATCAAACTTCTTGTACCAGTAGTTGTGGATATTATCTATACCTGTGGCCTTCCAATTGTTGGTCGCTCTAATTACTGCTGTAATTTCTTCCTCCGTTATTCCATCGAAGTCCATATGTCTGATATCGAGGCCATTCGTGATCCATTCCGCATCTGTATTGTGTTCTTTGGGGTTCGACCATAGTGATGACCAATAGTCGGTCAAGCACTGTGCGTCAGGTACTTCTCTGTTATTGTTGGTCGCAGTTTTGTTATTTCCCTTATGAAAATTGGCAGCGTTTTGGAGGAACCTTTGGTTTTGGTGTTTCCTTTCAGTACACTTGACGTATCTTGAAAGCCTCTTTGCTTTTGCTTGGAGTTTCTGTTTCAAAGTGTCCATATACACGTCGATGTGTTGTTTGTGATCAGGGTGTTTTGTGTTCGTACCAATTTTCCTATAAATTTTGCGTATATGTGATTTCAAGTGCCTTGAGGGTTTTCTGTTTCTCAGGAATTCTGTGAGGCGACCGATTTCTGCTCTAATATTATCAATATCCCTCTCCAGTCGTTTTTGCCATGGTGGTTTTCTGACGCTTTTTGGCTCAGCTTGAATCAGAGTTGTGGAGATTCGTTGTTTGTGAAGTCGAAGAACCGCTACTGCTCCACAGTAAATCAATGTGTGGATCTTCTCCAAGGTGTTCTGGTCGGTATATTCTTCAAACACTGAGTTTACGCTTGTTAGGATGATGTTGGTGTTCTTGTTCGTCTTGAGTTTGGGCAGTTTAGGTCTTTTAGTTTGGTTACTACCATTGAATTCAGTTATTGCTCTGTTGAGTTCCGATCTTGCTAAATACATATATTCGTCCTGCTGATTCTACTCAGGAGGGCGTTCCATGTTAATATTCGTTTCCGTGGCTTCGATGTTATCTGTAACACTTTCATTGACTCCAGCAGGTATACCGTTATGAGTATCATTTTCGCTTCTAAGTTCCATTATGACCTCTTCTCGTATGCTTTGCAGCGTTTCTGAAGAAAGTAGCCTGTTTTTAACGGTTGTTCTTCTTTGATCCGAAATTCTCTGCTCGGATATGTGCTGTAATTCAGGATATTTTTCTACGAACGCAAGATGTAACGCGTATCTGTATGCTGTCATTTCCGATTCCAAGTTTGTAATCTTGTAATATTAACGCATAATGAAGGAATTCATCTCTGGGGTCCACTTCATGCGTTTCCTAGGGAGTCCGGCTCTCGTGGTCGTAGGCAAAATGGCTTGTGCCACCGTTAAAACATCAAGAGTCGGTTGGGAGGTATTGATGTTATTTCATTCTTGGTTTTGTGTTGCAGTATCCCTACTCGATATCACGCTGCTTCCGTCGCTAACCGAGGGAGACTGTGACTCACTTTCCGAACAAGACCCTCTTCCTAAATCTTGAACGCGACAAGAGGTTATGGTGGTACAATGTCGATTCACCCGTTTATTCCTTAGATTGTACATCATTGGATAAGTTGCATTTTATACCTACTGCCAGGATCAGCTTGGGTACCTCGGGTTCGCTAAGCCCGTACTCAGAAACAATGTTCCTGAGCCCCTGAGGCTTAATTATTATTATTATTAATTATTTTATTATCGTGGACTTATGCACTATCTCAGCTGTTAGCTGGATATAATTTACCTTTCCCAGATTCAGCAATCAAAGGGAATCGGCTCGATTACAATAAACTTGACATAAATTTCCTAACTATCCTACATGCATTAAGAATTTCAGCTTTTTGCATTTCTATATAGGTATTCTTATGCAATTCTAATTTTTTAAGGCTATCATGCAAAGTTTTGGGTATTAACCCAGTGGAGGATACGATGACAGGAACCATATCTATTTTCTCGAGGTGCCACATCTGCTTGATCTCAATAGCAAGGTCTGTGTATTTGGACTTTTTCTCCTGAAACTTATTCAGCACGTTGTTATTATTCGGTATGGCGACATCCACCAGCATTGCTGTTTTGGCCCTCTTATCATACACCACTATGTCCGGCCTATTATTCGTCACCATTCTGTCAGTGATAATAGGCCTATCGTAGTATAATCTGATAGAGTCATTTTCCAATACGGGCGCCGGTTGATACTTGTAATATGGCTGGAATGTATTCAGAAGTCCGTACTTGTGTGCAAGTTTCTGATGGATAATGTTGCACACTTGATTATGCCTGTGAAGATAGTCTGTATTGGACAGTTGTTCACATCCGGACGTAATATGCTGTATAGTCTCCGATCTCATATGGCATTTTCTGCACCTATCTGTTTGTAATGTTCCGTCCTTCATAATAAATTTTTTGTAGTTGTTTGTAGCGATCACTTGGTCTTGGATGGCCATAAGGAATCCCTCTGTTTCCGCGAATAATTCTCCTTTCATCAACCATTTGTTAGAGACTTCTTTGTCGATGTGTGGTTGATTAATCTTATGATGATGTCGTCCATGCAATTCCTTTCTTGACCATTGCTCTTGTTTTTCAGTATCTGATAGGAATGGTAGATTCAGCAGGTCATCTCTGGTAGCAAGATTTAGAGGTGTATATCCCTTATCAGCCAACGATACCGCTCTATGTAGGTCAGAAGTGAGAGCTTTTTCTGAGAAGAATTCTCTGAGATTTTGGATGATGGTTGTTATACTTTGTTAGCATCGTTCGGGTCTGCCTTTGAATATCATCCAGTTCTGTCTTAGTCCATCTGATTATTCCAAATGAGTAAAGTAACACTGGAATGGCGTAGGTGTTAATTGCCTTGACTAAATTCCCCGAGTTCAACATCGATTTCAGCCCAGACTTCAGACGCTGACTGTATTCTGAACGGATCTTCTCCTTTGATTGTTTTTGGTCTAGCAATCTGGCTTTTTGGTATCCCAGATATTTGTATGTTCCGCCATCTCTCATGCACTGTATAATATCACCGTTTGGAAGTTGTGTTTCACCATCTATGACTTTCCCTCTTTGAATGTTCAGGGTCTTACATTTTTCAATCCCGAATTTCATATGAACATCTGCCGAGAACTCACTCACAGTTTTCAGCAAATCATCCAATTGCTTCTTGTTCGAAGCATATAATTTGATGTCATCCATATACAGCAGGTGGGAGATTGTATGATAATTCCTTTCTGCTTTTATCCTAAATCCGTATCCAGTTCTATTGAGCATTGAGGACAATGAGTTCATTGCCAAACAGAACCATAGTGGACTCAAAGAGTCTCCTTGAAAAATTCCACGACGTATGGGTATCTCGTCGGTTTTAATTGATTTATTGTTCATGTTGACCTGCAGAGACGTGCGCCAGTGTGTCATTGTTGTCTTCAAGAACTCTACCAGGGCTGGGTGAATTTTGTATATCTGCAATACTTCAACAAGCCAAGAATGGGCGGTACTATCGAATGCTTTCAGATAATCGAGAAAAGCTGAATGAACATTGCGATGCCCTACGTGTGCCTGTTTCATTATCATAGAATCGATGATGAGTTGTTCCTTGCACCCGTGGTGTTTCTTTCGGCATCCTTTCTGCTCCTCTGCTAATATATTGTTGTCGTCAAGGTGTTGGTATATTCGATTGGATATGCATGAAGTGAGTATTTTGTAGAGTGTTGGCAGGCAAGTGATTGGCCTATATTGAGACGGATCCTGTGTTCTATCGCTCTTAGGTAGCATATATTTTAAGCCTTGCGTTAGGAAAGTGGGTGTTTTCTTGGGATGTTGAAGAACATACGTGAGCTGTTTCGCTAGGGCTCCATGGAGCTTATCAAACTTCTTGTACCAGTAGTTGTGGATATTATCTATACCTGTGGCCTTCCAATTGTTGGTCGCTCTAATTACTGCTGTAATTTCTTCCTCCGTTATTCCATCGAAGTCCATATGTCTGATATCGAGGCGTTCTTTTTCATTCGTGATCCATTCCGCATCTCTTTGTGTTCTTTGGGTTTCAACCATAATGACCATATTATTATTATTGTTATTATTATTATAAGATTGCATGCTTTTTGGCACGTTGCAACCATATAAAAGCATCAAAAGATTGCGTCAAAAGAGTGTTAACTTTTCTAACAACAGTTCCATGAATTCTTCCAAAAGTAACCTCAACGTTTATAAGATATTAACGTAGATCAACAATACCTGCAACAACTTGATGACGCAATGAAATATATCAAAGCTAAAAATCTAAGAGCTTGTTGCCATGGTATATTCAGTTATTTTCTACCGAAGATGCAGCATCATTTACTCGTACATTAAGCAGAATTCCCCTAATAACTCAATATCATTAATGACTAGAACTCAAAAGTTTAACACATATAGTACATCCGCCTGTGCATTCCTTTTACAACTCCAGTAGACTATTGATTCCTTCAAAAATAAATCAAATAGAAGAGGGGCATAGACTCCTCGAATTCAAGCGATATATATGCGTTCTCAGCGCTTTGAACATTTTTCATTGTCGCTCTTGAGTAATCCTTGTCAAAGTGCATCGAAGGAAAGAAATTGAGGAAATAAATTCGAACTAGATCAAAATAAGGACGCATTTCTTGCCACTGATATCCAATTTAAGACAATTTTTCAATTTGAACTCATATCAGTGATATTGAAATCTGCTTCGCTCTATTTGTTCCAGCTGGAAGCAATATAAAAAGTTGTATTGAGGACATATGAATTGCAACCCTTTTACTTGTCCGAGTAATTTTTTGTGAATCGCACTCATGATGTAATATGGAATAAAATTTTCATAATTGTAATTTTATTTATATGTAGAGGATATTGTGTAAAGGTCTCCTGCTGTTAATTTGGTTTTTGTTTTCGTTTAAATGATCATTACTTCCAACATAATTCTAGTAGATTTTTCTTATGGAGAGCCCCCATACTTAAATGAACTTCAGCGTGAACACCTCTGATTAACTGTTCATCATTGTCACACTTATTCTCCATTATCTCTTCCTTTAGTGTTGGTATTTTTCCTGGTTTATTGTCAAAAACAATATTTTCCAGAGATGAGATATTGAAGACATCGAACCGCGAACCATGGGTGGAGTGACGATTTGATCTGAGTTTTTTAATCTGAAAATATATCAGTTTACCAGAATATACATAAACTATAGCATTACACTGGTCTACAATGGTTTTGTTGCCCTAGATATGAAAATGATTTTGGGTTTATTTATGCACGCATTTCGTGAAACTATCAATGATTTTGTAGGATTTGCTCTGATTTCTTTTTAAATCTTTATTTTCATTTTACATAACAAAAATCGTAAAACAAGAAACAAAATAACAGATATATTTATAATGTCAGTTATGTTTTGAGAAATTCGGATACATCCAAGTAAATAAAGAGGAAAATGTCGAAAATATATTTCATATTTCCATAAAACGCCTTTTATGAGCTTTTCTTCTATAATTTTTCAGGGGAAAATCTCTTTTCAAAGACCAGCAGTAATCTGCCATCATGTGACAATACCATCGACCTTGATACCTTTCTTCCATCACTTTTAGATCTTGATGAAACCGCTCTCCCTGTTCCGCACTATAATTTCCTAAATTATCCGGAAATTTATCTAGATGAGTGCGGAGATAGTGTAACTTAATACTCATATTTGCTCCTAAAGTCTGAAAGTTTGTCAGCATATTTTGCACAATTTCTTCATAATTTGCTGCTTTATGGTTACCTAGGAAATTTTCGACAATCAACACAAAACTTTTCCAAGCTTTACTTTCCGGAACAGTCATAACTTTGATAAAATCTGAGTCTTTCATCAATTGCCGTATTTGAGGACCATCAAATATTCCACCTTTCAATTTTTCCATACTAAGCTTCGGAAATTTTCTGCAAATGTAATTAAAACAATTTCCGTCTTTGTTCAATGCTTTTACAAATTGCTTAATCATACCTAACTTAATATGTAATGGTGGAAGTATGATTTTGTCTGTGCTCACCAGCGGCTCCCTTATTACGTTGGCTTTACCGACAGTTGAAGAATTTCTTACAGGCCAAACATCTTGTTCCCAATGAAGTTGCTTTGCTCTACTATCCCACATACAAATAAAGCAAGGGTATTTTGTATATCCACTTTGTTGGCCAAGTAAAAATTAACCATTTTAAATCCACACAGATCGGCCATTGATGCTCAGAGTATTTAATTTTCTCTAAAACTAATTTTACATTTTCATATTCTTCTTTGAGTTTCGTTGAATGGGCAATTGGAATTGATGGAAATTTATTTCCATTGTGCAATAAGACGCATTATAAACTTCTTTTGCAACTATCAATAAAAAGGCGCCATTCAGTAGATATGTACTCTTTTAAACCCATGTCTATAAGCAGCTTCGCGATATCATTACAATACACTAATCCTTCATTTTCACTAAAAAATTGTAATAACTCTTTTTCTCGCCTTCTGTATGTTGTAATTGTTACTGTTGGTGCCAATAAATTTTTTTCTTTCAATCTAGAGCCTAACAGTTCTGATCCTTGTTTTGATAAATTGAGATCACGTATTAAATCACTGAGTTCATTTTGAGAAAATAACTTTGGCGTAGATGTTTTACCTTCCCATTCACTTCCACTAGTAGATGGTCCCGATTTCTGTGAATTTGGTAACATCATTGTTTCTGAGGGCATGCGAATTACTTTTGAAATGTATATGGGCCGAGGGAGATTTTCACTGTGTAGAACTGGACATTTCGTAGACTGTAAGTCTGGGTATCTCCACGTTTGATTTCGATTAAAACCTTTAACATCTACTACGCAAAAGTAACAATCATCTAATGATTCGTAGGCTCCATCCAGATCATAGGAATACCAAAGTCTAATCCAGAACGTTCAATTTTTTTCCACAACCGTAAAGACTCAACACAGGACTTACAAACTTTATCAGGAACCCATGGTTTACCTAATTTGTCCATTTTGAAACCATAATATTCAACATAAGTCTCCATGACAAAGTCTGTGATATTTCTTTTTTGTTTTTTTGGTATATAAACACCGCAAATATAACAAAATAAATCACTACAATATTCACACTTTCTTCGTGACGAACTCATATTTTAGACTAGAAGACAAATATATAAGAATGGACATTCAGTAATTGAAACAAAATATTAATCCATGACACTTTATCCAGATTTACGTGTATATGTACTTAAATATTGTCAAATAACTGAGATCTCAGCTGTTCTGTGGAGCAAGGGGTCTGAGAGTGGGGATCAGGTGATGTTTGTATGCGCGAAAAAGTTACGCAAAAGCCTAATCATGACTGTAAAATTAAATTTTATTTCTAACAAGCTTATAATTGTTCAAAATATAAGAAATGCAAAAATCATGAAAATACGAGCACATTGAGAACTTTCATGAATATATTCATAATCTGGGCACTTGAAAACATAAAAATTCGCGATGATATCCAGGGCAACAATAAAAAATTTTATTTGTAGAGCTGTGTTATCAGCCAATAGCATTAATGTACCTACGAGTAGTGTCAGAGGCTTTCTCCGCGGAAGTGTACTGACCTTAGTCAAGTAACACTGGATGCTGTCCATCCATAGGTTTTATATTATATTTATACATACAAATAAATAAAATATGAAATAAGAATCTGAGATGTATAAACCAAAGTGAAAACCTATGAGTCTTTCTAAACAGAAAGGAAACCTACGAAAAATATTACAAGATTTTAAGAATGTTATCTTCTGTAAGTTTTGAATTTGGGAGGCTTTTACTTGGTAAAATTCCATTATCAATAATAAAAACAAGTACTGTGTTTTAAGGAATTTTACTTAATAATTGCGATTCGTAACGCGTTTCACTACACCGTAGCTTCTTCAGACGAATGAATATACAGAAAAATATAAATGAGAATATAAATATAAATGTACCTGAGTAATTAAAAGCTTATTGATTTGCTTATTCTTAAGTGGTTATTTATGACAGGTAAATCCAATAAAATTAAGGAATAGATTGCTCCCCGAATAGATTCAATAGAGGTGAAGGGCTTAAATCTACTTGTTCATTGATGAGTCTACCTGAGTATTTGTATTTATTAATTTCTAAAGTTTCCCAAAGATCTACCTTCCAATATTTATTATCTGTATGCAAAATTTCAAACTGTGGGTCGAAAGAATGATTATTTTCTAAGAGATGATTCGCGTAGTTTGAATCTGATTTTTTATTTGAAAAACTGCGTTTGTGTTCCGATACTCTAATATTAGAATTTCTATGTGTTCTACCAATGTAGAAATTATCACAGTCATTGCAATTCAATCGATAAACACCTGATTTATTGTTTTAACCTGGTTTGGTTTTATTATTTATTATATATTTGCCTAAATTATTATAAGTTTGGAAAGCTATGTTGAAATTATTGCTACTTAAGAATGATTTCAGTTTCTCACTTGTAATGCCAACGTAGGTTAAGGTATTGAATTTTTGTTTCAATTTATCGACAGGGTAAACTTCATTCAATGCGATTCTACTTTGTTTTTATTTAAAATATTATTTATTAGTTTGGGATTGTAACCATTATTTTTGGCTATTTGTTTAATCAAATTTAGTTCTTTGTTGAAATTTTCTGGTGATAACGGGATGTTAATCAATCTATGAATAAAACTATTGAATGCTGACATTTTATGTTGATATGGATGACACGACGAGTTATGTATTATAATATCTGTATGTGACGGTTTATGGTAAATTGCGAAAACATGTTTTCCGTTTTCATTCGAAATTGTTACGTCTAAGAAATTTATTGAATTATTGCTTTCTATTTCGGTTGTGAATGCAATTTTTGGATGTAATGAATTTATATGATTTTCGAAAATTTTCAACTGTCTATCTGTTCCTGTGAAGCAAATAATGATATCGTCTACATAGCGATACCAGTATAAACAATATTTACTGAGTGGATGATTATGAATTAATTTCTCTAAGTTATTTATGAATATTTCTGCTAACAGAGGACTTAACGGATTGCCCATAATCAAGCCGTCTTCAATAGTATAATATTTGTTATTGAAATGGAAATAATTTTGATCTAAACAAATTTGTAATAATGAAAGAATATCTGATTTAACGATAGTATTGACATGATTCTTTTCTAATAATTCTTCAACTAAGTAATACGTATCTTTCGGAGGAATGTTGGGAAATAGATTCTTAACATCAAAAGAAATGAGTTTGGAATTAAGAGGTATAGTGGTACCTTTGATATTGGCAATAAGTTCGTATGAATTTTTGACCGAAAATATAGATTTAAAATTGCAATGTTTTATTAGCAAGTCGTTGAGGAATTTTGAAAGTTTGAACGAAGGTGCCGTTACATAAGAAACAACAGGTCTTATAGGGTAATTAGGTTTATGAAGTTTTATCAACGAATATAATTCGGGGGATTGTGGATTGGAGTTAATGAATTTATTTTTTCGTGGTCTGTGATTAATGATTTTGCTGTCGAAATTATGCTCTTAACCACTTTCTGAAATTTTGCGGTAGGATCCTTAGTTGATGTTATATAGTTTCCGGCTGTTAAGAATTCTTCAGTTTTAGAAATATAACCGGTTTTACTAATCGCGATGACGGTGTTTATCTTTATCTGCTTTAGTGAATACTAAATCGTTCTTGGTACTATTTTCACGAATAGTTTTTATTATCTTATAATCGGAATTGCAATGATGTGATAAATTCGAAAAGTCTTCTTTGATGATTTTTGCTGTTTGATGTTTGGCTAAAATATTATCTTTGGAGTTTTTGAGAATGATTTCGAAGTCAATGCCTAACTGTTCAAAATTAGTTTTATTATGTTTTGGATGTAAATTATGTTTGAATCCTTGTTCTAATAGATCTTTTTGTGGATGTGTAAAATCGGTATCAGTTAAATTAATGAATTTATGGTCTGAAAATTGTCGAAGGTTTGGGTGGAGAAATTTTGAATTTAAGTGAATTCAACTTTTTCTGTTGTTGCTGAAACTTTTTATGAATTAAAATTTTGACATCGTATTCAGAGTCTAAAATATCAAACTCAACATTCTATTCCTTTCTATTCCTTAATTTTATTGGATATACCTGTCATAAATAACCACTTAAGAATAAGCAAATCAATAAGCTTTTAATTACTCAGGTACATTTATAGTTATATTCTCATTTATATTTTTCTGTATATTCATTCGTCTGAAGAAGCTACGGTGTAGTGAAACGCGTTACGAATCGCAATCATTAAGTAAAATTCCTTAAAACACTGTACTTGTTTTTATTTTTGTAAGTCTTCAAATGAATTTTTCGTCAGTGCTAAAATCTCATTATTTTTGGGAAGGTTCCTACGAAGAACACCCATTGTAGAAAGAATAATCGGTAGAATAAATATTTTTCATTTTTCACATTTTTGTTACCTCGTCTGCAACCATCAAATATTTAGAAATTTAATTGTATTTATTTTTTATGTTATGTGTGTCGGGTATAGAAATGTCAACTATGTGTGTAATTTGATTCTGCTTATTCGTAAGAACGATATGTGTCCTATTGAGATTTACATCCCTGTTGCAAAGATTTGTTTCATCGAAATAAAGTTTATATTTGCCGTTTTTACGAATAATCACAGGTTCATACTTGTTACATTTCTTTCCCTTGGGAATGAGTTCGTGATTTTTCTCCTGCATTTACATGAAAAATATCTGCGACGGCTTTATGTCGTACTAAATAAATCTGTAGAGGCAAGTTTTGAGCGGGTTGATAATATATGGAAAACAGAAATATCTACGTGAAGTTTTAACTGCATGTATCACTTTAAAAATTTATGGACATTTCGAGAATTATAATATACTGTCCAAAAACGAAAGGATGTAGAAAAAAGCACCTTTGTACTAAAGAGCATTTTGTAATTGAATCAAGCTCAAACTAAAAAGAGAACTATTCATACAGCATTCCTTTCAAATGTGGCATTTTCCAAGAAGATTCTTTGAGTGCTCTATGGTTTTGTCTTTGCCTTAATCCATTATCTCACGAATTAAATGCTACTAGTTTCGGGTTTGAATTGAAGAGTCTATCAGCTAAATTCAAATTGACTCATTTAATTTCTTCAGACGATATTAAATTCTATATCGGAACTAGATCTCATTTAAAAATTCTACCTGAGATTACTTTCAACTATTCCAATGATATTCGTATGAAATTTGGGCTTTCTAAATGATCAAATCTCTCTATCGACAAGGGACAGATCACCTCTGATTATATAAAGATTTACAATATGGAAATCGAGCCAATCTATCAAGGAGATACATATAAATATCTAGGATTTGTTCAAGAGAAGACACTTAACCATAGCAGCACTAAACAAAAATATTAGAAGTTTATATTATGACAGATTTAAAATGATCATTGAGAGTCATTCAACTGGTAAAAACCTTTTCAGATCTATCAACTCCTATGCAGTTTCTATTCTCACATCTTCTTTTGGACTTGCTAAATGGTCTAAAACTGATCTGACTGAATTACAATGTAAATCGAGAAAATACTTTGTGAATGTCATAAGCACCACCCAAAAACAGCAATTCAAAGAGTTACACTACCTAGACATCTTGGAGATCATGGACTAATAGATTTGAACAATCTTCATAGTGCACAGATTTTTCTTCCACATTCCCTTTTTCTTGATAAACAGAGAACGTCTAAATAACATGCCATTGTTGTTACTTAAGATTATAGTCTTACACCACTGAACTTGACAGTGCAAAAAGCAGATTTTGTTATATTGGATTAAAAATCTAAAAGAGAAAGTTGGATGCAGAAGGAATTACACGAAAAGTACCCTAAAGAATTGAAAAATGATTACATCAATGAGATCGCATCAAATGGATGGTTAGTATCTGGAGAATTGTTCGCTGAAACATACGGCTTGGCAATTGCAATCCAAGATCAGGTTTTTTTCACAAGAAATAACAGAAAACGCATCATCAAGCAAAATATAGATGAGTCTTACCGTAGATGATTTTGTTCTTCAGAAACAGTTTTTTATATAATATCATCTTGCTCAGTCCTTGCCTCAACAGATCATTCAGAAAGACATAATGCCGTCGCTAACATTATTCATTTTAATTTAGGAAGTAAACATGACCTCATTCCCAAAGAAAATGTTACAAATATGAACCTGAGATTCTTTGTGAAAACGAGAAACTTTATTTTGATAAAACAATTCTTTGGAAAAGAGCTGTAAAAACAATAGGCCAGATATCATTCCTACTGATAAACAGAATAGAATAACATATATAATAAATATAGCTATACCCGACACACATAATATACAAATTAAATACAATGAAAAAATTTTTAAATATATGATGCTTACCGACGACAGTCATCAAATCGTGTAATATTCTTCGCATGTTTCTTTCCGAAAGAAATAATGAGGTAGAGTCATAGGTTTTCTCTTTAGTTTATACTGCTCAGAATCTTATTACATACATAAACTTGAGACAAAAAGAATTATTCAAAAATGCTTAGATCAATGAATAATCTTTTCTGACAAGAGCTAGTTCCCAAATCTGCCCGTCATGTACGCAGCCCTCAAGAGCCACAATAGTGCAACTAAGCAGGATGCCGAGAAACGAATCGGCAGATTGCAGTTTCGCTTTTATTAGGAGCTCATCTTCTTCTTCTTCTAATGCATATCCATTAATGGATGTTTGCGATAATATTTTCCATTGCGTCTCCATCTCTTGCGGTGTGTATCAATGACTGTGTATCGTGTAGTCCTGTCCACTGCCTGATATTTCGCAGCCAAGACATTTCCTTCCGTCCGATCCCTCTCCGGCCTTCGATCTTGCCTTCGATTAACAAATGCAGGAATTGATATTTCGTGTTTCGCATTATATGACCCAGATATGCTGTTTTCCTCTTTTTGATCACTGCAAACAGTTCACGTTGTTTGTTAACTCGTCTAGGAATTTCCTCATTTGTCAATCTAGCCGTCCAGGGTACTTCAAGAATTCTGCGGTGTAGCCACATCTTGAAAGCCTCTAATTTGTTTATTTCATTCGCTTTTAATGTCCAACCTTCCATACCATAAAGAAGCACCGACCAAATGTAGCACTTAGTGAATCTTATCCTTAGGTTAAGATCAAAGTCGGAGCAGGTGAACACTTTTCGAAATTTTAGGAATGCCTGTCGTGCTTGTTCTATGCGATATTTTATCTCTTTTTCTGATGACCAGTCTTGAAAGAGCCAGATTCCCAAGTATTTAAACTTTTCTACTCTTTCTACGAGCCTTGCGTTAAATATTAGCGTAAAGTTTTCGAACATTTGCTGGTTTCTGGAGATAATCATAAATTTTGTTTTTTTCACATTTATATTTAGGCCCATTGATTGGCTTTGTTCACCTACCCTATTGACCAGTTGTTGCAGGTAGGTCATGTTTTCAGCTATTAAGACCGTATCGTCAGCATATCGGATATTGTTTATCCACACTCCATTGACTTTGATTCCCATTTCCATGTCTTCTAGTGCCTCTTGGAAAATCGTCTCTGAATACAAATTGAATAGAAGTGGAGAAAGCACACATCCTTGTCGTACTCCTCTTCTAATTTGTATGTCATTAGACATATTATTGTCTACTTTTATTTGTGCTATTTGGTTCCAGTATAAATTCTCAATGCATCGTATGTCTTTTTGGTCTATATCAAGCCTTTTTAGAAGCTGCATTAACTTGTGGTGCTGTACACGATCGAATGCTTTGTCGTCGTCTATGAAACATAGACAGACATCCTTTCTCTGATTATGGCATATCTGGACAAGCACTTGTACGGCGACTATTGCTTCTCTTGTACCTAACCCTTGTCTAAACCCAAACTGCGAGTCACTTATGTCTCTTTCACATTTCTTGTAAATTCTCTGGTGTATGATTTTAATAAATATTTTTAAGGTATGGCTCATCAGACTAATGAGTCTGTGGTCTTCACATTTTCTTGTATTGGTCTTCTTAGGCAGGGGGATAAAAGTTGAGCACAACCATTGCTTGGGATAGTGTCCTGTTTCATATATAGTGTTAAACACTTTGTGTAGAGCTGTGATGCCTTTTTCATCTAGGAGTTTAAGTATTTCTGAAGGAATTTCGTCTTGGCCAACTGCTTTATTATTTTTTGCGTCACGTATAGCTTCTTCAATTTCGTCTTCAGTTATGGGTGGACAGGTTAGTGAAATATTGACATCAGCTGGAGGTCTGTCATCATCAAATAGTTTTTTTATATAGGAGCTCATCAGAATGGCATATCGCTTCTCAGCATCCTATCAAGCTACGTCGGGGTACCCTTTCGATTCCAGAAAGTACGCCCTCGGTCCATAGAGGGCGACTCTCGTACGCATGTACGAGGTGCGTCCTTTCTGGAATCGATAGGGTACCCCGATGTAGCTAATCCGCGGATGAGGACTATTTTGTTTAGGACAGCATTTGCTGCTTAGTTTATGCTAGTCCCAAAATTTTTAAATGTCCCCTCCTTCTTGTTTTTGTCCTCTGAATACAACAGTTATCAACTCACAAATTGTATAATGTATAATTATAATGTGGGTTATTATTAAAAAAGAAGGAGAGAACATTTGAAAATTTTGGCACTAGCATAAATTAAGCAGCAAATGGTGTCATAAAAAAAATTGTCCGTATCTGCGGATTTAGCGCAAAACAACTCTTCTGGTGAGTAGTCTGAATAACCATTAGAAGAAACAATCTGCAGTTCGATGTCCCTGTAGTTTTGCTCCAAAAAAAATTGGAAGAAAACAAAATATTCTTGCCGTTCTTGTGATTCATCAGTTTGTTCAGAGCCTATTGATTTACAGTGCATACCTTGTGCAACTAAAGAAACGAATAATTGTGAATAGTTGAGGTAAAAATAGTTAAAATTAATTTTTAATGCAAATGAGTGGAAATATGTTCATATTTGTGTGAATAATTAGGGCTTCGTGATTATGTAGAAATACAAAACTTTGATGTGAATCCGAACACGACTAGAGGAAAGAATAGTATATAGGGAGGATAAACATTCAAAACACGCTGAGAAGTGTAACGGAAATGAATGATTCATCATATTTTATATGGCTCAAGTGAATAGATAGAAAGAACCTGGAGAAGAACCCAATTTCAATCGTCACTCATACATCAATTATAGTTAGTCCGTATGAAACAGAAATTGAATCGAAGTTACTGTTATGTCTCTGAAAATAAAAGAGAAAAACAATAGACAAATATGATGGAGTCTTATTTTATTCGTCGGTCAGATATGTATGGTTGGTTGTAATACCACAATGACTATGTAACAAAACAATTGTTCAGCGGTAATTCGAAAAGATTTATTCATTTATTTCTTAACAAATGAATGTATTTCAGGTTGTACGATGAATATCTGATATCTCTTTGATCTTAATCTGATTGATTTTCACAACTGATGACTACATTAAATTATTATTGACCTCAAAATGCAGTACTAAAAAAACAAATTCGTTTAGTGACTTCTTGTGTCATATTCTCTGCAAAATACCTTTGGTATTCAGGACTACAACATCCCACCATAAAAAGTTACGACCGTTCTTTTATTTCGACGTAAATTATTATTCACCCTTTTATTCCCTGGGAAATCCGCATTTATTTCAATGTTATAATTAATGGGAATAAAATGGAGGAGAATAAAAAGTCGCTAACTTCCAATTAAGATAATTATCTCCAAATTACGTTCCATTTTCCAGTCACTGGATGATTGCATATTTCCTATGATAAAAAGAAAATTAGAGAAAAAATTTTCATTACACTGGATTTGAATTTTAGTAGGTATGTCTATAATTGAGGTTTTGTACCTGACTGAATGAAATATTTGTCCATCAGATAAAATTCGTATGCACTGGTTTTTGTTAATCCATTTCCAATCAGATTAAAGATATGTATGCAGAATAAACAGGACGAATGATTTTTAATTATTGTTTAGAACGGTTACATAGGCAATATATCTGAGTAAGATGTTTTAATGATGTAGTTTTTGAACTATATTTATGTCAATACTAATACAGTATTTAACGTGTAATAACTCTGTAAGAATACAGTGTGTTTGAATGAAACAGACCCCTTCTATCTCAACATGGACTCATTTTGGTGGAAAAAGGTGAGGCACGTCTATACTTGATTGGAGGGTGACCGATTTCTAAGATGGTTTAAAACATTTGAGATACCTCCCCCCCTTCAGCAGCCCCTAATTAATATTCACTATAAGGAGTGTGGGGTGAATGGCATATCTTTGAAAAGTTCTTTCAATTGCCCATTCAAAAAAAGTATCTATATGAATATTCAGTATCACACAGAAAAATCAAACACTATAGAGTTTTGTATTCCAAGGAAAATGTGCCACCCACTTATTGTTAGGAAAGACTGACTTTAGCGAAAAAAGCTAAGAGACGACAATTTTTGATTACAGAGGGACCAATCTCTGAATTTCTCGACAATTTGACAATGCCCTAATTCAAATCTAATGCTTAAAATGACGTTATCGTACCACCATTCAATGACACAATAGATTCTCGAATTCTATTCTAACATTTTGAAGAACTTCTAATGTCAAACCTCTGCAAGTTTTAATGTTATCTAGCATACTCTCACGATTTGAGATGACCCCATAAGAAGAAATCTAAGGGACTCAAACGAGGACCTGGCTGGCCAATCAACTGTTATTATAATCGTTTAGGTAACAAAAGAATGAGGATTTGAAATCCTATAATATTCTAAATGTAAAAAGCAATAAATGCAACATAATCAATAATTAATCAAATATAGAAAAAAAAAAAAATAACAAAGATTTCTACAGTTCATAATCAATCATAATGTCTATTCTATTTTTAAAATTATTGACGGACTCAGCCTCAACTACTACACTTGAAACTCCATTCCATGGAACGCATACATGGTTCGGTAAGAAATGTTTCCTTTGCCGTGTCCTATACCTATCCTCCTTCAGTCACCTCTCATGTCCGCGTAGATGTACATCAGTATTTAATTCGTAGAGATGATGTAAGTTGGCATAATTTTACTTGATTATACGAAATGTCATAATAAAATCTACGCGCAGTCGTCGTTCTTCAAAAAAAAACCAATCTCGCACTCTTTAACCTTTCCGGGTAAGATGCACGTAAACAACCGTAAGACAAACTCGCGGTGGATCGTTGCACATCTTCCAGCATCTTTCGATCGCGGACAAGCACCTGACACTACACTGGATCAGCATATTCCAGTATCGGACGAATATAGATTTTATGAAGTTTGAAAGTGTCCTTCTCAGCTGATAGATTAGTGAGTTAGCTCGCTTACAGATATTTATGATGTGACTCGACCATGTTGAGTCGGACGTGATCGTCACTACCAAATCAACATGTGAGGATACCGGTCTCAATGATCTTCCATTTATAGCGTAAGTATAGCAGGGAGTCGACTTTCGAACATGTAAGACGACGCACTTTCCGATATTTAGTGGAAGAAGCCACTTGTTGCACCACTGGTTTATCGAGTAGAGGTCACTCTGTAAAATGTGTGTTTAAGCAGCGGGTTTGCGTATAGTTTTGCATCGTCAACATAAAACGATTTACCGGACCGGATGTGTAGCGGAAGATCATTACCGTACACAACAAAAATATGAGGATCCAGGACCGAGCCCTGCGGCACTCCACTAGTGATCAGCCTCTCAGGCGAAAAAGTTCTGCCAACTCTCACCACGAAACATCTTTCCGACAAATAATCGCGAATCCAGTTGTGCAACTTTCCACGAACACCCACGAGTTCTAACTTGTACAAGAGTCTTCTGACAGGTACCCTATCGAATGCTCGGGCATTCCAGGTAATTGACATCCACGGGATCTCTTTGATCGAATGTGATGGTCCAGTCATTCAGACGTTCCAGAAAATCAGTCGTAGTACATCTACCCTTCATGAACCCTAGCTGTTCTGGAGGTATAACAGAGTGATCACTGAAGAAGTCCGACATCTTTTCCACTGTTATAGTCTCCATGATCTTAGATGGAATTGACAAAAGGCTAAGAGGCCTGTAATTCGCTGGATTCAGTTTGTCTCCCTTCTTGAAATTACCAGTTACTGAGTACTTTTTCCACGCAAGGGGTTATCTTGTTTCGTTGAAAGATGCAGTCATGATAATTGATTATGGAAAAGAAAGTATTTCAGCGAATCTTTTCAGAAGGAATGGAGAGATACCGTCGAGGCCAGGTGACGAATGACTTTTAAGGAGTAGTAAATGTTTTTAAACTTTGTCAGGGATAAACAATATATCCGTTAAACTATCCTCAGTACGGGTTAACAAAGAATCAGGAAGAGTATCATCGATGGGTTCCACAGAATAGGCAGCTGTGAATGTATCTGCTAAGACCTCTGCTAACACAGGGTTTGTGGAGCAGATAGTGCCATTTGCCTTCCGGTACGCCCAGCTTGGTTTTGGAAAAGAAAGTATTTCAGCGAATCTTTTCAGAAGGAATGGAGAGAGGCCGTCGAGGCCAGGTGACGAATGACATTTAAGGAGTAGTAAATGTTTTTAAACTTTGTCAGGGATAAACAATATATCCGTTAAACTATCCTCAATACGCGTTAACAAAGAATCAGGAAGAGTATCATCGATGGGTTCCACAGAATAGGCAGCTGTGAATGTATCTGCTTAGACCTCTGCTGACACAGGGTTTGTGGTGTACATAGTGCCATCTGCCTTCCGGTACGCCCACCTTAGATTTGAGGCTGGATCTAATAAACTTATATAGTTCCTTAACCTGAATCTTGAAAATGCGCCACACCAGAGGCAAACAGCATTAGCGCAGTTAATATCTACAGTGTGTTCCAATAAAAATTTGCTATCCACTCTATCTCAAGATGAATTGAATTTGGCCAAGAAAGGCTGAGAAACGCAATCCACCGACCTGGGATATTTGTATTAAACTATTGTAGCACACGAATGAAATGTGCAGGAGCATCAGTTTGCTAGAAACGTATCCCATTCTCTGAAAAAGTTTCATCGTTTTTCTAAACCTGAGCCTGGGATTTATTCATTCTTCCAACAACTCTGAACGAGTGCCTCCATTGAGATTACCTACCATTAAAAGAGGTTTTACAAAATGGTTTTCATAAATTGCATTCAATTTATGATTCATTTGTATGTACGCCTGTGTGAACCATTGAGGGTTCTGGTAATCCCAATATCGGCAATTATGCATATTCACTTCATCATTGACAGCAAAAGTACTCTCTCCAGAACAACAGGTATTGCACAGAATATGTGGATTTTTGTTAAAATTATCAATTAAAATTTCACAAAATTGCAAGCAGTGATCGGGATTGTCTTTGTTTACTTCCTGAGCTAGCACTTTATGAGGGTGAAATTTGTGATGTTTTACTATCCCGTAGCATATTAAAGCTGATAAACTACACACGCTTGAGAATTTTCTGATGAAAGTGGTGTTTTCCATTTGCAAAGAGCCCAAAATATCCACTTAATTTGCTTCATTACATAAAGACCGATATCAAACATATTTTTTGTTAGCTACCGAGAAAATTATGAAAAATGTATTCGTCAAATATAAGACATAACTTCTTTCTGGAAGATTCACCTGCGGTTTCTCTTAAACAACTATTATTTCGATAATAACTTGAAACAATACCGACCCGCACATCTGTTGAGTAAACCACTTTCAACGTTTGTCTTACTTAACTGTGATTGAAAGTATTGCGAAAGTGAAAGACAAATGTGAAACAGATTTATCATTACCAGATAGTTGTCATAAAAACAATTTTGCATTAGCTACACAACATATTTGTTTATACATCTTCTAGATATTAAAAATCTAGGAAGTGCTGATAAAAAGAATCCTCACTCTTAAATAATAATTTAGGAGACCTTTACTTAGATATGTCATTTGATCCACTTTTCCGATAATGAATTTGATTTCACATACTCCGAACCAACTCCAAAATAGGTCCTACAACCAAAAGTTGACGTAACGTAGCTTTCTCAAGAATAATCAGTCTTTATTGACATAGAGGGGGTGGAAAATTATCGATGGAATACAAATTTTCGTTGTGTTTGGACTTTCTGTGCGACATAAAATGCTCATGAAGATACTATGTTTGAATAGAGAATTAAAATACCTTCTCAAAGATATGTCAATCGTCTCACATTCCTTATAATGATTTTAACCTTGGTGTTGATGAGGGTAGAGGGTTGATTTTACATGGTTAGAGCTAACTATAAAATAGGTCTCCCTCCAATCGAAAACTGAAAGGTTGAGGGTGGTAAATTTTAGTTGGAACACACTCTATATTCATCACATTACTTCTCCTACGTGGCTTTACACTACAGGAAAAAAAATTTATTAAGTAGGTAACTAATCTACAAAAATTTATTAAGTAATAAAATAACACTCTACTAGCGAGAACAGGCGGCTTTATCAAAGGAACGCGCGGTACTTGTCAAAGAAGAGCCGCGTTTTTTATTCTTGCCGCTTTTTTAGAAATTTCGTTCAAGCCGATATAAATTATACGCCTGCAGGAATTGGAGTAATTCTAAATTGTAACTTGAAGGCAATACTACGTCGATACAAAGTTTATTATTCAATAGTATAAAATGAGTGCAGTGAAGAAATCTGAAAATTTTCATAACGATTGGGAGGAAGAATTTTCCTTTTGTATGGTGAACAATAAGTGCATTTGTCTTAGTTATCGTGCGTCAGTGGCAATACCTAAGCGTTGTACCTTAGACAGGCATTATAAACCGGTTCATAATAACTATGAAAATGATTTTCCGCTACAGAGTGAATTAATGAAATGAAAAGTACGTGATTTGATATCTTGTTTGAAGCAAGAGCCAACCATGTTCACAAGACCAGCCAAACAATCAAAAGCTGCTACGATCGCGTTCTTCAAAATATCTCATAAATTTGCGATACACAAGAAATCATTTGAAGATGTATCTGTTGTGAGGGAAGCATTTATTGAAACGAGTGAGACTTCATTTGCAAATTTTAAAAATAAATCACAAATCATGTCTGCAATTAGAGAACTTCAGTTATCTCGTCCGACTGTCACAAGACATATTGACAATCATTCATCTGAATTGAAAGACCCATGGCAAAAATATGTATGACGTTTTCTTCAATTTTGTAGAAAACTACAAGCTATTATATATATGTGATGCCAATATTGAAGAAGACGTTCATGGTTTTAATGTCAATTCACTTGATTTTGAAGTTGTAGATTTTTGAACAATTCTGTGAATAAAATACTACCTTTTCGAAATTTATTTCACGGTTATGTCTATTTTGAATAATTCAATATTGCATAAAAAACCAACCCACAAATTTTTAGCTCTTTTTCAATGAAATTTGAATATAACGCAATAATATTGAATTTTACATAAATTAATACACTTAAAGAAAAAACATTATTTTCGCATGATTATTTTACTAAATATCACTGTCTGAAAGTCAACAGAAACTAGAACTTCAATTATCTCGGTTTTATGTCTTTGTGGCTTGGTAGCTTTCTGTATAACTACGTCCATATATCTTCATGCTTGCGATTAGCACTTACATTATCAAGCTGAATTTTATACGCGGCCATAACTAGCGATTTCCAATTGGAGTGAAATATTTTCGAAGTGATACCATTTCCGGTTATACCTGAAGTGAGTCATCACTCGGTTATTTCAAATGGCAATCTACCTCTTTTATTATACATCTAGAACCGACATTTGAGCAAGGCATAAAATACCCAAGTTGTTGGCACTTATCTGTCAAAACTTTTGACAGATTTAATTATTTTTGTTATAAACTCGATTTTTGAGGAACATTTAAAAAAATTGTAGCTCGCAGATCTTTCGCACTACAGATACAATTTCTGCTTGGGTGGATAGAAGAAGGATCAAGGAATTTTTTAAGCTATCTACACATGTCGAATGTTCATTGCGTTGTTTTGTACGATTTTTTCAAATTGGCCATTTTCAAACAGCAATAACTCAATTTTTTCAAATGGCACGTGCCACTTTTTATATTGCCATCAGATGAAGCGTCAAATTTCAGATGGAATTGTATAAGCATGTACTATACCCATCTCTTATAGTTCCGAAATAATTTGGGAATATATTGAATTTTGATGATTTTACAAGAAGTAACAGAGAATGCTTTGAAATATTTGAATCAACTAACCGAACTGGCTGTGCCTAGAATTAATGTACTTGTCACTTCGTTCATTCGAATTTGATATTTCAACAAGAATTGTCGTTATTTCAGATTGAAAATATCTAAAACACATTTAGAATAAAACCACTGGTTATTCAAACAAAAATATATTTAACCTTTTTCAATTTATTTTAGAATGTCTAAAAGTAGTGGATAGAAATTGCAGGCAATTCAATAAACAATTCCCAAATTTACCGTCTATGAGTAAAATAAAATTTCGAAGCATTGGAAGCAATTTTCTACAATTCGGATGAATGAAAATTGTAGGAACTAAGCGAAAACCAATCATCGAAGATAATTACATTAATACGAATAAATGATAGCAAACATCATAGAAGAAAACTAATTTACGATCTAAATAAATGTTCGATTTGGGCCCAATTTTGCTCGATACACTTGACAGCTCGTATACGAACATGGTGAGTTGCCCTCCTAGTTTCCTCAGGATCAATACTACGAAAAGCATTATGAATGCACCCTAGTAACTCTTCTTTACTTCTTATAGGAAAAAGATACACTTCACTCTTGATTTTGCCATATTTATAAAAATCAAGGGGCGTCTGGTCCGGTGAACGCAGAGGCCATAAATTTGGTCCTTGATTACCCCACCATGCATCCTCGAACATTTCTGATAGCTGCCGATCTACAGCTTGTGTTTTATGTGCTGGTGCACCATCCATTTGGTAATAGTAATCCCTCAGAATGTTAAGGGGTAATCCATTTAAAAAATTTGCTACTGTTCCTCTCAAAATTTTCAGCTATCTTTGTCCATTAAGATTTTCCTCATAAATGTGATGAGCCAACAAATAATTCATTAAAATTGCAAAAAGGTTCACGCTGAATTTATTTTGGAAATCAATAACCTCAATGAAATCTGGATTTTCTGTGACCGAAAATGTCGATTTCTCCTGTTGGTTATTTAACTTTCATTAAACTTGGCTTCATCAAACCATATAATTTTTTTGCAGAATTTTCTCATCTTCTTGAAGCCGAATTAATAAATTTTCACAGAAATTTAGGCGCTAGGGATGGTCAGTTGGTTTCAATTTTTGTAGTTTGATAAAAGAATACAGGTGCATGTTATGTTTCTTAAGGATCCTTTGAATGGAAGTATAACTCAGTCCAATATCCATTGATGCTGACTTAATGGACGCATGTGGATTGGCACGAAAATACGCTAACGTATTAATTTGATTTTCATAGTCCTCGAGAATTGGTTTTCTTCTAGTTTCTATGTATTTTGTTCCTCCAACTTGCAGGAAATTGCTTCTTATCCTTCGAAATTTTGTTCTACTCATAGGCGCCAAATTTGGAAATAGGTTATTGAATTGCCTGCAAGTTCTATCCAACACTTTTTGACATTTACATTAATTAAAAAGAGATTAAACATATCCGCGTTTGAATAATCGGCAATTTTATTATCAATCTGGTGTTTTTCAAAAATTTTCACTTCAAATTACCAACAATTCTTGTTGAAATATCAAATTCGAATGGACGAAGTGACAAGTACATTAATTTTAGGCACCTGTCAGGTGAGTGTAGTCAGTTCAGCTACTTGATTCAAATATTTCAAAGCATTCTCTGTTAGTTCTTGCAAAATCATCACAATTCAATATATTCCCAAATTATTCCGGAACTATAACAGATGGGTATAGTACATGCTGATACAATTCCATCTGAAATTTGACGCTTCATCTGATGGCGGTATAAAAATTGGCACGTGCCATTTGAAAAAATGAGATATTGCTGTCTGAAAAAGGCCAAATTGAAAAAATCTTACAAAACAACGCAATAAACATTTGACATGTGTAGACTACTTATAATTTTTCTTGATCCTTCTTCTATCTACCCAAGCAAAAATTGTGTCTGTAGTGCAAAAGATCTACGAGCTACAATTTTTTTAAAAGTTCCTCAAAGGTCGAGTTTATAAAAAAAAGAATTAAATCTGTCAAATGTTCTAACAGAAGAGTGCCAACAACTTGGGTATTTTATGCCTTGCTCAAATGTTGGTTCTAGATGTATAATAAAAAAGGTAGATTGCCATTTGAAAGAAAAAAAGTGATGACCCACTTCCGGTATAACCAGAAATGGTATCACTTCCAATTGCACTTCAATTGGGAATCGCTAGTTATGGCCGCGTATAAAATTTCAGCTTGATATTGTCATTGGAACTCAAAAAGTTATTAACGGACGGTCCCGGTGGATATCCCTGTATATGCTACGGTACACCCTACCTAGTTAGGTGGGTAGGTAGGGTGTATCGTGTATGTACGACAACCCTGCATCACACATACTTGCAGCCTCTCAGAGTCAATCGTAAGTTGTCTAGAGTATTGAGGCTACATGTCTTTACCGAATAGACTACAGATAATTGTTCTTTGATCAACAAGTATGCAAGAGGAGCCTAGATTCAATACTTATCTTTTCAACACATAATATATTGATTGAGCTCCTCCTACAAAAAATCGCTGGCAATTTAACCGATATTTATTTCTTGTAAATGAGATAAAAAAAACTGTAACTGGATATATTCAAAAGATCTATTTGGTCGATAAAGTTTAAATTATATTGTATCGAACTCCTCTGAAACTTTTTCTGTTGTAATCCTAAACGGCACAATTATAGAGCTTCAAGAATTGAAAAAGTTTCTTTTTACCTGAGGCTGCTAAATAATGATTTCTTTTCCCGATTCTCCTTCTACTCAAATATATTCAGTTGAAAACTGTTCGCTGAAAATTCTGGCACTTTAGTCGCGGATGCAGAACATTCAATTCCTCCAAATCGTGGAAGTCCTATCAGAAACATAAATTGCTAAAAATACTCTACATGCTCTCTTGAAACATAATCTTTTCACCGCAAAAATTTGTGAGATAAGTGAAACAGTTATTCGAGTTTGTATCTTTAGGAACACATATTGGTCATCGTTTTCATAAATTGTTAATTTAGTTTTTCAATAACATTCCAGGTGATTTTATCAAGATAAGACATTTTTTCTCAATAAAATAATTGAATTGGTAATCGCACGCAACATATTCTTATATCAAAAATAGTTGAATTTGTTGAAAGCATTTCACTTTTCACTAATCGAATTGATAGTTCTAGTACGACCTTCAATTGCAGGCCTACCAACGACGACTGGAAAGGTCACGACTTTGACAACGGCTGGTTTAGAAATTTAAATGCATAACTTATATTTTGTAGGAGGATTCCTAACGACTCAAATGTTGCCTTTATTTCAGCCCCTTCAGTTTGTTAGATACACACAAATTTATAAAGAATCACCCAATATTTTGAATATTACCCTAGGGATTTTGGAAATTTCGAAAGATTGTTAGAACTGATCATTTTGAGATATTTCAATTGAAGAAAGAAATAAGTTAAGGTTTATTTACAGAAATAAACAAACGAAAGAAAATAAGAGAATCTCTCCGCATGTAGTAGAAAAATTGAAAATTGTTTTCTCACCGATTAGGTATTTTTTCTAGACCATAGTAGCTTGTATTACCTCCTTTTGCTCATATACAAACTTAAATCCGTCTGAGCATGCTTTGGATTAGTTTTTCGACCTCCTCTAGGGTGATACTCTGCCACTCTTCTGTGGCAGCTTGGATAAGCTGTTGTGGGTTTCTTGGATTACCCTGGCGCGATCTAATTTTCCTTTTGAGGTTATTCCCTTAATTTTCAATAAGATTTAGGTCTGAATAGCAGGCTGGCCAGTCCAAAATAGTGACTCCCTGTTTCAAGATAAGGTCGCATTATCTCGCATATAAGTAAAATTCTCACCGTGGGCCAGTTTCTTACTATGGACTCCAGCACTAGGTCCACGTAATTTCTAATCGGTAGATTCACAAGAAACGAAATCGAATATGTTTTGCCTCCCAGCATAATGCCACCCCAAAACATCACACTGCCCCCTAGGTATTTCGGACTTGCTGCTCAGAGTCTAGCTTGTCTTCCACGACCTCTCAAAACCTGAATCCGGCGGTCATCTGATCAAACACCAATTTTATAATTGAGTTTGTTATCTCTTTTTATCTGGTTAGATCTGGAACTCCTAAGGGCCTTCTGCTGTATAATCCCCTTGAAGTATCTGACGTATCGTTTCGACTGACACACAGATGCCTGTTGCTTCCAGAAATTGCGTTTGGAGTATGGGGTGCGACGCACTAGGGTCTCTTCTTGCAATTTGGTAAAAAAAGCGGTCTTGTTCTTCAGAAGTGGTCTTGCTACGACTTCTTCTACGCCTATTTTGCAGAGATTGTAACTCCACGTATCGGGCGTAGGTTTTTGAAATCACCCTGTGATACCCCCATTGTGGCCGCTTTATCCTTCTGTGTCACCCCTTCTTCAACGAGAGCAATTATTCGACTACTCTGCGCATCGGACAATCCACCGTAAGGCATTTTCAATTATGACTATAGGCTTTTTTTAAATTTTGAAATTCACTTTTTCATATATCTGACGACTGAGTACAATATGCCGAACGTGTGGTGATAATTCAACATTTCTTATCATACTATCCAGTTCTTTTACAACAAAAAACTTCATTTGAATTTGGGAGGCTTTTACTTGGTAAAATTCCATTATCAATAATAAAAAACAAGTACTGTGTTCCTTAAAACACAGTACTTGTTTTTTAAAAACTTCATTCTTCACAAATAGTCAAAGATCCATGGCAGTGTTGTGAAATACCGAGTGATTATATAGAAATTTAGTTGTGTGTATATACGAATGCAATATTACTTAACTAAGATCAGTACTTTGGATTTTTCCGACGAGAAACCCTCCGACACTACTCGTTGGTACATCGATGTCATTGGCTGATAATGCTATAGTTTGTATATATTCTGGTAGATTGTTATATTTTCATAACATTCAACGTTATCCTGATATATTCCAGGATATGTTCTGATTATTATCTTTGCCTCGCAGTGGTACTATTTAGCAGGTGGTGGATTTATATTTTTTCATGAAATTGGTTTGATTGCATGAACAGATATTTGGGCAACTCGGGGTTGAATCTCCTTATATATCCTTATATATATACAGGGTGTTATATCTACCAAGATATTCATTTCTGATCGAAACGCAAAAACATTTCAATTTTTGTTTCAAGGGGGATATCTTTTGGGGTTCAAAACTTGCCTGAAATATCAACCCCCTAAGCGGAGGTTTCAATCCTTGAACATTTTGAATAAGGAAGATGGGTCGAGTGATGACTCAAAAGGAAGGTGTCTACATCATCTTTTTGGGTACAATACTTGCCTGAAATATCAACCCCCTAAGCGGGGGTTGCAATCCTTGAACATTTTGCATAAGGAGGATGGGTCATGTAATGATTCAAAAGAAAGGTGGTATCTTTGTCTACATTGCCTTGAACTAATTTCCATTTTTAGTTGAAAACTGTAAAAGATACAGGATGAGAAACTGAAAGATAGGGAAGACTATTTCCTCGAGACTATTCAAGTTTCAGTGAAGCAAAATGGAACAGATCCATGCTGATCAAAGGCAGTCATCATCAAGTACCATCGTCATCTCGAATTTCAACCCCTATAGCAGGGGTGACCACCCTTGAAAATTTGGAAGAGGGTAGATGGGTCGAGTGATACCTCGAAAGATAAGTATTATCTTTTTCTGCATCCCCGTTAACGAATTTTCATTTTTGATTGAAAACTGTAGAAGATACAGAGTGAGCTACTGAAAAATTAGAGGAGACTATCTATCGCCCTGAGCTATTCAAGTATTATTGAAAGAAAGTGGAACAGATTCATTCCAGATCAAAGGCTGTCAATATATGATATATATATATATATATATATATATATATATATATATATATATATATATATATATATATATATATATATATATATATATATATAGATGATTAGCTAAAAGAATCTTTTCCACAATAGATATTTCAAATGAAGAACCGATGTAGAATCAATGTGAAATGATTCAGAAAGAACTAAACGCTATAAAAACCACAAAGGATAAAACAGACAAGATCGTCCATTTTTCAGAAATCCTTGAATCGTAAAATTGATGCTGACAGGGTTTTATCTACAACAGTGCCAGATTTCTACGTAATTCATATAGAAAAATCAAACACATCCAATTCATAGGCCTCTCAGAATTTATACCGTTCGAAGTTTTTGCTGAAACAAAGCCCTTTGACAACGAGCATTCTATAAACATCTGCAGAGGTTATATCTGAGACAGTATATTTATGGGAACCGAGCCTCCAGGGTAATCTCACTTCCTTACAATTCACTTATTGCATTTGAATTTATGGCATCCAATTCACAGGATGGATACGACATGTTGCGATTTCTCTCCAGGTCTCGAATATAAGAGAATACCGTCTACTTAGGAATGAAAAATTAGGAGAGAAGGCGAATCTTCTTTTTTCTGCATAGAGGCAGTGAATACAAATACGATAAATCACATTTATATGCGAACAGAAAAAAATCAGCGTAGTTATCACGTTGGAAACAATTCTTGAACTGATGAGTACCTAACAAAGTAAAAAATATTACTAAGGCACCATCTGCGCTCTGTGAATTCAGGGTATCATCTGATTTTAAATGGCGTTCACGGATAGCGACAGACATTATGAAATTGAAAAAGACCTTAAAATAGGAAACAAGATCAATTCCAATTTTCAATAAGCAATTTATAATAGAGTATTAGATTCGTTTTTTCATATGACAGTTAACGTGCACTTGTTCTCAATTTGACTACCCTCACTCCCCTTTGATCTGACATTCTCAAGACCACACCGCGCAACTCGCCAAAGTTACTTCCATTTCGACTTTAAGCACGACTGCACGTAGTCGGTTTTGTTTTTGTCGCTTATTAGGTTACTATGTGGTGGAGAAAGTGGATTTGCTTCAACATGAAATAAAACAAATATTTGGTTAGTTGATATAATGACGAGTAGTTTGAGTACAACGAAGTTTCCATCAATCGAAGAAGTGTTGCACTTATTTTTTTTACTACAAAAGCGAAAACAATGACAGTAGCCGTAATTCGTCTACTTTGCCTGCTTGAAACGTCTCGGCAATATGGAACCAGGTTGAAGAAACATGTGATTGCAAGACTTCAAAGAGTGGAAAAAACTTAAAATGAAATTGGGAAGAACGTTCGCAGGCAATAAGACAAACATTGGAGCATTGACAGCAAAATATAGCAATGATATTGCACATGCTGATGCCTTAAATATCTTGAAGGTTGAAGAAGATGAATAGTTTTTGCTTGCACAATGTGAGGAGAGCCGTAGGTGTCTAATCAGTGCTGTTGGCACTGAATCTATTATTATTTATTTTCTCCCCTTCCTCAGATCAATTATATTTACAGTTTTTAGTACGTACTCTAGTACTAGACTGAACAGTGTGTAATTGCCACGTTGTTACCATCACTAAGGTACAAGACATAACACAAGATCAGGCAACACCGCTGTACTGCTACGATGAGTAGTGCATAGCGCACGATGCTACGACGTAGATTGACAGGGCAGGCGAAACACCGCTTGAAACACAGATAGGCATTCGAGGTCTCGAACTGAGAGAACTTGGGTCTTACTCCTAGCCTTGAGTGATTGTACGTAGTGAGTTCAATCACACTCCTAGTCGGTGATCACGTAGTGAGTGGCCACATAAGTAGCTGTACGTAATGAGTTTAGCTATTCTCTTCCTTGAGTGGTTGTATACTGCCCTTACCGGTGACATACCCGGCTTTACATATTGAGTACAGTTGCCATCCTAGCTAGATTGGGAGGTGAAGTAGCAGTCGATCCCCAGGACGACATTTTATTTTAAATAGTGTATATATAAATTTAGAATTTATGGTTGACAGTGATAACAAATTGAATGTTTATGAACTCTGTGTTTCCTCTGATAAGCTACCTAAGCGTAAAACTCATTACAAGTGTAGCTGACAAAGCATCTCTTTGCTTAAGTCCTTTGTCGAATATGAACTCTTCTGTTTCCCTTTTTTAGGTTATTACTTTCGCTTCACCTAGTATACTAAAATCTTCTAGGAATTTCAGAAGTTCTGGTACTTATATTAAGTCAAATGCTTACATAGTAAACAGCATTTTGGGAACTATTCTGTGTTCGTAAGCTTTCTCCATTATCTGATTTAAAGTATGCATTACGTCTGTTGTTGACCTGCCTTTGACTAACCAGAATTGGTATTGACCCTTCAAATCTAACCTTTTTTGTTTTCAAAGCTTTGGCTAAACGTTCCTCGATCCTAGAGGATAGAATTTTGTATGCGGCATTAAGTAATGTTACTTCCCTGTAGTTTTAACACGTGCCTTGGTCTCTACTTATTGTATCTGAATATATGGCATCCAATTCACAGGATGGATACATGTTGCGATTTTCCTTCAGTTCTCGGATATAAGAGAATGCCATCTATTTAAAAATGAGAAATAAGATACAAAAGGCGAATGTTCTTTTTTTCCACATAGAGGCAGTGAATCCAAATACGATAAGTTACATTTATATGCGAACGAAAAAAATCATCTTAGTTCAAAATTATCTCGTTAGAAACAATTATTGAACTGATAAGTACCTTATTGAACAAAGTAAAATATCAACAGGGCACCATCTGCGCTTGTAAATACAGAGTTTCATTTGATTTTAAATGACGTTAGGGGTTGCGACCTATATTTTAAAATTAAGAAAGACCTTGAAATAGGACAAAAGAATTCATATTTTCATGGGGCAATTCATAACAGAAGATATAATTTGTTTGTTTATATGAGTGTAAACGTGCACTTGTTCTCAATTTGACTCCCCGCAGCCCCGTTTTGCCTGACATTCTCAAGAGCACACCGCGCAACTCTCTTTATTAGTTCCGTTTCGACCTCAAGCAAGACTGCACGTAGTCGATTTTGTTCTTGTCGCTTATTATGTAGTTATGTAGTGGAGAAATAGGATTTGCTTCCACATGAAATGAAACAAATATTTGTTAGTTGATCAAATGACGAGTAGTTTGAGTACAATGAAGTTTCCATCAATTAAAGAAGTGTTACAGTTGTTTTTTAACTACAGAACCGAGAACAATAAATGTTCTCGTAATTCTGCTACTTTGCCTGCTTGCAACTTCTCGGGAATATAAAAAAGGGTGGAGTACTAACCAGGTTGAAGGAAATTGTGATTGCCAAACAGGAATAATACCTCAAAAAAAGGAAAAGAATTGAATAGAATGAGGAAAAACGTTCGCAGGCAATAAGACCAAAATGGGAGCTATGGCAGCAAAATATAGACATGATATTGCACATGCTGATGTCTCAAATATCATGAAGGTTGAAGAAGATGAACAGTTTTTATTTGCACAATGTGAGGAGAGCCGTAGGTGCCTAATCAGTGCTGTTGGCACTGAATTTATTATTCTTCGTTTTCACCACGTCCTCAGATTAATTATATTTATAGTTTTTAGTACGTACTCTAGTGCTAGATTCAATAGTGTAGCTGACAAAGCGTCTCTTTGCTTAAGTCCTTTCTCGAATATGAGCTCTTCTGTTTCCCCTTTTTGGGATATTACTTTCACTTTACCTTGTATTCTAAAATTTTCTAAGATTTTCAGAGATTCTGGTACTTATATTGAGTCAAATGCTTACATAATAAACAGCATTTTGGGATCTATTCTGTGTTCGTAAGTTTTCTCCATTATCTGATTCAATGTATGCATTACGTGTGTTGTTGACCTGCCTTTGACTAACCGGAATTGTTATTGACCCATTAAATCTAGCCTTTTTTTGTTTTCGATGCTTTGGCTAAACGTTTCTGGATCCTATAGGATAGAATTTCATCATTATCTGCTTTAAGGTATGAACTGCGTCGGTTGTTAACCTGCCTTTGATAAACCCGCATTGGTTTTGACCCAGTAAATCTAACCTAATTTTGTTTTCAGTCTTTTGTCTTAATGTTCCTGGATAGAACTTTATATGCGGTATTAAGTAATGTTACGCGCCTGCAGTTTTAACACGTGGCGTAGTCTCCTGTTTTGGGTATTGTGAAGATTTTGCCCAGTTTCCACTCCTTTGGCATACGCTCCTCTCTCTCAATTGTTTGCACTAGTTTGCATATCTCTTTTCTCAATGCTTTTCCCTCATATTTGAATAATTCCATATTTTATTGGTCTCGTCAAGGTGACTTTTGTTCATGTACATTTTTATTTCATTTGAACCTTTTTCTTAAAGTGTCGCCTCTCTTTCGTTCTCAGTTATGGTGAATCAAGGATTTGTCCCAGCTTCCGTAAGACGTACTCCAAAATAATCCCTCCATATATATATATATATATATATATATATATATATATATTCTTTTTGAAAAGAGAGGATTAACGAAAAATTCGAATAATTGTATTTACAATGTTTAAGTCTATAATTTTGTTATATGTCAGAAAAATACAAGTTTGAACTCAGGAAAATGTAACAGGGGAACCATACTATCTTGCGTATGATTCAATAAACGAGTGAAAAAACCTGAGGAAAGAACTTGTTTCCCTGTCGCTATTGCACTAGCAATAGCTCGTCTGTTTATGTTGTGTTAGTGTCGTGTGTACATAAAGAGGACCAAAGATTTTTCTGCTTAGCAGCTTCAATTCTAATTTTACACTCCATGATTTCCAGACGAAGACAGAGGTGAAAGGAAGGAGGTTTGGGACAGGACCGAGAGAGCCCCGATGGCTAGGTTTGGTCTTTTAAGTGATACCGATTATGATCTATTGATCTTTCAGAATCATTATGAACCCAATAATTTGGGTTGACATCTCCCATGTTTTATTTCTTCGTGGTTCTTATTTAATTTAAAGAAAAATTTGCGAAAAAATTTGGAAAAAAGTAATGAGGTAGAGTCATAGGTTTCCTCTTCAGTTTATACTGCTCATAATCTCATTTCACATTTTATTTATTTGTTTACATAAATGTAATATAATTAACTGACCATTTTGTCATATTTATATTCAGAGCAGTAACCTATTCGATCGTTCACCACTTCACACAAAGGAAACTATTAATTAGTAACATTCAGTGTTACTTGACTAAGGTCCGTACACTGAATTTTTCCGGGAAGAAAGCCTCTGGCACTACTCGTTGGTACATTGATATCATTGTCTGATGATGCTATAGTATGTTTATATTCTGGTAGATTGATATATTGTCATAACATTTACCGTTATCCTAATATATAATTATTCCAGGATATGTTTTGATTATAATCATTGCCTTGCAATGGTATTAATTACCGGGTGGTGGATTTATATTTTTCATGAAATCAGTTTGATTGCATGAACAGATATATGGGCAACTCGTCGGGGTTAGGTTAAATTCTATATATATATATATATATATATATATATATATATATATATATATATATATATATATATATATATATATATATATATATATATATATATATATATATATATATATATATATATATATATATATATATATATATATATATATATATATATATATAACACCATGTATATTGGTATGGAATAGTTTGCGGACATGTTTATGTGAACTTTTCATATTAACATGACTTGAAGAATCACCCTTGAAATCTTTTATACATATTTATCTGCAACGGATTATATTTTATGTATGTCCATAATACTGAAACTTTGAAATGGGTCATCTTCAGAGTTTTATAGTGAGTTTAATTAATTTTCAACTGAACGAATCATTGGAAAATAACCTCAAATTTCTCGTTATTTTTCTCAATTAAAGGGGATGTGTGCATGTTTGTATGGAAGGTTTTATATATATCTTGAAAGTTTGTGGTCAACAGCACTACATTATAAGTATTGCTGACTATCCAAGCGTGTATGTTATAGGTTTTCCTCGTAAAGTCCAGCTAATTTCACATTCAAGAGTATAATATTACTAACGTTACATGAAAGTAAGTACAAAGTAATGTAAAATATTTTCGTAACCTCATTAAATATCAATTTATGCAAATGCACCTAAACTACCGATAATTCCGAAAGAACTCGTTTCTTTGAAAATTTGATTAACACGAAACAAAAGGAAGTTTATCGCTCACTTATGCCCGGCGTAATTCTACGTTGAATGCAAATTACTTCAATATAATTTGAACAGCTACTTGCCGAAAATCTACTAATGCACCCTAAAATCTGTGAAAAAAAATATGATAGTCTGAAATAACTGTTCCCTAGCGTTTTGACTGTTAAGAGTAGATAGTGATTTTGTTGAAGATATTCTTGAGGAAAACTGCTTGTACTAATATAATATCTTAGGATAAACTTGTTTCCCAATCGGATCTCTGAAGGAACTCGCTCGCAGGTCTCATGATGTTAAAAACAACCAACAACGGTCTTTTGGTGGACGCATGGACTCCCTCAGAAACTGATGAGAGAAGGCAATTCGTTCTAAGTGGACTTGGACTGACTGCAGTACACCATCTCTTACAAGAGACGCAACCTCATGTTCTAGCTCTAACGGAAACTCAAATAATGCTATGAACAGACACCACCTATCTCTGTTTCAATGGCTTTCAGCTGCACTCAAGGCTCCAGTTGAAGAAAGGAGTTCGCATTCCAAATAGGGGATACTATGGGAGATGCCGCTGTTTACCTTGCATGGTTCAGAATCAGCGATAAAAACTACCCTAGATTGTTTTATTGCCTAGGCGACAAGGTAGACACGGTAACAATACAGCATTCGTTAGCTGAGGTGATCATAGTGTGATAACGTCCACAACATCGACTGACTCAAACTGTCAAATACGACCTACGAAGGAAGTCAAGCGTTAGCCTTTGTGATCAGTGGATTGACACAAACTTGTCGATGAGCTGACAAGTACTCCTGATAACATAACTGATTTTCCGAATACTCTCGATCTCTTTCTTGTTTCAGATCCAAATAGTTTTCGTTTACAGGTCTCAGCACCCTAAGGCAACTTCAACCACTACCTTGTTTCTCTTACTGGTAAGTGCATACTGCAACGCAATAATAATTCAAGACCTTCCTGGTATACATTACATCTCAACAATTACAACTTGCGAAACTATCGCTGTATGTGTAGACACATTGGAGAATTTCATTCAAGGAACTAAAGTCAACCTTCCTTGGAATGTTAAATATCTCACACTGAAGGAGATGATTTTCCGATCCTTCTTTCAATGATCGTCAACCCGGGTCAAACAGCAGTGGTACAGCTCGGTCGGATGTCATGAATAGAAGCAATAGACTGCACTTTCTGTCTCTTTCGACCACGCCAGTATTGCCTACCTTTTCACAATACAACCTACTCACCTGAGATCGTTGGATCTGAACAAAACGTGTTAATGTTCTCCAACAAAACTGACACAGAGGCCATTCACCATCGCTACAGACACGGTGTGTAGCTTTGCGATAAATAGTGTGACTTCTTGAGTTTTTCTGTTCATCTACCCTTTGTTTTCATGGTGGCCATGGTGAGTGGCCTCTGTGTCACGTCGTTGAAGAGCGTGGTAACATCTACATGTTTTGTTGCATATCAATGGATTGAGATGAGTAGGTGGCACTCTGTCCTGATGTTATGAATGGAAATGCAATACTGACGAGTTTATATGAGACCAAAACTGCAGTCTATTGCTCGTATTTAAGACATCCAAGCTATCTGTACCACTGCTATGCGGCTCTGGTTGACGATGATTATGAAGGGTGGATCGAATAAGTAGCAGCATCAACTAGGGATATTCAATATCCTACGGAAGGTTGAATATTTTTCCTTGAATGAAATTTCTTCAACATGCACACATTGCAATAATATCGCAAATAGTAGTTTTTCGAGATTTTGTGTATGACGGGTTGACAACAAGATAGGAATGAGGAGCGTCGGTCCTTCGAGAGACCGCTTCCTAGCTGACACAGTGTGTAGCGTTGCGGTGAATTGTCCAACTACTGTAAATGCTTCAAGTTTTTCTGTTTATCTACTCTTTGTTATTACGGTTTGGCGGTGGAAATGGTCAAGTGACTTCTGTCCCCGTTCGTTGAAGGGCAAAGTAACACTTATATGTTTGCGGAAGGTTGTATATTGTTCCTTGAATGAAAGGTAGATTTGTCGTAACAACCGAGCAAGCTGAAAGAAACTGGACGAGTTCTTTTCGTCTTTTCTTTCTGATGACTTCTGTTTCTCAGATCCTGACATCATGCACTGAATCAGTCACTGAAGTTATTCCTGTAGACATGGACTTCTACTCCAAGAAAACATCAACATCCGCACAACAGCCTTGGATCAGTGAAAACTATCAAGAAGCTGTCATAGTTAACTTCAGAGCTTATACGAATTGGAAGAAACATCTAACATGAAGTTGAATATGTGCGTTCACGAACATTTGTGATTCAACAATTGATACGGCGACAACCTATTTCAATGGAGAAAATTGGAATGGATTCTCGAAGCAGATCAGTGGAAGTCGTCTATGGCAAAATCAGTAAGTAAAAATATTTGCAATCCCGCCATCGATTGAATGACGGTTCTATCGTTTCATCCCCTGGAGCAAAACTAGATCTTGTTTTCGCAAACTTCAGTTTCAAATACATCAACGGTAATGCCACCAAGCATTCCACATGATTAATCGAATATGCCTGAAGTGAAATTCAGACTGCGTACGTAAAAGTGCATTCTTCAACAACTGAACTGTAGGAAAGCAGTGGGTGGAATACCACCAACTGTTCTGAAGAAATGTGCTCGAAAGTTAGATCCTGTTCTTAATCGTCTGTTTTAAACTTTGTATGTGAGCCACACTTTTCCGAAATGTTGAAATGTTGCGAGAGTACAACGATTTCAGAGAAGGGGGAGAATTGCCTAGTTCAAAGCTACCGTTCAATCGCATTGTTGCCCATCATGTCAAAAGTGGAAGTCGTGAAGAGATTAACGATGAGCTCAAGCTACAGGGTATCACCAATGATCGTAGACTACGATCAATTGGTGACCTCCATTTTTTGTGGGCATCAATAATAGAAAAGCATGGCAATGGAGATTCATTGCTCTTGATATCTCCAAGGTCCACGAAAGGCTTTGGTAAGCAGCCTTGATGAATGAGCTCAACCATTCCTATTGTTGGTACATATTTTGCTTCACTCCATCGAAAACGATGAGCCCAAGCTACAGGGTATCACCAATGATCGTAGATTACGATCAACTGGTGACCTCCATTTTTTGTGGGCATCAATAATAGAAAAGCATGGCAATGGAGATTCATTGCTCTTGATATCTCCAAGGTCCACGAAAGGCTTTGGTAAGCAGCCTTGATGAATGAGCTCAACCATTCCTATTGTTGGAACATATTTTGCCTCACTCCATCGAAAACGATGAGCCCAAGCTACAGGGTATCACCAATGATCGTAGACTACGATCAACTGGTGACCTCCATTTTTTGTGGGCATCAGTAATAGAAAAGCATGGCCATGGAGATTCATTGCTCTTGATATCTTCAAGGTCCACGGAAGGCTTTGGTAAGCAGCCTTGATGAATGAGCTCAACCATTCCTATTGTTGGTACATATTTTGCTTCACTCCATCGAAAACGATGAGCCCAAGCTACAGGGTATCACCAATGATCGTAGACTACGATCAATTGGTGACCTCCATTTTTTGTGGGCATCAATAATAGAAAAGCATGGCAATGGAGATTCATTGCTCTTGATATCTCCAAGGTCCACGAAAGGCTTTGGTAAGCAGCCTTGATGAATGAGCTCAACCATTCCTATTGTTTGTACATATTTTGCTTCACTCCATCAAAAACAGAGTATTTGGATTTGAGGACAACTGAACTCCGGTGTCCTCATTTTATTGTCAGCGTCCGGTAACTGCTGACGAGTCACATTAACAAAGATGTTATACTGATATCAGAGTAAAGCTGGCGAACAACACGCTTTGAACAGCGCTCTACAGAAGAGTCACTGCTGACGAGCCTCTTTTAATCATTCAAGAACATCGAATTTCATCTAGAAATAACATGCATTTATTCAGCATCACAAACAACATCGGAGGGTGACATGAGTATGTATCAGCTAGTACCAAATCGGCTTCTACTATACTCAGTTTCTTTTACGAAGTTGAGCATTACTTTCGCCATTATAGCTTATAACTTCATACAGAGCGTAGGTGCGACCTCGTCTGTAATACTGTTTCCATGTGTGGATAGTGTCCAGAAAGGAGCAGTGTGCTTCTTCGACCACCCAAGATCAGCTTTGATCTCCAGCCGCTCTCTCAAAGGCGGTAGGTTACTGGTGTTTCCCTTTTCGACATTGACTTATGGAAGTCAATGTAGCCAGTCAGTTCATTGGAGGATTAACCATGGGGTTAATCCTCCAATGAACTGTCTGACTTGATTACAGAAATAACGTAATTCCAAAGGAAAACCGGGTTAGGGGAAAATTCTCATCAGTGAAAGCTCCAACTAGCTACGCCACGTACCTCTCCCTATGGAAATTTTTTTGTTCACAGGGTTAGTCTGCTGTGGAACTAGCTTTCATGGAACGTCTTACCGATAACTTACAATTTGGCCATGTTCAAGGAGCGAGTTAACACACATTAAATCATCTAGGCCGGCCACATCTGTGGTATGGCGGACATCGCCTCCTCCTAAGAGTTAAGAATAGGGAAAAATAATAGTTATTGGGACGATCTCTCAATAGGGGGTGCCTTATAAGGTCATTAAGTTTCTATCAATTGCGAATAGTGTCCGAGAAATAATAATAAATTAGTTGTATCAAAAAGAAAGGAGTGCATTTTTCCTGCCTAATCAAGTGGAAACTCCGGAAATGATTTTTATTTTGTGAGAAAACAGTGGCGTATTAATTATTTCTTGAAAACATCCAGTTAAGTTTTAGTACAGACACCACTGGTAAAATTGAAAATAATATTTTCATTGCAAAACATACTTCGTGAACGGCAGTTAACGCCCACAAAATTTCATTCGATATCTGCAGTCATTTGGCAACAATTAATAAAGTTTGTAACAAACCGTTTTCCGTTTTGTACTATTTTCTGTTTACTTCATCGATATTCCAACAGACCGGTGATCCGAAATAACAACATTGTAATGAAATTAAATGATTTATTTGATTAGTAGGAATAATACAGTGTGTTCCAACGAAAATTTGACCCCCCCTCTAACTCCGAAATGAGTAACATTAGCGAAAAACACCAAGACACGTCGATTTTTGTTTCGAGGGGGAGCATTTTTCGAAATAATTCGAAACTTCTCAGATCAACCCCTTACCCCCAGCAACCCTAACTTTGAAATTCATCATATGGAATAAGGGTCGAGTGGCACCTTACTGAAAAGGTCTGTCAATTCTCCACCTTGATTTGTCATTTTTAGAATTTCAAATTAACATACAGGGTGTCCCAACCAAGGGTGAAGTTGAATTCCTGGAAATCCCAAATACTAAATGAAATAGATTTATTTTGGCATAATGCAAGCGCAGGTTTATGCTCGGTCTAGAAAAACGACCTACACTTGTGAATTTGGAGTTGGTGCAATTAACCCCCTATTTCCAGCATCCCCAACTCAAAAATCATTCGATCGATAATAGGTCAAGTGGCACCTCGTTGGAAAGGTACTGCAATTTTCTCTTCGAATTTGGTATTTTCGAAATTCAGAATCATCATACAGGGTGTCCCGAAGCAGGAACATTGAAAATCCAAATAACTTTTGAAACTGGTTCATTTCGGTATACGATAACATGTTTGATCCGAGAATAGGACTTTCTTGTGTGGTTATAGAATTTTGCAATCAACCCCTTCCATTCAGCATCCCCAACTTGAAAATCATACAAATAATTCAAGTGGCATATCTTCAGAAAGGTTTTTGAATTCCAGAATGATTAAAGCATTTCATTCAGTTCGGCTCTCCATACAGGATGTCGCTTTCGAAAAATTCAATATCGTCATATGAAATTATCAACTAAAATTAATTCGAAACTGTTAAAAGTATTGGGGTACGATGTGTTGAGCATCAATTACGAAGAAATAAAGCTGATTTCTGCATTGAAAATGTTCACATTTTTTCATTTCCATCTGGCGTGCAGTCATCTGTTATTTCTCATTTTGCAATGAAATATTATTATTATTCAGATCAGTTCCTCATTATTGTTGTTGTTCGTCAGTTGAAATTAATCTGAAAATGGTTTATTCCACTGAGGAAAGGGTCGAAATTGTATCGACGTATTTTCGAAATAACAGTTGTGCCAAAGAAACGGCAAGGATATTCGATAGGAACCATCCTGAAAGAGAAAGGAGTCAGTCACCAGTACGTTAAATATTTGGTTGACAAATTCCTAGCTACGGGTTCGGTGGCAAACAAAAACATAAAGTGGCATGTCCTGTCAGAAATGAGGCAACGGAAGTGGCAGTAGAGGGCATCTACAAATGGAGAATACTACTTCGATCAGAAAACTATCTCGTCTGACTGGTGTTTCAGCTACAACTGTCCATAGAATCGTGAAACATCACAAATTTCACCCTACAAGGTAAAATAGTGCATGAAATAAACGAAGATGATCCAGATCGTCGTTTACAGTTTTGTGAAAATCTAAGTGAAAACCTAAACGCTAATCCAAATTTTCTGAATAACATCTGTTTTTCTGATGAAAGCACCTTTATGCTCAGTGGTGAAGTGAATAGACATAATTGTCGATATTGGGACACACAGAATCCTCATTGGTTTAGAGAGGCCCACACGCAAAGGCCTCAGAAGTTGAACGTTTGGGCAAGAATTTTGGCAATCATCTAGTTGGGCCTTTCTTCATTGAGGGTAATCTGAATGGAAATGGCTACCTACAGTTGTTAGAGGAACACATACATCCTAGATTGACAGAAATTTTACAGAACGATCCAACTCTTTCTGAGGACGAAATGCGTTTTCAACAAGACGGTGCTCCTCCGCATTATGATGCTCGGGTGCGCCAATATTTAGACGAAAATTTCCCAGGAAGGTGGATTGGTAGAAGAGGACCTGTTGAGTGGCCAGCCAGATCACCAGATTTAAATCCCCTAGATTTTTTTTTGTGGGGCCATCTAAAATCTAAAGTTTATGCCACAAGACCAGAAAACCTGGAGGAGCTGCGGATGAGGATTATCACAGAATGCCGACTTTTGACTCCTGAAGTTTTCGCTAATGTGAGAAGAGAGTTCGAAAATCGTCTGTATAACTGTATGGAGGTGGGCGGAGGTCATTTTGAACAATTGTTGTAATAATCAAGTTAGTTTTTGTTTTCAATTGAATACAAGTTCAATAAATCTCGTTTTCCTGTTTAGATGAGCATCCAATCAGTTTCTCCATCATCCCTCATCCTGATCCTCACGCCAGAAAACCTCGATTGCCAAACTGAAACCAATGCCTCAGTGATTCAGAAAATAGAAAAATCTTTCTGGAACTTTGCCACTCAACCTGTAATCACTTGTATGATTTTTGAGTTGGGGATGCTGAATGGAAGAGATTGATTGCAAAAATTCCATATTCACGCAAGAGAGTCTTATTCTCGAATCAAGCATAAACATTGTTCTCGTATTATACCGAAATGAACCAGTTTCAAAGAGTTATTTGGGTTTTCAGTGTTCCTGCTCCGGGACACCCTGTATGCTGATTCTGAATTTCGAAAATACCAAATTCGAAGAGAAAATTGAAATACCTTTCCAACGAGGTGCCACTTGACCTATTTTCGATCGAATGATTTTTGAGTTGGGGATGCTGGAAATAGGGGTTGATTGCACCAACTCCAAATTCACAAGTGTAGGTCGTTTTCTAGACCGAGCATAAACCTGCGCTTGCATTATGCCAAAATAAATCGATTTCATTTAGTATTTGGGATTTGCAGGAATTCAACTTTACCCTCGGTTGGGACACCCTGTATGTTAATTTAAAATTCTAAAAATGACAAATCAGAATGGAGAGTTGACAGACCTTTACAGTAAGGTGCCACTCGACCCTTATTCCCTATGATGAATTTCGAAATTAGGGTTGCTGGGGGTAGGGGGTTGATCTGACAAGTTTCGAATTATTTCGAAAAATGCTCCCCCTCGAAACAAAAATCGACGTGTCTTGGTGTTTTTCGCTAATGTTACTCATTTCGGAGTTATAGGGGGGGGTCAAATTTTCGTTGGAACACACTGTATATCCTGATGTACAAACACCACTTACAATATCTAACAAAAAAAATTTTTTCACTGGTTGATGCTAAATAGAAAAGTAGAAAGAAAAAATGAAACAGTCATTTATTCATTTATTTATTCAAGTACAATATAAGGAATGTCCACAGCCGAAGCGAAAATGACATCCACTAGATGAATATTAGTTACATAGAATATAGTACTCGAAAAATAAGGATTATATAAGGGAATGATAGTGAATTGTATTCACAGACAAAATGAAAAAAGAAATACAAAATGAATATTACAAGAACGAACGATTGAATGAATTTGAAGTTAGTCAGTAAAGAGCAAGCGTAACGTTCTCTTCAAAGAGGCCAATGTCACCCCAAACAAATTGATACTCCTATGCGTGTTGCAGATACGTAGCATCCTATCGATAAGGGAGTTCTGTGCACTATTAGTTTTTCTAAAAGTTATAGAGAAAAGGTCGTCGTGCCTCAAAGATTTCATACGAACATTAAAAGTAACCATGTCCAAGATCTCAGGTACCTGAAGTACACAGTTCAATATTTTAAAATAAACCAAAATATCAAATATAGTTCTACGATTTTCAAGTGACAATAAATTGAAATATTTATGGGTAGGAACGTAGTCGTGATTCAGGATAACAAAGTTAGTTTTAAAGCATATGAACCGTATGAATCTATTCTGAATGCGTTCAAGTCGGTTGGAATAACAATCATAACGAGGGTTCCAAATACATGAGGGAAAATTTAATTTACTGTAGATGTAAGCATAATACAAAGTGATAAGTGATTTTACATATTTAAATTCCTTACTTTTCCTGGAAATATAACCCATCATTCGACTTGAACTATTTGCTATGCGATCTATGTGTGCATCGAAGAGCAACTTCGAATCGAAAGTGACACCCAGATCAAAAGCCGTGGACACACGTCGAAACAATGAATTCCCAATCGAGTACTGAAAAGTGCTGGGGAATGGTTTCTAGTAGAAGTTATCGTGAAAAATTTATTTAAATTAAAAAAAAGGTTTTCTCTACAGTACTCAACCCAGTTATTCAAATCTAGTTGAAGATCAAGGCAGTCCCTTAAGCATCTGATAGATCTAAAAACTTTCAGATCGGATGCATAGAGCAAGAATCTGGAATGCCGGAAACATTTATCTATATTATTTATATAAATTAAGAAAAGGAGAGGACCGGGATGAGTTTCCTGCGGAACCCCAAAAGTAATAATGACAGATTCAGATTTAAAACCATTTAAACTCTTGAAATGTGACCTATTCAGAAGATACGATTGGATCCACTTAAGCAACCCACCACTTACACCTGCTTCGGCTAGTCTAAAAATGAGAATATCGAAACTTATTTTGTCGTAGGCTTTAGAAAAATCTATGTAAGTAGCATCAGTCTGAATTTGAGAATCCATGGCACTCTGCAGGTACTCACTATAAACGATCAAATTAGTTTCCAGAGTCCTACCCTTAAAAAATCCGTGCTGTTGTGGGATAATGAAATTTTTCACATGAGAGAAAAGTTACTTATAAATTATACTTTCAAATACTTTAGCAATGATCGAAAGCTTGTAAATAACTCTATAATTAGAAATATCATTTTTATCTCTACTTTTGAAAATTGGGACAACGCCGGACTCCTTCCACTTTTTTGGAAATACACTGAGACTGATTGAATAAAATATGCAGTGGTTTACTTAATTTGTGAGCGCAAATCTTGAGAAAAATTGGTGGAATACTGACTGGACCTGAACCTTACGACACGTCAAGGTATAAGAGAACAACTGGGATCTCTTCCCCTTCTATGTGAATGATTGTACAACATTATCACAGTTTTTAACAGTTACACTACGACTACGCTGCTGACTCACAGGAACATATACACTCTCGAAATATTGGGCAAAAAGATTGCATATCTCTTTTCCATCTGATGAAGAAATATCCCCATACCTCATTTCATTAGGTAGTTTAGAGCCGCCCCGTCCCAGAGACACATAATTCCAGAATGATTTGCTGTTCATTGGAAGTTACCGCTGTTAGAGGTGAATTTATTCAAATCAAGTTCAATAAGTTCCTTCGCATGAGCACTAAGCTGTTTGAATATATTGAAATCATTGACATTTTTACTAATTTTCCATTTTTCATGAAATTTTTTCTTTTCTCTTATTGTAGCAATAGTACCTTTCGAAAAGAATGAAGGAAAACACTTAGTGGCTCTTTTCTTAGGAACAACAGAACTGATTAATTCATTGATTTTCTCATAACAAATATCCAGATTTTCATCAATTCCCTTAGAGCTGCTTTTGAGCAGAAACTCGCAATTCAACAGCAATAATGAAGCATAAAAGCTTCATAATTCGCATTTCTAAAATCGTTATAAAATTTTTGAATTTTCGAATTTTTCATCATCTTTTCTTTTGACAAGGCAACTATAAACTCCAGTGTGGGATGATGTGTGTCCTCGTTTACAAACGGATGAGCACTTTTATGTGTATTCGAGACAATTTCTCCATCAAACAAGACTAAGTCAAGAATTTTATCGTTTTTATTCTTCGCATTATTGTATTGATTCAGTTCGACAAATGCAAAAGTATCTAATATATCTGAATATTTATTTTCAATATAAGTAGGTATCAAGTAATTTTTATCAAAGTTCACTCAATCAACCGAAGGACAATTAAAGTCACCACACACAAGAAATTGACATTTTATGTTTACTATATTGCTCTCCAATTTACTAGCGAGCACATCACTTGCCACAGAATCCCCAGGGTGCAAATACACACAGCAAATATATAACTTCGAACCATTCACATTCAGAGATACCCAGATATCCTCCGCGTCACTTCCGAAGTCATCCAAAAGCCGTGGGCCGAATTTGTTGCGAACGGCAATGAAAATTCCACCCCATCCTTCTTAAAATATAAATATTCTCTCTATGTGGGCAGTCAAGATTCGCTTGAATGAGTTTAAGTTTTTCGCCATCTAAATGTGAAGGGGAAGCTCATCATTTTTCTGTTATTCCCCGTACACCAATATCTTCATTGAAATAGTCAGCTTACACCGAGGTAAGCAGAAATTACTATGCTGCCTTGTGGTATAGATGAAAGTCATTCCCTGATACACAATGAAATCATTCAGATAAGCTGGTACCTTTCAATTCATCATCTTATAAACAAATATCATAGCCGCTCTATAGTACACATCCTGTATAGACAACCAATCCAGTGTGCTTAGCATATACGATATCCTTGTAAACCGGCTATAACGCAGGATCACTCTAATGCCTCGATTTTGCAACTATTGCAATGACATTATTTTATTTTGGTCCAGACTGTATAGTAAAGTACTGCAGTAATCAAAATGATGTCGAACTATGGTACTGTATAGAGTTATTGTGGATTTCAATGATAGGTGCTTGCGCTGATTTTCGCGAGAGAAAGTAAAGCGTTCTAGCTATTTTCTTTTCTTAGTTATAAAATTGAAATGTGCATTGAACGATAGAGAATTATCTAGAATAAACCAAAGATACTTGAATTCTTTGACCATCTCAATCTCCCTACATTCAACCCTCAAGGAACAGGATTCTACATCAATCTGACTACATTTACATGGAGTTGACAATATCATACCCTCAGACTTATTCACATTAGGTTTGAACTGGTTCAGATCAAAATAATCACTCACATGAACCAGGGCAGAGTTCACTTATTCACTGCAAAGCTCAAGTTCCTGTCTGAAATGGAAATTAAAGTATCAAATGCGTATATATCCATGAACTCCCATGCATGATGTGCCTATATATCTTTGCGGAACACCATATGCCGTTGTTATTGGGACTAAAAATGAATTCTCTACTTCAGTGATTTGTTTCCGATCATTCAAATACTCTCTGAACCAAATCAAAACCGTTTCTGTTATTCCAATCCTCTGTAGCTTCATTAGCAGTAGATCTCTGTTTATTATTTCAAACGCTTTCCTCAAATCGAGAAATTAAACCACCCTCATCAGTCAATTTGATTCATTTGGACACAGTCAGTTGCAGAGCGGATTCACAAGAGTGACCACGTTTGAATCCCGATTAATTCACCATCAGAATGTTGTTATTATCCACATACTTCACTAACTGCTTGTATACAATAAGTTCCAGCAATTTTTAATTCTCGGCAGCATGTTTATGTGTCGAAATTCATCAGCTTTTTTAGTATTTGGTACGTTGGGTACCGGGACAACTATACTAGTTTTCAGTTGGACAGAGAAATTGCCCTTTATTATATACATTCACGAAATGCACAAGAGCATGTCCCGTAACTCCAAAGATATTTTTTGAAAGTTTCACATCTAGAATTTCAATACCCGGTTCACAAACTGTTAATTTTTTTTGTAAGGTCATTCATTTCCAAAGATCGAAATTCTGAAAATCGATTTTGAATAGTATATTTAAAATGTACTTCACCGGTCACTCCTAAGAGTCAACGATATTTTCGATACATTGCTTGAAGAAAATACTGAAAAGCTCAGCTATCTCGTTATGGCCTTTAATGACCAGAATTTGCCCATCGATCTCAAACTGAATATCGTCCCAGAAGTATGACTTTGGTTTTGTATTAACTAATGATTTGATGGTTTACCACATTTGTTGAGGATTTTTTGCGCTTAGATCGATTTTGTTATAATAATAGGCTCGTTTTTTAGACATGAGTAAACAAACCACATTACATCTTGCCTCACATTTGTTGTTTTGAATGAATTATAAGCGGTATCTCTTATTTTCGCACAATTTTTAACCTCATGATCATACCAGGACAAATCAATTTGGTTACAGATATACGTTTCAACAGGAGCTATCTGGTCGACAGAAGCCTCTATCTTAACAACAAAATCCCTATAAAACATAATTATATCCGTACAGTCCAGCAAGTACTCGGTAAATATCTCCTTTTCACAAAGTGCGTTCATATTCGTTTCGATCAGATTTCTGTGAGTTTTCAAAACATTATAGATGTTATATGTTGTTTTATTAAGCATACTAATGGAAATCAATGAGTGATCAGTTATCCTAGGTACATGGTAAACCTCAGTAACAGGATCAAAATTACTAAGGAGACAATGAATGTAGCACTAACATTCGTTACTCTTGTACACTTTTTTACACTTTGTGAATACATACTTATTAAATTGTTCAACTGCGTTGAATACAAATCATCTCTAAGATAGTTAATATTCAAATCTCCAGCCAATATGAAATTCATTTTAGTCATCTGAAGATCACAAATATTCCCGAATTTACTCAAAAAGACTGAATGGCTAGAATTAGGTGAGTTATACAAGGAGCTTACCAACACACTTGACTGATTATAAGCGATTTTGATCACTTGGCACCAATAATTGCCGTCCAACACATACTGACCATACACAGAAAATAAAATGTTATACCTCACAAATAAGAAGACACCCCCTGTATGGCGAGACGAAGAATCACATCTAATAGATCTGTATCCTGTAGCTATACCTAGAGACAGTGACCAGACAGAAACAGAAAATAAAAAACAAGGAAAAACATGATCTGATTAGTAGACATGATCGAAAGGATATCGAATAAGATAATAATAATAATGTGTTTATCCGTTCAGTATAAAAGCCCATACGGGTGATGAACATGTCAAAAAGAGTATGAGTATGTACAGCACATAACACAGAAATATGGACAGCAGATTTGATATATAGGTGACATACACACGCAATACAATACAACGCAATTTCAAAAGAAATACATGCAGCATTATAATATATTAATGTTATCTATCAGAAATTTCTGCACTCTTAAGTAGGCTTCCCCCAATAATAACTGCTTTATTTTAAATTTGAAGATTCTCAAAGTTGTCGAATCTAAGCTGGAATTTTGTTGAAAACACTTATCTTCTTCTTCTTCACCATGTAGAAGGCGTAGCGCCTGTTCAGTTCCGGTTTCCCTGCAGCAGTTCTTGTGAAGTTGATTGCCAACTGTCCCGCCATCGTTTTGGTGGTCGTCCAACAGGTCTTCTTCCATGTGGTATGTTATATACGATTTTGGCTATTCTATCTGTGGTCATTCTGTTTACATGCTGGTTCCATTCTCTTCTTCTTTTTCTTACCCATCCTACAATATCGTCTGTTTCACATTTTTCCCTTATGTCGGTATTTCTTTGTCTGCCATTCAATGTGTAACTGGTTATACTTCTTAGCATTTTCATTTCTGTTGTTCTTAGGATCCTCTTTGTTACCGACGTTTCCGCTCTTGTTTCTGCCCCGTATGTCATAATTGGTCGCACACATGTTTTGTAGATTCTGGATTTGCATGGTATACTGAGGTGTGTATTTCTCCAAATTGGTTGTTTAAGATGTCCCGATACTGCAGCTGGTTTGTTCACTTGTCTACTCCCTTCATCTTCAAGGTATCCTGTGCTTGTTATTTTGCACCCTAAGTGTTCGAATGACATGACTTGGTCTATAGTGGTGTTGTCTATTGTTAACTTGCAGCGCAGAGGTTCCTTAGCTATGGTCATGCATTTTGTCTTACTTGTTGAGATTTCCATATTGAAATTTTTTGCGCGTTTGCTAAAGGCGTATAACATTCTTTGTAGGTCGTCTTCTGATTCTGCAATGAGTACGGCGTCATCGGCATAGCATAAGATGTTGATTTTGTAGGTTCCCATGCGGTATCCTAGTCCCAAGTTTTTAACGCTCTCTACAAGTTGGTCCATAACAGTATTAAATAGTAGAGGGCTAAGACTATCACCTTGGCGGATGCCCGACGTTGTTCCGAAATGCTGCGTTAGGGTGTGGTTTGTTCGTATTTGCGTTGTTGTACTAGTGTTCAGATCTTTTATGAGTCTTATATATTTTTTGGGTACCTCTTTGTTTTTCAGTATCTTGATTACATCCTTCAGTTGGACTCTTTCGAAGGCCTTCGTTAAGTCAATGAAACAAAGATATGCTGGAGTGTTATATTCAAGAGACTTTTCTACTAATTGCCTTGTTATAAATAGTGCATCGACCGTGGACCGGTTTTTTCGAAAGCCTTGTTGCTCTTCGCTGATTGGCATTGTTGACGTTATGTCATCGGCAAGAATCTTTATAAGCAGTTTCAAAGAGGTGCTTAATAAGGTTATTCCGCGATAGTTGGCAGGATTTGTTTTGTCTCCTATTTTTAAAGATAGGCACTTGTTACACTTCTTTTCCATTCTTCTGGTATTTTTCCGTGTTGAATTATGATGTTAAACAGTTTTGTGTACTTTTCTCCCATGGCTTCTCCGCCTCATTTGATCATCTCATTTGTTATCTTATCTTCATTTGGAGCTTTCCTATTTTTAAGTTTACTTATTGCCATAGCTACTTGCTCTTTCGTGATTGTTACCGGTTCATTTATAATGTCGTTTTCTAAGTCTTCTTCTGGGGGTTCTTTTTCATATTCTGATTCGGTTTAAAGATTTCTGAAGTATTTTTCCAATGTTTCGTTTGTGATTGTTTTCAGTTGTATAGTTTCATTGGTGTCCTTTTTCATACCCCTTAATAATTTCCAAATTCGTTTTTGCGCTCCGTATATATCCGCTTCCATTTCAGCAATAAATCTCTAATATTCTTCTTTAATTTCCCGAACTCTGTTATTCACCCTATTTCTTATTTCTATGTATCTATTTCGGTTCTCTGGTGTCGGATGGTTCTTCTATTCTAGATATATTTGTTTTTTTCTTTGTTTTTTTCCTTTGTAATGTTTTTGCACCCTTGTATATGAAAACACTTATAAATGAGAAATGTACATTCTTTTGAAGGTAAGTAAAATTGTGTTTATAATTTTTCAGCCTGGATTTATGTCTTGTGTTGTAGATATTGTTATTACTAGTCAAGGAATTCATTAGGTTTTGTTTTACAAAAAGGACACACTCGTGAATATAAAGACTCGGCAGCGTAAGCACACTTCTTTAGAAGGATGAAAACCCTTTCTGATTCCTGTGGATTTCCCCAAAAAATCAAACCGTACCTAAGCCTTTATTCCACAAACGCCGAATACGTCAAGAGAACTGTCTCTAAATCCACCAAGATAGAAAGGATTCTGAAAGAGTAGCAATATCTACTAATAGAGTTTGCTATGTATTCAATATGTTCGGACCAGTCAAGTCTAGCATCCAGCCTGACACTAAGAAAGGCAACTTCATTATTCTCTTTTATTAAGGTATTTTTATGTTGGAATTTAGAATGAACGACGGGTTTGTGATATTTGAAATGTAAACATTGCGTTTCAAAATTATTCGATCTCAAGTTATTTGAAATGAACCAGTTTTCTAGTATTCGCATGCATTCCTGGGTTTTCCTGTATGGTATTCGATATCATTTGCAGATACAACAGCTGATGTTTCATCATCATACTGGAATATATATTTCAAAATCTCATCCGACATCTCATATAAGATATTAAGAAGAGGCCCAAGTACTGAGCCCTGCGGTACACCTCGTAGAACTTTCTATTTTTCAGATATTATCTCCCCACCTTTTTCATTTTTTTCAACTATATATTGATATCGGTCTTTCAGATATTTTCAGCCATCAACTGGAAACAGGCTCGACGTAATCCACACCTTTCAAGTTTTTTTAATAATATAGCGTAATCGACACTGTCAAAAGCTTCTGTCAGATCTATAAACAACCCCATAGTTTCTTTTCCGCTATTCAAAGACTCAATTATTTTATCAAGTACAGAATAAATAGCTCCTACAGTAGATCTTTCCTTTCTGAAACCGTATTGAGAGTTTAACAAGATCAAAAACTTTTATAAAAATGATGTCATTCTGTTGGCAATGATATGTTGGAATATTTTACTTAAGTTTGGCAGGACTTCCATAGGGCGATAGTTAATCAAAATCATTCCATCCCCTTTCTTGTACAAAGCTTTTATTCGTGCAATTTTTAAATCATCTGGGAAGACACCTGATGCTAAACTTCAGTTTATTATAAGACTCCAAGGATGTACAATGATATGACCCATACATTTGATTAACTTGATTGGTATCTCATCATAACCACAGAGTGTTTGTTTCTTAAGGAATGTATGATATTATACACCTCAGTTGAGTCGATTGGTTTCATGAAAATAGAGTGTTGCACACGAAATTTTTTATCTGAGATAATGTCCTGAGGAACTTGGGTATATTTGCGTTCACAAATATTTACGAAGTGTTTGTTTGAATTAATTACTATTTCCTCTTCAGAAGTATTAATAGAAAATTCCAGTTTTATCTTTACTCTTTCTAATCGGTTTAGTGTAGTGTTTGATAGTATTCCAAGTTGACTTCATTTTATTTGAAGAATTTGCAATATACTCAGATGCTGCCCTACGTTTCGCCTGCCTTATGACATTTCTTAGAATGTGGATATATTACTTATAGTATTTTTCAGATACCGAATCCAAATTTTTTTTCACTATAAAGTTTATGCTTGTTTTTGCAAGAAGTTCAGATGCCAAGAGTAGTCCATGAATTGTGTGGAGACTATCGAGTTAACGCAAGTCTGCGCATTGTTTCATTTTCGGGAATCAGGAAACCATATAAATAGGCGACTCAGATAGATTTAAGACGTGAGTGCACTACTGACCCGAATTTCCAATCCGAACTGAGTTCCAAACCTGACCAGATCTTCAAGGTGAGAACCAGCTTCCAGTGAAAATGTGTGTGAATTACACAGCCCACCGCTGTGCTGAACTGTAGTGTGATATTCTGAGCGGAGTGTTTCTGGTGGGATCCGCTCGTTGTGCTCTAGGTATGATAATACGCTGCCGAGTAGTTAATGTTCCTATTTATAAATAGTTGGACGCCCTGCGAAGTTGCTGTGTCAGAACTCTCACATATTGAATATCTCAGGGCGCGTGGATGGCTTACGCAGCTGCTGTGTCTTGATTAAGGCACGTCATTCACCCCAAAGTGTTCATGCCACCAGGAAGACCTATCGTGAGGTATAAGTCAGAATCGTTCCGTACTTCCTAGTTTTTTAGATATTAGCACATAAATTCATTTGAACAAACATTTACTTTTCTTCTGCTTTTCCCATAGTTATCACTCATAACTGAGAGACTCATCCAGGATCTGAGAGTTCTAACCGCCATATTGACGAGGCACTGTCGCCCCAGCAATCCTTAAAAATCTAACCTAAACAAGTTGGGATTGATTGAAGTCCTCATGGAGGCTATGTGAAGAAATATAGAAACAATGGAACATGTTATTTTGAGTGCTCAACAAGGGACAGAGTCAGGATGGAGGAACTTGGACCTTACAAACTGAAGTTGCTCTCACCGACAAAGCTGTGATCCTTCACAAGAAGGATGGAGTTCGTGGATGAAATATATATATATATATATATATATATATATATATATATATATATATATATATATATATATATATATATATATATATATATATATATATATATATATATATAAATTTATTGATAACGGGTTAGTAGTCTTGGAACAAAGGAATACTCTTTTTTCATGGCAAGCTTTCGGAAATATATATTGTTTCCATCTTCAGGCCTCTACAACGAACTAACATCAATGAAACTAAATCATATAAACAAAAATAATCACTTGGAAACCATAAGAATGGCAACTTACAGAAAGTTGAGGTTAATTATCCAAAAGTTAGTATGTGATGAAAAACCGAAGTCATGAACTCAAAGAACACAAGACACATCGACAAAGTGCACAATAAAACTCATATAAAACATCATCAGGTACAAAATTGATAAAATTGCCAGTTTAAAAACAACAACAAATCACGTAAAATTCTTTCATTCTAAGGCATGAAACGGCGCAGGAGCGGCCTTGTATAGGTTCTCAAAATGTAATAGACAGAGAATGTCAAACGTTTGTACTTTCAAGAATCAAGAAAGTATGCAAATTATGAAACCATGTCATTCTACAACAATCATTAAACATTTTAAATTAAAAAAGAACAAAGTGTATTAAGTGATTGATCAATTATGCGAATTGAGAAGAGGAGAACGAAAACTGAAAGACTATAAAATTATTAAATTAACAAGAAATGGATCAATTGGAGCATTTTTTATCTAAGTCTAATAAATGAATATAAATTGAGCTTAATTCATTCAAATCTGTTTTTTATTGATTGTCAAAGGTTCCTTCTGAATGGCAACCATCTCCAAAAACAGTCTCTTGTGGTAATTCTTTTCCGCGTCAACAATAGATGGCATTGCATAATTCGGAGTATGATCTTACTCACTCGCATGTCGGGCCAAAGCACATCTTTCCGGATGTAATCTCACGTCACTTTTATGCGAACTAATTCGAGCTTGTAGAGTCCTACAAGTATGCCCAATGTAGACGCCGTTGCAGCCCCACAAGGATTTTATAGATGACATTGGACCTCTTCGAGAGCGGAGTGCGGTCTTTCAAGTGTGTGAAGAATAGTTTGCCTATGGTTTTAGAGTGCTCCTTGCAATCTTCATAGTACAGCCTGTATTTCTTATCACATGTATCAAGTGAGAGGTCAGTTTGTCGACTAAAGGAAGGACGCATATAGTGGGCCCTGTGCCTTCTCCACACTCAAGTTGGTCGTTGTCTCTGGATTTGGAGTTCCTCCCGGAGATTGATATTTTCTGGTACTACACTATTAGGTTTGCCGTCTATGATGGAAGAATTGCTATATAAAAGAAATCCAGAATAACCCCCTCCATTGTCCTGAATCTCTATGAGCTATCTCGTAATGGATTCATGGGGAACTTTTCGAATTCAATATCTCGTCCCTAAAAATAGCAAAGAGAAATATTTTATTGAATTCTGTGACCAGTTTAGAATTCCAAGCGTGTAGGTGATACACGGTAGTGCCCAGCTGTTATGGCGTTGAACATGGCTTGAGAGCTCAGTTTGCTAAGTACTAGTCTCGCTCGTCGGGATAGCTCCTCCTTAAATCCTTCCTTGACCTCACCTATTCGGATGTCCAATGCTTGTCTAATTTCCAGGAATTTGTAGGAATCCTCTGGTCTCAGCACTGGCATTTCGATGTTATTCAGGAGATTTATTGAGTCATCATTGACTATTTTTCCCCTCCGCACATTCACAACGGCATATTTATTTATGCCCATCTCCATGTTTATCGCGCTTCTAAATAAAGAGACGAGCGCCAATTGTCTCTTCATTTGATCGGAGTTGACAGTGTAAAGTTTGAGGTCGCCCATATATAGTTAATGCGTGATGCGCTGATTAGTACTTTTGTTTATGGTGTAGCCGTTTTCATTGCCGTTCAAAAGAGTGCTCAGGATATTCAGACCCAGGCAGAACTACAATGGCGACAACTTGATTTTGACACTCCATCAGAACCTTTCCCCTTTCCGTGTTCAACCTCAGACAGGTTCTCCACGACTTCATTAGGTGTTCTAGAAGTCTCACAATATGATCCTTCACTCCATATATTCTGAGTACCTAAATCAAGCATTTATGTGGAACAGAGTCATATGCCTTTTGTAGTCGATACAGGCCATAGTTATGTTTCGAGTCTTTCTCGCGCTCGCCTTGTGATGATGCAATCCATCATCAGAAGCTGTGGATAGTACAGCCTGTATTTCTTATCACATGTATCAAGTGAGAGGTCAGTTTGTCGACTAAAGGAAGGATCCGTTTCATTATTTCACTATACCTCCATATAGTGGGTATCACATATGGTGGTAATTTTCCTGTGCCTTCTCCACACTCAAGTTGGTCGTTGTCTCTGGATTTGGAGTTCCTCCCGGAGATTGATATTTTCTGGTACTACACTATTAGGTTTGCCGTCTATGATGGAAGATCTCTCTTTTTGGCTTCAGTCTTGACCAACCAGTTCTCTTTGCTGTATCCAGCTCAGGCTATATAAAAGAAATCCAGAATAACTGGATAGCCCGAGAGGACCAGCCCGTGTCTCCTCGCTGCCCTGAGTGTTTCTTCTCATAAGTCGAGCATTTCACGAACCTCCCCTCCATTGTCCAGTGAATGAGATACTTTTCGTGCAAGATGATGTTTCTGCACATTTTGTTACTGAATCTGGTCACCTGATTTGAGTACTTTAGATTTCTATGAGCTTCACAAAATTCATGGGGAACTTTTCGAATTCAATATCTCGTCCCTAAAAAGTTTCTATGAAATATTTTTATTCAGATCGTCTGACATTCATTATTTTTGATAAGCGTGTTTTACTCTATATTTTGCATCCGGACTATTTTCCGATTCCGGGTTATCAGCTTTCAGCGTATCACGTGTACTGGATGAATGGCCATTGCCATATTGATCGTGTCATGTTCGCCAACCTATTATTTTATTTATGAATTAATACTGTGAGACAGAGTAGACACATAAACATTATATGTTCCGTCTATAATCAGAAGTTCCAATATTTGAATGTACTATCGTATTTCATAACTTCATATTCTTATGAAAAAATCCACAGGTTTCATGTGGAAACTTGACATTGATGAAATAATATATTTCATAGATAAAAATATTCACAATTCTGCAATTCAACTCATTCGAAGCCATATTCGAAAAATGGAACTTTGCATAACACTGGTCTACAATGGTTCTGTTGCCCTAGATATGAAAATGATTTTGGGTCTATTTATGCACACAATTCGTGAAACTATCAATGATTTTGCAGGATTTGCTCTGATTTCTTTTTAAATCTTTATTTTCATTTTACATAACAAAAATCGTAAAACAAGAAACAAAATAACAGATATATTTATAATGTCAGTTATGTTTTGAGAAATTCGGATACATCGAAGTAAATAAAGAGGAAAATGTCGAATATATATTTCGTATTCCCATAAAACGCCTTTTATGAGCTTTTCTTCTATAATTTTTCAGGGGACAATCTCTTTTCAAAAACCAGTAGTAATCTGCCATCATGTGACAATCCCATCGACCTTGATACCTTTCTTCCATCACTTTTAGATCTTGATGAAACCGCTCTTCCTGTTCCTCACTATAATTTCCTAAATTATCCGGAAATTTATCTAGATGATTGCGGAGATAGTGTAACTTAATACTCAATTTGCTCCTAAAGTCTGAAAGTTTGTCAGCATATTTTGAACAATTTCTTCATAATTTGCTGCTTTATGATTACCTAGGAAATTTTCGACAACCAACACAAAACTTTTCCAAACTTTACTTTCCGGAACAGTCATAACTTCGATAAAAACTGAGTCTTTTATCATTTGCCGTATTTGAGGACCATCAAATATTCCACCTTTCAATTTTTCCATACTAAACTTCGGAAATTTTCTGCAAATGTAATTAAAACAATTTCCGTCTTTGTTCAACGCTTTTACAAATTGCTTAATCATACCTAACTTAATATGTAATGGTGGAAGTATGATTTTGTCTCTGCTCACCAGCGGCTCCCTTATTACGTTGGCTTTACCGACAGTTAAAGAATTTCTTACAGGCCAAACATCTTGTTCCCAATGAAGTTGCTTTGCTCTACTATCCCACATACAAATAAAGGAAGGGTATTTTGTATATCCACTTTGTTGGCCAAGTAAAAAATTAACCATTTTTAAATCCACATAGATCGGACATTGATGCTTAGAGTATTTAATTTTCTCTAAAACTAATTTTACATTTTCATATTCTTCTTTGGGTTTCGTTGAATGGGCAATTGGAATTGAAGCAAATTTATTTCCATTGTGCAATAAGACGCATTTTAAACTTCTTTTGCAACTATCAATAAAAAGGCGCCTTTCAGTAGATTTGTACTCTTTTAAACCCATGTCTATAAGCAGGTTCGCGATATCATTACAATACACTAATCCTTCATTTTCACTAAAAAATTGTAATAACTCTTTTTCTCGCGTTCTGTATGTTGTAATTGTTACTGTTGGTGCCAATAAATTTTTTTCTTTCAATCTTGACGCTAACAGTTCTGATCCTTGTTTTGATAAATTGAGATCACGTATTAAATCACTGAGTTCATTCTGAGAAAATAACTTTGGCGTAGATGTTTCACCTTCCCATTCACTTCCATTAGTGGATGGTCCCGATTTCTGTGAATTTGGTAACATCATTGTTTCTGAGGGCATGCGAAATACTTTTGAAATGTATATGGGCCGAGGGAGATTTTCACTGTGTAGAACCGGACATTTCGTAGACTGTAAGTCTGGGTATCTCCACGTTTGATTTCGATTAAAACCTTTAACATCTACTACGCAAAAGTAACAATCATCTAAATGATTCGTAGGCTCCATCCAGATCATAGGAATACCAAAGTCTAATCCAGAACGTTCACCTTTTTTCCACAACCGTAAAGACTCAACACAGGACTTACAAACTTTATTAGGAACCCATGGTTTACCTAATTTGTCCATTTTGAAACCAAAATATTCAACATAAGTCTCCTTGACAAAGTCTGTGATATTTCTTTTTATTTTTGGTCTATAATCACCGCAAATATAACAAAATAAATCACTACAATATTTACACTTTCTTCGTGACGAACTCTTATTTTAGACTAGAAGACAAATATATAAGAATTGACATTCAGTAATTGAAACAAAATATTAATCCATGACACTTTATCCAGATTTACGTGTATATGTACTTCAATATTGTCAAATAACTGAGATCTTAGCTGTTCTGTGGAGCAAGGGGTCTGGGAGTGGGGATCAGGTGATGTTTGTATGCGCGAAAAAGTTGCGCAGAAATCTAATCATGACTGGAAAATTAAATTTTATTTCTAACAAGCTTATAATTGTTCAAAATATAAGAAATGCAAAAATCATGAAAATACGAGCACATTGAGAACTTTCATGAATATATTCGTAATCTGGGCACTTGAAAACATAAGAATTTGCGAAGATATCCAGGGCAACAATAAAAAAAATTTTTTTTGTAGAGCTGTGTAATTCGACTACTAACTCGTAGATACAGCTACTTACCTCAATTTTAACGGCTTTCCGTTATTCATAGAATATCGGCAGTGATACACAAGCTAGTGCCGTTCAGGAAGCATCATTTGGAGCGACAGGTAGGAGAATTCCAGCACTATATGCTATATGTGATTTTCCTACATTTCACAAATGAAGAAAAATCGATTGCCAGAAAGAATCATGTTGAACTGAATTTCATGTTGGTATTCGTATCTAAAATGATTCATTATTCCATAGAAAACATTTTGTTTGTATTTCACAACATAGATATTATATGTAACATGTATTCCAAATTTGGAACATGGCCACTAATGGATCCTTCTTTTCAGAACTGAGCTATGGATGTGAGAACAATTTATGGCACAAAAAAAAGTTCAGCGATGAGTTTGAATCGATTGTTGGACAAATTGGAGCATGAAGAACAATACTATTCAGCAGATATTTCTCCTAGGTGATTCACCAGTGGCGTGGTGTTCTGTAGCTCGTACACTTTAGAAGATTTAATTTTTGTTCGAACGGTAATGTATTTAGAATGTAAGAATCTACTTCAGCAATTTATTTTGCAGTAAACAGGTTGTCCCAATTTTCTTTCAAAAATCTTGGATGGTATTTCCAGATTGGAAAACCTTTTTTTCGTTCAAGGTTCAGGGGCGGCCTTAACTATTATGTCTTTAAGTAATACGTTTTTCTGGTGACTAGTTTTATCACAATATTTTTTTCCGTAAAATTCGTAGAAATAGGTTCTCACATCATCGCATGCTTCTTCGGCCAGAGAGAATGAATACTTTTTCCTTTCATCAATCGATAATCCTCATTTTGTACAGGAGTGACCCAAAAAAAATATAGAATATTGTAATTTCTAAAATATTATATCTGAATTCTTTCAAATGGAACACCTTATATTTTATTATTCATCGCATAAAATATTGTGCTATATTTTTGCAAAAGTTACCTTATCTTTATCTTCGATCATTCTCGAAATATTCGATTATTTGTAAAAATTACAACTACAAACCGTATCAAACTCATAAACATGCAAGTTTTCTCTTTCTGTAATGATTCAAGTAGTAAAAATGAAACCTAATTAAGATAATTCTTTTATTGAATGATAAAATCAATATGATTTTTTTTTATTTGTGCCTTCTGTCAGGTGTCCGGACATATCATATTCTGCATTTTACATGGTGAAATTATGAAATATATATATATATATATATATATATATATATATATATATATATATATATATATATATATATATATATAGGGGTTTTACCCCGACGAGTTGCCCATATATCTGTTCATGCAAACAAACTGATTTCATGAAAAATATAAATCCACCACCCGGTAATTAATACCATTGCCAGGCAATGATTATAATCAAAACATATCCTGGAGTAATTATATATTAGGATAACGTTAAATGTTATGAGAATATATCAATCTACCAGAATATATACATACTATAGCATCATCAGACAATGATATCAATGTATCAACGAGTAGTGTCAGAGGCTTTCTCCCCGGAAAAATTCAGTGTACGGACCTTAGTCAAGTAACACTGAATGTTACTCATCAATAGTTTCCTTTGTGTGAAGTGGTGAACGATCGAATAGAATACTGCTCTGAATATTAATATGACAAAATTGTCAGTTAATTATATTACATTTATATAAACAAATAAATAATATATGAAATGAGATTCTGAGCAGTATAAACTAATGAGAAAACCTATGACTGTACCTCATTATTATTTTCGGAAAGAAACCTACGAAGAATATTACAAGATTTGATGACTGTTATCTTTTGTAACTGTTCAAACAAATTTTCTTCAGACCCAATATCTCAATACTTTTGTGAAGATATATATATATATATATATATATATATATATATATATATATATATATATATATATATATATATATATATATATATATATATATATATATATTTATATATATTTAACACCGACGAGTTTCTCATATATCTGTTCATGTCATCAAACACTACCTCTTAATTTTTTTCGGAAGGAAACCTACAAAAATACTACAAGATTTGATGACTGCTCCTAGGAATAACAACTGTTGTAGAAATAATAATCGGTAGAATAAATATTTTTTCATTTTCCACATTTTTATGTTATTCGATTCTGTTTATCAGTAAGAATGATATATGGCCTACTGTGTATTACACCTCTGTTGCATAGAATAGATTCATCAAAATAAAGTTTATATTTCTCGTTTTAACAAATAATCTCAGGTTTAAATTTGTAAAATTTTTTTTGGGAATGAGGTCATGTCTATTCCTAGAATAAAATGAATAATATTAGCGACGGCATATAATATATGAAAAACTGTTTCTGAAGAACAAAATATATATATATATATATATATATATATATATATATATATATATATATATATATATATATATATATATATATATATATATATATATATATATATATCTAGCTCATTCGTCGATATTTGATATCTTCAAATAATACATGTTTTAACATAATTCGTGTTTATCCTCTTGTTCGCACCCTTATTAATTGTGTATCAACCTGTTCATGAATGTATGTATAGAAACTTTAGTTAACTTGTTACATAGCCATACATTCCAATTCAAATTGATTTTGAAAAACAAACAGTTTTATTAAACAAATATTTAAATTTGATTAGCACGTTATCAAATTGTTTTGACACATTGAAATCTTAAAAAATGGGAACAATTTCATTATTATATATTGTCACTGTTATCCTATTAAATACCTTATACTCAATGAAGTTGAGGTATTTCTGTGCAGCCACATATCGCATTGCACTAATTTGATTTCACGACTGATCGTTGTAGCGAACCCAACTTGTGAATTTCCCTGTAATATTCGCTTCGGAGTGCAACCCTATCGATTGCATAAATATTCTCTCTGAATTATCTAGTATTCAAATGACTAGATAACATTCAAGAAAGATTTTTGCATACATGTAAATCTGTAAGATTTGTAATCTATTTCAGAAGAAAACTTTAGTAATTTGAATAATTTTCACAAAGGAGAAAATCTTGACGAGCACTTTTCTATGGAATAAGGAAAGTAAGAGATCCTAGAACTCGAATAACAATAGTTGTAGCAAGCACAATTCCATCATAAAAACTTGCAAATTCGCCATTTCACACAGTAAGGAAATAACTTAGCATTCCCCAGTAGTCATATTTTCTGCGAAATTGAACATATGCAGAGCCAGGGGAAATTTGATTTATGTATATTAGGAGGCCTAACATAGGAGATTCTTCGCATTTGCATTATATGTCAGAGAGAAAAAAGGCAAGATGTTCATATACCATTTAAGTAACGGGTTAGATAAGTGTATGCCGAGTTAATAGGGCTCTTTGTATTCCTTGAAGCTGGCTCGAAAAGGAGCCATGTTCAAGGGTAGTTTTCTCGAAAGAAAATATAGGGCCAAACGAAAGATTGAAAGTAATTATACGTACGCCTCACCTTACTCTGGCTCTTGCCTAAGGCGCACAAAGCAATACAGGAAAAAAGTATATTCGCTTAGGGTGCTGAACATTCTAAATAATGTGTATTTCACCTGCAAACTCGAAATGAGAAGGAGTTGGAACGTATAAAACATTCTGTAAATTAACAATTAATATTACTTAACGTTTTTTTCTCAGAGTTTAATTTCTAGTAACAGTAATTAGAACTACAGTTTGGTTTAATATAAAAACTTCAATTTCAAAATGTCAATATTATAAAATAAGTTTGGAAATCTTTTTTTGTTTTTGTTTGTCTGCTTTATCGGTGTCTCCCAAATGGTTCAACATAATTGGAAAATTATGTTCTACAAGATCACCATCAATAGATCCCATTAAAAGTCAGCAGAAAGAATGTTCTGCTCTAACCATAATTACCTCAATAATTTGGGGTTACTTAAAGGTTACATGTCAGTACAAGACATATACGACTTAGCTCGCAAAATGTAAATAAACACCTCAAAAAGTCTAGGGAACACTTCTGAATATCGATATAACGTATCCAGAACGATACGTATGGATGATTTTTTTCAAGAAATGAACACCTGCATCAATTTCTCACCTGCGCAACAGATTTCAGTGTTATTAAAAACTAAAAATGCAGCAGATGCGACGCTGCTTCATAATCATTCCATGTATTCAGTGTTTGAAATCAGTTAGTTGGCACTTTGTTTCTGTTGTAAGCACAAATGAAAGATTCAAGTTTTGTGATTTGACCATGAAAAGACGACATTTGACTAGAGAAGAGATGTTACGAGCCGTCGGCATGCTACGAGCTGGGAGCTTACAACGCGAAGTATCCAGGGTTCTGGGAAGTAGCCCAAGCGTCATAAACCGTTAATGGTCACGCTTTAATTAAACAGGTAACGTAGAAGTGCCATACAAGTCGTTTCAGGATAACTACAGTCACCGAAGACCAATTTTTGGTTTTACAAGCCAGAAGAGATCGTACTACCACAGCATCTCAATAAGCTCAAGAGCTATCACGAGTTCATAATGTACAAATTTCCGACCAAACTGTGAGAAATCGACTGACGAAGGTCAACTCCACTCCAGACGTCCTTTAAGAGTTCCACAACTGACCCATGGAAATCGCGCTGCTCGTTTAGCTTGGTGCCAAGAACACGTAAACTGGGATCAAGAGAGGTGGGCCACAGTTCTCTTCAGTGATGAATCTAGATTAAGTTATTATTCCAATTCGGGAAGAATTCGAATATGGAGGGAACCTGGAAAGCAAAACCGTCTCCAGCATGCTCGAGAAGTTGTTAGACAGGGAGGCGAATCAGTGATGTTTTGGGGAGGTATACGCCTTGGTGGAAGAACTGACCTCGTTTTCATACAGAACAACTTCACGGAAAATTCTTACACAAATGAGATAGTTTCACCTGTAGTGGTACCGTATCTCCAAACAATAGGTCAAAATCCACTCTACCAACAAGATAATGCCCCTCCTCATCGTGCAAGAGTTGTCTTGAACGTTCTTGAAGAGAATGATATCGATCTTCTACCGTGGCCATCCTGCTTCCCACATCTGAATCCCATCGAGCATATGTGGGACACCTTAAAAAGTAATCTCCTGCGTCAAAACGTCTTCCATCATGAACAGGAGCTTCGATTAGCAGTTTAAGGGCTTTGAATGACTTAGGCCAAAATGTAATGGACAATTTAATACTGAGCATGCCGCGACGATGCCAAAGTGTCATTAATAACAGAGGTGGACTTTCTGGGTAGTGAAAAATATAAGTGTTTCCATATAGTTTCGAAAATATTAGTTCAGGATTTATTTTTGTGTTTTACCAAATTTCGTCATTTTCAAATTTCAATTTTTTTTTATAATAGGTGCTTTGGAGAAGTCAAATATTATTTTGTTTTCTTGAGAATACATTATACACAATACATCGTAACAAAAACCGAAAGATTTCCATGAATTCATATATATATATATATATATATATATATATATATATATATATATATATATATATATATATATATATATATATATATATATATATATATATATATATATATATATATATATATATATATATATATATATATATATATATATATATATATATATATATATATATATATATTCAGATATTCCCCTGTTTCAACATGGAGTTTCCTCTTGAATTCTCTTTTCTACAAGGTTTTCCATGTAGAAAGTTATCATCCAGGAAATGTGAGATTGATGAATATATATTTCCTGCTTGCTTATGTTCTTGATTTCACTTAGACACGCGTTGTTGTTTCAATCCTTAATGTATGTGATTTAAGGCAACGTGATAGCGAACATCAGACGTGTATTTATTGTTCCTGACTTGTTTTTCTCTATACAAATGAAAATTATGGAAAGCTAAAATAACTATCATATTAAATTCCCGTATACTGAATCTGACATCTGATAATTAATTACTGAATTTATTACTTTCTTGTAGAATTCATAACATAATTGAGCAAACCCTCTAGGTTTCATTCAAGTAATTTATAACAAATCGTTTTGTCAGAATTGACTGCTTATTCATTCAATCAAATTCTATAACTGAATACACAATTATTGTACTGAGATTATTACTTTTATTAGCTAACAAGATATAATCTATTCAGAAAATGTAAGAATGATAAATCTGTATACGATAAGAAGCTGAAAGTTCGTTTGGCAATATAAATGATGATAATAATAATAATAATAATAAGATGTTCATATGAAATTCGGGATAGAAAAATGTAAGACCCTGAACATTCAAAGAGGGAAAGTCATAGATGGTGAAACACAATTTCCAAACGGTGATATAATACAGTGCATGAGAGATGGCGAAGCATACAAATATCTGGGATACCAACAAGCCAGATTTCTAGACCAAAAACAATCAAAGGACAAGATTCGTTCAGAATACAGTCAGCGTCTGAAGTCTGTGCTGAAATCGATGTTGAACTCGGGGAATCTAGTCAAGGCAATTAACACCTACGCCATTCCAGTGTTGCTTTACTCATTTGAAATAATCAGATGGACTAAGACAGAATTGGATGATATTCAAAGGCAGACCCGAACGATGCTGACAAAGTACAACAACCATCATCCAAAATCGTCTGTGATACGAACAACTTTGAAGCGGGAAGAAGGAGGACGCGGATTAATAGATATTGTCAATTTCCACACCGAACAAAAAAAAAATCTCAGAGAATTCTTCCTAGCAAAAGCTCTCACTTCTGACCTCCATAGAGTGGTATCGTTGGCAGATAAGGGATATACACCTCTAAATCTTGCTACCAGAGATGACCTGCTGAATCTACCATTCCTATCAGGTACTGAAAAACAAGAGCAATGGTCAAGAAAGGAATTGCATGGGCGACATCACCATGAGATTAATCAACCACACATCGACAAAGAAGCCTCCAACAAATGGTTGATGAAAGCAGAATTATTCGCGGAAACAGAGGGATTCCTTATGGCCATCCCAGACCGAGTGATCGCTACAAACAACTTCAAAAAGTTTATTATGAAGGACGGAACATTACAAACAGATAGGTGCAGAAAATGCCATATAAGATCGGAGACTATTCAGCATATTACGTCCGACTGCGAACAACTGGCCAATACGGACTATCTTCGCAGGCATAATCAAGTATGGAACATTATCCATCAGAAACTTGCACACAAGTACGGACTCCTGAATACCTTCCAGCCATATTACAAGTATCAGCCGGCGCCCGTATTGGAAAATGACTCTATCAAATTATACTACGACAGGCCTGTTATCACTGATAGAATGGTGACGAATAACAGGCCGGACATAGTGGTGTGTGATAAGAGAGCCAGAACAGCAATGCTGGTGGATGTCGCCATACCGAACAAGAGCAACGTGCTGAATAAGTTCCAGGAGAAAAAGTCCAAATACACAGACCTTGCTATTGAGATCAAGCAGATGTGGCACCTCGAGAAAATAGATATTGTTCCTGTCATCGTATCCTCCACTGGGTTAATACCCAAAACTTTGCATGAAAGCCTTAAGAAATTAGAATTGCATAAGAATACCTATATAGAAATGCAAAAAGCTGTAATTCTTAATACATGTAGGATAGTTAGGTAATTTATGTCAAGTATATTGTAATCGAGCCTATTCCCCTTGATTGCTGAATGTGGGAAAGGTAAATTATATCCAGCTAACAGCTGAGATAGTGCATAAGTCCACGATAATAAATAATAATAATACTTTTTTTTAATCTTGCTACCAGAGATGACCTTCTGAATCTACCATTCCTATCAGATACTGAAAAACAAGAGCAATGGTCAAGAAAGGAATTGCATGGACAACATCACCATGAGATTAATCAACCACACATCGACAAAGAAGCCTCCAAAACAATGGTTGATGAAAGGAGAATTATTCGCAGAAACAGAAGAATTCCTTATGTCCATCCAAGGCCAAGTGATCGCTACAAACAATTACAAAAAATTTATTATGAAGAACGGAACATTACAAACAGATAAGTGCAGAAAATGCCATATAAGATCGGAGACTATCCAGCATATTACGTCCGGATGCGAACAACTTGCCAATACGGAGTATCTTCACAGGCATAATCAAGTGTGCAACATTATCCACCAGAAACTTGCACACAAGTACGGACTTCGGAACACCTTCCAGCCATATTACAAGTATCAACCGGCACCCGTATTGGAAAACGACTCTATCAGATTATACTACGATAGGCCTGTTATCACTGACAGAATGGTGACAAATAATAGGTCGGACATAGTGGTGTTTGATAAGAGAACCAGAACAGCAATGCTGGTGGATGTCGCCATACCGAATAATAACAACGTGCTGAATAAGTTCCAGGAGAAAAAGTCCAAATACACTGACCTTGTTATTGAGATCAAGCAGATGTGGCACCTCGAGAAAATAGATATTGTTCCTGTCATCGTATCCTCGACTGGGTTAATACCCATAACTTTGCAAACTTAAGAAATTAGAATTGCATAAGAATACCTATATAGAAATGCATAAAGCTGTAATTCTTAATACATGTAGGATAGTTAGGAAATTTATGTCAAGTATATTGTAATAGAGCCTATTCCCATTGATTGCTGAATCTGGGAAAGATAAATTATCTCCAGCTAACAGCTGAGATAGTGCATAAGTCCACGATAATAAATAATACTTTTACACCTTTTATTCAACGCAAATTAATGAACAGAGTTTTGGTATTTAGAACACACTAACAATCATTAGCTTTCATAATATTCCTCATATTGAAGGAACCAAGTTAATGATAGTACTTTATACGAATAGGTGATCTGTTGTGTTTCTTCAATATCAAAACGATACTTAAATCTAGTTACTTAGTTAGTTATATCCTAGCAATGATTGTTTCCGATTACGATTATTCCATTCTACATTTTTACGAAATTGTATTCATATTCCAGTTCCTGTTCAATAAATCTTTTCCAGAATAACAGTATATATATTTACTCCTATTCGATACAATAATTTGGCGGCGAGGATGGGATTTCAACTCTATCAACAAAGCAAATAGTTCCAGGGCACCCGCAACTATATCTGCAAAGTGTGCAATGCACACGGGCGCCATCCTTTAGAGGCGCCAAAACCCAGGGTCCAAAAAATATTAAAATAAAAATTGGGAAATTAAATAGGACTAGGTATAAATACATATGAAATTTTATTAGTATATCATCCAGTTACTGATGATTCTTATGTTGCGAGAACATGTCAGGCGGCAGTTTCTTGATTTTTCCTGTTCAAACATGAATAATAATCGAGATTTCACGGAGACTATCGATGTTTTTGCGATCGAATCAACCGAATCTCAGGATTCTAAATCCGTAATATCATTAACCGTGTGTGGACCATTTTAAATTTCAACAGTAACATCAGGTCCTGCAACAAGTGGCAGCGGTTGTAGCAGCAAAACAGCTTCTATTGGTGCAGAGCCCGATGAAGCGATGACACCATCCTCGTCTACAGCACTTGAACAATCCACTTCAGGTAATTCAGCTTGTGTAAAAATTTCGGTAATGTCAGCTACCGAAATACCTGCTTCAAGTGACACTTTCGATGAAGGCTGTAATGAGGCTAGTATCGATATAATTCCGTCTGACCCTGGTTTGTGGCCCGAAAGAATTACCAATTAGATGGCTAGAATATTGCTTAAACGTGGTCCGTCCTTGATAGACATCAGTTTTAGCTTTCCTAGTAATAAAGATAAGAGATATTTTTCGTGCTAATACTTTGAAAGAAATCTAGCAAATGGCGAAAAAGTCGGAAGGGCTTGACTTATTTACTCTATTTCTAAAAATTCTGTATTTTGTTTTTGTTGTAAGTTGTTTTCTAAATGTAAAACTCCTAACGCTTTTTGTGATACAAATGGAGTATCTGATTGGCAACACTTGTCTTTGATAATTAAGAGACGCGAAACGTCAATTTTACGAAGCAGTTATATAAACACTTGGGTAAATTTAAAGAAATTATTGGAGACTTCTATATTAATGTTAATGCTCATCATCTGCGGATTTTAGAAACGGACAAAAAATATAGGCGAGACGTGTTGCAAAGAATTATCGCGATTGTTATGTATTCATCTACACAATGCTTGGCATTTCAAGGTTTTTCTCAATTGCTTTTCGAACATGATAATAGAAATTTTCTAAAAGCTATTGAGATGATTGCCTCTTTTGATTCAGTGATGAGACAGCACGTTAGCTGAGTGTAAAACTTCCAAAAAAACTCTGTTGAAATAACTCATTATTTAGGCGTGCAAATACAGAATGAAATAATTGAATTATCGTCGTCCAAAGTAAGAAATAATTTTTCAGAAATGGTTCGCAGTTCAAAATATTTTTCAATAATATTAGATTGTACACCAGATATTAGTCATACTGAGCAAATTAGTCTTGTTCTGAGGTATGTTGCCATTAACACCTATTCAAAAAGTTTGGAGTTAAGGAAAGTTTTATTGCGTTTTATCCAATACTGGACTTTACAGCAGAAAGGATATATACATTTATGATAGAAAATTTGAAAAATTAAATTTAGAATTGAAACACATTAGGGGACAAGGTTATGATAGTGGGACAAATATGAAGGGAAAACATATTGGGCTTCAAAAACGCGTTTTTGATGCGAATCCAAAAGCCCTTTTTGTACTTATTGCAGCTCATACATTGAACTCAACAGTAAATGACGCATCTAAGGTGTCAGGTGCTACAATAAACTTTTTTAATCTTGTGTAAGAGTTATATAATTTTTTTTCGTCATCCACAAAAAGGTAGTATGTTTTGAGAAAAAATGTCCCCAGGTTAAGTTTAAAGCCTTTAAGTGAGACAAGATGGTCCAGCAGAATTGACGCAATAAAGCCGCTTAAAGTTTATTTAATTAAGGTTTGCGAAAGTCTTCTAGAAGTGGCTGAAGATAATTCTTTTCACATTGATTCAAGACTTGAAGCGAGTACCCTCTTAACGTCTTTACAAAATTTTCAATTTATTTGTGGAATTATTATTTGGCATGACATTTTATTTCATATAAATATTGTCAGTGCGTCATACTAAAAAGACGCAAAAACCAGTTTCTCCATCGTTTTTGATACTTATTTGGTACAAAACTTCAAAATCAGATGAGTTATTAATTTTAAATTTACTCTAACACAATGAGGTACTCTTTTACAAGTTAAAATAAAGTTTTAAAACCAAAATTTTTCAACCTGAGAATCAAAAAACCATTTTTCTCTTTTTGTTGACATATAAACTCAAAATCTAGTATTTAAATGATTGCCGATTAGCTCTAGTACATTGTTAAATTCATTTATAGGTAATAATGATGTTTTAAAATCAAAATTGATGGCTTTAAGAATAAAAGAAACGTCTTCTTCATAATTAAGCTTCGACTTCTCAATCGAGTATGGAAACACCAACTACTTCATCAAAAAGTTCTGGCGGAAGTTTGCATGCAATATGCTGTCTTTGCAAAAATGAAAACATCTTGACTAAAGTACCAATGACTTCTAGGTTGCAATGCTCCAAAGAATTAAAAATGTTTGTACCAGAAGGTAATCGAGTTTGCTTAGAGCATTTAATCAAAAAACGCTTTTTAAGGATGACTTGAGGATGGTACAAGCATACAGTAATACTATTGTCCTAACTGCTCAAGAAATATGTTTATTTTAACAAAATTATCAGACTCGAAAAAATCAATATTCCTAGATATTTCTACGTCAGAGCTCAGTGATAGACAATTATTCTCTTTCACCAGTGCTCAGTTACAAGTTTTGAAGCAGCTACTGGTTTCGATGAGACCATCAAATTCAAGAAATGTCATGCAAGCTTTGGTCATTTGCTTGTTTAAATTACGTACTGGAGCGTCAGATAATTTCATTGCATCAGTTTTCGAAATTGACAATGAAATGAAAATATCAGACTTCTGCGAATCAGTTATAAATTCGTTCGAAAGAGATGTATTACCAAAATATTTTGGTGTCAATAGTCCTGATCGAGATGATCTAATTGTAAATCATACGTCCATTCATGCAAAAAACTTTTCAACCTTGCAGATGAACTTCTTTGGGTTTTTGATGGCACTTATTTATCTCATCAGAAAAATGGGACTAACTGGTACCAACGAAAGTCTTGTTCAGTTCAAAAAAAGAAACGACTATGTAAACCTTTCACCATTTGTACTACAGATGGATATGTTGTTGATTTACCTGGCCCTTTTCTTTCCACAGAAAATGATGCAAGCATAATGAGAAAAATTATGGAAAATTATAAGAAAAGGTGATGTGTGCATCGTAGATATAGGATTCAGAGATGTTGTACCTTCCTTCTTCATTGTGTTATGAATAATGAATTTAAAATCATCAACTCATCTGATTTTGAGGTTATGTACCGAATAAGTATCAGAAACAATGGAAAAACTGGTTTTTGCGTTTTTTGAGTATGACACACCGTGAAAATGTTCATTCTGTTGGCGGTATTCGGAAGAACGGAAATAAAGATACAAAATAGCACTATTAAAAAGCCAGAAATTTCGAACATAACCTAAAAACCAGTTGGAAATTTCAACTATGTTTCCCGGGTGCATAATTGATCGGAAAAATTCGAAAAAAATCATGGTTGTTAATGAGTAGAAGATGAACCTCTATGAATTTTTTCAGATTTTTTTCATTGAAACTGCGCTCGTAAAAACATATTTACTTAAAAAGAGTACATAACCTATAATATCGACTGTAGAGCCCCTGTACATGACAAACTTATAGGGGGGCCTTACGCCCTACAATTTTGTCATTAAATATATTCTTGTAGCATTCATGGTTTAGCAGTTAAAGCCTCTTAAAACATAAAATTAACGATATACAATATTATTGACGTCAGTAACAACAAATTTTCTGAATCTAGGTTGAGAAATTTGTTTTTCATTGTATATTTTGAAATTTTATCGCAGCAAAAGTTTTTCAAATCAGAAATTTTACAGCTATTACTACTATTAGGAGTTCATAATATCTTCTATCTTCGATAGTTGAGCAGATAAATACGATTTACTACTATTTTTACGGAAATTCAGCTCAAAATACATTTTTAACTGAACCTGTCAGAGTTACAAACTCGATACAATAGGCTTTTTTGTAGCAAATCATACCTCTAACAAGAATCCATTCGTAAAAATTCCGAATATATTTTTTTTCTGGGTGAGCGGAACGAAAAACGTATAAAAAAGCATTCATTTATGTTATTTAAATGGATAAAATTCAAAAACGATTAGCAGTGGGTTAAAATTTTAATCAAGGGCTCGCATTATGTTCAAAAATTTTCTTTCTCTATGAGTTTCAAGATTTTCAGGTGGGACATGGTCCATTCTGGTGGCAGTATTCGAAAGAACGGAAGAAAAGACACAAAAAAGCACTAAATAAAAGTTAGCCAAAAATTTCGAAAAATCATAGTTGTTTATGACCAGAAGATGAACCTCCGTGAATTTTTTCAAATTTTTTTTCATTGAAACTGCGCCCGTAAAAAAATAAATACGAAAAGAGAGAACATAACCTATAATATCGACTGTAGAGCCCTTAGAGGGCTGAAATTTCTTTTTGTAGGCGTCTTTATACATCCTCTATTGAATGTGATACCTGCCGTAACGATTCGTATTTAGGCAATTTTGATCATCCCATCCCGTTATAGCCTTTACTCAAAGCGATTTCCTGTTAATTTCTTACTCTCTGAATTATTCCACGACGGTTTGTTATTTGACTATAATCTTTACTTCAAGGTCAGAAAGATACAGGGCAAGGTCATATTCAGACACACTCTTTCAAATCACTGTTAAAAATCGGTTGTAAAACTTGAGAAAAATTACCTAATGTTGATGATCAAAATCAAGGTCAAATCCAATATCACGAGAGGATAACCATGAGAAATATACTATGAGTTTAGTCACATTTTCTGAGATTTCTGAATGCCCTGTATATATTAGGAACTATCATAATACCACAGAAGTAGTGTATAAGGAATGAGAATAAAAAAATATCGATACACAAACATGTATCCCCTTAGACTGTTCTCCAAGTTCTGTTGAATCAGATGCTTCCTGACTGAGTGCATTTTACTGTTAGTTTCTCCTTCAGGACGACATATAGAATGAGAGCGTGAGTGAGCTATCGGATTTGTTTACCGATATCCAACGACATCTCGCCTTAAAAGTTACTTTCTCGATTCCGGAAGTCAAGGAGGAATTCTCCTGCTGCACAATTTTATGCACAACATGTAGATCGTTTTCAAACATATTTTACTCAGATACGAGCAACCGTCAGTTCATTACGAATGCATGCAAGTTGTTTCAAACCTGTTCTAATTTTGATATCAGGGAAGGTGAATAAGAAATGGTGTAGCATAAGATACTTTGATGAAGTTAATTTAGCTGACAGATGTCTTATACAGCAACTGAATCGGAAATTTGTTTGGGACAACGTGAAGATGCTGAAATATTTATTTCAGCTGGTGGAGAATGGAGAGTAGAAATAGAAATCTGTGATATATTTATGGAGTCTATGGATGATAGTTTATAATTGAAGCATGTAAGCTGTTGTTGATTTTGAAACAAGTTATGAAGGAGGACAAATAGTTTTCCACATTTATTTGTTAAAATAGACGACCGGTTCCGATTCTTTGGTCATTTTTAAGTGCTGAATATTAACTAAGGTTAGTATTAAGTATAACTAAGATTATAACAAGATATATTCTGGTCGTTAGTGTTAAGTAGAAGGAAATTTTTGTTTTAGAGTTAGCTACTGAGTATAGTATAATTCGGGGTTTTCCCAAGTTAACTATATTTCGAAACTTCCAAGATTAATTCTGCTTCCTTTAATTTGATTGAAGAGGTCGTTACTTAATGAAAATCGATATACATATTTTCAATGAAATAAGACTAAAAATAGAAAAATCATGTTTGCCGTTAATTTTAGTAGTAGTTGAATCCAGAATGTTAATGGAGTTTTCTGTTTCTTTCTCTAAAGTGAATTTAATATTATCGTGAATTTCGTTAATGAATGTTTTGAATGACTGTTGTTTCACGGGCAGAAACAGACAATTAGAGTCATTCAAAACATTCATTAACAAAATTCACGATAATATTAAATTCACTTCAGAGATAGAAACAGAAAACTCCATTAACTTTCTGGATTTAACTATTACTAAAATCAACGGCAAACATGATTTTCTATTTTTCATAAGCCTTCGCATACATATATTACTATTCACAGCTCATCTACACATCCTTATCCACATAAATTAGCAGCTTACAATAGTAAGGTATATAGACTCATTAATATCCCAATGTCACAAAATAATTTCATAAAAAGGCTAAATATAATTAAACAAATAGCAGTCAATAACGGTTACAGTCCAACTATGATTGAGAACATGATTTCACACAAAAATTTCAAAAAGCAATCCAGGAAGTATTTCCAAATATAAAAAGTTCTAACACAAAGTACAACAGATTAACTTATATTGGTAATCCTAGTCTAAAATTAAAATCATTCCTCTCGGATTATTATTTTAATATAGCATTCCGAATTGATAATTCTTCAGGCCGACATATCAAAAACTGCAAATCTAAAATTGATAAAAGTAATAAATCCGGTGTTTATAAACTGTCTTGCGGGGATTGTAATAAAATTTATATTGGTAGAACTTTCAGAAATTTCAAAGTTAGATTATCCGAGCACAAACGTAGTTTTAATTATTATAAATGAGATTCCCATTATACTAATCACTTACTCGAAGAAAACCATAACTTTAATGATAATTTCAAAATTTTACACAATGAAAATATCAGACAAAAACTCAATTTATTGGAAATTTTAGACATCAACAAAGAAAAGAATTCAGGTAGGTTACTTAATAGTCAATTAGATCTAAATCCTTCTCCTTTACTCAATCTTTTAAATTCATAAAGTAAGCAACTTCCATAGATTTTCCAACATACCTCTTGTACCTATTGTAATATTAAGTAGGAAAAAAGACTAATATATAAGGAATACTCTGTTCATCAGTTTGTATCTATCTGATGAAGCCACAGTGTGGTGAAACCGGTCATAGTTTTGTTAATATAGTGAAAATCTAAATACTTTAGTTTTATTTCATTGAAAATATCTACTTCCTTTTTTGCATTTGTGGGAGACTTTGAGATTGCTTAAGACTATTGTGCGATTTCTTGGTTTGTTCTCAAACATTGAGAATATCCTATCTGAAGATATATGTCCCCTGAACCTACATTCAGAATTTCTACCTGGTTGACCTACATAGGCTGAAGGGCATTCGTTTCTTTCAATTTTGTGAATACCATTTTGATTCAGTTTATCTGTTTTCTGTTTTGCATTAAAAAGTAATTTGCTGAGATTACGACCGCGTGAGAACAAGGTGGTCATTTTTAATTTAAAACAAAAAGTTCTATTTTATGAGGAAGTAGAAAAATATAAGTAAAACTAGCATATATTTGATCGAATCTATCTTCACCGAACGAAGAGAGATGATGGTTTTTCTCTCAACCTGTCACTAGATTGTTACGAATCTATTCTTATGCGGGTTCACTATATTGCGGATTTCACTATTCTATTTGATTGAAAATACTACAATTCTATTACTAACTGCGGGGATGGACAGGAATAGCATTCATTATATATTTGCGGTTGAAACTATATTTTGAAGTCAATAACGAAATGTGCGTTTTTATCGATATAACAATAATCTAATTTTTTTCTGATTGGGATGCGGAGAAAGAAGCCATGAGAATGATGCGTGTTGGACACATATGTTGCGCAAAGGCAAGGTATCGTTTTTGTCACTTCGCATGCGCCCTCTAATTATTCTAATCAAAAATAAATTATATGAGAAAAATCTACTACAATGCATAAATAAAAGAATGTCCTTTTAAGGCGCGCCTCTTTCATAATTAACATCATTAGATGTAGAGAACAAAATCGAACATCACAATTAATATATTGCAGAGGAGAATTCGATTATTGTTTATATCGATAAGAACGCACATTTCGTTATTGGCTTCAAAATATAGTTTCAACCGCAAAGATATAGTGAATGCTTTAACTGTTCATCCCCGCAGTTAGTTATAGAATTGTAGTATTTTCAATCAGATAGAATAGTAAAATTCGCAATATAGTTAACCCGCATCAGAACAGATTCGTAACAATCTAGTGAAAGGTTGAGAGAAAAACCATAATCTCTCTTCGTTCGGTGAAGATACGACGCTCATAAAAATCAATACCACATTCTTCATTCTCCTTTCCTTCTGTACCTTCCCTTTTCACCCTTTTTGAAGGATTGGTGCCTCATGAATAGAGCTAGAGTGGAAGCAGAACTAGGATTTGGGGTAAGTTATTTTTTTCTTCTATCTCGATTTTCCACTAGACTTTGAAACGTACAGTCCAAAACTCTATCAGATCTTTGAATTTTTTCGGTCAAGCTTTCATTATTTTTAAGCCACCAAAGACTCGGACACTAGTATATTGTTCTTGCGGGCTGTTTTTTTCAATATTTTGATTTGGTAGGCTTTAATTTGCTAGAATTCCATTATCAATGATGAAACAAGTAATGTATTTTGAGGAATCTTCCAGAAATTTGCAATTCGTAACGAGTTTTCCCTACATCGTAGCTTCTTCAGACAATGAATTTTCAGACAATATGACAACTATATATGAATGAAAATGAGAATATAAATACAAATGTTCTCAAGTAGTTAAGTGCTTATTAAGTTTCTACTTTTCAAGTATTTAAGTGGTTATTAATGATAGGTAAATCCAAGAAAACTAAAGACTAAAGATTGGTGCAAGAAGAGATTCAATAGAGGTGAAGGGTTAAATCAACTTTTTCTTTAATGAGTATATCTGAGTGTGTTCCAATATTTATTATCTATATGTAAAATTTTGAACTGTTGGTCGAAAGAATGTTCATTTTCTAGGAGATGATTCACGTAATTTGAATCTGATTGTTCCTCTGGAAAAACTGCGTTTATGTTCCGATATTATAATATTGAAATTTCCATGTGTTCTCCCAATATTAGAAATTATTGCAGTTATTTAAATTCGCTCTTAAACACCTGATTTATTTATTTGATTTGCTTTTGTTGTCTTTTGTATATTTGCCTGAACTATTATTGGTTCGGAAAGTTATTTTATGGACAGGGTTCCTGCCGTATAATTAACATCAAAATCAAATTAGATGAAAATGAAAAATCAGGTAATTATAGATTGAATTGCAATGACTTTAATAATATCAACATTGGTAGAACACACACAAATTTCGATATTATAATATCGGAACATAAACGCAGTTTCTCAAATAAAAATCAGATTCAAATTACACACATCATCTTCTAGCAAGTAATCACTCTTTGGATCCTTACTTTGAAATTTTACATAGGAATAATGAATATTGGAAAATAGAACTTTGGGAAATCCTAGAAATTAAAAATTAACAAACACAAACACTCTGGTAAACTCATTAATGTACAATTCGTTTTAAGTCATTTACCTTTATTTAATCTCTTCAGAGTGCAATAAATGTTTTGTATTTTCTGGATAAACCTGTCATAAATAAACACTTAAATACTTGAGTTGAAGAAACCTAATATACACTTAACTATTAAGAACATTTGTATTTATATTCTCATTTATATCCATATATAGTTTTCATAATTTCATTACATTAACTCGTCTAGAGAAGCTACGGTGTAGTAAAATACGTTATGAATCGCGAATACTCTGTAAAATTTTTCAAAAAGTATTACTCGTTTTATTGAATTTTTTAAGGTATTCATTTTCGTTTTGAAATCTTGAATTGAGAAGGGGATAGTAAATTGAAGAATAATTCAAGGAACAAAATTCAACCCTCCGTAGATTGTCAAAAACCCTCCTTGAAGGAGCTAGTTTTCCGAACCACCCTTTATATTCAATTCCTTGGAGCAATAGTAAACATGTATATGGTACTGTGCCCTCTAACGAACCGAGACAGAAGTCACTTCACCATTGTAACCAGGAAAACTTCAAACAGTCATACTAGTTCGATAATTCACCGCAACGCTACACACCGTGTCAGCTAGGAAGCGGTCTGTCAAAGGACCGACGCTCCTTATTCCTGTCTGGTTGTCAACCCGGCATACAAGAAAACTCTAAAAATTACTATTTGCGAGATTATTGCAATGTGTAGACACATTGCAGAATTTTTATTCAAGGAACAATATTCAACCTCCCGTAGAATGTTTAATATCCCTCCTTGAAGGAGCTAGTTTTCCGATCCACCCTTCATAATCACCGTCAACGGGGCCACACAGCAGTGGTACAGCACGATCAGATGTCATGAATATGAGCAATGGACAGCATTTTCCTTCTCATTTGACCCCGTCAGCATTGCATACGCATTCACAACATCAGGATACACTCCCATCTACTCATTTCAATTCGTTGGAACGCTAGTAAACATGTAAATGTTAATGTGCTATCCAATGCACCGAGACAGAAGCGACTTTAATATTACCACCAGGAAACCGTGAAAATGAAGCGCCGATAGACAGGAAAACTTCAAGCAGTCACACTAGTTTGATAAGTTACCCTAATGCTACTAGAATGTTAAATATTTTTCCTCGAAGGAGCTAGTTTTCCTATCCACCTTTCATAAAATAGTAATTTTCAGAGATTCTTTCTTAAACGTAACTGTTTTTTTTTATTGGGAGAAATCCTTCTCCACTGGACACCTGAAGAAAGATAAATCCACGACCCACACCATAACTGACTGAGCAGGGTATCACAACAAGTGATAACCTTTCAAGTTCAACGAAATCTTGTTAATCGACGATATACCTCTATTTCGATACCGATAACGTTCGTCTACTGTAATGATGTTGGATGAGTTATTTTCGAGGAATTTCACTTAATATTATTCCCGGAATACCTCAATTTCAATATCAACAAGGTGTTTGTCATGCCATATTTACCTTATATCTCCCCAAGTTGTTGACTGTGCAGGATAATATGGCTTCACGTCCGATAGGAATTGTTAAATTCTCTATTGGCATTAAGAACTCGGGTTCTTCGTTTATCTTGGCAGTAGACCAATCTTCTGAAAAAAAAATAATATTTTTGATAACGATGATATTAAAACAACTTCTAATATATATTTTGCACTTGGTGTAGTAAAAAAGTACAGAAAGAAATATATCACTCAATTCTTAGAAATCATTCTGGGGGTGTGGGTCCCGAACCAAAGTTCCGGTTTTCGAATATTCGACTATTTTTATGGATAGAAAAGTTTTTTCTTTATGTAGTCAATTCAAGCTAACATGAAAAAAATCTTATAGTTATGAAACAATATAAATTCGTTGTCAAAACTGCAATCAAATGTTCAAATAGGAAACAATTTTGGCACATCACACAATGCTTGGATATTCTTAAGAATCAATTGCATTTCTCAAACGTATACTTTGTTTTCAGGTTTTTTCTAACCGCAAAAGAAACACCGCCTCGTTCTCTACTGATTATCTGGTGTCTATTTAGGTTCTGGCTGGCGGATTTGGCGAATTTCCTGCAATCTCACTCCAATCGCTAGTGGAATATATTTTAAGACACTTCGTACTTTTTAATGATATATAATTAAGATGTGCTGTTTTGAAAGACACTTCCGAGGAAAATGCTCTTTCTCTAGATAATGGAGAAAAAACGAAAACCATCGAAAGTAGAAAAGTCGAAGAAAAAGCGTTGAAGAAAGCAATTAGTTGGAGTTTCCTGAAGTCTGATGAGGAGAATTTCCCCTTGTTAGGAGAAATAATAAAAAGGTTAACAAGAAGAAGCAAAAATGCAAAGGAAATACAACTTTCGTCAGGCACCGAAGAGGACAATAATTTTCGTCTTATGTGCTAGTTACCAAGATTTGGCTCAAAGCTGCTTTTTTGAGGCAGTGCATTTTATGTTTGCATGAACTGTGATACTGTGATGAGATAAGTTATAGATATGACGGTTTGATTAGCAGCCTGACCACTGCGACGCATCTATTGTAGCAAAATCTATCTCAAATTTCATCCACAAGCTTTATCATTCTTGTAAAGGATATGCGCTTTGTGAGTTAGAGCTTGATAGCTCGGTCAGCTTCAATTAGATCCTCCAATTTGACTCTGTTCAAATTTAGACAAACACACATAACGTGTTTCGTTGATTCTATGTCTTCGTCTCATAGTCTACATGAAATCGTAACTGCATGAATGAATCAAAACTTGTTTAGGAGATTTCTGAGGCGACGGTGTCCCGATAATATTGCGGTCAGAACTCTTAGGCGCAGTCTGAAAAGTTCAAGCCAATTCCACAGATGGAAAGTCGAAAATGAGACCTGAGAGATTCCTCCAGTAGTCACGTACCCTCAGGTTCAACCTTTGGTTATTTTCCATGCTTGCAGTCTCTAGGAAATTCCGTGCCTTGGTTTCTGTGAATCTCAAGCCTATTCCTTGAGTGGCCAATGAGTCCGCTTTTTAATTGCTCTCAATTTTCGACTGTCTGGATAGCTATATCATACAGAGCCGGTTTTATTATCCCAGTGTGACGAAGGTGGAGCGAGATACCTGCACCATAAGTGACGTACAAGTATTGGTTGTCAATGCTTTCAATGAAGCTTGGCGATCGGTGATGAATTTTATTGGCCTAGTTGTTAATTTCCCTGCAAGCAAGAGGTTTTTTATAGAAAAATATTCGGAAGTCTGCCAAGACAGATCGACTCTTTCTTGGTAGCACCTCGACCATATGCACTACCTTCAACACCTTTCACAGTCTTGAAGCCGTGTGTGTACCAACAGGGGCTCTCGAGTATACGGTCCTTGAAGCTAATCCATTTCTGTCTGGAAAGAATGATAATCAGGAATGCCAGCTTCATGTTGGTTTTGGGTACTGCTATGTCAGACTTCATACTCAGCATCTCGTTCTCGTTGATTTCCAACAGAAAAGCGCCGGACACAAAGCAGAACACAACCGCATCATTTCAGGAAACGTGATGGAATCTGTAGAAAGCCATTCTAGTTGCTCCTAGTATCTCCGAATCAAGAGAGAGTTTCATGGCCGCAGTAGGTGTAAAGCAAAAAGCTCCAGTAATAATTATCTATGCAATTTAAAGAACTCGAGTTGAAATTGCAATTTAAGGCTGCACTTCCACCTAGCAAAGCTGCCGTAAGTGACACGTGATCCCACCACCATCTCATATAGCCACTGAGGTTGCTTTGGTGCAAGAACCTATCTCTTTCCGCAGGTCATTTGACAAGCCCATAAGGAATGCCTACCCTGTATGTTGTATTTTATAGGTGCAAATTTTACGTGATCTCAATATCCAAGGTAAACCACAGATATTTTGCTTCCTCCGCAACTGGAATTAATACTCCACCTACGATTAGAGAAGCTATAAGTATAATCCTTATCCTGTTGAATGGTACCATAAGGGTTTTGTAAGGGCTCATGCTGAGTTTTTCACCTCCACAGCTGACCTGGAAAGCTGACTGCTTTCTCACGAAGACATCGTCGTCATCTTCGATAGTTAAACTGACCAAATCATTACCGTACGTTTGTACATAAACATCAAGTTCGACGATTATTGTCAGAATGTCATCAACTAGCAGGGAACACTACAGAGGGTATATTACTACTCCCTGAGGGTAGTACCTGCTATCCACAAAACTGACTTCTTACCCTTTCAGGGAAGTACTGATCACTCTGGCATTAAGAATGTTGCTTATCTCAGCTGCAGTCTCCTTGCGGTCCAAAGACTGAGTGATCCTCCCGACTGGATTGTTAAGTGCCAGATTAGTTGATCTACCTTTTTAAAGATTGTATTGATGTTCACTTAGCCACTTTAGCGATAACACCTCGGTCCTAATGAATCCATCTAACTTCTTCTCCAGAGTTATCATAACGAACGACATGAGACTTATCATTCTAAACGATTCAGCATGTTAGTTCGATTCAGCCAATTTTGGGATGAATAAAACCGTAATTTTTCTAATTGTGACAGCAACTAAATTATTTAAGTTTGTTCTTGATTCTTTCGAGATTTTGAAATATTTGATTGAATGTATCGTATGTATGTGTCTGTTAGCGTTATACAAGAATGTCGTATACATATGAAAAATGATGATTGAACATATGGGGTAAAATACTCTTTCTTAAATAAACTTTCCTGATGATCTCCTAACAGACAAGATGGAACGAAAATTAAGATATGAATTGATTATAATTTATTCTAGGAAGTATTCATTGGGACTTATATACTATATGAGAGTGGAAAATCAAGAGTCATGTTTGGATAAAACTTGACAGCTGCCATATGACAGTCACTTGACAGTTCATATACATGACTGATGAAGCAATTCAATGTGAATGGATTGGAAAACAAATGTTCTCTAGTGGATCAAAACTCATTAATATCATCCCATGAACCGACAAGAAGAGGGAAAAGTATAAAACAATAAATATAAAGAGGATGCTGTCAGATATCTGTACCGATAAAAGTGTATCTCCATCATTTTATACATAATTGAGATCGAAAAGTTCTATCGCTCGAAGCTGCGTCATCTCCTCTCATTAATTGATCCCTTTTGAATCCATAAAACCGTTGAAATACTTCATTCGGTTCCAGTGAATATTACCGAAAAATTTTTGCCCAAGTTGAAGCTGTGTCGCGAACTTTTATATTAATTTTTGGAAAGTTTGGCACGAGAGTTCACCTCGAACAAACTTATTCAATATCCATGATTTCCGGCTGAATGGCAATAGTTCCGGACGGAGAACCTAGAAAAATATAAGAATTTTTTGATTCATCAAGTTTTTTTTTTCTGAATTCGTTATCAAGTTTAGGTTTGGATAGAATCTCATTCTCGCTTGTTTTTTATGATGAAAGGAATGAGAAGAGAATTCACTAGAATGAAATACAAAATGTTCTGTTATATTCTTGTCACTTATATTCATAAAACCCTATTTCAAGTTGTAGATTACTATTACTATACCGGATGCAAATGAATAAGTGCAAATGATTTGAATGATTTTCATTCCTTGCATTTTTTCTGTTTCTGTCACAGATTTTGTGTGAAAAATTGTTCAATTTCATGTGTTTGATGAGAACATAATGTAAAGAAAGCGACTACCGTATGTAAACGAAAGTTGTTTTTCATTTATATTAGATATATTTGTTTGTTTGTTACTCCTTTAACGTGCTCTATTTCTGGCCAATGACACGCCGGGGAATTCTGTCACCTCACTAACCCGGGAATTTAGCCGAACCCCTCTCGTGTCGAGGGAAGGGATCTTCAATGTCCAACACATCTCTGTTAGACAGGACTGACGGCTTTACATCTCCTCCGAAAGATGGATACTCAAGCGATTCCCAGAATCCGAAAAATCGCACCGACTTTGTGGGGATTGAACCCAGGTAACTCTGCGCAGGAGACGAGCATCGTATCCCCTACGCCACCGAGCCGGCTGTATTAGAGATATCTGGTTGAAATTCAGTATTCGAAAAGAAAATATTTTGAATTCAATAACAAAATCTATTGACATCATATTCCAGTTGCACCGGAAGTGATATCTATTTTCGATGTTCCTATTGAACAAACTGTTATTTTTTTGTATAGATGAATCTTCATTGCAGGAGTATCCAAACTTGAACTGCTGGCGATCTACCTCAATATTTTCATACTACTTAAGATCGACTCTGAGAGGCGGCAAGTATGTGATTGTGTAACACAAATTCACAAAAGTAAAAACAAACTTCAATATGTTGATCATGGATATGGGACCCGATCTTGTTCACAGGCAAAGGTCAAAACCCTTTTCTTTTCGAGAACTATATCTCAACGTTCTTTCGATTTTAATGCCTATAGAATGTATAATTTCCTTCCACTAAACATAAGAATTGTACCCAATATAAATAGTTTCAAAAGGAAGGTCAATTGTTTTCTCAGAATGAAAGATAGAAATGACATCCATTGTTTATTTTGATCCATATTAATTTTTTTTTATTGATTTGTATTTCGTTGATCATAGCATTCCTTTTGTGTTTCTCTGTTTGTAGGTGCGTACCCACGCACTGGCTTAGCTTTAGTGGGTAATCCTTGATGTGTTTTGTTCATTCGTCATGGTCTTAATTTGTGTTTTTTTTTATAGTTTGTAATGGGAGGGGGGTTTTCACATTGTGATTATGATTGAGTGAATAAAAATTATTATTATTATTATTATTATTATGTCTGATGCATACCCTACCTTCTTACTTACCTAGGTAGGGTGTACCGTAGCATATATAGATATTAGCTTTCCGCACAATATACATTATTTTAGTCAAGGTTTGGGTTAGGTTCTTCTCTATAATATCAATGAATTATCCCAAATTGCGATTTATTGATTGTTACAAAACAAGAGAGCTACATATGGTGTTAAACTTAACTAAGGAGTGACTTTGGATGTTGAAGCGTGGCACTGCATGTCCTCAGCATACTTTTCATAAGATGGTACGTAACCACTAAGTGCTAATCTCAGGCATGATGACATATGATTGTCAATTATTCGATTGCGATATTTTGGCCTAATTATCTTCATTTCAGAAAATGCAGACTCGTACAAGTAAGTTGACCCAAACTTTGCCGTCAATTGAAGGGCGATTTGCCTTAGATTCGGATATTTATCTTCAGATAAAAACCCCAGAAATTTGTATCAGATGTATTTCTGAAATAATCTGCACCAACTCATTTTTAAAAGAACATGAGTTCATATTAAACTGACTTGCTATTTCAGCAGCTGATTCCTCAATGTTTTCACATGAAAAAGGATAACTCATAAATAGTTCTATATTTTTCCATATACTACAATCATGAAAACGTATTTCGAGTTGTCCCAATACTTGATGATTCAGCCTCATACGTATCATAATTCAACAGAGGAATCCTTGCTTTCAAAGACAGAAAATAGATCTATCATAAGTCTACTTCTGAATGCGTTTACTGCGCTAATCATCTCAATAATAGTTTTTCCTTTACCTTGAAGCTCCAAGTTAATGGTGTTTGAGTGCATTGTGATGTCTGTCGAAACTGCGAAATCAGTCAGCCATTTTTCGTTTTTCAACATCTGCGTGTCATCACCTCTTTCGTCTAAAGAAGCTGTTATTTTGGGAAAAAATTATTGAAACCTTTCGAGGAATTTTCCGCGACTCAACCACCTGACGTCCATATGAAGAACTAAATCAAAGTGTTCAGCTGACTCCCTTTCTACCAACTGCAACTTAAAAAGCTGACGTTGCAAGCTACGTGCAAGGATGGAATTCACAATTTTTGTTGCAATGCCCATAATTCTCTCTGTGTTTAAAACTTCTGAACACAAAACTTGTTGATGTAGAATGCAATAGAATGAAAAAACATATGCGAAATCTTCATTAGCTCGACACAATGCAACAAAACCGTTTTTTTCCAGTCATTGCTGGTACTGCATCGGTTGTAATGCACACTAATTTATATATTGGTAGCTTGTAGTTTTTTACAAAATTGAAAGAAACATCATATATTTCTTCGTCACGGGTCTTTTTCCTCAAAGGAATGATTGTCAAAATACTTCCTCAGCCAACATGTCATTGAATACCTTCCGAATAAAAAACCACAGCCGGGCAGTGTCTGTCATATTAATCGATTCGTCGAAAAGTAAAGTGTGTACATTTCATGATATCATGTTTTAGTTTATCTGTCTTCAATACGCCTTGTGACAGTCGAACGAGATAACTGAAGTTCTCTAATAGCAGACATGATTCTTTTTTTATCTCCAATTAAAGTCTCACGCGCTTCAATAAATGCTTCCTTCACAACCGATCCATTTTCGACTGGTTTCTTGTGTTTCGCCAATATATGAGATATTTTAAATGATGTGTTCGTAGCAGCTTCTAATTGTTTGGCTGGTCTTGTGAACATGGTTTGTTCTTTTTTCAAACAAGATATAAAATAAGGTACTTTTCGTTGCTTACTTCAATCTGTGGCGAAAAAACCTTTTCATAGTTTTTATGAACCGTTTTATGATGACTCTCTACCACGCTTAGGTATTGCAACAGACGCACGACAAATGAGACAAATGAACTTATCATTCACCATAGGAGGGAGAAATTCTTCTTTTCAATCGTTATTAAAATAATACGTTCTAGATTTTTTCGCTAGACTCATTTTGTCCTATTTGATAATAAACTAAGTATCGACGTAGCATTGCCTTCAAGCTACAATTCAGAATTACTTCAATTACTGAAATAATAATGAACGCAGTTTTCACTGAAAATTATCTCGCGTTCCTTTGATAAAGCCGCCTTCAGCCGCTAGCAAAAAAAAAGCACTCGTGGTCGACCGGTTGTGCACCCTTGGCCTAGCTCATCCGTCGATAATTAATATCGTCAAATAATACATGATTTTTCGAATTGACCACGAAAAATATAAATTCATTACCTCTAATTCACAATTCCCCACATTATATTCGTTGATAGAACTTCATAAACCTAATTACCTTATTAGACCTGTTGTTCTTATGTAACGGCACCTTTTCCCAAAATTTCAAAATTCCTTAACGATTTTCTAATAAGACATTGCAATTTCAAATCTGAAGTTTCTGTCAAAAATACATACGAACTGATTGCCAATATAAAACATACCATTATACCACCTAATTCCAAACTCATTCCTTTAGACGTTAAAAACCTATTCCTAACATTTCTTCAAATGATACGTACTTCTTAGTTAAAGAATTATTAGAAAAGAATCATGTCAATACGATCATTAAATCAGATATTCTTTCATTATTACAATTTTGTTAAGATCAAAATTATTTCTACTTCAATAACAACTAGTGAAGATGGCTTAAGTTTGGTCAATCCGTTAAGTTTCTTTGTTAGTAGAAATATTCAGGAATAATTTGGAGAATTTAATTCATAATCATCCACTTAGTAAATATTGCTTTTACTGGTATCGCTATGTAGACGATATCATTATTTGCTTCACGGGAACAGATAGACAGTTGAAGATTTTCGAAATATATAAATTCATTATATCCAAAAATTGAATTCACAACAGAAATAGAGAGGAATAATTCAATAAATTTCTTAGACGTAACAATTTCGAATGAAAATGGAAAACATGTTTTCGCAATTTACCATAAGCCGTCACATACAGATATTATTATATATATATATATAACTCGTCATGTCATCCGTATCAACATAAAATGTCAGCATTCAACAGTTTTATTCATATATTGATAATTATTCGTTATCACCAGGAAATGTCAACAAAGAATTAAATTTAATTAAACGAATAGCTAAAAGTAATGGTTATTATCCCAAAATAATAAATAATATTTTGAATAAAAGTTTACCCTGTCGATAAATTGAAACAAAAATTCAACACCTTAACCTATGTTGGTAATACAAGTGAACAACTGAAATCGTTCTAGACTAGAAATAATATCAACACAGCTTTCCAAACTAATGATAGCTTAGGCAAATATACAAAAGACAATAAAACCAAATCACATAAAACTAATAACTCAGGTGTTTATAGATTGAATTGAAATGACTGTAACAATTTCTACATTTGTAGAACACATATAAATTACAATATTAGAATATCGAAACATAAACGCAGTTTTTCGAATAAAAAACTCAGATTCATCTCCAAGAAAATAATTTCTCTTTCCACCCACAGTTTGAAATTTTGCATACAGATAATAAATATTGGAAAGTAGAGCTTTGGGAAACTTCAGAAATCAACAAACACAAACACTCAGGTAGACAGACAAGTGGATTTAAGCCCTTCACCCATATTGAATCTCTTCAGGGAGCGATCTTTTCCTTAATTTTATTAGATATACCTGTCATCAATAACCATTCAAGAACTAAATAAGCTCTTAATTACTTGAAAACATTTGTATTTATATTCTCATGTTTAGCTATATATAATTGTCATAATTGCTGTACATTCATTCGTCTGAAGAAGCTACGATGTAGCGAAACGCGTTACGAATCATAATTATTCAGTAAAATTCCTCAAGAAACATTACTTGTTTTCTTATTGATAATGGAGTTCTACCAAGTAAGCCTCTCAAGTTCAAATGATAATTTCTTAATAATTTCATCAATATGAGCTACAATAATTCCCTTGTGGCACTACGAGGTAAATAATCGAAAAACCTAGGTATCATATGGCCTCAAAGGATAAAAGAATATATTCTTTCCCTCATCTACCTTGGGATTATTCTATGAAATTATGGAACACGTTGGGAAATATATCAGGTTAGAATTTCCATCGAGATATTGTACCGGCGAAGGTCCCCGAGCAGCACATTCATAATAATATTTCAGTATCGCTATTCGAACCATGATTTACGCTGGAACATAGCAGACATGAAAGATTGAAACAATATTTATGATTATAATCTTCAGTTGCTTTATAATGATGAATGGGTTGGTCTTGTCATGAAATTGTAATCACATGATAAAATATACCGCTTTCTATTTTCGTAGAATTTGTTTTTGCAGTCATATATCATCTATACAAAGTAGCTTTCAATGTCGACATTTAAATCTGATTTTACCCATTTAGTGAACGATTTCTTTGGTACGTTTTATGTTATTTTCGGAAGATCAATTCACAAAAAGGATATATACGTTTACTGTGTATAATATGAAATTTCTAACATCTATTGGATATCAAAGTTTTTATGTTGCGGCCCAGTGATTGCTGGAGTTATTTTCGGAGCAGAAAATTCAACATTCATCATGTTCGTTTGTGGATTGGGCATGCTCTGGACTTTCCGACACTGTACTATCACCCGCTGAAGAAACAGATGATTTGGAATCCATAGAGCGGAATTCATGAATCGTAGGAATTCTTAAAGAGTTTTATTTTTTCTGTGTACCACAATGTCCACGACCTCTTTTACGGTTTCTCCTTTTCTGCGCTATAGTCTTGATTGATTCTTTTGATTGTTGTTTGAAAGGAGACTTGTTAAATGTAGTAACCGAACTCGAGTTGCGGCCTCAGTTACATTTTCGTGCTTATTGTCGGTACCAGTTAAACATGTTCAGGAAGGATAACAGAATTTCCATCAAACATCTGCGGGAAAGATCGATGTCCATGTCCTCTAGGACCTGGTAGAGGGTCTGATACTGGTATCTGGAAAGCAACATGCGAAATGAACATCATCAACATGAGTAACTCGAGTATGAAGAGTGGTTCCACCTAAACTTGCTATTTCGTCTGCTTCAGTATTCACATTCCTGATCATCTGGCAAATACTTGAACCCATATATGGAAATAGTTTCAGTTTGGCACCTGACATGATCATGTCTCAGAAATATATATATATATATATATATATATATATATATATATATATATATATATATATATATATATATAAAAAATAAAACGCATGAAATGGACGTATGAAATGAATAAATTCATTATGTTTTGTTATTACAAAATAACAAATAATGGAACAAATAAAAAAGGGTATATGTCTAAACTATATAATATGTTCAAAGAAAAATTCATCCCAATTGCTGTGTTTCAGAACAAAGCATTGCGAATCAAAGACGGTATATTGAAAATAGAAACTTTATATCTCAATAGAATTAAAATCAATTAAAACAACATTCAACAAGAAGAACATTTAAATTTTGAAGTTTCAGATGAAAACCTAGTCCCATTCATGAAAAGCATCGAAAATAAATCAGAAAATTCATCTAAAAATAATGATAACAAAGATATAGAAAATTTATTTCTCAATCAAATGAATTTATTTGAAAATATTGACCCAATTTTAAGACCTAAACTTCCTAAAATTCATTATTCAAAGAAAATTTTCGATTGTATAAACGAGCTTAATGAGAATATTCTTCCAAAGCAACTTGTTAAATATATATATATATATATATATATATATATATATATATATATCAAATATACTACAGACACAGTCATCAAATCATGTAATATTCTTCGTAGGTTTCTTTCCGAAAACAATAATGAGGTAGAGTCATAGGTTTTCTCTTTAGTTTATACTGCTCAGAATCTCATTTCATATTTTATTTATTTGTTTATATAAATGTAATATAATTAACTGACAATTTTGTCATATTTATATTCAGAGCAGTATTCTATTCGATCGTTCACCACTTCACACAAAGGAAACTATTAATGAGTAACATTCAGTGTTACTTGACTAAGGTCCGTACACTGGATTTTTCCGGGGAGAAAGCCTCTGACACTACTCGTTGGTACATTGATATCATTGTCTGATGATGCTATAGTATGTATATATTCTGGTAGATTGATATATTCTCATAACATTTAACGTTATCCTAATATATAAATACTCCAGAATATGTTTTGATTATAATCATTGCCTGGCAATGGTATTAATTACCGGGTGGTGGATTTATATTTTTCATGAAATCAGTTTGATTGCATGAACAGACATATGGGCAACTCGTGAAACACCCTATATATATATATATATATATATATATATATATATATATATATATATATATATATATATATATATATATATATATATATATATATATATATATATATATAGGGGTTTCACCCCGACGAGTTGCCCATATATCTGTTCATGCAATCAATATATATATAAAAAAAAAAGAAAAGAAAAAAGTTAAAAATAAAATAATTTTAAATTTAACAAAATATACCTATCTGATAGGCGAACAGGTGAGACATTCTTCGGAATGATTAAGCCTCTGCTTTTTCATTGTTTATTACTCTGTATGATATATGAAATCAATTGTAAAAATAAAACTTTATTATTATTACAACTTTTTGAATTGTTGTATCTCAGAAATGGTGACTTGGTGACTACTTGGAAGAGAAGTATTTCAACTTTTCTTATAGAGAATTACGATGAATAATCAAAACTTACCGTTTTGGTGAAAATCGCTAAGAACCTATTTCTTTCATCTTCGACCTCGAATAAAATTTTTTGCAAAGACCTGAACGATTTGAAATTTTTGAATGTTGTTTGTAATCACGTTTTGAACTATTTCCGCGGTAATTTATGTATCCTCACTCTGTTTATTTGATTTTAATTGACGGACTATTTCATGAATATAACTCTTCTTCACCTCTTTAGGGTGATTTCTGTGTGATTTCTTCTGCATCCAACTTTCTTTCATAGATTCATTACCCAATTAGAATGAAAGTGGCCTTCAGTTAAATTCCTGAATGATATATTTTTTCAGAAACAAAACACGATAAATAATTGAAAACAATGACCCAGAGAAATTGAATGTATATTATTCTACTAACAACACAAACAATTGTAAGCTTCGCCGCAAAATGGAATACATCAGTGTGAGTTGTTGATTCTCTTCATGCAACACGATTTTCCCTTTTTCCTCTTCATCAAGATAGAAAAACAATAACAAAAAATAGCCGAGATTACCTTTCGTGTCGAAGAGTGTGCGGAATAACAATTAATCAAATGAAAAGAATCCTAGCAAGCGGTGTGGAAATGTAATCATCAGATTCTATCTAAACGAGAGGATAATGGTTTGTGAAACGGGGGAATGTGGTTAACCGAAATTCATTGGTTCTGCGAAACAACTGCCCTTCCTGCTGTTCTTATTACTATGTCGGATAAAATTGAATTTAGATTATGTTAGGTTTTTATACTTCATAAGGAGAATGTGTGTCGGACGTTTATTGAACATCAATTTTGAGGTTATTAAAATGTTGTTTGAATGTTGAAGAACACAGAATAAGCTGATTTTAAAATTGCTGATAGGTAAAACACTGCGTCAGAATTAACGCGCGATTTTTCGAATCACGATATAATTGGAACTCAAATCAAATTCTAAGAAGATAAAGAAAGATATTATATCAGAAGAAGGGATATAACCGAAAATAATCTAAAAATATTGGGAAACAACTTCAACGGATGTTAACGTCGTTTATTCAAATTTTGCTGCAAATATTAAAGAATCAATAGAGAAACATGCTCCGTTAGTCAAATCTGTAATTCATGTTGATAAAGCAGAATAGATTTCTGTCAGGGAATCACAAAAGACGCGAGATGAAGCATACGAAATATTCAGTGTTACAAAAACAGAACAAAATTGGGACATATTCAAATCAAAAAGAAATGAAGGAGTAAATACTATAAGAATAGAAAAAAGAAAATACTACGAGAAAGAGATAGACCGTGCTAAGGGAGAGAGTAATAAAATGTGGAAAACTATCAACGAGTTTACTGGACAGAAGAGAATAGACATCAATGTTGATCTCATTCATTTCGAAAAAAGGTTCGGTAGTGTTGAAGAAAATTTCAATAATTTTTACAGTGAGAGTATCCAAGAAATTGTGAACAGTATCGAGTATGAAGCTCCAGTAATTGACAATCAGGTGGTGGGTTCTGGTGAAGTTATGCACAGTAATGACTACATTTCTGTGAAGATTCTTAAGGAAATATTCTGTGTAACTGGAAACCAGCTTCTGAATCTTATGAATACAATTTTCACCGAGTATGAAATGCCCGCAAAACTGAAAATAAGTACGATAGTGCCGATAGCTAAGGTTCCATCACCGAAACGTCCGGAGAGTTGTAGACCTATAAATTTGTTACCTGCGGTCGAGAAGATAGTGGAGATTGAGATATTTGAATTTGGGAGGCTTTTACTTGGTAAAATTCCATTATCAATAATAAAAAACAAGTACTGTGTTTTAAGGAATTTTACTTAATAATTGCGATTCGTAACGCGTTTCACTACACCGTAGCTTCTTCAGACGAATGATTATGCAGAAAATGTAAATGAGAATATAACTATAAATGTTCATGAGTAATTAAAGCTTATTGGTCGCCTCCTCCTAAGTTATTATTTATGACAGGTATATCCAATAAAATTAAGGAATAGATTGCTCCCGAAAAGATTCAATAGAGGTGAAGGGCTTAAATCGACTTGTTCATTGATGAGTCTACCTGAGTGTTTGTATTTATTTATTTCTAAAGTTTCCCAAAGATCTACCTTCCAATATTTATTATCTGTATGCAAAATTTTCAAACTGTGGGCCGAAAGAATGATTATTTTCTAAGAGATGATTCGCGTAATTTGAATCTGATTTTTTATTTGAAAAACTGCGTTTATGTTCCGATATTCTAATATTAAAATTTCTATGTGTTCTACCAATGTAGAAATTATCACAGTCATTGCAATTCAATCTATAAACACCTGATTTATTGTTTTTACCTGGTTTGGTTTTATTATTTTTTATATATTTGCCTAAATTGTTATTAGTTTGGAAAGCTATGTTGAAATTATTGCTACTTAAGAATGATTTCAGTTTCTCACTTGTAATGCCAACGTAGGTTAAGGTGTTGAATTTTTGTTTCAATTTATCGACAGGGTAAACTTCATTCAATGCGATTCTACTTTGTTTTTTATTTAAAATATTATTTATTAGTTTGGGACTATATATAAAAGCCAACTTAGTTTTACTTCATGAAATGATGAATGGGCAAACTCCAAAATATTTAAGCGAGTTATTGACAAGAAGAAGCCAGAGTCGTTCGCGTTCGTTGAGGATGGATGAAGAGTTCAATGTTCGTTTCACACATAAGCAGTTTTTGGTGGAATCGTTGCTAACCGAGGGAATTAGAATGTTTAATGCCTTATCTCAGAATATTAAGAATTCTCAGATTGTTAAAATCTTCATTAGGTCTTTGAAGGAACACTTGAGTCAATTTAAATTTAAATTTAGATTGGTGTGTAATGTAACATATACTTAAAAAATTCTATCAGCAAAACTGTTAATTAATTGTATATAAAATAGCATGAAATGCTAATTCAATAAACTAACTAACTAACACATCCTAAAGAAAGTCTCAGACGTGGAACATGGAATTTTATTTTGGTATTTCAGGATTATAAGGGTTGTCACTCGAACTATGGAATAGAGCATTGTTCTCTTTTTCGTGTTGGTGTATTTTAGATACCAAATACACCAAATAACCCAATAAAATACGCCAATATACTCTACTTGCATAACTGAGTGTTACTGGCTTGTTACTGGTTATGACTCTTTTTGAGACTAAATAAACTGGTATCCAAAACCATTAAACTCGAAAGCTTCCTTGAGTAAGCGTTTCTAAATGCCATTCTAAATGTCAAACTGATAATCAAGCATGTACGAGTGTTCGGCGCTACGTGTCGCCTGGCGTTCGTACGGGATCTCTTTTGGGTATTCAAAGTTGAAGGTTATGCGTAGTTTATACATTCTTTCAAGAAGTACCCGATATTGATTAATTTTCTCTCAGAAGTCTCTATTCTGTGTAGATGGAAAACACCTGAATCGTCTCCGGTTCGCCGATGCCTTGATCAGTTCAAACGAGGAAGATTTAAGAACTGTTAACTCAACTGAACGGGGCATCCAAGGAGGTAGGCCTTCATAGTGACTTTATCAAAACAAAACTCTTAAGCAACACCAAAAATCCAGTGAGAGTAGATAATCAGCTGATAGAAAAAGTTGAAGATTACATTTATCTCGGTCATGTTACAAAACTAGGAGAACAAAACCAGTTGGCTGAAGTGAAAAGAAGAACCCGACTTGGATGGACAGCGTTTGGAAAAATGAGTAACATTTTGAGGAACAGAGATGTTTCTCCTCACGCAGGAAAGTGTTCGACTCCTGCGCTCTTCCCGTCATGACGTATGGCCTAGAGACTGAGACAGTATTTGAGAAGAGCGCAGGAATGCTGAGAGTTGCCCAAAGACATATGGAAAGGTGCATGCTGGGAGTGACTTTGAGAGACAAAATCCAGAACGTAGAGATAAGGAGAAGAACCTGCGTTACAGATATAATGGAAAGAACTAGTAAATTGAAATGGAGTTGGACAGGGTACGTAGCTAGGAAAACTGAAGATAAATGGCCAAATAGACTAGTACACTGAAGACCTAGAACAAGCAAGAGGGGACCACAAAAACGATAGGTAGATGACCTCATCATAGAGACGCTTACATTCAGCAGTGGATGACTGGGAGCTGATATGATGATGATGATGATGATGATGACTGATTATTTAAAATATCTGATTGAAATGATTGTCGAAATTTTTGTTGTTGCTAACTTGGCACAACTGTTTTATTACGGACGCAAAATTTGAACGCGATCTGTCATTTAGTTTGTTTACAGTGCTCGATTTTGTCAGTTCTCGCAAGTGTGATTTGCAATTTTCACAATGGATAAAAATATCTTACGAAAATTTGTTCTCAAATCTTGTATTTCAAATGGAATTTCGTATGTAGAAGCACTGAAAATGTTGCAGAAGGCTTACAGGGAATATAACCGTTGTCTTGTAAATATATTTCAGAATTATCTGAGCATGTTAAGCATAATTTTATCTTTTTTGTGTCATATGGATTTTTTCAGTCATATTAAACAAGAACATCGGAATTCCTCGTCATACCTCAACACACTTTATCTAGCTATAAGAAGAGATCTAACTATATGGGAATTAGAGTATTTAATGCTCTATCCCAACAAATTAAAGTGATCAATGATGTAGGACAGTTTGGAAAAGCAGTAGAAAAGTTTTTGCTCCCAAATGTTTCTATACATTAAGTAGATTTCTGTATTTACAATCATAGCTTGTCAGTTGTTTGTTTACAGGAGTTTTCTATTTCTTTACCTGTTGAAATGTCCCATACTATGTTAACTGCATTAATTTTAATTGTGTTGTAATATTTGTAGTCAGAGAGAATAAAATTTATTATAACTAAAATTATTACTATTATTCACGAATTATGTAACCCCCGAATAAAGAACTCTTACTGCTGGTACCGCCTGTTTCTTTCAGCTCTGTAAAATGGATTTGTATTGAAAAAATCATGTATTATAGATATTTTCTACAGTTTCTCGGTCATTATGATCAGAATATTCGGATTGGCACAAAAATGAACAAGTTGAGATATCATATATTTCAATAAGTATGACTCATAGAACTTTATTGTAACGTCCTGATAACAGATAGGTATGATGTAGCGTATAAAATGTCAGTTTCGATTTAACACGCTACGCTTTAATCATTGCGTAATGCAATTTGGACTGTGTAAGACTGGTATTACCTAGGGTGTTTGTCGCCACTCCGTGTACGAACAGTTCTTTTAGTTTTGTGCTCCGTGCCCCTCTTGCGCATGCCATATATTCTTTGATTTCGGAACGACTCGACAGCGATTCATTTCTGGTTCCTGCCGTCCAACAGCAACTTGCTTTTCAGCGAAGATTTCGAGTTTTGTACCTTTGGGATTTAAGTTTTAAAATTTTTTGGACTTTAGTGAAACTAAGGCGCTTATTCGCTAAATATATATGACGTAAGTTTAATTCTCATCTGATTTAGTTTGGATGACTTTCAGTTACGGCGAACATTGCAGATATTTTTTTTCAGAATTTCAGACCAGGAGAATCCTATGACTTAACTAGCCTGTTTTAGGCTCAGATACCTGACCCAGATTTATTTATTCGTAATTTTGTATTTTGCAGTATTGCGGATAATTTCTTCATCATCTTAGCACATAACCTGTCATTGCAGCAAAGTATTTATTACACCCAAATATACTTTTTGAAAGAGCCTGTATTTTAACGAAAATACTCTGTTTGGAAAAGGAGGTATTTTAACAAATACTTTTTGGAAGAAGTTGTTTTCTAGAGCTCTTTAACACCGTTAGAAGCATCTCCACTCTCTAGGTAAGTGATTCCAGTATTTTACATGTTAGTTTTTTGATTGATTTTCAACTTCTAAGATCTTCTGTGAAATAACTTTCGGACTTGTAAACTCCAAATTATTTTGTACATATATACATATAACAATATAAATTAATCATGTTAAATTAGTTTTAGAAAGTCGACTCGTCAGTTTGTGCTTCAAATTGTAATTAATTTTCATTCTGCTCTTATGCGAAGGAAATAGACTTGATACACTCCCCACATAAATTGTCGCATCACCCTACTTTTAGGACAATACTATTTGAACTTTTAGGTTAGATTCAAGAGTCGCTTGGTAACTTTCAGAAGTGTACAATAAGAAGATATCATTCAAAAGAGATGACTCTATGATAAATCAATCTATGACCAATCATCTAGCATCGAAAGGTTACTAATCGTTTTCAAAATCGAGTGTTTCCTCCCTGGGCCCTAATTACTGCCAGTATACGTTTCGGGAGCCCCTCAAACAAATTTTTGATGTACTCTTTAGTGACTGAGTTCTAAATTTCAGGAAGCAGTTTTCTAGTTGTTGGAGTGTTCTACAAGGCATCCTACGTTGCTGAATTGGCCACCCCATGTTGTCCCAAACATGTTCTATGGGATTCAAGTCGGGACTTCTGGCTGGCCATCTTAAAATATCAATTTCGGTATTTCGCAGAAATTTTGTAACTATATGAATTATATTCTCTTGAAAAGAGAGGATTCACAAAAATTTGAATAATTATATTCACAATAAATGCTTATATCTAATCACTAATTTGGGTATGTGTCAGAAAAACCACAAGTGTGAGGCCGAGCAGTATCATGAATATAAATGAAGTTTTCGCAAATTAATGGCCAAAGCGTACAACGTGAGGTTCAAGGGTATCTGCGATGTATCAGGCCACTGTCATTCTTCCATTATTCACTGAGACTAACTCAGTTCGACCATGGAAAGGAATGCCTCTTCACACCATTACTGAGCCCCCTCCGAAGTTTTCAGTTTGCCGGATATTGCATTGCTGATACCGTTCCCCAAGTTGTCTGTATACAGGCATGTGTCTATCATTTGATACTAGAGAGAACCTGGACTCGTCAGAAAAGAGTACATTCGACCATTCTTGAATAACCCAATTTCCATGTTCCCTCGCAAACTGAAGTCTTGCAACTCGATGCTCTCTGGTGAGACGCAGGCCGGTAGATGCCACACTTGGTCTGAAATCGTCTTCTCTGAGCCAGTTCCTAACAGTCTGCCATGGAATATGCACATTTCTGGAAAGTGCAAGTTCATTTTTTAGCATTCTAGACGTACAGTGTCGAGCTCTTAGTCAGTTAAACGAAGCCAACGATCATCAACTGATGTTGTTATCCGATTTCTTCACTGTCCGGCCCTTCTTCCATGTTCCCCTGTTTCGTGGTACCGATTAATTGCTTTTGAAACGGTGCTTTGGTTAACATTCAACAAGTTGGCTTCGCCTATCCTCTAGAAGTGTTACAATTCTTATCACTTTATGATCACTTAGATATTGAGCTGGACGTTCAGCAGCTGTTACAATAGATGCAAGGATTCGAGAATCAACAAGAAACACAGAAAACTTGCGTTGATTTAACGGGAGAACTGAAGAGAAATTAAATGAATACTGATAGTCAAATAAACTCATTCTTGTTTCAGACGTGTTTGAGATGATATGGAAACAAATGTTACTACATAGATAAGATTTTTTTCCCCTCATATGTCCAAAAACATATGTTGACAAAGAAACTCCGATCAAGCTGCTTAATTGATTGTGAAATTCAGAATACCAGGTGATGCGATAATTTTTGTGGTGTGTGTAGTTTGTTCAATTTCAGTGTGTGTTTTCTTGTGAACTTGTTGTCTGCTCTTGATTGCCGGTAATAGATCTTTTACAGGGCAAATTGACCACTCATTCACCTACGACCACCTTTCACGCTGAGCCACTGTAACCTGATCTTCGGTTGGTCACTAAATGATAATTTGCAATAAAAGCAAACTAACTTGTTATATTTACAATGGTAGATACTTTAGAACAACCATTCACTTGAAAACTAACATTTCGTCAATATACATCAAAAAACCTTGAAAAAGGTTCTTCATATTAAACTAGATAACCGAGAAAATATTAATTGTAAGTATTTTTTACAAAAGAATTTTCATCATAGGTAACTCGGTTCGTTCTGATGGATTTGCATTTTTGATTCGAATTTCTTAAATATATGTGGTTTTTCATTCCTATATTCTCCTTCCTTTTCAAATACTCATTGGTAACAAATATATCAAAATGAGATACTCGAAAATATAAATCTAAAATAAGTATAGATTTCATGACATATTTGATTTGTGGAGGCCGTTACTTGATGTAGATCCATGATATAAATGAGATAAAAAACACAAGGTTTAACTTTAATCTACACTTTATTTGAAAAAAATTCGACGACGTTTCGCTGACACAGCAGCTTTATCAAGAATGAAAAACAGAATGAAGAGTATGGTATTATAAATAAATCGTAGAACAAGTTGGATGAATAACAGGAAAATCCACACCGAGCCATTGTACAGTTAGTATGAAAGGTAATAAAAACTAATTAAACAAGTTAAGTAGGGGTGAATAATTCACATCTACCTGTTCATTCAAAAGCTTGTCCGAATGTTTGTATCTATTTATTTCTAATGCTTCTAGGAGATCTAATTTTGAACTTTTTGATTTTATATGTAATATGTCAAAGTTTTTATTTAATGAATGGTTTTCGCTTGTTAAGTGGTTTGAATAATTTGAATCAGATTTATTTTTATCGAAGCTACGTTTATGTTCAGATGTACTTATGCCAAAACTCCTATAGCTCCTACCAATATGAATTTTATCACAAGAACCGCAATTGAGTTTTTAGATTCCTGATTTACTTGATTTTTCAACACGAGATTTATTATTTTAAATATGTTTACCTAAGTTATTAGAAGTTTTGAAAGTTATATTGAGATTTTGTTTGACGAGAAAGGATTTAATATTTGTACTTGCAGAACCGCAGAATGTTGAACTGTTGAATATTTTATAGTCTTTATGAATAGGATATACTTCATTTATTGCTTTCTGATACAGTTTTTACGAATGATTAGATCTATCATATCCGGATTATATGAATTATTAATGGCTATCTGTTTGATGATGTTTAACTCTTTATTATAATCTTCTACTGATAAAGGTAAATTGAGTAACCGATGTACCATGCTGTTTAAAGCTGCAACTTCGTGTAGAATTGGATGTAATGAGTAGCTATGTATAATTTATCAGTATGTGTTGGTTTACGAAAGACCGAAAAACATGATTATTATTTTGTTTAGTGATTTTAACTCCAAAAATTAATGGAATCATTCTGTTCAATTTCTATCGTGAATTTAATGTTCAAACGGATGGAATTAAAGGAATTAAGAAATAAGTCTAATTGACGAGTAGTTCCAATGAAACATACTAAGATGTCGTCAACATATCTATACCAATAAAGAAATTTGGAAATGAGTTTTGTGTTTGAATTTTCTGTTCAATATTATTCATAAAAATCTCTGCTAAAAGTGGACTCTAAGGATTTCCCATGATCAAACCATTTTCACTACTGTAATAGATGTTGTTGAAAGAAAAATAATTTTGTCCAATGCAAACGTCCAATAGATTCAATATTTCTGATACTTTAATTCTTCTAATGAAATGATATTTCATATTCAATTCTAGGATTTCATACCTTTCGTCCATCCCATTTTCATCCTTTAATGAAAAAAGAACCTACAACGGAAAACAAGTAGAGGTAGGAAGCTTACAGATAATCCCACAGTTCTAGTTACTCGTGAAGAAAACTACAAACTTTTAATTATTAATCAGTAAGCTCCGAAACTTTACGCTGTGTTCTCTGAACAAAAATTGTTACGCAATTAGACAAGTATGATATCTTTCAACAGCAAAACCTCATTAAAAATTTATGTCATTTCAATCTGAAGCTCTTAATCAAAAAAATTTTTAATTTAGTTAATGAGATTCAGCATTTTAATTATACCGTATACTTATTATGTCGCGCTCTCCGAAGATTTTAATTTCATCGAATGCTATCAACTTCTCGTAAATCGTTCTCTATAATGGTTATATGTATATGTGCGTGATTCCAGAAGAGTTTTTTGTATTTGAATAATTTCGCAGCAGAATATGATGTGCTTAATATTTTTGTAGCTTTGTTGAATTCAGAACAAGTTCCTTAACCTTCTACTCAGATTGTATATTTTGTGACCGAATAGGCAACAGTTGACTTCAACCATATTTTTTTTTGCAAATTATTCGGCTGATTTTCAGTCTTCTGAATTGAAAATTTTAATATAACGCTTTTTACATGTGACATGGTTTGGTAGAGGTGTCTTCGAAATGTACTTTTGTGTATATTTTAATAAAATGAAAAATTAACAAATACACTCGGAGGCAAAATTAGAGGAACACTCAAAAATTTAACCAAATTCGAAGTCCGATATTTTTCCTGATTCTCAACCGATTTAGATGATTTTTCGGCAAGTTATAGATCAATTCTTTTGCTTTGTAGAAATTATAAGAGAAAACAAAAAAAAACTTTTATACGGGGGCAAAACTAAAAGTGTTTTTTTTTTGTCAAAAATTCGTAACACCCTGTAGAATTACGTGGTCCGAGTTAAAACGTACAAAATCATGATCTGTCAAGACACATCTTTCTACAGTAACGCCCTTCTTGTTTTATGCATTTATCTCTAATTTTTTCAAGAGATATCCAAATTGGAGCGAAAAATCACAAATTTCAAGAATTTATTTTTAATCTTGCTTAGGTGCATAACATCGGAGGTTCGCCAAAAAATAAAATCAAAATTAGAGAAGCGGAAATCTAACGAAATGAAAATTTTTGAAATTCACTGGCCAATTTCACGCTCCGGGAGAACTCGAAGTAAACTGGAAAAATCGTTGATTTTGCACATTTATTTTTGAATATTTTGTATGACACTCTATATTGATTATCATTCCTGTCCAAAATTGAGAGCAGGTGTGTATCCTGGCGATACACTCGTGAAAATGAAATGAACATGTTGAGAAAAATGTTCATGATGATCCACAAAAAAGAAACATTTGATTTTAGTAGCGAGTATGACCCCGCCGAGCTTTTATTACAGCGCGCATACGATTTCGTATACTCCCAATGATGTTGTCTATCATCTGTTGAGGTATGTTGTCCCACCCTACCAAAGCCAATGTCAGCTCTTCACCATTGCCTGGATTCCGTTGTCGAACCCTTCTTCCAAGAATGTCCCAAAACTGTTCGATCGGGTTTAAATCCGGTGACCGCAACGGCCAGTCCATTCGTGTGTTCCCAACTTCATTGAGATATTCTATCACTATGCGCGCAGTATGAGGGCGCGCGGTATCGTGCATAAAAAGGAAATTTTCCCCTATGTAAGGAGCAAAAGGCACAACATGGGGCTCCAAGATTTCTGTTATATACCGATGGGCATTAAGTGATCCATTGCCAATATTCTCCAGTTCTGTTTGTACTCCTAAGCATATTCCACCCCATATTATAACTGACCCTCCACCGTATTGCTCAGTTCCTGCGAAGTTCGCTTGATTATATCGTTCCCCTCGATGCCTCCATATTCCATCTCTACCATCCACGAAATTCACACAATATCGGCTCTCATCACTAAATAAAACTCGTCTCCACTGATTGATTGTCCATGCTACATGCTCCCTAGCAAACGCCAATCTTGCTACCCGATGGGCTCTATCGAGTCTTGGTGCTCTTGCTTGCGCGTATGATCTCAGCCAACTTCATTTAATCGTCTTCTGACTGTCCTCACACTGACGTTAATGTTATCCACTGCTTGTGAAAGGTTACGTGCCTGAACAGCAGTAAGACGAGGATTTCTTATGGTTTGATTGACGATGAAACGGTCATGTATAGCGCGGGTTGCCTGATTTCTTCCTTGTCCTCGCCTCCTCACGTACAATCCAGTTTCCCTGTAACGTCGGTAGATTCGATGGATAACCGATGTCGAAACACCCAACATGGTACCGACTGAGCGGTAGGTGCGCCCTTCCTCGATCAATGTAACTGCCCTTGCTACTGGGGTTGGTGGTAAATCTCTCATTCTGAATGAACAATACCGTTTAGAATCGTAAACAGTAAAAGAATCACAAAACACCGAAACCGATCGAATTTGTATCAAATCAAAGAATGGAAAACACTCATTCTTTAAACAAGTGCAAATGTGGTCATATACAAAAAACGTGTGTTGTATTTCATATTTGATAAAAAAAGGTGTGCACATGAGTATATGAAAAGTTTTATCAATGGTCCCAGAATTCGGTTGTGTATTTTAATACCTACCGACTGTTATCTCCTATTAATTCCTAATTTTCACCAAATTAACCAAAGTGTGATAAATAACTAATGCAATTCGAACATAAAAATCGCAAACGACAATTTCGACACGCCTGAGTGATAATAAGAAAATTCCAAATTGATAGACGAATTTTAATGACAATTTCTTGATTCAATGGAATTTCTCCAAAATGGTGAGTTTCCACTTGAAACGAAATATATTTTGCAAAAATAGAGAAAAACGCATGAAACAAGAAAGGCGTTACTGTAGGAAGATGTGTCTTGACAGACCATGATATTGTACGTTTCAACTCGGACCACGAAATTCCACAGGGAGTTACGAATTTTTGACAAGAAAAACACTTTTAGTTTTGCCCCCGCATAAAATTTTTTTTCAATTTTTTTTTGTTTTCTCTTATAATTTCTACAAAGCAGAAGAGTTGATCTATAACTTGCGGAACGAATCATCTAAATCGGTTGAGAAGTAGGAAAAATATCGCCTCCGAGTGTAGTTGGCCAAAACACTTCTCCAACCGTACTTCCTAATCGCAAATAGTTGTATTTATAATTTGACAATGAAACTTGTTGGCAAATTGATCAGTAATTCGATTATGGGAATGTTCTTGCAGAAAATAACTTTCTAAATATTAATGCGAAGGGAAAACTTGTTATTAGAGACATTTCCAGAGTGGAATAAAGTTTTGAACGATTTTGAGCGTTCCTGTTACAATCAAAAATCAGATGCGTAATTGAGCCAACTTCACCGCATTCACATCTATCAGAGTTTGCAACATGAATTCTGAAAAGATCAGCGGGACTACATCAGTGATTTTATCACTGGAAACCAGGGAATGGAGGAGTAATTAATGAAAGACATTTGCATGTATGATGTTCCTTTTACTTTTCCTAGTTTTCCTCTCTCCTCTTACCAATCTTTGCAAACTTTCTCCTCATAAGTGGTCTGCTCTTAGTTTTCTAGAAGAGGAAGAGAGCTTCCTCGTCGTACAAGATTGTCAGTCTCTTGATTACCCCAGATATAGGAATGGCTGAGGACCCATACAAAAGATACCTTACAAACATTTTTTTTATGTTGTATCAACTGTTTACGTACCTGAACAACGAATAATTACTGGATTTAATCATGCAGAAAGTAACCGTTTCATACTTTTTTAGCGGTGGACATCTTACATCACTTTTAGAAAACGGATTTATCCTGTTTTTCTTAGCTTTTATAGAGCAGATTACGAAGTGAGTTTCACTTTTTCCATTTGTAAGGCTGATTGTTTTTAAATCTTTTAGCTTACCCTTGGGGTGAAAAAATGAGAAAGAATTATCGTACACTTGGGGAAAAACCTGAGAAGGAATTATCGAACTTTTCAGCGTGAAAACTTCGGAAAGAATTTTCGTAATATCGGGGTGAATACTTGAGGAGAAACTATCGTACATTTTGCGTGAAATTTTGGAGAAAGTATCGTACCCTTGGAATGAATACTTGGAGAAACTACCGTACTCTAGGGGTGAATACTTGAGAAAAAATTATGGTACTCTTGTGAAACTACCGTACCCTTAGTGGGAATATTTCACAGGTGGGGAAACTGCCGTACCTTTCGGTGAATATTTGTAGAAACTACCATAACCTTCGGGTGAATACTTGGGAAATTACTGTGTTCTTGGGGTGAATACCGGTCTTTTGGAAGAGACATCCCCTCTAAATACGATAGAAGATACTCGAGATAAGTTTTCTTTCTATAAGATTCAAGCAGTCAGCTGTAACATTTATTTTTGTGTGCGATACAACTAACAATTTTTTATTCATTCATTAAATTTTGTTCTTTAATATTTTGTTTTTTTACTGCCTACTGTGCCCTGAATGGCTCCCATAGCTAATATTTTGTAATTTTGAATAAGACATAAGGGAAAATATAACAAATACTGTTCTTGCCAGGTGAAAACACTTAGGGACCATATTTGTGCCATGGGTCCCTGACTGAGCTATTTGATCACAGTCTCCTTCAACATCAGGGGAGTTTGATTAAGTTACAAGCTGAAAAGTTTCGCCTGCAAATTATCTTATTTCTTCTTTTACACCTGACTACAATTTATATCGATTTTATATTCAAAACAATCAGATTTGATATTATATAGAGTTTGGAATTATTCATCTTACACTCAAAGTAGATTTTGATGCAGTCTTGTACCATATACAGAATTTTGAGTTCTTCTTTTAATCGAAGTCATTTGATGTATGGTTTGATTCTGTTCGTTATTCATTCTAGACAAAAAATTTGAAGTGGATATAATTAGGGAGCACTTTGCGTTTCAAGCATTCTTTGATGAACCATACATTTAGTCTATAAAACTTAGTTCATTTCCTTAGGTTGACTGCTAGAAAATGATTTGACGTTCGAGACCAGACATGTTTGTGAAAATTTAATTGTGGCAAGTATGAATTATAGGGTGCACCAGAGAAATACGGACGTTGTTTTTGCTGATATAACTTTGGCAATTTTACAGATAGATCATTCGTTTCTGCTTTATTGGAAAGCCAAAGGACTAGGTTTTTCAGGAATTTTATCGAAATTTCACTTCCGGTGAAATCCAATATGGCTGACTTATTCGAATATGATCGCTGGAACGTTTTTTTTTTCTCTAAAAATTCGAATGGGTCGATCAGTCGACCTGAACAATTTAACATAGTGACAAATAATATTCCAAGAATTGGTAGAAAAGTAGTGTCAAGAATTTTTTTCATTCTGATTTTGAGCTGAAATTTTTTTTCCCTCAAGACGTTGACACTCCTGGAGCTGTTGTATTTTTGATGGATGTTTTAAGAAGAAAAAGAATCATATTTTACTGAAACTTACCTGAAATTTGATTTACGTTCGAATTCAAAAGAGCTGAGCTCGTCAAATATCAACAATTTTCTCCGCGAATTCAAAAATTTTTCGCGGTCATAATGAATCAACTGTTTAATTCAATCACTAGATTAAACCTTTCCCATCATTTTGAGGGGTCGAACTCGAATATTGATTCAGAATTGTGCCAATTGTCGTCAATAATGTTTCTCTTTTCGGCCATCATATGCACCTCACGTTGTGAAACCTCTGAACATAGACTGCATGCATTATCTCTATGATAAACAAAAAATAATGAAATGCCATCGAGTTTTAGACGACATCTGGTTTGAACTCGAATTTTATCTTGGTGTTGCTTGTTTTTGACGTTTTCAATTATTAACATTGGTTTTAACAAATGAGGATAAGCATTTTATTGAATGTTTGTTTGTGCGTGGCTATTTTACCAGGAAAATATTGCTCCAATTTCCAGCCACTAATTACAAAAGAAGTACACTCTATGATCTTGAGGAAAAATTTCGGACAACAGGGTTATTAGGAAAAAGACAAGGTACTGGTGTAGCTAGAATTGTTAAAACACAGCTACTCGCCTTTTTCATAATCTCTTTCAAGCATCAAATCTACATTTATTGTATTACAAACTCAATTGACAATTTCAGGATAATATTCAGCGAATTTTCTGCATTAGCAGTCAGCCTTATGAGAACTCCAGGAAACAGCTTGACTGTTTCCCAAATGTCTCATAGATGCCAAATCTCAAAAAACAAAAGACACGATTTGGGTCTTAAGTATTTACGGAGGCACTATAATGGTCAATGACTCAAGCTGTCAAAGAGCGAATATTGGAGTGATGCAAAAATTTATTAAATATATTTAGAACAAGTAGACAAATTAAAAAATCTGGTTAACAGACGAAAAATTTTCAGTGTTACCCCACAAAAAAAACAGCCAGAATGACAGAATTCGTGTTTCGACGAATGAAATCAAGGGAAATGTGTCTTTAATTCGTTCGCAGAGGGAAAGACAAAAAAATTCCAGGCATGCAATGCTCTCTTCCATTTTTCGAGGAATTTTAAATCAAATATCATTTTTATAGAACAAGGAATAAGATCAGATTTGGAAAATTATTTCCACATAATTCTCGATCAAATGCAACCAACTACTGAGGCGTCAACTCCTCAGTTCACTTTCATGCAGGTGAATGATTGCTGCTTTTTGTATATCATGTATAAGTACAGTAAAACGGTTGAGAAATGGAGTAGCATTTTGTATGATTTCTATTCGTTCAAATCTTCTTTCGAATTCTACAACTTTTTCCATATTTTTCTGACAACGTTTGTCAAAGAAATGAACAACCAGTACTTCATCACAAAAAAACACGCTACTTACTCTCAACTGGCCGTCAGTGTACAGGGTGTCCCAAATTATATGTATCTGAATGAGATCGATTTCAATTGATTTTAGGATAGAGCTAGATGTTATACCAGTCACTCCACTATAGATTATCTAAGACAACGTGAAGATGATATCATCGAACCTGAACAATGGCCCCCAAATAATCCCGATCTCATTCCGTGCAACTATTTTCTGTGATGCCATTTGTAAGAAATGGTATATAAAAAGGGAATTATTTTCAATAATTGCGGGTAGATGAGGCAAACATTTCAAGAATGTTAGAACAATCTTGATCAAAAAGTAATTTCGAAATCCATAAAGAGCTGGAGAATACGAGTGTAGATGGCTGAGGATGCCAATGGAGGTCATATTCCATTCTGGCTACTTGATTCTTTTTGTTGAATGTTTTTACTCATGTAATTTGTCAAACAAAATCAAACAGTTGACATCTCTGAGATATTTGGGAAACAGTCATCCTGATCTTCTTATCAATGATCCTGTTGTCCGAAATGTTTCCTTAAGATCATAGATTGTACTTCTTCTGAAACTAGGGCCTGGAATTTTGCGTTATATTTTCCTAGCAGTAGAGCCACGCACAAATAAACATTCAATGAAACGCTTTTCTTTATTTGTTAAAACCAGTGTTAACAATTGCGAACGTCAAAAATGAGCAACACCGAGATAAAATTCGAGTGCAAACCAGATGTCGCCTACAATTCGATGACATTTCATTATTTGTTGTTAATCATAGAGATAATTCATGCAATCTATGTTCAGAGGTTTCACAACGCGAGGTACATATGATGGTGGAAAAGAGAAACATTATTGACGAGAATTGGCACAATTCTGAATCAATATTCGAGTTCGACCCCTCAAAATGATGGGACAGGTTCAATCTGAAGATTGTATTACTCAGGTGATTCATTACGACCGCCAAAACTTTTTCAATGCTCGGGTAAAATTGTTAATATTGGAGGAAGTCGGCCATTTTGAACTTTGAACGGAAATCAAATCTCAGGTTGGTTTTAGTAAAAAATGGTTCTTTGTCTTTCTAGAACATCCATGAAAAACACAAAAACTTCAGGAGTGCCAACGCCATGAGGTGAGAAAAATATTTCTGCTGAAAATCAGAATGAAAAAAAAATTCTTCACGGTAGTTTGCTATCAATTCTTGGAATATTTTTAGGATCAATAGGCCAAGCTTTTCAGAAATGACTGAGTTATTGACTGAATGCCTCATTCGAATTTTTTTGTGGAGAAGAAACTTTTCAGCGATCTTGAAATATTCCTCATTTTCAAATGAGTCAGTCATATTGGATTTCACCAAAAGTGGAATTTCGATACAATTTCTGAAAAGCCTAATCCTTTGGCTTTCCAATAATGCAAAAACGAATGATATAGCTCTAGAATTTCGAAAGTTATAACGGATAAAAAACGTCCAGTTTTCTCTGGCGCCCCCTATATATTTTACCTAATCTTCATTGAATGGTTATCATTCGTTACCGAAAGAATACAATTTCATCAGAAGATGGGGAAATGAAGAACAAAATAAACCAACTCGTGCAATTTCCATGAAACTTGAAGATTACCCGTTGCCGGGTTAATGGTCAAGAATGAATATATTTGATATTATTGCCACAGCTTCCACAATAAAATTGTAGCCTATTTTCAGTTTTGTATGTTTTGAAGTAAGGTCAGTCTGTAAAAATCGATTTGCTTTCCCAAAGCATCTTATTCTCCGAAAAACAAAACAATACTGAAATAAATATTCCAAGAGCATCAGTTGGCAAGCATTTTCATCAACCAATCTTACTCAACTCCAAATGAAAAATTCAAAACATTAATTCAATACCCTAACTTATAAATGTTTTCATAAGTTATGCATTGTTTCCAACCAGCCGAATATCATCCCCCAAATATATCACTTCTTACCATTCTCCTTGTTTCATTCACTTAATATTCCAGCTGTGAATGCGTACGGGAAAAACGGTTTCATTTTCTGGTTCTGCCGGAAATTACAACATCACGATAACTACAGTCATGAAATCTAATTCTGTTCTTATTTCCGTTCTTATGAGGATCTAAGTAAATATCATCGGAGAGTGTTTATGTCTTTTCATTTATCATTATTAGAAATGGGTTAGTTATTAATGTCATCTTATTTCTTTGTGCATAAACGTGAGAATTCGTAATTTATTTCAGCGTAACATCCACACCTCTACACGAAAAGACTTGAAAATTGTCATTTTATTCACATTTGTTAGGCAGGAAGCATCAAGTGAAGCCAGAATTCATTCTTTTAACCCAGCTACGGATAGGTAGACATATAGATAGATACATAGAGTAGTTTATTTCTATAGATTTAATTACAATAAGTATAGATTATGGTACTACGACGGACGACTCCATTGGGAAAACGTAACATTCACAAACTAATGGATCCATATGGTTCAATTATAGCAAATAGAGCCGAAATAGTGAAGGTTGTCGAGGACTTTTACTCCAATTTATATCGAAGCCTGAATCGAGAGAACGAGGAAGACAATCGCATACCTCATGTGATGAATCAGGGTGCGGAGGACCTCCCAGAACTAACAGTTGATGAGGTCCGAAAGGCACTATCAGATATGAAAAACAACAAAGCTCCAGGGGAAGATGTAGTAGTTGCGGAGGCTTTGAAGAAAGGCGGTGAAAATCTGATTCGTGAAATAACGAAACTTTTCAATAAATGTTTAGCTGAAGCAAAAGTACCAGAGTCTTGGCATAATGCTATAATAATAATTATGTACAAGAAAGGAGACCCCACAAATCTCTCGAACTATAGACCTATAAGCCTTCTATCGCACTTATACAAACTCTTCACCAAAATAATAACAAAGCGCCTCACAAACAAACTGGACACCTACCAACTTCGAGAGCAGGCCGGATTTCGGGCAACATTTGGTGTTAATGATCATTTCCAAACTCTCAAGACTTTGAATGAAAAGAGCATAGAATACAACTTGCCTCTGGTTCTCACATTCGTGGATTACGAGAAAGCCTTCGATACCGTGATACAGGCGATTATGCTTAAGGCGTTGCCTGACTGTGGAATAGATCATAGATACACTGCCATCATTAAATATATATATGAGCAAGCCACTTCACAAGTGTGCCTTCACAATTCTACAGAAAAATTCAGGATCGGACGTGGAGTAAGACAGTGTGATATTATTTCCCCGAAGTTGTTCACAAACCTATTGCAATATATGTTCAAGCAATTGGAATGGGATCAGAGGAGAAAATGTGGATGGTGAGCGATTAAGTCATCTTCGTTTCACCGACGACATCGTCATTATAGCAAACAGATTAGATGATGCAAATGAGATGCTCTTGCAGTTGTCTAAGGAATCCAGTAAAATCGGATTGAAGATAAATATTTCGAAAACCAAAATGATAACCAACTTAGTACCAAGCCAACCAGTTTCCATCGATGGTGAAATTGTTGAACAAGTAACGTCATACAAATATCTGGAGCATGAGATAACTATACGCAGGGACAACCAAACAACAGAAATAGGAGCTGCATTTGGAAAACTGTGAGATCTGTTCAAATCAGAGATACCGATTTGTTTGAAACGTAAAGTATACAATCAATGCATTTTACCAGTTTTGACGTACGGTGCAGAAACCCTGACCCTAACAAAGAAATCAGCTAATGAAATATGTGTTGCTCAGCGTAAGATGGAGAGAGCTATGTTAGGCATAACACTACGGGACAGAATTCCCAACCATATCATACGCCAACGAACTAGAGTCCAGGATGCTCTTGAGAGAGATGCTAATTTAAAGTGGAACTGGGCCGGTCATCTAGCAAGAACCACGGACGGTAGATGGACAAAGCGTCTTTTGGAGTGGAGTCCCAGAGATGAAGCCCACAGAAGTAGAGGACGTCCACCAGCTCGTTGGAAAGACGATATCAAGCGAGTGTGTACGAACTGGATAAATCCGGCCCAAAATCGCGAGGAATGGAGATCGTTGAGGAAGACCTATGTTCAGCAGTGGACTAGGATGGTTGACAGATGATGATGATGATAGAGTATGGTCAAAAACTTTCATACTAAATGAGCTAAAAACAAAACAGAAGAAAAGAAGAATGAACATTTCCTCAATATACATACTCATTAACACATGTATGAAAAAAATATAAAACATAAATCTCATAGGATATCACTTACAGAGAATAAGGCTCTTTCAATAAGAAATTCCTTGACCAGCTTCCTGAAACGCGGCAAGGGTTCTGAAAGAATTGATCTCGGCAGCCCATAGATCTTAATGCACATTAATTGGGGACTATTTGCTGTGAGGGTTACTCTATGTTCGAGGATTTTACGTATGTCACGAAAGTCTTGGAAAGAAGTTTTTTCATGCATAGTTCCCTCAATTCGTGAAAGATCTAGTTGCCGTGATCAAAAGATGTCATTTATGATTTTTATTGATTATTCCTTCTGTCAAAAGTCTGAATTAGCTCATAATGAATAATAAAACAAAACAGGTTACTATGTTTCAACTATCACTAATTTAAATTAAATTTAACTGAATTAGTGATAGTTAAAACAAAGTTACTTGTTTTATTTAATTATCCATCATGAATATCAACTTTCACGTAGTTCAGGCTTCATCCATCAATTATCTGAATTAGTTCGCTAAAATGGCTTACAAAATAGAACTTTGAAGAAGTACTCACAATTTAGTTGGGCGAGTTCCTAACCGTGAAATCATCAACATTTTTCGTGGTCAGATTATTTCTAAGACAACTATTTATCAGGTGATAAGCGAATGTGAGCAAGGAATACCATGCCGAAAAATGGTCGACAGAAGGCTCTGAATGAAATCTGTAGGAACAGGCTCTTAGAAAGAGCAAGAGACACAGTAGAAACATCATCACGAAGATTATCCAAAAGATTTCGTACTTCTCATGATACAAAAAGGCGAGAATTACTGAATGCGGGATGTAAATATCGTAAAAGGCGTAAGTGTCCAAAATACATCCAGAATCAATTGGAAAATATCCCCAGATGTTGTCGCGCCTTAAGAAGAATTCACATCGCAAACGACAGAACCATAATTTTGGATGATCAAAATATTTATTTATTTTCAATGAAATAAAACTAAATTATTTAGATTTTCACTATATTAACAAAACTATGACCGGTTTCACCACACTGTGAGTTCATCAGATAGATACAAACTTATGAACAGAGTTATTCCTTATATATTAGTCTTATTTCCTATTTAATATTACTTATTGCTTACTTTATGAATTGAAAAGATTGAGCATTGTAACATCTAGATGAGTATTCGTGCAGAGTCACACTCGCCCATCTTCATACAAACAAGGGTTGGAATGTGCGCGCAAACGTGCAGCCAGACAATGATTCAATAACAATGACTGAAATGTGAACTATAGTCTATTTGTTTAAGACGTAGAGTAATAAGAACTCATTAAGTATGCAAAGTCCTTAGAAGTGTGGCGCTTGGGCAAATTCAAGAATAAATGTAGTTTCTATAATTTTGTCTTGAAGCAGGCATCGATTTATTGCCTGATCTTTGATAAAAACCTTCGTACAAATCTCCAGGAAGAACCCAACTACCTAAGTACGATCTTTTCTTTCTTGTTGCTTGCGAATATTGCTGTCCACGTCTTCAATAAAAGATTTACTCTATACGTATAGAATTTGTAGTTAGAAACGTAGGCGAACATGTGTTATGGTGTTCTCTTCGAAAATAAAATTGAATCAATTGAACTCTGGTGTAGTTAAAAACCATAATAATTTAATGTGAATATCTGGATCAGGAGTGCTCGAAGTTGAACTGCTGGCAATCTACCTCAATATTTTTAGACTAGTTACGATTGACTCTGAGAGGCTTCAAGGAAGTGTGATGCAGGGTTGTCGATACACCCTACCTACCTACCTACCTAGGTAGGTTGTACCGTAGCATATATAGATATTAGCTTTTCGCAAAACATACAATATTCTAGTCAAGGTTTGGCTTAGGTTTAGTTAGGTGCTTCTCCATAATATCAATGAAAAAACTCATAAATATTTTAAATTACGAATTTATCATTTGTTACAAAACAAAATAGTTACATATGGTATTAAACTTAACTAAGGAGTGACTTTGGATGTTGAAGCGTGGCACTACATGTCCTCAGCATACTTTACAGAGGATGGTACATAACCACTGAGTGCTAATTGCAAGCATGATGACATATGATCGTCAATTAGTCGATTGCGATATTCTGACTTAATTTCCTTCATTTCAGAAAATGCAGACTCGTACAAGTAAATTGACTCTAACATTGCCGTCCGTTGAAGGGCGATTTGCCTTAGATTCCGATATTTATCTTCAGATATAAAACATCAGAAATTTATATCAGATGCTGTAGCTTTGAAATGTGTGTCTGATATGATCTCCATCAACTCATTTTCAACAGAACATGAGTTCATATTGAACTGACTTGCTATTTCAGTAGCTAATTCCTCATATTCAATTGTCCCAGAACATTTGATAATTCAGCCTCATACGTATCATAAATTAACTGAGGAATCCTTGCTTTCAAAGACGGAAAATATTTCAGATCCTTTCTTTTCAATTGATCTATCATAAGTTGCAATTTACTGTTGAATGCGTTTACTGCGCTTATCATCTCAATAATAGTTTTTCCTTATCGTTGAAGCTCCAAGTTAATGGTGTTCAAGTGCATTGTGATGTCAGTCAAAAATGCCAAATCAGTAAGCCATTTTTCGTTTTTCAACATCTGAGTGTCATCACCTAAATAATTCTAGAAACCTTTCTAGGCATTTTCCGCGACTCAAATACCTGACGTCCCTGTGAAGAACTAAATCAGTGTGTTCAGCTGACTCCCTATCTTCCAACTACAACTCAAAGAGCCGCCGTTGCAAGCTACGTGCACACAATTCGCAATTATTGTTGCAATGCCATTAATTTCCTCCGTGATCAATACTTTTGAACAAAAACTTGTTGATGTAAATGCAATGAAATGAAAAAATTGAAAGGAAATCTTCATTAACTCGACACAATGCCACAAAACTGTTTTTGTTTCCAGTCATTGCTGGTGCTCCGTTGGTTGTAATGCACACAAATTCATATTATATATTATCATGATTGTAGTGTTTTGAAAAATTGAAGAAAAAGTCATATATTTTCGCCACGGTTTTTCCCTTCAGAGGACTGATTGTCAAAAATTCCTTCTCAACCAACATGTTATTCAATACCATCCGAATAAAAATACACAGCTGGGCAGTGTGTGCCATATCGGTGGATTCGTCGAACTGTAAGAAAAGTGTGTACATTTCATGATATCATGTTGTAGCTCATCTGCCATGTCCTGACTCATGACTTCAATACGCCTTGTGACAGTCGGACGAGATAACTGAAGTTCTCTAATAGCAGACATGATTTCTGTTTTATCTTTAAAATCTCCAATTAAAGTCCTACGCGCTTCAATAAATGCTTCCTTCACAAACCATCCATCTTCGACAGGTTTCTTGTGTTTCACCAATATATGAGATATTTTAAATGACGTGTTCGTAGCAGCTTTCGATTGTTTGGCTGGTCTTATAAACATGGTTTGTTCTTCTTTCAAACGCGATATCAAATCACGTACTCTTCGTTTCCTTAATTCACTCTGTGGCGGAAAATCCTTTTCAAAGTTTTCATGAACCGTTTTATGATGCCTCTCTGAGTTACCACGCTTAGCTATTGCAACTGACGCAAGACAATTAAGACAAATGCACTTATCATTTACCATACAGAAGAAAAATTCTTTCGACCAATCGTTATTAAAATGATATGTTTAAAATGAAATGTTTTGAATTTCGTCGCTATAATCATCTCGTACTATTTAATGATAAACTGTATATCAAGGTAGTATTTCCTTCAAGGTACAATTCAGAATGATTCCCGTCAAACGCACCGCCAGAAATTTCTAGGAAAGCGTCAAGAAGAAAAAACGCAGCTTTTCATTGACAAGTACCGAGCGTTCCTTTGATAAAGCCGGCTTTTGCCGCTAGCAGAGTGTTCTTTTATTATTCGTATGCGTATTTATTCATATGCGTATTAAAAGAAGAAGGGTAGGCGTTCGCCCAGCAGTGACTGTGGGACGCTATAGGCTAGACTAAATTAGAATTAGTGTCCCACTACGCTTGATTTTTGTAATGACAGTCGATTTTTTTCAGCTAATACCAGCTGAGGGGTCTCAATCAGATCAGATACTTCGTTTTTTTTTGACATGTTGTAACGTGCATAATGCCCGTTACATTTTATTTACGCCGTACCTGATATATATTTATAAATATGCACAGTATAAATTTTGTTTCGGTGATCGACATTTTGACACTTTCACCTCTCCCTACCAGATCGAGTTCGGTGTGCGAGGATTTTTAACATGAATATCACATGTAGTGAACGCCACACAACTTGTACGATTTAAGATCTATTTAATTACGAAGAAAACCAGGAAAATAATTAATATATTTAAGAACCATCGTTACAAGTGAAAGAGTTCATAAACTTTTATTTATCGATCAGTGTTCATTCCTGTTGTAAAACGGGGTAAGTTGAATTTTCCTCTGCCATTTTTTGTTACTATCAAACTGCGTATTAATTCTGGTTTCAGTTTTTTCTTTATGTCTTTAATTGTTTCTTGATTTAATATATTTTGTTTTACCTTTAGTGAACCACGTGCTGTCTACGTTTTTTTGTAATTCTAATGCAGTTTTTTTTTATATAGTTTTCTGTAGACAGTCATGTTCATTAAAGTTTTGTGTATACCATTTTCTTATATGTACTGAATTAGTACTAGGTCCGGGCACGTTGAAAGCAATAGAAACCTCAAGGAATTCCTTAACCAGGCCTGGAAGCATTGAACAACCGCCCATGTACCAAGGGACCATAGCACGGGACAGAATCACTGTTATTTGTCCAAGTTAAGTTTTTTTTATTGTATAAATTCAAATATAGTCTGCAAGTTTAATTTAATTGTTTAATTTCCCCGAAAATGTACAACCTCTAAGTTTCACTATTAAGTAAAAGAGTCTCTTGTTACAATGTGAAGTGGCCCACTAAATTGAATATTTTTTTTAAAGGTTGTATGTCGATCTCTAATAGGTTGGTTGAGCTCATGTGTTTTCTAATCAGGGCCACCAGGTATTACAGATCTTCGATTAATCTAGTTTTTATAGTTTTTTCTTCATGTTACCGTCAAACCCTTACTCTGTACCAAATTTCAGCTCTCTGAGTTCATGGGAAGTACTAGTTCTATTCTGATGATCATGATATCATCTTAACTTCGGATTTAAGGTATGTGATTAAGGCTCACTAGATGAAAACATTTTTTTTGTTCTGGTCTTATCCAGAAGTTCTCAAATAAGGGCCTGATATTGCAGCGAAATGGTTCCAGTAAAGACTTGGCGGGGGCACGGTAGTGCCCCCTAATCTGTACCAAGTTCTAGCTCTCTGAGTTTATGGGTAGTACTAGTTTTATTCTGATAATGATGAGTGAGTGAGTTAGTGTCATAAATGCAAAACTTTGGTTTCTCTTAACTTCTGAACTAAATGATCTACATATGTGAAATTTTGAATATTAATTATGTGATAACGGCTCACTGGATGACAAAAATGTCTGCATTATTGTTCAATCCAGAGGTCCTCAAATAGGGGCCTGAAAATACAACGAAATGGTTCCAGTTAAGAATGGTACAGCAGTGTTTGCTTAGCGCTCGACTCGGTGAACAAATCAACCTGAATAAGAAGTTGAGGATTTGAATTATTAACTTTCAAATATAAGAGAAATATGTAGCAAACTTTCTCACTCTATCTTTTCCATTTTAACCAAAATTTCCGAATCCTACATTCATCAAATTAATAACTTCATCTTGAAAACTTTAGATATAAACTGTCTGATATCATCGTCATCTGTCAACCATCCTAGTCCACTGCTGAACATAGGTCTTCCTCAACGATCCCCATTCCTCGCGATCTTGGGCCGGATTTATCCAGTTCGTACACACTATCGTCTTTCCAACGAGCTGGTGGACGTCCTCTACTTCTGTGGGCTTCATCTCTGGAACGCCACTCCAAGAGACGCTTTGCCAATCTACCGTCCGTGGTTCTTGCTAGATGACCGGCCCAGTTCCACTTTAAATTAGCAACTCTCTCGAGAGCATCCTGGACTCTAGTTCGTTGGCGTATGATATGGTTGGGAATTCTGTCCCGTAGTGTTATGCCTAACATAGCTCTCTCCATCTTACGCTGAGCAACACATATTTCATTAGCTGATTTCTTTGTTAGGGTCAGGGTTTCTGCACCGCACGTCAAAACTGGTAAAACGCATTGATTGTATACTTTACGTTTCAAACAAATCGGTATCTCTGATTTGAACAGATCTCTCAGTTTTCCAAATGAAGCCCATGTCAGCCTTATTCGCCTTCCTATTTTTGTTGTTTGGTTGTCCCTGCCTATAGTTATCTCATGCCCTAGATATTTGTATGCCGGTACTTGTTCAACAATTTCACCATTGATGGAAACTGGTTGGCTTGGTACTAAGTTGGTCATCATTTTAGTTTTCGAAATATTTATCTTCAATCCGATTTTACTGGATTCCTTAGACAACTGCAAGAGCATCTCATTTGCATCATCTTATCTGTTTGCTATAATGACGATGTCGTCGGCGAAACGAAGATGACTTAATCGCTCACCATCCACATTTACTCCCCTCTGATCCCATTCCAATTGCTTGATCATATATTGCAATAGGTTTGTGAACAACTTCGGGGAAAAAGTATCACCCTGTCTTACTGCACGTCCGATCCTGAATTTCTCTAAAGAATCGTGAAGGCACACTTCTGAAGTGGCATGCTCATATTTATATTTAATGATGGCAGTGTATCTATGATCTATTCTACAGTCAGTCAACGCTTTAAGCATAATCGTCTGTATCACGGTATCGAAGGCTTTTTCGTAATCCACGAATATGAGAACCAGAGGCAAGTCGTATTCTATGCTCTATTCAATCAAAGTCTTGAGAGTTTGGAGATGATCATTAACACCAAATGTTGCCCGAAATCCGGCCTGCTCTCGAGGTTGGTAGGTGTCCAGTTTGTTTGTGAGGCGCTTCATTATTATTTTGGTGAAGAGTATGTATAAGTGCGATAAAAGGCTTATAGGTCTATAGTTCGAGAGATTTGTGGGGTCTCCTTTCTTGTACATAATTATTAATATAGCATTATGCCAAGACTCTGGTACTTTTGCTTCAGCTAAACATTTATTGAAGAGTTTCGTTATTTCACGAATCAGATATTCACCGCCTATCTTCAAAGCCTCCGCAACTACTCCATCTTCCCCAGGAGCTTTGTTGTTTTTCATATCTGATAGTGCCTTTCGGACCTCATCAGCTGTTTTTTCTGGGAGGTCCTCCGAACCCTGATTCATAACATAAGGTATGCGATTGTCTTCCTCGTTCTCGCGATTCAGGCTTCGATACAAATTGGAGTTAAAGGCCTCGACAATCTTTACTATTTCGGCTCTATTTGTTATAATTGAACCATATGGATCCATTAGTTTGTGAATGTTACGTTTTCCCAATGAAGTCGTCCGTCGTACTACCTTTATGCTTTTATTTTGTTCTATAGTCTAATAGAAGTCTAATATACTTTTGAAAAAACATATTGAATCCGACAATAACTCAACTTCAACATATTTTGACTTTCGGTTGAATGTTTAAGATAATTGTTTCGTGAATTTGCTTAGGGTAGTTTGACTCAATTTTGATCCAGTTTTGTTGATTATATATCAGTTGATGTTTCTCAGTCCTCTTTTAATTTTGAATTTGCCAGATTGAGGCATACTGTCGTCGAAATGCGTTACTAAGAAAGTTATTGAGTTTCAATATAATTTTCTTTCATTCATCATCTGAAATGAATTTGTATTAAGTCACGCCCACTAGTGATCATCTCTTCGTACTTAGATTTACCCCACTGTGAGAATGCGGAAGCTGTGACTCTTCTTTTTTCATTACGTAATCAGTAGCAGTAATCTGAAAAAATGAATCTCCACGAACAAATCATCCCGAATAAGAAGTTGAGGATTTGAATTGATAATTTTCAATTATAAGAGGAATATATAGCAAACTTTCTCACTCTATCTTTTCCATTTAATCTTTAGAAACTCGGTCCCTGCTATGTTCTCACTTAAATCGTTCTCATTTTATTGCAGCCATCTTGACATTATCCTGCATTATCCCACCTTCAAATCTGACTTTTCTCCATTCACGGGGAAGATTCCTCTTTTATATTGAAAGTGTAATAAGATAGGACTTTACATTCAAGTTGAAATTAAAATATCTCCATTGTGAGCTATTCTACGTTTGTATCGTAGCAACAATCCTCGTATTTTTATTGTGATTTTGTGATCCGCCTTCCGTATCGTAGTTCGGTTCATTCCATTTAAAAAACCTCATGTTGAAATAATAAGAAGGAGATGCTGTCATTCACCTCGAAATCTTTTCGGAGATAGTATTGCTGATTTGGAAACTTTTGTATAATTTTCGATTAGCGCTTTCATGTTACTTTATATTTATGATAGAATTAATAACGTTCTGATTTTAATATTCAAAACTGAAATGACACGTCATTTTTATAGCAATAAACGAATGATAACCGAAATTTATTGAGAGTAAGATTCGTAACTACGTAGAAAAGCACACAGGTTAATGATTGATACACAGATTTAAATTTGAGTGGGGGCTGATTATCAGCCTTGGCACTACGATTCAGTAGTTAGTAGTTAGCTGTGACACACTACCGTAGATTTCACCTTGTAGGTCTATAAACCATACAGAGTGTTACATAAAAGTATGTCACGACTTGTAGGGGTAAATCTACGTGCAATTTTAAGAAAAAAGTTCGTATAAATATTAGTCCGCGAAAGATCAGTTACGAAGACACAGGGTGATGAATTTTCCGGCCGAAATTGGTTTCTTCTTCAAAACTCCTGCAGTTTTTGAGATATTCAGACCAAATTTGAAACACAAGCAATTTTTCACAGCCTTTATCATTACACGTGCTTAATTTAAACTAGAATGTACAAGGTGTTTTCTTTTCCGGAGCCATGTCTTTTCACCCTTTTCAAAAAATTTTTTGATCAGCGTACAAACAATTTTCGTCATCTTCGTTCAATTTAGAAACTTTTTTGACATTCGTATTCTTTTCGTATCTCCAACCGTTTTCGAGCAAAAAATTATTAAACGATTGTATGCATTTGCTGAATTGAAAGCACTTTTAATTGAAAAATTGACTAGTAGGCTTTGATTTTCTTCATTTATTTATTCATTTTGACAATTGCTAAAGTTGAACCAGTGTCTGCTCGAATGGTTTATTAAATTAACGAGTAGTTTTAAGTTATTATTGTTAAAGTTATTATTATTAATTTATTAATATTAATATATTATTAAGTTATTGCTGTAAGAAAAAAAATGGCTAATTTTACTAACGCCGAATTGGCTGATATCCATTAGATGTACGGTCTGGCTGACGGAAACACAACAGTAGCTAGGCTATTATATGAGGTGCGCTTTCCAAATCGAGTAACACCAGTAAGACGAAAGTTTTCAAATATCCACAGAATGTTGAGGAAAACTGGTACTTTCACTGCGAATTATCATTTGAAAGATGCAACTCAAACTATGAGAACTCCAGGTATTGAGGAAGCAGTTTTGAATTGTATTGATTTGAATCCTAATGTGAGTACAAGAGAATTGGAAATCAGTTGAATATTTCACATGCTCTAGTATGGAGGATTCCCCACGACTGTTTATTGTACCCGTTTCATATTCAACGAGTCCAAACTCTACTTCCTCGAGATTTTCCTTCAAGACTGAATTTCAGCTGATGGTTCTTAGATAAAATTAGAGAAAATGCCCATTTTGATAGTAAAATAATGTTCATAGACGGAGCTAACTTTTCGAGAACTGCTATCACAAATTCTCACAATAATAATATTTGGACTGAGGAAAACCCACATTTGATTGAAGAATCTCATCATCAAGAACAATTCTCATAAAATGTCTGGGTCGGAATAATTGAAAATTATATGACTGGTTCATTTTTTTTGCCTAACAGACTAAACGGTCCCGGTTATCGGCAATTTCTTGAGGAGGTGTTACCTTTATTGCTCGAGGATGTGCCACTTTTGGTGAGAAACATAATGTGGTTCATGCATGACGGGGCACTAGCACATTTTAGTGGACAAGCTAGGGAATTATTGAATGATACATTCAACAACCGATGGATAAGTCGGGGTGGGCCAAAACCATGGCCTCCTAGGTCCCTAGACTTAAATAGTTTAGACTTTTTCTCATTGGGATATCTCAAAATTTCAGTTTATACCACCCCAGTGAACATTGTAGAAGAATTGAGAAATCGAATAATTACCTCTTATGACACGATAAAAATACCCCAGGAATATTTCAAAGAGTGCGCGATAATATGCGAAGAAGGACAGAGGCCTATATTCTTGCAGGTGGAGGACACTTGCTGCAATGTATTTAGTTTTTAATTGTTCTTTTTTTTATTTTGATATTGATCAAGTATTAGTTGCGTCTCAGAAGACGAACTTTTAAAATAAAAGCAAATTTTGGGCATACCTATCGAGTATTTTCTTTACTTCATTTATTTAGCGAATAACAAACAATTCAAATAATTCAAATTCAATAATTTTTCACTCGAAAACTGTTGGAAATACGAAAAAATTATCATTGTGAAAGAAGTTTTTAGTTTGAACAAAGATGACGAAAATTGATTGTACGATGATCAGTAGAGTACTGAAAAAAAGGGCAAAAAGGGGCATGGTCGCGGAAAAGAAAACACCTTGTGAATTTCAGTTAAAATCTAGGACGTGTAATGATTGAGACTGTAAAAAATAGCTTGCGCTCCAAATTTGGCTGAATATCTCAAAAACAGCAGGACATCTGGAAAATAAACCAATTTTTTCCGCAAATTTCAACACCCTGTAGCTCCGTAACGAAGCTTCTGCGGACCTTTGTTTATATGAATTTTTTTTCTTAAAATCACATAAAGTTATCCCCTCAAATTGTGACCTAGTATTATGTAACACCCTCTATATTATACTATCACAAGAGATTTATTGTAGAGCAGGATTGCGATTTCCGTCTCTTGATCATCTTTAGCTGGACTGAAGTCGAAAATCCATAAGTACATACAGAAGTAGTTACGAAATTGATAAGGGTACCAACAAGATTAATAAACGAAATTCGATGAAGGCAGGTATCATTTGAAGATATTGAATAAAGACGAACAAGCTGGGCCATACTGAAATTTTAGAAGATCATCAATATGGTAGAATTTATTGGAATTTCAAAATTTTGGTGGATTTTAATAAATCTAACTTTCGCCCTTTAGGTATTCTATGAATAATTTTAAGTTGATCTAGGGGTGTAGAATGATGGCTATTTTCGATACAATGTGAAATGAAAGAAAACTAATCTGTTCTCTGGTTATTGAATTCTGATTGATGCTCTTTGTATCTAGTTTTTAATGAATGACCAGTCTAACCTATATAGATGTTTTCACAATCCATACAGGATACCTTCTTTACTCCAGAATTGTCAAATCTATCAGTTTTATCTTTTTTCATGTGGGTTTGGACAGATACTTTTTCATGCTGTTTCGAAATAATATTTGAAAATTTTTCTTCGATAGGGCCAAAATATGTTAATGAAATGTATTCATCTGTTTTAGTTCATTCTATACGTGCATAAACATTATGTTAAGCTATTTGTTTTTGTTTATTTCGGATCATTTCGTTTATTATATTTGAGGGATAACCATTGTTCTTAGCTACTCCTGTAATAGTTTACTCTTTCCTGGACATATTTTCCTTCGATAATGACAGAGAGAAAATTCTATACGCAGCGTATTTATGAGATTTTGGGGGTGTTGAATCACAAGGCACGCAAATATTAGTAGGGGGGCGTTTTCGATATATATCAAAACTTAGTGAGATATTTTTAATAGTGAATATTGGATCAGAAAAATGAATCTGATTATCGACCTCTCTCCATTTTCAATTTAATTTTGAGACGAATGATATTGATGTAAGTTAAAAATTGATCTAATTGCCTAGCGGCTCCTAGTAGTAGTAGTATATTGTCTACATATCTAAACCATAAATGTACTAATCTTGAATTAAGGATTACAGCTTTTTGCATTCATATAATGGTTTTCTCAAGCAATTCCAATTTCTTGAGGCTATCATGCAAAGTTTTTGGTATTAACCCAGTCGAGGATACGGTGACAGGAACAATATCTATTTTCTCGAGGTGCCACATCTGCTTAATCTCAATAGCAAGGTCTGTGTATTTGGACTTCTTCTCCTAGAACTCGTTCAGCACGTTGTTATTATTCGGTATGGCGACATCCACCAGCATTGCTGTTCTGGCTCTCTTATCATACACCACTATGTCCGGCCTATTATTCGTCACAATTGTGTCAGTGATAACAGGCCTATCGTAGTATAATCTGATAGAGTAATTTTCCAATACGGGCCCCGGTTGATACTTGTAATATGGCTGGAAGGTATTCAGAAGTCCGTACTTGTGTGCAAGTTTCTGATGGATAATGTTGCACACTTGATTATGCCTGTGAAGATAGTCCGTATTGGCCAGTTGTTCGTATCCGGACGTAATATGCTGTATAGTCTCCGATCTTATGTGGCATTTTCTGCACCTATCTGTTTATAATGTTTCGTCGTTCATAATAAATTTTTTGTGGTTGTTTGTAGCGATCACTTGGTCTTGGATGGCCATTAGGAATCCCTCTGTTTCCGCGAATAATTCTCCTTTCATCAACCATTTGTTGAAGGCTTCTATGTCGATGTGTGGTTGATTAATCTCATGGTGATCTCGTCCATGCAATTCCTTTCTTGACCATTGCTCTTGTTTTTCAGTATCTGATAGGAACTGTTGATTCAGCAGGTCATCTCTGGTAGCAAGATTCAGAGGTGTATATCCCTTATCAGCCAACGATACCACTCTATGGAGGTCAGAAGTGAGAGCTTTTGCAGAAAAGAATTCTCTGAGATTTTTTATCTGTTCGGTGTGTAAATTGACATCTATTAATGCGCGTCCTCCTTTATTGCGCTTCAAAGTTTTTCGTATCACACACGATTTTGGATGATGATTGTTGTACTTTGTCAGCATCGTTCGGGTCTGCTTAGTCAATCTGATTATTCCAAATGAGTAATGGAATGGCGTAGGTGTTAATTGCCTTGACTAGATTCCCCGGGTTCAACATTGATTTCAGCATAGTTTCCAGACGCTGACTGCATTCTGAACGAATCTTCTCTTTTGATTGTTTTTGGTCTAGCAATCTGGCTTGTTGGTATCCTACATATTTGTATGTTTCGTCATCCCTCATGCACTGTATAATATCACCATTTGGGAGTTGTGTTTCATCATCTTAGACTTTCCCTCTTTGAATGGTTAGGGTTTCTCATTTTCCAATCTCGAATTGCATATGAACATCTGCCGAGAACTTACTGACAGTTTTCAGCAAATCATCCAATTGCTTCCTGTTGGAAGCATGAAATTTTATGTCATCCATATACAGCAGGTGGGAGATTTTATGACTGTTCCTATCTGTTTTTATCCTAAATCCGTATCCTGTTCTATTGAGCATTGACGACAATGGGTTCATGGCTAAACAGAACCATAGTGGACTCAAAGAGTCTCTTTGAAAAATTTCACAACGTATGGGTATCTCGTCGGTTCTAATTGACTTATTGTTCATGTTGACCTGCAGAGACGTGAGCCAGTGTGTCATTGTGGTCTTCAAAAATTCTAACAGGGTTGGATGCATTTTGTATATCTGCAACACTTTGACAAGCCAAGAATGGACGGTACTATCGAATGCCTTCAGATAATCGAGAAAAGCTGCATGAACAATCGATTCCCTACGTTTGCCTGTTTCATTATCACAGAATCGATGATGAGTTGTTCCTTGCACCCGTGGTGTTTCTTTCTGCATTATTTCTGCTCCTCAGCTGATATATTGTTGTCGTCAATGTCCTGGATATTCGATGGGATATGCATGAGGTGAATATTTTGTAAAATGTTAACAGGCAAGTGATTGGCCTATATTGAGACGGATCCTGTGTTCTATCGCTCTTAGGTAGCATATATGTTAATCCTTATGTTAGGAAAGTGGGTGTTTTCTTGGAATGTAGAAGAACATACGTGAACTGTTTCGCCGGGCCTCCATGGAGCTTATCGAACTTCTTGTACCAGAAGTTATGGATATTATCTATACCTGTGGCCTTCCAATTGTTGGTCGCTCTTACTACTGTTGCGATTTCTTCCTCCGTTATTTCTTCGAAGTCCATATCATTGATATCAAGGCATTGTTTTTCATTCGTGATCCATTCAGCATCTTTATTGTGTTCTTAGGGGTTCGTCCATAACGATGACCAATAATCGGTCAAGCACTGTAGGTCAGAAACTACTCAGTTATTGTTGTTCGCAGAGCCTCATTGCATTTTGCTTGGAGTTTCTGCTTTATATACACGTCGATATATTGTTTGTGATCAGACAGTTCGTACCAACTTTTCTATGAATTTTGCGTATATTGGATCTCAAGCGCTTTAAGGGCATTTTATTTTTCAGTAATTCTGTGAGGCGATAAATCTCAGCTCTAATATTGTCAATATCCTTCTCCAGTCGTTTTTGCTATGGTATTTTTTCGACGCTTTTTGGTTCAGATCGAATCAGAGTTATGGAGACTTGTTGTGTGTGTAGCCGAAGAACCGCTACCACTCCACAGTACATCAAAGTGTGAATTTTCTCCAAGGTGTTCTGGTCAGTGTATTCTTCAAACACTGAGTTTATGCTTGCTAAGATGATATTGGCGTTCTGGTTCGTCTTGAGATTGGGAAGTTTAGGTCGTTTAGTTGGGTTGCTATCACTTAGTTCAGTTATTGCTTAGTTGAGTTCTGATCGTGCTGAATACATAAATTCGTTCTGCTGGTTCGTATCAGGGGGACGCTCTAAGTTGATAATCATTTCCATGGCTACGATGTTATCTGTAAAACTTTCATCGATGGTAGGTATACCGTTATGAGTATCATCTTCACTTCTGAGTTCCATTATGACCTCTTCTCATATGATTTGCAGCGTTTTGAAGGAAGTATCCTGTTTTAACGATTGTTCTTCGTTGATCCGAAATTCTCTTCTCGGATATGCGTTGTAATTCAGGATATTTTTCTACGAACGCAAAATGTAACGCGTATCTGTATGACGTCATTTCCGATTTCAAGTTTATAATCTTTCAATAGGAATGAAGGAATTCATTTCTGGGGTACACTTCATGCGTTTCCTAGGGAGTCCGGCTCTCGTAGTTGAAACATCAAGAGTCGGTTGGGAGGTATTGATGTTGTTTCCCACTTGGTTTTTTGTTGCAGTAACCCTACTCGATATCACGCTGCTTCCTTCGTTAACCGTGACTCACTTTCGGAACAAGACCCTCTTCCTAAATCTTGAACACGACAAGAGGTTATGGTGGTACAAAATCGATTCCCCCCTTTATTCTTTAGATTGTATATCATTGGATAAGTTGCATTTTATACCTACTGCCAGGTGTTATTATTATTATTATTGAGTTTCATAAGGAGTTGAGATTTTGGAATCTAGAAACTCAAATAGTACACTAAATATTCAGTGACAAAAATAAAAGTGAAATGACAAAATGAGAATCAATACATAGAGATAACTAAAATCTAAAAGCTTAATTAAATAATTTGAAAAAATGATTGGCATTTTTGAAATAAACTAAGCAACTATATTATTAGTGAACCAATTGTCCAAAGAATTCTTAAAGGCATTCACTGATGCAGAACTAATTACACTATCAGTTAGACGGTCCCAAACACTGAAGGTCAAACAAATAGAAATTTGGAAATCAGATTCAAAGAACATATGCCATCAGACAAGAAATCCATAATATCAGAGAAAATTCAATCAACAAATCACACATTAGTTTCAGGCTATTTCAAAGGACTCCACAATACAATAGAGGAAGAATAGTGGATCTGTTGGAACGTTTGGAAATTAACATGATAATTCTCTCAATGAACAACTTTGAATCAGTAACTCCCCCTACTTAGGATTCAGAGAAAAAATACATCTTTGTACCTGAGTTAGTATTCAGCACTTGAAAATGATCGAACGAATGAAAGTAGAACACTGAAAAAGAAATATTTCTCTTTTATATTTTGATAAAATCGTTCTTAAAATGTTAAAAGGCGAAACTACTACTCGAAGTTAACTCACCATCATACATTTGAATTGTGGAGGCCGTTACTTGATGTAGATCCATGATTTAAATGAGATAAAAACACAAGGTTTAACTTTGATCTACACTTTATTTGAAAAAATTCGACGACGTTTCGCTGACACAGCAGCTTCATCAAGAATGAAAAATAGAATGAAGAGTATGGTATTATAAACAAATCGTAGAACAAGTTGGATGAATAACAGGAAAATCCACACCGAGCCATTGTACAATTAGTATGAAAGGTAATAAAAACTAATTGAACAAGTTAAGTAGGGGTGAGTAATTCAAATCTACTTGTTCATTCAAAAGCTTGTCCGAATGTTTGTATCTATTTATTTCTAATGCTTCTAGGAGATCTAATTTTGAACTTTTGATTTTATATGTAATATGTCAAAGTTTTTATTGAATGAATGGTTTTCTTTTATTAGGTGGTTTGAATAATTTGAATCAGATTTATTTTTGTCGAAGCTATGTTTATGTTCAGATGTTCTTATGCCAAAACTCCTATAGGTCCTACCGATATAAATTTTATCACAAGAACCGCAATTGAGTTTATAGATTCCTGATTTACTTGATTTTTCAACACGAGATTTATTATTTTAATATGTTTACCTAAGTTATTAGAAGTTTTGAAAGCTATATTAAGATTTTGTTTGACGAGAAAGGATTTAATATTTGTACTTGCAGAACCGCAGAATGTTAAACTGTTGAATATTTTATAGTCTTTATGAATAGGATATACTTCATTTATTGCTTTTTGATAGAGTTTTTATGAATGATTAGGTCTATCATATCCGGATTATATGAATTATTAATGGCTATCTGTTTGATGATGTTTAACTCTTTATTATAATCTTCTACTGATAAAGGTAAATTGAGTAACCGATGTACCATACTGTTCAAAGCTGCAACTTTGTGTTGAATGGGATGTAATCAATTGTAGTTATGTATAATTGTATCAGTATGTGTTGGTTTACGAAAGACCGAAAAAACATGATTATTATTTTGTTTAGTGATTTTTAAATCCAAAAAATTTATGGAATCGTTCTGTTCAATTTCTATCGTGAATTTAATGTTCAAATGGATGGAATTAATGAAATTAACAAATAAGTCTAATTGACGAGTAGTTCAATGAAACATACTAAGATGTCGTCAACATATCTATACCAATTGGTATTGGTATTGGTATAATACCATACTGTTGACGACATTCTTGATAAAGCTGCTGTGTCAGCGAAACGTCGTCGAATTTTTTCAAATAAAGTGTAGATCAAAGTTAAACCTTGTGTTTTTATCTCATTCACCATCATACGATAATTAGATTTAAATAGATGTTATGAACACTTGTTTATGATTGAACTTGTTCTCGTGCCCTTTTTATTCCTGCAATAAATTACTGTGTGCACCTTGCAACTGACAGAAAACAATCTCTCGAAACTCAAAGTGGCATTCAATCACATCAGAAGAAGAGGTAATAACACTCTTGTTCATACGAAACAATTGGAGAAAAGAATGAACACGGATGAATTATCATCCAAACAACTATTAAGCCTGCCTCTCTTGAGAAGCAAAAGGGGGCATTAACCGACAAAAAACTAATGATCCGAACATCGTAGCAATGTAAGGTGCCGTACTGTATCAAATAGATTAATCTCTGTAACCTGCCGTTGGGTCGCCCTGAAACAGGAAGATATCAGGACTTCGTATTACCTGTATCCCATTTCCTCGGAGAATGACTATGAGAGTTCCTTGAAAAAGTGAATGGTGAAAGTTTTCATCCAATCGGAACAACTTGTCGTTTTTTCAGCGATTGTAGTAATTGCGCTCAAGACGAAGAATTCGTTTTCGCTTCATTGAATTTAATTCGTTCGAAGCTCAACCTTTCAGAACATTCCGTTCTACGTGCTTTCGGTGCCTTCATTATTACAATACAATGCTTCGATCAGACTTTCTTCTAATTTCCACGGTGTGTGATGAAGTTCTATTTCAGTTCGAAGATTATTCTTTCAGCTTTGAAATTGTTTTTGTTGCATTATATACCGATTCCTGGGCGTAGACTGGAGGAGTGGATTCCCTCCACCCCGTAGAAGATCGAGCAATAAGAATGAGATAGTAATAAAAAAAACAAGTACTGTGTTTTAAGGAATTTTACTTAATAATTGCGATTCGTAACGCGTTTCACAACACCGTAGCTTCTTCAGACGAATGAATATACAGAAAATATAAATGAGAATATAACTATGAATGTTCTTGAGTAATTAAAAGCTTATTGGGTTGCTTCTTCTTAAGTGGTTATTTATGACAGGTATATCCAATGAAATTAAGGAATAGATTGCTCCCCGAAAAGATTCAATAGAGGTGAAGGGCTTAAATCGACTTGTTCATTGATGAGTCTACCTTAGTGTTTGTATTTATTTATTTCTAAAGTTTCCCAAAGATCTACCTTCCAATATTTATTATCTGTATGCAAAATTTCAAACTGTGGGTCGAAAGAATGATTATTTTCTAATGATGATTCGCGTAATTTGAATCTGATTTTTATTTGAAAAACTGCGTTTATGTTCCGATATTCTAATATTAAAATTTCTATGTGTTCTACCAATGTAGAAATTATCACAGTCATTGCAATTCAATCTATAAACACCTGATTTATTGTTTTTACCTGGTTTGGTTTTATTATTTTTATATATTTGCCTAAATTATTATTAGTTTGGAAAGCTATGTTGAAATTATTGCTACTTAAGAATGATTTCTGTTTCTCACTTGTAATGCCAACGTAGGTTAAGGTGTTGAATTTTGTTTCAATTTATCGACAGGGTAAACTTCATTCAATGCGATTCTACTTTGTTTTTATTTAAAATATTATTTATTAGTATGGGATTGTAACCAATATTTTTGGCTATTTGTTTAATCAAATTTAGTTCTTTGTTGAAATTTTCTGGTGATAGCGGGATGTTAATCAATCTATGAATAAAACTATTGAATGCTGACATTTTATGTTGATATGGATGACACGACGAGTTATGTATTATAATATCTGTATGTGACGGCTTATGGTTAATTGCGAAAACATGTTTTCCATTTTCATTCGAAATTGTTACGTCTAAGAAATTTATCGAATTATTGCTTTCTATTTCGGTTGTGAATGCAATTTTGGATGTAATGAATTTATATGATTTTCGAAAATTTTCAACTGTCTATCTGTTCCTGTGAAGCAAATAATGATATCGTCTACATAGCGATACCAGTATAAACAATATTTACTGAGTGGATGATTATGAATTAATTTCTCTAAGTTATTCATGAAAATTTCTGCTAACAAAGGACTCAACGGATTGCCCATAATCAAGCCGTCTTCAATAGTATAATATTTGTAATTGAAATGGAAATAATTTTGATCCAAACAAATTTTTAATAATGAAAGAATATCTGATTTAATGATAGTATTGACATGATTACTTACTAATAATTCTTCAACTAAGTAATACGTATCTTTTGGAGGAATGTTGGGAAATAGATTTTAACATCGAAAGAAATAAGTTTGGAATTAGGTGGTATAGTGGTATCTTTGATATTGGCAATAAGTTCGTATGAATTTTGACCGAAAATTCAGATTTAAAATTGCAATGTTTTATTAGCAAGTCGTTGAGGAATTTTGAAAGTTTGAACGAAGGTGCCGTTACATAAGAAACAACAGGTCTAATAGGGTAATTAGGTTTATGAAGTTTTATCAACGAATATAATTCGGGGGATTGTGGATTGGAGTTAATGAATTTATATTTTTCTTGGTCTGTAATTAATGATTTTGCTGTCGAAATTATGTTTTTAACAACTTTCTGAAATTTTGCGGTAGGATCCTTAGTTGATGTTATATAGTTTCCGGCTGTTAAGAATTCTTCAGTTTTAGAAATATAATCGGTTTTACTAATCGCAATGACGGTGTTACCTTTATCTGCTTTAGTGAATACTAAATCGTTCTTGGTACTATTTTCACGAATTGTTTTTATTATCTTATAATCGGAATTGCAATGAGGTGATAATTTCGAAAAGTCTTCTTTGATGATTTTTGCTGTTTGATGTTTGGCTAAAATATTATCTTTGGAGTTTTTGAGAATAATTTCGGGGTCTATGCCTAACTGTTCAAAATTAGTTTTATTATGTTTTGGATGTAAATCATGTTTGAATCCTTTTTCTAATAGATCTTTTTGTGGTTGTGTAAAATCGGTATCAGTTAAATTAGTGAATCTTTCAAAAAATTTATGGTCTGAAACTTTATCAGTTGAAGGTTTGGGTGGAGAAATTTTGAATTTAAGTGAATTCAACTTTATCTATTGTTGCTGAAACTTTTTATGAATTAAAATTTTGACATCGTATCTGGATTAAGAGTCTAAAATATCAAACTCAACAGGGTGCAATCTAAACAATAATTCCGTATGGATTACCTTCAAATATATGTTTGCAACGTCCCTCCGGTTGTACTGGATCTTCATATCTTCTTTGAGCCATATGCGTTGGCCTTTCTCAATTGCTCTTCTTGCTGGTCCACTGTTGTTATGTGTCTTCAACCGTATGTAATTGGGAATCAACCTGTTTTTCAAGCACATTGAGTAGAACCATATATTCTGCGTGTGAACTGCACATCTTAATAGTATTTTGAAATACCACAAAGCCAAAAAGCCGTATTACATACGGTTGAAGACACATAACAACAGTGGACCAGCAAGAAGAGCAATTGAGAAAGGCCAACGCATATGGCTCAAAAAAGATATGAAGATCCAGTACAACAGGAGGACGTTGCAAACATATATTTGAAGGTAATCCATACGGAATTATTGTTTAGATTGCACCCTGTTGAGTTTGATATTTTAGACTCTGAATCCAGATACGATGTCAAAATTTTAATTCATAAAAGTTTCAGCAACAACAGAAAAGTTGAATTCACTTAAATTCAAAATTTCTCCACCCAAATCTTCAACTGATAAATTTTCAGACTTCAAATTTTTGAAAGATTCACTAATTTAACTGATACCGATTTTACACAACTTCAAAAAGATCTATTAGAAAAAGGATTCAAACATAATTTACATCCAAAACATAATGAAACTAATTTTGAACAGTTAGGCATAGACTCGAAATTATTCTCAAAAACTCCAAAGATAATATTTTAGCCAAACATCAAACAGCAAAAATCATCAAAGACTTTTCGAAATTATCACCTCATTGCAATTCCGATTATAAGATAATAAAACAATTCGTGAAAATAGTACCAAGAACGATTTAGTATTCACTAAAGCAGATAAAGGTAACACCGTCATTGCGATTAGTAAAACCGATTATATTTCTAAAACTGAAGAATTCTTAACAGCCGGAAACTATATAACATCAACTAAGGATCCTACCGCAAAATTTCAGAAAGTTGTTAAAAACATAATTTCGACAGCAAAATCATTAATTACAGACCAAGAAAATATAAATTCATTAACTCCAATCCACAATCCCCGAATTATATTCGTTGATAAAACTTCATAAACCTAATTACCTATTAGACCTGTTGTTTCTTATGTAACGGCACCTTCGTTCAAACTTTCAAAATTCCTCAACGACTTGCTAATAAAACATTGCAATTTTAAATCTGAATTTTCGGTCAAAATTCATACGAACTTATTGCCAATATCAAAGATACCACTATACCACCTAATTCCAAACTTATTTCTTTCGATGTTTAGAATCTATTTCCCAACATTCCTCCAAAAGATACGTATTACTTAGTTGAAGAATTATTAGAAAGGAATCATGTCAATACTATCATTAAATCAGATATTCTTTCATTGTTAAAAATTTGTTTAGATCAAAATTATTTCCATTTCAATAACAAATATTATACTATTGAAGACGGCTTGATTATGGGCAATCCGTTGAGTCCTTTGTTAACAGAAATTTTCATGAATAACTTAGAAATTAACTCATAAACATCCACTCAGTAAATATTGTTTATACTGGTATCGCTATGTAGACGATATCATTATTTGCTTCACAGGAACAGATAGACAGTTGAAAATTTTCGAAAATCATATAAATTCATTACATCCAAAATTTGCATTCATAACCGAAATAGAAAGCAATAATTCGATAAATTTCTTAGACGTAAAAATTTCGAATGAAAATGGAAAACATGTTTTCGCAATTTACCATAAGCCGTCACATACAGATATTATAATACATAACTCGTCGTGTCATCCATATCAACATAAAATGTCAGCATTCAATAGTTTTATTCATAGATTGATTAACATCCCGCTATCACCAGAAAATTTCAACAAAGAACTAAATTTGATTAAACAAATAGCCAAAAATAATGGTTACAATCCCAAACTAATAAATAATATTTTAAATAAAAACAAAGTAGAATCGCATTGAATGAAGTTTACCCTGTCGATAAATTGAAACAAAAATTCAACACCTTAACCTACGTTGGCAATACAAGTGAGAAACTGAAATCAATCTTAAGTAGCAATAATTTCAACATAGCTTTCCAAACTAATAATAATTTAGGCAAATATATAAAAATAATAAAACCAAACCAGGTAAAAACAATAAATCAGGTGTTTATAGATTGAATTGCAATGACTGTGATAATTTCTACATTGGTAGAACACATAGAAATTTGAATATTAGAATATCGGAACATAAACGCAGTTTTTCAAATAAAAATCAGATTCAAATTACGCGAATCATCTCTTAGAAAATAATCATTCTTTCGACCCACAGTTTGAAATTTTGCATACAGATAATAAATATTGGAAGGTTGATCTTTGGGAAACTTTAGAAATAAATAAATACAAACACTCAGGTAGACTCATCAATGAACAAGTCGATTTAAGCCCTTCACCTCTATTGAATCTTTTGGGGAGCAATCTATTCCTTAATTTTATTGGATATACCTGTCATAAATAACCACTTAGGAGGAGGCGACCAATAAGCTTTTAATTACTCAAGAACATTTATAGTTATATTCTCATTTACATTTTCTGCATAATCATTCGTCTGAAGAAGCTACGGTGTAGTGAAACGCGTTACGAATCGCAATTATTAAGTAAAATTCCTTAAAACACAGTACTTGAATTTTTTATTATTGGTAATGGAATTTTAACAAGTAAAAGCCTCCCAAATTCAAATGAATTTTATTATTCATGTCAACGCACAAAATATTGTGCCATATTTTTGCAGAAGAATCGTTATTTTTATCTTCTACCTATTTCAAAAAAAAAACAATAAACTAAAATGATATAATCAGAGGTTGCGAAAGAAGAGTTTATTGGTACATATCATTATACTTGATCAGAGAAATGGGGATATTTTAAGGTAGTCGTGTATGAAATACGTAATAGATTCGTTTTTGGTGAGATGATACAAGGTGTTGAACTATTTCAATAAGTGTTGGAAATATTGCCCGATTCTTTGTGGACATAACTTAATCCTTCTGAGTTAGGACAGTTGAACTCTCGCCAACATTTGCGGATTAACTGCCGGAAAGGCGACGACTATTCTCTATCTCGAATCCAACTGTGTTGTAGAAGAAATCTGATAAACGATGCCCTTAATATAACCACTCAAAAAATCTAGATTTATAAGGTTCGGAGATCTAGCTGGCCATCAAACAGAACCACTACGTTCTATCCATTTGATTGGAAATACATTATTCAATTGCTCCCTAACCTGATTTGAGTAATGTGCCGGTGCTCCATCCTGTTGAAATCACAAATCTGGTCTTATATGCTCTGGTACAACGGCAAGTAACATTGGTAGATGATTCTGCAGCAAATCGAAATACATTTCACTATTGAGGTGCCCGTCAAAAAGAAAAAACTTGCATTAATTTAGCGTGAAAACTGAAGAGAACCTGAATGAATACTGATAGTCAAATAAACTCATTCTTGTTTCAGACGTATTTGAGATTATATGGATACAAATGTTACTACATAGATAAATTTTTTTTTCCTTCATATGTCGAAAAACATATGTTGATAAAGTAACTGTGATCGAGCTGCTTAATCGATTGTTGAATTCAGTATACCAGGTGATGCGACAATTTTTGTGGTGTGTGTATTTCTCATATGAATAGGTACACAAATTAGCTCAATGAAACTTGCTTGCAGTTGAAACAATCTGCATGAAACTTAACATATTAACCTACTTATCTGTGAAGTACGTTACGAGCTCCATGACTTTTTCACTTTGCACTCGTTTCTCGAGTGACTTTCATGAAACTCAAGTAGTTTAGTGTCGTAACGACATTTCATTGGACTCTTATCCTCCATTTGCACATTATTATTCGCTTTCAGAATAGAATAACTAACCGCTTCTAGGATAAGGCCAGCGTCTTTAGCTGCATATAATGTAACTAGATTCGACTATACCATGAAGTAGCATTGCGTTAGCTGCTCAATTGTCAAATGCTGAATTATCATCAATCTAGTTGAACCATATTATGATGTGGCAGAGAGGTTTTTTTACATTTCAATGCTTGAACATAAAAATCTGTTCTAAGATCTGGTAATAAGTGATCAAAACAGTTTGTAAAATATTGTTGCAGCCGATAGCTATTTGGAACACATTCCATCAAAAATGGACCAGGATTAAAGATTGAAAAATTCTGCTGAAAACGAGTGTCAACATTTTTGTGTTGTTGAGCTTCCACAACTGTTCTTTATACTAACGCGAAGTTTGAATGTGATCCGACATTTGGTTTGTTCACAGTGCTCGATTTGGAAATTCTCACAAGTCTATTGTGCGATTTAAACAATGAATAAAACTATCGACCAAAAAGTTTGTCTCAAATTTTGTATTGTAAATGGAATTTCGTGTGCCGAATTGCTAAAAATGTTACAGAAGACTTACGGAGATTCAAATTTATCAGAAACATGTATATATGAAAGGTACAGTGCATACAACAGCGGTAGAAACATGGCGGTAGATTTGTTTTGCTCTGGTCGGCCATCAACATCTTCAACTGAAGTTAACATCGATAAAGCACACTAAATGGTCATTGAAAATCGTCATTGCAGTTTGAGAGAGATGGGCAATGAACTTTATGTTTCTGACAACTCATTCGTACTATGTGAAACGAGTTTTTGTGACAAAAGACATGAATTTTCTTCCAAAATTGAATCGAGTAAAGTTCGATGAAAAAATGCTCTAAAAATTCATTTCCGAAACCACATCTATAAAACGCATTGTAACTATTGATGAGGCAAGGGTTTATGAGTTTCAACTGAACCGAAATAGAGTAAACAGTGTCAAAATCGATCAAAATTCTAGGTAACGTTGACTGTTCTCTCCGATTATGGTGTTGTTGTGCACTCGAAATTCTCGAGGTCAGATGATAAATAAAGAATATTTCCAGAGCGTTATGCGGCGTTTGATACAACAAATTTGTCGAAAAAGGCCACATTTTTGGAAAGAAAACTTATGGATTTTGTTCCACAATGCAGGGTGTTACATAAGAAAATGTCACAACTTGAAAGGGTAAATCTACGTGCAATTTTAAGACGAAAAATTCATATAAACATAGATTCGCAAAAGCTTCGTTACGAAGCTACAGGGTGTTCAAATTTTCAGAAAAAATTGTTTTTTTCTTCAAACCTCCTGCAGTTTTTGAGATATTCAGCCAAAGTTGGAATGCAATCTATTTTCACAGCCTCCATCAATACACGTCCTAGATTTCAACTGAAATTCACAAGGTGTTTTCTTTCCCGAGGCTATGTCTTCTTTTGCCCTTTCAAACTTTTCTGCAGTACGGCACTGATCAGCGTACAATCAATTTTCGTCAACCTGGTTCTATTTAGAAACTCTTTTGACACTTGTAATTTTTTCGTTTATCCAACTGTTATCGAGTGAAAAATTATTGAATTTGAATTATTTGAATTGTATGTTATTCGCTAAATGAAAAACAATAATAGAAATACTCGATAGCTATGCCCTAGTTTCGTTTTGGTTTGACAGCACGTCTTCTGAAACTCAACTTATACTTATTCTATATCAAATTAAAAAAAAGTAAAATCCAAAACTAAATAAATTGCAGGAAGTGTGTTCGACTTGCAAGAATACAGGCCTTTGTCGTCCTTAGCATATTATCACGCACTCCTTGAAATATTCCTGGGGTATTTCTTATCGTATCACAAGAGGTTATTATTCGATTTCTGAATTCTCCTACAGTGTTTAGGGAAGTAGTATGAACTAAACTTTTGAGATATCCCCATAGGAAAAATTCTAAACTATTTAAGTCTGAGGACCTAGGAGACCATGGTTCTGGCACACTCCGAACTATTCATTGGCAGTTGAATGTATTATTCAAGAATTCACTAGCTTCTCCACTGAAATAAGCTGGTGCCCCGTCATTATGTTTCCCACCAGAAGTGGTAGGCAATAAAGGTAACTCCTCCTCAAGGAATTGCCGATAAGCGGGACCGTTTAGTCTGTTAGGCAAAAAAAATGACCGAATCAAATAATGTACAATTATTACGACCCATACATTTAGCGAGAATTGTTCTTGATGATGAGATTCTTCAATCTAATGGGGGTTTTCCTTAGCTGAATAATGATTTCTGTAAAAATTTGTGATAGCAATTCTCGAAAAGTTAGCTTCGTCAGTGAATATAATTTCACTATCAAAATAATCATTTTCCCTAATTTTATCTAAGATCCATCGGCAGAAATTCAGTCTTGAAGGAAAATCTCGAGGAAGTAGAGTTTGGACACGTTGCATATAAAACGGGTAGAATAAAAAGGCGTGAAGAATCCTCCAAACTAGAAAATGTGAAATATTCAATTGATTTCCAATTTTTGTTATACTCACATGAGAATTCAAATCAATACAATTCAAAACTGCTTCCTGAATTTCTGGAGTTCTCATAGTTTGAGTTGCACCTTTTAAATGGTCATTTTCAGTAAAAGTACCAGTTTCTTTGATCCTTCTATGGATATTTGAAAATGTTCGCATGTCTGGTGTTACTCGATTTGGAAAGCGCACCTGGTAGAATCGCCTAGCTTCTGTTGTATTTCCGTCAGCCAGACCGTACATGTAATGGATATCAGCCAATTCGGCGTTAATAAATTTAGCCATTTTTTCTTACAGCAATAACTTCAAAGATCTTGAATCTAATCGTTAATTTAATGAACAATTAGAGCAGATACTGGTCAACTTTAGCCACTGTCAAAATAAATGAATAAAAAAAAATCTAAGCCTGCTAGTCTGTTTTTTAATTAAAAGTGCTTTCAATTCAGCGAATGCATACAATCGTTTAATCATTTTTGCTCTAGATCAGTTGTAGTTACGAAAAAATTACGAGTGTCGAAAAAACTTTTAAATTGAACGAAAGAAAATGACGAAAATTGATTGTAAGCTGATGAAAATATATATATAAATTCATAAATTCAATATATAATATATATATATATATATATATATATATATATATATATATATATATATATATATATATATATATATATATATATATATATATATATATATATATATATATATATATATATATATATATATATATTTTCTGGTAATGTCGTAAAATTACAAATGCAATAGTTAATGGGTGTACGACAAGGGCAAAATGATAAGCTCACACTTTCATACTTCAATCTCTATATTTCGATCCTAGTTTGGATCTTCCTCAGGAGCGCTAAAACGAAAAACAGTGAAACTTACAATTGGACACACTAAAAGTACCTAACTTATACAAGAAAAAACACAACGAATTGTTATGAATGACCATTACACAAATTAAAAAGCCTTGATTGTAGTCACTTACCGTATTCACGATGAGAAAAAGGCACTGCAAACCAGAAAACCATTCACAGGAGCATATTTTATATTGTCTCAAGTAGCAATTATTGTACAATAATATATAACATTAATTGAGGAAAAAACTGTTATGTGGTATATGTTATATATTATTGTACAATAATTGCTACTGAACATTATTATATTAGGATAGGTTTCTCTATTAAATATTATGAAAATATATCAATCTACCAGAATATATATATATATATATATATATATATATATATATATATATATATATATATATATATATATATACCAACGAGTAGTGTCAGAGGCTTTCTCCTCGGAAAAATCCAATGTACGGACCTTAGTCAAGTAACACATTATAATGATTATTGAGGTTTTCACAAGACACGAAAAACTTCTGAAAGAATCATTTCATTTGAATCTATTCTATATTTTCGAGTAATCTATTGGAAGTTGTAGGAGACATCTTTTTTCCGTTTTTGTTAAATACACACATTCCTTGCATTTTGGAAACTACTACAAGTCGATTGCAATTGAATTAAACAAATTCTTTCCACTTGTTTCACTGATTTGGCTTCTGACAACTCTCAGAATTTTTTCTGTTGATCTTCAAAACAAAACATTTTCATAAACGCGACGAATAATGCGGGTTGTTTTGAATTATTATATGCGTTGTCGATAATTGAATTTGTATGCCTGTGTGAATAAATGACTTGATTTCTGAATAAATGCTAAAAATTGTCATTTTCATCCTATGTCAGCTCAATTGGAGAAAGTTTAGATTTTGAGTTAGTATGAATGTCTTTGAATTAGAAGTAGTGGATAGTTTTGAATTTTATATGATAAACGAGCCGGAATCCATGAAATAATACTCGAAGCTGCCTCAGAATAATAATGTATGAGGGAATATTTGAGAGGACTCAAAACATTATAAAGAGCAATTGAGTATGAATAGCAGTTATTCTAATGATGCGTTCAATATGGATAGAATTGTTATGAGAGAGCGTTAAGTATATTAGGCGTTAAGTATATAAGGCGTTCAGTATTTAAAGCTTTGTATATATAAATACACGTTCAATGGGTCAACTAGTTTCCTCTGTATCCGAAAAGGAATTCACATAATTCAGTTTAAATTTTTTCTTCCGAGATACTTACTACATACAGTCAGGCAGTAACATTGTGTAGCTTACCTGAAAGAGAAAAAGACATATTAAAATCACACTAACTATCCCTGAATTAACGGTTTTCAGATAATTCGTTATAACTAAGAAATATGAAGGTGAAACTATCTGGTATTGGTTACTCTGCTTACCAATCTAAACTAATAAACCCCATAAACAAGAAGTTTAAGACTGAAAGTAATTATTTGATTGAGGAGGTAGCGACTTGATTAACCTTGATATGCATTTTTAAATTAACTAAAATAATGCTGCTCGAATTTTCACCATATTCCAAAACTTAAGGCGCATTTCAATAAACTGTTACTTCATGGAATAGATTAGAGTGTTTTTTTCTATTGTGTGAAGAATTAAGTCATTCATTAATCTCAAGAATACGTACAGCCTCTGGAACGTATTTCTTCTTACCAGTTGGTGGTATTCCATCAAGACCTACGGCTTTATACAGTTCAGTTGTTGAAGAACGCGCCTTGACGTAGGCACTCTGAATTTTACTTCAGAAATATTCGACTGAATATGTGGAATGCTTGCTGGCACTACGTTTGATGTTTTTAAAACAGAATTTTGCGAAATGTGATGATGCGATAGAACCGTCATCTAACCTAATCTAACCGAACCGTCATCTTCAATTGAAATTGGAAAGAGTACTTGCGAAAGTTGTTGCTGAGTACCAGCTTTGATGAGTTCCACTGGTCTACTCTGAAAATCTTTTCTAAATTTTTTATTGAAATAGGTTTCTGCTTTATCAATTGTTGAGTCACAAATTCTCCTGAAACGCACATACCCAGCTTCAGTTCCATCTGTTGGAACTTTCTTCCTGTTCTCATAAGCTCTGTTTTTAACTATAACAGCTTTAAGTGAACTACAGCTTTTGTACACAAGTTTTTTTCGTGAAGATTGAAATGTGAGTGTCCATGTCTGCCAAAATATTCTTAGTGACAGGTTCAGTGTACAGATTGATATCAAGATCTGAGAATCAGTCATCATTGAAGGGAAAAGACGAGAAAAACTCTCGCAGCTCTCCCCAGGATCGGGAAGGCGTTGGCTCTTTAATGTTTGGCTGTACAAAGTAACCAGTATTGGATACAAAGTTGTGGCCGAAGTTGCCTAATGGGGATGAGACCTTCAAACAGTCCCCTTTGAATCCCAGTACGATCCCCCCGGAGATCTAACTGGGGAACGAGCTTAACTGAGTAATTTTTGTCTCGAATGTGTGAATCATATTTTATCTGAAAAAACCTCCGCTCTCTTGAAATCAGACCGTTTGCCAAGAATTCGAAACTAAGTCCCAATTGTCCAATTCACGGAGTATTCACTTGGCGACGGAAGTAGCACCATCTTCCACCACCGTCTTTCTACTACGATAGCATCCAAAGACATGCTTATAAACTAATCAGACTCTACCTTTTGCATTCACTAGAAAAAATGATTTCAAGCAGAATTGTAGATTTGTGTGTTTTTTCAATTTAGCAAAAATGATGGTAATTCCACGAAACCAGCAAAAACGAAGCTGAAAAATTAACTGATGTAGAGTATATGAAAACAAATTTAACACCCGTAGGCTTGCCTCTTTTATGGTTTAAGATCCCGAAAGTACAGCTTGTAAGAAAAAGTACAGAAAAAGCTTTTCTCCAATGACTCCAATGTTGTACTCTTCAATGTATATTGTGGGCATTCATCCACAACTTTTTATCAGAAGTATTTTTCGAGTCATCAGAATAGGTGACCAAAAATACAATTATTGTATTTTTTATTTATTTAGAGGAAAAAGAATTAATAGCTACTTCAGCACAGGTTTTCAGTTGAGTGATATTCGAAAACTTGAAATTTATGTAATTTTCTCGTATAAATCATGAAACTACGGATTTACGATATTTTTATACGGTTTCCTTCTGAAGAATGTTTGGTAAAGCTAAAATTACTGAAATATTTATACCCGAAATTTCAACTCTAATAAAGAGACAACTTCTTTGTCGCATACAACCTGCAGAGATCTTTCTGGAGAAAATCCCGATGGTATTCCTTTACAGTCTCCTTAAATACTATGATCGTAGCTTTCAATTTCTCGGTTGGACAGGTTTCGATATTCAAGCTAAGCTTATGCGGAATCCCTTATTCTGAATCTCTTATCTCATAAAAATATTGATACACATATTACTTTAAGAATTTTCACTTTCATTTGGTCGTGTAAATAGCAATTTTCAAAGGCTCAATTCGATACTGACTTAAATGAAATCAGTTGCCGAGTGAAGAAAGTCATAAAGTTTTCAATTCCTGTTAGAATTTTAACAACGATGTTACTATTTTGCAAAAAACTTCGTGCGTTGCCATTGAATGATTATACAGCAACGAAAAGAGCTGCATTCAGATACAATTAACCTTTATTTCTTGTTGAATATTCGTAGAAATTGAAAAATAACCCTGTTAACCTATTTAGCTGTACGTAGTATTTTGCAAAATAATGAAAATATGAATAAGCGTTCTGTTGTGCTGAGCGGTCCCAATGCAGAGGCTGGACGATTCGAGAATGCGAATATAAAAAAAAGAAATTCGAAAAGGGCATACGTTTTCTAAAAAATACTTACCGCACAATCTTTGAATTAATAATCACTGATTGACGAAATTTTCGTAACACAAAGCAGATCTTCAACTTTTAAATTATTTAAATTTTAATATTAGCAGAAATATTCCTAAAGCCCTAACACGTTCCACTTTTCAATAGCTCAATAATATCATTTAACATATGCAGGTAGTAAATCTAATGCGGATTGTTGTTTATGACTGAAACGTGTTATTTACAATAGTAAATATAAAAATAAAATTATGAATCAATCTTCTGACGAGTTTTGAAGTGAGAGGTTCTACGTGTGCAGAGGAGAAAATGCTTTAACTACGGAAATGTCGGGACAAACGCGCTGCAGTTGCAAAATCTCTCCTGACACATTTTGCTATATTAATGGAGAATTAATAGTGAAACCAAAAGCCTGGCCATTTGCTGGAAATGTTAAAAAAGCCTACTTTCTATATTTTGGTGTTCATTCATTTGGAGCTAAGAACAAATAAAGGGCTCCCCATGTATGCTGTTGTAGTTTTAGGTTAGATTAGTGCAGTGAATGAATGAAAGGAAAAAAGCATGCCTTTTGCAGTCCCTATGGTATGGCGAAAACACACTTATCATCAGACTAGGGGTCTCCAAACTTTGAAGCCTTAGGGCCTTTATATTTTTTGCGGTACGTTCCAAGGGCCAAAACATTTTCAATTTTTCTGCCCACCTAAGCAAACATAGGCGTTTTGCATTTCAACTACTATAGATTGTGTATTCAGTATATTGTGATAAGTAGGGACATCTGTTTGTTTTTTTGTTATTCCTTTAACCTGCTCTATTTCCGCCTCTCGGCCAAAGCCATGCTGGGGAATTCTGTCACCTCATTAACCCAGGAATTTTGCTGAAGCCGTGTCGTCTCGAGGGAAGGGATCTAATCTAATGTCCAACACATCTCTATTAGACAGGACCGACGGCTCCACATCTCCTCCGAAAGATGGATAATTGAGCGATTCCCAGAATCCTAAAAATCGCCCCGACTTTGTGGGGATTGAACTCAGGTAACTCTGTGCAGGAGACGAGCATTGTTTCCTCTACGCCACCGATCCAGTTAAGTAGGGACATCTAGTGGCGAGTAGTAATACTATGCATGTCTGTGATGAAGGTACTATCTATTTCGGCTACCCACTAACTACTAACAGGTGGCATGTTTGAGAATTTCCGCGTTGGTTCGAGAAAGTTCTGGTTTCTGATTAGTTTTTCGATCCATTCTAGATGGTAATAATTGCATAGGTATAAAAATGCTAGCGGCGATAGAGTCAGCCTATCGTGAAATAAAGTAACACCCGTGCATAAGTAAGAGTATTTTGATTACACTTGTTTTATGTTTGATTTATTAGTATGGAAAAGGAGTGAATGCAGAACTTTCCAAGGTCAATGGAACTTTCAGTATTTTGTGATTGAGTGCAAGAATAAGGCGTTTTGTCTAATTTGTAATGAAACCATAGCTGTTCTCAAATATTATAACATTAAACGTCACCATGAATCGAAACACCTACGAAATTACTCTAAAAATACAGGAAGTGGTTTTTCCTAGCCTTGGATGAGTCAGCGGATGTGTCAGATACTGCTCAATTGTTGATTTTTGTTCGTGGAGCAGATAAAAGCTATGACATGTATGAAGAACTGCTTGATATTGATAGTGTTCACGGCACTACAACTGGGGCAGACATTTTTGAGGGAGTTGAAAAATACCATTAATGAAAAGAACCTTCGATGAAAAAATTTAAAATGTATCACAATTGATTGAGACAAAAATATGTGTGGAAAAAATAAAGAAGTGGTCCCAATCGAGTCAAAATAATGGTGGTTCATAACCATTAGTCTTACATTGTATCATTCATCAACAGTCCTTGTGAGAAAAATGTTTGGATTTGTTTGAAGTTCTAAACCAGTCATATCAGTTGTTAACTTCATCAGTTCATCAGAGATTGGAGAAAACGACTTGCCGTATCATACTGCCATATGCTGGCTTAGTTGCAGAAAAGTCCTCGGCCGTTTTTTTAAACTTTGAGCAGAGATCGGAATTTTTTTGAATGAAAAGCATCAACCATGCGCCGATTCAGGAAACAATTAATGGCTGTGGAAATTAGCATTCTATGTTGATTTGACAAATCATATGAGCGAACTAAATTTGAGATTGCAAGAAGAAAATCAATAACTCCCTGATTTATATACCAATATGAAAACGTTCAGCCAGAAAATAATACTATTTCAATCGCAATTACGTAAAAAATTTTTCACACATTTCAAAACATGTGAAATACTTAGCCACACTACAGACACTGAATTTCCCGTCGATTTTGCAGTCGAAACTTTGAATACTTTAGAAATGAATTTCGATTCTCGTTTCTCAGACTTTGATTTGATTGCGGATGCAATTAGGCATTTTCAAAATCTTTTTGATTCTGACGTTGAGACCCTGGCTCTGGAAGTCCAAGTGGAAGTTATTGATTAACAGTGCAATGTTTAAGAACAAATATCAAAATTCATCTTCATTGGAATTTCACAAGTCTTCCACTGATACAATTTGATAATTTGCATAGTTTTGCTCTTGGGTTATTTTCTGTATTTTGTCCTAAGTACGTACTTGTGCGAGAAAGCGTTTTCCAAGATGAAAAGGAGATTAAAAACCCCCATACAGCCTTTGACTCATTTGGTGAAATCAGAATAATCCCACCATAGTATAACTCCTTAGCATCCCTTATGGTCGAATCATATTTTTTCTTAACATTTTTATAAGCATTCAGATATTCTCTACGAGTCCTAGATATAACATACAAGTTATCCAAAACACCTTTCAATTATTGAATATGAGGAGTACTCCTATAATCAACATTAAAATTAGATTTGGTAGAAACTGTTCTAATAGGAAAATCACTTTGGAAAACGTCATCAAAGTGTGATGCACAGCAGTCCCACTTATGATTAATCCCATCACTGGGCAAGTTCTTTAAGAAACACCAATCACGGAAAGATGTTCAAAAGATTACTTAATGGACTTTTACCTGTCACTTGATATTATGCTTAACAGATCATTCATTTGAAATGTGAATCTCTGCCCAGAATGGTCAGAAACATGTTGTTCCTCAATAACAACAGACTCACCTGAAATATTTGTCAGTGTATTATCCAGACATATTGCTGATGTGGCAGTCACTCAGGTGGGTTACCGAATTGTAGCTCGAACATTGAAACTATCCAGAAGGGACAGAAAGGCCTGAGCTTCTCTAGTATTTGACAAGAAGCATTCATTGAGAATAATTGAGAATAATTTCTAAATTATCAAGAAAAACGTCAACATCACTAACAATGCCCATTTCTGGACAGTATATATAAACACGAATAAGCTTCTTTGAACTTGATGTATTCTGCACCGCATATCATTCAAATATGTATGGAACACTAATAATGCTGAAATCCTACCTATCTCTTAACTAAAATTTTTCCTTGATATATGTCGCACAACCTCCATGTTCGCCCTCCTCACGACATAACTCAGAGGCCAGAGTATAGCCACTAAGAACGTAAGAACTGAGTTGTGCAGAGGACTTCCAATGTTCAGTGAATGAAAAAAAGTCTACTTTATGACTCAGTGCCATGGTAGATAATTTATTAAATGAGGTTTCAATAGACTGATTTTCATGAACACAGATATATTTGTCTACACTTTCAAATATTCGGACCGTAGCCGCCAGACTGATTTTCATGAACACGGACCGTAGCCGCCCTACGGAACATTCAGCTTGCTTGGCTCCTGTAAAATATCCAAATTACCATGAAGCTTTTTGAAGACATCAATTCGAAAACGACGTACGCCAACTCCAGGAGACCAGAACGATGGCTCATACAATTCTTCCTTTCTGCCTAACGGAGCAGTTACTGTAACCTACATTTGCTACTACATAAATATGGATTGAGTTATTTCCCTATCTAGGGCGTGGTTCAAAACAAGTAGCAGAATCCCAGAAGTGAAATAACATGAAAATCTTCCAATTGCTATATAATCGAACTGAACATGTATATTACATTTGTGAAATTTTAAGGGCGCCACTAGTTTGTTATTCAGAAAACTAGAACTAGGTTAAACAAATAAGTGGTTATGTAATGTTACAAGTTTTTAACTTCGGATTATAGTTTTGGCCAAAACCTGTGACCCTTACAGCTGTTAAAGTTTACACATTTAAAAACCAAACAAAATATGCAAGAAATCAATATACCAATTAATTACACACTTTTCTATAATTGCCACCAATACAGTTCATTCCCAACTTTTATCGAAAGTAAGACTATACACAAAAAATTTTGTAGGTTTGTACACTGAGAATTAAGACAAATTCGTATACCCCTCGTATATTCTAAGCAAATGAGTAATATCAGTACAAGGATCGGAATCACTCAATGAAAATAACAGAATTATACATGATAATTATGATTGATAAAAGAACTAACTTGGACTTAGATATCAAATGAGTGAATTATACTGAATTCGATTTTGCATTCAGTGTTAAGTATTTAGGAAAAGAAAATAATGCTTTCAATATTCTGTTGATAATATGACTGAAAAAGGAATTCACTGAAATGAATTTTCTCATCCGAGAAAAAAACTAGGATTGTTCAGAGAAAATTCATTCTCTATAAAAGTTTGGCACTCAAGAGTACAAGAGAAAAATGGAGTCACTGAGGATTAATTCAGCAAACGAAGAAGAAACTGATATTTTACGGGAAAATCGAACGGCGAAAACTCAGCAAAATTCTGCAAATTTTTGGCTCCATAAGAATACGTCAGATATATAACCTGGTTGGTATTTTTCTCTACAGAATAATGCCAGTCCGGACTTCTTTTGAAAGTATTATCGTAGCTACTTTCTCAGCAACAATGACAGCCAATTATGACCCGAAATGTCGAAGGAAGTACACAGGTACAGGTTCCAATCCTTGTGGGAAATCAAAATCATCAACGAATGTTGAAGTCACCAGCAAACCATTAATAGAAGTTGAGAAATTCTTTTTCGAAACATCAAAATGAAGAGATCAATGAAATATCACTGTATTCTTCCAGAATTTGACACAACAGTTTTTACACCAAATCTTATAATCAATTTATCAAAAGTGATCGAAAAGAAAAACTAACCTCCTGGAGCGGATACCGCGATAAGGTTCAAGAAGTGGTATCGGGCAACTCGAATGCAGTGCATGTTTTACGTCCTTTATTCAAGCGAAGCGGCTATCTTTCTCATTCTTTGCAAGTAAAGAGGATCAATAGATTCAACAAAACTGTTGCGTTCAAAATTAATTCCTTAATTTAAGAACGTGACATGACCAGAGACTGTTTCAAAGAACTTTTATTGGTATGGCCAATTTCTCGTTACAACACTATGCATATTTGTGAACACGTTCCAAAAGGTGAAGTCAAAACGCATTTTATTTCTTTATACCCCATAATGATTCTAAAACATCTATAGATCATAATCGGCATCACTTGGAAGACTGAACCTGGCCATCGGGGCCCTCTTGGTCAAACAGAGATGGAATTTGAGGAAACATCGCAGATTATGTATTTTTTTATTATCTCCTTAGTCCCTTTCATGACCTTGCTTGCTTTGTAAAGTCTTTTCTTAGATTTGTTTAGACATAAAAAAAGTATAACTGTGGAAATCTTTTTCTGCTGGTTTTCTTCTTCCATTGTTACAGATTCATGTCTCAATCCCCCTTCCTTTCACCCTTGTTTTGGAAATCATGGAATGCAAGAGAGAATAAAGCGACTCAGCAGAAAAATCTTTGGTACCATTTATGTACACATGACACTAACACAACATAAACAGACAAGCTATTACTAGTGCAATAGCGACAGGAAACGAGTTTATTCCTCAGGTTTTTACTCGTTTATTGAATCATATACAAGATAGAATGGTTCCCCTGTTACATTTCCTGAGCTCACACTTGTGTTTTTTCTGACACACCAAAATTATAGATATAAGCATTTATTGTGAAGACAATTATTCAAATTTCTGTAAATCCTCCCTTTTCGAAAGAATAAATATATACCCCATTGATGCAATTTTGTTGCAAAATTCAAAATTCGTGAAGTTTGGATGATGACAAGACAGCAGGGATCGACCCAAATTATGAATTCATGAATTGGTTAACATATAATTATTCCGAAAATCACGAAAGGTATAAGGGATTATGTGTAAATATTGAACAATGCATCCTACTGTGTTCATTTGGCTCTATCAAAGCTTAACCACAATTGATAAAGAATTTACATCTGTAATTGAGCATTTCTGTTCGTCGACTGTCACTGTGCGAAGCCGTCATCCCTGATAAATTCGTAACACTAAGCTAAATAGACTAAAACAAAATATTTCTACCCCATAAAACAGAATTCAACGTTTAAAATTCGCCTCAACATCAGTTTCTCCTTTCCGTTCGAACGAACTCGATGCGGTTTTTAAACGTAAAATAGAGAGGAATAAAAATCACGCCAAAAATACCACCAACATGAAAGGAAGGAATTGACAGGACAAAAGCCCATACGTGCTTATTACTCGTGACGTTAACGTAACGCCCTAAACACCCTCGTAAAAGCCGATATTCGGAAACTTGAATCAGCCCTACAATCCTACATTGAAGTGATATAATAACCGAGTCCTCAGATCGATGTTAGATGGAAACGGTGGAATATTTTTTCATTTTGTAGCGTTGATTGTATTTCGAGGGTTACTGAAAACAACTTGTGATGTATCAAAGAGTAATATCATTGGGAATTATATTCCGTAACACGTAATAATGCTCATGCCTGTTGCGTGGAAGCAATTGGAGAGATCTAGGAAAGTCTGGCTCTTAACTAAAGTGGATTTGCTTTGGGGGAAACGCAGAAGAGTTTCCAGTAATGAGCTACCTAATCGATTACATTATTCATCAGAAAGTTTTTCACTGAGTTGATATCTTACATCTACAAGTTCTTTGAACAACAGTTCAGCTGAAAAACATCTTTTCTTCTTGAAAAATAAACATTTGTGAATTTTTTATAAAATTAAGAATATAACGTGTACTGTTGCACATGATTTATTTGACTAGAAAAATGAACTTCTGAATAAAAATACACATGAAATGAAAACAATACTTAGTGCCGAACGCAATTCTTCATCGTCAAAAATTGTGGGAGAATCCAGGTATTAAAGTTAGTCTGTATTATTGAAGTCGAAAGGCCTTTTTTGGGAATAATCCGAGGGGATAACGGTAGTTTGAACCGGGCGGAGAAGAAGAGAAGGGGCGAAAGATCGGGGGTCGAAGGCCCACGCGACTATTTTTTTCCCGAGGGGAAAGTTTGGAGGAAGGTCAGTGTCAATTTTGAAGCCCCTAGCTCGAACGATTGAGCCCTGACGATTTTTCGAACATTTTCGCTGAAACGTCGGCGAGAGTGAACGGAAAGTCAAAACGGCGAGATTTCTTTGGAATCGGAAACTTAGGTCTTTCGGAAGGCCATCGGAACGAGCGAAAATTCCCAAAGAAAGCTCCTAAAAAGCGAAAATGAAAAAGATTTCCAAATTTTCGCGAGTGGTGTGGATAATTTTGTCGGACTTTTGTCTATACAAATTTTTGCATAGCGTTAGATCGTTTCATAACCTGGACAAAGGGAAAGTCTCGACTTTCGCATTTTGCGCCGTAATACTTTCGGTTCCGTTAAACCACGGGAAAACTGGAAAATCTTCGATTCAAGGAAGGGCTATCGGTAAAACTTCGCTGCATTTTCCTTATTCCGAATATACCAAAGAGCCAGAAATTAAAGAACGTGAAGCTGTCAAAATAAGTGGTTTAATTACAATTTGTAATATTTATCTACCAAATAGTCAAGAACTAGACACACAAGAGCTCTCGAACATCATATCACAACTACCAAAACCATTCATAATCGTAGGAGAATTCAACAGCCACAGTCCTCTTTGGGGATCTAAATACATTGACACAAGAGGAAAAAAAATTGAAGAATGGATAATGGATGAACAGATTATATTGCTAAACAATGGACAAGCTACACATTTCACTACAGCAACAGGCGAAACAAATTGCATTGATCTGACCTTAGCAGCCCTGATATTGCACATATGATTAACTGGCGTGCAAGCGAAGATTTACATAATAGTGACCACTTCCCCATCAAAATAACTATCGAAACATCGAATCGAAAAAGACAAATAGAACAACCTAAATGGATTTTCAGCAAAGCTGACTGGAATTTATACGAACTGAGTATAGAAAGTGGTCTGGAACGCATCAAATCAAACTTAAATGACGAACACGTCCCCATTGATGTCATAGTTTCAGAATTTACGGACATAATTAAACGAGCGGCTGACATATCCATCCCAAAGACGACAGGTAAACACAACAAGCCAAAAGTACCATGATGGAATGATAAATGCAACGAAGTGACCAAAAACAAAAATAAAGCCTTCAACAAATATAAGAAAAACAAAACAAGAAACAAAGAGCTTTGGCAAGAAGAACAACAAAAGAAAGTAAGAGAGATAGTTGGCGACAATATGTAGCCTCCATAACATTTGATTCAACGAATATGTGGGAAAAAATTAAATCAGTTAATTGAAAATCATACAGTGGAAATATCACTTCTATACGAACCAGTGATGGGCATATAATCACTAACACAACACAAATTGCCAACCACTTAGCTGACACCTTTGCATCAAACTCCAGCAACATTAATTATTCCCAAGAATTCATTGAGCATAAAAATAGCTTCAGCCCGCCCCCGCTTAACCACAACGACAATTACTATATAGGCTTAAACGAACTGAATAACGAAATCCGAAAAGAAGAAATTCTAGAGGTACTATAAAAAACCAACAACTCAAGCCCTGGACCAGATGGAATCCCAAACATTCTTCTTAAAAAGCTTCCTCAAGCGGGCCTTGAACACATTCAAAAACTGTTCAACATTATTTATACTGAAAATAAATTTCCTACTGGTTGGAGAGAGGCGGTAGTTATACCCATACTCAAACCGAGCAAAGAGAGTGGTGATGCTAGAAACTATCGCCCCATATCTCTCACCTGTACGATCTGCAAAATTCTCGAAAAAGTTTTGAGTCAAAGATTGAGATGGTTTCTGGAAACAAATAATGTTCTGTCTACCAAACAATATGGATTTCGCCAAGGAAGGTCAACGATGGATCATCTAGTCGACCTGGAAACCAACATATGTGAAGGACTAGCCAACAGGTTTCACACAGTAGTGGTATCTATGGACATTGAAAAAGCCTACGAAATGGTTTGGAAGTAACGCATCATAGTTCAACTGTCCAAGTGAGGAATTGAAGGTAAATCATTGAACTTTATTAAAAATTTCCTTAAAGATCGAGTTATAAGAGTGAGAATAAATGGCATGCTCTCTAAGTCAACATTCATGGAAAACGGGGTACCTCAGGGGTCAGTATTGAGCATCTTGTTGTTTTTAATTGCCATAGATGAGATAATAGCGAAAGTAGAGGCGCCGGTCAAAGCGCAACTATTCGCCGACGATGTAACACTCTCTGTTAGCGGCAAAGTTTTAGCAAGTTTAATCACCGTTATGCAGTCAACCATTGACAAAATTACTGAATGGACAAAGACATCCGGATTCAAAATCTCACCCACTAAAACAAAACATATGAACTTTTCACGCACTCATTCAAACCAACAAGTTCTGCCACTCTACCTAAACGGACAACACATAGAACAGGTGAAAACTCTGAAAATCCTTGGATTACGGTTCGATGACAAACTCACTTGGGTCCAACACATAAAGAAAATTAAAACCGAATGTCAAAAAAAACTTAATATCATTAAAACGCTATCTTCACTACACTGGGGCGCAGACAGGGAAGTACTCATCACTACATATAAGGCTATCATACAATCGAAACTAGACTACGGTTGTATCATATATGATTCAGCAAAAGAGAGCACCTTAAATATGCTAGACCCGGTTATTAATTCGGCTTTAAGATTATCCATTGGAGCATTTAGAACTAGCCCCACCTACAGCATTCTGGTTGAATCAAACTCGATGCCTCTAAGTTTCAGGAGAATGGAATTATGTTTGAAATATGGCATAAGGATATCAAGACAATCAAAAAATCCGGCATATAAAGCCACGTTCAAAGAGAATTTCCATGATCTGTACGATAAACAATTTAGAACACCTAAATCACTCAATTATAGATTGAAAAAATACCTGAGCAAGACCAGCATTACCTTACCCCTAACAAATGAAAATATTCATCAAACTCGGCCTCCTTGGACGACGAAAGCACCTAAAGTAAACCTGTAACTGCAAGCACTCGGCTCGAAAGCCAACACCAAACCAAGCCACTACCAACGTTTGCACGACAGAATCCGCAAAAACCATCCAGACCACAGTTACTATTACACTGACGGATCAACAACCAATGAAGGCGCGGGATGCTCAATAGTGCTCGACACCATTGAATCACAGGTGTGGTCTTTCAAATTACCCAGTGACACAGCAATATTTACATGCGAGGCCTTCGCCATTCTAAAAGCTCTCGAGATCGCGCGTGAAAAAGAAAAATTCTTAATTCTCACCGATTCGAAAAGTGTTCTATCAGCCATAGGTAATTATCACTCAACGAATATATTAATAAAAAAAATCCAGAATATCCTATATGAATATCAGACGGTCAAACAAATTACGTTAGTATGGGTCCCGTCCCACATGGGTATCCGAGGAAACGAAATAGCGGATGACAGCTCTAAAACTTCCATAACACATGGGACAAGGGCAGGGGTAGATAGGACAATACAAGAGCTACAAAAAATAGTTAAAACTGAAATTAATGAATTATGGAACAGAAAATGGGGTGAAGGCATGCCGAGTAGAATATCTGAAGTTAGAAGCAATGTCCACGAAGCTTTTCCACATCTGGAAATCCGCAGGCACCAAACAATCATCCAGAGACTCCGAATAGGTCATACAAATATAACACATTTACACCTATTGTTAAACGAAGAACCACCAATCTGCGATGTCTGTAGAGAACCACTAACGGTGAAACACGTATTATCAATCAACATGCCTCAAGTATTATAATCAGCGTAACCAATTTTTGACCAACAACTTCAAGGACAACCAGAAAAAACAACAGCAGTGTCTAAAGACGATACAGTTTCTTAAATCCATAGGATTATACACACTTATTTAAAACAGTCTACAAGAAATTGCTTAAGTATTTATTATCCTATTACTGTATGAATAAACCATTGTGATACTGTTGAATGAGCAGTCGCTAATGACCTCGATGTAGATGCGATAAATAAAGGCAAAAAAAAAAAATAAGTGGTTTTCTTTCATCCGTCCTACTTATACGGTGTTACCGGAAGAATGGATTCGGATGTTGAACTATTCCTACATATCTCGAGATCGGACCCGCGAGGAGAAATCGTTACTTTATGATTTAATTTTCGAATTTGGGACGAATTTTGAGACCCAGATTTTCAAGAAAAAGACCGGAAACACGGGGGTGGAGCCAGTCACTCTCCTACAGCCCCTTAAATCACTATTCAATATCGGAAATGAGCTTTATAAACATGCAAAAATTTAATGCTCTCTCTTTTGAATGAAAATAGTGAGATAGAAATAGTTAGTAACTTTTACTTTCACCAACATAATTTCGGTATTACCAACATCTAGAATAAAGTGCTCTCTCTCTTCTGAATGACAATATGAGACGGAATGAAATATCCATTACGTCTAATCGAATTTAATCTTATTTCAATTAGTCTTATATTCAATCTGTCAAAATAAATAGTTCCGAGTTTCATTTGTATGAAAAGTTTGACGAAACTTCGAATAAACTTTTATAAGAATGTGAACGTAGTTTGATGTTTATTTCATCAATTTTATGTATATTTTCTTCAAAGAAAGAAATAACTTTCAAAATTCCTAAATTTAACATTTCGTGGTTATTGTAACCTGAATATTGTGATTCAAATGTTACAATGAAAAGAAGTTAAGGAACCTTACAATAATGTTTGAAAGGTAAGTGAATGAAGTTTGAGGTTTATTTATCTAATTTAATGTATTGTTTTCTTCAGCTTGCTCAAGAAATGCACTCAGAATTCACATATTTAATTCTAACTACTATGCGTTGAATAATTCATGAAAATTCTAGGATTTTTCAACAAATCAATTGGGACTATCTTACAAAATGATGGGATATCCTTTGAGTTACAATTATTAGGTATGGTATTCTGTTTAATAATATTTTTCTGAAAGAAACTCGAAAATGTTTTCGTTAGGTCATTAAAAGTATGTATCATATGAATATCAAAAGATATCCACTAAAGGTTACATCTGTATTGAAATATTTCAAACTGGATGTCAATAAGACGTTTCAAAACGAATTTTCGTTTCAGTTTATTCAAGAAGAAGTACGTTTCTATCCTACAATTATCCAAATGTCAAAGTATATGAGATTCAATATGTTTGACAATGTTCAAGTTTGAACCAAAGAAAATAAGATCTCATAACTCTGTGGTTTTGTATCACTGAAAGTTGACCTAACCTAATATATTTGGAAAATAGGAAAGAAATATATGAGAAATATGAATCATTTATCTTTCAATTGAATGATCACTTTGTCAGTGGTTTGAAGGTGAGCTGTTATTTTCAATACAAATTTAGTAGTTATTATTGTTGAAATACTTATTTTTAGGTTGCAATCCATTTGTGGAGAGTGTGAAAAGATCTACTGTAAAAAGGTTGGAAAATAATATTCAACCTATTATATGAGGGCACTCAATAAGTAATAACTGCAAAGTTACATGTTGATGTTATACATCTCATCAGATCTTGATGGACTTCTGAATACTCAGATATTCTTCTGTGTCATTGCACGAAAGGTAATTATTGTGAGTTCCTTTTATTCATAACACAATGTCACTCTTTCTCAGCTCGAAAACAGTATTTATGCTAGAAACTTCATCATCATCTGTCAACCATCCTAGTCCACTGCTGAACATAGGTCTTCCTCAACGATCTCTATTCCTCGCGATTTTGGGCCGGATTTATCCAGTTCGTACACACTCGCTTGATATCGTCTTTCCAACGAGCTGGTGGACGTCCTCTACTTCTGTGGGCTTCATCTCTGGGACGCCACTCCAAAAGACGATTTGTCCATCTACCGTCCGTGGTTCGTGCTAGATGACCGGCCCAGTTCCACTTAAAATTAACAACTCTCTCGAGAGTATCCTGGACTCTAGTCCGTTGGCGTATGATATGGTTGGGAAATCTGTCCCGTAGTGTTATGCCTAACATAGCTCTCTCCATCTTACGCTGAGCAACACATATTTCATAAGCTGATTTCTTTGTTAGGGTCAGGGTTTCTGCGCCGTACGTAAAAACTGGTAAAAAGCATTGATTGTATACTTTACGTTTTAAAAAAATCGGTATCTCTGATTTGAACAGATCTCTCAGTTTCCCAAATGCAGCCCATGTCAGTCTTATTCGCCTTCCTATTTCTGTTGTTTGGTTGTCCCTGCCTATAGTTATCTCATGCCCCAGATATTTGTATGACGTTACTTGTTCAACAATTTCACCATCGATGGAAACAGGTTGGCTTGGTACTAAGTTGGTCATCATCTTAGTTTTATAACATATTTATCTTCAATCCGATTTTACTGGATTCCTCAGACAACTGCAAGAGCATCTCATTTGCATCATCTAATCTGTTTGCTATAATGACGATGTCGTCGGCGGTACGAAGATGACTTAATTGCTCACCATCCACATTTACTCCCCTCTGATCCCATTCCAATTGCTTGAACATATATTGTAATAGGTTTGGGAACAACTTCAGGGAAATAGTATCACCCTGTCTTACTCCACCTCCGATCCTGAATTTTTCTGTAGAATTGTGAAGGCACACTTATGAAGTGGCATGCTAATATATATATTTAATGATGGCAGTGTATCTATGATCTATTCTACAGTCAGCCAACGCTTCAAGCATAATCGCCTGTATCACGGTATCGAAGGCTTTCTCGTATTCCACGAATATGAGAACCAGAGGCAAGTTGTATTCTATGCTCTTTTCATTCAAAGTCTTGAGAGTTTGGAGATGATCATTAACACCAAATGTTGCCCGAATTCCGGCCTGCTCTCGAGGTTGGTAGGTGTCCACTTTGTTTGTGAGGCGCTTCGTTATTATTTTGGTGAAGAGTTTGTATAAGTGCGATAGAGAGCTTAAAGGTCTATATTTCGAGAGATTTGTGGGGTCTCCTTTCTTGTACATAATTATTATTATAGCATTATGCCAAGACTCTGGTACTTTTGCTTCAGCTGAACATTTATTGAAAGGTTTCGTTATTTCACGAATCAGATTTTCACCGCCTATCTTCAAAGCCTCCGCAACTACTCCATCTTCCTCTGGAGTTTTGTTGTTTTTATATCTGATAGTGCCTTTCGGACCTCATCAGCTGTTATTTCTGGAGGTCCTCCGCACCCTGATTCATAACATGAGGTATGCGATTGTCTTCCTCGTTCTCGCGCTTCAGGCTTCGATACAAATTGGAGTAAAAGTCCTCGACAACCTTCACTATTTCGACTCTATTTGTTATAATTGAACCATATGGATCCATTAGTTTGTGAATGGTACGTTTTCCCAATGGAGTCTTCCGTCGTAGTACCATCACGCTTTTATTTTGTTTTATAGTTTGAACTGCCAAGCTTTTATTCTGCTGTCTATTGTGCGAGATATCTTGCGGTTAAGTATTTTCAGTTCTTTCTTGTCTGCTGTGTCCTTGCTTAATAGTTCTCTTCTGGTCTTCATCATGCGTTTCGTTGTCCCACTGATTCTTTCCTGTTTTCTGTTCAAAGTGCTACAATGTTTGTCCATAGCTTGTTTTATTGATGTTGTAGTCGTTGTGCTGATCGATATTCATTGCACAAAAGCTTCTCACTCAAAGTTTCACGAAATGCCGCTTCATCAGATACCTGTGCCCATTTGTTATTTTTAACCCCTCCTGTCATTATAAGTTTGTTCCTTTCACGTTTTAAATTGATCATACATTTAGCCCTCACCATTCTGTGGTCACTTCCAGTTGAAAATTTGTTGAGGACCGAAACATCCTTAATAACTTCCTTTTTGTCAGCTATAATGAAGTCAATTTCATTTTTGGTGTTACCATCTAGGCTCGACCATGTCCATCTTCTCTGCGGAGGTTTTTGGAAAAACGAATTCATCGCACATAAGAAAGTCTGAGAGCATGGTTCCTCTTTTATTCCGTTCCCCAATTCCATGGCACCCTAAGGATGCTTCGGTGTCATTTCCTTTCATACCGAGCTTAGCATTGAAACCTCCAACCACAAAATTGTAATAGGCTGGAGTCCTCTTCATAGCGAGGCGAATATCTTCGTACACCTCTTCAACCAGCTCATCTGCGTGAGCACTGGTAGGCGCGTATACTTGAATTATCTTCATGTTGTACCTTTCGTTCAGCCTCAGGATGACATAGCATACTCTAGTACTCAGGCTTTCGATTTTCACAACATTCTTCACCAAACGTTTATTAATAATAAAGCCGAATCCACCGAGAGATATATTATATTCGCCCTTCCAATAAAATAGATTTCCGGACATTAAAGTGATCAAACTCTCGCCCTTTCTTCTCACTTCACTAAGGCCCACAACGTCCCAGTGTATGCGATCTAATTCTTCTTCCAGCTCATCGATTTTACAATCTGCTAGTAATATTCTTGCGTTATAAGTGGCAATATATACGGTTCGTCTTTTATGGTAGCCTGGTCCAACCCGGTGATTCTTAGCACCCTCTGGTTTCTTACTTTTCCGACAGCTACCGTTGTCGGGGTAAGGAAACCCGCCGGGACTGAGGGTCCAGTTTGAGTTTTGCGTTTCATAGTTGAGGAGTTTTTGGCCGATACCTATCACGCTGGCCACTGCGGGTTGATAGGGAGAAACTTTATGCTGGTAGATTATTTTCCAACATTTCTAGTTCACATTGTTAGCAGGACCTATTCTGGAATTCTCATTTCAAAAACGCCCTTCCATTGCGTCCCACCATGTATAATCTCAGTAGAATTCTAAATCGTTTGATTTGTTTATTAATTGATATGGAATTTCATCAAATAAAAGCCTCTATAATTAAAATGAACTTACAATTGTATTTTCTTACATATTCCGATGAAGGAAACAACAAGACTGGAAATCAATTTATTATATTTGCTTTTAAATTTCATATATCATTCAGCTTCTCGCGGCGAGAGGGTAACCGAGCGAAAATATTGAAATTGTAAGAGATCTGTGACAGCCGTAATAAAAATGGAACAACAAGGGATATAAGGAACAAAGTTACGCAATGTCGCGAACGTATGCGATATACAAATGCTACAATTCAAAAAACAAATAGGAGCCGTGGAAAGTCTAGCTGCTCAGTAAACGGTATGATAATTTTCTGTCTGAAAATTCACGTATGAAGCAGAATCTTTCCGAATGAGGAAGTGTATACATTTCAAAGTAGGCAAATACATTCAGAGTTGACCTACTTTGTCATGTTCCACTCTTTTTGTTGGACCTATACATTATAACCCCAACACTGATGTGAGAACTATGCTGAATGGAATCTTCAAATGAACTTATATATGCATGTGTCTCAGGCATTCTCTGTGAAATGAAATGACTGAGTACGTGCAATATTTCTCAAAGGACATGGATTTGTCAGAAGGGCTCAGCTGTACCGAATGAAATTCCGCCATGAATTTTTCATACACACCTTACGCTGCAGTTTCTATAAAATTTTTGTCAAGCTAACACAGAAACTCAGAATTCTATCCAGTATTTTGTTGCTGAAGGCATTTCTGCTCATGAAACTTATTCTAGGATACTGAAATGCATCTTTTTAAAACTAGAGTGAATTTTATAGACAAGTGTCAGATCTACCTTTGCGGTATATTTAATTGTGACGTAACTATACCACATTTTATTGATATTTTCTGGTGGCTAACCGAAGATCAATTTACTGAGTGAATAAACTATGAATTTTTACATGGGTTCAATATATACAATTATTTAAGCACAACCACATTTATAGTATGATAAGAAATGTTGAAATATCACCACATATTTGGCATATTGTACTCAGTCGTCACTGAGATTTGAAACTGTGAATTTCAAAATTTAAAAGAGTCTATAATCATAAATGAAAATGCCTTACGTTTGATTGTCCGATGTGCAGAGGTAGGGTGTATCGTTTTAGACTTTTTCTCGAAATTCAAAAAAGTATAGTGCAGAAAAGTTGCATTTGGTGGCACCGAGCATCTGTGATTTTTTTCAGACCTAGGGGTCGCGCAATGCCCTTAAAGTTTCTTCTGTTGCATATAGGCAACCCGCACAATTTTGCGATTTCAAGTTATATCAGAGTTCTAAAGTCGATTTTCTTGCAGTTTGTTTATGTGTATTTGTTGTCTTTGTGGTATAAAGGAATAAAAGACTACGATGTAACGAATTAGAGGAAGAAAACAAGAAATTATAAATACCAGGGTGCTATTTTTCTCGTATTTGGTTCGGTAGGGTTCTTTATACTAAGTGCGTCAAGCAGGAACAGGCTACTCTTTTATTATTAAATGTCAAGCATTGGCAACACTGGGAGTGGGGTAGCTGCATCGTTTCTTGGCCATGTTTCACCTTCATCCGGGTCCGCTGATGATATCGTCAAAAGTATTCGATTTTTTTTTTGATCAACAGAAAATCGATATTTCTAAGTTAACAGTGCTGGGATGTGACGGCACTAACGTCAATACTGGTCGGATCCAAGGTGTGATGCGACTCATAGAGATAGCTTTCAACGCTCCTGTGCAGCATGTTGTTTGTCAACCTTTCCGACATCTCATGCGATATTTAGACGGAGAAACTAAAAATCCACAAGCAACCGGTGGACCCATTGGAGAAGCTATTTTACAATGCGAAAATCGACGAGTGACGAAGTTTGACGCCATCCCCGTTGATTGGATAGAAGACACGGAAGGTTTGACAGATATTAGCACCGATCAGAAATACCTCCTACGTTTATGTACCGCTGTCTCAAGTGGATATTGTCCAAAAGAACTCAGCAAGCAGAAAACAGGCCCTGTTGTACGATCTAGGTGGTTAACAACAGGTAGTAGAGTATTACGATTATACATTAGTACCGAAAAGCCTTCGGAGGTGTTTCGCCAGTTGGCTTCGTATGTAATGAAAGTTTACCAACCGTTTGGTACTCATTAAAAAAAGAACCTTCGATTGCCCAGGGTCCAATACATTTATGGAAGTTGATTCGATTGTCACGCTACCTGCCTCTCAAACTGCGGAATATTGTGGATAAGGTTATTCAGAAAAATGCCTATTTTGGACACCCTGAGAATGTACTGTTCGCTATGATCAACGATGGCAATCCCGACACGAGAGCTCTTGCTTGGAGAAGAATGAAAAGGCAAGATTGACGAAGACAACACGGAAGGGAATACGCGCCTTCGAATTGCCCAAACTGAAGTTCAACGCTGAGCACTACTACGATCTCATAGACTGGTCTTCGCACCCTGTGATCGAGCCCCCTCTAACCCGATCACTATCACCCGAAGAAATAGAAGAAAATATGAGGAGTCGAGCATTCTGTGATAAGGAATTAACCGCTTTACCCTGCCACACTCAGGCTGTCGAAAGGCTGGTAAAATTAGTAACAGAAGCTTCTTCCTCTGTTTTAAGGCCACAATCTCGTGACGCGTACGTGAAAGCAAAACTGGAGTCCAGACAACGGATGCCATCTCTACATACCAAAAAGGACTACGCCGTTGCACAAGAAGAGCGGAAGCGTCCAAATTCTGATTTTCAAAATTTAATTTTACCAAAGCTGCATTAACGTTAAATTGTATCCATGCTATATTAACACTTGTTTGTAACAATATTGTTTTGGCTTTAATTGTATTAATCTTCCATTACCATTTAATCCCAACAAAGCAAATATTATAATTAAAATTTTAATTTATAATGATGTTTAACTCTAATATTGTATTGTACAATAAAAATAAAAAAAGAGCCTAACAATACAGCGAAATCCTTCTTTCATTTATACTCCATAAAAAAAACAACTAAAAACAAGAGAAAGAGTTCAGAAATGTAACTTTAGAACCCTAAAACAGCTTGAAAACGTAGGATTGTTGTGCGGGTTGCCTACACACAACATAAGAAACTTTGAGGGCGACCCCTAGGCATTGTTAAAAAATTCTGGAAAAAATCACAGATGCTCGGTGCCACCAAATGCAACTTTTCCGCACTATACTTTTTTGAATTTCGAAAAAAAGTCAAAAACGATACACCCTCGCAGAGGGGTCAAATAATTGCTCTCGTTGAAGAAGGGGTGGCACAGAGGGATATAGCGGCCACAATTATGGTATCACAGGGGGTGATTTACGTGGAACTACAATCTCTGTAAAATAGGCCTGGAGGAAGTGGTAGGAAGATCACTTCTCGAGAACAAGACCGCTTTTTGTGCCAAATTGCAAGAAGAAACCCTAGTCCAGGGCGATTTCTGGAAGTAACAGGCATCAGTATATCGATACGTCAAAGACGTTGTACTAAAGCTTAATACAGCAGAAGGCCCTCAAGAGTTCTAGAGCTAACCAGACAACCAAAAATTAACAGACTTAATTGGTGTGTCGAGCACCAAAGTTGGAATATTGAGAATTGGCGAAATGTTCTTTTTTCGGATGAGATCAGAATTGGTTTACGATCAGATGACCGCCGTATTCGGGTTTTAAGGGGTTGAGAAAGACAAGCTAGACTCCGAGTATCGAGATAGATTCCGAAATATCAAGAGGGCAGTGTGATGTTTAGGGGTGGCATTAAGCTGGAAGAATAAACAGATTTGACTTAGTTTTCTGCGAGTATATGCATGCCTAATCAGATACAGGCTTGTATCAGGGCTAGAAGAGGTTATACAAGCTACTGAGGTCGAGAAAAAATATTTACCCTGTGAGAAAACAATAAACCTTAATTTTTTCTATTTTCGATTGAAATATCTCGAAAAGGATCAATTTTAACAATCCTTCGAAATTTCAGAAATCCCGGAGGTAATATTTTAAATATCGGGCGATTCTATATAAATTTGGTTGTGTGTACCATATTGGTACTAAGCGAAATGCCTAACAGTATAATACAATAATTATGGGATAGAAATTAAAGGAACAACTTAGGTTAATCAAAGTTTCTCTATGTTGAAAGTATGAAAACAAAATGAAAAATATAGTCTGTTTGGAAAAGACGTATAATAATGAAAGCTCATTAAGAATGCAAATCCCTTAGAAATCTGGTACGTAGGCCAATTCAATATCCAATGTAACGCGGAGGCAAAATTAGCGGAACACTCGAAAATTTAACCAAATTCGAAGTCCGATATTTTTCCTAATTCTCAACCGATTTAGATGATTTTTTCGGCAAGTTATACATCAACTCTTCTGCTTTGTAGAAATTATAAGAAAAAACAAAAAAAATCTGAAAAAAATTTTATACGGGGACAAAACTAAAAGTGTTTTTTTGTCAAAAATTCGTAACACCCTGTGGAATTTCGTGGTCCGAGTTGAAACGTACAATATCATGATCTGTGAAGACACATCTTTTTATAATAACGCCCTTCTTGTTTCATGCGTTTATCTCTATTTTTGCAAAATATATTTAATTTCAGCTCTAGCTGAGATAACAATATATCTTTATTGCATTTAATTCTGGTTTATAAAATAACATCGAATTTTCCACACAATGAAGATCCAATAGGTACTCACGAAGGTTTATATACATGTGGTGAGTGTTTGGTTTTTTTAATATTTCAAATCAAAGTTATATACTCACAAAATATCTGTAAGCACATGAATACACGCAATCAATAATTTCAAATCCTGTACACAATACTTACACCGAATCAAAGGGCATACAAAACAACAATAATAATAATAATAATAATATGGGCACATTGGAGAGCTGAAGGAGGTCATATATTCCATTCAAATTTCATTTATTTATGTTTATGTTTCTATGTATGTTATGATTTGAGTTGTGATCTATGCATTATTCTTCAAATCAATTAAACTAGTGATATAATATTTATTCGTTTTATTTATCCATCTCTTTAAACTTGTTTTGAATTGTTTGATATTTTTTGTAATTCTTAGATTCAAAGGCAGTCTGTTGAACATTCTGGGACCAATGGAGGAGTAGCTCCTCTGGCTAATTGTCTTAACCATTTTTGGAACAACAGGTGAAAATTTACTACGTCGAGTATTGGAGTCGTGTGCGATCAGTTCCTGACACTCCATATTCTTCTTTAAGTGATTTAAAATGGCCGAGCAAAACAGCTGTCTATTGTCCCATACACCAGATATTTTATACAAGATCTCAGATGGAAAAGTGATGTCTTTCTTATATATAATTTTCAATTATTCCGTAACGCATTTGCGATTCAACAAGAGGCGAATAAATAATTTTCAGGTAATCTATGTCAACAATTCCTGAAAGATGTTTGAATCTGGTTACTAGTCCCCTAAGTCTTACAATCAGTCTACCTACATGTGCATCCCAATTTAAATGAGAATCGATAATTACTCCAAGGTACTCGCATTCATATGTACAAGGGATTTCAATTGTAGACATTTCGACGTTTATATAGAAGGACATGCCATCAAGCAGATACCGTTGATCTATACAAAAAGGAATATACTAAGTTTTCTCGAAATTGATAGTTAAAAGGTGTTCCGCCATCCAATTTTCTATGTTTAAGAAATCTGACTCTACTAATAATTTTAATTCTCTCCAGTATTTAGCTGAATAGAAAACGAGTATGTCATCTGCATAACTTATGTTATTCCCGCTTGTCTGCATAAGCAGCAGACCATTTAAATATATTGTGAATAGTATGGGCCCCAAGACGGTACCTTGGGGTACACCATACTCGAGCGTGCCCAACTCACTCACCACACTATTCAATTTGATTAGTTGTTTCCTGTCTTTACAGTAGCATTTCATCAAATTTAACTCAACATTTCCAAAACCAATTTGTTTCAGACTGTCTAACAAGATGCAATGCTCCACCTTATCAAAAGCCTTAGCCAAGTCAATCAAAACACACAGTGATACCTCATTGTCATTGAAAGCCTTATACATCTTTTCAGTAAGTTTCGCGATGGCATCCTATGTCAACCTTCCTTCCCTAAATCCATACTCAAAAGTCGGATAATATGTTGTTTCTAGTCATGTATACTGATAATCTCTCCTTAACTTTCCTTTCAACAATTTTGGACAAATTAGACAACAAAGATATAGGTCTGTAATTACTACATTGCGTTTTTTCACCACCTTTATATAATGGTATTACTACAGCAGTTTTCAGTGCACTAGGAAATATACCCTTACGTTTTTTCACCACCTTTGTATAATGGTATTACTACAGCAGTTTTCAGTGCACTAGGAAATATACCCTTACGTAGAATCAAATTCACTGAATGTGTAATTGGCGAAACTAAAAAATCGATTCCAGTTTTCAATATTTCAGCTGATATTGCGTCAAAACCGCTACTTTTCCTATTTTTCAAGTTCAAAATGTTTGTTACTTCTTCTATGTTTGAAGGAGTTAATCGAAATTTATAGTCAAGTTCATTGATAATTTTTTATTGTTCTTAACGTTAATTTTTTGCGCTAGATTTTTACCTACGTTAGTGAAGGATTCGTTAAAAACAATATCGAATATAATTAGTTTTTTTCAGTTTGGGAAAGAGGTATATTTTAGAACGTTTAACAGTGGTAAAATTAGAAATTTTTCTCATAATTTATGCAATAAATAAAACATTTTCAGAAACTACTCTCTGGTGCATACAAGAAATAAAGCTACTTCAAGAACTCTCCTTAATATATATGAATGTATAATAATTGCCTTTCTTGAGGTTGTATGCTGAAGAAATACTAAATAATACGCTGGTACCCTTATCCGAGTGGACATTTGTCTCAATGTACCATCAATCTATAATGATGAAAACGATTTCCATATCAGTTAATAGATATTCAACTAAGAGCTCATGAGTTTTTGAGAAGAATAGAGATTGAACCCACCTGAATTTTCAATATTATACCCAGGTACCTAGGATTAAAATATGTGGGAAGGATATAATAAATGGCACGCCTATGACTATCCTGTCACTTTAAGATTTATTACTCTGCGGCTTACTAAATCCAATACAAAGAAAGAAGATCAGCGTTGACTTTCGCTCTCAACTTAACACAGTAAAATTTGCAGAATAGACACAACCGCCAATGATTTCCCCTAGTGAATCCCGATTGGAACATATGACAAAGTATATTGGTTGGGACCCAAACTGAAAAAAATAAATAAACCCTTCTCCATGACAAATATATGAATTGTCAGTATTTCAGATGAATAAACAACAACCCTTGTAAACATATATAATTGATATTCATCATTTCTGCAGGTGGTTTGGTATAGCTCAACAGTTTATGTTGTTCACCAAACAAACAATTTCCAGAAAATAACAAGAAACAGCCATATGACTCACGGGTTCAAACAACTTGTTTTTGCTATATAATAAATGGAGCAAACGAAGTTGTAGGTTTACCGCCGAGTCGGATAATATATTTAAATTGGTAGGAAGTTTGGATATGGAATATCTGACATTTTGAAATATAAATGCAACACATTTTCTCGAGAAAAAATTCCCTTCAGATCGGAATAAAAATATATCCTCAGGCAAATGTCGGTGAAATTAAATAAGTATGTTATTTGTTCCCAAAAAATCACGTTCATGAATTATTAAATGTGGAATGACGTTGGACGAAAATTTTCTTTACTAAAATATTTTCATATTTTCGGGATGGTCCGGAAAATGGGTTCCGAGCGAAAGCAATTTCCCTATATGCCAGCAGAATCTGTTCTGATGGTGTACTTGGAGAAATAAAATGTTGTTATTTCATGTTGAGTATGATATCCGTATAATTTAGTTCTATATAATACTGTGTTTTCTGTTTACTTTGTAAGGAATATTTGTTTTGTAAGGAATATCAAAACTTAGGTGGAAAATATTCAATAACAAACGTGACAGCTATTTCGATGTTTTATCATTATCAGACGTTTACAAATAGTTAGTTAAAACTATGATACAATTGTACAATTTGTCCTAAATATAGAATAACAGGTTAAATTATAAAAAGAGGGAAAAATAACAAGTATTCTACCTTGCGCCAGAGAAAACTGGACAATTTTTTCCGTTATAACTTTCGCAATTTTAGAGCTAAATCATTCGTTCTTGCTTCATTAGAGAGCCGAAAGACTAAGTTTTTTAAAAAAATGTATCGAAATTCCTTCCGATGAAATCTAATATGGCTCACTTATTCGAAAATGAGCTATATTTCAAGATCGCTGGAAAGTTTCTTTTCCTAAAAATTTCGAATGGGGCATTGACCTTACAAATATTTCCAGAACTGGTAAAAAAGGATCGTGAAGAATTCTTTTCATTCTGATTTTCAGGTGAAATCAAAATATTTTTCTCTCCTGATGGCATTAGCACTCCTGAAGTTATTCATGTATATTCTAAGAAGACAAAGAACCATATTTTACTAGAACTGACGTAACATTCGATTTCCCTTCGAATTCAAAATGGCGGACGTCCTCGAATATTGAAACATTTTCCCACGCCCTAAAGAAGTTTTTGCGTTAGTAATGAATCAACTGCGTAATTCAATCACTAGATTGATCCTTGTCCATTATTTTGAGGGGTAGAACTCGAATTTAGATTCAGAATTGTGCCAATTGTCGTCAATAATGTTTCTCTACTCCACCATCATATGCACCTCCCGTAGTGAAACCTCTGAACATAGACTGCATCATAACTCTATGATAAACAGAAAACCACGAAATGTCATCGAGTTTTAGACGACATCTGGTTTGAACTCAAATTTCATCTTGGTGTTGCTTGTTTTTGGCGTTTGAAATTGTTAACAATGATTTTAACAAATGAGGATAAGAGTTTCATTGAATGTTTATTTTTGCGTGGCTATTCTGCTAGGAAAATATTACGCCAATTTCCAGCCCCTAAACACAAAAGAAGTACAATCTATGATTTTGAGGAAACATTTCGGACAACAGGGTAATTTAGGAGGATCACGATGACTCTTTCCCAAATATCTAATAGATGTCAACTGCTAAAAACATCTGCGACATGATTTTGTTCAACAAATTACAGGAGAAAAATCATTCAACAGAAAGAATCACGTAATCAGAATAAACTATGAACTCCATTGGCATCCAGAACCGTCTTACTTCTTAATCAATATTGTTCCAACATTCTTGAATTTTGTGTCTCAGCTCCTCACGTTTATTGAAAATAATGCGATTTTTATACACCATTTCTCTCAAATGACACCACTGAAATTGTCGCACAGATTAAGATCGGGACTATTTGGGGGGGCCATTGTTCTGGTTCGATGATATCGTCTTAGATAATCCATAGAATAGTTACTGGAATGACATCTGACTCTATCCTAAAATCAATTAAAATAGATTCCATTTGAATAGGTACATCGTATTTGGGACACTCTGTACACTACCGGCCAGTTGAAAGTAAGTAGCGTTTTTTTAATTGGATAGGCGGTGGAGGACCTGTAGGATGGCCTCCTAGGTATCAGGACATGAATAAATTGGATTTTTTTGTGGGGTATGTTGAACAGAGGGTATATCGAGGCCTCCAACAACCAGGGAAAATTATAATGCGATTTTTATACACCATTTCTCTCAAATGACACCACTGAAATTGTCGCACAGATTAAGATCAGGACTATTTGGGGGCCATTGTTCTGGTTCGATGATATCGTCTTAGATAATCCATAGAATAGTTACTGGAATGACATCTGACTCTATCCTAAAATCAATTAAAATAGATTCCATTTGAATAGGTACAGAGTGACAGTTGAAAAATCGTTTTTTAATGGATCAATGGCCTCCAATCAGGACATGAATAAATTGGATTTTTTTGTGGGGTATGTTGAACAGAGGGAATGTATTTAGGAGTTCGAATGTTCTCCCAAGAGTGACTAAATCATTCAACAATCTTGTTCGAGAATGTATTCGTCAAAATGGAGGACATTTCGAATATCTAATTTGATTTGAAAACTTATTGAAATTGAATTAAATTGGTGTTCAAGATTTTGATTTGCATTTTTTTCAGTGGATGTTTCATTCACGACAAGCAGTTCAATTTCGTTTCTTAATGATAATTCCGGAATATTTTGGGCAATTGAAAAAGTCATACAAGTTCAGTGAAAAGAACAGGGTTTTACATTTAGAAAAAAGTTCTTTTATCTCTAAAAATTTCTATTTTCGTTGGATCACCAAGAACACTGGGTATGAAAAAACAGTTGATCTCTTACTTCGATGATGAGGAACATATTTTCATCAGAGAATAATTATTGTCACACTCAAATGATGCGGAATTAATATTGTGAGAAGTTCTGAGAAACCTTCCATATTTTCGATTTTTTGATATTTTGACTTTTTGAATATTTATTGAGATAATTTCGAACTGAGTAATTTCAATTAAGTGAAGACTTAGCTCTGAGCACATATGATAATATCGCAAATGAATCTTTTCTTGTTAAGAAATTTTTATTTAACAGCAAAAAATCTAATTTTGTGTTGAAATTTGCATATTTCAATATCTGAATTTTATCAACAGCATGTTTATTGCAAGAAATACCTAAACCTCACACTAATTTCGAAATTTTTTGGGAAATCTCCATCGGATTTTCGAAAAAAGGTATCGTTGTTAAGCTTATTCGAGAGGAAACAAAACAAGTGGAAAAGATGGGTGTCACATTTCAAAAAATATGTTTTACATGCTTGAAAAATTTCATTTTCGCCCGGTTACAAGGAACACTCGGTATGAAAAAATTTTTTTCCTCATTGGATAATAAGTTACAACACTTTTACCTCAAGAAAAAAAATCATGCGTAAATTATGCGAAATGGGGCATTTGAGAATGGGGCATTTGAGAAGTTTTGAAAAAACTTCCAAATTCCCGAAATTATCGATATTTCAATTAATTTAAAATCTACCGATAGTTGTTTGAGCACAAAACAGATATCGTTGAAAAAACCATCCAAATTGTAATCAGAATATGATAAAAGATACAGGGCGTGCCCTATAAAAAATCTATGTTTTGTCCCTGGAGCAAAAATGGAACACCCTGTATGTACGAAAATAATTTTAGAAATGCACACATACTTATAAAACAATAATCAGAAAAATTTCGCTTCTATCTCAAATAGATTCTGAGATATAGAAGTTCCTAGCCTTATTGACTCACCCGGTATAGTTAAATATATATAAATATAAATCTCCTGAAATACGGCGTCAGTAAACTACAAACCAGAGAATCAAATAATTTAGTAATAACATTCATTTTGCAAATTGGTCTATGATTATTGACATCTGTTTTATCACCATTTTTATGCAGTGGAGTAATATAAATCATTTTCCAATGGGATGGAAAGACACCGCACTTCAATGATATATTAAAAATTTTCTTTAAAATGGAACTCAAATCTGCGCAACAATTTTTAACGAATAGAGGATGCATATTGTCAGGACCGGGCGAGGACGAAGAATTCAGCTCATTTATAGCTTTAACAAGGGGAACAACAGGACAATTTTACTAACGCAGTCAATTACTCCAAAATTTAATACCGTATTGCTGAGATCGACACTTCGATAAACACCACCAAATTTTTTAGCAAATAAATTTACCATATTATCGCCGTTTTCAGCAAAAACTCCATCCAAGTGAAAAAAGAAGGTAATGTTTTGATTCCCTTAATAGAATTGACATAGCACATGAAAGACTTACAATCATCATCAAGAGAATCCTGTGTTCGACTAATGAAATTCTTTTCCTCTGTTCTAATCAAGTTTTTACACAGAATTCGTTGGTATACAAACAAATCATAATATTTCGATTCATACATTTTATATATTTTCTGCAATTTTTTCTTCTCAGCCAATGACAAAATTAGATTCTTCAAGTACCAAGTCAGATAAGAACTTGAATTCACAGTTACCGTCGAAATATTTTTTCAATTATAGCTAAAATTATGCCATTGAAAAATTAACAATTTTATCAACATCCAACCCATCACCAACAATATCATTCCAACCAATTTCAGAAAGTTCTTCACGGATGGAATCATAATTACCATTTTCAAAATTGTAAAAACTTTTTCATATTTGAGTGTGAGTACCTGTGAAAGGTAATGAATTATCAACGAAGAATGAAAAATATCACTATTTAAGAAAGTGATAAATAATAATAAATAATAATAAAGTTTATTCAGATTTGAAGAATGTATAACAAATAATATGAATTTCTTACCTAATGACTATTATAAGTCTGAATAAACGTTTAATCACAGAGACATTACATAATGTCTGTACGTGAATTGAACTTAAATAAACAATATATTTCTCCCATAAGTACAAAAAATAAAAATATAAGCAAACAACAAAAACAAAACCAACATTTCTAATTAGTACCATTGAAATTTCATAGTCACCACGAAGAAAGTTACTATCAATGTCCCTTGATATGTCGCTATCGTTGGGAAAGTCACCATCGGTGTGAAAGTCACTATCGGTGTGAAAAATCACTATGTTAAGTCACTGTCGGTATAAAGGTCACGATCGGTATAAAAGTCACTATCGGTATGAAGAGAAACTATCAGCATCAAAGTCACTAATTTGGTATTTTATTGTCACATATCCGCTTAAGGCAGCTGATTTATAACATTAAAAAAAATTTGCCTGCCACTTCGTTGTATCCATCTTCTTATTTTTCTCTTGAAATTCTTATACATATAGGCTGTTCTTAATTCTTGAGGCAACATGGCATATATTCTTGGTGCCAAATAGGTAAAGGATCGTTGCCCAACTCTTTTCTCAGCTCTCGGGGTTTCAAATCTATTTTTCTTGTTTCTGGTAAAATAAATATGTTCTATTGAATTCAATTGTATTTTTCCTTGAAATGTGTGAAACAAAATGTGAGCCGAGAACAACTGATGAATGTCAGCTATTCCTGATAATCTATACAGTTCGTCTCCATCAGAGGTAAGTGGTCTCCCAAAATAATCCTCAACAACCATTTTTGCATTGTTTCGATCTTTTTAGTTGATTCTCGTAAGCACCCCCAACCTATAATACCATATGATAAGTGGGATTCCACGAGAGCAAAATAGAGTATGCGTAGGTGCTTGACGTCAAGAATCTTCCTTAAATATCTGAATTTATAAAGCAGCCCTCTTAACTTCTTAACTATATTATCGACATGTTTATTCCATCTCATATGTCTGTCGAGGGTAATTCCTAAGTATTTTATACTCTCCGCTGCAGGTATGATGGTGGAATTGTCGACGTGTAGGGACCCATTTGTGGCAGACCAGATGCATATGATACAAATGGTAAGTAAAATGTCTTTTCTAGATTGAGAGTCAGCTTATTACATTCGAACCACTTTTTAATTTGTAGAAAATCACATTCTGTATATTTTTTTAACTCTTTCCAGGATTTACTTTCATAAAAAATAGCAGCGTCATCAGCAAAACATATAGTTTGTCCTTTTGTTTCCATTAACAGAAGATTGTTTATATATATTGTAAATAGGATCGGACCTAGTACTGTTCCTTGTGGTACTCCGTATGTTACTTCTTTCACACTGCTTCTATATTCTCCGATTTCCACCATTTGTTTGCGATCTGTTAAATAACTTTTCATCAAATCATATCCTTTTCCTGAAGCCACACCGGTAAAGCTTATCTAATAGTTTCTTGTGAGATACAGTATCAAAGGCCTTAGCAAGATCTATAAATATGCAGAGGGCTGGGATTTTTTCATTTAGACATTTGTATATCTTTTAAGTTAGTTCTCCGATCGCATCTTGAGTTGATTTACCCCGTCTAAAACCAAATTGATTTTCGGCAATAATTTGATATTTGTCCATAAACCCAATGATACGTTTTTTTATAATCTTTTCTATAATTTTATTTATATTCGACACTAGCGATATGGGCCTGTAATTTTGTAGTAAAGTTTGTCACCAGATTTATAAATAGGTTTAATTACTCCAATTTTAAGTATATCAGGATAAACTCCAGTTTCGAAACAAAGGTTGGACATATGTGCAATAGGTTCTGATATATATTCCTTTATATTTTTCAACACCTCTGATCTAATGCCATCGTGTCCAGATGCCTTTTTGTCTTTAAGTTCTGTTATGATCTTTTCACTTCTTCTGAATCTGTTGGGTAAAAAATAAAGTTTTATTTAAAATGGCTCGACCTGTTCAAATCCCCGGATCTTTTATTTTTCCGCATATTTTTTCCTAGAGAACTAAAATATTCATTGAATTCATCAGCTATATTTTGTTTATCACTAATTAATTTATTTTCTGCATTTTTATTTGTTCTATCTTTAATTCATCTTTCTTTTTGTTACAGATCTCCCTACACAATCCCACAAAGCTTTCGACCTGGACTTGTTTTCTGTTATTTTATCTTGAAAGTATTGTTTTTTGATTTATTTATAAGTTTATGTAATAGATTTCTATAATTAATATATTCCTCTCTGAGTTCCAGATTATTTAAATTCTGTGAAACTCTTTTATATAGCTCATTCTTTCTGTTTATAGACTGAAGAAGAGCTGGCGTTATCCAGTCCTTTTTATTGGATTTTTACTTTTTTATTTACTCTAGATGTATTAATTGTTATCTGCTCATTTAATATGTTAATAAACCTTTCAGTAAAAGTGTTTACGTCCTCTCCTGTATCCTTTTGTACCAATTCACTGAATTTAGTGATGTTTTTAATCGGTCATAGTTTATGAATTTTTTATTTTTAAGTTTGCCTGCAAAAGATTTGTTGGTGGTTTGATATCTTTAAGGCATAATATTATTGGATAATGATCTGTGATATGTTGCTGAACTATAAAGGCTGCCTGACTCTCCAGGGAGGTGTCTCCATCAATCAACATGAACAACAAAAATATTGGTAAGAACTAAATCTAATACGTTACCCTTATCATTTTTATGATTATTCACTTAAAAGAGACACTACAGAAATTGGTTACGATATTCATTGCTTCGCGAACTTCAGGTGATGCATGATGACCCAACCCATACGAGCCATGATCATCTCTCAACTAAGAATAAACAGGAATATTAAAATCACCCAATAAGATTAGATTTTCAACAGAAGTTAACCCACAATAATTTTGTAGAACTACTTGTACTGATTCAAAATACATGGCATAGTCATCAGCAGGTGACAAAGGTGATAAATAAACTAAACCTATTACAAAGAAAAATTTTCACCAATCACTTATAAAACACTGTTCAATAGAATTAACAATCAAATTTATTTGTGAACAACGAAAACTCTTCTCGACCGCCAGAATCACACCACCACCTTTTCACTCGTAAACAAACTTCTATCACACCTGAAGACACTGTAATTGTCAATTCCAAGTTCGCCGGTTACAATATTCTAATCAAGCCATGTTTCTGTAAGAGCAATAATGTCCATATTCGACATTAATTGTAGTTGTTGTTCAAACTCCGGAATCCTACTTCTAATACTTCTAACGTTCTAGTAATAAAGTTTAAGCGACGTTGATTCACCAATTAGTATTTTTTTGTTTTTGCTGGGATTCTGGGAACACCTTTCATATATCTTATGAAAATATCATCTTCGCCATTTTTTTACGCCCATTCAGTTCATCTTTCAGTTTATTATATTTATTGATTTGAAGTTTGGTCAAACCATTTCGAATTACAAGATTATTTTTGCATATTATATTTTTATTTTGAAATGCCCAATGCAGATTTTTAGCTGAACCAAGAATGATTCTGAATGGTCTGGATACACCTTCCCTATAAATTCGGCCAAGGTGCAAAGTTTTATATTAACGAGTTGGTCATTAAAATATAAGGCATCGTGAAATAACTGCTTGACAACGGATATGTCATTTTTATCGGCACTTTTACCATCAGAAAGGTTGAACCAAATAATATTTTTTCTACAACTGGAGCTCTCTCAGTTCATTGAAGAATGTTTCACTGTTACATGAGTGAGAGCCTCCACTATTCTCAAGCAGAGTAACTCGGTCAGCCATCTCAGATATTTTCGATTCATTATTACCAAGTCTCGAGTTAACACCTGCCAACTTTGATTCAACATCATTACCCATCATGTCCAATTTTGTAGTGATAACACTCAATGAGTGTTTCATCAGACTCCATAGTAGAAAATATTTCTTGTCCAAATCAGCCTCATTTGGTGCATCATCAGCAGGGCTTGACGAGTCGCCCCCATTTGTGGGAGTATTAGGATCGTCCACAAAAGCACCGCAAAAAAAACCTATCAGCCATCTTGGTTGGGTACGCTCCTTTCTGCACATGAATTATGGAAAAATTTTTAAGCATTTCTTACACCGCTTGGTTTCTTCAATTCAAATGAATCCTTTATTAGGAAACATCAAACACTTGTATCTAAAATTACTAGTTATCCCATCACCATATCTTCCAGTTGGTTTTAAACTCATTTTCACAATGAATAATGAGAGATAAATCCAACAGTGTATGTAAACCTTTAACAAACTCACGTATTTTATTCTCTTACACCATATCTATGCATGTTTGTTTGTTTGTTTTTCCTTTAACGTGCTCTTTTTCTGCCTTTCGGCTAATGACACGCCGGGGAATTCTGTCACCTCACTAACCCGGGAATTTCGCCGAACCCCTCTCGTGTCGAGGGAAGGGATCTTTAATGTCCAACACATCTCTGTTAGACAGGACCGACAGCTTTACATCTCCTCCGGAAGATGGACACTCAAGCGATTCCCAGAATCCGAAAAATCGCACCGACTTTGTGGGGATTGAACGCAGGTAACTCTGCGTAGGAGCATCATATCCCATACGCCATCGAGCCGGCTATGTATGCATGAATTTGATAGAAGCATAAATGTTTATTATCGCACTATTTTATGAAGAGATAAAAATCATTTTTCACCACATGCAATAACTATTTATGAAAATAACTGAGTTTTCCCCTATCATCACCCAAAAAAGAAAAACTGGATGAAATTTATGAAAAGTCAATTCACTAAAATCTCACCAATTGATAGGTGCAAAAGTCACTTTTATTATCCTAGTTTAATCGCTCGAAAATCGGAATTAAATGGAGAGCAATTTAAAACCACCTGTTACTGTTTTATTTATGATTTCTTATACAGGGTACTTCAACGAAAACTAAACAGAGGATATATGTGCCAAGACATTCATTTATGATTAAAACGCAAAAACTGGTCAATTTTTGTTTTAAGGGGGACATCTTTTGGGGTACAAATCTTGCCTGAAATATCAACCCCCTAAGCGGGGGTTGCAATCCTTGAACATTTCGAATATGAAAGATGGATGGATTGATGACTCAAAAGAAAGGTGGTATCTTTGTCTACATCGCCTTGAACGAATTTTCATTTTTAATTGAAAACTGCGAAAGATGCAGGGTGAGCAACTGAAAGATAGGGAAGACTATTTCCCTGGGACTATTCAAGTTTCAGAGAAGTAAAATGGAACAGATCCATGCTGATCAATGGCAGTCATCATCAACTACCATCCTCATGGTAGATGGGTCGAGTGATACCTCGAAAGAAAGGTATTATCTCTGTCTGCAACCCCGTGAACGAATTTCCATTCTTGATTGAAAACTGTAGAAGATACAGTTTGAGCTACTGAAAAATAGAGGAGATTATCGCCTGAGCTATTCAAGTATTAGTGCATAAGAATAGAACAGATTCATTCCAGATCAAAGGCTGTCATCTTTAATCTAAATGAATCTATTCCAGTTTTTCGCACTAATACTCCAATAGTCTTGGAGCGATAGTCTTGTCTATTTTTCAGTGGCTCACTCTGTATCTTCTACAGTTTTCAATCAAGAATGAAAATTCTTTCACGGGAATGAAGACAAAGATAATACCTTTTTTTCTAGTTATCACTCGACCCATCTACCCTCTTCCAAATTTTCAAGGGTTGTCACACCTGCTCCAGGGGTTGAAATTCGAGATGAGGATGGTACTAGATGATGACTGCCATTGATCTGCATGGATCTGTTCCATTTTAACTCTCTGAAACTTGAATAGTCTCAGGGAAATAGTCTTCCCTATCTTTCAGTTGCTCAACCTGTATCTTTTTCAGTTTTCGATTAAAAATGGAAATTCGTTCAAGGCAATGTAGACAGAGATACCACCTTTCTTTTGAGTCATCACTCGACCCATCTTCCCTATTCAAAATGTTTAAGGATTGTAACCCCCGCTTAAGGAGTTGATATTTCAGGCAAGTATTGTATCCCAAAGGATGTCCCCCTTGAAACAAAAATTGATCTGTTCTTGCGTTTTGATCAGAAATGAAACTCTTGGTGGATATAACCTCTGTTCAGTTTTCGTTGAAGCACCCTGTGTATCTGTTACATTGTTATTCACTTGAAAATGACATTAAGGTCGAAACCGGTCGTGATTATTGACTAAGGTGTGGAAAAGTGACAAAAGTATCTTATTTTGTTTAACTTATCTCAAGAAGTCCCTTAAAAGCAGATAAAACAGGACATAGTCTCAACAAGAAGGAAAAGAAGAAGAAGATTATCATCTTTGAAATTAGAGTTGTAAACAACCTTATTTTTCATTAATATAAATGTGGAATCTACTACACTGATGTTTCCGATATCAGATGCACAAATACCAACCCGTAAGTAGTAAAAATCCAATGGAAGGATTCAATTTATTCCGACATCAAGCAATAAAGCAGCAGTAGCGATTTTCCCGAATTTGACTTACATTAATCCTTCGATAACATTCCGTCACCTATTCCGAACCTGATTGAATAGATTGTCGGCACTCTATTTTCGCCCGAAAAATTTAGGGGCCTGTGATTTAGCGATTCGCATTCATAAATTCTCCATTCACATTCTCCTTCAATTGCCCACATTGTAGAGATTGAATCACGTTCGCTGTTCAAGCTTACCGAAGTTTCGAAAGTTTTGTTAGCCGGATGCCCAACTCCGATTCTATTCTACCTTGCTGTATATCGTGTTACTCCAGAATGAAATATGTATGGAAAACATCGGATTCGAAATGTAGACATTCTTAATAGGGGAGTTGGAGTGAGTTCGTAGTTTCATCAGATTTGGGTTGAAACTGAGCGAATACTTTTGTGGAATAACTGTTAGTTATTTTCTATTCATTATATCTTTCAATGGTTTTCTGGTATAATACACTCCCCACAAAAATTGTAGCATAACCCTACTTTTACGACATATATATATATATATATATATATATATATATATATATATATATATATATATATATATATATATATATATATATATATATATATATATATATATATATATATATAGGTAGGTCACACAAATAGGCGCCCAACGTGGGGCCTGCAGAAAATCACCTATTGCATAATTCGTTTTTTCACGGTTCAGTTGAAGTCGAAAATAGCAGATAATATGTATATTAACCTACCGTAACCTAGCCTGGGAACTGAATAATTATTCTGTTCAATTTTTTTTTTCGCGTTATAGAAATACCGGTAGGTCACACCATCAGTTTGCCGTAAGTGTTCGATGAGTTGAGGAAACCAAATCAGCGCATACGAAGGAGTTTTGAATTAATGGATCATCCATCTTATAGTCCCGATTTTGTACCTAACGATTTTTTTCGTTTGCGCACATCAAGCAAAAACTGAGTGGACATAGATCTTCTACCGCAGAAGAGGCAGTGAAACTTTTAAATTCATGTTTTCGAGGTATCTCATTCGGAGTGGCATAAGTTTTTCTAGAATTCTTTGAAGCGCATCCAAGAAAGTAAAGATCTTCATGGAGTATACATCGAGAAACAATGAAGCTATTTTTACCCTGATTTTCTTGTTTGTTTTTCAAACGTAGAATTTGGAACGCAACCTAGGTACATAGACTTCTGTCTCAGTTGAATTATAAAAAATTAATAGATTCAGGGAGCTTCTTGTCACCTGTACTGTCGATGGAATCGTCATGATGAATTGATGAAAGAAGTAAGACAATTACGTCACAATGGTTATGTTTTTTTTGTAAACGCAGGTAGAATTCAGATTTTATTTACTGAAGGGGAACTCACTGAAGGTGCCACGAAGATGTAAGATTGAAATTGATGATAAAACTGTAGGGCAGATTCAAATACCTTGCGGTGCAAATAACAAGTAACGGGGATTTAGCAAGAGAGGTCCGAGAGCAGGTAAATATAACAGCAGCGATTTCCGAATGCCTGAAATATGTCGTATGGAAGAACGAGCATTTGAGCATTGAGTGCAAAACGAGGATTCACATAGCGTGTGTACGACTTTTGCCACCTATGCAATGGAAACTTGGGCCGATACCTTCAAAAAAATTTTAAGAATGTCAGAGATGAAGCCGCTTAGGCAAATATCGGGAAAATCGAAAAGTAGGAATGAGGTTATACGAGAAACATGTAACACTGAAGATATTGTACGATGGGCAAGAAAACGCAGACGAGGATGAAATGAACATGTAGACGGGATGGAAGAACACAGACTAGAGCGTATTGTACGAGACGGAAAACCAAATGCAACACGTCGGCCACCGGGAAGGTCTCCTGAACGCTGAAAAGATAGTTGGCAGTCCATATCACAAGAACAATACTAGAGGGATCTCCTAGAAAAAAAAAGACCTCAAGGTCTAAATTAAGAAGAAGAAGAAGGATGTTATAAAATTATCTGCAAAATGAAAAAACTTTTCTCAGGATCTCAGAGCGTTCATATGTTACTATATTTTGAAATCCCAGCTTCCTTATTGTTAAATCCGAATAAATGATGAAGATGTTTTCTGAAATCTTACTCGATCAATTGTTTTCAGAGTTTCAAATTTCTTTTTCATTAATTATAATCTATTAATCAAGTTATGTATAGATTATGCGATATTTGATACCATGCCTTGCCTGTGCAGTCTGTCCATTCGGTACACCTAATTACGTATTTTTGCAATGACCTTTTTACGTATCCTTTGTTTGAAAAACTCGTTCAATCTGTTAAAATATACGCGATATGACGCAATTTTATGAAAAAGGCCGTTTAATCATACGCCTGACTGTACAATTCATTTCCCTGATGTCGACTGCTCCGAAAAAAGGACTGATGTACAAATCTATCCTACTAATCCCGTTGAATCAATAAAAGTCCCGCTTCTGAAATGATATTTACCTTGAAGTAAAAACAGAAGTGATTGGATGTCGATTCAGTTTTTCCTTTTTTCGACATGGTATTCCAACAAGTGGTGGGTTCTATAATTATTCAAAAGCGTAAAGTAGGATGAGGACGAGATCAAGAGCCGTATTAATTTGGTCCTTATATACCTCGAGTTTCAACGGAAGATAAAATTTTTTATTTAATTCTCTCATCAAGCTCCACCATTCAATATGAGACTGTGTGTACATGGCTTGGATAATCCTATATTGATTTTTTCATTCATATTGTGAAGATCGTGACTACGTTTTCAGAACCGTATGGAGAATTGATGTGTTTCCGTTCGTAATCATCTGTCTTTTATCAGCAACATAGGAATTTGGATATCGACGTTTTCGCGCTCTGATAAAAACGGATTGTAGCTTGATGTGATCGTGAGATTAAAATATATCTAGAAAGAATCTTTAGCTATTTAACGTGAATTATAGTAAGAGATGGTGAAGTAAGGTACCTGCATCTAGTATGACCATCCTAAGAATCAAATTCATATTATGAAGGTTTTAAAACTACTTTAAATGATTTGTATGACAATTTAAAAACCTTATGGTATTATTCGCCCACTCGTTATTGCCAAAAGGTAAACAAACGTTTTTTTTACGATTTGACCCCTTAAAAAAACAACATTTAGCCATATCACCAACATGGTGTTGTCAATATGGTATGGCCACATATGACTAAGAAATTAACTACATTTTTTTCTCAATCTTAATACATAAGGAACAATAAAAACGAAGAACTGCAGTAATTTATTGAAACCAAAAGTACATCAACAATATAATAAAATAGAAAAATCGAAAACAGAACGTCATGGATAATAACCAGATTCAATCATCACTGAAATTTGGGCATGAAAACATTGGTAATTTATCTTCTGATGTTACACCTACGCATTCTTTATGCACATATTCCTTGAAAGCGGAACATAATCTCATATCTGCAATTCTATCTTCTCGGCAAACTTTACAAAACCAAATTTTTTTCAGAAATTTACTCCTACTGTCTTGTTTGGTGGATTGTTTTTTCCAGAGTTGATTTTTTCTTCTTTCTGCTGTTTTCTGAATTTCTCATTTGTTGTTTTAGTTTCATTCTGGAATAATTCTCTTTAAAAAAAACAAGTACTGTGTTTTAAGGAATTTTACTTTGATTGCGATTCGTAACGCGTTTCACTACACCGTAGCTTCTTCAGACGAATGAATATACAGAAAAATATAAATGAGAATATAACTATAAATGTTTTTGAGTAATTAAAAGCTTATTGGGTTGCTTCTTCTTAAGTGGTTATTAATGACAGGTATATCCAATAAAATTGAGGAATAGATTGCTCCCCGAAAAGATTCAATAGAGGTGAAGGGCTTAAATCGACTTGTTCATTGATGAGTCTACCTGAGTGTTTGTATTTATTGATTTCTAAAGTTTCCCAAAGATCTATCTTCCAATATTTATTATCTGTATGCAAAATTTCAAACTACGGGTCGAAAGAATGATTACTTTCTAAGAGATGACTCGCGTAATTTGAATCTGATTTTTATTTGAAAAACTGCGTTTATGTTCCGATATTCTAATATTAAAATTTCTATGTGTTCTACCAATGTAGAAATTATCACAGTCATTGCAATTCAATCGATAAACACCAGATTTATTGATTTTACCTGGTTTGGTTTTATTATTTTTTATATATTTGCCTAAATTATTATTAGTTTGGAAAGCTATGTTAAAATTATTGCTATTTAAGAATGATTTCAGTTTCTCACTTGTAATGCCAACGTAGGTTAAGGTGTTGAATTTTTGTTTCAATTAATCGACAGGGTAAACTTCATTCAATGCGATTCTACTTTGTTTTTATTTAAAATATTATTTATTAGTTTGGGATTGTAACCATTATTTTGGCTATTTGTTTAAAATTTAATTTAATTTAAAATTTGTTTGAAAAAAAATAAAATAATAATGGTTACAATTCCAAACTAATCAATAATATTTTAAATAAAAACAAAGTAAAATCGCATTGAATGAAGTTTACCCTGTCGATAAATTGAAACAAAAATTCGACACCTCAACCTACGTTGGCATTACAAGTGAGAAACTGAAATCATTCTTAAGTAGCAATTATTTCAATATAGCTTCCAAACTAATAATAATTTAGGCAAATATATAAAAATAATAAACCAAACCAGGTAAAAACAATAAATCTGGTGTTTATTGATTGAATTGTTATGACTGTGATAATTTTACATTGGTAGAACACATAGAAATTTTAATATTAGAATATCGGAACATGAATGCAGTTTTTCAAAAAAATCAGATTCCAATTACGCGAATCAACTCTTAGAAAATAATCATTCTTTCGACCCACAGTTAGTAATTTTGCATACAGATAATAAATATTGGAAGGTAGATCTTTGGGAAACTGTAGAAATCAATAAATATAAACACTCAGGTAGACTCATCAATGAACAAGTCGATTTAAGCCCTTCACCTCTATTGAATCTCTTCGGGGAGCAATCTATTCCTTAATTTTATTGATATACCTGTCATAAATAACCACTTAAGAAGAAGCAACCCAATAAGCTTTTAATTACTCAAGAACATTTATAATTATATTCTCATTTATATTTGTCTGTATATTCATTCGTCTGAAGAAGCTACGGTGTAGTGAAACGCGTTACGAATCGCAGTTATTAAGTAAAATTCCTTAAAACACAGTACTTGTTTCTATTATTGATAATGGAATTTTACCAAGTAAAAGCCACCCAAATTCAAAAAAAAAAAATTCTCTTTTCAGTACTTGGGCTCTACAATTAAGAGCCGGTTTAAGAGGCTTCTTCCTCTTAGTATTGTTTCATCTGGGATATTAAGATATTCCTGAAAGAAAATATTCAGATTGCCTTCTTCGACTTGTTCGCCACAAGCCTACGAATTGCTTCCTTCCACGTCATCACTCTCATCATCGTGCAAAGTTATGTCAGATTCAGAATCAGTGCTTTCCTGCAAAGAAACTCGACGTTTCTTTGAATGTTTCGTTTGGCTACTGGGTCCAGGATTTTCAAGAGGCTCCGGTGACTTTCGACACTTTTTTGAATTCTTCGGCAGGCTGCTAAGTCCAGGATTATAACTGTTTTGTGAAGATACTCGACGCTTATTTGAATGCTTTGTTTGACTACTAGGTCCAGGAGTTAACAGATCCTCTGGAGTGACGGTAATACCATCATGATCTCGGTTAGTTACCATACTCGGAGCAAAGGCAATTTCAGGAATGGCATACTTATTGAACGGGTAAATCCCTGTTGCTGTAAATCCTGATTTGATATTTGCTTGAGGTAGCGTCTTTTCCCAAACTTTTGAAGAAATCGTACCAAATCTATGTCTCGTTATAACATGGTCCCTATGACCAGACAGGTATTTTAGGACCTCATGATCCCAGTAATACTCAAATGCACTGAATACTGCCTTGTCCAATGGTTGGAGTTCGTGCGTTGTATTACTTGGGAGACAAAACAACGTTATCTCTAACTGATCAGCTTAGTCAACTATGCTGTGGTCGAGATGACATTTCGCTCCGTCAAAAATAAGCAGACATCGACCCGCAACTTTACATTTAGCAAAATGATTTAGCCAACTGATAAAAGATGATACCGTCATACTCCATTTTGTGGTCATTATTGCATCAGGTCCAGGTGGTAAGCCGTCTTTCCATTCTTGTTTCATACGCTTACCTTCGAACAAAATCATTGTAGGAATTGCCACTCCCAACGCATTTCCGCCTGCCACAATCATAACATTTCACCGCGCTCATTTCCCACTACGGGAACACTTCTAGCTCCTTTCCTGGCCAACACTTTTTGTTAATGGAGTATACATAACATGCAGCCCTTTTCATCGATATTGTATTGCCTCTCTGGTTTATTCAGGATGTCCAGTTCCTTTAGAAAAATTTCTAATTTCTTAAAACGGTCATTAACGATGAACAGATTGAGTTTCTGTGCTCTGGCTGAGTTTAAATTTTAAGATTTTTGACGACGAATTTGAGGATTTCTATCTAGTAATCCCTTTAGCCAATATCTTACAGCCATCTTGTTTTCATTCATAAACGGATTCTTGATTCTATTGATTTTCGTTAATTTGTACACACAAGAACGAAGTACCTTAGGGGTAAGGGGGTAACCGATTTCAGAGAGGCGTACAAAATTGGACAAGTTCCAATTCCTGATTCTTCGTTAGGATTGGCTTCAGCGCCAGTGTCGATTTTGCAGTTTTATTTGTGTCCAAATAACGCCTCAATGTGCGCCTTCGGACATCAAATGTTTCACTACTTTTGTTGACAGACATACTATTATTGAGCACTGTTCATGTTTTCTTCCAGCCATTGGCCCCTAATGCCTTCATTCTTTCGTGACATCTCTATCTGCAAGATAAAGTTACCCTTTGTTACGCTGAGATTCATGATTTGCTCACCGTCCTAAAGTGTAGTTAAATATGTCCAAGGCCGTATTGCTAACCATTGAAATTGGCCATATTAGCCTACATTTTTTAACAGGTAGTTTAAATGTTACAATTTTTCTGAAAAAAATTGCTTACGCAAAATCTTATATTAATAATATTGTTGACACATTATATTACTAACCTGTAGTAGCGAAATTTTTGTGAAAATTTGACCTTTATTTACATGCCACTCGTAACCACCTGTTCAAAATCGGCCATATTAAGAAACACTGCAGAAGTTGTGACATCTAATGAGTAAATTATCTACTCCCTAAGGAAGGAAAACTGTTTTGCACCTTCTTTCTCAGATAACTTTAATTCAGATTAATTCTTTCAAAAACTATGATGTATTGGCCATATTAACAGCACTGGCTATATTTACTTCAGGTACCCTAGGCCCCAAAATTTTCCACAAAGAGTAGTACTGTAATCTACCGACCCATAGGGTGCGATTATTTTTGCTGTCATATGTCATTCTATTGAAAATGTCATGTGGTTGTCATTTATCACTTTTTGGCATCTACACTAGGAGGCAAAATTAGCGGAACACTCGAAAATTTAACCTAATTCGAAGTTCGATATTTTTCCTAATTCTCAACCGATTTAGATGATTCATTCGGCAAGTTATAGATCAACTCTTCTGCTTTGTAGAAATTATAAGAGAAAACAAAAAAAAAATGAAAAAAAGTTTATACGGGGGCAAAACTAAAATTTATTTTTTTCTCAAAAATTCGTAACACCCTGTGGAATTTCGTGGTCCGAGTTGAAACGTACAATATCATGGTCTGTCAAGACACATCTTCCTGCAGTAACGCCCTTCTTGTGTCATGCGTTTATCTCTATTTTTGCAAAATATATTTAATTTCAAGTGGAAAATCACCATTTTGGAGAAATTCCATTGAATCAAGAAATTGTCATTGAAATTCGTCTATCAATTTGGAATTTTCTTATTATCACTCAGGCATGTCGAAATTGTAGTTTGCGCTTTTTATGTTCGAATTGCAATAATTATTGATGACAATTTGGTTAATTTGGTGAAAATTAGGAATTCATAGGAGATAACAGTCGGTAGGTATTAAAATACACAACCGAATTCTGGGACCATTGATAAAACTTTTCATTTACACATGTGTACACCTTTTTTTATCAAATATGAAATACAACACACGTTTTTTTGTTTGACCACATTTGCACTTGTTTAAAGAATGAGAGTTTTCCATTCTTTGATTTGATAAAAATTCGATCGGTTGCGGTGTTTTGTGATTCTTTTACTGTTTACGATTCGAAACGGTATTTTTCATTCAGAATGAGAGATTTACCACCAGCCTCAGTATTAAGGGCAGTTACATTGATCGAGGAAGGGCGCACCTTCCACTCAGTTGGTACCATCCATCGAATCTACCGACGTTACAGGGAAACTGTATTGTACGTGAGGAGGCGAGGACAAGGAAGAAATCGAGCAACCCGCGCTATACATGACCGTTTCATCGTCAAACCATAGGAAATCCTTGTCTTACTGCTGTTCAGGCACGTAACCTTTTACAAGCAGTGGATAACATTAACGTCAGTGTGAGGACAGTCAGAAGACGATTAAATGAAGTTGGTCTGAGATTATACGCGCAAGCAAGAGCACCAAGACTCGATAGAGTCCATCGGGTAGCAAGATTGGCGTTTGCTAGGGAGCATGTAGCATGGACAATCAATCAGTGGAGACGAGTTTTATTTAGTGATGAGAGCCGATATTGTGTGAATTTTGTGGATGGTAGAGATAGAATATGGAGGCATCGAGGGGAACGGTACAATCAAGCGAACTTCGCAGGAACTGAGCAATACGGTGAAGGGTCAGTTATGATATGGGGTGGCATATGCTTGGGAGTACCAACAGAACTGGAGATTATTGGCAATGGATCACTTAATGCCATTCGGTATATAACAGAAATCTTGGAGCCCCGTGTTGTGCCTTTTGCTCCTTACATAGGGGAAAATTTCCTTTTTATGCACGATAACGCGCGCCCTCATACTGCGCGCATAGTGATAGATTATCTCAATGAAGTTGGGATCACACGAATGGACTGGCCGTCGCGGTCACCGGATTTAAACCCGATCGAACACGTTTGGGACATTCCTGGAAGAAGAGTTCGACAACGGAATCCAGGCAACGTTGAAGAGCTGACATTGGCTTTGATGGAAGAGTGGGTAAACATACCTCAACAGATGATAGACAACATCATTGGGAGTATGCGAAATCGTATGCGCGCTGTAATAGGAGCTCGGGGGGGTCATACTGGCTACTAAAATCAAATGTTTTTTTTTGTGGGTCATCATGAACATTTTTCTCAACATGTTCATTTCATTTCACAAGTGTATCGCCAGGATACACACCTGCTCTCAATTTTGGACAGGAATGATAATTATTATAGGGTGTCACACAAAAAATTCAAAAATAAATGTGCAAAATCAACGATTTTTCGAGTGTACTTCGAGTTCTCCCGGAGCGTGAAATTGGCCAGTGAATTTCAAAAATTTTCATTTCTTGAAATTTCCGCTTCCCTAATTATGATTTTATTCTTTGGCTAACCTCCGATGTTATGCACTTGAAATTTGTGAATCTTGCAAAATTAGAGATAAATGCATAAAACAAAAAAGGCGTTACTGTAGGATGATATGTCTTGACAGACCATGATATTGTACGTTTCAACTCGGACCACGAAATTCCACAGGGTGTTACGAATTTTTGACAAAAAAAACACTTTTAGTTTTGCCCCCGTATAAAATTTTTTCAAATTGTTTTTGTTTTCTCTTATAATTTCTTCAAAGCAGAAGAGTTGATCTATAACTTGCCGAAAAGATCATCTAAATCGGTTGAGAATTAGGAAAAATAGCGGACTTCGAATTTGGTTAAATTTTCGAGTGTTCCGCTAATTTTGCCTCCGAGTGTAATTCTGATTTTGGATAAATTTAATATTCCAATTTGAGGGAATGTTATTATTGTTAATTATGTTTTTGTACCAAATCCTTACTATTTCTGAAGAAAGATTTCGATTGAAGTATTCTTTTTTTTTGGAACAATGTTCTAGAATTTTCAATTTTACCTCAACATCGCTTGCAGTCATCGAAGGATTTATTTCTCAATCAAAAAGTTACTACATTCGAGATTTCACATTGTGTAGACACATCGACAAAATTAATCTTCAAGGAACAATATTCATTGCTACTCTTTCACAACATAAGGCCATGCCACCACCTACTCATCTCAATTCGTCAGAGAGAAAGTAAACATGTAAATGTTACTGCGCCATCTAACGAACCGAGACAGTTGCTAGTGTGACCGCTTGAAGTTTTCCTGTTTTGTCTACTCTTTGTTGAAGTGGCCTTTATCTCGGTTCGTTGAAGGGCGCAGTAACATATTCATGTTTACAAGCGCCTCAACGAATTGAGATGAGTAGGTGGCGGCATGGCCCGATGTTGTGAATGGGTAGGCAATGCTGACGAAGTCAAATGAGATCGGAACTTCAGTCCATTGCTCCTATTCATGACATCCGACCGTGCTGTACTCCCGCTCTCTGGCCCTGGTTGACGGTGATTAAGAAGGGTGGAACGGAAAACTAGCTTCTTCAAGGGAGGATATTTAACATTCCACGGAAGGTTGAATATTGTTTGTTCAGTAATAATAGTTTATTGTATCAATTACTTAAAGAAAATCGAGCCGAGGACAGTTCCTTGAGGAACGCCAAATATCACAGCCTTTTTTAACTCCCTCATTCACAACCAAGTCTACTATTTGCTCCCTATCACTTAAATAGCTCTCAATCAAGTCGGATCATTTCCCACGAAATCCATATCGATACAATTTCCGTAGCAGCTTTTCGTGAAAGACGGTATCAAATGCCTTTGCAAAATCTACGAAAATGCAGAGCACAGGCTTTTTTTGTCTAGATATTTATATACCTTATCCGTCAACTCTATAATGGCATCTTTTAATGATTTGCCTCCTCTAAAGCTGTATTGGTTTCTTGAAATTATTTTATATTTATCCAAAAATTTTTATGATGCGCAATTTCACAATATTTTCGATAATTTTAGCTAGGTTTGAGATCAAAGATATAGGTCTATAGTTTTCGATATAACTTTTACTGCCACATTTGTGGATAGGTTTGATGATACCAATTTTCAATAAATTCGGAAATTTACCTGTTTCGAAGCAAAGATTAATCAAGTGTGTTATCGGGTTTGATATTTCATGTATAACTTTTTTGAAGACCTCAGTTTTAATTCCGTCATAGCTCGCTGCATTTCCTTCCTTAACCTCTCCTGAGATCTTATTAACTTCCATTGCATTTGTTGAATGAAGGAAACTTGTATCATCTAAGAGACGATCTTTCTCCTTGTATTCATCAGGCTGTTCAATTTTATCTGCATATTCTTGGCCAACTCCTCTAAAGTAGCCGTTGAATGCCTGATCTATCTCTTCCTTTTTTCTAACATATGTCCGTTCTTTTCCAACTGCTGAAGAGCTGTCCATAATTTTAAATTGTTATCGTTGCATATATAATTCACATAGCTACATAGCGCTTTCGTATAAGAAGCTTGTTTTTGCATATAATTCTGAAGATGCAATTATTTAGTTGCTATCATAAGTTTACTCAACCGATTTATATAATTGGTATATTCTAATTTAAGTATCTGATTATGTGAATTTTTCATAGTTTTTTAAAGTTCATTTTTTCTGTTCACAGATTCGAGAAGCCCAGCAGTCATCCAGTCTTTCTACCATTTGTTTTACAGTTAATTTTTTTGTGATAGTATTTTTTTTGTCTCAGTTATTTTGTAATGAATTTTTCAGTAAATATATTCCAATTTTGAGTTTCATACAAGCAACGCCAGTCGATCCTACTCAGATCCTTCCTTAATCCAATGTAGTCAATATAACTCCTATTTTTTATGAACGTGTTTATTTTTTGTGGCGAATCAGTTTTTAGGCCTAAAAATATGGGGAGCGGCCGGTGTTATCAGTTCTAACAATAAATGTTCTAATTTCATTCATTTTCAACGATCCCATCAGTATCACAAAAAAGTGGTCCAAACAAGTTCTTTAGCCGGCTCGGTGGCGTGTGGGCTATGATGCTCTTCTCTTACGCAGAGTTACCTGGGTTCAATCCCCACAAAGTCGGTGCAATTTTTCGGATTCTGGGAATCGCTTGAGTATCCATCTTTCGGAGGAGATGTAAAGCCGTCGGTCCTGTCTAACAGAGATGTGTTGGACATTAAAGATCCCTTCCCTCGACACGAGAGGGGTTCGACAAAATTCCCGGGTTAGTGAGGTGACAGAACTCCCCGGCGTGTCATTAGCCGAAAGGCAGAAACAGAGCACGTTAAAGGAAAAACAAACAAACAAATGTATACACTGGTGATTCACCAGAAGCGCGGTACTCTGTAACTCGTACACCCTTGAAGATTTCATTTTTGTTCGAACGATATTATATTAAGAAAGTTAAAATCTACTTCAGCAATTTATTTTGAAGTAAACAGGGTGTCCCAATTTTCTATAAGAAAATCGTGGAAGGTTTCTTCAGATTGGAAGACCAGTTTTTTGTTGAAGATTCAAGAGCGTCATAAACTCTGCTATAATGTCCTTAAGTAATAAGTTTTTTAGGTGAGTAGTTTCGTCACAATATTTTTTTCTCCTGAAAAATTCATGAAAATAGGCTCTCACATCATCACATGCTCCTTCGGCCAAAGAATATGAATACTCTTTTCCTTTCGTTTTCTTATAGCCCAAGGATAGCTTTATTGATGAATTGAAATATATTATCCTAATTTTGTACAGGTGTGACTCCAAAAATTATGAATATTGCAATTTTGAAAATATCATATCATCATGGAAAAATGGAACATCATGTATTTCATTATTCATGTCAATGCATAAAATATTGTGCCATATTTTTGCAGAAGTAACCTCATCTTTATTTTCGACCATTTTCGAAATGAAAAATAAACTGAAATAGTAATATCAGAGGTTGCGAAAGAAAAGTTTATTATTACATATCGTTATACTTGATCAGAGAAATGGAGATATTTTAAGGTAGTTGTGTATGAAAAACGTAATTGATTGGTCTTTGGTGAGATGATCTACAAGGTGTTGAACTATTTTCATGAGTATTCGAAATGTTGCCCGTTTCTTTGTAGACACAACTCAATCCTTCTGCGGAAAGACCAATGAACTCTCGACAACATTTGCAGATTAACTAACTGAAAGGTGTTGACTATTCTCTGTGTCATATACAACTGTGTTATAGAAGGAATCTGGTGAACGATGCCCTTAATATAACCCCACAAAAAAAAAATCTAGACTTGTAAGGTCCGGAGACCTAGCTCGCCATCTAACAGGACCACCACGTCCTATCCATTTGTTTGGAAATACATGATTCGAATGCCCCCTTCCTGATGTGAATAATGTGCCGGTGCTCCATCCTGTTGAAACCACAAATCTTGTTTTATATGCTCTGGTGAATCAGCAAGTAACATTAGTAGATAATTTTGAAGAAAATCTAAATACATTTCACTGTATGGTGCCCGTCGAAAAAGTGCGGCCCTATTAGATATCAATTTACTATAGCGGCCCATACAATTAAGGACATACAATGCTGGTGATCTATTTGTCTCATAAGGTGTGGATTTTCGGTGGCGTAATAATGAAAGTTGTGCCTGTTCACAAGCCCATTCTTGTGAAAAGTTGCCTCTTCCGAGAAAAGAATTTGGCTTTTATATGGGTCCTATGTCACTGTCGACAAAACTGGTAAGTGGTTGTCTTCAGCTGTAGCACTTTTTGGTTTTTCATGTTTTTGTAAGTGATTACTCGTTTCGATAAATCCAATTAAAAGTTTTTCAAAGTACTTTGCATCAGGATGCCTCTTATCAGGAAATATTTGTACATAAACACTACTTGCCAACGAAGAATTTTATCACACTCACCCAGAATAAAAATCATATCAACCATTTATTCTTTGGAGAACCTCATGGCAGCCAATTGAGAAAATTGGGTTCAAACCTCACATTAACAATGTCTAATAACGAAACTCTGATAAGTTCACCATGTAAATTATAGAATATGATGTCAGCACACCTGAAAGAAGGCACAAATAATAAAAAATGTCAACACTTACCTCGATTTTCGTTTTAATCATCTTGATTTTATCATTCGTAAAAAGAATTATCTTTACGTTTCAGTTCTTACTACTTGAATCGTTACAGAAAAAAATTTTGTACGAATAATGATGCATGTTGATGAGTTTGATAATTGATACGGTCTGTAGAATTTTCATCAAAATTTTTACAAATAATCGAATATTTCGGAAATGATCGAAGACTAAGATAAGGGTACTCCTGCAGAAATATAGAACAATATTTTGTGCATTGACATGAATAATAAAATACAGTGTTCCATTTGAAAGAATCAAGATATGATATTTTTAAAATTACAATATTCAATAATTTTTTTGCGTCATCCCTCTATAAAATGAGGATAATCCATTTCAATTCATCAATAAAGCTTTTTTTGGGCCATAAGCAAACGAAAGGAATAAAGTATTTATCTTTTCTGGCCGAAGGAGCATGCGATGATGTGGGGGCCTATTTTCATGAATTTTTACGGAAAAAAAATATTGTGGTGAAATTATTTACCACAAAAACTTATTACTTAAAGACACTGTTGCAGAGTTTAGGCCACTCCTGAATCTTGAACAAAAAACGTGGTCTTCCAATCTGAATAAAACCACCCAAGATTTTTTTATAGAAAATTGGGACACCCTGTTTACTTCAAAATAAATTGATGAAGTAGAGTCCTACTTTCGAAATACAATACCGTTCGAACAAAAACGAAATCTCCGAGATTGTACGAGTTACAGAGCACCGCGCCACTGGTGAATCACCCAGTACTCGCTAATAACCTAAGTTTCGATGCGAATTTAAATAGAAAAAAGAATTTCAAAAACACACAGAAATTATTTTATTTCATCATGCGGATACTTTTCGTGTCACCTTTCTATAATACCTAAACAGGTCACGAATTCTCGATCTTTACGTACGATACCGAGAACAAATAGGGAACGTTGTGTGGGTTTCAAGAAGAGACAAACCCATTAAAGGTTGATCGCAGAGAAAGCACTTGAGAACAAACGGTAGCTTGTTTTTCTGGGAAAATGGTTGATGTCAATGTTGATACAATAGCGATACAGGAACTCGAAGTAGAGACGATTTGGAAGGTCGCAAGGTTAATACATTTCAGTTTGAAAGATATTTTTCCGAGATTCGGGTTAGTAGTGACACGGCATTTGAAGGAAAGGAGTTTGACAAATGTGTGTAATGGCCTTCATTAACGATTTACAAAAGACAGTCTTCGAAAAACCACTTCGACTGAGGTTTTACGCTGCTTACGACTTTAGGTATCTGGAAAAGAACAAAATATTGTTTGATATAGATGATAAGAATTTAACATGAATGAATCCAACATATCATATTTTAGATAGAAGGTTGATCATAATCATTCTCATTACATTTTACTAAAGAAATGCCGAAGTGTATTGATTTTTCAATTACTCGTAAGTACCCTTGAACCACTTTTCACATATGAAGTAAAATATATATATATATATATATATATATATATATATATATATATATATATATATACTCTATTTTCATTTGGATACTCAGATACCCAATAGTAATGTGAAGATACCAGAATATCTTCTCTTCTGAGCGTGCCTATCCGTTCCGGATGTTGGCGATAAGCAAAGCAATTTGTACTTTGTTGACTGCTGTTCTAAACAGCCTTCTTGTAGACATAGAAAACCAAGTTCTGAGGTTTTTCATCCAGGAGATTCTGCGCCTTCCAGGCCCTCTCTTGCCTAAAACCTTTCCCTGCAGTATCAACTGGAGCAGACCATATCTTTTTTGATTCCTCATTATGTGTCCGAAATATTCTAATTTGCGTTGTTTAACGATGTTCATTATTTCGGTCTCTTTTTGTAGTGTTTCTAAGACTCTTTTGTTGGAAACACGATCCACCCAGGAAATTCTAAGAATTCGTCTGTATAGCCACATCTCAAAGGCTTCAAGTTTTTTTGTAGATGCTTCCGTCAGGGTCAAGGACTCGGCACCGTATAGAAGCACAGACCAGACATAACATTTGAGTAGTCTTAGTTTGGTATGTATATTAAGATCTCTACTCTTAAATAGGTTTCCCATTTTAACGAAAGTGGCTCTTGCTTTTTCTATGCGGCATTTTATTTCCACAGAGTGATCCCATTGCTCATTAATCGTAGTGCCCAAATATGTGTAATTAGTTCCTCTTTCAATTTGTTGATTATTAATTACTAGTTGGTCAGGAGGTGTATTTTGTTTGCTAATTACCATGAATTTGGTCTTCTTGATGTTAAGAGACAATCCGTACTCAGAGCTAGCTTTAAAGACACGATTCATCAATTCTTGAAGACCTTCGAGAGAATCAGCGAACACAACAGTATCGTCCGCGTAACGTATATTGTTCAATCTCTGTCCATTAACCAACACTCCTGCATCCACATTTTCCAGTGCTGTGTTAAATATGTGTTCTGAGTACAGGTTGAACAAAGTGGGGGATAAGACACAGCCCTGTCTAACACCACGTCTTATATTTACATCTTCTGAGTAATCACCATCGACTCTAATATTTGCTGTTTGATGCCAATACAGATTTATTATAAGACGCAAATCTTTCTCGTCGATGCCGATTGTTCTTAAAACCTCTATCATTTTATTGTGCTGGACCCTATCGAAGGCTTTTTGGTAGTCTATAAGACAGACGTATACATCACAACCAACATCCCTGCATCGCTGGAATAGGACCTGAATAGCAAATAAAGCCTTTCTAGTTCCTAGTGCATTTCTAAATCCGAATTGTGTGTCTGATATATGTTCCTCGCATTTATTATATATACGTTTGTGAATTATCTTCAGAAATAATTTGAGTAGGTGGCTCATGAGGCTGATTAGTCTATAGTCTTCGCATTGTTTTGCACTGGCTTTTTTAGGTATTGGAATAAATGTGGACTTTAGCCAATCTCGAGGAATATCTCCGGTGTCGTAAATATGGTTAAATATATTTGTCAGCCATTTTATTCCGTCTCCGTCCAGCAACTTCAGGAACTCGGCATGAAGGTCATCTGGTCCTGGAGCCTTTCCATCCTTCATCTGTTCAATGGACTTGTGCACTTCGTCAGAGGTGATGGGTGGACCCGCGTCAGCGTTGATTACTGGTTCGTTATTTCTCTCATCTTGGAACAGAGTGCTGATATATTTCTTCCAGGTATTGATTCTTTCGTCTCTAACTATGATGGTGTTGTTGTCTTCATCCAGCAGACGGCCAACCATAGGTGTTTTGTATAGGCCACTTAATTCTTTGACTTTACGATGCATGTTGAAACTATCATGTCTTTTTTCCAGATCTTCTATTTCTAAACATTTTTCTCGAGCCCATGTTTCCTTAGCTTCTCTTATCTCTTTCCGGATCCTTTTTTGAATATCTTTGTATTTATCCTGATCTTTGTCTTTTACTTTCCGGCGTTCTCCCATCAGACTTAGGATTCCATCAGTCATCCATCGTTTCTTTTTCTTGTTTTTATGAGGCTTAAGAATAGTGTCACTTGCAGACTTCACAACTAATTTCAGTGTATCAACTTCAGCATCGACGTCCACAGTAGTGTCTTTGACTTTTAATTTTCCAGACATGTGTTGTTTCACTTGTTCCTTTATGGCTGGGTTCTTTAGTTTTATTTTGTCGATTTGGGGATGTTGTTCTTTCTTTATGATCTTTTTCAGCTTTAATTTAGCTGTGCCGACCAGCGGAACGTGATCTGACTGAATATCAGCGCCGGGGTAAGTCTTCACTGCAGTGAAAATGTTTCTGTACCGCTTATTGACCAGCATAAAATCTATCTGATTTCTTATTATGTGGTCCGGTCTATCCGCAGGTGATTTCCAGGTGTATAAACGGCGGGCCGGTAGTTTAAAAAATGTATTGAGTATCACCATTAGTTCTTCCATTGCAAACGTATTCAACATTTCAATTCTCTCGTTTCGTATGCCAAGCCCGTGTGATCCAACAAATTCGTTACCGCTTCCCTTTCCCAGTTTGGCGTTGAAGTCGCCCATGATTATTGTGATGTCTTTCTTGTCTAGTTTCCTGATTGTCTGTCGGAGGTCATGGTAAAAACTTTCTGCTTCATCATCGCATTTATCTGCCGTAGGTGCATATACCTGCATGATATTAATTTGTACCGGCTTGGTGTTTAGTTGAAGCAGAAGTATTCTCTCCGAAATGGGAACAAAATTATCCACTGATTGATGAAACCTACTATTAATTATGAGACCTACTCCATTTTGATGTTGTGCGCTGCTATTTCCAGAGAAATATACTTGGTGTTCACTAATTGTGTAATGTCCGGAACCAGGCCATCTCATCTCGCTTATTCCCATTATGTCGATGTTTAACCTATTCATCTCCTGTATCGCGTTGTCTATTTTACCCGCTCGATACATTGTTCTGGTATTCCACGTACAGATTCGCATAGCTATCCCGGGGATTCTTAGCAGCCTTTGACCATCTAAGGCCTGCCGGGGACTAAGGCCCATTTGTTGATTTGTAACTGCCATGCTTATTGTACTAGGGAGTTATAATGGAGTGGTTTCCCGTTGCCTTCTCCATCGCAGAATGAAGACCATCTGGTACTGCTACAGTCGAGCCCTTCATTATCCTTGCTTGAACCAGTCCAAGATAATGTCTTTTCTGCTTCAGCTCGGTACTGAAAATGCTGCTGCACCCGATGGGGGATCCAACAAAACCATACACCAGAATATAGAGCATATAAATAGGAACAAAGTGAAGAAAGTTTTAAGATATGGTGGAAAGTGCGAAGAAAATCCAAGTTTTTTCTTCGATATTGGAGGATATTAAGCATGATCAGAAGTCAACAGAGCAATAACTGAACTCAGTGGAGATAAACGATTAAACAACTAAACGACCTAAACTGCCCAAAGTCAAGACGAACAAGTGCACCAATATCATCCTAGCAAGCATAAACTCATTACTTGAAGAATACACTGACCAGAACTCCCTGGGGAAAATTAACACTTTGATTTACTCTGGAGAGGGAGCAGTTCTTCGACTAAACAAATAACAAGTCTCCACAGTTGGGACTCGATCTGAGCGAAAAAGCGGCAGAAAACCACCATGGCAAAACCGACTGGAGAATTATATTGACTATAAGAGCTGAGATCGGTCACCTCACAGAATTTCTAAGAAACGAAAAGCCACCAAGGCGCTTGAAATCCCATATACGCAAAATTCATAGAAAGATTGGTACAAAACACCCTGATCACAAACAACGTATTCACGTGTATATGGATACTTTGAAGCAGAAACTCCGAGCGAAAGCAAAGAGGCTCCCCAGAAACATAGTGTGTACTGAAAGGAAACATCAAAACCAAAGGTTCCTCCAAAATGCGGCCAATTTCCATGAGGGAAATAACAAAACTGCGACCAACAATAACAGAGAAGTATCTGACGCACTGTGCTTGACCGATTATTGGTCATCACTATGTTCGAGCCCCAAAGAACACAATGTAGATGCGGAATGGAAAACAACGCCTTGATATCAAACATATGGACTTCGAAGGAATAACGAAGGAAGAAATCACAACATTAGATGGAGCGACCAACAATTGGAAGGCCACAGGTATATATAATATCCATAACTTCTGGTGCAAGAAGTTTGATAAGCTCCATGGAGCCCTAGCGAAACAACTCATGTATGTTCTTCAACATCCCAGGAAAACACCCACTTTCCTAACACAAGGCTTAACATATATGCTACCTAAGAGCGATAGAACACATGCTCCGTTTCAATAGAGGCCAACCAGTTGCCTGCCATTACTCTTCAAAATACTCACCTCATGCATATCCAATCGAATATACAAACACCTTGACGACAACAATATATTACAGACAGATGTTCATATGAAATTCGGGATTGAAAAATATAAGCCCCTGAATATTAAAGAGGGAAAGTCATAGACGGTGAAACACAACTTCCAAAAGATGATATTATACAGTGCATGAGGGATGACGAAACGAACAACTATCTAGGATACCAATAAGCCAGATTGCTGAACCAAAAATAATCAAAGTAGAAGATTCGTTCAGAATACAATCAGCGTCTGAAGACTGTGCTGAAACCAATGCTGAACTCGGGGAATCTAGTCAAGGCAATTATCACCTAGGTCATACCAGTGTTGCTTTACTCATTTGGAAACATCAGATTGACTAAGACAGAACTGGATGATATTGAAAAGCAGACCCGAACGATGCTGACAAAGTACAACAATCATCATCCAAAATCTTTTTTTGATACGAACAACTTTGAAGAGAAAAGAAGGAGGACGCAAATTAATAGATGTTGTCAATTTACACACCGAACAGATAAAAATTCTCAGAGAATTCTTCTCTGCAAAAGCTCTCATTTTGACCTCCATAGAGTGGTAACGTTGGATGATAAGGGATATATACCTGTGAGTCTTACTACGAGAGGTGACCTGCTGAATCTACCGTTCCTATCAGATACTGAACAGCAAGAGCAATGGTCAAGAAAGGAATTGCATGGACGACATCACCATGAGATTAATCAACCACAACAAAGACGCCTCCAACAAATGGTTGATGAAAGGAGAGTTATTCGCGGATACAGAAGGATTCCTTATGGCCATTCAAGACAAAGTGATCGCTATAAACAACCACAAAAAATTTATTATGAAGGACGGAACATCACAAAGAGATAAGTGCAGAAAATGCCAAATAAGATCGGAGACTGTACAGCATATACGGACTATCTTCACAGGCATAATCAAGTATGCAACATTATCCATCAGAAACTTGCACACAAGTACGGACTTCTGAATACCTTCAAATGATATTACAAGTATAAACCGGCACCCGTATTGGAAAATGACTCTATGAGATGATACTACGATAGGCCTGTTATCACTGACAAAATGGTGACGAATAATAGACCGGACATAAAGGTGTATGATAAGAGAGCCTGAACAGCAATGCTGGTGGATGTCGCCATACCGAATAATAACAACGTGCTGAACAAGTTTCAGGAGAGAAAGTACAAATACACTAACCTTGCTATTGATATCAAGCAGATGTGGCAGCTCCATAAAATAGATATCGGTCCTGTCATAATTTCTTCGACTGGGTTAATACCCAAATGTCTGCTTGATAGCCTTAAGAAATTCGAATTGCATAAGAATACCTATATAAAAATGCAAAAGGCTGTAATATATATATATATATATATATATATATATATATATATATATATATATATATATATATATATATATATATATATATATATATATATATATATATATATATATATATATATATATATATATATATATATATATATATATATATATATATATATATATATATATATATATATATATATATATATATATAAAAACAGACCATGCCCGGTCTTTAATCAGGTATCTGAACTCGCATTATGCCTCCTACGCTTGCCCTAAAGTGTGAGCACAGGAAATGTAACAGAGGAACCATACCATCTTGCGTATGATTCAATAAACGAGTGAAAAATCCTGTGGAATAAACTCGTTTACCTGTCGGTAATGCGCTAGCAAAAGGTTATCTGTTTGTGTTGTGTTAATGTCGTGTGTACAAAAAAAGTACTGCTTAGCAGTTTCATTCTCTCATTATCATCTTGCACTCCATGATTTCCAGGACTTCTTCACGAAGACAAGTGTGAAAAGAAAGGGGGTTTGGGACAGGAAAAATCTGTAACAATGGAAAGAGAAAACCAGCAGAAAAATATTTGATCAAGTGTATCTAACTCTTAAATGTCTAAATTAACTTGAATCTAAGAACTTAACTAATGCCCCTCTCTTTTTCAACAAGGACCATCTCATACGCCTCTGGGGAATAAAGCCCTACGGGGGTGTAGCCCTTGCCTCATTAACATACACCAGGGGAATAAAGCCCTACGGGGGAGCAGTACTACCCTTATCTAAGAACTGAACTAATGCTCCGCTGTTTTTCAACAGGGAACATTTTATACACCATTCGGGGGTGTATCCCATAATGAACTCAAGATTCAAAACTATTCTCCTAAATAGACTTGAAGTTCTCTACCTAGTTAATGAAATTATCTGAAACTGAATGAGTTTCTTGAAAACCACCATAAAATGGTAAATAGGACAATCGAGGACTAAATGTCTTATTGTATCTTCAGCTGCGCCACATTCACATGCCGGACTTTCTACAGTATTCCATTTGAACAACATACTATTACTACGACCATGTCCTGTCTGCAGACAATTTAATATCGAAACCTGCAACCCTTTTGGAAGAATCCTCTATGAGAACTTTATTGAAAACATCAACTTCCTGCCACTCAGTTTTCCAAAGATCAACAGCCTTCACCCGTGTACGCAAAAAGTCAATCGACCAAATAGGTTCCTTCGTTTTCAATCAATAGAATAATAGTGATAAGAACGAAGTGATGAAGGTTTCAAGATATGTGCAAAGTGCGAAGAAAACCCAAGTTGTTTCTTTAAAATTTGTAGATATTTCACACTTATCATTGATGAGCGATAATATGACTAAATTTCTATACAGAAAACGAGTTTCAATCGTGAAGGTCAATGTCACAAAACTATTCATTAAAATGTACATTTGACCATGCATGATAAATAAAATATTACGGCATAAGACATATGACCACGCCACAGGCGGATGAGAGATCAATGCCCATAATATTCTGTTTCGTTGAATATTGTTGCGAAAACAGCTAATCGAAGCAGTTCTCATAGTATTTTCTTATTTCTCCTATCTATTTTTCTTTATTTTTATTAGACTGAATAATTTTGCTGCAGTTGCCCCGATCATAACGTGCGTTCCCTTTTTTCACCCACTCCTTTACGCTCCATTCTCGTATACAAATCGTGTTCAAGAACATCACTTAACAGACCTAGTACAATCCTTTATCCAATTTTAAATGTTCAAATATTGTTCCTGATTTTTGTGTTGAAGTATTTTCTGTCTTTTTTCTCTTTGGCACAAGTTTTTCCAAAATATTCATCACAAGAATTTTTTCTGGTGTTCACTGTACTATCTGATGTATTAGGTATCTCGTAAATATTCTGATTCAAGGAGTATTTGTTTGTTTGGTTGTTTTTCCTTCAACGTGCTCTATTTCTGCCTTTCGGTAATGACAAGCCGGGGAATTCTGTCACCTCACTAACCCGGGAATTTTGCCGAACCACTCTCGTGTCGAGGGAAGGGATCTTTAATGTTCAACACATCTCTGTTAGATAGGACCGACAGCTTTACATCTCCTCCGAAATATGGACACTCAAGCGATTCCTAGAATCCGAAAAATCGCACCGACTTTGTGGGGATTGAACCCAGGTAACTCTGCGTAGGAGACGAGCATCATATCGCATACACCACCGAGCCGCCTCAAGGAGTATTTGTTTACAAGTGACAGAAGTATATTTTCCAGTTCAATATTATTCTCAAAAAGGACAGAAATATCATCTAGAGAATAGTCATTGTGGTGTAATTATCAATGTCCATAATAGGGATAATTTTCTTCCGGCTGCTGGGCTAAGCGTCTTCTCAACAAGGGGGCGATCCGGGCCTTAGTATCGATGATGTTTCGGATAGGCTGTATATTAATAAACACAATACTTCTGCTGTAAAGCTTTTATTCAAGGAAGTTCGCATGGCTGCAAAGGCCAAAGGTTACAAATTTGTTTGGATACAGGGTGGGAATGTTTTAGTGAGGAAAGATGACACAAGTAAGATACGTCGTATTGCATCTGAATCTGAAACAGCCAATTTATAAAAATCTCTTCTCATTTTCTCCGCTATTTGTTCAAACACCGTATTCTCCATTCACCTGACCTTACATATTTACTACCAGAACGTACGAGGACTTCGTACCAAACTAAATAACTTCAGGTTGAACTCAATGGCAGGTTTTTCTGATGTAATGTGTGATACTGAATAATTTCTGAACGATACCGATTTCGACAATGAATTGGTGGATACTCGTGAATATTCTGTGTTTCGTCGCGACCGAGATTCATCGGTGTCTTCAAAGAAGTATGGGGATGGAGTTTTCATTGCCGTTCGCAACAAATTCGGCCCACGACTTTTGGATGACTTTGAAAATGTTCGAAGTTATATATTTGCTGTGTGTATTTGGCCCCTGGAGATTCGGTTGCAAGTGATGTATTCGCTAGTAAATTGGAGAGCAATATAGTAAACATAAAACATATGTGTAGTGACTTCAATTGTTCCTCGGTTGATTGGGTGAGCTCTGATAAGAGTTATTAGATACCTACTTATATTGAAAATAAATATTCAGATATATTAGATACACTCGCATTTGTCCAACTGAATTAATACAATCATGTGAAGAATAGTACCGATGAATACAGGGTGTTACATAAAAGTATGTCATAACTCGAGGGGAAACATCTACGTGCAATGTTCAGAAAAAATGTTCATATAAACATAGGTCAGCAAAAGCTTCGTTACGGTGCTGGAGGGTGTTGAAATTTCCGGAAAAATTGTTTTTTTCTTCAAAACTCCTGCAGTTTTTGAGATATTCTGCCCAAATTGGGAATGCAAGCTATCTTTCACAGCCTCCATCATTAAACGTCCTAGATCTTAAATGAAATTCACAAGGTGTTTTCTTTCCCGAGGCCATGTCTTCTTTTGCCCTTTCAAACTTTTTTGCAGTACGCCACTGATCAGCGTACAATCAATCTTCGTTCAATTAAGAAACTTTTTGACAACTGTAATTTATTTCAAACCAACCGTTTTCCAGTGAAAAATTATTGAATTTGAATTATTTGAATCGTATGTTATTTGCTAAATGAATAAAATAAAAGAAATACTTAATAGGTATTCCCAAAATTCGCTTCTATTTTAATATCTCGTCTTCTGAGACTCAACTTATACTTAATCAATATCAAACCAAAAAAAAAGATAATTAAAAACTGAATGAATTGCTGGAAGTGTCCTCCACCTGCAAGAATACAGGCGTCGGTCCTTCTTCACATATTATCACGCATTCTTTGAAATATATATATTCTCATCGTGTTACAAGAGTATATTATTCGATTTCACAATTCTTCTAAAATATTCAGTGGAGGGGTATAAACTAAAATTTTGGGATATCCCAATAAGAAAACTTCTACACTATTATTGAGTCTGGGGACCTAGAAGGCATTGTTCGGGCCCACCCCGACCTATCCATCGATTGTTGAATGTACTATTCAAGAATTCCCTAGCTTGTGCACTATAATGTGCGGGTGCCCTGTCATGCATGAAGCACATTATGTTTCTCACCAAAAGTGCCACATCCTCGAGCAATAAAGGTAACTCCTTCTCAAGAAATTGCCGGTAAACGGCACCGTACAGTCGGTTTGGCAAAAACAAATAGCATAATCAAATAATATTTAATTATATCGACCCAGACATTTTGTGAGAATCGTTCTTGAGGATGAGATTCTTCAATCAAATGGGGGTTTTCCTCAGCCCAATAATGATTATTGTGAAAATTTGTGCTATCCTAAAGTTAGCTTCGTCTGCGAACATTATTTTACTATCAAAATGAGCATTTTCTCTAATTTTAGCTAAGTATTTCTCGAAAAATAAGATTCGTCTGTGAAAATTATTTCAATAACAAAATGATAACTTTCTATGATTTATCTAAGAACCATCGGCAAAAATTTAGTCTTGAAGGAAAATCTCGAGAAAGTAAGGTTTGGACACGTTGAATATGAAACGGGTACAATAAAAAGTGTTCAACTTATTTCAAATTTTTCTTGTACTTACATGAGAATTCAAATCAATACAATTTAAAACTGCTTCCTCAATATCTGGAGTTCTCATAGTTTGAGTTGCACCTTTTAAATGATAATTTGCTGTAAAAGTAGCAGTTTCCCTCAACTTTCTGTGGATATTTGAAAATGTTCGCCTGTCTGGTGTTACTCAATTTAGAAAGAGCACCTGATATAATCGTTTAGCTTCTGTTGTGTTTCCGTCAGCCAGACCGTACATGCAATGGATATCAGCCAATTCGGCATTATTAGAATCAGCCATTTTTTCTTACAGCAATAACTTCAAAAGGCTTAAAACTAATCGTTAGTTTAATGAACCACTCGAGCAGACACTGGTTCAAATTTAGCAACTGTCAAAATAAATAAATAAATGAAAAAACGCAAAGCCTACTAGTCATTTTTTTAATTAGAAGTGCTTTCAATTGAGTGAATGCATACAATCGTTTAATAATTTCTTGCTCGAGAACGGTTCAAGATACGAAAATATTACAGGTGTCAAAAAGATTCTAAATTGAACGAATATGACGAAAATTGATTGTACGCTGATCAGTGGCGTAGTGCAAAAAAGTTTGAAAGGGCAAAAGTAGACATGGCTCCGGAAAAGGAAACACTTTGTAGATTCTAGTTAAAATTTAGATGTGTAATGATGAAGGCTGTAAAAAATAGCTTGCACTACAAATTTGGGCAGAATATCTCAAAAAATGTAGGAATTAAAAAAAAATCAATTTTTTCTGGAAATTTCAACACCCTGTAGCTCCATAACGAAGCTTTCGCGGACCTATGCTTATATGAACTTTTTTCTTGAAATTGCAGATATACGCCCTTAAGTTGTGACAAGTAATACCCTGTATAATCATTGAAGTGTTTTCGCAAAAATCATTTGTGAGAGGTAATATCAATATATTTAACACATTTTTCCCTCAATACCTATATCAAAATGAAACTTTGATTGAAAACTCGAAAAAGATCCAAAGAGGAATTCAAATTAAATTTGGTTGAAACTTTTTCTTTCGAGATACTTACTACATATAGCCAAGCAGTATCAGTGTGTAGCTCACCTGAAAGAAGAAGACTTATTAGAATCCTTTTTCGAGAATATGACTTACTTTATTTTGAATGCACAGAGATTTTTCAATGCCTAAATTAATGTTTGCTTTATTATTACATGGTTTCAAAACACTTGATTCAATATGATCTCAACATCTCCCCAAGAGATTGCCATATCTCTAACTTGGTGTTGTATCCAATTCATCATCGAAATAATCAGAATTTGACTCAGTTGGCTAACACATATATAAATGAATAGAAACCTTCATAAAACTGAAGCACCTTGGTAATAATGTTCAACTACATCCAAATTTAAATATTTATATATAAACACTCCCCACAAAAATTGTAGCATCACCCTACTTTTACAACGATACTATATAAACTCTTAGGTTGCTCATTCTAGAGTGGCTTAATAACTTTCAGAAGTGTAAAATAAGAAGATATTATTCAAAAGAGATGATGGAAAATATCAACAATTTTCGAATTAATGAAAAATTAAAAAATTCTACCATCTTCAAGTATTCTCGAAGAGACCAATCAACTAGAATCGAATGGTTACTAATCATTTTCAAAATCGAGTGTTTCCTCCCCGGGCCCTAATTACTTCCATTATACGTCTCGAAAGCCCCTCAAACAACTTTTGGATGTACTTTTGAGTCACTGACTTCCCAATTTCAGCAAGCAAATTTTCTAGATGTTAAAGTGTTCTACAAGGCATCCTACGTTACTGAATTTGCCGCCTCATGTTGTCCCAAACATGTTTAATGAGATTCAAGTCGGGACTTCTGGCTGGCCATCTCTAAATATCCATTTCGGCATTTTGCAGAAATTCTGTAACTACTCTAGCTGCATGAGGCCGAGCATGATCATGCATATAAATGAAGTTTTCGCCAATCAATGATCCAAAGGGTACACATGGGGTTAAAGAATATCTGAGATGTATCTGGCCGTTGTCATTCTTCAATTATTCACTAGGACTAACTCCGTTCGACAATGGAAAGAAATCCTCCCCACACCATTACTGAGCTCCCTCTGAAGTTTTCGGTTTGCAAGATATTGCATTGCTGATACCGTTCCTCAGGTCGTCTGTATACAGGCATGCGTCTATCATTTGATACTGACAGAACCTGGACTCGACGGAAAAGAGAACATTTGACCATTCTGGAATACCCAAATTTGCATGTTTCTTCGCAAATTGAAGTCTTGCAACTCGATGCTCTCCGGTGAGACAAGGGCCGGTAGGGTAGGAGCCACCCTTGGTCTGATATCGTCTTCTCAGAGCCTGTTCCTAACAGTTTGCAATGAAATATGCACATGTCGGGAATGTGCAAGTTCATTTTGAAGCATTCTAACCGTAGAGTGCCGAACTCTTAGTGTAGTTAATCGAAGGCAACGATCATCAACTGGTGTTGTTATCCGATTTCTTCCCTGTCCGGCCCTTCTTTCATATTCCCCTGTTTCATGGTATCGATCAATTGCTCTTGAAATAGTGGTTCGGTTAACATTCTACAAGCCACTTCACCACTCCTCTAAAAGTGTTACAATTCTTACCACTTCATGATCACTCAAATAGCGTCCAGGATCTTCAGCAGCCATTATAATAAATTCAAAGTTTCGAAAATCAACAAGAAACACAGAAAACTCGCATTAATTTAGCGTGAAAACTGAAGAGAAATTGAATGAGTACTAATAGTCAAATAAACTCATTCTTGTTTCAGACGTGTTTGAAATCTTATGGAAACAAATGCTACTACATAGATAAGATTTTTTCCCTCATATGTCCAAAAACATATGTTGACAAAGAAGCTACGATCGAGCTGCTTAATCGATTGTGGAATTCAGAATACCAGGTGATGCGACAATTTTGTGGTGTGTATTTGTTGAAAGAGTATTAAAATTGAAGCATAAAATTAGTAAATTATTCAATTAAATTGAAAATCTCTGAAAATTACTGCTTGCCAGATTATCGCAATGTGTAGACACATTGAATAATCTTCATTCCATATCCCGAAAATTGAGGTAGACATACAGCATTATAAAAACATTACGTTTTCCATTTCATTTACTTCTATTTGAGGAAAACTGAGACAAATATGAATAATTTCTACATTTACATCTAACTTTCTTCTCAAATGTTGTCTGATTTTGTTTCACCTCCTTTCCCCAGATTAAAAATAATAAGTCCGCATATTATCCTCGTAAAATAAACCACCTGTTACCACAATACAAAGTTGACTCAAGGAGTTCTTTCAGAATCAGCGATTCTGCTAGAATGTGATACATTCAAAATTCACGAAATGGGATACTTACCTACAACATAATAAGCCTCGAACCTGTTGCTTACTCTTAAGGCTTTCTTGGAAGAAGAATGCTCGATATGTGTATGAAATATGAATATTTCCTTTTGAATTAGATAGAGAAGAAATAACAGGAATCAGATTTTATGTAGAGAATACCTCCATTCTGTCTTATGTTAAGTTTTCTGAAAATAGTTCATTTTGAAACTAAATACGGGTTAGTTATTGAATTTTCAGCTTCCTATGCTGAGTTTTCTGGAAAGTATTCGATGGAACTTCAAGGCATATTGGGATAATTTTTCATAACTAAGAGAGAATGGCCTGAGATAGATTCCTTCAGTATCAGGGAATTATTCAAGAATATTTAGTATTAGTAAAAAAGCAGCTGAAAAGTGTATACCTAAAATCCCCCAGAAACTTTGTTCTTGTCGATAATAATGAGAAAATAAACTTTGTTTTATAATATTAGAGTTTATTGAAATTCAGGATTGCATTTTTGGTCTCACAGCCATCTTCTTCAACAAGTACTGAACTTAAGTTGAAATACATGCATCTTAAACAGGTAGACATAAAATTAATAATTGTGCAAAAGACAGACAATAAAGGAATTATAGCAGCTAGATCAAAAGTCGACTAGATATTCCGACCACACATTCATAAAAAGCATTGTAGCCACTGATGAGACATGGGTTCATGAGTTTGAGATGCAAATCAGTCAGAAGTTTCGGAATGACGCATTTCAACTGAACCCAAACCGGAAAAAGCACAGCAGAGCCGATCAAAAGTCAAGATAATGTTGCCTGTTTTCTATGATTATTGCGGTGTTGGATGAGTTCGATATTCTCCAAATCTATGAAATGATTATTATTGATGCAGTGGTCCGAAGAAACCGTAGAATTTTTATTCTGGAGAATAGATCTTGTATGTTCTTCAACTATCCTCTCGATGAATCTTCCGGTTTGGCCTATATAGAATGTCTCACGTTCACTGCAGTGTATTTCATATACTCCCCTTTTATCCAATAATTTTGATTTATCTTCATTATTAATCAATAATAAACCCAAATCTTTTTATTGAAGCTGATGGTGTTAATATCATTTCTGTGTAATCTGTTTCATATTTTGTTGGTAATATTAGGAATATAGTTAATTGGAAATTTTCTGTTAAATTCCTTAGTCTGCAACGAATAAATGCTCTGCAATAAAAGTTTATGTCGTTTTTGTCTGATCAAAGTATCAATTAATTTTGGTTCATAGCCATTGATTATAGCGATTTATTTTAAAACTTGAACTTCATTCTCAAAATCGACAGCTGACAAAGGAAAAGAAAGCCATCTGTGTACGAATAAATGAAAAGTATTCAATTTGATACTCTGGGGTTGGGAACTACTGCTATAAATCAGGGTATCCGAATAGGTTGGTTTTCTGTATATTTTAAAGGCGAGTGAGTTATGAGCCCTACTAATCGACGAGTCAAAGAAGTCAAAGATTTTTCATTTTCCATTGTGAATTGAATCGTTTGATGAAAGGAATTCAAAAACTGTAAGAAACTATTGAGTTTTTTGTCTGTGCGAATCCATATACAGAAGATATCATTGACATATATGAAATGAATAAGTAATTGCCATCAGCTGAAAATGAACGGTTGAGAAATTGAGTAGCTTTTTGGATGATTCTTATTGGTTCCAATCTTCTTTGGAATTCTACAATTTTTTCCATATTCTTCTGACAACGTTTGTCAAAGAAATGAACAACCAGTACTGTATCACAAAAAGACGCTACTCAACTGGCCGTCAGTGTACAGGGTGTCCCAAATTAGATGTTTCTATACTATGGACTAGTGATCCTATAAGGATCGCTTTTTATATCTAAACAGCTAATATACCAAACGCCTAATATACTAAACCCCAAATATACTGAACCGTTTTTCAAATCCAACTCTATCTATATTGAACGCCTCATTATCTTCATTGATATTTATACTTAATAGTTCTTTAAGTTACATGGAAATCTCCCATATAATGCCAACACATCCTCAGGGTAACGCAGTTTCCATTATTGTCTTATGGATACTAATTCATCAACCGTACAAATTTCAACACTATTCAGTACTATTCCAATTCAAGGAAACACATTCAGTTTGAAAATGTCAACTTCTGGAAGATCGATATTTGCAGATCTTTTAGTTTCAAATTTCAATTTCTAATTAACAGTTTTAATTCGGATTAGATCAGATTTGAAATTTTAATAATGAACAACAAATACTTCTCAAGTATATTGATGAAATAGAAAATGAAAGTTCTTCCCAAATTATAATTTCTTGAGAGTATCCAAAATACAAAGACCCCCCCAAATAGTCCCGATTTTAATCTGTGCAACTATTTTCTGTGGGGTCATTTGGAACAAAGAAATGGTGTATAAAAATGGTATCATTTTCAATAATTGTGAGGAGCGGAGGCAAACAATTCAAGAATGTTGGAACAATCTTGATTCAGAAGTAATTTCGAGATCCACAGAGAGCTGGAGGAGACGGGTACAGATGGTTGTGGATGCCAATGGAGATCATATTCCATTCTGAGTACTTGATTCTTTTTGTTGAATATTTTGACTAATATAATTTGTTGTATTATTATTCTCGCAGATGTTGTTAACAGTTGGCATCTCTGGGATATTTGGGCAACAGTCATCCTGATCTCCTTCCTAATGACACTGTAGTCCAAAAGTTTTCCTCAAGATCGAAGATTGTACTTCTTTTGTGATTAGGGGCTAGAAATTGGCTTAATATTTGCCAAGCAGTATAGCCAATATTTCTTTTAAAAGAGAGGATATACAAAAATTTGAATAATTGTATTTACAATAAATGCTTATATCTAAAATTTTGGTGTGTGTCAGAAAAAGAATCACAAGTGTGTGCTCAGGAAATGTAACAGGGGAACCATACTATCTTGTATATGATTCAATGAACGAGTGAAAAAACCTGAGTAAAAAACTAGTTTCCCTGTCACTATTAGACTGGCAATAGCTTGGCTGTTTATGTTGTGTTAGTGTCGTGTGTACAAAAAGAGTTCCGAAGATTTGTCTGTTTAGCCGCTTCATTCTCTCTTGCATTCCATGATTTCCAAACAAAGACAAGGGTGAAAGGAAGGGGGTTTGGGACAGGAATCTGTAACAAGGGAAAAAGAAAACCAACAGAAAAATATTTCAGCAATCATACTTCTTATATGTCTAAACAAATCTAAAAAAAGATTTAACATATCAAGCAAGGTCATAAAAAGGACTAAGCAGATAATAAAAAAATACATAACCTGCGATATTTCCTCAAATTCCCTCTCTGTTTGACTGAGAGAGCCCGATGGCCAGGATCAGTCTTCAAAGTGATGCCGAATATGATCTATAGATGTTTTAGAATCATTATGGACCCAATTATTTGGGTTGACATCGCCCATATATTATTTCTTCGTGGAACTTGTTTAATTTAGAGAGAAATTTGCGGAAAAATCTTGACAGTCGTTCGAAAAATATGACAAATGTCAACTTAATTTATGCATGCAGTCTGTGTTCAGAGAATTCACAACGGGAGGTACATATGATGGTGAAGAAGAGAAATATTATTGACGGAAATAGACACAATTCTGAATCACTATTCGAGTTCGACTCCTCAAAATGATAGGAAAGGTTCAATCTAGTGATTGACTTACGCAGTTGATTCATTACGATCACGAAAAATTTGTTAATGCGTGGAGAAAATTGTTAATATTTGACGAAGTCGACCAGTTTGAATTCGAACAGGAATCAAATTTGGAGTTGGTTCTAGTAAAACATGGTCCTTTGTTATCTTAGAACATCCATGAAAAACACAATAACTTCAGGATAGCCAACGCCATGAGATGAAAAAATATTATATTTCGATTTCAGCTAGTAATCTAAATGAAAAAATTCTACTCTTTTACCAATTCTTGGAATATTTTTAAGATTTATATGATATGAAAGAGATAAAAGACACAAGGTTTAACTTTAATCTACACTTTATTTGAAAAAAAAATCGACGACGTTTCGCTGACACAGCAGCTTTATCAAGAAAGAAAAACAGAATGAAGAGTATGGTATTATAAACAAATCGTAGAACAAGTTGGATGAATAACAGGAAAATCCACACCGAGCCATTGTACAGTTAGTATGAAAGGTAATAAAAACTAATTAAGCAAGTGAAGTAGGGGTGAATAATTCACATCTACCTGTTCATTCAAAAGCTTGTCCGAATGTTTGTATCTATTTATTTCTAATGCTTCTAGGAGATCTAATTTTGAACTTTTTGATTTTATATGTATTATGTCAAAGTTTTTATTGAATGAATGGTTTTCTTTTATTAGGTGGTTTGAATTATTTGAATCAGATTTATTTTTATCGAAGCTATGTTTATGTTCAGATGTTCTATGCCAAACTCCTATAGGTCCTACCGATATAAATTTTATCACAAGAACCGCAATTGAGTTTATAGATTCCTGATTCACTTGATTTTTCAACACCAGATTTATTATTTTTAATATGTTTACCTAAGTTATTAGAAGTTTTGAAAGTTATATTAAGATTTTGTTTGACGAGAATGGATTTAATATTTTTACTTGCAGAACCGCAGAATGTTAAACTGTTGAATATTTTATAGTCTTTATGAATAGGATATACTTCATTTATTGCTTTCTGATACAGTTTTTACGAATGATTAGATCTATCATATACGGATTATATGAATTATTAATGGCTATCTGTTTGATGATGTTTAACTCTTTATTATAATCTTCTACTGATAAAGGTAAATTGAGTAACCGATTTACCATGCTGTTTAAAGCTGCAACTTTGTGTTGAATTGGATGTAATGAGTAGTTATATATAATTGTATCAGTATGTGTTGGTTTACGAAAGACCGAAAAAACATGATTATTATTTTGTTTAGTGATTTTTAAGTCCAAAAAATTAACGGAATCGTTCTGTTCAATTTCTGTCGTGAATTTAATGTTCAAATGGATGGATATTTCATCTTATTGATATCATGGATCTACATCAAGTAACGGCCTCCACAATTCAAAAAATTTATATGTTAAATTGTTCAAAAAAGACTGAGCTATAGATTGAATGCCCCGATTGAATTCTTTAGTGAAAAATAAACGTTCCAGCGAACTTGAAATATTGCTTATTTTCGAATGAGTCAGCCATATTAAATTTCACCGAAAGTGGAATTTCGATACAATTTCTGAAAGCCCTTAGGCTTCAAAACTAGCTTATAAATTGCGAAAGTTGTTATGGAAAATAAATTGTCTGGTTTTCTCTGGCGCACCCTATATAATTTCATTCTGTTATAAGGCAAAAAAGAAAGCCACAAAAAATATTAAACTGATTATGTGGACCACACTTCTCCTAATATATCTAAGGATTAGTGCACAATTTCCATGTTTTTGCTTGTTATTATAGATACATAGACATTAGTACGCGAAGTTTGGGTCCAGCCTCTATCAAAGTAAAACCTTTAGATACTGTCATCAATTTTATTACAGCTTGATATCTTGATCTCTTGGGCGTTTGAAAATCCTTCGTTCTTTGTATGCAAGCAAGTCTCCTAATTCTCCAAACAATAGAAACTCTGGTATTTTTATATGAATACTTCAACCCAAAGAGAAAATGAGTGACCTCGAATAATAGAATTATACAATTCACAATTCGTAGTCGTTAAGAAGGAGCTCATTGTACTTTCCTGTTTCTAGAGTCTTGTTCTAATTACGGAACATTGCTCGCAAATAATTGGATTCATGAAAATGTTCTCATTCTGGAATCATTGTTCCTGTGAGGCACAACTACGATCGGAATTCAACGTTTCCCAGAATAAAATATTTTCGCACTTTCAACGGTAACGGAAAAGGAAAACGGATTATTGTCATAATCCATATGCTGAAAAAACGCTTACAGAGATTTGGAAGATTATAAATAAATGTGTTTTTAAAAGGACCGATGAGTCCTTGGATAAAAAATTTATTCAGTAACTGTTCAAATTATTCGATTGTTTCAAGAAGTGATTCTAAGGAAAACAATTTTATCAATCCCCATATCAGTTCTTATATTTTCTTTCTTACTTTTTCAATTTTTCTTAAGCGCAAAAACAATGGAAACTTCAATCAAATATATGAAAAATTATTTGACTAACTCATGAATAAGCAATTTATAATAATCGTAATTTGCAATCTCGTCACGTTTTTTCAAATAATATCATTTTATCTCAATGAAGATTTCTCTTTCTTTATCTTCACTGATACACACTTGGGTGGGCCGAAGATTCGCTTTTTAGATTTTTTTTTTAGAATTTTGTTTAGTAATAGCAAAAAAATTGTTCATTATGTCATATAGGTGGACATATTATTTCAGAAATAATCTCGATTTTCGTATCAAAATTGTAGATTTTCCTATTGAAATTAATGTGGTTGGTTAAAACATTACTCATAAGTTCTTTATTCGATGGAAAATTGGATATTCTATCAAAGGTTATTCTGTACAATTTCAACGAATGACAATTAATTAAAGAATTGCGATTTTTGTTGAAATATTTGCATTTTCTACCGTAATTATGTCATAAACACCTCAAAAAAGTCTAGGAAACACTTCTGAATATCGATATATCGTATCCAGAACGATCAATATGGATGATTGTTCTTAAGGAATGAACACCTGCATCAATTTCTCACCAAATTATGTAGAGTGCCGCAAAAGATTTCAGTTTTTTTTATAGAAAAATAGAAATGCAGCAGATGCGACGCTGCTTTATAATCATTTCATGTATTCAGTGTTTGACATCAGCTATTTGGCACTTTGTTTCTGTTGTAAGCACAAATAAAAGATTCAAATTTTGTGATTCGACCATGGAAAGACGACATTTGACTAGACAATAGATGTTACGAGCCGTTGGCGTGCTCCAAGCTGGGAGCTCACAACGGGAAGTATCCAGGGTTCTGGGAAGTAGCCCAAGTGTCATAAACCGTTTATGGTCGAGTTTCAATGAAACAGGTAACGTAGAAGAACGCCATACAGGTCGTTTCAGGATTACTACAGCCGCCCAAGACCGATTTTTGGTTTTACAAGCCAGAAAAGATCGTACTACCACAGCATATCAATTAGCTCAAGAGCTATCACGAGTTCATAATGCACAAACTTCCGACCAAACTGTGAGAAATCGACAGCACGAAGGTCAACTCGACTCCAGACACCCTTTAAGAGTTCCAAAACTGACCCATGGAAATCGCGCTACTCGTTTAGCTTGGTGCTGATAACAAGTAAACTTGGATCAAGAGAGGTGGGCCTCAGTTCTCTTCAGTGATGAATCTAGATTAATTTATTATACCGATTCGGTAAGAATGCGAATATGGAGGGAACCTGGAAAGCAAAACCGTATCCAGCATGCTCGAGAAGTTGTTAGACAGGGAGGCGGATCAGTGATGTTTTGGGGAGGTATACGCCTTGGTGGAAGAACTGACCTCGTTTTCATACAGAACAATCTCACGGGAAATTCTTACGCAAATGAGATAGTTTTACCTATAATGGTACCGTATCTCCAAACAATGGGTCAAAATCCACTCTTCCAACAAGATAATGCTCTTCGTGCAAGAGTTGTCTTGAACGTTCTTGAAGAGAAAGATATCGATCTTCTACCGTGGCCATCCTGCTCTCCAGATCTGAATCCAATTAAGCATGTGTGAGACACCCTAAAAAGAAATCTCCTGCGTCAAAACGTCTTCCATCATGAACAGGAGCTTCGATTAGCAGTTCAGGGGGCTTGGAATGACTTAAGGCCAAAATGTAATAGACAATTTGATATTGAACATGCCGCGACGATGCCAAAGTGTCATTAATACCAGAGGTGGACCTTCTGGGTACTGAAAAATATAAGTGCTTCCATATCGTTTCGAAAATATTATTTCATAAGTAACCAAATTTCGTCATTTTCAAATTTCAAATTTTTTTTTATAATAGGTGCTTTGAAGAAATCAAATTTCATTTTTTTTCTTGAGAATAAATTATATACAATACGTCCTAACAAAACCGAAAGATTTCTATAAATTCGAATCATCAAATTCATATTTCAAAGGTAAGGGAACACTTTAGACTTTTTTGAGGTGTTTATCTTAGTAATAAATTGGGGACTGGAACCTTTGGCGTTGAATAACACTGTACGCCACTACACCATAGCTTTATTTCGAATACTCGATGCGCGTTTCGTAAACTGAGTTGGCATCATTATAAGATGATGATACACTAAATCTATTTCTGTGATCTTTGAATTTTGGTGAGGGTCGAATGACTATCCCCTTTCCTCTTCATCTCGCTCATGTTACATCTCCTTGGTTTGTCCTGGGGTCCTTTTGGTTTGTTATCCTCATTCTTTTATGTTGTGGTGCATCTATGCTGGCCTGTTGTTTCATCTTCCATTGTACTAGGGATGTCTTCTTTCCTGTTGTCCTCGGTTGTAGTTCCATTATGTGGTTGATCTCCCTATTTTTGTGGTCTTCTATCTGGTTTGTTGTCTTCGTTGTTAGTCATGTGATGATTTCTTCTAGTGTGTCGATTTCCATTTCTTTCCTGAATTGGTCGTTGCTTATGTACCATGGGGCGTTTGTTGCTGTCCTGATGATCTTGTTGGGTGCTGCTTGTAATTTCCTATTCTTGAATCTGTTCTCTAGATGCCAAATTTGTCCTGCGTATGTTATTCCTGGAATGATTATTGACTTGATTATCCTAATTTTGTTCTCCTATTGAGTTTGCTTCTTCCGTTGAGTAGGGGGTATAGTTTTCCGTGTATTGCTTTAGTTTTCCGTGTTTAGTTTTTTTCCGTGTATTGCTTAGTTTTCCTTGTAGGTTACCAGAATTACGCCGAGATATTTTGCTTCCTTCTTCCATTCGATTTGTTGTCCTTCTATGGTGATTACCTTTGGTATTTCCGGAAGTCTCATCTTCTTGTGGTCGATGTTCGTTGCTAGTGTCTTCTTCAGATTGACCTTGTTCCTTCATCTTCTAAAATAAATGGTAAGTTGGTCGATATCTTCTTGTAGCCATTTCCTTACTGCTGCTTTGTTCCTATGGGATGCGTATATTTCTGTACCGTCTACGAACTATGCCATCTTCGAGTGCTTCATCTTCGGTATGTCTTCGATGTATATATTGAATAGTAGTGGTTCTAGTACTGATCCTTGGGGTACGCAGGCTCCTATCCTCTTTGTTGTTGACTTCTGGTCCTGTATCCTGGTTATGAAATTTCTATTTTGTAGATACGACTTCGTATGTTGGTAAGCTTAGCTGGGTATCCCGTAGTCTTCATATTGTAGATTATTCCTTCGTGCCATATTTTGTCGAATGCTTTCTCAATCTCCAAAAATGCTGCTTCTGTCGGTGTTGATATGTTCTGTTTGACTTTGATGCCCTCAGTGATTCTAGCTAGTTGGTGTATTGTCGAATGTCGTTCTCTAAATCCACATTGGTGCTCCGAGAGTATTCCTTTTCTTCGGCGAACGATTTTAGTCGGGTGTAGATGATCCTTTCGATGATCTTGCTCATTGCTGGTTGTAGGCTTATCGGTCGGTAGGTGCTGGCTTCTTTCCTTGGTTTTTCTGGTTTCAGTATCAAGATGGTCTCCGCTGTTTTCCAAATGTCAGGAAAGTGCTCCGCTTCCATTATTGCTCGTGCTATTTCCGTTACTTCTTGAATTCCTTGGTCTGGTAAGATCCTGGTTTGGAATTCCGTCTAGTCCTGGTGCCTTCCTTGTTTTCAGTTGGTTGATGTGTCCCTGTACTTCTGCTGCTGTAACATATTCAATGCGGTAGTCTTCTGCTGTATAGTCCTGGATTCTTCTTCCTTTCCTTTCGACGTTTTGGTTGAATTCCTCGTCTCCGTTGCTGGCGTTCGTTTGGAAGTGTTCCTCTAGTGCTGATGCAAATATTTCCACCTTTTCCTATGTCTACATGGCTCTTTAATCTTCTATACTTTATTTATTCCTACTACTAGACGAGCTTGACAAATCGAGCTTCCTGATTGGTCGAACGCGCTATCAGGGGGCGTGTCTAATCTAAAAAACCGTAGAGTACGCTGAACGGAACGGGACCGTTGTCCCTGTTCAGTGAATGTTTGCATTTCATTATGTGGATACTCTCAAAAGCGTTCAGTGTAATATCGTTTTAACATTAACATCAATTTTACATTCTCAAAATCTATTCTATGGTCTTGATCGGAAGCATGTTGGGCAACACTAGATTTTTCTGCTCGTCCGTAAGTTAAATGTGCCTCATGTTTTTTCAATCTAGTCTTAACAGATCTTTCAGTTTGTTCAACATACTTCTTTTCATAATCTTTACAACTAATTTAGCCATTTTTTCTTCCAGCAATAATTTCAAAAATATTAAAATTAATCGTTAATTTAATAAACAAAATGAGCAGACAATGGTTCAACTTCAGCAACTGTCGAAATAAATAAATAAATGAAAAGATCAAAGCCTACTAGTCATTTTTTTAATTATAAGTGCTTTCAATTCAGCGAATGCATACAATCGTTTAATAATTTTTGCTTGAGAACCGTTGGAAAAACGAAAAATTACTAGTATCAAAAAAGTTTTTAAATTGAACAAAGATGACGAGAATTGATTGTACGCTGATCAGTGGCACACAGCAAAAAAAAATGAAAGGGCAAAAGAAGAGATGGCTCCGAAAAAAAAACACCTTGTTTATTCTCGTTAAAATTTAGGGCGAGCAATTATGGAGATTCTCCACCTGATAATAGAAGGAAAGATCAAAGGAAAACGGTCAGTCGGACGTAGACAAATCTATACAGATTTTCAGAGCTGCGGTTTCCCGCACAGCAATAACCATTTGGATCGCCAACCTTCGTAGAGGGACGGCGTCCTGAGAAGAAGAATGATGGAGGCTGTAAAAATGGCTTGCATTTCAAATTCAGGCAGAATATCTCAAAACCTGCAGGAGTTTTCGAAGAAAAACCATTTTCGACCGGAAATTTCAACACCCTGTAGCTCCGTAATGAAGCTTTGGTGGACCTATGTTTATATAAACTTTTTTTCTTGAAATGGCACGTAGATTTACTCCCTCGAGTTGTGACATACTATTCTGTAACACCCTGTATATTGCGAGCTGTTTGTACTGCAGAAACTGCAGCATTTATTGAAAGTGGCCTTCTAAGAGAATTAGTAGAATGTTTTCTAATTATTGTGACGGACTAAAGCTTCACATTTAAGCCCATTCCGACGATTATATCAGCAACACTTTCATCGTCTTTGGGTCCATCTGGTTCTACTTCAGAGAACCCAAAGATCATTACATTATTAGATCTGTTGATGTGCTTAATCGCCTCATTTGCTACAGCCTCAAAAGTCAGAGCGGAGGTTAGATAGAGATAGAGGGTTCAAGAGAATTGTTGCGTTGCTTGAAATACGTTTCTAGATCCGCTATAGAACATGAATTTGGTCAACCAAGTCTGATTTCAACGGCAAAAATATTGTCTTCAGTTTGGTCATCTGATCGAAGCTCACATTACAATTATTGCATAGTATTTTGACCCCGCGCACTTTTCGGCAAATGAACCGATCAGTGCTAGATAGGCCAGTACACTCGACGTGAACGTCCATCTTGCAGCTATCGCACTGAAGCGTCGGACTTGTTATCCGATCCGCCGTGGTTAAGTTGTAATTCACACAGATGTTCATTGTCTCTTACCAACAAGCAAGACCGATAAGAAATCGAGAACGGTATTAAAATTGATCACAACAAATCAGGATATTTTCAAAATGCAGTTAAAGCTCACAAACGACTTGAATATTCTATTCACTCGGTTGAAGCTGTACGAGGAACACTCGCTGAAGATAAAAATTTCTCTAAGACGCACTGGTTAAAGTACAATATAAACAATAAAGAAGAGCTACCGATAAACATGTATGCATTGATAACGATAATACCTCATATACATCCATTAGCAATAGTGCAAACAACAAGGGTGTCAAAACACACACCATCAAATGGATCAAAGAAATGCTCAAGGGCCGGATCGTAATGGCCGCTTTTGGAGGCACTGAATTATCGGTGTCAGTAGTGAAAGAATGCCCTCACTGCTACTATGGTCACTAGTTGTTGATGACCTCTTAGAAAAACTGAACAACGCTAGCTTCAACGCACAAGGCTATGCTGATGATCTTGTTATCACCATTAGGTGAAAGCATGATGGAATCTTATCGAACCTGACGCAAAGAGCCCTTAATATCGTGAATGAAAGGTGTGCTGAAGAAGGGCTCAGCATCCATCCAAATAAAACCATTCTAATTCCATGCACAAGACGTAGAAAGTTGAACTTAAAGCCCCCCTTTCTGAATGGACATACCCTGAAATTTGCGAAACATGCTGTGTATCTAGGGTTAACCCTAGATCAGCGACTCAACTGGAATTCACACAATGACAAAACTCTCTCTAAGGCTACATCGTGCCTATGGGCATGCCGTAGACTCTTCGGAAAGACCTTGGGGCTACAGCCAAAAGTAACCTACTGGTTATACACAGCGGTTATAAGATCCATTGTCACATATGCATCGTTAGTATGGTGGACGAAAACATCAGAAATAACTTCGCAAAACCAGCTGCAAAAAGTGCAGCTGCTAGCTACTGCCCTGGAGATAATCCCAAATCTCCCTTCTCTTCATATGAAATTGAAAAAGGAGGCGTTGATGGCGGCATTACGGCTCCAAGACACAAAAAACTATTACCTGGTGATCTGGAGGGACACCTGGAGATTCTGGGTTACATAGTGCCAGAAATCTTATCACAACCATCGGACATAAGACCGCATCATTGTCAAAGGAAGAATAAATCAATTAGACCAAAAATCCTCTACTTGGTACACGGACGGATCAAAAACGATTGATGGAACAAGAGCAGGCATATATGAACCCAAGTTCTCGTCATCAGTGTCTCTGGGCTCTACTCCCACATTGCAAGCAGAAACACTTGCTGTAACGGACAGTCAGGCAGTGATCGGAGCATCCTGTCTGGGAATGCCATCAGTTCTTGAAGCAAATTGATGAGGGAAACAAAGTTTTCCTGTGGTGGGTGCCTGGCCACGAAGGTAAACAAGAAAATGAAGCCACTGACGAACTGGCCAAATCAGCTGCTGGAAATATAACCTAACCCACCCATCGGACCTGAACCGTTCTGCGGTATAAGTAGGCCACACAGACGACAGAAACTGGAACGATGGAAGAATCTAGCAAAAAAAATACTGGAGGAAAACTCCAGGCCAAGAGCAAGCGGAAAAGTTCATTGATTATTCGCGAAAGAAAACAAAACAGCCTCTCGATCTCTCTAGGGACGAGCTGAGGACCATAACAGGCCTCTCTACTGGACACTGCCCACTGAGATACCATCTCAATAAAATGGGCAAATTGGAAACGGCAACATGCAGAATGTGTAAAGGGGGCAATGAAACTGCCAAACATATTCTTTGCAGTTGCATCGCAAGTATCCTTCAAAGACATATACACTTCGGTAGCCGCACGAAGTAAAAGCGAAAGCTCCCAGGGATTTTGACCTACAGGGAAATGAATAAGAAGGGTTACGAACAAAAGACCAATTTGGTAGCAGTTCGGAAAGGCTTGCAAAGCCGATCGACCCCCACGAATGTAATGTAATTGATTGCGAATCACAATGATTTAGTTGAAACCCACGTGAATTGACAATATTATACCCAGGTACCCGAGATAATAAGAATAATATGTAAGAAGAATATACGCACGCCTATGACCATCCTGTCACCTAAAGATTTCTCACTTCACGGCTTTTCCTAATCGACTATAACTAAGCTAATTACTAATAAACCAGCGTGGTTGATGCAAAATAAGTAAGAGAAATGCGCGATTCTGTAACTATTTTCAACAAAAGTCAAACGCTAAAGGCTCTATATTCAATGCTGCCACTCAATCAATTAATGGAGACAATAACTTATCAAACAGTTTTCGTAGATCATAAATTAAATATTAACACATTAATGTGATTTCATGCCAATAACAACTGGTTTTATATAAAACTGCATCATCTAATCAAACCATCTTGTGGAATCGTTAAGTGTAGCTACCCATATTGAAATTGAATCGACATCGAGTTAAATCTAATTACATCATATCAGTTAATTGAAACACATTAACTAGTTATAAATTTCTTTTTCAAAAGACTAGCACGTTCTCCACAATTGATCCAGGAATAAATCACCTAGATATGTCACATAGAACAATGATTATCACATCAACGTCTATCAGAACTCGTAACAACAATAGATTTGATTATCGAGTTAATTTCTAGTTCGCTGTTTATGTGATGGCTTCGTACGAACGCCATTCCGGGCGCCGATTATTCCTGAAACGAGATCTGATTTCGATATCAGTGAAGTCCGTGTTTATCGTCTTCAACTCCGAATTATCAATCAAATTAGGGATGTACCTGTTCTCTTGTTGTAACTAGATATCATTCTGAACACCCATGTTTGATACATACCATTTCGTGGATAACTATAATTCCTGATACATATGTGAAGCCACCTACTGATAAAAGGAGATGCCGATAAGATGCTCACTCTTCTTTGGGAGAGGTATGACTAAAGACCGAATTAGATGCGAAATACATATTCTTACATATTTTCTTTGTTTCAAAAATTTAAATACAGATCCATATTTCACGCTATTTTTATATATTTTCGTCATTTACCTGGAACCGTAGAACCCTCTCAAGGGATGTGAATCAATTTATTGAAAGCCAACTACCTAAATCATCCATCGCCTAATCTTCTGAAGAGCTAAACGGTTAAAACATCCATTAGGAAATTTGTGTCGTAAATAGGAATGATTGTTACACTATAATTCGATTACCTGCCATATATTTCTCTTTAATTAATTAATAACTAGCAGCCCGCTTTGGCTTCGTACGGATATCAAACAAACATTTCAAAAATTTTAATTTTTACACACACACACACACACACACACACACACACACACACACACACACACACACACACACACACAATCCCATACATTCTTCTTCGTTTTTGTTGAATAAAATTAAAATATTATAAATTAAAGTTTTTCTTGTATTATTATTTCTATTTATTTTTTATTGTATCATTTTTTATATTCCATTGTTAATGTTTCTAAAAAGGCCTTCTATATACTTTACTTTCTCTGCTCCTAAAAATCAAGTTATTGAGTCAGAGCTTCCTTGTAAACGATATTTACTCTCCTCCCGTACTCCAGTGCGCCTAACCGAACAGTGTGAGCGGCAACCATGCGACATTCTTCGAATAACTCACATTTTCGAACTTGTGAAATCTTTCGAATGGAATGTCCAAATTGAATAATTCAAAGATTTATATAATGATATTGAAGACTCAAATATTAAGACATTTCTTTTGATATGGATTCCATTCACAGTATGAACGAAATAGCTTTTATAGCTGTGGCATTTATACAGAGTGTACTATAAAAGGTGCCAAACTTCAGAAGCTGATAGTACAAGTCATTTGCAACAAAAAACGTTTCATAACATTCTTTCGAAAAGTTGATAATTATCGAGTTATTCAACATTTCTTGATTTCACGAAATTTTTTGCTTCATTCTATAAAAACGAGAATATCTCTGTTACACTTACAGCTACATCAAATCTGACCATACCATCGGAAAAAGCATTGAATTTGCTATAAGATAGGTAAGTACTAATGGTGGTACATTATTGTACACTTGGTGTTGTGAAAGGCTAAATGAAAAAATTGTGACATGAAGAGAATAAGTAGTATTTTCTTGCTAGCTGTACCACTGAAAACTGATCGTATATCATCTTTTGACCTAACAATTTTTTTCAAGCAATATCATGTGTAGGGGTAATAACAACATAAAATTCGAAAACACAAATATCTTATATTACTCAATAAAACATGAACAGGAACTAAAAAATTAATGAATCATATTTCCACGAAAGAAATTTAAAAATATAACAGGTGTTCAAAATATCTTCCCTTTCTTGAATGCACTTAACACATCTTCTTCTTAAACTATCAACTACTTTTTGAAGTTCAATGTAGTTTTGACTCATTTCGTTGCAACATATTCGAATTCTTCAATTGATTCTTCTCGAGTACTGAAGGGAATTATATAAACATTAGTCTCTAATGAGCCTCACACATAAAAATCAAGCGGCGTAAGGTCAGGGCTCCTGGGTGGCCATATCACCGGCTCGAACCGATCTATCCATTTCTCTCCAAATGTCCCGATCATCCAGTTCTGGATCATTCTTTTGAATTAAGACGATCGGGAAGTATAACTGGCCCGACAAGCTGACCCCTCGTTAACCCCAACCACACATTTACTCTAATCTCTTGCTGAGAGTGTGACACAATAGTGCCATGAGAATTTTCTGTATCCCATATATGGGAATTTTTCAAATGTATCATACCAACTTTGGTAAAAGTTGCCTCATCCTTTGATAGAATTTTTTATGATTGCTAATCCTGTAATTTATTCATGTACCCCCCACAAAATTGCAACCTCACCTCACTATCCACTGGCAATAGATCTTGAACCTTACTCAATTAGTAAGGATGTAAATTATTTCACTTGACTACTCTATGAACCGTAGAATAATGAAGTCTCAATGTAGCACCAATTCTCCGAGTACTTGTTGTAGGGTCCTCGCGAACAGCCTGAAATATTGCAGGTGCTTGTCTCCATTGCTAAGTATTTCCACCACCTTCTCTAGTCTTAAACCACGGAATGAACAAGTTTCACCGGAGCGCCTAAACACTTCAACAAATATCTTTCTGCAAGGTTGGTGTCTGTTTGGAAAGCGCAATGCATACTCCCGCACCGCTGCACGGGAATAGCCTGTCGCGAAGCCATAAACAAATAACATATCTCGATATTCAATATTTGAGATACTAGGCATGTTTTTTTTTTCGAAAAAGGAAATGGAACCGTAAAAGGGGAAAATATGAACTTCAATTCATTTATTCACTGAATGACAGTTCCTGTCAAATTCCAAAGATTTTTATTTGTTTTAAAATCAAGTAATACAAGCCTTCTGTGATCTATTCTTTAACGAATCTTTTTCTACTTTTCTTCTTCTAATCCAGGAAAATTAATTATTCCTAGTTTCTTAAACATTCAGTATCTAGATATGTTATTTATTTATCGCTAATTATTATAGAAAAGTCATTTGTTGAATTTTTTCGACGCTCCCCTGAAACCAGCTCATTTGTGATGGAAGGATCAGAGAATTTAATGTTCTTACTCTTACTCTTACCCATGATGTTGCAGGTAAAAATAGTAAGCTCAAAATTTAATATACCGTTTGAAAGCCAGATGAATATAGTTGTTTTTTCCAAAAAAAAACCGGCTATTTATCAGTCAGTTTTCAGTTGTACAGCTAACAAGAAAATACCACTTATTTTGTTAATTTCACAATTTTTTTATTTAGCCTTTTACAACATCCGGTATACAATTTTTTTAAACCATTAGTACTTACCTACCTTATAGCAAATTCAATGTTTTTTTGGTCAGATTTGATGTAGCTATAAGAGTAACAGAGATATTCTTGTTTACATAGAGAGAAGCAAAAAATTTCGTAAAATCAAGAAGTACTGAATAACCGGATAATTATCAAATTTTCGAAGAAATATCATGGGACATTTTTTGTTGCAAATGACTTGTACTATCACCTATCGAAGTTTGACAATCTGTATATACATATACACACAACCAAATTTAGATGGAATCACTAGATATTTCACATTAATGATTGTTTTTAACCATAGATCTTTACTACTTGTGAAAAATTAAGATTGTTGTTGTGAAAACTGGATTGAATGATGAAATGTTGAATTATCACCACATGTTCGAGATATTGTACTCACTCATCGCTGAGATTCAAAGCTGTGAATTTCAAAATTTAAAAAATGATAGTGTATGGCACAAAGGGCTTCTATACAAGTTGAAAAAATTGGAATTGCCCAACTACTTAATCCACCTCATAAGAGAATTTTTATTAGACAGGAGCTTGACAGTAAAAATCAAGAATGCAAGATCAGAATCCTTCAAACCTAAAAAAGGAGTTCCCCAGGGTTCACCTTTATCGCCTTTACTATACAACATTTTTTACACTGATATAAATGAAAATGTCGAAAAAGGCCGAATATGCTCATAGTACACGCTAAAACAAAAGAACAAGTTATGGAGAAGCTACAAGCCCTGGTGGATAAAATTATGAACTGGCTTAACAAATGGAAATTACTGCTAAATCCTGTTTAATGTCAACTGATTATTTTTAATCATACCCCATCTCATGCTTCCCCGCAAATTTCCATCAACCAGCACAACATAAAACCTAACGTCACAGCAAAATATTTGGGCATAAATATTGACAACAAACTTAGCTTCAACTATCACACTAAACTCTGTAAAAGAAAAATTACTACCAGAGCTAAATTTTTTCGGTGCCTGACCTACAACAACAAAGGAATAAGCAAAAAAACAGCTGCTAAAATCTATAAAAGCATTTGCAGGTCAATCCTAGAATATGGCCACACTATATTTCTAAACTGCAGAAATCCAGCAATAAAACTATTGAGAACTGCAGAAACTACTGCCCTCAGATCGATTACCAAGATGCGCCACCCAGATAATCCACTCCAAAACCCTTCAAATCAGCTGCTTTACAAGGTGACAAAAATTCAACCCATCACTGATAGATTAAGGATGCTTTCAATTAAGTTTGCAAAACGACCACATAATATGGAAATACTACAACCCTACATAAGAAGAAGAGATATACATATACAAAGTCGACGAAAATACCCCACGCACACACTACAGGAAGTTATAGAGCAGCTTCAAGGGCACTAAAATAGTTCTGTGCATATAAACAATCACTTATAGTTTTTTTTTTACAATCAAAATTAGGAAAACAAATCTCTATGTTCAATTTCAGTAGTAGGAAATAATATCTAAATGTAAAATTTACGGGCTGCAGGACCTAGGTCGATGGCCAACTGGCCAATATTATGTTATTATTTATTGGCTAATAAAAATCGTTTATTATTATCATTATTAAAAAATCATAATTGGAAATGCCTTACGTTGGATTGTTCGATAAGCAGAGGGGTCGAATAACTGCTTTCGTTGAAGAAGGGGTGACACAGAGGGATATAGCGGCCAAAATGGGGCTATCAAAGGGGGTGATTTCAAAAACCTACGCCGAATACGTGAAGCTACAATCTCTGCAAAATAGACCTAGGAGAAGTCGTAGGAAGATCACTTCTGAAGAACAAGTCCGCTTTTTGTGCCAAATTGCAAGAAGAGACCCTAGTGCGCCGAACCCAATACTGCAGGGGCAATTTCTGGAAGCAAATTGCATCAGTGTATCAGCTGTAACGATACGTCAAAGACGTATGTTCAAGAGATTCATGCAGCAGATGGCCCTTAAGAGTTCCAGAGCTAACCAGACAACAATAAATCAACAGACTTAACTGGTGTATTGAGCACCAAAATTGGAATATTGAGAATTGACGAAATGATCTTATTTCGGATGAAACCAGAATTGGTATTCGATTAGATTAACGCCGGATTCGTGTTTTAAGGGGTCGTGGGAGACTCCGAGCCGCAAGACAAATTCCGAAATACCAAGTGGGCAGTGTAATGCTTCGGGGTTGCATTATGTTGGTAGGCAAAACAGATATGATTTCTTTTCCTGCGAGTGTAACGTGTAGAAATTACGTGGACCTAGTGCTGGAGCCCATAGTGAGGCTCTGGCGAGGTGGACTCGGTGAGAATTTCTCTTTTATGCCAGATAATGCTCCTCCGCATACCAGCAACCTCGCGCGACATTTTATCGAAACAGAGGGAATCGCTATTTTGGACTGGCCAGCTTGCTGTCCTGACCTAAATCCTATTGAATATTTACGGAAGAATCTCGAAAGGAAAATTGGATTTTGATGATCCAAGATCCACAAAGAGCTCATCCATGCCGGCACAGAAGAGTGGCAGAATATTACCCCAGAGGAGGTCAAAAAACCTAATCCTAAGCATGCCTAGACGGATTCAGGCTTTTATCAGGGCAATAGAAGGTAACACAAGCTACTGAGGTTGAAAAAAAAAACACCTACTCCGTGAGAAAACAATTTTCAATTTGTTTACTATATGCGGAAACATTTTATTCACTTTTATTTGTTTCTTTCTTGAAATAAAACTTAATTTATTCCTTTTTTCAATTGAAATTTCTCAAGAACTGTCACGATACTTTTAGTTGATAATAATATGTTCTGCAATGCATAATTATAATGGACATATCCTGTATTTTGTTCTATAATATAATCAATTGTGTTCGCATAGATGAAAAAATGTTTTTTTTGGTATTTTTTCACACCTTGGTTATATTATTGAAGTTTTAGTATGGATCCCTAACTTTTTCGAAAATTTGATATAGCCTATGTTCACCATAGGTAGTGTAGCTGTCCAACAGTGAAAGAATTTTTAAATAGGCCAAGTAATTTTGGAGCCTAGTCAATGCAAACAAACAAATAAAAAACAATCGAATCGTTCCCATTTATAATATTAGTATAGATAGTATAGATGACTTGATAGGTGAAAATAGATTAGCAACATATTCAAGCTTTTCATAATTTTTACAAAACGTATTTCGAACCATTCTGTGTTAAAATCAAGTAAAGTGAACACAGTATGAAAATGCCGAAAGTATAGTTTAACGAAAAATGGGATGAAATTCATTCTACAAACCATATTCGAAAATCGTTAGTACAGTGTATTCATGAAGTATTTTTAATTTTTTTCCCTACTTAAGTAATGTAAAATAATACTCTCCATTATATCTCTGTTCCTTTTTTTTTCATGTTTTGCCCAATTTTGCAGGAAGATGTGTCTTGACAGACCATGATATTGTACGTTTCAACTCGGACCACGAAATTCCACAGGGTGTTACGAATTTTGACAAAAAAACACTTTTAGTTTTCTCTTATAATTTCTACAAAGCAGAAGAGTTGATCTATAATTTTCCGAAAAAATCATCTAAATCGGTAGAGAATCAGGAAAAATATCGGACTTCGAATTTGGTTAAATTTTCGAGTGTTCCGCTAATTTTGCCTCCGAGTGTATTTTGAGTTCATCATTTCAGATTGAAGCTCATACCAAATTTCATAGTGATCAGCACGTCAGAACAGTCAAGCTTGATTTGAGTATTGCTAAGTAAGGAATGGAGGAAAAATGCACCTTTCTCTCAAAAATTTGTCTATACTAATATAATAAAGAGGAAAGATTTGATTGTTTTTTGTTTGTTTGTTTGCTTTCAAAAGGCTCCGAAACTATTTGACCGATTTGATAAATTTTTTCACTGTAGGGTAGCTACACTATCTACAGTGAACATAGACTTAAATATTCAGAAAAATCGGAAAACGGATCGAATGATTCGATTTTTTCCAAAAAATATGATTCAAATCCTGCAGTGCGTAATAAAATTCGCATTCAGGATCATCAACAAAATTAATTTTGAACAGGAAGTTTGGAAGACTGTAATGATCTGATCTGCTGATGGTTGTTATTCTTTTCTCTTCAAGCTCATTTTCGAAAACCACGTTTAGTTGTCAGGCCTCAAATAAAACGGATGATATAATCTATGGATAATTTTATTACTAACAGTTTCAATTAATCTGAATAAAGTAGTGAATAGTTGCAACACAAGA